>OY728147.1:1332616506-1333911923 GCA_963277665.1 Viscum album
TTAATTGATAATTAATTTTCTAAAGGTCTAAAGACGTCTGTTTGATGAATTCGATTGTTGTTTTAATTTGATGTTAAATGAAAGAACCTGGATCTTCTTTTCATGTATGTTATTCATTTCTAGTCATTTTTGATAAAAAGAGGAAAATCTGGAAATATTCAATGTACACACCATGTACTTTATGAGTACACGCCGTGTACTTCATTCCCATAGGAAGTCATATCCTGGCTGTGTCCTGGCCACACACACGGTCGTGTGGGGTGATGTGGAGGCTGCCTAAAGCGGAGTACGGAAAGAGAAAGTACACGCCGTGTACTCCAAAAGTACACGCCATTTATTTTCATTTTTTTCATTATATGGACTGGGGCCGTGTCTCATCGCCAAAAGTGTCTTCTTCTAGGTCTCGTCCGACCTAGAGAAACTGTACTATGCCAAAACTTCTCCGTGCCCCCCGGGCCTCTGTCTGTTCTTTGAATTGAATACTATTGATTGCATTTGAACCACAGCGATCTTTTACATTCCAAGGAGATTCATGCTTTGAGGTTCCCTTATAGCGATCTACTAACCCTGAGGTAGGTGGTTTGTGCCTTTCCATTTGATGTCTTTGAGTATTATTTGCTAATTCCACCAATACCCTTGAATGGGGTATTTCGTGTTTACCATTTCAAACCTTTTGTTTTCGTACTATGATTGTATGCCTTTGTAGAGGTAATTTGGATATGAATTTTGATGATTTCTATTCCTTGGATGTTCTTCTCATGCTCTGTTCTTTTTAAGACTGTTTGGTCTTGTTTTTTCTATTGGACGTTTAACTATTTTCCATGCCATGTGGTCATAGGATGAAGTGATGTTTTTCTAACATGCTTAAGATGTTGTAGACTGGTTATCCATGTTGTTTTGTAGGTTTACTTTGGCCATATAGCATGACTATGCATTGACTTACATTGGGCCGTGAGAACGTAGTGTTATAGTCTAAAAGAGGATAGACTGATTGATCTTTCTCATCGAGTCTTTGATCATTATAGACTATAGGGGTATAGACCGAGTGAGCTTCCTCAGAGATTCTTTGAGCTTTATAGACTAATAGGGGACAAACCGATTGAGCTTCCTTGGGGAGTCGTTATTTTACTTGAATTACCTTAAATCATTCTCGTCTATAAGGGGAATTGACCGGGTGAGCTTCCTCAAAGAGTCAGTGACCGACCTAGTTCTATAAAAGGATTTGACTGGGTGAGCATGCTCATAGTCTCTAGACCATGGGGATATATGTGGAATTGACCTTGTGTGCTTCCTCAGAGAGTCATTGACTAACTTAGACTATAAGGGGAATTGACTGAGAGTGCTTCCTCAGAGAGTCTTTATGAATTCTTATGACAGAACCAGAGGGGTTAGGCTAAGTGTACCACCCAGAGGGTTTTTTGTACATTTTAGGTTGGAATAGGGGGGATGGATGTGAGTACTTTCGTGAGGGTTTCCTATTTGTGTTTAGATGTTTCTTGATACTGTTACTATGGATTTTTGACTGCTGATTACTTTCCTGTTTACTTCTTCCGTAATATTACCTGCCATATATTCACTGACGGCTAGGAATAGATCTTCGGGTGGTTTCCAACTAAGATTTAGTATCGTACCATATTTGGGTCATGTGTTTGGGCCCAAACATATTATATTGTTGTAGGTATAGATAAGGGAATGTACCATTCTGCTTCAGGTACTTGACTTCCTGTGGAGATAGAGAGCATGGGACCAGGCTTTGTCTTGCGATGCTGAGGTGCTGTTCATCGGTTTCTTTTGTACTTTGTCATAGATCTGTTTTTTATTCGAGCTTTGTGATCTGTTTGGTAGATTTTATAGACATATTTGTCATGAATCATTTATATATATGTTCTCTATTTGTTTCTTACTTTTAGTCTTCCGTTTATTTCTTCTTCATGGATTATTACTGCTTTCGGTATTTTATATTGTTTCTCTTCCACTGTATATTTTTCCAATGAGGGAATAGTTTCCCAACTATTATGCCTGAGGCCCTCGCTTCTAGTTAGTAGCCTCTGGAATTCGGGGAAATTCACATGTGGCCTTGTGACCAACCTGGTATGGGGCGCCTCTAGGTGGCTTCAAAAACTGGAATGTTACATTAATTAAATCAATGCAAGTTTTCATGTTTAATTTTATTGTTTTATAAATAGAAATCAAATTGATTCCTCATTATAAGGGTATTAAATTTTTGTCTGATTAATTTTTTTAATTAAGTTGTGATAGCTTGGGTTTGCTTTTTGGATAGGTTTCCCATATTTGGAACCTATGAATAATTAATTATTTAATTAAATATGTAATTAATAACTCATTTTTTGATAAAGAGTTAATTCCTTTTTAGGGCCTATGTTTCCAAATTTCTTGTGAAGTCCATGTGCCTTGTGCTTCAGAGTCGTAACAGCTCACTTTGTGTGATGGATGGATGCATTTATTTTGGTATAAGATCTCTATTTTTTTGTTTGTTTCATGATTCTTATGATGTGATTTGTTAATGGGATGTCTAAGCCTATAGGGGTGTTGGAATATATGTAGGCAGGGAAGCCCATAAGTATTATGATACTGTAATGGCTGAGCTTGGAGGGTTGTTGGGGTATGGGGGGAAAGGAGTCCTAGATGTATTGTGACCCTAGGATGGATGATCTTGGAGGGATGTTATGATATGTCGAGTAGGGAGGCCTAATTTTTGTGGAATTAGTTGATATCTCGTTTGGAGAAATGCATCGGGATATGCATGTGGGTGTCGGGAAGGATAGAGGGGATGATAGAATAGATTGAAGGTGGTCTTACCTGTCGATATGAAAGTTGGATTCTTGTTTTAATCTATTTTTTGGTTGTTTACCTTGGATATAATTACTCCCTTTCTATGAGGGGTGAAGACATGAAAATTATTCCGTGTTCTTTATGTGTTTATATTCTCATGGTTAGATGAGTTCACTCTATTTTTGTGGGAGGAAAATATTTGACGTGTATTTCACCTACTCATCCTGTTGATCCACATATTCTATGACTACATTACTCTTTTATTATTTTATGATGATGGATTTGCTTCATCTTGTGCCTTGTTTGGTATCTTTGGATGCTTTCCTATGTAACCTGGTAATATGTAAAGTAATGTTTTAAATAAATTAAAAAAAATTAACCCATGGGGTTTGATCTTGATGGGATTCAATGATGAGGTTATAATTATAAGAATCAATGGACTCTATTTTCTTATGACTAGTGTGAAGGGATATTTTTTGAGATTACAATGAAAGTTAATGTATAAAATTTTAATGGATAATTAATGGTTTGAGTATTAATTAATGTAAAGTGAAACTGATGAAAAGTAATAAAGTAATTTAATGTAGCCCTTTAATAATTAATTTTCTTATAGGACATCTGGTCTTATTAGTGGCAGTTGGGTGTTTGAGAGAGGATAGTTGTAGTTGAGTCTGTGAGTAGGTTTTTTCCGTATTTCGGTTGTGATCTATATTATATCATTTATTTTATATGTTTCTATATTCTACATAACCTTTTCTGTTAGGAAAAAATATCACCCCAAGAACTATTATCTCTAGGGAAATGTCATACCCAACATCTTGGTGGGTGGATGGATGGCTGACTATCCTCTTTGGATCTAAACTCTTATCATTGTAGTTACTTGTGCTATTATACATGGAAATTAGTTTTTCACATATATGATGTGTAGAGAGTTGTAATGGATTGTGGTTTTTTCACACACATGTATTTTGGATATTGTTTACCTAAGGACTACTATATATATAACATTTATTGGCTGAATTGGATTGAGGATTTGTACTTGGTGTATGTACTATGATGGCTTGAGTTATAATACCTGATGTATGATACATGTTCTATCAGATTTTGTGGATCCCATAAACAATATGGTTAATTTTGGTTTTGTAGACATGGTGGTCCGTTTAATGAGGTTCATGTTTTGGATCTTCACATAGGTATCAATTGGCTAGTGTTTTTTGAGAGAGATGCTCAAGATGTGTGATGTTGAGGAAAAGTAAGAAACCAGTTGGGAACCGGTGTTAGGTTAACCTTGAAATTTGTTTTTATATTATATACTCTTATATGTGATACATGGTGATAGTAGCCATGGTGAGGTTGGAAACATAAAAACCTATTTAGGTGAGGAGTTAGTTTTACTTTTTGTTCACTGTGATTTGGTATGCATTCAGTACTATTTGGATGATAGGCATCAGTGAGGATCCTACTAAGTATACTATTATACTCACCCAACGTATATATTAATTTTTTTATTAGGTTAGTTGCAGCAGGATGGAGATCAGGATAGTAACTACTAGTAATGGGGTTTTTCCGAAGCTATTTGGGATTCATGGTCGTTATCATCTTTACCTTTATTTTCATACTTTCATTTTTTTCACGTAGTTTTAGTAGTTCTTGTATGAAATTACAATTGTGAACTTGGGTTTTCTTTTATATTGGTGTATGATTAAGAGTTCATTAGTGTATATCATATCTCCCTCTTTCACAATTGTTCTCTTAGAGGGTAATGCCTCTCATATATGCATTTACTATACCCTATATACTAGTTACCAACCCTTGGCCTACTGGTGGTGGTACTCGGTTATCACTATCTCTCTTCTCTCATTTTTAGCCTAGAAGGTGTGAACTTTTTTGGTAGGGGGTCATGAAAGAGTGGTATAAGAGACTTGGTTGCTCGATAATATGGAGTTTGGAGTTTTTCATAGGTTTGGTTTCATGGGTTCGTTGGGAAATGGTTTTATCTAAGTTTAGAAAGATCGGTAAATATGATAACTAATGAGACACATGTATTTAGGCCCCTCTGTGATATAATTCATAGACCTTTAAACTTATTGTTTATACTAGATGAGGTGATACAGATTGCTGGGTAGAGACCTAGGAAATGATCATTCAACATTCATATTTTTTCCTTTGTTTTAATGGGTATAACATTTGATTGGTTAAGATAAAATGAATGAAAGAAAACAATTAATTAATGATATGGTCCTCCATATACTGGGTTCAATATTTCTAACTATTTTTTATTTTTCATACATTGATATTGGTCGACGTCCTCATCATGTTCAAATAGAAGATGCTCAACAGGTTGTGCCAGCAAATTACAGTAGATTAGAGGTTGAGGATTATGACACTTATAGGAATCTCTAAGAGTTTCATTTCATGATTTTAAAGATTTATGAGGTCTCAATTTTAGATATTATCACAAAAGATTTGTTAGGGTATCTATATATAGCCTTTAATTCTTTTAGTTCTTGGAAGGAGAAATGGGTGTCATTGGCTATCATGATACTGCATGGGGGTAGCGAGAACGTGGTGGTTCTTGATCTATGGTGATCGTGAGGCGTCGAAATTCTTGAGGGTGGAGTTAGTAGACCAGTTGAGCATCAATATTTTTTCTTAGGCCACCGAGGAAACCATTATCTAGGAGTTTCATACCCTTCGATAAAGGATTTTTGGGGCGCATGAATTTTGGTTACATTTTTGAAATATTTTGTTATATGATTCAGACCCTTTTCCAGATGAGGAGCTCTCGGTGAAGCATTTTTAGGAGGCTTGGCATCTAGATATCTAGCATCCCTATTTATTCTAAAGGAATATATTAAAGTAAAAGAGAGACCAGATTTCATTGAGATGAATTTTTCAAAAAATTTATATTCGTGAGTAGGGAGTCTTCAGGATTCATCATGAAGTAGATCTGTGGTTTGTGGTTCCCAATTGTTGGGTCGAAGAGTTTTCTATCTATTGGGGGGTAGGCCCTAGCCCTCACTAACTCATTTATCCATGAGAATTTCCTCTCAAGCCTATTACAAGGGATCATAAAAATGTTTTTATTGTGGATTCTGTTGTAATTAGTGGTGACAGTTCCTGAACATTTCGAGTCGTCGGAATGCACCAATCATTCCGCTTCAAGAACCTCCACTGAGGCAGTTCCAGCCGTGACAGTAGTAGGAGGTTACTCTAGTTTGGGACCAACATAGAGGAGTTGGGGGAGGTAGAGGAAATCCTTGTGACACTCCCCATTCTCATAGAGTTGAGTGTGACTAGGGAGGCTATCATCATCAGGGTAAGAGAGGCCATGGAGTTGGTCGTGGTAAGCTTCATGCATTACTGCTTCCAGTGCTAGGTGAGTCAGATATCATTTTAGGTTCCCTTAGTTTTCTTTCTACTTGAGTGTATTCCTTGTCTGATATAGTATTGACACACTCCTTAGTGTCACCTACCATTTTCCTTTCTTTTGGAATTTAGGCAGAGATTCTTCTATTTCCCTTGGCACTGACTATGGCAGTTGGTGGTAGATATGACTTGTTTGATGTACGTAGACACTATGAGCTAGTAATGCATCTGCACCAATCTTTGGTAAATTTCCTATTTTTGAATATAAAATCATATTACATCATCCCCAACATGGATTTGTTGTATTTAACGAATGATATAATGGATTTATTCAGGTGGTAGGTTGTGTTCTTTGATGGTGATATATATCCAACAATGTTTGTTGGTGATCAAGACCCTTAGATTGTTCATAGGTTAATTCAATCATTTTCATCCTTAATTTCTGAGATAATGCTGATTTCTTATTGGGTTTAAGATTTGGTGTTTCTCAGGGCTGTGGAAGTGTACCCTAATATATTTTCATTGGAGGTTGTAGTTTTACCCCCTCAAAGAGAGATCGAGTTTGGGATCAATCTAATTCCAGGTGTGTCTTCTATCTTGATATCTATATATTGGATGGAACCTTTTGAGTTACAAGATCTATGTATATAGATCAATGGTATGTTGAAGTGTTTTTTAGACTAATGCTTCACCATGGAGTGGACCAGTTTCTTTTTTGAAGAAGGCTAATGGATATTTGAATTTTGGTATCATTTATCATCTGTTGAACCAAGTTATATTGAAGAACCATCTTCCTCTTCCATGGATTCATGATTTATTCAATCAAATGATGGGTGAAATATGGTTCTTGAAGATCTATTTGTGGTTAGTATATCATCAGATTCATGTAAATGATGAGGTTATCTCGATGAAGGATTTCTGTTGCCAAAATGGGCATTATGAGTTCTTTATCATGTTGTTCTGTGTGACAAATTCTCCAACTGTTTTCAGGGGGTTAATGAACTTTTTGTTCTATGATTTCCTATATAAGTTCATGGTGGTTTTCATCGATTAAATACATGTGTACCCTACATCTGAGGAGGATTATGTGGAGCATCTATGTTCTTTTTTAAGATTTATTCATCATCATGAGTTGTTTGGTAAGTTTCTAATGTGTGATTTGTGGGCTTAAAATGTATTTTTATTATGGAATTTTTTATCCTATCAGGGAGTAGATGTGGATATATCGAATATATAAGCACATGATTCTTGGAATACCAATAATACAGTGGTAGAGATGAGAAGTTTCATTGGGATTTCATGTTATTATAGGATATTCATAGCTAATATCACTCATGTTGTGACTCATCTGACAGAGTTGACCCAAAAGGATTAGGTTTTCTTGTGGACTAATCAGTTTCAAATAAATTTTGAGTACCTAAAAAAGAATTTCTTCAGTGCATAAGTTATTTCTCTACCAATATAATTAGTTCAGTTTGAGGTTTTTTTGTGATTCATTCCATCATGGTTTGGACTGTGTTTTGATTCAGCAAAGATCTGCCATTACTTATGGGTCTCGGAAGTTATTTCCAAAAGAGAACAACTATTCTACTCTAGATCTCGAGTTGGAGGTGTTTGGTTTTTCTCTAAATTTTTTGTGAAATTACCTCATCAGCGAGTGTTTTGTGGTCTTCAACAATCAAAAGATCCTAATGAATGTTTTGTACTAGAACAACATGAACACGTACCAGAATTGGTGGATGAGGTTCTTACTGGATTACAACGTTGAGATTTCACATACCCTTTGGAAGGGGAATTTGGTAGCTGATGAAATATGTATAAAGTCGTATAGTGATGCATTCAATGAACTACTTGATTCATGGAGAGTGATTGAAGAACATTTAGAATTTCATTTAGATATTCAAGAAGATGGGGGATGAGGTTTCCTTTTTAGATGAGAGTGTAGTCATATCTAGTATAGTAGGTGGGATAATTCTAGATTGGGGATCATGGGGTGGAGGCCTAGTGAGACTGAATTATTTGTAGTGAGGACCCTGATGGTTGGTCTATGGATGATCAGTAACAATTTTAGTTTCAGGGAAGAATTTTCATTCCTTAAGGGATTTGTGAGATAGTTCATAGAAATTTCCATAGTTCTCTTCTGGTGGTACATCCTGGTGTGAAAAATATATATATCAATATTTGATAGTTCAGTTTTGGTGTTTGGGGTTAAGTGTGTAGTTGTAGAGTTGGTGTCTCAATGATTGGTCTTATATAAGGTGAAGGTTTAGAACCCTGTTCTTGGTGGTTTTCTCCAGCGGCTAGATGTTACTCAGTGGAAGTGGGAGGACATCTAGATGTCCTTTGTTACCAGTTTACCTTGATCTTGTGGAAGATATGATACTATATGGGTGATGGTGGATAATTTGATAAAATCGTCCCACATTATAGTGATTAAGTCATTGATCTCAGTGGATAACTTTTCAAGGCAGTATCTGCAGGAGTTGGGGAGATTCCATGGAGTCCCAAGGAAGATCATTTCTGTTTGTGATCCTTGCTTTACCTATTGGGGTTTTAAAGGTCCCCAATATTCTTTTGGTTCTTAACTATTCCTTAACACTGCATTTCATTTGAATATGGATGGTCAGACAGTGCAGACCATCCAAACTCTTGATGATATGTTTCTCTCTTCATTCCAGGATTTTGGAGGTTCATGGATGAAGTACCATAAATTGGTAGATATCTCTTTAAATAATGGTTTTTACCCCACCACTATTATGGAATAATTCTAATTATTGTATATCCCACCATTTAGTTCAATGTTTCATGGGGCTAGGGATAGTGAGTCAACAAATCTTGGGTAGAAACATGTAAAGAATACAATAGGGATGGTTCAGGTTATTCTTCAGAAAATTATGTTAGTGATCGATCACTAGAAATCGTATTCCAATAATAGGAGGAGACCTCTAGAGATTGAATTTGTGGATCAATTTTTTATGAAAGTGACTTTAATAATGGGTAGTGAAGGTTTTTTTGTGGGCGCAAGCATTCTCTTTGGTTTAGTGGGCCTTTCAAGGAATTGTATCATGTTGGATTCATGGCGTATTGGATATCGCTCCACTTATAGATGATCTAGATACACAATTATTTTCACATGTCATAGATTTTTTGTTATCTTCCTGATAACTCATGAAAAATTTATTAGGGAGAGATCAATTATGATGACGATAAAACCATTATGGAGTGGTTTATAGAGATCCAGGACCGCCAAGAGAAGGTGTTGTGTGTGTGTTATTATTTGGGTTCATGTCTTGTGGTGACCCAATTTACTAGAGGAGAGTACTTGGGAATAGGATTCATAGATATATGATCAGTTCCCTAATCTATTTGATGTTTAGATCTGCTCTTCTAACAGTGTTCATTTTATGGGTGAAGAAATTTTCTATTTTTGATATGGATTTATCTTGTTTATTATTGTGTCTTGATCTATTTTGATAGATATCTATCTCAAGAGTGTATTTACATTCTATTTTTGTTTGTTGAGAAGTTTTTCACTTGTTCATCTAGTCATGTGGTTGAGCTCCTGTGGTGGAGAGATCCTAGAGAGGTATCTCATGAGGTGGTAGTTCGGATAGCCCCTTTTTGGTTTTCCACTATGAGATGGTTTTGGATTTTTCTTGTACGATAATGTTTCTATAGGTATCTAATTTATGGCCTTAGAATCATTTGGATCAGTCGTTTGTGTGTTTATGAGTATTTCAGAACTCAGAGGAGGCTTGTAGGAAGTATGGATAAGTTTTGTTTCTGAGATATTGGAGTGGGGATCATTCATGACATGAAAGTGAATTTCGTGCAACGAAAAATAATTATATTATGTAAAAGATAGTTATAATCCATGTAATATTTTGGGGTTTTTAGAATAAAATAAAATTAAAAGGTGGTGGTTCTTTCTTAGGAAATAAACCTCAATGTGTTACATGGGGTGAAAGTGGATTACACTTCTTGTAACCCCTTGATTTTGTAATGTTTTATGTGTTTTTCTATCAACTTGAGTTATCAAACCCTATAGATTCACCTTCCCTCTCTCTCATTCTAGGAAACCCACGACTTCCTCTTCAACATATTAGGGATTCCTTTTTCAAGGATCAATTCCCATCTTCCCCACTTCAATTAATAGTGATCCATCTTCGATCCAAGGTGTGTTCTTCTTCAATTTCAGCGGGTTCATCTATTTTTATCTATTTTACTCATGTTAGTCCTTCCATGTGATGGAAGATGATCTCAAATGTTTCTTAAGGGAATTACACTGGTTTTTGTTCTTTCAGTGGTGTTTTGGTGTCCCCAAATGGATGTTGATCTTATATGAGATGTGACAGGAGATCCAGTTTGTTGATCTGTTCACATGCAAAGAACGTAGACAACCTTTTGAGGTATGGAATTCATTTCATCACTATTTATTCATGTGAAATCATAAATCTATCATGATTTAACCTATTATATCCTAATTAAATGACCTAATAATTATTTTAACTGGATTAAAAATCAGTATCAATCACATATATATGTTTATTCTTTGTACCATGATAACATTTTTCCTCTTCATTTCTATAAAGTGTAATATCTATGTATTTCATGGATTATCATTCGTTCCTGATGTAAATTGGTAAATAAAATAAATCCATAATTACATGATAATTATCTGTCCAAATATTTAGAGAGGTTTGTTTAATGAATTTGATTATTGTTATAATTTGACATAATCAAATGGATGCAAGAGTGAATGTTTAATTGAATTGGTTAATAAATCTAAATCTTATTAATACTTTTTGATAATGGAATTAAATTTATTTAAAATTAATTTTTTAATTAATATTTTATTTCTTGAGATATATTTTTTCATATGTTTTCCATTGTTGGTACCTGTGAATAATGTATTGGTTAATTCAATATGGAATAATGAACCAGTTATGTGAGAAATTGAAAATGACTTTGTGGGGCCTATGTATCCCTCTTTCATATCAATACCAAGAGCCTTGTGCTTTCGAGGCATAAGATCTTGTTGTGTGTGATGGTTGGATTTATTTCTTTAGGGCCAAGAGCCTAGTTGATTGGTTTAATTTCCAACATCTTGTGATGTTTTCTGAGACTCATATGGTTTATCCTAGAGGGCTATTGTGATATTTGGGGGTCGGGATTCTCGGATGTGTTCTGATCCTGGGATGGAAGATCCTGTAGGTGAGTTGGGGTATGTCGGTGTTAGGGAAGAAACCACAGAAGACAGAACAGGTTTAATCTAGGATTACTATTTATATGAAATATAGATAGTTGTTTGATTTTGTTTCTTTGTTATTTACATGGGATATGATTACTCTTTTTCCATGAGGGGTGAAGACATTTTTGGTATTCCACATTCTTTTTATGTTTAGCTTATAGTGGTTGGATTAGTTCACTCTCCTTCTATGGGTGATTATGATTCGGTTTGTAGTTCACCTACTCATATTGTTGAGCCCCATGTCCTTGGATGAGGTTACTCCATTGTTCCTTGAGGTAGATGTATGTGCTTGGTCATATTCCTTTTTTGTGGATTAGGATATTTTCTTAGATAACCTATTAATATAGATTGTAATGTTGTTCATAAATTAATTAATTTTTAACCCATGGGGTTGTATCTTGTTTCAAAGTAATGATAATGTTATAATTATAAAAATCCATGGAATCAGTTTTCTTATGCATGGAGTGATGGGATTGTTGGTGAGATGATAATGAAATTTAATGTGGAAAATTTTAATGGTTAATTAATGGTTAAATAATTAATTAACCTTAAGTGAAAATAATGGAAATGCTTAATGTAATTTAATTTAGCTCAATAAATGGTTGTGATCTTAGTGAATATTTGGTCATGGTAAGTTGCAGCCATGAGTTTGAGACACACTATCTATAGTATAGTCTGTGAATTTTTTCTTCTCATAGTATGGCTTTGAGATATATTATATCATGTAATTTTTGTGATCTATGTGCTACTCCACATTGTCAGTTATTCCAACTAAATCCCAGGGTATTTTTATCCCTAAAGGGTATTTTCACCGACATCCAGGTTGTAGGATAGATGTCTGACAACCCCCTTTGGTCCCAATCTTTGCTCTTGGTAGTTACATGTGATGGTATGAATGTATGTTGTGTTTCCACATTTATGTGTCAAGAGGGATATAATGGATTTTTGTTATTTCACACACATGTATTCTGGATAAAGTTTTTGTTTGTACTACCATAGGTATAACGTGTATACACTATAGTGTCTTGAGGATTCTTACATGGTGTATGGGTTGTGATGGCTTGAGGTATAATACACTATGTATGATACACATTATATAGGATTTGTTGGATCTTTAAAACTACCTCGTTACTATTGGATACATGGATATGGTGGTGTGATTCATGAGGAGTATGTTATGGAGCTTCACCATGGGTCTATGAGATATCCTTTTGAGAAAGATGCTCAGGACATGCGACATTGGGGAGAAGAAGAAAAAAATGGGGAATTAGTAGTAGCATACCCTTGAGATTATTTATTATAATTAATAATATTTAATTCTTACTTGTTGAGATTATCCATGGTAATGATGGGAACACACTATACCTATTTAGGTGATGAGAAAGTTTCATTTGCAGTTGACTCGGCTTTATCATTATTTTATTACTTCTTTCATGAGAGGCTCTAAAGAGGATCCTTATGAGTATACTATTATACTCATCCTACGTATATATAAATTTATTTTTAGGCTAGTTGGAGAGTTTTTGAGATCAGGATGGCTACTACTAGCTTCGGAGTTCTGAGGGAGCTGATTGGGAATCATGGTTGTTGTCATCTTTACCATTCCTTTGGTACTTGTAGTTTACCATTTCAATTTTAGTATTCTATGCATTAAATTACCATTATGTACTTGTTTTTTTCATTAATATTGTAGTGTGAGAAGGATTTGGTTGGTGTCTTTCTTTTACATCCCTTTCACAAATGTTCTCTTTGAGTCTACATTCTCTCATTTGTATGTTTCTTATACCCTTAGTGCTAGTCGAAGACCTGGGGCATATTGGAGCCAGTACATGGGTGTAATTATATCAATTCTACAATTTATGGACAAGGATGGGGAAATTAGTGGTTAGGGGGCCATGATAGTGTCTATAATCTTCCAATTAGAGGTTTATCCATTTGGTTTTATAGTGTCCCCCTACAGCCCAAGGAATGGTCCCATTTCTGGGTTCCTTGCCCTTAATAAGATATTTTACTAGGGGTTTTAGCATCCCCATATCCCTCTATGTGTGATACGTTCTCTATGTATTGAGTTCTGTGAATAAAATTCTTTTATCATGATATGTGTATAGATTGATTTGGATCATTAGTGAGTTCTTATTTGGTAAGGTCTGATGTGCATATCTTGTAGGGAGAATACCCTCAACAATAAAATGGCTTATGGTGTGATTCTTCTGAATAGGAATTACAATGAAACATATAGTAGTATCATATCATTTCATGTATGGATGATACATATTTGATATGGGTAGTCTATCATGATTATATTATGAATTATTTCAATTTATATTCTTATGTCTCATATCCAAATTGAAATTCCTTGTGATGAGATGATTACTCTAATAAAGAATTATGTGTATTGATTTTTGGTTGTCCTAATTGGTAATTTTATACTCATACCTACATGAAAACATCCATCATGTTTCATTTTTATATTGGAGAAATTTATTTTTATAGGGTCAATGGAGGAATAGATGTAGTCAGATCAAATAATATGATAGAAATTTTTTAGGTTCATAGTGGGTCTTAAACCATGAATATAGTGTCATCAATCTAAGAAGGATAAAATATTTCGTTGTTTTGGTATGCAATGTATTTTTAAATTTATTGATTTTAGAAATTATACAGTTTTATAATTGTAGGACAAATATCATTAAAAATTGGTAGAAGTAGTAGATTACAATCACCATTGTATGAGATAAAATACGTGTTCACGTGTATAAGTACATTTGGATAATACCTCCCATGTGTGTGATATGCCTACTAAAAAATGGTTCCCATACCCTGGCCTGTTAGAGGTGCACTTCGGAAAAATATAAGTACCATATATTAGATATTGTTCTGTTTTAGGTTTATCTTGGTTTTATGGAAATAGTGTTATCGTATTTATACATTATATTTTACTCGAGGGAGTCTATTGATGGGGTGGAAGCTTCCATATCTATTTAATAACACTTTGATAATATTAATGTAAAATTAGTACATTTAGACACTAGATGCCTGGAGAACATTGGAACTAGCATCATATTGGAATGTGATGTTATTTCAAATTCCACATTGATTCATCTCCCCATATATACATTTTAAATATGGAATTTATTGTATGCATTCAAGTTTATTAAATAATTATTTACAATGAGGTTTCCACAGTAGGGTCGAGTGTATGACATGATGGGTGATAAGACCTCCCTAAAGGGGCATGGCCACATGGTGGTTTTATTTCTGAGTCGATAGTAGGTGGTTTTTCCACCCTTTGGTTAGTCCATACACCAAAATATCATGGTATAGTAGGATTAATTGTGATAGAACATGTATTGGATGGATCTATTTTTTATGGATGATGATGATTTAGGATCAATATATCATGGGATTCCATGGTAGATATCTCTTGGGGTCCATGAAGGAAAGGAACCACTAATAGACAACATTTGTTACAGATCATTGAATTAGTGGCACCATAACTTATAAGGATATTGGGGTATCATAGTAATTTAGGAGAAGTTGTTTTTATACTTTTTATGGAAGGCGGTATCACACATCAAATTTTTCTAGACATAGTTTTTCAATTATAGAGATTGTCCATGGACCTCCTAGGAGGAGGCAGTGGTTAGAGTATATAGGTCTATAGGGTACTAGTCCATGTAGATTATCTAAGGGAGTATATATAAGTGGATGGATCTTTGATTTTTTTCCCACCAATGTCACCCCCATGTAGTTCATGCATCTATTCGGGAGTTGGTGTACAAGGAAATGGTAACCTACAGGAACTAGATGATTTTGACCTAGAGGTTCAAGGATTGATTCCTGGTATATTCTTTATCCTTTAAACATTATTATTATTTTTATTGAAATTAGTATGAGACACTTTTTTTCACTCTTCTTGTTTGAGACTTAGTTACTGTTTGAATCTATGTCTAGACCTTTGATTGAGTAGTAAAATAGGAGAGAATCATCGATCACATACATTTCCACTATGTATCATAACTCTTTAATTGAGGATGTAGAGCCTTTCATGGAATATTTGCATAGTATAAGTGGGACACTTTTATGTTTTCCAAATTATGGAATGGATATCTACAATATATTCATTTTTTTTCTATTATCAGTGATTATTTTAGTGTATCCATGTTTTGGGATGGAATTTTCTTCATTTAATGAAGTACTGGCCTTAAGAAGATCACAATGATATCATGTTCATGTGGATACAGTTACATTATCATAAATGGGATATTATTAAACATGGAGAAATATATTTTTTTGGGAATTTGATTTCCTAATGTGGTAGAAGATTATGTGGAGGTCATTCTTAAATACATTACCAGGTAAACCCTCACTAAGAGTTAGAATTATTTAGTGAATTTCACCTAGGGATGACCCTGATATTTTCTCAATCTTATTAATTAACCACATAGGGATGTGATAAGTAGAGGTGATGTCATATAAATCCACAGATAAGGTTCTTCATATATCCCATAGAGTTTTTATATCCTTCCCACCATTTTTATCCTCGTTATAAGACAATAGACTAAGGTAAGGTGCGAATTGAGGTATCTTGAACCGAGTGAAAATTAGGGAGGGGTATCAACCAATATGAAATGATAAGTTCATTTTCATTTCAATAGAGAGGAATGGGTTATTCGTTTTTGACCTTAGGATAGGTGATCACCAGCTCCACATTCGAGAGGAATATCTACTGAAGGTGGATTTCTATATCTTCTAAGGTTTCTAGAGTTCATGGTGAAACCATTTGGCATGTATGGTTACCCTGTAGTATTTTAAAGACTCATGCAGTCGGTATTTACTCTTGGATTGGTTCATGGAATTATTCTATGATGACATCTTAGATTACTCAGTGTCACTAGTGGATCATGTGAGACAAATGAGGATATTCATGTAATTATATGATATTACTACTATTACAGAAATATCTAAAAGTATCAATACATAATATTCATGAGGTCTAATTCAAGGGATATGTATTTATAACATGGGAGTGATAATGGACCCAAATAAGGTGAAGTAAATTGTATCTTGAGATCAACCCTTCGTCATGGCCATAATAGAAGATTCTTATAGTGTTATATTGGTCCACTATTATCGAACATGGTAATAGAGTAGTTTCAGTATTTATAGTTGACCATTGAAAATTAAAATGGTAAAGTGTACCTCCATTTGATGTTTATTAACCCACCACATATTCAGTAATTCAAGGAGGTGATGATTGGGGATATCAATTGGGATATCTTATGTAACCATATGATCCAATATACATGTATGTAATTTTTTTTCTAATTGTTGGAGGTATGTTATCCATATGAGAAAGGATAATGTCACATGTCACATTGAGATATGATTTACTAAGGATGCTTCTTTCCCTATTCAATACACCCATGTTTGATTATGATTTACCATGATCTTATGGAAGAAGATTGTGTGTCCAAGGATGTCATAGCTTTTTGTCATGTTTAGCTATTAATGTATAACTTATCAATGAGTGAAGACCTTGATGCCCAAATGGGATTTGAAATGTCATTATTTCTTTTATTTTTTAAAGATGGATCATCCTCAATTAGTGAGAGGTAACAAAACTATGAGTCATCATCGACCAAATAACCAAGTTTTCCCATTTTTATATCATCTGGTAAGAGATATATGTGGAGATTTTGGGATGTGTATTCTTTTAGAATGATGTCTAGATTCAAGGAATTCCCTATAAAATAATTTTAGAACATTGTTATCACCTCACAGAATGATTATGGGCAGTATTTATGATGACCAGGGGAATCTTTTTGGTTGAACATGGATTTTATACCCCATATAGATAGCAATGTAAATTGGACCATTTAGCTTATAGGGAACATGATTATGGATGTCATGTTATCTATAGTCCATATATAGGAGGGTCATCTACCATAAAAGGATTATTCATATCATAACTTCTACCACTATATCTTTAGTGTTGCACTATTATTTGCCTTGTATGAGAGACCTTATAGGAAATTGCATTAGTGGTCAGATCTAGTGGGATACAACACATGTGGGAATATAGATTAGGCTAGTGATTGGTTATAAGGGTGTCATTGTTCTATAAAATATTAGGGATATTATTTAATGTATGGGGTTAATTGGGGAAGGTTTTAAATGATATTTGGAAATATATTTGGAGATTGTTCCAAAATATCTTACCACATCGGGGGTTATAGAGATTTTTCCATATCAATGGACTCTCTCTGAGTTTTTTTATTTTTAACATTACAACATAGTATCGGCATGGGGGAATACCACAAGGACCACCATAGAAATTATACTAGGTTCATGTTTTATTCTCATGTGTTGTAGTTTATGAGACATGTACACCGATCATTTCACAAAGTTGAGTAGAAGTTGATGGACATTATGTGAGGTGTTTAATTTTTAAGAAGTTTGAATATCTTGTAGTTTTGATTAATAAATTTGGAATATAATTCCTAAGAAAGTGTTTCTCTTGGGTTCATGTTTTTTCATAATGGGAACATTAAATAATATTCCAGGGAGAGGGAGACTAAGATGCGAATTTAGTACTCTCGTCCTTTTCATTTGGATTTATGATTTTCGACACTTAAATCATTAATGTTGGGAGAATGTTACATCCCTACTTCTTCCTTGTAATACCGTGTAATTTTTTATGTAATATTTCTAGATCTTATGATCTAAGATGATGTGAGATCCCAATTTGCGAAGATCCTCATTATTGATATAATAAAAATATTAGATATATTATATTAAAAAAACATGGGTTTTCCAAAATAATGGTATACCTCCCAAATAAATTATCATATTAGAAATCTAATACCACCATTTATTTTGAAATTTTGGTTATACCATAGGCCTGACATAACATTTTTTAATGTCAGAAATTTCATTAAAGAGTCTCCATTGGTGAAAATAATAAAATAAATTAGTTTAATTTTATAATTTGTCCTTTTATGTGTTGTAAACTAATCCTCTATATAGATATGAATTTATGGAAATTCTCCACGGTTAGCCACATAACCTTGGGATTTTATATAGTGGAATAACTTTTATCATTGTTGGAATAGGATCATGGATTCGAAACTAAAATATTGAGGAAAATTGAGTGATAGATGATGGATATAGTAGGATATTCATCTTTACTTATAGAGGATGTGTTCCTCACTAATAATAGACTCATCTCAAGGTATAGAATTTTTTTCAAATGTTTACTTTTACTGTTTTATTATCCCATGAGGAACTCAAATAAAATACACTTATAGATCAACTCCTGGATCAGCAATGCTTTGGGTGTGGGATTATTTACCCTGGATTTACGGTAAACTATTATTTTTGTTTATAATTTCCCTTTGTTAATTATTCTAATTGTAATGAAATGATACTAACCAGATCAAAGGTCCATGATCATTCATATTTAATATTTTGTGCATTTCTCCATTTTTTCTTCACACTATCAACTCTTGTAATATATTTTTCAATTTTTTGATATATATCCTATATTTATTCATCTTATAACCACTCTTAGGAATAATAGATCCATACATTAGGTACATGTTCATAAAAAATTAAGTGATCTAGGTGTGATAAAAATGGAAAATCATCAGGGATTTACTGAAATTGAATTTGTGGATTCCCTCCTTTTCATTTTGAAGAATAGTGATGACATGGTGTGAGGTAGTGGAAACTCAAATTGGTTGAATGCTGGATTCTGGTGAGGGATGATGGTGAGGGTCATTCAACAATAGATCAATGATTTTTATTGAGGATCATGGTTGGATCAAGAGTTTTTTTGTGGGTATAGACACATAAAGATAAAATATAATTTCTATAAATTTCTTGATTACATGTTATACAGTCCCATGAACACACACAATGTAGAACGTATTCCACTGTGGTTGGGCTTATAGGAAGCGAAAAAGATCGCATATTGTGTGACACTTATCATATATCATGTGACCTAGTATAGTTGGCATGTCATGTATCATAATGGATATATGGTCAAGAAAATATACAGACACAAAATAACATGTATAGTACATGGTCAATAGCTAGTACATAGACATATCAATGTAATTTATCATATCAATAAGTACATGGGAATGTCTAGATCTATACATGGTCATGGGTTGTCAGCACTCTAACTGTTGGATGGACATCTACACACCATGTTCACTTGGGACATGCAGTGTATTTTGGGAAAATAAATTTCATGCAATCACAAGACATCAGTAGTTCTAGGCTTAGAGATAAATTTCATATACACCTATTGGACACAACATGAACTCTTTGATGATAATGCTGGATCTCTAATTATTATCAACCATCCTCTGGTATGATTTTGAGTGTTTTACTTTGGAAAATTTTAGCATAGACCAGTATCAGTTTATCATGTTCCCATTATTTATCCCTATAATGGTATAGTTCAGTTTTGTTTCTCAAGAATAATATTTTGATACCATTTAGAGGATGTGTCTTAGAAAGGGTTCACAATAGTCCTTTGATTAGCTCAAGGTTTAAACCTATATCATTCCTTCTGGTACACTAGGTCGGGTATTTAGAATCTCTATTACCACCATGGATGGGGTTTGATCTCCAATATAGTATTTCATCTTAGTAGGATTAAAGGTAATATAGTGTTTAGGATGTCATAATTGTAGGGTTACTCTATAAGGTTTTGTGATGAACCCCAGTGGTCCTGGTTATGATTACTTACCTATGTATTGGTATCTCATTTGGATATTTCATTAGGGTTTACAAAATTCTCTATAGCTCGGGGTCTGACCGACTATCTATGTATCAATATATTTGTATCACAATATTGGTTTCAATTTATTTCAAGATTTAGTGAGTTATTCATTGGGAAGGATCATCGTTCATGCCCACTTTGATGAATTTCATCAGTGTTATCATTCCCTAAGGAGTGGGATCTCCCATAAAATCACTACCTTGAAATATCCAGTTGTATCCTTTAGTTTAGATAATAGTTGTGACTTATTTAATACTGGGATTCTATCATAATTATATCTAGAATTTTTTTTGTTCATATTTTTATGTCTAATATGTTGACTAACATTCCTTATGATGATATGACTAATCTCTTGATGCTTTATTTTTTGTGATTTTATCATGTCCTATAGTGTATTTTCATACTCACCCATGGATAGGTTCTTCCCATATGTATCATGTGTTGTGAATATGAAAAAAAAATTATAGAGACCTTAGAGGAAAAGGACTACATATAGAAGTGGATGTCCTAGAAAAAAGAGGTTCATACATGGTTATTAATTTAATGGTATTCCCATCTTCCAAAGTTGGTTGGAAACTTTTAATGATTTGGTTGGGAATGTATATGGCCCTTTATTTCATTGAGTACATTTTCCATACACTTACTGTGGTATGACTTTTATGCATGTGTTAGTTTTGGTTTCACGTTGCCATCACCATTTTATTGGAGTGGATATGTGAACATTCATACAGGTAGATTTTGGTAATTCATCCCTTTTGTGTGATATTCCTAATCAGTTCTGGTCTCTAGCCTTTAGACTATTAGAGGAGAGCTTGGGGTTGTCACATTGGGCTTATCCCTAGCCAGGTGGTCCATAGTGGGTTGGTTTCATGAGAGGTTTCCTCCGGTTGGGTGGTTGAGCATTCCATGGGAGAGGATATGGGGTGAAATTTTAGATTTTTGGGTTAAAATAATGGAACGCTAAAAATAGAAATTCCATTTTTTAAGACACTATGTAAAACATAAGGCTTAAACATGGTATTTAAAACCATGCATGAACTGTGAACCCATCACTAGATTTATATAGGTATTTACATATTTTGGTTTCATTGTTTAACAAAACATTTCTCAATCAAGAAGTAATTTCTTGTAAAAAGTCTATACCAATCTGTAAGGATGTCAGGTGGTTAACCTAACCCCATAGACCAACCATGGAGAATTCTTAAACATTATAATTTTATAAATATTGAAATAATAATATCTATATCTCAAGGATAAAAATAAAAGGTTAATAAATAAATAAATTTATTAATGAATTATGGCATCAGATATGAAAAAAAACATTGTGTAAGTAGAGAAATTGGTGAGAGAATGTGAGAATTTATCACTCGATGATAGTGTCAATACCCTCAAAGGATGTTAAAATGTCCTATTTATATTTTATGGAAAATAGGGGGTGATTACAGACCATACAATAAATATAAATTCATGATATGTATTCTATGGGATATTTTCAAAAAAATAAAAATGGTAGTTTGGGGAAAAAGTGATGTTATGTTGGATTTATTTGTTATATGTAGTTTCATTGATTTGATGAGATGCGAATATAGTCGAATAATTTTCTAGAATTTCTTGTGGGTTTCATATAATAATCCTTCGATTCTAGGAATATGAAAGGTTATAAATTTCAATATAATATAATTTATTTATACTATTCAGTAATTTATGTATTGTATAAATGTTGTCGGATGTATTTTTTTAAAGAAGGCAGATTAAAATCTTCAGAAGAAATTTCTATTTAACAATATATATATGTATATATTTATTTTTGAAAGTATTTTTTAAATAAATTATTTCATAAAATTTTCTAGTCCACAAAGGATGTACCAACCCACCTACCTATTTTTAGGGAAAGTGACTTAGTGGATGTTTATAAATAGTATATTGTAGTTGTAGAGATCCGGAAGAGGATCAATGTGGGATAATACAGGATTGAGGAGAATGGTTCAGCACATGGTTTATGTCATAGTGCATGATTCCATGGTGGAAACATCAAGTGTTTTATCTCCATGGATATTATCAAAGTTGTTTTTTCATGACTGAATTAATAAATTTAGTATTAATACAAGGAATTTCTTAATTTTGGATCACCTTATTCAAGAAGTACAGATGGTTTTATTAAAATAGGGTTTATAGTGGTGTTAAATTTTTTAGGTTTTTTGAAATCCACTACATTAATATCGTAGGGCTACTAGTTTGCTGTTAATGCTGATTTTTTTCTAGAGATTACTGATAATGTTTGGTGTTTTTAGTCATAAACTCCATCAAATACCATCCCTAATCTATTATTGGTATTTGTGAACACAATGATACGTATTTTACCAGATGATGTGGATAATTTATTATAATAA
Organism: Viscum album; assembly: GCA_963277665.1. Taxonomy (NCBI): domain Eukaryota; kingdom Viridiplantae; phylum Streptophyta; class Magnoliopsida; order Santalales; family Viscaceae; genus Viscum; species Viscum album. The sequence continues at coordinate 1,332,639,104 of OY728147.1, forward strand.
ATACCTAATTCAATTGATGAAATACATGGTAAAATAGATGATGATGGTTATATGAGTATGTTAACTGATTAGATAGAGTATTTTTGTATAATTGTTTGTAAGTGAAAAGAGTGAAACAATTAAATAGATTCTTCATAGCATCTATGTGAACGAAAGAAGAGTGTAATATAACATTATTTCCTTTGAAATATAATTACTTTTGAGAATTTGAAACATTGTGTTTTTATTAGTCATATTGAGAAATTAATCATTAATAATGTTCTTTTTAAAATACATAGGGATGAGTTCATATTTTGGGGTTTAAACAATTATCCATAATCACATCATTAGCATAGTATAGTGGAATATGTTTAAAATAACACCATTAGATGTTTGAATTTTTTGGAAAATTTTCTCTTTATTTTATAATGATAATTAGGGTTTCTTACCACTAAAAATAACATCTAATTTTTATTCAAATGAAATAATATGTTATGAAAAATTAGTGAACTCCTTGTAATGAACATGAGCGATTAGATGACCATGAAAATTATTCTTTCATGAAGATAATCTAGTGTAATAGAATTTATGTGATGAAGTGGTGAATATAGAGTATCTGTGAGTACATTGAAAAATTAAATTCATGATTATATGGTTGATAACATGTCATGATGCACGTCTTCATGATATCTATACCACATACCTGAATTTTGTGAACTGTGAGTACTTGTTTACCAAATAATAATGATACTACAGTGCAACATGAGTTTCTTAATGTACAAAAATATATTATTAATATGTTAATTAAATTAGGTAAATTAAATTTATATGTAATCTACATAAAATATAAAATTTATCTAAGAACATAATTGATTTATCAATTTGGGAATAATTAATGGAAGTGGGGGTAAGAATACCATATAGAAAATATTTCAATCATGGATAAAGTATAATTAGACTGGTATAGCATAACTCACTGATAAATTCATAATAATTTTATTGAATGATAGATATAAATATTTTTAAGGGGAATAATCACTCCAAATTACTATATTATATGTATTTTGAAGAACTTTAATTCTAACTTTTTAAAAAGTTTTCATTTTAGAATAAAGTAATTTTGTTATTTTACTGAAAAATAAACTTAACCCTCGTCATTTAGGATTTCATTCCATATAGTAACTAGATATAGAACGATTTATATGATCAATGGCACATCTACATAGTTTTGAGTATGTAAAAATATATGCACTCAATTATTATCATGATGAGACCCACATGTTTATAAATTGAAGATGATCTTCCCATTCTAGTTTGTGAATTTAATGAAAAGGTAGAGTGACATTGGTTTCAAGTGACTATACCATAAACATTGTCAATAACTTTTTTTGGGAACATTAAAATAATTGTATATATGTGAAAACTGATGAAAGATTATTTTGTAACATCAAAAATTTCATTATGTTTGTTCTATAGATGTAGACCATTATAGTGAACTATAATGAAATTATCTATTATCTACATTATTTATAATTATACACACTTTTATTTGTTTTTTTATTATCCACTATAGAGTTGTAATGTTAACTATTTTTCTTCATATAATAAAACAAGATCATAATAGAAAGAAGAATGAGTAATGATTTTTTTTGACTAGGGGTACAAACTAATTCGCACACCCCCACTCCTGGTCTCTTTGTATATAATAATAATCCACATGTAAATACTAAAAATCACCATGGATGGAGCGATATTAATATATAATCAAAATATTCATTAATGTGAGTGAGAATATTCTTAAAAAAAATAAAATTGATGTGACCAATTTTGAGATATGAGATTACATAATGTGTGGAAAATCATTTCTCACGTATTTCAAATACTTCTTTCCTTATTTAAAGAAACACAACCATGTAAATCATAACTATTACCTCAAACATAAGAATTTAGATACAACAGAAATATCATTTTCCCATGTTATAATTAAACATCATTATTGGTACATGCTAACCAAATCCAAGACGTGTCCCATTTTTGCAAAAGTAATGGTCATTTGATCTTTCCTCATATGTCCCCTGTGAGCTCCGTGAATCTAGATTATGATATTTCTTGCTAATTTCACCAGTTAAATTTATACCTCTTCCATCACCATCGTTAAACATCACCCTCAATGGAACTAAAAAAACCATACTAGAAAACACATTTATACCAAAACCCTATCAAAGATAAGACATTATCAAAATAAATCATTAGAAACCACATGTCTTTACATGTCACAAATGAAAAAAGTGAAAAATTTGAGTATTTTTTTATTGATATACAAATTATCTAAAAAACTACTTCTAAAAAATTAGAGTTATCTGCATGGAAGGATGCGACAAAGTAAAAACATGCTCATCTCCTAGAGAAATATCTTTATGAACCATATCTCCCTTATTCGCTGTAAAAAAAATCAAAACTAAATGATTTAATGGATGAAACATAGAAACATTGTGGCACTGATAGATCTTATAAAATGTTGTAAGCCTACAAAGGATCCAAGAACAATTAAAATCCATTTTGGAATATCAGAAAAACTACAATACCAATATGTTGTCCAAGAGAATGGATATCTTGAAACTCAATAGGGGTGAATTGGGTTCATAAAGTTTTCATTAAATAAAACTTCCCTCTTCATGTATGATAGTTAAAATATGTTTCTATAATATCAAATGGAAATAGAAATATGAAAGAATAAAGGAAATAGATTTAACGTAAGATATATATAGTGGTTTAGGGAAAAAAATTCACTAGTACACTATAAGAACATACTAATCCATTAGTTCTTTGTTTTTCACTATAACATCCATTTTACCGGTGGATCCATACTGAGTACATGAATCCTTCACTTAATACAATAGTACAATAGCTTCTAAGAAATCACACCCATTACAAGACTATCCATGGTCTTTCCACACAATCTATAATGAAAGTAAATTAAATATAATAATTAAGCTTTTGACATACTGATTATCGTACATAGTTTCATGAAGAGACATACCTTAGTCAAAGATATGTTATGAGAAGATGATATTTTTTAAGTGTTATATCATAATTATATTTAGTGAAAATGATAAAATTGTAACTAAAACATGTTATTTTTTTTATCTTTTCTATGTACATACTTTAGATGTTTTCATATTATTTTTAAGTACTTGTGGTTTATCTATTTTACTCTTCTATTCCCTTATACAGCTCCAAAATCATCCTTTTATATCACATATATAATTTTTAACTTATGTATGAGAAAATCATGAAGGACTAGTTTATAATATGTGACAAATGAAATGAAATTTTACTAATTCCATGTGTCTACTCTGTGAAAATATGGAATAATCATTTAGAGATGCACTGTTGGATATATTTTTTTTGGAACATTTCACTCTTGGAAACATGTCACTTCATTAAAATCAACATTTATTTAAATGGTAAATCCCTAATCTAATACTTACTGTAATCATGAAATTAATAAACAAGATATTAGAAATGTAAACATAACGTTTTGTTTCGCATATCATTCTATGTAATATATTCCAATAAATGTATTCTTCTTTGTAAAATAAACTTTCAAGAGGCTTATCAAGATAAAAAAAATATCATTTTCTTTTTAGGGACATAAGATAAACTGAATTCATTACTATGTTGGATAATTCATCAGTATAAGATAAATATGTTACTATGGTGAGATAGTTATATTTCATACATTCTTCATACATTAATAAGATAATCCTTTAGGAATATTAATTTCTTAAGATAAATTATTCTCATAAATTTATTTTCTCTTAAATATCTAACTCTAAAAAAATGGAAAGTCAATAATACTATTAATGAGAAATATTCCACATGTTAGGATAAACTTTTATCGCAAATATTTCTCATTATAAGTAGAATGAAGATAATATCTTGTTCTAGTAAGATAAAATATTTTTTTTGTAAAATAGATACTTTACTCAATGTAAGATAAACCATTATAGAATCATTGTAAGATAAAATAATTTGATAATTGTAATCTGGAAAACAAAAGAAAAAAATTAGAATAAATATAAGAAATTTTTTATTCATAAAATCACATAAAAACTAAGATATGTTGGAACAAAATTATTGTATCCAAAAATCTCTCCATTTTTATGATCATAAAACCCACTAGATATAAAAATTAAAAATTTACTAAGAGATATAAAAAAATTCATGTTTTGAACAAAACCATTATTCCATGTATTGCCAATTTTTCTTCTCCCTCTTTGAATAAATTTGTCCCCTATGAAATAAGTGTATATTTTAAAAAAAAATTCTCTAATTATTATTCCAAAATTATAAATTTTAAAAATTTAATTTTTCATATTTTCTTTTTATTTCGTGTCCCTCTTTTAGTGGTAGATAAAATAAGTAGATCAAAGTAATACAATCATTATTGTACACGAACTATAGTAAATAGTGAAAATTACTTATTATGAACAAGATGTAACATCATGCTACATTAAAAAATTATATCATTCATAATAGAAATAAATACATTGAAGTAATCATAATTATAAAATAGAAATTAATAATAAAAGTATATTGAAAATATAGATAAACAAAAAAATAAGACTAGCATAAATAGAGAAATAAATATTACAAATGTAATTGTGAATAACTACTAAAAAGTAACATATAAGCATATTGAAAACACAAAAGTCAATAAAAAAGCATTAAAATCTAGAATGATATGTATAAAATCAATCAGTTTATTTATAAACACTATTAATATGTTTAAAGTGATTAATTTAAGTAATAAAGACCCAAATATTTATAAATTTTCAATTTATAGGGAAACCATCACACAAATTCGTAAAGGTGCATCAACTCTTCAATGGAAAATGGTTTTTTGGAGGCTATTTCTTGAATTATTGAGGATATCATAATGGAAAAGATGAGAAATGTAGAGGAGTGAAAGATATTTGTCCAACAACATCAACAAATAGTAGTGAAGGTTCTCTAAGGCCAATACGATCATTTTGAATAATCCTAACATACTTGGTTTGGTTTTTAAGAGGATATTTCTGAGATCTCTCCATATAAGTGTAATTTTCATCAATAAAATATTAGTCATAAAAATTTAATTGAGTGGGAAAAGGTATTAATAATGAAAAACATTGATTTTCAATTTTATAATGATCAGAAGGAACAAATATATATCTTAGCCTTTGGAAAGTAGACTCATGATGATCAATAATTGAAGGGCTAGGAAGATGTCTCCCTATAATTTGAAATAGGCCATCTTCATGTGAATATATCCTTTTATCATGACATACTTTCAATATTTTAAATTTTTGTCAATCCATTGTGTACCCTATGTTAGATGTATCCAATCATCTTATGAACATCTACTTTTATTTCACAATTGATCACTAACTTCATTAAAGACTAAAACTAATTATCTATCAATCCTATCAAACAATCAACTAAAACAATATATATTCCTCTTACTAACACTACATATTTTTGTGGCACAATAAAAGAATAAACATATTCTTCTTAATTAACTCCCAATGAGTAATTATTCTTACTATTTACATCAATTTTAGGTAAATATTAATATTTATTCACTAATACAAAAACTATTTATCTTTATAAATATTTTCTTTTGATATGATGCTGATTTCATTCTTATATTGATCAATTAATACATGATTTTTCTAAGGGTACATAGTAATTCTTCTAATTTTAGCTATCAAGTCCCTTTGTAGATCCTAAATTACTTTATTTGGTATCATTTCAAACTACATATGAGAAATTATTGAAGTCATTGTGTCTATCTCAACATACACTATTTCTAATATTGAGAAAACAACTAGTTTATTAGAGGATTCTGATGAGGGTTCTAATAAAACATTCTCAAACATAGACTGAATGAAAAAATTCACTTATTTAACATCATCTTATGAAACATAATGATCATGGATATTCTAAATATCATTCCTGGACATTAGAAACAAAATAGTTAAATATTCAAATTCTAATATCAATCACAAGTAGCATTCTCTATCATGTTCTTCAATTGTTTCTTGCTCATCGATATGAAATTATTTTTGAGTATTCTATTCAGGAATTAGAGGGAATGTGTATTAATGGACTTCCATGAATCTCACATCATCCAATGGTTTATTTCTATTTACATTTGGTCATACCGCATGATATTATTCTCTAAAAACCCATATTACTCCTTCATTAGCAAATAAATGAGTTTCATTTCCCTCATCATTTTTTTCTCCTTCACCAACTTCATTATGACTATTAAGGTCAAATGATTCTAATATGACTCTCAACCACATATCTTTGAACGAGGATATTTAAACTAAGAGAATTAAAAACAATATATTTGATACCCTTCCTTGACTAATGCTTACTAATCCTGTGATTCTGGAGAATAACTATTTTCTATTGGAAGAAACTCAGAAGATATTAGGTATTATCAATCCATGAACATGGGTTCTACTGATTTCATGATTATATTCACCTTTAGACTATAAAATTACTCAAACACATATTATTATATATATATGGTCTCATTTGGTGAGAACGTATCTTACATCAATAGATTTAACTAGACTCTATACTAAAATAGGAGCAATAGCATGGACATCAACACCACTAGAAAACCCCATTTTATATATCTCCCCCTAAGTTGATGTAGTATTTATTCCAATATATTATTCTAAACATACTGGTACCAACTTATTTAAAAAGGCTCTCCAATAATAAAAAACTTCTTTTCCAAATACTTTTTCATTGTGTTTTTATCACATGTGAAAAATTTGATATACATTCATCCAAAAAAATATCATATTTTTTAAAAATTATTATTAATATTAAACCAAAAAATGAAATTCATAGAAATTTTTTATATGTAATATTAACTACAAAACATATCATTTTAAATTATCATATTTATCTATCAAAAAACAATATAACAAATTAATGTTTTTAAATAAAAACTTTTCAAACTCATGATTTCACTAAGCAATGGTGGATTTCACGGAATTAATGAGGAAATTTCATTTTGGTTCAAGATCATTTACTATAATCTTCTCGATATCAAAAGAGTAAAACATAGACATCATGATCTCTATAAGACGGAATTTTTCCATGACATGCAGCAATGTAATGAAATCCGTATAGCTTCTATGAGGTCACTTGTACATTTCAAAAAATACTGATGATGCTACCAAGAAACTTTTTAGGTTTAATATTGTTTTGAAAAGGAATTCATTATCCCCAAATTGAAAAAATCATGTCTCATAAAACTCATGAACATCATTTTCAAACATTAACTCGTTACATCATTCATTGAAAATTAATTTCCATCCTTGAGGATTATTAAACATCATCAGAAACATATCTATTCTTTCAAGACATCTGAAATCAGTTTCTCATACACTTTATATTTTTCATGAAGTTGTTTTACACATAAATATAGTTGATCATGCAGTGTCATTAATCATATATTTTTCCATTGTTTATAAGATTTTGGAGAATTGAGGGTTATGAAAACAAGGTTTTCGTAGTATAGAGAAAGTGAGGGGTTGAAATTTTTTGAACATTTGATGTGTATATCTGATTCTATTAATTTCATTTTATGGTAAGAATGGGGTCATGCAGTTACATGAATGGTAATCATTAAAAAATATAGGTTATGTTTCCTATTATGATATGAATATTACTCAAAATAGGGATTCTAAAACTTAAAAAAATAACATTGATAATGTATTTACGAAAATAAATGTAATTTTATTTACTAGACTTCCAGAATAATATCAATTGAAATTAAACAAACCTAATTCTAATATTATAAAATCAAATTTTATAGGATGTAAAGGTTTAGTAAAAATGTCTTAAAAATGGTTTTCTATGAAAATAAATTCCATGGGGAAATTATTATATTATGTATAACCCCATAATAAATGATGTATTAAATTAATTTTCATTGTTTTTAAATAGTTAATTTTATTTTTTTTTGAAATTTTAGTAGAACTAGATTTATCACATCTTATTGAAACACATTTGAAAATAAATCTTAAATCTATTAATGTGCATTTCATCCACAAAACTTATGAAAAAAACATCATTCTGTAATATATTTTAGTTCAGTTGTTCATCATGGAAAAGGATGATGCCACTTACATTAGAAATATACTATATATTTTCTAAGAGAATGATAGGTTCCTCAGCGTCACATCATATCTACTTTGCATATAATAAAATCATCATTTCAGTTTTTTTATAAAATAGGTGAAATTAATTGGTCACCCAATTCATGCCCTAAAAACATTTTTTAGAATAAAATGTAACAACATATGTATGTGGAGTGAAGATTGAAAACTAGCACAGATTGAAGAGAATTCATGTCTAAATCCATGAAAGGTAAAGAAATCATCAATGATTAAAAGAGTTCACTATAGTGACTTATAAAATATATCAGATACGTCTTCTTTAGATGCAATTCTACATTAAAATAAAGTAGGTAAAAACCCAGAGTTATCCAACCTTGGGACCGTTCCATCCTTCAAATCTTGTACAATTGATTTTACATAAACTTACCATATTCAATGAGAATAAGCCTAATTTTGTCCAAGAACCACCTCTAAACATCCCCAAAACGGATACAAATTGAAAGAGTTATTTGAGTTCTTTAAGTGCGGTGACAAGTAGTTTGAATGATTATGTGAAAATATAACTTCCACTAATGAAGAGAATCCCATAAAATTAAGATAGCTACATATGAAATCGATTAATAGTACTATTGAAATATGATTCATATCAAAATATTGAATAAAAAGATCGATCCATTAAAAATAGTGAAAATCTAGATCATATAGAAAGTAGTTAAAAGGTTATCTCCAGTGACAAGAAAAACACACTGAATGGAAACCGTTGTCTAAGAATCTAGCTGTTATCCATCAGACCTTCTAATTTTAATTTCAAATTAACAGACACAAGTCTTGAAAATAAATTTATATCTAATTTAACTGAATAACATGTATTTTATATAAGTACAATGTTAAATTATATTTATAAGTGTATGGAAATAAATGAGAAATTGAAATAGTTCATTTTTAAAATACATTAATTAATTTAAATGTTTTTAAATGAGACTATTTTTTATTAGATTGATAGCATTCACACTAACATACTATTATCACTTTTTTGGTCTACATGTATTAAGATACAACACACTCATAATGATTCATGAAGAGAACATTTTGTTGAATGGTTTTCCAGTCTCATCCATATCAAGTTTCATATTGGAGATCATAGGAGTTGAATGAGGCTTACTATTTTAATCTATAAACATTTTAAGAGAATATTGAATAAATTTTATTTATTTTAAAACATTTCAAAAATATTTCTAAAAAAGTTTAAATCATAAGATTTTGTTTTTTTAACCTATCATACTCATTTCAATTATTTTTTAATAATCATTCATAAATCATTACATAGTTTTTATTTGTGGATCCAAAAATACATCATAAACATATATGTTTACTAAAAAATATATGAGTATGATGTTTTCATAAATTGTGTTGGGTAATCCACTCTAACATTAAAACTATTTGACTAAATAAAAGTATTTAACTTTTCATACGAGGCTATTGGTGCTTTCTTAGTGCCATAAAAATCAATAGTAAGATTAAAAATAATACTTTGAAATGAGATTGTCTTCAAAACTAGGAACTTATTCTCTATAAAGTTGTTCCATTAAAATATATTTAAAAATTACATTAAAAAACCATTTTATATAATTTAAAATTTATATAAGATTCTTATTTTAGAGGAACCCAAATTGCCTCTACCCTAACTACCTGAGAAAATGATTCTTCATATTCTATTAATTATTATTAAATATATCCATTTGAAATTAATATAGAATTATTTATAGTGATAACACCATGATCATCAGGTTTTTTCTAAATACCCTTTGTTCAATTACTACATAATCAGGGGGTCTGTCACCTAAATCGCAAACATTATTTCTCTTGAACTGGTTTAGTTCATCTTGCATGGCTATGAACACACTTTCATTAGTGATAGTAACCTCTATATTATTAGGTTGTAGTTGTGAAAAAGTTATAAAATTTTAATGGGATCCTATATTTCTTATAAAACAAAATCCACCATAAAATATTTCTAAATTTTTTTATATAGGATAGTATTTATGATTTCTATGTACTAAGGGAATCACATATTCTGGTTCACTAGTACCAACCCTTGAATTATTTTTTTTCAAAATAATGAAGTTTGGAATCATCATACTTGTTGTTGTTAAAGAAAGATTCAGGTATCATGCCCTTGAGAGTATCAATTTATCCATTTGTTTGAATCATTTTTGATCGAAGGTATCAAATTAATCAGACATCACATGAGTTTATTCCTCAATAATACTTGACCTTTTGGTGAAAACTCAATATGCTTTGTAATTAGTAGTGTATACTAGAATGATATATTCATCAGCCTGTAGATAAATTTTAACAATTTTATCTATGGTGTTCAAGAAGAAAACATTGCATATAAATACATTGAAGTATCATAGATATTCTATTACATAATTATACAATTAATAGGGTGTTTGCATGAAAATAGGTTTTATTATAGCTCTGTTAATGAAATAAAAAACTGTGAAAATAGCTTCAACCTAAAAATTTGTTGACATGTTTTCTTTACACAACATGGTTTTATAAATTTATTTTAAATTCTTGTTCCTCTATTCAACAAGGCCATTATTGTGAGGTGTCTATAGGGTAGGGCAAATATATTTAATTTCATCCATTGTTCAATACAAATTAAATTCATGATTCTAAATTTCACCTCCCAGATCACTTCTCAATTTCACAATTATAGTATCTTTTTCATTTTTCACAGGCTTACATTAAATATATGAAAATATAATAGGATTCACTTTTATGACTTAAAAATTAAATCCTTGTAAATAATTAAAACTAATCAACCAAAACATAATGAAATAATTTACCAGAAAGCCAAACGATATCCACATGGATAATATTTTTATGTCTATATGTAGAAAAATAATTGATTGGTTTAAAGGATTAATATAATTACTCTCTCATTTTACATGCATCACATTGATTCTTTTTTTGTTAATCTTAAGGTTTAGGGAAGTCATAAATGAAATTATTCCTAACAAAATTTCCCAATGAATAAACATTACAATGTTTATTCCATATATTATAGATCCATGATCCATTAATTTAATCATTCATACAATTGGAATTTTCTCCATGCAATGAATTGAGAACTAGTCTATAAACATTATCAGTTCTAGGTGGATTTAATTTGAGAAGCTACCCATTAAATAATAAATATGAAAATTTATCAAAATCAACGTAATAAACACCATCCAAAATATGAGAGACACTTATCATGTTGTTATTCGATGCTTCAACATAGCAATTTTTTAATGATAATAGATTGTGGATTTCTAGTTGACCCAATTCCAAAAAACAATTCTTTTAGATTATAAAAAAATTGGACATAACCTCCATTAATTTCGGATAGCGAGTGATAGTTTAAAAAATATACATTCATATATATTTAATAAAAACATTCCATAAAAAATTTTAATTATTTTTCATGTCGTTTGTTTCCAAAAATGAAAAATCAAATAATGAAATTGTTTGGTACCCAAACACTTTTTGGTCCAGAAATGTTAGTGAGAAGAAACATAGTGATCAAAATTAGTTATTATTTTATAAAAAATAGAGAATTGTTTTTGATAAATATATAGTCTAAAAGGAAATTTTGAATCCAAAAATTTGAGGATTTATTAGATTATATATGATAACATAATTTTTTATTTCCAAAAATGAAATCAATTAACTTTGGGAAGGTTTATATTTTTAAAAATAGGCACAAAATAATTCTTTTATAATTTGAGATCTTCAAATTAACTTTATATTTTTAATTTTTATAACATTCATATGTTATTACCAATAATGTTATTTAGATAATATCCCCATATTGTTAATACCATTTAATCATCATTAAATCATTGAAAAATTTTTTTTATTACATTTTGTTTAACTTGTTCAATGTATAAGGGTGTATACTTTTTCAATTTATTTCACAATTATTAATTTTTTATATATTTTCATAACTTCATCCAAGATATTCTTATAATAATTTATGAGGACCGTATTTTTCTTTTCCAATAATTAATACTTAGTATCCGACAAAGTATATTATTCATTTAATTATTTATCAAAAAATTTTAATATTCTGATTTATGTTCAAGATCAGAAGTGTAGTATGAATGAAACTTATCTTAATTTAACATAAATCATATGTTGTACTTATTAAAGATATTCATCTTCTAATTCTGATGATTTGCACTGGCTTGAATCTTCAAAATATCACCAGGTATCATTCATAGTCTTCTAAGATTTCTTATTATAACCAAATTTATTGAAGAATTTTTTATTTCTGTTTTTATTATCCTTTTTATTTTTAAAATAAGACTTGATATGACCTATAATATTTCACTCATAAAATTATAATGCATTCCATTTATCACTATAGTTATTATTATAATTTAAAGAACTTCTGAAAATTATTCTCTTGTTGTATAATTTTTTTAAATTTCAAGAAAACTGTAAAACCACATTATTTTATCTATCATATACTATGGAGTGTTCATATTTAGATGTTTATAAAGTTTATTTTATTTTATTATTTCTATCATAAATATAATTAGAAACCTTAAAGATATATTCTAATTTGAGATCATTTAATATTTTCCATCTTCAACTTCTATTTCAGCCTCACACACCATAATGGTTCCAATGAGATCATTTATTTTAATTTTATTTTCCTATTAATATTGTCTAATAATATCTGAGATTCAAATTCACATGGGTGGTAAAACTCAGATGAACTCTTAGGCATTCTCATGATTAGAAATTGGTGTTCCTATAGACGAAACCTAATTTAAAATCTCATTGAGTCTTCTATTAAATGTTGTCATTATCTCACCTTGAACCATTTTAAAGGATTTGAAAATGAGTTTGGAAGTATAATATTTGATAGATTTTGCATTGTTTGTATATTTTTTTAGAAATTTCTTTTGTGGTCCACATATCATGATCTATTTGACAATAAGAAACCCTGTGGAAATCATCTGGTACTAATCCATAGAATATAGCATTGAATGATTTAGAGACCACGTTAATGTTTTCTTTAGTTGTTTAATCCCATGTTTCAAGTTATTTCATAGAAATTTAATGGCCTTTAATTCTTTGAGATAAACTTATAATCCAAGATTCCTCATATATATGTTCATGTGATCCATCTATCAACCATTTTTTCACCATTAATATGAGGATATATATCCGGTGACATACCTTCTTGGTTATTATATATATAAACCATTCAATGATAGATAATTCAACTTCATACTTTTATAGTTATTTAATCATGATTCACATTCTCTGATATCAATTTTTGACCCCTAGAATGGATAACTAAAAAATAAAGTGTGGGTTGAATTGAGTTCTTAAGATTTTCTTCACAGAAAACTTCCCACTTCATGTAAGATATATCAAATTATTTTCTCTAATATAAAATAGAATCATAAATAAGAAAAGTTTAAATGAAATAGATTGATCATAGGAAATTTCTTCTGTTTCAGGGAACCTAAATTCCCTCATCCACTCCAATAACATTATAATACATGAGTTTGGTGATTTTCACTATGATATCCCTTTTACTGGGATCTCCCAGCCGAGTACAAGTAGTCATCACATAATACAATGTTCTATGACCTTTTAACCAATCTCTCCCATTACATGACATATTTTCGGTCTCAATAGAAACTATACAATATGTGTAAATAGAATATAATGAATACACTTTTGAAAGAAGGATTGCATCACACTATTACTAGTAGAAATTAAAAGTAGTTGAAGATATGTTCTGAGAAGATGATTGTCCTCAAGGTGTATCTTGTATAGATCTTCATTACAGCTGATAAACTTGTAATCATTGAACACAAATTTTTTTTTGACCTTTTATATATAAAAACAATGGATGTCAATAGAATATTATTATTAATGTGTGTTTTATCCAGTTATCTCATATCTTTTTTAATTCAGCAACAATCTATTCCTTTATATCTTCTCTTTAATTTTTAACTAATGTTATAGGTAATCATAACGGTTCAGTTGATAATCAATTAAAAAGTTGAAAATATAAGATATTAGTGGAATCCATCCATTCCTTCCAAATAGGGAATATTATTCTAAATCTATGCTATAAATGATCTTCTTCTATGGATCATTCTACTCTTGGAGACACAACACTATATATAAATTGATCATTCCTTAAATGGATAGTCTAATTTCTTATATATTCAAAAAGAAAAGGAATTACTTAATAAGAGATTAATAAATAATCAGATAATAATTCATTATAGTTAATTATTTGAGATATATTCAAATGAAATTATTATTTTTCTTAAGATAAAGTTATGAGGTTCTTGATTTAAAATTTTTTTTTTCTTTGAGGAATAAGATAAACTAAATTCAATAATGCATCGAATAATTATTCATTGTAGGATAAATATGTTACTGATAAAAGAAACTTATCTTCTATGAAATTCATAAGATAATATTGTATGAATATACATTTTGATTGATAAATTCTCATGGTAACTTCATTCTAACTCAAATTTTGACACTAATAAAATGACAATTCAGTAAAATTATTCTTAAGATGATATCTTACATAGTACGATTAACATTTAATATGAAGATTTCATATTTTTAATAGATGGTAGAAAATCATTAATTCTCATAAGATAAAATCATATTTTTTAAAACGAATACTTTACCCAATTTGTGATAAAATCATAGAGTTTTATTATAAGATAAATTCTATTTAAAAGTGTAATCTGAAATACAAATAAAACGAATAAAAATGGGGATTTTTGTAATCTTCAAAACACATAAAACTGAGATATTTTGGAATAGCATAAGTCTATCCAACACAAAACAGATTGAAAAAACCTTGGATGAGTCTCTTTACAACCCAAAATAACCATTATCTAAAGAAAAAACTAATAAATAATAAGAGATCTTAACACCTCAAATAATAGGATAAGATCCAACACCACTCAATGTTATGAAATGAACTAGGAAACAACACTAATGACTACACTCGAGGTGATGTGACATTGAAGAATTAATAGACTAGAAACTAAAAATACCATGACCATGGAAATTTCAAATATATGGTCAACACCATAGAAAGATTATTTGTGGATTAGGTTTAGAGAGTGATGATATAATAAAAAAAGTGAAGTGGATTTGAAAACAAACACCAAAAAACCCCACAAGTAGTAACACAATGAGAAAATACACTATATCATAGAAAATTAGATGAATTATTATAAATAAAATGGAAAATTCAGAGGTGGAGATGGTGATAGTGGAGTCCCCACCACATAAATTCATCATGCACCCCCTATAATCTACCGCATAGGGGGAATCCCAAACATGAGATATAATTTATTCATAAGTTGAATATGTTCTTCTGATTCCCTCCATCTTCTAGAAAATTATTTTCTTTTGGGAATATATATAAAAATATTTAATCCCATTCTACTATGTTAGTTAAATATTTCAATAAATATTTTAAATAATTTGATGAAATCACTTGATAAAGAATAAAAAATAAACATGGAATTATTTACAAGGTTCATTGATTCCTAATGAGTATCAAAACATTGTTGATTAGTTAGTGTCATCCCATTTCAAATATCCCACATATATTTATTATTAATAAATATTAAATAAAGGGATATAGTTGTAAAATTATAAAAAAGATCAATAATTAGTCTGGATATGATAATATTATATTCTTCCATACATTACATGTTCCTCATATCAATAAAGGATTTCTGATGCCTTTTTTCTCCCATGAAAGAACCTCCCTTGAATGTACAAAATATTTTTTGGTTTAAAGTCTCATTAAATCTAATTATTAATCCAAAAATAATTATATTGGAATAAAAATAATAGAACAAATTATGGTATTTGTATATAACATTTTGTAAACTACATACGAAAAACTCAATGATAAAATGTAAAAATAATTCTAAAAAATATTAAACCCTTTATTTTGAAAATACATAGATATTTTATAAATAATTATATGATGAATTTAATCCTGGAACATTTTATTATATTACTAAAAATTAAAAAAATATTTAAATTCATTATGGTGTGTTATAAAAAATGTTATGTGATTATCCAGAATGTATTCTAGTAATTTCTATTTGATCTTATATTAATTATATTATGAAATTAAGAAACAGGTTTAAAAAAAGACATAGTTATAAACATTGTGTGGTGATTTATTTCTTCATCAATTATAGTAATTTATTAAAATTATATACATTATTAATTATGTCATGTTTTTATTCAATATGATGTATGGATAAAATGGTATGATGTAAATCCTTCCAAATAAGGATATATTATCACATTATCTAAACATCTACAAAATGGTATATTTTCACAATGTTTCGAACATTTCTTTACAAACCATTGAATATTATTGTGGTGTAGGGGTGAATACATTATCTATATATATATATCAAAATAATTTATTTTTATACATGAATATATCAACTAAAACCCTCCAAAATTTACAATAGAATAGTGTCTAAAATTTTTCAATGATTTTCCCATATATGTGGATGATATTCTTCAAACCGGTGATTAAAACATAATAACAGCCCATTAATATAGTGGTTTTTTAAATATTAGGTAGTCTTAATTTCCTTCCCTTCAACATAGATTATGTCAAATAGTGAAAAATTAATGATCGAGTTAAAAAAATACAATGTTAAACTAATTTATACATCATGAATAAATAATTGTAGAAACATAGTATATCACACATCCAAAATGGGATTTATTTAAAATGATTATTACTATATAGAGGTATGATTTTGAGAGTAAACCAAATAATTGTGTAAAGAATTATTATATTTTAACCAGGTTATGTTGAGGGTGTTTAAGTAATAACTATTTCTACTTCCATGTCATTAAGTGATTTTCATAGTGGAAGCTAGTATTTATTTGGATATTCTAAGACTTGGACTTGTTCAATGATATTCATACAATTATTTTAATTTTTAATTCATTTTATTAAACAGTTATAGATGTATCAAATTTTTTATGACTCGTTCATAATTCAATGACATTGATGGATCATTTATTTTTCACATGGTATGATATATAGTATGCTTTGGTTCATCTGTTATATAATTAAATAGAATGTGAAAATATATATTTTAATTGATGTATCACTAATAAATAGTCAACATATCTATAATTAGTTATTTGTAGAAATTTAACATGATATACTAATACACATTTTAAAAAGATATTTGATTAAGTATTAATGATATTGTTTTCCCCATGATTATTGATTATATTCTATTTATGTTCCTTTTAAAATTTTGGAAATGATATTGATTAATGAGTGTGTGATTTTTCACAATTATAAGGAGTCATGTACCATATTATGGAATAAATATGATATATTAGAAAATGAAAAAGTAAATTGAATTAATTTTTTCTGGTTCCATGTTTTTTTTGATAAATTAAAATGGAGTAACTTAAAAATTATATGATTATATCATATACTAGTTATTATATATTAATTTATAAAGATTTAACAATTAATAATATATATTTTAGGAGATATTATGTTTTAAAAAATATAAATGATATGTGAATTTCATTTATTTATCTATGAACAAATTTGATGAAATTGTAATGCTTGTTTTGATAATTTGTATATTGTTACATTCATTAATGTGACACAATGAGATGTATTTGATGTGGAAAAATATGGTTGTGGAAATTATAATTTCACTAAATCATGTTTATGCATATTTTATGAAATAAGTATGTTATTTTTGATAAAAAAGTTTTTAAAATTATTTTATAAATAAAATAAAAAAGTGAAATGTTTTGATTCATTTTGGAATTGTAGATGTTGAAGTGAATTATGTTTCTAATATTTTTATTTTAATACACAATGTAATATTATGGATTTTATTATTTATTTATTTAAAAAAAGGCATTTAAATTATGAATTTTAAAAAAGGTTTTCAAAAAATATATATATAGGAGTTCAAAATAGTACAATATATCCAGAATATTTATTTTCCGATGTATTTCCCCCTCAACTCCCATTCTTTCATCTAATTCTAAAAAAATTGTATTACATCATAGTTTTATATACTATATTATTGAAATATTTTAGTATTACGTAAACCAATTATTATATTAATATGTTATGTATCCATATCAATTTTATAATAAACTAGTTTTTCAATGCCCATAAATAATATTCATATACCACAATACATCTTGTTATTAAAATAGTGAATCCCAATTATACACATATATCAGAATCCATCACTTTTCAACACTAAAATACCTTCCAAATCCCTGGTAAAATTAAATTTTCATAATGTTAAAATATTATATTGTTTTTCCCATTGTTACGAAAAACACATCAAAAAATGTAGTGTTACATCATATTAATGTCCTAATTATTGTATCATTTATAAAAAAAATAAACAATATTAATTCCTTTTTATATTTCAATGAACTAATGAAAACCCATAAAATCAATGAACATATTAACAGTACGAAAAAAATACAACTTAATAGCTCATTATTCAATAACTCGAAAATCTAGACATACTATAATTCATATATAAGAGTAATTTGAACAAAAAAATATGAGATAGTGTAAATTTATGTGTGTACAAAACCAATTGGGGTAAAGATGAAAAAGGATTGACCCTGTGTCATTGGTGGCACCTTAGACTCCCTTGGTACATCTTCAATATCATTGTTATATTTTCATAGAAAAATAACTTATTTATATGTGTATTATAATAAGAGGTCTTATTAATGACTATTCAAATTTTTTTATTAATTTACATCATTTTTACTATTGATGATAAATGTGGAACTGTTTTTCATAATTATGCATCATTGATGAGAACACCATGATTATTTCATGTGTGTGTGATGTGATGGATGTTATGTTGTGTGTAATTTATTTTGAAAAGTAATATAATGATAAATGTTTAACTTTAATTCAAATTTTACTAATAAATAATCTATATTTTCTCATGTAGTTATTGGGGGATATATTACAACATATACAATATGATATTCTATACAAATATTTTATCTAATGTAATTTATTTTAATTTTTACAAGATTGGTGATATATGATTTTATTAATATATAAATCATACATGGGTATGTGATATTTATTGATGATTTTGTATTTATTTTCTATGATATGGAATCATGATAAATGTTACAGAATATTTTTTAAGTATTATGACTTGAAAATAATTATATTATGATTAATATATAGATCCTTATATTATTTAAGAAATATAAAAAGTTAACAATGAAAATGTATCAATTTTTTAATGTATATATTTCATATATTAATTTTAAATGATTATAAATATTTTGTTTTATGTGTTTTCATAATTTGTTTTAGGAAAATATATTAAATATATAATAATACCATCTATTAAAATGTGATATAAAATGATGACAATTTATAGAATGTTTTAAATTTTTATGTTTATAATTTTATTAACATGGTTCCATGAGTAATTTATTCTATTGCAAATGTTATAATGGGAATTTTTTAATTACTTATTTAGGGTTAGATATAATAAATGATATGATTTTTTGATCTGTTATAAAAACTAATTTTTAATACTTTTTAAGTGGCAATTTATGGAATGTATTTCATATGATTTAAAATATTATAAATTAAGTAAAAAAATTATATTTATAAAGTTAATGGAATATATTATATGTTATTTCTCATATCATATTATGTTAAATATAAACACAATTAAATAAAATTATTAACAATTATTTCTAAGGATTTATTTTGATGTTTGTAAAACAATATGAAGACAAATAATAAGGTGCAATGAATTTCTTAATCAACTCTAGAATATGAATCATATTTATAAGAATATACATATTTTATTACTTTTATGGGTAATTGTGTAAAATTGAAATATTAAATTTTAAATTCTTATCGGTAATAGAATGTAGGGCCAACACATTAACTTCTTATACAGTTTAAAAGTTTTTATATTTTGATACATATCCGAGAAATCCACATTTTATAACTGTAGCATGTCTTTGAATCCATGAATTCAATGTATTTCAACATACATTGAAATTAATCATGATATTTTCTAATATATGTATCTAAATATATTCCTCAAATAAAGTAAAAATATTGTGGAATGATTTTCTCATATATATGACAACTAATCCCAAAAATAGGTATTATTACATAATGTTGTACCTTATAAATATTGTCTATACAATTGTGTATATAAAATAATTTCATATATAAATTTAATCAATATAATACATCTATAATGAAGCTATAAGATTTTTTAATGTTAATATTCATTTAATTTTACATTTTTTTAACATGGTAAATCAAAAAAACGTGTTCTTATAAGGGACTGAAGTAGTGGGGACAGAGAGAATCCCCACATATGATGTTCATGGATTATTAATTCAAGAAAAAAATTATTATATACCGATAATATGATACTTATCAATAAAAAAATTATAAAATCTAGAAAATATTGTGATTATACACATGTTATCTATGAGAATATAAATTCTCTATTGATCAACATTTACTGAGTGTTCTTCAATATAAACTATGGATTTATCAATATCATTATGATCTCTTCATTATGAAATCTTCATAATATAGAAAATATATAAGAAGTATTTTTTAGGATCATTCTCTTAATGAATTTGGTTTTTTCTTTTTTAAAATTTTTATAGAGGTTATAGTGGTTTTCACTGTCATGCAAATGTGGCATGCACATTTGGTTTTTTCAGGTGAATGTGGATACAATAGATATTATGTTTTATTAATGATGATTTATAGAATGTGGATTTTTGTGATCGACTTTACAATAGACCTAGTGTTTGATTATTTTTATATGTGATTTAATCCTCTTAACATGATAGGTATTTTTTTTGTATTTGTCCCTATTTTTCATACATAAGGATTATTTGTTGTGATTTTCATAAACCTAAACCTAATAATATTGGGACTACACCAATTAATATGTAAATATGTAGTTCATGTGCTATATGAATTATTATCATCACAGTAAATATAGTGTGAGGGATGCATACAATGTATATGTCCATGGTAAATTTATGGGAATTTCTTTTGATGTTTGAAAAATTATATTTTCTCTTCAATAGGTTATTATTTCATGCTGTGAAATTATTATCATGCGACATGAATAAATCTATATTCTTCTGGTAAATGGGATTAGTTCCTATCTTACTTATTATTTAATTATTTTGGAGGATGTGATGTGATATAATCCATCTAGGAAAGTATTTATCATTATATATTTTATAAGAATATAATTTTTGTGAACACCCTAGGATTTTAGAAAGAAATATCGTTTAAATATTTTTATTTCCTCGATAGCTTGCGTTTCATATAACCTTATGTTTAAAATAGAAAACACACACTATTAAAATATTATTTTTCATGTTATTTTTTGTAACTTATCCTTTAAATTGGAAGGTATGGATATTATTTAATAAATTTATAAATATATATAACTTTTCTCCTCCATATAAATTATTTGATAAATTCATAGTAAATAATCACTCTATTTTTAGAAAAGATATTTTAGTTTATAGAAATATTCCTTCCTCAAAAATGATTTTATTTCATTATGAAAATTGAAAAATTAATTTCTAGAACATTCATAAAATTTATTTAATAGAAATAATATCAATTCTTGATTCAATATGTCGAAATTAGCATATGTAGGCTTTTTGGATTTTTTCAAAAAAATTTATTTTTTCAGTGAATAGGGGAAAATACAAAATTTTATTTAAAAATTTAATTTTTCAATCATTTACAAGGTAAAAATATATTTCTAAAATGGTTTTAAAGTAAAATAGGTCCCATTAAATAATTAATAATCCAATTAGGTTCATTATAATCAATGTTATTTTTAAATTTGGAATAAAAGCATATATATATATATAAACCATTTTTCTAAAATCATATTTTCATTATGTTTGGTGAATTTATATTATGGATAATTTAAATTACTTAAAAAAATTAATTTTATGAAATGAATTTTATTTTTTATTTAAAATAAACAATTTATCCATGGATTAATTTCTGACATTTTCATGAAGAAGTATATTTTTCGATGAATATAACAAAATATAAATATTTTTAGGAAATTGAGTATTATTTATGTTATATCCAAGAAGTTAAAATGATATAAAATTATGATTAATTATTGGATGTATCAAGTATGATGAAACAATGAAAATTTAATATAAAATTATTTTAAGAAAATAAAAAATAAAATTTATTCCATGACAAATATGAATATGTTTTGTAGGGTCGATATAGAACTCAGGCACATTGAAAAGTAAAATTTGGTACCCTAAAGATAATATATGTAATAAAATATGAACATTATCTATGTCCTTATTAAATATTAATTATTATAGATGGTTTTTAGGGTTACACATAAATTTTGGAGTTAGATAACAATTATCCCACCCAAAGGCTTCTATAATGCTTAATTAAGGTAAAAAAAAATTCATAACAATGTATTTAATAAGTAATCATGACATAGATATGAGTTAAAATATATATTTTATAAATATATATACATATTTTGATAAATGTAAACTTTTTTTATTGATGGATATTTGTTTTTAATCATTTGGTATAAAATAAATTCATTAAATACATACATAAGGGAAACACAACATTTATTTAATTAATAGAAAATAATATAAATAATTTTAAAAACAAATAAATAACATAACTTTAAATAATTAATGTAAACAAAAAAATTTATAGATCTATATGACTTTTTATGTATGTTTTAAAGGATTAGAATTGAAATACTCCTTTTTATTGATTTATTTAAATTATAATTAAATGAAAAGGACAAAATTGATATGAATTATATATTATAAAAATAATAATTTATTAAATAGTTTAAAAATAATAAAATCCTTGAAATAAGATATGTTAGATTTTAAATGATCCACAATGTTATAAAATGTCCATTTATTTGCTAATTTTTTTTACCTTATAAGTAAATATAATAATATTTAATTTTGAAATAAATTAAACTATTTTAAATTAAAATTGAATAAAAAAGGGTTAATCAAGATTATAATGTTTAAAACTGTACAAAAAATAATTTAAATTATGTTAGTTGATGAGATTAGAACCCAATCCAAACCATGATTTGAATACCTATACATCTGGAGGCATTTTTCATGAGAACGAATTTAATATAATTTAATCATTTGAAAATTTTGAAATGTTATCCAAACATACAGCTCACTATCCACATTATATAGGTTCTATTCTACCTAAAATTCTAACTCATTATAGGATATATAAAGGATTTTTTTCAAAGATGTGGTAATCACCTTAATCGATCATTATCTTTTCTACTCTTCATTAACTATTCTATATATAGGATATTTATATTAAAATAATAAATTAAGGATCATAAATGTGTGGAAATATTATTATGATTTTCATAACAGCATTATAGAAACTCCTTTCCTTCAAAAGTGGTGTGAATGTACCTCTTATCCATACATATGTCATATTATCTCGACCTGGTGATACAATGCATTTTTCATCACCATATTTTATGGATGGGTATTATGATGTTTTTTAGTCATATATTATATTTTTAAAATAATTATACTTATTGAATGATAATACCATGTGCACATTCTTCCCATACTATACATTCGAAATGATAATGTCACTCTTTTGTACCTATGGACTACCACCACCATGATACGATGTGATTAATTTTTCATATAAAGTTTAAATGGACGAAAATGTGGATGAATTTGATGAATATATATGATATTTATGATATAAAAATTATCTTTTAATGGCTAGTTAATTTTTACCTTTCATTCATTTCATCTGTTAAAAAATAAAAATAACATTCATTGGTACAAACAACTTACTACCTCCATTAATGGTGTAATTAATTTTTATATCTCTAACATTAAAGGATATCTATAAGTATTTATATAATGAATATATAATAATATTTAATTAATGATTAATAGTTTTAAGACAATAGGGAAAATATAATTATAACAGTATCATAACTACTGAACTAAAATACTCATGATTAACAATATTTTTAACACCTAGAAATGATGATTTTAATAAGGAACTATTGACAAAAGGAAGTGTTGAAATGTTATAATTGGACAATATATGATATAAATAGTATTAAAATATTTATGTAATTGAATTAAAATATATTTATATTTATTATAAAGTATTTAGTGTGATTGTGACGCAAGGTTAGCATGAGGTAGGAGAAGTTTGGCTGAAATTTTCTTTTTTGGTACATATGGTATATTATTCAAATATCATAAATTATTAGGCGTATATAAAAACCCAATGACATTTTATATCATGAATTTCATTATCCTAATGATATTTAATGTATCACTTATTTTTATTTATTCATAGATATTATGACTAATATGTTACCAATGTAGGTATTGGATTTTCATCTCTCATCTATTTCTATGGCACACAAGCCTTATTCAACAACAGTTTATTTTGTATGGTTTATTACTAAAATTAAATAACTTTAATTCGTATTTTGGTTAATTAAATGGATATTTACATATCTTTAGGAGTTTTCTTCTTGGAAATTATGATTCAAATTTCATTAAAGTGGGAAAGGTAGTATGTAACAATCTCATTATTTATCATGATCGTTGTTGATTATGATTAAAAATATGGAATATTATTATATATGTATAAATAAATTAATGATTTTTATTTTAAACTATTTATTTATTGAAAATATTTTTTTTATATTTATTTTACTCTTCATAAGTACTTAATAGAAAAGTATATATTTTTAAGGAAAATTTACTTCTTTTGTCACTTAGATCAAAAAACCATTTTCATCCATAAAAAGTACAACAAAAAAATTTATAAATAAGGTTATTAATAATATCCTATGATTTTTTGAAGCCATTTTTACAAATTTTTCACTTTTTTATAAAATAATTTCAATGAAGCCATTTTTTCAAATGATGAACATTGTTACTATTACAAAAAATATATATGTAAGGGATGTTTTTCTGAACATATAGCGAATGAATGTATTTTTCCCCCATCGTGAATAATTTATACATTGAATATCCCTTTACAATTTTAGAGTTATTTTAAAATACAAATATTTTCCTCTATAATGGTCATAATTTTTTTGTTTGTGATTTCAAAATTAAATGTTTATATTTCTAAAGAATGTATTCGTAATATTTTAATGGTATTTATATTTACTAATGATTGAAACCCTTGATCCCACTTATGCTTTACTAGTGATGTGATCCAAGGATACCATCCTTATTCTTTATATGGATGGTTTATGTGTACCCAGAAATGATTTTATGAAATCCATTCCTTTTCATAGGTTATGGTATTTGGAAATGATGGAATGATCATAAAATTCATCTCTTTCACATGTTTTATTATATGATGAAATGTTTATGAAATAAATTTAATTTCAATTTTTTATTATATGATCGAATGTTTACAAGACACATTTATTTTCATGGTTTCTGATACCATGAATATTTTATGATCTTTTGGCACACATATATTTTATTTTTTTATAATTTGGGTGGAACCTATATCTCCCTTAAATGAATCGGGCACGGATTGATATATCATTAGATAAATTAGGATCGAATTTGGATTCATCCAAGATCAGTAGGTGTAATTTTCCATAATGATAATATTTGGAGGGAACCCTGACTAAAATAATGGATTTGAGAGTAAAATAATTCCACTATGATAGTCTAACAAATGTGAATTTTTTTCTAAGGAATCGATTGTCTATGATTATTTATATTCAAACAAAATTATGTCTTATGAAAATGATATGTATTTGTTACTCATGTTTGTTTATTCTTTCATGATTCATGTCATTTGAATAAAAAATATATATTCCATGACATAACATTATAGTATTTGATATATAGGGTACAACATTAAAAAATTAGTATCATGTTCTTATAAAATTATGTTCATGGTATTCTTATATAATCTTTAATATCTCTCTTTTTTACCCATAATGAGAAATTGATATCACTTTTTTTATATGTTTCATTTCCCCAAGATATAAGAAATGTTACTCTGTGTTATATCACTATAAAGGGTTTAGTTATTAATAAATATATGAGAGATGATGTAAATATTTTATAAATGATTTTATAATGGTTTTATTTTTTCAAAGATAATAGACCAAAATGATTCATGTATGGTTGGTAATGTAATGTAATGAATATTCATCAATTATTCTAAAATATATATGTATTAAATATTTTTATTGATATAATTGGTATCATATAAAGTTTTATATTAACATTAGTAATTTGGATGATATAACATTAGGGAATACCCTAAGGATTGGTTTTCGGGCAGGCTAAAATCCTAATGTTTTGGTAATGATAAATAATCACTTATATTAAACCAAATGTTTAATAAAATAATTTTTATTGATTAATATATCATTTAAATGGTTTTCATGATTATGCAGTTTCCCAAAATGATTATTTCTAATCACATTTTCCTTTTTTGGTTTTATTTAGCTGATGGAACCCAAATTAATTGTGTCAATATTGAATTTGCAAGTTAGTGGAATGAAAATACACATAAGTGACTAATTGAAATAATACATGGAATTAAAACCCTTTTAATTTTTCCTAATCAACCATCTATTTATATAATTACCAATCTCAACTATAATGATTATCAAGAATTTCCTAATCATAGAATGATGGATTTTCAAAAATCCCATGAAGGAAACAATATTCAGCTTCCAACATTTCAATAATGTGGGAAGAAGAACTCAAATAATGCATTTTATGAATGGGATGATGTTTTTAGTGTTGAAAGGATGGAAAAAGCATGTAAATTTTGAGAAAAATGGAATTTTCAGTTAAGGAAATAGACGAGAGTAATTTTCTCCCAAAGGTATCGTTAATGGATGATTATTTTGAATATGTAATGTATGGTAATTATGAAAATTTGGGGGCTATTACAACGAAATTTTTTATTTACAATGAACATTATTAAATTTACTTTTTTTAATATTATTTCATGATTTATATTTCATATTTTTTGAAATAATTATTGGGGAGTAATATGTCGAAGCCTAATTAAGGGTTTAAGAAGGAAGTGGGGCCATTAAATTGTTTATGTATATAGAACCAAGATTTATGTTGTATAACTATAAAATAATGATATTCTAGTTTTAAAAATTAGGTGATATCTAAGGATTGTTCCATAGTTGTTTTTTAATTATGCATTTGAAAACATATTTTAATGGTACTGACAACCAAAAATTATGATTTAGTAGTAAGTTGGTAATTTTTTAGAACATATAATTAAGAGAAAGTTAAATATTAATATTTGTTAACTTTTTAGGTAGTAATGATTATTTTTTTATATAGAGATGACTAATATTGATAGCATCACTATACTAAAAATTAGTTTGTTACTTGATAAAAAGTGATTTAGGTAATCATTGATGATGTTTGTTTCATTATTAGATTTTTGGAAAATATTCATTTTTTGTGAACATATTTATGGAATATAAATTGTGTTAATTTTGGAAGAATATATGTTTTCATGTGAGGTTAAATTAAAATTAATGGATACTATCATGGTTTTATAGGTTTAATGATTATAATAAGTTAAATAAAATCAAATAACCCTTTTAATGATTTATGTTATGGGATATAGAAGTGATTTGAAAAAAACTATGTATTAGGAAGAATAATCAATTGGGGTTTAATTAAATATTTAATTTAGGTATATTATTTTATTTTAAGTAAATTATTCTCTATTAGATTAAAGGATATAGATAATATTTATTGTTTAATATCGATTCATTAACAAGGTGATATTTTCATATATATATTTGCGGTCAATTTATGGATTTCATTGCATGTTAGTATTTAAATGTGAATCATGATATTTTAGTTAAATTCACTACATTAAAATATTATATAATTATATATCATGGTGATTAAATACATTTGGAAGATGTTCCTTGGGGTAGAGGAACATGTAACCATAATGTTTGAAAAATGATTTAATGAGGAAGATTATTTGGGATGAATGCAATTATATTTTTTATGATTTAAGTTAAAATTCAATACATTTCCATTGATGTTAAAAAATTCATTACTGATGATTTCATTGAGTTAATTTTGGATTTACATTTTTCTACGGAAGTGATCTATGTTGATCTATTTTTTTTATTATAGAAAAATTTTGAGTTAAGTGTTTTATTTCAAGGTTTATTCATTATAAGAACTATTTTTTATATTTTCCTATATTTTAAATTCCTTGTGATAAGAATAATATATTGATAAAAAAATATGATCTGATATATTTTTATTTTAGAGATTTATACATAAAAATAATCATCTATAATACTCATTGTTTGAGAAACACATTAAATTGTGGTGTGAAATGATTAAAAGATGAAACTCAATTGTCAAGTATATATATTTAATTATGTTTTTGACTATATGGTAAATTAATTAATTTAATATAGGGAAATGATTTTAAGATATCAATGGTATCAGTTCGTCATTAATTTTTATGAAGTATGGTATTTTAACCCCTCACTGGGTCATGGTTTTGTACTCATTAATGATCTCCTCCCAATCTTCTCGATCACACTCTATCAATCCTTAGTTTTTATTTTTCTTTTCAATTTACAAATTATTAATTTCTTATGATGTTCTAAAAATTTTAAACCTATACATATTGTGACCTTTATAAATCTATTGACCACCTTTTAAATGGATGTTTTAGAAACCCTTTTTAAAAATTGATTTTTCAGTTATCCCTCCTTTAAATACCGAGTACAAGTTAAAATTTTGATAATGCAGTTTATTAAAGGTTATATAATGTTTTCCCTAATATTTTAAAAAATAAATCTCTTTGTATAATTTTATTTCATCGATATGTCGCGTTACACACAACACT
Source organism: Viscum album (assembly GCA_963277665.1). NCBI lineage: Eukaryota > Viridiplantae > Streptophyta > Magnoliopsida > Santalales > Viscaceae > Viscum > Viscum album. The sequence goes on from OY728147.1 coordinate 1,332,668,348, forward strand.
ATGTTTAAATGAACCATGACACAGTATTAAAATATTATTATATAATGTGATAGTTATAACATAGACATTAAATTGTAGGGTTTGAATATTATAAAATAAATTAAGAAATATATATATGAATATATATATATATATATTGTAGTTATTATAAAAATATTCACAAATTCTTATTGAATAATCAATCTATTTTTTGTATATTTGTTTTATGATATAGAAATACTTCTTCCTAAAATATGAATTTTTTTGTGATAATATATTGATATTAATTTCTTTAAATATTAGACACTACAATTAATAAAAATATATAAATAGTTTAAATTAGATTATAAAAATTTGTTTTGGGTGAATTTGTATGATTTTTTTAAAATGGGTGATTTTAAATAAACAGTTAAAATATTGAATTTAAGTTAGAATTTTATTTTTTTCCAACATATGCAAGGTTCAAATTTTTATTAAATATTTCCAATTTAAAATTACTTATATTATACTATTGATAATATAATTAAGTACAGATGAATCAATTTTATAGTTGAATTTGGAATAAAACATTTTTGAACATAAAAATTCATTTGTCTAAAATATGATTTTCTTTTCAACTCACACATTTAAATTAAAATTATTTGACAGCACTTATAGGAATTTAATTTGATGAAATGGAATTTATTTTTTTGGTTTATAATTTAATATTTATCCTAGTATAATTTTTTGAAATCATTATGAGGAAGTCAAATTACTTATTTATAGTAAAAATTGATTTTTTTTTAAATACAATATCTTTTATGATATCAAAAATAAATAAGAATAAATTAAAATTTCTCAAATATATTGAGTGAATGAAGTATGATAAAATGATTAAAAAAATATGCATAATTAATCCACCTAAAAATATATATTCTGATTTATTCCATGAAAAAAATGAAAATCATTTTTAGTGCCAATGTAAGGCTTGGGATACACTGGAAAAGTCAAAAAAATTAACTAAAAGATAATATTTGAGATATAATAAGTACATTATAAGCATAATTTATTAAATATTACGTTTTATCGATTATTGTTAGCATTATACATAAATTTGGGATTAAAATAATATGTTTCTTATCCAAATTCTTTTGCAATGCCTTTTCAATGCTTGAAATTTGAAATTAACATATTACATAATTTTCATGATATAAATTTGAGTTAAAATACATATTAATGAATATAAATATAAATTATTAGAATACTACACAAAATTTCATTATATTATATTTTTTATATCATTTAGCTATTAAACAAATACCTTAAATTCATGTACATTGTCAACAAATAATTTATTTAATTTCTTGAAAAACAAAATAAATGTTATAAAAATACTAAAACTAATATATTTTGAAGTAAATGTTTTATCCAATGAATTCTATATATCCATATGTCATTTTTGAGAATTTTACTTTATTATATTTTATTTAACCATTTTTCTTGATGTATTAAAATTATATTAAATTATTACCATAAAAATTGATAATATTGATATTTTATCAAAATTATATTTTTTCAAATTATTCAAATAACATAGAAATCATGAAATAAGACAATTTGGACCTGATGTGGTCTAAATCACAGAAATGTTCTTTTTATTGAAAAATATTCACTATATAGGTAATAATTAGAAAATTTAATATGGAAAATTGTTATCCAATGGTAAAAGCTAAGATCATTGAACTAAGGGTTAATCAAAATGAAAAATTTTAATATTACAAAAAAATATTCTCTAAATTATATTTTTTATGGGATTATAAAACAGTCCTAAATTATCATAAAATCCCAATTAACATGGAGGAATTTATTTTGATATTTCATTTATTATGATTTAACAATTTTAGAAATTTCTAAAGTTCCTCTCTATCATGACCCCCTCCCCACAAAGTGTACGCTTACTGGGTCGGCAATGCGAGAAGGGAGATAATGACCCCCCGAGTCCCACCTCTAGTAGGCCTCGGGTTGGCGACTAGCACCGAGGGTATAGTAACACACAAATTGGAAGGGATTACCCTCTAAGAGAACACATGCAGAAAAGAGAGATAAGATAGAATCCAATCAATTCCAAATCAGACTCCAATATAAACGAAAACCCAAGTACACATATGAAATTATAGGGAAAGCTACTAGAACTGAAAGGGAAAAACTGCAAGTACCCAAAGGAAAGTAAAAACAGTAGCTACCACAAGCTCGAACAGCTCCAACAACCCCAAGATAATAGAAATGTTCTTGATCTCCAAACTACACCAAGTGACCTGAAATACAGTTTATATATACATATAGTGAGTATAACAGTATACATAGTAGGAACCTCCCCGAAGCCTCCTGTGCAAAAGTAAAGAAAGCATGTTAAAGCACATGGAACAACAAGAAAAACTAACTCGTCAATGAAATATGTATATTAAGTTCCCAGCCTCATCATAGAAAATCTCACCATGTAACGCATACAAGAATAAAAAATATAATAAATAATATCAAGGGTACCTAGCTACTACTTCCCCCACTGGTTTGTTGCTTTGCCGCAACATCACAAGTCCTGAGCATCTCTCTCCAAAAAGGCTTGCCTGCAGAAACCTGGGTGAAGCACCACAATATGCACCTCATGTTACAAAACCAACATGTCCACACACCAAAGTAACCTGGTTTTTTCTTGGAGCCATCGTAGCTTATATAACCTGTATCATACATCAGGTATTGTACCTAAATCCATTATAGCCCATACACCGAGTAAGTATCCTCCAGCCATCATAGCCTATACACGTTACACCTATAGAAATCCATAGAGAATAATATCCAGAATATATGTGTGTGAACAACCACAAGCCATTACATCCCTCTACAAACATATATGGATAAAACTAACCAATTTTCCTGCTAGCACAAGTAACTACCAATAGAGTAGAGAGGGTCCAAAGGGGGAAGTCAGTCATCCATCCTCCCACCAGAATGTTGGGGGAAACACCCCCCAGACCATAGAATCCCCGGGGTGTCATTTTCCCTTACTGAGAGGGTGAAGTACCATATAGAAACACAAAAAGTATAGAATATATTTTATCTGACAACCAAACTATGGGTATTTCCTAGTCTTAGACACAATTGCAGCTAACATCTCTCAGTCTACGGGCTGCTACTTCTAAGACTAGGTATCCTATAAGCACAGAACCATTTAAAGATCATTATTATATTACTTCATTCCCTTTTTATCAGTTCCACTATACATTAATTAATTCATTAACCATTAATTAACCATGAACAATTCCAAATTAAATTTCATTAGCATCACACCCAAAGTGAATTGTTCCATAAAAATTACAACATCATCATTATGTTCCAGCAACTCCATCCCCATTGGTTAACACCATTTATTTAATTATTCACTATAGAAATACTTTTCCCACATTCCCAGTCATTCTAGAAAAAAATTATATTCTTCTAAACATAAGGGCGCTCAACACGGTGTGTAGATGTACTACTCGTTGAGTCATTTCCACTTATATAAAGAGCATATACCCATCCTTCCATGAGAAGCTAAACATGGAAAGCACATGGAATACCCCACGTGTCATTGCCTCTTTCGGAAGAAGGGTATGTAAGGGCAGCTTCATTGAGCAGTGGGGAAAAGTAAAGAAGATAAACAACCAATCAAAATTACCAAGTATCCAACAATCATATCCACTCCATTCCATCATCCCTAGTGTCCTCCCTGACACCCACATGCATAAACCGATGCATCTCACCACTCTAGGTGTCATCTACTGTCACAACCAAAAGTGCCTCCATGCCTCCACATATTACCACAACCATCCATGATCACATTAAAACACAAGAAGCAGTAAAATAAACATATTCACAATTGGTCTCTTACCACTTAAACAAACAAGAGGGTAACTCAGAACCCTATAAGCAATTATCTTTAAAGAACCACCAGTTCTTTAATCCATCTTAGGTTAACTGATTTATTATTCGTTGGTTCCAAATTTGAGAAACCTAACCAGTAAGTTATCACAAATAAATAAACATGCTTAATACATTAATTTGATTAACATAAATTTACAACAAGAACCAGATTCGTTTTCTGGACTCTTTATCTGTATCCAACAATTATCAATTAATCATGATTTACGTTCTTTACCGATTTCCACCAAGAACAAACAGCTACGCAAAGCAGGCATAGATATTACACTATCCAGAGAAACAAAAGGCAATAACATACGATCAATATCAATTTATTCATCTGGTTAAAATATTTATTATGTCAATTCCATTGTCATCTAGTGGGATTAAACATGTTAAAAATACGGTTGCACATAAAAGAAAGAGAAGCAACGAATCACCTACCTCAAACAGTTCCTCATGTTCTTTATCCACACAATAGGTCACGATCCTCCTCTCGCGACAACTGCATCCATCCGAGAATGCCACGGTACAACAACACCAACCAAACCCTAAGAAAAACACCATTAGAATCATCGAGATTACACGCTATAACATGGAAAGGAGAAACAAGAGAATATGATCCCCAAAGGAACTATGATAAAAGTTACCTTATATCAAAGATTGATCGATACATCTTGGTTGCTTCAAAACAGACTTGATCTAATAGGAGGAGTAATGATTGATTGTGCAAACTCCTGTAGGAAGGATGGAAAGGTTCTAGTGTCTCATAGCCGAGAACATAGTGGATGAATAAGGGAGGATGATATCATGTCTCTTTTGAAGATAAAATGGGGCGATGGTTTAAGTTATGCTTAATTCCCCATTAAAAGCAGATCGCATTAACCCACGTGGTTTGACCAAGTAAAAACATCCAGTACAATAGGAATTATTAATATAGGATTCATGGTATTTGAATCGGCAATTAGAGCCCTTAAAATAAAGCTTTAAATGTATTTTACGTCAAAAGAAACATCAAAGGGGTGAAACTGTAGGAACATGGAAACACTGTTGATAGTCCACTATTAGAAGTCTGTTGTTAGAAGTCCACTTTTAGAAGTCCGTTGTTAGAATTCCTCTATCATAAATTCACACGTAGAACACTATTCACTAAATCCTTACTAATAGAACATTGTTCACTAAACCTCACTAATAGAACATTGTTCACTGAATCCTCACTGATAGTACACAGTTCACTTAAATCCTTACTGATAGAACATTTTTCACTAAATCCTCACTAATAGAACATTGTTCACTAAACCTCACTAATAGAACATTGTTCACTGAATCATCACTAATAGAACACTGCTCACTAAATCCTCACGGATAGAACACTCTTCACTGAACCTCACTGATAGAACACTGTTCACTAAATCCTCACTGATAGAACACTATTCAATAAATCCTCACTGATAGAACATTGTTCACTATACCTCACTAATAGAACATTTTTCAATGAATCCTCACTGATAGAACAGTGTTCACTAAATCCTCACTAATAGAACACTCATCACTAAATCCTCACTGATAGAACACTGTCCACTAAACCTGACTGATAGAACACTGTTCACTAAATCCTCACTAATAGAAAAATGTTCACTCAATCTTCACTAATAGAACACTGATCACTGATCCTCACTGATAGAACATTCTTCACTAAATCATTACTGATAAAACATTTTTCACTAAATACTCACTAATACAAAATTGTTCACTGAATCCTCACTAATAGAACACTGTTCACTAAACCTCACTGATAAAACATTGTTCACTGAATCCTCAATAATAGAACACTGTTCACTGAGCCACACTGATGGAATATTGTTCACCTACATTATAGGTTACTGATAGAACTTTTCATTGGTGGAACAGTTCACAGAATTGTAAATTTGGCAAAGTGTTGGAGATATGTCACCTTGACCTCCCGGAACCCCTCTAACACCATATTTTCACAATGTAATGGACCTGAGAGGTCCATACCATTACATCACATACCTCTCAAAACGTTCTCTTACCCAAGAATTCAAAACCAACCTAAAGAGAAAAAAAATAAATAGGGTCCGAACAACCACCCATCGAGATACCTCTCAAAATAGAGAAACCAAAAAAGAAACAAAATATATTCATAAATAAAACATGAAAGGTCTAACCACAACGGGAAGATCATTACATGAAAAGATTTAAAAATCAAACAAATCTGGGTACTGAGCACATATCTGTGACTCACATTCCCATGTACTTTCTTCCATTCCACCGTGTCACCATAAGACATGAACTAAGGGGATATAGCCCCCATAAAACACCTTCTCCTTGCGGTCTTGGATCTCCACAGGTCACTCCTCAAAGGTTGCATCATCATCAACATCGATATCTCCACAATTGATGATGTGAGAGTCATCATGAAGATAACGATAGAGCTATGATACATGGAAAACATCACGTATATGAATCATCTGTGGGGGAAGTGCTACTTGATACACCACAGCTCCAACAAGAGCTAACACCTCAAAAGTCCCAAAAAACTGTGGAGAAAATTTACTTCCACGACCAAACCTTCACTTCCCATGATGGGAAGTCACCATTAGAAACACATTATCCCCAATATTAAACTCTAAGGGCCTCCTTCATTGATCAGAATATGATTTCTGATGATCTTGCGCTGTCATCATCCTCTCACGAATCACCTGAACCATCTCTGTTTTATTCTGTACTCGTTTCGGTCCGAGAATTACTGACTCTCTGACCCCAGTCCAGCATAACAGATAATGGAATGGTCGACCATACAAGGCTTGAAAAGGTGCCATACAGATGGTGGAGTGAAAACTATTGATTTAAGCTAACTCCTCCAAGGGTAAGTTCATTATCGATGAGCGTCCAAAATAAAGAACACAAGAGGGTAACATGTCTTCAAGATTATGGATGGTTCACTCTGTCTGACCATCCGTTTAAGGATGAAAAGAAGCGATAAGGCATAGTTGTGGACCAAAAGCATGTTGGAGACCTCTCCACACCCTAGAGGTAAAACGAGGATCTCGATCAGAAATGATCATCCTAGGGACTCCATGATGTCTCACCACCTCCTATAGATACTACCTCGACAAAATTTCCACTGAGCTCGAATCCTTGATCACTATGAAGTGGGACAATTTTTTTAAACGATCCACTACCACCCAAATAGCATCATGTACTCCCAGAGCTTGAGTTAAACCTATTAAAATGTCAATTGAGATGTCCTCCAACTTCCATTGAGGAATCTCTAGTGGATGGAGAAGACCACCAGGAACATGGTGTTCGACCTTCACCTTCTATAAGACTAAACATCGAGACACAAAATCCGCAACCGCACACTTCAGCCCAGGAAACCAGAACTGACTCCTCAAGGATCGTTACATCGTTGTCACACTAGGATGCACCACTAAAGGAAAAATATGAAACTCTATGATAATCATCTATCACATCATCAAAGGAACAAAAATCCTTCCATGATACAACACTTGGTGTTGTTCATCTTCAGTCCAACCATCAGGGGCCTCGCAAAAAACAACTCGATATCTCCAGACCTCCACCTCTAGATCTCCCAACTAGGACTCTTCCACCTTCTTCATCAGGGATGACTGTACCATCATCTAAAGAAGATAACCTCTACCCCTAACTTCTTAAATATCCAGATGCAATGCTGACAGTTCTTCTATTACTCTCCAGGAATCACCAGATTCACGCACAACATCACTACGTGAATTTCAGCTTAGCACATAATCTACAACATTCCCTATCCCAGGTGTATATGATATTTCAAAGTTGTATTCCTATATGAACTCGATACACTGATGATATCATAAGTTCAAGTTATGCATGGAGAAAACATACCTCAAACTCTTATGATTAGTGAAAACCACAAAGTTCTCACTAATGAGGTAATGTCTCTACAACTTCAGGGAAAACACCAAAGATGGGAACTAAAATTAATGGGTGTCATAGTTACATTCATGGGGACGCAACTGTTGAGACCCATATGAAACAACTGACCTCTACTGCATGAGAACACAGCCTAACCCCAGATGTGATGCATCATAGAAAACATCAAATTGGACTCCCACAGTTATAAGACAAAGGACAAGAGCACTTACAAATATCTCCTTTTGATACTCGAATGCTGCCTGACACTGATCAGTCCATATGAATTCTTGATCCATCCTAGTAAAAGCTGTCATAGGAGTCACAACTCGTGAGAAATCAGATATGATCCTCTTTTAGTAGCCTGTGAGACCATGGAGATATCACACCTCTAACACTGTCCTGGGGGATGCCCAAGACACAACTGCTTCTATCTTCGATGTATCTACAGCTACTCTCTATTGTTACACAACATGCCCTAAGAAACAGAATTTTCAAGCCCAAAACTCACACTTCGTCAACTTTCTAAACAGATTATGTTGGCGATGAACTCCCAAAATGACTTGTAGATGCTCTGCTTTCTCCTCTTCAGATATGGAGTACACAAGGATGTCGTTGATGAAGACTACCACGAACATTTCCAGGAACTCACAGAACCCAACATTCATCAATCCCATGAATATAGCTGGAGCATTCGTCGCACGAAATGGAATTACAACAAACTCATAATTCCCATGATGACAATGGAAAGCAGTCTTCGGGATATCCTCATCCTTCACACACATCTGATGATATCTCGACCACAAGTCAATCTTTGAGAACCAACATGCACCTTTCAGTTGATCAAATAAATCATTAATTTGCATAATAAGATAGAGATTATTTATTTTCACTTTCTTAAGTGATGATAATAGACACACAACTGCAAACTGTCTTCGGCCTTCTTCACATACAAAACTAGTGCACCCCATGGTGACACACTTGGCTGAACAAAACCACACTGCAATAGACCATCATACTATATACATAGCACTAGTAAATCAGAAGGGGGCATTCTATATGGAGACATAGAGATAGGAGATGCACCTGGTTGTACCTCGATCCCAAACGCAATCTCTCGTTGAGGGGGTAATGTTACAACCTATTCTGGAAAGACATCACGGTACTCCTCTACGACCCTAGGAAACACCAACTACTAAACCTATGAAGAACTCAGTATCATCTCAGCCATCATGGATGGTAATGATGTAATGCACCTATGACCCATCTGAGGATCTTTCTCACCAACAAACACCACATTCTCACTATCCTCACTAATGAATATGACCTTTTTCTTGAATCAATCCCCGATACCCTGCACCGAATACAACGAATCCATGCCGAGGATGAAATCATATAGTTGTATTCATAAAAATAGGAAATCTCCCCAAGAGCGGTGATTCCCCAACACTAGCACACAGTCTCTACATACTTCAAACAAGTCATCTCGACCTCTAACTAGGGTAGTCAATGCCAAGGGCATTGTAAGCCTCTCTACCTCAAGTCCCAAAGGAAGGAAAAGGGTAGGTGATATGAAGGAGTGTGTTGTTCCTGAATAAAAAAAGGCATACACCATGGCCGAAAACAAGTAAAGGGTACCTCAATTGACGTCTGGCTCGCTTGGAGATGGAAATGCTAAAGCATGAAGCTGACCACGACCTCATCCATTGCCTCTCTTACCCTGATGATGACCACCACCATGGCCAGGTTCTTCTCTCTAAGGATGGGGAGCATAATGGGGCTTTCCTCTGCCTTCCCAATCTCCCCTTTACAGATCTAAAGATGGTGCAACTTGCTGCTGCTACCTCGGCTGGAACTGCCTCAATGCAGGAACCTGGAGTGTAGCACCCAGTACATGATGACTGCTCTGAAAGGTTGGGCACTCCCACTGCTAATGGCCATGACCACCACAAGGAAAAAAGTTCTTGATCCCATAGCATAATCCTGAGAGTTGATGCCTCTGGAGAAACGAGATGTGAAGGGATGTGGCCTACCCCCGGCTGAAGCCTGACTCTTTTGCAATGAAAACTGGGAACCCCGGACTATATCTCTGCTTCGTGAGGAGTCATGTGGCTTTCCATATTATGATGATCTTGTCCAGGACAAAGTCCTCTCAACAACCTCTACCCTCGCTAGTACCTCAATATATGTTTTCATCATAAATGGGATGACCTAGAGCTGAATCTCTTGAAACAACGCCTCCTCAAAATTCCCTGCATTGGACTCCTCATCTGGCAGTAGGTTTGAAGCATATCGTAAAAGGTTCCTAAATAGGATTCCAAACTCTCAAACACTGGATCTCCCATGTCGAAGGGTAAGAAGCTCCTGGAGACTGGATGGATTCATAGTCGAAGAAAGAAACTCGACTCTAATCCTATCTCAGAACTCCTCCCACGAGATCACTAACTCCTCACGATCCCCAAGGAATAAGAACCACAACTACATCGCTGCTCCACACAGAATCATAACAACCAAGGACACCCAATGCTCCTTATGAACATGAATCAACTGAAGCTGATCTCAACCTCCTCTAACTATTCTTACATGACTGCATCTGAAATAGAGATCTCATACTCTTACAAACTCTAGCGTTGAAACTCTCAGAGTGTCTTCCTCCAATTGTCATCGTCGTCAACCTCTACCCTACGATGATTTGCTGGAACATCCTGTTGGACATTTTCTACGTAAACCTAAAGAGGGCCTCGACCTAGAGCCATACCTGTAAAATAATAACTGTTAGACTTCCTAAACCTGGAATATGGAATACTCAACATTGATTAATTAATTGTTTTCTTTTATTCATTTTAGGTTAACCTATCCCAAGGTCTACCCATTAAAATCCAGTCACAAATATGAATGATGCATGATCCTTTACTAGGTCTCTACCCTACAACTAGTATCACCTTGTTTAGTATCCATTGTAAACATAAAGGTCCATACATCAGATCATAGGGGGGCCTAAACTCTTATGTCTCTTCTAGTCTCTAGTGTTTACCTCACTTGAAAAACATGAATGAAACTGTTTCCCTACCAACCCATGCAACCTCACATGTGCCTTACTCCAAACTCCATCCAATTTGAACTTGTTTCTCTTAATGGGTCAGAAATTATAAACGGAACATTCGTTTGACAAACTGTCTATTGCTTTGGAACCCTTAAGATGATACGGTCCTTTTGAGATAATACACTTGGGTTTTGGAGAATGTTGAAGTATGATTGGGTTGGATTGAACTTGGATACAATAGGGCACTTAGTAATAAAATGTCAATAACTTACAAACAATCATACGATTGATGATTTGTCTATTGTGTTGGAACCCTTATGACATGAAGGTTCTTCAGGTTACATCTTCTTGGGACTTAGTGGTAGTTTAGGTACTATTGATTGCTTTAGGAGTTGAAAATACGAAAATCAGGTGCCCTGAGTGAGGGAATCTTGTGGCTGGCTGGAAAGTGAAGAGAGACCCTTTGTTTATCGGTATCAGAGTGAACCTGTAGGGATCGACAACTTATAACCCTGTGTGGACCGAATGTATCACGCCATGGTGAGGACTTTCCTTATAGCATCCCATTGTGGATCAGCGACATGAAACACTATATGGATCTATCACTTATGACCATGTGTCGATCATCAGTATCGCTACCTGATGAGGACTGGCCTTAGAGTGTCACGTTGTGGATCGAAGACATACAACCCTGTGTGGATCGACGACATACAATCCTGTGTGGATTGGTTACTTATGAAATTTTGCGGATCGGAAATAGTACAACTTATTCATGGTTCAATAGTGGAACTTATCAATGGAATAGGATGATTTAGTTTTAAGAATAATCATAATTATTCATGTTCTTTATGTTATATACCTGGAGTGAGCTATCTTTTTCTTTGTTCTTGTGATTGAGATCATGCTTATTGGTTTTTCGTTGGTGGAATCTGAGGAGACCTTTGGGGTTCTCAAGGTCACTACTAGTTAATGTTATACGCACCCCTACACAGGCTCCGCCGACACATTGTTGTGTCTTGTGCAGACGAAATATATCTTTGACTGTGATTTGGGAGAAAGGACTAGAAGGGGTATGGAGGTGACTGGTTGATGTGGAGAGCCATAGGGACGAGTTATACCTAACCATATGATAATATCCTTTGCAGATGACCCCAAGATCTATTTTATCCTTTTTGTTGTACAATTGTTTTGGGTTTGTATACTGACCCATTATGCTTCAGTTCGCACATTTACATTCAGTAGTTATAATACTTGGTTTTCTCTTGTCGTGTACCTGGACTATGTGTCTGTAGGATTAAAGGAAATGTCCTCCCATTTTGGGATATGTCTTTCTAGTGCTAGTAGTAAACCCTTGGGCAATAGATGGCTAGCTTGGGGTATTCATGGTATGGGCCCCAATGGATGGGTCCTGACAAAGTTGTATTAGAGGAGTTAGTTATACAGAAGAACTAAGACTTTGATCTTTTCAAATAGGAAATAGTGTAAAGTATTTTTAGTATGGTTCTTTGTTCGTGGAGTCTTGTGTTGGTGAATAATCTAACATATCCATACACCATGACCTTGAATTATGATTTCCAACTCGGTACATGAAAACATAGATCGTGTGTGTTTTTTGAAATGTTTTTGTTTTGATCTCTTTTGAGTCATCTCACCATGTATAACTTATTGATCATGGGATATCTATTTCTTTACTAGATTCCACCATGTGGACATACATCTATGTTTCAAAAGAGATTTTATGATGACCGCCCACCGAGTGATGGAGATTCGATGCAGGGCCCTCATTTGGTGACGTTACCTTCAGGTTGTGTATCAGCAGCACCACAACCCCTAGGGAAACAATTTCCACCAGCCCAACTAGCAGACAGTGCAAACTGACATAGCATGCTGCACAAGTTTTAGCATCAGAGAACTCATATATTTCGATGCAAGATAGATCTATAGGCAATTGAGGACTTGCTGGAGGTTGTGGGACGAGTTTTCCATTTGGTCGAGAAACCAACAGACCATATGCTTATCCTTGGTGTGTGTCTCTTCCAGGGAATATTAGAGAGAGAGTGGTGCCTGACACTCCAATTTCATGATGAGGTTACCCTCACCTGTTTGGACTTCATGGTCTCTTCATGGCAGAGTTCATTCATGTGACTCTACCCTCTATGTGTATTCAGGATCTTTTACACTTACAACGGGGTAGCCTGATAGTAGCCCAGTACTCGACAAGATTCAGTAACCTCTCCTGCTATTACACCGACATAGTACGAGACCCTTTTTTAAGGGCATGAAACATTTATTAGTGTCTTCGGTGGGAGATTAGAGAATCAATGATATAACTCAACATACCAATGCAGGCTGGAGTGGTAGAGTGAGCACTTCTGGTGGAGCCCTTCCTAGCTAACGAGGCTCCAACAACGAGAGCCACCACCGGACAATACGTAGTCAATTCATCTGATGTAGGCCATAGGTGGATGATGTAGAGGCCCAAGAAGGCCAAATTATATGGTGGATGATCCCAGGATGTATTTTTGAAGGTGTGGAGATCACATGACAGAGGATGTCACAAGAGGATCAGACTGTGATACTCGTGCGGCAGGCATAGTCACACGGCTCGTAACTACCTCACCCGCGGAACCAAATATCATCATATGGTCATGGGGCCACCTAGGCATATGAAGTGACTCAAACAGGAAGATCTATATAGCAGTTTCTATGGAAGAGTAGATGGCCATGCAGTAGGTAGTGTGCAGTGATTTGAGTTTCTACCGCCACAACCTCCTGGTGGTCCACCCCGACCATAGGTAGCAGGTGGAAACATACGATCTTAGCTTCAGGTAACTGAGGCCAATGTCCATAGTGCTCCAGATATTTTCGAGGTCGATGTATTTCTACTCCACTCTAGCTATCGTTCTTATAATCACAGGTTCCTGTCACTCTTTTATTTCCACGTCTTTCCTTCAGAGCTTGGAGAATCTTTTTGGTGTCGTTGGATTGATCCTTACGATTATAGACTCCTACAAAAGAGTATTAGATGATTACTTATTGGTGCTATTGTGTGATCTTACTCTTGGAGGCAAGGTCTTTATTTGGGATCTCCTAGTATTAGTATCGAGGCCTTATATTTTCATCTTGCGTATAGACTAGTTATCCATCATCCATTATCAGATCGATTATTTTAGGTGAAAAGTGTGGTGTGTGTTCGAGGATGGGACCAGGGTTTCTTTCACCGGGGAGAAGAGAATCATTCCAGCTCATTATGGACATTCATGGTGTATGGTGCAACTGATCACTCATCAATTTGGTAGTCATACCATTAGAAAAGTTGATGAGAGGAGTCTAAGATATCATGTAGTTGTGGACCAGTATTATGATGTCTTTCATGAGGATGTTCTAGGACTACCCCTCACAGAGAGGTACACTTCTACATTGACTTGTACATCAGGACAACACATATATATACACCAATATATCAGATGTATCTCTTTTAGTTTTGTGAGTTCAGGGTTTCGCAGGAGGACTTTCAGGGGAAGGGGTTTATAAGGCCCAATGTTTCACCATGCATAGCCCTGATTTTGTTCACCAAGAAGGTAGATGGTAGTATGATGATTTTAATGGAATATTGAAAACTGAATCAGATGACCATGAATAACAAGTATCCTCTACCAAGGATTGATGATCTCTTTGACTAGCATAAGGGATCATGGTGGTTTTTAAAGATAGACCTTATTTCAGGCTATCATTATCTCAGGGTATGAGAGGAGGATGTATCGAAAACGTCCCTCAGGTGTCGGTATGTCCACTATGAGTACTTGGAGATTCCCTTCAGAGTGACCATTGCTCAGTTAGTGTTCATGAAACTCATGAATAGGATAATCTTGCCATTCCTTGACCACTTCATGGTGGTGTTCATTAAATAAATGTTTGTGTACTCATCATTGTAGTAGTAGCATGCCATGTATCTATAAATAGTTCTGGATAAACTGTTAGAGCACAAGATTTGTGGAAAAATATCTATGTTCCAGTGCTAGATATGATAATTCCACTTTCTGGGGAATGTTATCTCAAAAGCTGGAGTTTTAGTAGATCCAGAAAATATAGAGGCAGTGCTTTCTTGGGATCCATCAAGGAGTGTGACCCAGGTGAAGAGATTTTTTGGATTTTTTGGGTAATACAATAGATTCATAAATGATTTTTCCATAGTATCATCACCATTGTTAGCTTTGAAAAATAAGGGACATCCTTTCTTGTGGACATAGAGATGCCAGTAGGGTTTCCAAGAGCTGAGGTGGAGACTGATGAGTACCCATGGCTTGAGGATACCAGAATAGCGTGTTGGGTATGTAGTCTATTGCGATGCATCTGGTACGAGACTAGGATTTTTACTGATGTAAGAGAAAGAGATGATTTCCTATGGCCAGTGACAGTGGAGACAACCTGAGCAGAACTATGCAACCCATGACCTGGAGTTAGGAGCGGCAGTCTTTTCCTTGAAGATGTGGAAACACTACATTATGGGTGAACTGTTTACTATCTATTATGATCACAAGAGTCTCAGGTATATCTTCTCCCAGAAGGTCCTGAATTGCAGATAGTGATGATGGCTGGAGTTCCTCCTAGACTATGACATTGAGATAGTCTACACTCTTGGGAAGGGGAACGTGGATGAAAATTCACTCCGTAGGAGGTCCAGTTTACAGTTACTAAGTGAGGAAACATAGAAGCTACCCGCAGTTTAGATATCCTTCATGGATTGTGATGTTTCTACTTACCTCTATACTATGACAGTCACTCCCCTACTCTTTCAGTGAGTCAGGGATGCACAACTTTTAGATGTTAATTGCAAGACCGGATGTGCTCAGATATAATCAGGACAAGATCTTGGAAGGTTTTATAAATGTGGGGATCATTTCATCATTTTTAGAGGATGCACCATGGTAGTAGTGACTCTAAAATATGAGGTGTTGAGGGATTTCCACACATCCCATTTGGAGGTACATCATGGTGTGGCGAAGATATACTAGGTCCTCCGGCATCTGTACTGGTGGCCAAGGATGAAGAAAGAAGTGGAAGAGTTTATTTCATGATGCCTCATTTCAAAGTAAGTTAAAAAAACATTGGATTCCAGAAGGCTTATTACATCAACTTGAGTTTCCAAAATGTAAGTGGGATGGAATTTCCATGGACTTCTTGAAAGGGATACCTTGTACATCCAGGGTCCACGATTCCATATGGGTTATTGTGGACCGACTCACCAAGTTAGCCCACTTACTACCCATATAAGAGTAGGGATCAGTAGAGGTATTGGGATGCCTTAATATAAAGGATATGGATCAGCTTCACGGGGTGTCATTGACGATCGTCTCAGATCGTGATGCTCATTTTACATCCCGTTTGTGGAAGGGATTATAGTAGGGATTCGAGAATCAGCTACATTTTAGAACCGCCTTTCATCCTCAATGAGATGGTCAAATAGAGTGGACCGTACAGACTCTTGAGGACATGATCAGTGCACACATCCATGATTTTGTCTATAGTTGGGAGGATCACTTTCCCTTTGTGGTGTTCTCATACAATAACAGCTATCACTCCACCATTGGCATGGCACCGTTTGAGGCCTTGGATGGGAAACCATAAAGATCACCTCTATGCAGGAGATAGCCAGGGGAGTCAGCACTTATGGGTCCAGAGATGGTATGATCTACCACTAAGAAGGTGCAGATCATCTTGGATAAGATGAATAATGCACAAAGCAGTCAAAAGTAATAAGTTGATAAAAGATGGAGACCTTTGGAGTTTGAGAAGGGAGACTGTGTCTTCCTACGGGTCTCACCACAATGGGGTTTGCGGATATTTGGATGGGGTTGCAAGCTATCTCCGAGGTTCATCAGACCATTCTAGATTCTTATCAGAATTTATGAGGTGGCACACTACCAAGCTCTTCCACACATATGTACACCTTGCAAGATGTTGTCCACAGGTCGCGGCTGAGGATATAGGTGCATAATTATTCGCTTGACATTGACTATGGAAAGATGGACATTGATGATGGGGTGACATTTATTGAGTTCCCAGTGAAGATAGAGGATCGACAGAACTAGGTCCTTCATGGATATTCTATTCCAATGGTGCACGTTTGGCGGTAGCATGGGAACCTTCACGAGAGCACATGAGAGTGGGAGGCTCAGATTCGTGCTCTATACCCCATTTTGTTCCTATCCTTAGTTGTGGATTTAGAGGAAAAAATACCTAATTTGAGTATAATGTAATGACCAAAAAATTCTAGATAATTTTTTTAATTATATGGGATTATTAAAAGACATCAAAAATTAACGGCACATGATTCTGAGGCCCAGAGTGCCCGGAACAAAATTTTGGAACTTTTTTAATGTATGTTTAGTAAATGTGTAGGTGGGAATTTAGATCTTTTGAACCAGTTCTCGGATTAAAATTCTGAGGGCACTATTGGATTCGATGGATAGGGATTCTCTCAGAAGGAGCATAGCTTCGAATGGCATGGGTCGGATGAAAAAGATATTCTTTTGACTATTCTGAAAAATAATAATAAAACAACTCTTTGAGTTATTTTATTATCTTCCCACCATTGAGTGACAAATGGTGGGACCATAGAGTAACATTGGGCATTAAATAAGAGACAATTATGGACATGATCCTTTCATTGGGTAACTACAACACTCATGGTTTAATTGGTTCATTAATTTTGATTCAATAATTAATCATAATAATGAACCAACATGGGGGTTAATTTATTTTATTTAATCAAACCATTGACATGATATTTGGGAACAAATGAGTGGAACCTCTGACAAAAACATGAAAAACGTCACCCTATAAAAAATAATGAAGATCGATTGATCGAAGGTTAGAGAACTCGGAATGGAATTTGATGATTGACTTTGAATACAGAACCCTTTTTTCAACCATAATGAAATCCACCGAATCTAGGTAGGGAGTTTATGTGATTAATTTTTCTCATTTTCCGTTCATGGAAAATACAATGAACATTCACCAAAGGACTTGCAGGTTGATCCGCATTTCATTTTTTATTAAAAGAGGATGATTTTGTGTTTCGTTATGGGGTTATAATTATCGTTATTCTTCCCCATGTTTATAAGGCTAACGCAGAGGGTGCGAACCGATCCGAACAAGGCTCGGACCCTCCACCGATCTCAGTTTTTGATGTGTTGTTCATGGGAAATAAGAAATATGGTGTCAAGATGAAACTGAGGCCGACGCAGTAAAGGCAACATCCTGGGAGGCCCAGAGGTGCAGTCAGGAAGGAAAATAGACCACCAGAGTTTCACCGGTGGCCCGTGGAAGCATCGTCGGCGCAGCACCATAGTTGGGGCAACACCGACGACTAGAAGCTATGAGAGGGTGGAGGCACTTGTAGGCATTGCGGTAGATAGGGGGAGGTTAGAGACTCTAGTTGGAGGAACCAAACAGACGTGATCCATTCAGAAATGGAGGAGACACTGCACCAGTTCACGTGACGTGCCTAGCCAACATGTTGAGTCGGTCCCAAAGCTAGGTGGGTCGTGCTCTGCGTGTTGGGTCAGGCCAGTCCTACTGCCCAGCCGTTTTGTGCCGGGCCCAGTGGGTTGGATTGGTCTGGGTCAGGTAAGTCCCATGTCGGACCCAGTACAGGTCAGGCCAACACAAACTGGGTCGGGTCGGGTCCAGTTGGTCCGACCGAGTCTGATCGGAATCAGACCCAATTTGGCCTAGTTTTGCTAATAGGGATATAAATTTTAAACTAGACATCATTTTGAAAAACCATCTATTGGGCTAGAAAACTATGGAAGAGGCTGTCCTTTTGATATACTCTACGTGGGTTTTGGATAAAGTTAGAGTACATTCGGGTTGGATCGAACTCGAATCCAACTAGGCATGCGGTACTAAAATTCCTATAACTTACAGACCGTGTGTCCAATTGAAACAACGTCTATTGTGATAGAACCCTTATGACAAGATGATTCTTGTGGTTATTTATTTGTGGAACATTGTGGATGTTTAGGTATGATCGATGGATTGAGGAGAAAAAACTATGAAACTAAAAGGCACAGAGTCCGGTAATCCTTTGGCTGGATTTCAATTGAAGAGTAACCCTTTGTGGATGCGCATCAGATCAACCCTATATGGATCAATGGATTATGAACCTATGTGTATTGGAAATAGTGGTACCTAATGAGGACCATCCATAGAGTGGCCCTCCATGGATCATTGACTTACGACCATGTGTGGATCGAGGACTTACAACCTAGTGTAGATCAGTAGTAGCACAACCCAAAGAGGACTAGCCTTAGAGCGGCCCGTCATGGATCAGCGACATATGACCCTATGTAGATCAATGACTTAGGACCCAGTGTGGACTGAAAACATATGACCCTATATAGATCAACGACTTATGGCCTTGTGTGGATCATTGACTTAGGACCCTATGTGGATCGGCAATATAATGACTTCTCCGTGATTCAGTAGTGGAAATTCTCAATGGAATAAGATAATTTTTCTTAATGGGTAATCGTGATTATTCTTGTTCTTTGAGTTATATAACTTGTATGAGATGTATTTTTCGTTTTGTTTTGTGATTAAGAACATGCATTGTGGTTTTACCTTCATGGAATTCCTGGAGACCTTCGGGGGTCTTGGGGTCCTTACTGTGTATTGTTATACTCACCCCTACATGGGCTTAACCTGTACCTTTTGGTGTCTTGTATAGATGACATATATCTTTGATGGTGATTTAGGAGATAGGTTTAGACTATGTACGGAGGTGACCGGTTTATGTGGAGATCCAAAGTGATGAGTTGTACCTACTCTTCAGTTAGGATCCTTGCCATAAGACCTCAGGAGTTGTTTTTCCTTTTTTTGTACATTATTTTTGGGTTTGTATGCTGGAGCATTCTGCATCTGTTCACACATTTACATTCATAAGTTACACTACATGGTTTTCTCTTATTGTGTACCTCATTTTTGTCTTTGCATGTTTAAAGGCAATGACTTCCCATTTTAGGTATATGTCTTTCTGGTTTTGGTCGCCAACCCCTAGCCTATTGAAGGCGGGCTTGGGGTAGTCACGACACATTCCCTAGGGGATGGGTCGTGACATTCCATGTCCCTATTACTTCCCATTTTATGTAAAAATGATTATATCCCCATTTCTCTCTCATCAACCATTTTTATGAATTATTATGAAATGTCGATATGTTTTCCAAATTTCACCACAATCTTCCATGTAAGAACAATTGTGTAGTCAATACCATACCCATTTTCAATCAATGGTGTTCACATTTATATACATATAATTATTTAATTGGGGACTAAAATATATGTATTCCACATTCCTTTATGGTGGGATAAAATATTTTTTTGAATCGATGTTTTATGATCTATGTGGGACACTTAATTATGTGAATAAAATGAATGTAACTGGTGTGTGGGAAATTATATATCACACCATTGCATTGGTTAATTTTTTGTATCATGATAAATAATTTTAGGATATGGAGTGAAAATGATTCCTTTATTGGAATTTTTACACCATGACGTCTTTGTATATTTTTCATTGACTTAGGTTTATGATGTTGTGTTTTATGTTGTTTACACATTCCCCATGTTATGATTATTATTCTATATCATGTCTTATTATTTTGGTTTCTTAAGTACCACATTGAAATTTCTATTATATAACATGTATTCTCTTGATCGTTTTTCCCTTTGTTTATTCCATTACTAGGATTTATGGCGCACCCATTTCTTACGAATTTCCCTAGGTTATCTCATTCAGTTTTAAAAAGGCGTGGAATTTTAGAAGCATGTTAAGAATGTTTCAATAATGCTGTCGTATCCAATGTTCAATATTTTATTCTATGTACCTATTTCCAAAAGACACTATACATATTGTCTTTTTTGGGTTATAGTATGTATAATTTTATGTCATCAATAATGTAATATTTTGAAATAAACAAAAGGGTTTTTATAGTTGGAATCAATGAAAACATTTAGTTATTTTTTGGAGTAGGATTATAAAAATCTATAAAAATACATAGGAATGAGACTATGTATTACAAAACATACCTAAATATTTATAATTATAGATTAATTGGTTTATCACAAAATTAATTCAATATCTGGAAACCATAAGTGGATGTGGTTATTGAAACGATATATGTAGGGGTAAAAACATTGACAATGTGTCCAAGGACTAACATAGGGTAACCTTGTACATGACAAAAGTACTTACTGTGCACCTAGTTTGACTCTCCTGGGAGATATTATTTGGTAAATTCATAAGCTCATTAAAATTCATTATTGAGAAAATAAAAAAGGCCCACAATAATATCTGTTATGAAATAGATCATAGATAACATATATTGAAGCCTATAAAATCAAAAGATAATGAAATGAATGTAATTTATAAGTTATCCAATTAATTTTGTAGGATTCCCCTTTAATTTTTTAATATTTTATAATTATCATCCCAAATTTTCCTTTTATTCAATCTAATGGCCAAAATAATGCATAATCAGGTAAACAATCAATAAGAAAAGTAATGTAATGATTACCCCCATGAGATGACCATCCTAATAGAAAAAGGAATCACATAATTTTTCATTATAATCTCTATGATGACTTAGTTTATGAATTGATTCATGGATTAGGAGGAGATTCCAATCCTCCCTAATAGATAACAAGTATTAATTGAGATCTTCATTTGAAAAAGGCCTCCTACTTTTAATGGTTCATTAAATACCATAATTGATGAACAATGGATCTACTCCATTGATAATATTTTACCTATCCTAAAATGTTTTTATAAATAAATGGTTCTACTGGATGTTTATCATATGGATGGAGAAGCAAATCATTAGTGTTCCTTTATCAAGAATATAAATATTTAGAAAGATATAAAAATGATGGAGTGGAAGGAATTTTGGATAATTTTTTCAATAAATATTTTCCTCATGCTATATAGATTAAAATTAAAAGGGATTTATTTTTCCTCAAGAAAAAAAGATGACTAATCTATCAGGTTCTATGATTCAAACATCAGAATAATTGAATGATAGGACTCTAAAATTGTCATTAACCCCAAAGAAAGGTTGAATTATTCTTTTGTGGGAAAAAACCTAGTCAATGAAAATCCATGTTTATCTGTGACTTTGATAGTTATTAGTAAATGTTTTGATATGTCCTCAATGTCAAAATAGATATTGAAGAATATCAAGGCTATCAAAAGAATAAAATGGGTAGAGTGGAATTTAATTCTACCAGCCCAACGGATAAATCAAATGGTTCCAAGAAATTTCAACCTCTAAATTTTCAAAGGTGTGGGAAAAAACACCCCTGAAATTACATAAGGGGACTGAATAAATAATTTAGGTGTGGGAAGGAAGGACACCTGGATAATGTTTTCCGATTGGAGAAACCCACAATTGCAATGGAGAAATGAAATGATCTAGTTAACCCCCATCAAATTGTTTATTGAACCCATTGTTGATGATGCCATGGTATAATCAATAGTTTTTTCTGAGTTTCATGATTATCTATGTTTGAATGAAACTTCATCTTGGAGACTAGGGCAGCATGACCAACATGATCCTCCATGAACTATTCATCTCCAAAACTATTTATCTAACTTGAATGGTAATTGGAAGGAGTATTCTAATTCTGAAGGGTGGAAAACATATATGCCTAGATGGAAATAATATATTATGATGTCAAGGTCTTCAGAGAATATAAATCAATGTGAAAAATAAGAACATTCCCCAATGTTGACGGATTATTTTTAGTATTCCCAAGGGGACATAACAGTCGATTCTGGCATGAGGAAAGGAAATCAAGGTGATCTTGTCTCTGCGAATATCCCAGTTCACAAGGTGCGGTGACTGTATTGTTGTAAATACTAATAAAATATTGAAAAATATATTTTCTTAATACATCTTAAGGTAAGGAAACAAAAGATTGGATAGTGATAGGAATAGGGTAATCCGCAATTGTAGAAGGTGATATGCAATTTTCTAGTATGTCAGGTGAGAAATATCTAAGTGAGGGATTTAATAATCCTAAAGGAAATATCACTATTCATAACAAGAAACCAATTCTAAATGAATCCTAAAACATAATGTAAGGAAAGGTAGAAGCAGATAATGGGGAACTTTTTGAGCTCATTCTACACTCAAAGGAGGAAATTTTAGAAGAATACCACCATATCAATGATTTTAAGTAGTGTGTCAAAAAAATATAAAATATATTGATTATATCTCACATTAATGAATAGAAAAGGGTGAGAATATGAAGAAAATTATTTTTTTTGTGAGGCATCAACTAAAGTAATATCATCATGGAGAAATAAATCTTGGACTGGGAAAATATGGATGTTTATTTTGTAGATCTTGTAAAGAGTGAACCAAAAATTAAAGTAACCATGCTTAATTGAAGGATTTATATAATTGATGGTTATAATAACAATATTATCTTATATTAAAATTTTGTGTTCTTATTTTGTGGTTAATAAGCTTGTTTGGTAATTATTTTATTTTCACACATTTTTCTCAAAAGAGATTTTGGAACAAATATTAATTTTTTTGTCAGTATGAAAACACAATTGATTATTCCAAACTAGATAACATCAAATATTAGTAAAAATATGTACATTAAATAAATATAATCTAAAAAATAGAAAATATTAATGGAGTCTTACTGAATATTATGTAGGAAATATCTAGAAGAAAAGACTATTAAATTTCATGTGTGTCAAAAACATTAAAAGAGACTCCCTATGGAATGTCTCTATGATACTATATGATATATTATATCCATAATATAAGGTCATCGATAATCAACATTTTAGGAGATAAATGATTTTTCAATAAATACAATAGGGAAACTAAAACTCCCACTATGGATGCACTTTTGATTCAATGTTTTAAACAAGAGGAATTTGGGAATAATAATGACCAATGTAACAAACTAAGCGATTCATATAATAAATTATTCCAAAAATCTCTTAGAACATGGATACTATGAAAATAATATCTAATTATTACTATTGAAGTAGAATGTGATTTTACAATAAATAGTTTTGTTATTGATAAGTCATGAATTTTTAAAACAATTAAATATTTAATATTAATTTCAAAATATTTTATAAATAATTTAACTTTAATAAAATAATATAATTCATGGTTCATATAAATTTATGTCATATAGACTTATCTCTAATGTAATTATTATGATTCTATTAGGAATTGACTATATATTTTTAGAAACAACTCATATACAATTTCATTTTGGGAAATCTAAAATCATATCCTAAATCAAAAAATTATCAACTTTATGTGTATTAATAATTTGGATCTCCCTATGGAAATTACCCCCATAATATGTGTTTTAAAATTTCAAGAATCGAATTTATTTGAATGGAGGAGGATCTAATGAAAAAAAATTCCTCCACAATTTCTCCTTAAAAATATTATTTTCTTCAAATGTTCTAAATAAAACCCCAAACTAAAATTAATCTATGGTATATAAAAATAAAATATGAAAAATATAATACATATGTTAAATAAGATGGTTAAAAAATAAGGAACCATATAATGAAATATATGAACGAAATAAGTGAAATTTAGAAGTGATATTCTACCGTATGAAACCCATTTATCTAATAATATAAGTAATTTCACATTGATATGGTGTTTTTTCTAGAGAAAGACCAATCAAAATCGAAAAATTATGGAACAAGTGACATTTTACCTAAGGGAAATTCTACCTCATGAAAACATCCATGGGATCTATTTTAGTTGAATCACGATCCTCAACTACCACTAGGTTATACCTTATAGTTAGATCTATGAAGGATATCTATAGGGGATATATAAAAAGAAATTTCTATGATATAAACATGTGATTAATAATATGATATGTTATTTTATACATTCTTTTTACATATTTCACATAATATATTGTGAAGAAATAAAAATCTTATTTTATATAAAAGAGTTCGTTATATTTCATTTTCAAAAACTATATTCAGAAATGAATTAAATTTTATTACATCAAACTGGTTTTATTTTTTAATTTAAACTTTTATAAATTTCTTAGTATGATTTATTGATATTTTTCCTAAATAACTAATTTTTAGTAAAATAGTGAAAAATAAAGTATTTAATAAAATCACAGTGCTTATAAGTTTATAAGGAGAATGTATGAATTAAAAACAAATGAAATTTGTTTCCTCGTCAATAATTTATTTTAGGATTAATAATATAATTTTCAAAATAGTATTATGAATTTAAAAACCATATAAAAACCAAATTAATTATCTTTTTCGAGTAAATTTTTTACATTTTTTTAGAAATAAATTTTATTTGAATAAAATTATAATTTCCCCTTAATTAAAAAACCCATAACATTTATTCTTTAATAAAATATTTTGTATCCTTAAAATTAACTACTTTTATAATTATATCTTAAAGATAACATTTGGGTAAAAATAATTTTTTTCTTGAAATAGGTTTTTTGGCAATATCATATCTAATAAAATGTTTAATTTCCTTAAAACTAATAAATTTTATTTTATAAAATCAACTTAAAATAATATGTAAGTGATTCCATGTAAAAAAATAAATTTAATTTCTATTTTATTCACAAAAACAAAATACCCTATATAGGAATGGAGTTGTCACGGTGAGTGAAAATTTTGTTGAAAGGGTTTTAGAAAAGGTAAAATGATGCAACATGTTACAAAAATGTGAGATAATGGGTAATGGAGGGTGTATCAAAATTATACCTTTAAGAACACCATTATTTTTCATTTTTTTGGGGATTTATAAATGAATAATGTAATTAAATTATTTTATTGCAAAAGAAATATATAAGGATTTCAGTCTAAAAATTTATAAAAATGGTTCATCCACCTCCCCTTTAATGAAATATAATTTTAATTCATTTTAATACCTTCCCCATTCCATAATAATTGAATATTTATTCACTTTAATAAGGTAATTTTCTTACGTAAAATGTATCATCCCTCAATTTCATCTGAATCCAATAAACAAAATTAAAAGCATTCAATGACAGTGCCCATTTATTTAAAATGGTTATTCTTTGATATATTAGTATATCAATTTTTATTTTCTCATAAATGTATAGTTCAATCAGTATTTTGTTCATAATTGATGTTATTATTCTATGGAAATGACTATTATTCAACATCCTTCAATTTAATTAAGAAAAAAATGAAAATGTAAATCTTTAATTTGTGAAAACTAATGACTCCAGGAAGAAACATGTTTTTATTTCATTTCCACATTTCATAAATAGTTAAAAGTATTTTTTTATGTATAAAAAATATCTCAATGAAATGATAAAGGTTTTGGTAAGACATATTGTATAACCAATTAATAATATGAAAAACGTAAAGTAGTTATCATTTAAATCATCTAAAATAATTAGAATAAGAAGAAAATGATATATTCGTTGTAAATCATATATTAATATAAAATATATTTTTATTTTAATGATTTTACATTCTTATATATCGAAAAAATACTATATAATATTATTTTTGTTTTTGAATGGTGGAATTCTAACTAACAACTAAATAATCATCCTTTAAATTATTGTACTTTTTATTTTGATCAGTTTGACCATACACCTGATCAATTATATAAAATAATATCATCAATGAATATAATATCATGAATAATAGTAATATGTAATATAAATATGTACATAATTTGTTCATTTATATTCCATAATAGTAACACAAAAATTAAACGCTTTCACTATGATACTATTTCTCGTATATTGAAAACACTAAATCATTCTCTTAATTAAGTTCATATTCATTTATAATATACAAATACTAAAATAATAATAAAATTATGCATTAGTAAATAATAATAATAAAATATAATTTCTAGTATCATTAATGATATCCTAATGGTAATGTTTTGGAGAAGAATGAATTTCGTCAACATTATCGCAAAGAGAGTTCAAAACGATGAGGAGTAATGAAACCTGTTATTGAAATTAAATCATAAAGAGTTAATATACATATAAATAATGTTTTAAAAAGGATTATTCATTTTAATAGTGATTAATAACTATTCATTCCCCACAAATAAGTATAAAAAATCCTATAATTCAAGAAATTTGTGGATCAAGGTAATTATTTTCTATGTATGACATATGAAGGAAGAAAATGGTTGTAAAAAAGATTATGTTGTCAGCTAATGAAAATCACATAATCACCAAGGAGATATATGTACACATATCTATTGGAAGGACTAAGAAGGGAATCTTATTTTTAGCATAATCTAAGGATGATCATATCAAGACTGTTTATTGAGTCCCTATGATCATAAATACCCCTCAAATGAGCCCTACTACTCTTAAGTAGTCTATTTACTAGATTTGATGATCATGTTATGTATTGTTGAAGAGATCATCCAATAATATTACATACCCGATCATAGATACCTTCCTCTCACCATAACCCATAATAAAAGAAAAAATAATACATGGAAGGTTGAGGCATCTTATAAACAATGTTATACTAATTTTCATATGGATGGGTTCTACACCTCTATTGATCACCATCGGTCACACAGAGGTCCTTTAGAGTGCCACCATGATATCATGAAATCTCTCATGGAATCCTTCTAAAATACTGAATTAAATCTTGAAAATATGGAATCCTATTAAAAATTGACGATATGATAATTTTCATGTGAAAGGGATTATGAGACTAGTTTTATCACCATTGATCACATGATTTTTCTTTGACATGTTAACCTGATCACATTAGACACCCATTAACAAGATAACAAGAGCTAATTGGAGGCCCCTGAAAAGATATATTCATCTCACAAAAGGCCTTAGAAAATCCATGTTTATAGAGAACCGAGCATAACACATATGAATATTACATCCTTCAAGATGGAAATTCTACACATTAAAATGTATATGAATGAAGACCATAATATTTTAGTATCTTTGGAAAAAAGGAACCCATTATTGTAATTTGGTGAATGACCTTATCAATCTCTGTAAAATATCATCCCTTTAGTAAACCTAATTAAAATCGTTATACTTAACCTAGGGAAAGAAATCATAATATAGGCTAAGATCAAATGTGCAATAAGGGAAGAAAAGGGAGAAATGAAAGAAAAAATCATGAGCATAAGGGTTGAAAAACAAGATTATAATATTAAAATATCATAACCTATATATAAAATTTCATATTCACGAGTCATGGAATAAATATTGGTAGTTCATAAGTCATTTGTGAAAACAAAATCAAGAGAATAATGAATGAAATCATAATGTAGGAATAAAACATAGAATTACATCTGACACATAATCATGGGAAATCATTCCCTATTATCATTGATCATTTCCAAAAACTATTGGGGAACATCATGGGGACTACACCTACTTGGTGGGATACACCACCATCACTAGTCACAACTCTTTCTTTGTAGTGCGACATGTTTCACCTTCTTCCCACATTGGATTACGACACACTCGATTTCCATTGTGGATTAGGATGTGCCTATTTCCCTTTGTGGATTAGGACACACTCATTTCCCATTTTGGATCCAGATGAACCCATTTCCCATGTCAGTCCAGGACACACCCATTTCCAATTATGGATCTAATCACAATCATTTCAAATTATAGACTATGACACATATGTTTCCCTTTTAGATTAGGATGCCCCTAATTCCCATTGTAGACTAGGACACCCTCATTTAACACTGGGGATCAAGATGCACCCATGTCAAATTGAGGATCATTATTCACATCTTTACAATTTTGGACCAAGCCCATAGACTTATTTCCCTTTTTATCTCATATAATTTAATCTTTACCCAAAAAATTTAATGGAATTATAGGTTACACCCATCACAGAATGTAATCATACTTGTGTGTTTCATGAAACATGCATCATATTGGGCCCCTTTAATGATATGGTTTTCACAAACATTATATAATAACCCATGAAATGAGATGAGAGTCATAAAAATTTCATTATATCAAAACTTTTTGAAAATAGAAAACATTCATTATCATACTATGACACTTGAAAAAATTCAGGTTTCATAATTATATAACCTATGGAAAAGAAGAAAGTTTCATATCAATATATTTGAAACATGGTTGATCTTGGAAAAAATATGTATTCTATATGATTAATTACCTAAAAACATAACCTATTCAGAGATATAATATAAATGGTATCATTCGATCTTAACCTATGTAATGTGTAAACAATGTCAAAGGATTTCATCTTAGGTAGAGAAATATTTTGAAAGATCACTTGGAACATTTCTAAAGTAAAATAAACATTCATTTAAAATTATTTTTAGACATAACAAAATTTATAAATAAATTTAATGGAAACCCGCTTTGAAAAATTAATAATTATTCTTTATAAATCATTTAAAATATTTCTTCTGTAAAATAACATTTTCTTTTTGAAAAAACTCTTTTTAAACATATAACATTTTGAGAAACATTTCTTTAAAAAAAACAATGAAAAATTATAAATGATGCTTTTAAAACCATTATAAACAAATTTTAATATATAAAAAAAATTTCAAAATCATTTTTAATGATTCTTTTAAACACGGTTTGGAATGAAAATTGATTTCTAACCGAAAAGATAAATAAATTTGTTTTTTTATAAATTTTTTTTATTAATTATCTTAAGTTCTAATGTTTGAAAAAATGGTACCATTACATGGAAATAACATTTATAAACAGACAATAATAAAATTCATGAAAATTCTTGAGATATGGATCATAATATTTCATCAATGCAATCATAATGCTAAATAATCCCAAATAATGATGAGATTTTACCAATAATCTCTTACCAATTTTCTACATTAAATCCAAATACCCAGGAAATAATCACATTACATGAAGTGAAAAATGTCATCAGAAGAATTATATTAATGTTATAACTTTTAAAATGGTATTTTATACAACATGTAAAAGAATATTGGTGTATAACATATCATGTGTCTCAAAGAAGGAAAATTGAGACAAAATTACCCTACCAATTTGGTAACTATTAAACCATAAACCCCATAAATGGTAGATAATAAAATTTACTTTTAAATACCTATTAATGTAACGATAGTTATCATATAATAAATTAATGATCATTATATACATAACATAAATTAAATTTTTCGTGAAAAAAGAATAAGCCTCACAAAATAAAACTGAGAATATAATTTTCCTTAACACTTAAGTAACTTTTGAATCGTGATATACTCGAATGAATACCATCAATTGAAACTTTATAATATCATCAAATAATATAAATTCGTGATATAATTTTACTTTTCAAAATATATATACAGTATATAAAATAATTGGGAGCATAATAATGATTTATTCTCAATAGAATTTAAATTGAGACGATAGACCTTACCTTGAGTCTTGAATTTATTAATACACATTCAAACCTCATGTATAATAAATATAAATTTATTATATATCTACCAAAGATCCAAATTCATTAATATAATACCATATATTATTTTATTATGACTTTATATTACCTATTTATTAAAAATTTCATGTTAAAGTTGCATTTTGGGTAATTACCACTTTTTATTTCATATATATATTGACTTCCAATTTTTTGTAATTTTTCTTTAATAGTGATAAGATTTATTAAAGATTGTAAACAATCATATAAATATAATATATATTCATTATATATTATTTATAATAATTTATAAATGATAGAAATATATAATGGTATACATCATTTGAGGAGACGGTAGGTCCTACATATACGTGAATGTTGTTTTTGTTTTATTTCTATATTGAAAGAAAGATAGTAAAATAAATATATGTATATATATATTAATTATAATATGAGTATAATTATTATTTAATATATATCACATATTTTTATTAAACCCATACTTAATAAATTTCATGTAATGTGTAATCAAATCACATTGCTTTGATGAGGGGGTAGTCCACACATCCAAAATTGAAGATATTATATTACAAAAAATGGAAATAATGATTTTATGTGTTATATAATAATAAAATATGAATAAATACATCATAAATATCATATATATCATATAAAAATAGAACTTCCTTCATTATTACCAACTATAATAGTTGGTAATATAAGAATGAACGCCATCAGTTTGCGAGGAAATATTCCTCCATACACAAGAATAATGATTGTGTATCCCATTTGATGGAATTGTCTGAAATTATGGGCCATACCCCTTAAATAAAAAACTCAACATATTTAGGATAAATAGTTTATTATATATAAATGATATAATAATTATTGAAGGGGTGAAGAGGTAAATTAAACAAACGTGGTCATTGAAGAACATTACCTCTTGTTTTTGTAACTCCTTTTGGGTTTTACAAAAGTTACACAATGGATTGATATATTTGAACATTTATTTTTCTAGGATGATATAAGGTATTTTTGGAGATAATTTTAGAAGATTTTGGCCAAGAAAAATGGATTTAGTGGCGTGAATAAGTGAGAGGGAGAGTGTCTTTTGATAGTAAAAGAGGAGTAGTATTTTTTTTAAATATAAATGGTACAATATATTGGGTGGTATTAATTACATAATGTGATATATATAAAAAATCAACCAATGGAGTATATGGTCTAAATATGTCTATAAAATGACTTCTGGAGATGTTTTTATGTTTTTTCGTAGCCTAAGTTTAAGTTTATTAACTAAGTTAACGAATTCATTGCTTAATCATTTAATTTGTTTAAATTACATTCACTAATACATTTGAAAAAATAATAATTTGACCATAGTAGACAGTAATAATTATGATTATTCAAAACATATAATATATTTATCCAAATTCTAAACATAGAAGTGGCAGAAATTAATTTAATATTTATCCCATATATAGGATAAGGCAATGAGTTTATAAAGTAAAACTGTCTAAATGTTTTACCTATTAGTATATACAATTTGAATGTCAAATTTATTTATATGAAATAAATTAGATTAATATATTTCTTATTAATGTTAATATAAATTAAAACCAAATTGAAAAGTATTATTTGTATAAATAATTAAAAATAAATTTTTATTTAAAATTACAATTCAATATTTTTCACTATCCAAAAAATGAAACTTCCCTAAAAAATAAAACAAATAACCCAAATTAATTTTGATTTTCCTATTTTAAAAATGTGGTTTATTTTTTCAAATAAAAAATATAATATATTCAAAAATTATTTTTAAACAAATAATCAACTAAAATTTGGATAAGGGTCCTTGAAAAAAAATATAGATTTATGCCTAAATTGGATACGTTATTATTTTATGCCTATCAATGTTATTGTATGAAGGATTAAAATTGTCTTAAATTATGATATAAAAATTTCATTGATATATGTCACTAAAAAATATTAATTTAATTTATTGAGATAATATTTTATTGTGGGCATAATAAAATTATAAAAGTATATCCTTTATAATGAATTTCCTTTCATTTTATTTTATATATATTTGACACCAAATAATTAATTTTATAAATATATATGGAAATCATTTCATAATTTAAATGGTCTCTTTCATACAATCCATTCTAACAGCTATGTGATAACTATAATATGATTTTAATAATAATATTATAATGTTGTTTGGAAAAACTCGGTCTTCTATGTAACACATGTTATACAAAAAACTCAAAATTAGGTGTAATACAATCCCTACATAGTATTTTGTATACCAATAGCTAATCTAATTGTCGTGTGTAGTGAAATTATAACTTATTTTTTCAAGAAATGTTTTCCATTAAAGAAATATAATTTATTTGAAAAATATTAATTCTAGAATCTCTGGTTGTTATATTCTACCCCCTTAAAATGAATTTTATCCTCAAAATTCTTCTGTGCCATCAATGATGTAAAACATTAAGGTTCCATTCATAGGAACCCAAATAAAAAAGTGAATACTAAAAGATCCATTAAAAAGAGAAATTTGGAATCATTACAGTTACCTAAAGTAACTCAAAACTAGGTTTTTACATAGGAGAACATATGTAAAGAATCATGAATTGATGAAAAGATAAAATTTTTATATAAATTTATGGAGATCACTAAAGATAAGAATGTGAGTGATCCAAATAAATTCAAAGACCATAAAAACATTAATATATGATTTTCTGGTGGACTATTTGATTAATCAAAAATTAATCTACTCTAGTAAATAATTTTAATTATGTGGTTCCTATATTTGATGAATTATTTTAAAATCTATTAACATAATGAAATATAATTAATTTATTTCATTCCTTTTTATACGCACAATATCACCCTTTGGTTTTTCCTTGCTTAATATCCACTTCACCTCTTACTCCAAGAAATGAAGGTGAATTTTTATTTCCTCTAGTGCTAAAAGATTATGAGGTATAATGATAAGTCATTCCAACTATCTTTATTTTTCATCATAAAAAATGGTTAGAACAGGTTATCCCATATGGATAAACCATTATATAGAAAAATAATCCATTAATCTATGAAGCCTTATCTGAATTTTGACTTAATCATTCTATAAATGATTAACCTTATAACCCATCTTAAAGATAAAAACCCAAAACCTTGGAAATTAGGTCACTAAATTTATCAAAAACAACTTAATATTGGACCCCCATATATCATAAGTATCACTTGGTTTTCAAATACAAAAAATTGTAATACTATTATCATTTTTTCTATTGAATCATGGAAATAAATTGAATTACCATAATACCTTATTAAAAACATACATTCTTTCTTACTCCATCGTTTACTATATATATTCCATAATTCTTACAAATGATAAAAAATTTATCCAGGATAATATAAAAAACTTTTTAAAAAATAAATATTAGTTCCATAGTAATAAATACTATCCAATATTATTTATTGATATCAGAAATCCCATTATACATGATAATCACAACTTCCTCAACATCAGAAATACATTAAGGGTTTTCCTTCCCGTAAACATAATATTAAATTTATATTAAATCACTTTTATATGTCATTAGAACCATTCAATATATTCTTTTAAATCCTTAATGAAAAAACATATTCTTCATTATTTATGTAATTTTTTTGAATTAAACTACATATACACATCAATCATCAAACCTTATTCTAAAACCATTAATTAGGATTCATCATATTATACCGTATTACCCCTTTCCTATAATATAAAATATTAATCATGTATTAAGGATCGTAAAACTCAATCTAATCATGAATATTACGTTTAATGTAAACAATACTATTAAAAGATCACATACCTTTCACTTGTCATTGATGGTCTCATTATCATTAGTTGTAAAACTAATACTCATTACACCTTCTTGATTATCATTAATATTTTTCAACTTATGACATCTATTTTAATAATTCACATACTTCCCAAATCTGAAACATTCAATGTTAACCGATTTTATTTTAGTTCCCACTATTTAATAAGACCAGAATGAATAGTGAAAGAAACAATTATCATTGAAGAAACCAAAATAGTCACGAAAAAGTACTTATTAGATGTCTATGTTAATACACCTTATTTTGAATATAAAACACCTTAGGCTTATCCTTATATACATCCATATAAATTTCCATATAAATATCCATAGAGGTCTCAATTAATTTTTTCATCCAAGTTTCCAAAGTCTAATTAATCCTTTCCTTGGATACAAACTATAGTAACCCATTCTTATAATAAATGGATGTTATGTCATTTCATATTAATATTCATCACATTAAAAAATTATATGCTCGAAGATAATAATAGATTAGTTTCTTTATAAAAAATGGAATACAATCTTCTAATTTCATTAAATATCTTTAACATATCCCCTAAATATCTCACCCTTTAGTAACCCTACTTAAACCCATTCTTAATAACATGGGAAAAAGAAACATAATATTGGGTGAGATCATATGCTCAATAATAGTAAAAAATGTGGATATTTAAGTATAATCATCACCATAAGGGTATGAGAATATGATCATAGCATTATAAAATCATACCCAACATATAAAAGATCTTTATCATGAGTCATGACATGAATATTGGCAGTTCATAAGACATTAATCATAAGGTAATAAATATTATAATCCATGAAATCAAAACATATGAACAAAACATAGAATTATTAAATACACAAGAACATTTAAACACATTACCTATTAGTAAATTCTTGTTTCTGAAACTTATCTGGGCACTTCAATGGGACTCTACCTTCTAGCCGACACACACCACCATCCCCAATCATAGCACTTTCCTAATAGTATATCAGGACACACCTTATTCAAATAGTGCATCATTATGCCCCTATTTTAAATTTTTGATCGTGGCACAACCATTTCCCATTATGGATCAAGACACATATATTTCCCTTTGTGGTCTAGAATGTACTCATTTCCCATTTGTGGATTAGGATGCACCCATTTACAATTGTGTGTCAATCTTTAAACATATTTATCATCATTATATCATGATATATAAATCACTAACCATATCATTGGAGATAGATATAGGTCCCACCCATCACATAATGATACCATACAATTGTGTTCCATGAATCATTTATTATATCATGACACAAAAAAATATATGGGTTTCATACAAATAATATCATAACCATTAAAATGAAATGGATTCCATAATCATTTCATCATTTCATATGTTGTGGAAATGATACAATTTTTATAATCATAGAAAAACCAATGAAAATGGGTGGGATTCATATGTTTAAAAACCATATAAAAGAAATGGTTTTCATAACTATATCATTAAAACATTATTAACTCATAAAAAAGATATGGGTTTTGTAAAAATCAATCCATAAAAACATAAACAATTAATAAAAATTATAGGAATGGTATGCATGGATCATATCTCTAGTAATTCATAAACTATTTCAAATGATGTAATAATTGATGGAGAAAAATTTTAGAAGATCACTTTTAACATTTGATAAAGAAAATATCTGTTCTTTGAAAATCCCTTTTTAAGAAATAAAAAATTTTCATCAAAAATATTTGAAATCCACTGTGAAAAATTATGAAATAAGATTTAAAAATCATTTAAACTAGTTCCTGAGTAAAATAATC
Organism: Viscum album; assembly: GCA_963277665.1. Classification (NCBI taxonomy): domain Eukaryota; kingdom Viridiplantae; phylum Streptophyta; class Magnoliopsida; order Santalales; family Viscaceae; genus Viscum; species Viscum album. Next base: position 1,332,704,401 of record OY728147.1, read on the forward strand.
TTTCCACTTTGAAAAAAAATTCTTTTAAAAACATAAAAAAAAATTAAAAAAAAATTATTTCAAAATATATTAGGAAAATTATAAATGAATCTTTGAAAAACATTTTATAAACTTTTCGAAAAAAAATAAAATAATTTTCCATATAACTATTCTTATGATATCAATTGAAGAAAAATAAACATTTTTATTAAACATGGTTTTGAAAGAAAATAGATTTCTAACCGAAGAATAAAATGAATTCGTATTTTAATAAAAACAATTTCTTAATAATCATAAGTACTAATGAGCATATGGATGGTACTATTACATTTATATATCATGAATAACTATATTATCAGAATAATAATGATAATTATGGATATATGGATCATAATATTTCACTAGTGGAAGCATATTCCTAAATAGTGTTGATAAATGATGGCATTGTATCAATAAAATCTTACAATTTTGGTAACATTGAATCATTATCATATTTAAATAATAACATTACATGAATATTAAAATCCTATGATAATAGTTTTATGAATTATAAATCATTTTAAATTGTTTTATATACACCTTTTAAAAGAATATATGTTCATAACATAACTTGTGTTTCAAAGAAAGAAAATTGAGACAAATTACCATACTTATTTGGAAACTATTGAGCCAAAAAACCCTGAAAGATAGATTTTTAAATGGATATGTAAATATATATAAATATAAGGATAATAATATTATAATACATTCATGTTCAGTATAAACACCACACAAAATAAACAAGTGGTGAATAAGGTTACAAACATAAAAGTGATACTAGAAATCTCTTTACTACTTGAGTAGGTTTTTAATCGTGAAATCCATAAAATAATAACATAGAATGAAATAATATATATCATTAAATATATGAAATTATTGATATAATATTTCATATGAATGTATTTACATCATATAAAATTAATCAAATTCATAATAACAAATAATTCTCAATGTAATGTAAATTGAGGCGAAAACCATTACCTCATGTCTTAACAATATTCACACACATTAAAAACTACTATATAATAAATAACATTTTATTATAAATATAAAATATAAAAATATTATTTTATATAATACCATATATTATTTTATTATGGCATCATATTACCCATTTCTTAACAATTTCATGATTCAATTATGCTTCGGGTAATAATCGGTTTGTTTTTTATATATGATCTGAATCTTATTCTTGGTCCTTATTTTTTCAAGATTTAATTTTTTAAATAATTTGAACCATGATATAAATATCATATATATTCAATAGAAATTTATATTTAATAATATGTAAATTCTATAAATATAAATGAGATACACTGTTCATGGATATAGTAGGTCATACGTACACATGAACATTGTTTATACTCTCTTGTAATAATGAATGAAAGATGGAAAGGAAATATTTTTGTGTGTGTATATATATATATATATATGTTTTTGTGTGTGTTTATTATCATTGAATTATAATTATTATTCCAGGTATATAAAACATTTTTATTATACTCACATTTAACATATTCCAAGTAATGTATGAACAAATCACATAGCTTTGAAGAGGTGGTAGTCCACACGTCCACAAACAAAGATGTCATATTCCCAAAAAATAAAAATAATGATGTTTTGTGTTATATAATATTCAAAGATGAATAAAGACATCATAAATGTCATATATATCATATAAATAAGTATTTAAATCATTATTCACACCCTTGAGAGGTTTTAATGGAAGAACTAAAAACATTGATTCATGAGGCAGTAGTCCTCCGTACACAAGGATGATTATTACATATCCCATTAGATGTAAGTGTGTGAAGGTGTAGGTTGTAACATTAAAATAACAACATATTTTTATACTTAGTACACTTTTTATATAATATAATTTTTATATAAGAATAAGTGAAGTGTTATAGAATAAAACAAAACAAAATTTCTTATTGAAGAGCTTCACCTCTTCTTCAGGTAACTACTTTTTCTTCTAAACAACAAAATATAATTGATTGATTTAGTTCTAGAGTTAGGATTAATGGAGGATTTTATTTATGTATTAATATTATTTGGTATGTTTTTGGTGTATCCAAAGTGATTCAATGGTGTGAATAACTGGGGGCAGTTAGTTAGCTTTTATAGTTGAGGAGGAATGGCATTTTGGAAAATATAAAAAGGTAAACACTATTGGGATGTCGTCCTTACATCATGTACCTAAAATAAAGATATAAATTTAATAATATGGATTATAAGGTATAATGTTTTCCATAAAAAGGATTCTAGAAATTGTTCTAGTATATTTGGTGCATTATGTGAATGATTAACCATTATGTAATCTTGTTGTTACCTTAATTTCTATAATTATTTTAAATTAATTTCACAAATATTTTGGTCAAAAAATAAGATGAAATTACTATAAATTATAAGTTATTATTTTTGAAAATATTTAATCCATTTCTTTAAATCATAATCATATAGGTTAAATAAATCGTTCTAAAATTAATTACACAGATGGGGTGAGACAACATGTTTTTAAGGTGAAAGTGGTCCAAAAAATAAAATGATTTTATATCCATATTCAATGTGAAATTAATTAAAATTATCTAAATTGGATTAATATAGGTATTATGTATATATATATATATTTAAAACAAATAACAAATAATTTTTCTATAAGAATAAATTAGAATAATATTTAGTTTCCAATAAGAATTCAATATTTTTCACAATACAAAAAAAATAATATTTCATTAAAAAATACCTAAAAATTTACCTGAAGTAAATTTTGATATTATTATTTTAAAAAAGAATTAAAATTTTCTCAAATATAAATTATTAATGTTTAAAAAAATAGTTATAAAATACTTCAATCATTAAAAGGTGAAAAACCTGCCTTTTAGAAAAATTTATCTTTTATGCCAAAAGTTGAATTTGTTCTTATTTTATTCCTATAAATCATATGGGATGAATTAACTAAACTTGTTTGAATTTATAATATATAAATATCATTTTAATCTCTAGATATCATTAATTAATTTAAATTATTACAAAAACATTTAATTTTGGTCATAAAAACAGTTTTTTCATAAAAAGGCATCCTTTATATTCAATATGTTTTTATTTTCCTTCCATAATAATTGATACCAAAGTATTATTTTTATAAATATGTATACCCATATATTACTAATTTAATTAATCTATTTAAAACCCTTTATTACAATTTCTTTGTTATACTAATATAATTATTTTTATAATATTATTATATTGTAGTTTGGTAAAACTCAGTCTTCTATATAACACAAGTTATCAATGGAACTCAGAATTATGTGTAACACCATAAAAACATAGTATTTCATATATTGAAAGGTAATAAATATTTTTATTAGATTTTAGTACTAACTTGGGGTTCTGTATATTGAAATCCATCAATGATATTTAATTTATTCAAAAAAAATAAATTCATTAAAACACATTGTGTTACGGTTTTATTCTCACAATGAACTTGAGACAAGTATTATATGATCATGTGATAAAATTACAAAAAGAATGTTTTTATCACTAATTCTATTAGAAAATTCATCTCAATAGTTAATTTTTTGTTTCACATGTCAACATGATTCATAGAAAGACCATTAATTATTTGGGGTCCAATAAATATGGTGACAACATAGTGTGTCTGTGGTCACTGTTTATCTTACGTCTCCTTTGATGACCCATTGAAGGATCATGTGATGATTGTAATGTGATACTCCCTCCACCAAATAAAATTCATATCTACAATATATGCCCAATGGAAGGTTGAGTATAACTTGGGTGGAAATTCCTATAAATCCCTCCCCCTTGGAGAAAATACAGAGAAGACCCAAATCATAGAGATGCGAGCATAGAAGAGTGGACTAATAAAAGAATAAATATTCACCATCACAAGGGTATTCAATTAGGTAAAATATAAAGAATTACTTAAGGGATCATGTTTCACTAATATTCAATTTTTAATGATAATCATTAATCATGAAAAGTACTTCTGATGGGCTAGCCAAATTATTCGAAGTAGCTAGCCATCACATATCATCCAAGCCACATGGGAACCTTTGGATATATCATCCATGTCAGATAATTCCTTTGAAAAATTAATTTATGACTTGAGAAGTCCTATGTAATTTTATACCTTGCCATGTGGGACCCTCCAAACATAACTTCCATTTATTTTGAAGTCCTATGAACATGTCATCCAATACCTAATATTTCCTCTGGACATGTCACCCAATCCACACAGGCCCCTCTGGAAATTTCATCCAATTATTGTGGATTCCTTAGAAAATGTTGTATTGGTATTGAGAAGTCCTCTAGACATCTCATCCAAGTCATGTTAATATCTACAGACTTCCTTCGTAGATCATGAAAAAATACTAACATGTTATCCTTGTTCATGTGACACCCATGGATGTGTTTTTGTTGATCATAAGAAGACCCCCAAATGTAGCAACTGAGTTATGCAATAGTCCTCAAAACATTTAAGTCAGATATTGTGACATATCTCCAACATGTATTCTAAAATCATGCAAATAAAAATGGGATGCGTTAGTCTTGTCAAGAAGACACTCTAAACATATCAGACATACAACTAGGACATGTTGAGAAGACACTCAAGGGATATATCCAGACAATCAAGAAATGTTAAACATATACCCTGTATTATTTCATGTACCGCAGGCAGAATCCTTAGGGTATGATAGTATTTTCCATTATATCTATTCAAAAATATCCCACACTAAACTATGAGGAATCTTATTCCTTCTATAAACTGGGTTTCTAGGACTCCTTCCTAAGGACTGAACTCCAAACGGGCATCCACCATTAGATAAGTCCCTCCATATTATAGACAGTCCAACCCATAAAACCCAAAATCTCTTAGGGGTTTATAATTATTCCTCATCCATTGGTGTATTGAGAAGATAAATGAACTATGAAGAATCTAATTTCAATGATATGTATGATATGTAGGAAATTTTCTTAAGGCTCGAGATCTATACCAAAAACCCATAAGGGATATCCAAGTGAATAAGTCTCGTCTTCGTATGAATTCAGAATAATCACATGATATTCTATGTTTCTCACACCATTAATAGATCATATGGGATTAAGTATTTTCAATGATCATATAATTCATATCTTGAATTTCTATCAGCCAAGGAATCCCCTTGTTTATAATCAAAATTCAATGACATGATACATTTTCCCCAATTCAAGGAAATCCACCTCAGTGTAAGCCCCAAAGTCATTCCCATATTGATAACCCCTTATAAAATAACCCTTATGGTAATAATTATCTATAACCACCCATAAAAGAATTAAGGGAATATTGAACTATGATTACTATGTTTCTTGGATTAAATACGATACATAGGACGTCTTCTTAAGGTTTGAGCTCCATACATGGTTCCCATGTGTCCTCATATATTTTATATCTACATGAAGTTAAAATTCGTGGATGAAATGAATTTATTGGATTTTGATTCATGTTATAATCATGATATGTAATACGCCTTATAATGGTTCAATCCCATATTCAAAATATCAATCACCTCCAAGGAGGATAGTACAATCCAAAGTGTCTCGTTTTATGGATAAATATATATATGTACCTCCCCACTAATAAGAAATGATGATTAATGGATATAAAACCTCATATACATTAAGATGGTCTTATTAATTGAACTCCCTTTATAGATAGTTGGATTTCACACCTAGTAATTTTGTTAGGGTATCTAGTTCTATATCAATATTTAGAATATATTAATGAACATATCTTAAATATATAAGATAGTCCTATAATGGGAAATAATTCCCCCAATAGGGTGTGATATACATGACCTCCCATATACTCCATCAATGTATGTTTCTATGGGCCATTGTGTTTGAAACCCTAAATGACCACCTTATTCTAGAAAGTAGGTTTGTACCTTAATTTGTGTGTGGGAGCCAAGGGTCATTTCAAGGAGATGAAAATTGGGAACTAGGCATAAATTATTTTTCAACTATATTTGAACCACCATAATCACCATAAAAAAGTTAAAAATTGTAAAACCAATTTGAATGAATTTAATGACTGAATAATTGAAACATTATATATATCGGACACCTTATCTCCTAAACCTCAGTTAGTAAAAATTTTACGAGTGAAACAAAAACGGTGAACTGGACTTGAAACTCTCAAATAACAGAAATTTTGATTTGATCATGTGTCAAGAAATTATGTAATTCATCTCAAATGAACTTGAAAATTTCATTTCAAATGTGAAATTCATCATAACCATGTTTTCTATAAAAATAATTAAATTATCAATATAAAAATTCCATGTGAGAATGATTTAAAAACTGGGAATATGAAAGGAAAATTGAGTTAAATGTACATATATTATTTAACATGTTTCAAACATGTGATGATGCATTGAACAATGATCTTTTCCTTTATTTTCATTGTGATGATAAAAAAACGTTCATAAAATTCATAAATTGAGATCATTTATTCTTCAAGCTAGTGTTCTATAGCTTCATCCCTAGAAGGGACCTCTGCATGTCATAAAAAACCTCACCCACCCAACAACTCTATATTCTAGTGGAAAATAAAATGGTTAATGAATAACACCCACACGATACGATCCTAACTCTTGAGAATCCATGTAAATTTCCACATATGTTGAACCTGAAAAATGTTGCCTCATTCATGGAAAGCTATTATGATACTAGTGGAACCTGTCTCCATCACCAATCTTTCCAAAATCTTATCACCTGAGAATAAAAAATGGTACCTTCTATATCGTAGGAAGGTGGATTAAGATAAATAATACAACTCCATCCTAGTTCAGAAGCTTTCAAGGATATCTCCGATCAACTTCCATCACATGCGTCATCCCACTAGTGCTCCTTACTCTCCAAGATGAGGGAACCACCTAATTAATTTATATAAAAGACACAAATTAACGGGTAACAAGGAGGTATTTTGGATGTGGAATGTTATGGATACACATTTGAGGGATCATATCCCTAGTTTCTCTAATTAATCATGTCATCATTTTATTGTAGTAGCCAATGGGAATTCTCATATCCCTTCTCACTAGATAATGTCTTCCAACATATTCCTACAAAAATAACGGGGGAAGTACATTTCTCTTCCCCATGCATGAAACCCATATTAATATTCTGATTGATCAAAGAGGAAAGGATTCGTCTTATACCATTGTTCAAATGGAATATATCTACAAGTATATTTTGGAGATAGAATTTATGAAGGTATATATTCTTACACACACTTTTATAGAATTCCAGTACATTATAGAGAAGTTTGAAGACCTATGTTGGCATATTTCAACCTGCTTATATATATATAGAAAATATCATATTCCTATCCTGATATCTAGAGAAACGAAAAGTCGTGATCATATTGAATTGGTGTCTACGTTGGAGAAATTTAACATTTAAGCTCCAATTCAAGAGGATTTTCATTATATTCATGTAAAGTATTTTTTATAGGACTAGGCTTATATCCCCATTTCAACTAGGGATCACCAAGTTATTAGGAATATGACTCTAGATAGGCACACATTCCTTTAGAAAAAAGTCCAACGATATACTCCAAAGGCACAGGGTTTGGCTCATATCTCAATTTTGACTAGGGGTCCCTAGGATAGTTGGGCACATGCCTCAGGATAGGCTTATATTCCAATCGAAAAAGACCAATGCAATACTCCAATTCCACATAAATGGGATCATATCCCTACTCTAACCAAGGTTTATAAAAAAATAAAAATAACATAATGTAAGGCTTATATTCCTACCAATACATCTATTTGGAATATTCTAGTGACTCATGAAAGTATTTTTCATGTCCCTAAATCCACTAATGATGGATTTCATCAGCATAATTCAGAGTCCATGGAAGAGGAAGAACATATCCATTCCCCCATTCTAGTTTTCCATTGTAATATTTTGATAAGGAATGCATTTTTGAACTCTAATAATATTCTATCTTAAATTTTGGATTTATCGATATAATCTTCCAACCACTCAAAAGCATGATCATATTCCTCCTAATGATACCAATGCTCATCGACATACTCTATAATCATCATTACCATATTTTCATATCCCTACATCACTAGAATTTTATTTATATATTCTTATCTCTGAGATGCAGTAGGCTTAGTTCCTTGATCAACACCAAAAGGTAAGTCGGTATATATCAAACAAAACACAAAATAAGGCTCATAACCCTGATCTAATCAATGTAAGTGTATTTTTAAGGGTTCATGGACTATTAAACTAATGTAGAAGGTGATAATTACCATGATTTTCTTCCTTGAAGTAGAGAAGATATGGATAACTATGAATCTACTCTTAACATCCACTATGGTCAGCCTCGTAATGCTGATATCTCTCATGGACACGGAAATCCTTCCCTTCCCTATACAATACCATATGGAGAGGTTCTGAAAACCAAAAAAACCTTCAAATAGTGTGGTTCTCCAAAAAATGGTGTAAACTGTATATAGTGACCCATAAACCATCAAAATAAATTCACCATAGTTAGTAGTCATCTTAGAGAACAGACCTCTATGTTTTATCTAGGAGGAGGCATATATATCTGATGAGTAAGAGGTTGAAATGGCCTTATGGAGAGATTTATCAAAAAAAAACCTCAAAACCATGTTATGTCCCATCACAACTTTTGACTATGATATTATAGATGAATAAGAGAGGGAGTTTAGGCCATACATATGCCAAAATATTTGAGAAAACCATCAGTAGTTATAGTCTAGACACCTCACTTACTAGGTATATGAGGGTTATCTCTAATGTATTAATATTCTCTATTTTTATTCAGACATGGCCATGTTATCTTTAGCTTGTCTCCCATAGATGGATGAGTATGATAATTACCTACATAGGTTTTGTATTTGTATCATAATTACACTCCATTGAATTTTTTTTAGATTCCTATAATATTTCTTTATTAGAGGATTGGGATAATTTGGATCATTGTAATTCACTATGTACCGAGAATTTGAAATCCCACTATTTTCAGATTATTTTAATGTTATAGCCATGGGATAAATTTATAGGGATTGGTGAAGCATGGTAAGTTATTCAATACAACGAAATTTACACTCCTTAAAGGTTTAATAATATCATGACTGGAGGGAGCGGACTTCTAATATATTATAATGTTGGTCCCATCGAAAAAATTGGAAGGCAACTCAAATGTGAAACCCAAAGTTGTATCCAACCCAAAAAATTCCTATAAAAAGTGTCACACATCATGAAATTCCATTATACATGACTCATAAATGATCCCAATCATGAAAAATAAAATATATCTCAAAAGAATATACCATAGAATCATTCAAAAAGTGAACACATCCCATATGTATGGTGTAATTTTTAATACTGCATCCAACACACTAGTCATCATAACTTGAGAGGATCTAGGACATATCGATAGGAGGTAAAAACTAACCTCTATCCCACAAGGAAGGGGATTTTTTTATCTCAATCACCATCACTAGGTTTATCATACCCCAAGAGGTTCCTAGAAACATAATCATCGATTACAGATCAACCCCAACCCTCTTTTTCGGGGCATTTATTTATCAATTTCAATCCTAGTGTCCTTTTTTCACTTGACTACAATCACTAAATTCTCAACAATGGGATCAAAAAGTGATGATAGATTCAACAATTTCCCCATTCCCATTGGGATGGGGGAATTTTTATCATTATATTTACCCTATATGGAATCATATTTCTCTAGGAAAAGCGGTAAATAACAATTGTCGACATCCCATTTGTTCCTCCAGCTAAAACACAAACCTTTTATATGTTGTCCTCGATTAGAATTCTCAACCAGAAATTCCATTAATATCATTACTCACTGACCGAGATATGAAAAATATATATAAAATGAAATCAAATCAAATAATGGTCAAATGAAAAATTGGGCCAACATGGCTAGGTAATAGAGAAATATCCATGATGCAATGCACGAATAAGGAGTAAGTTGTGAGGAATCACCCTATTGCATTGAGAGTAATCGCATGACTAATATTTATCGATATAACTTAGTGAATTTAACCTAAATAAATATAATAGATAATTTGGACCATGACACAAATACAGAGTGGTGAAATGGAAAAAAAATCCCCCTAGAGGAGGGTGATCTGAATGCACCAAATATGGTTGCACACTTCTGGAAGAAGACGATGATAAAAAACATAGAACCTATAAATGAGATGTTTCCACCTCAATGTAAGAACACAACCAATGATAAACGGATAAGTGTGGCTACATCCCACTCACCACCGAAGAGAGCCACAATTCCTTCTATGGAAGAATGACCGACACAGTATGACAATGAGTTTCAAGTTTTTATCTAGCTCAATGAGGTTATACTCATTGGAAAAAATACCACTGGGCATTGTCTTCAAATATAGGTGAATATCCATCCTACCATGATTCCGGAAAGTGATAATCCACCTTCAAGAGTGGAGTCATAGTGTGTAGCTATCTCTTGATCTAGGCATATGGTCATTATAAATGGGGATATCAAAGGTGACTGTGACTTCCCTCCATTACGTTGATACCCTAACACCCATAATAGAGATCATTTGGTGCTAGCACAGATTGATATCAGTGGGATACGAAAATTAAGGTACATCATCAGGCCTCACCAGATCCTTGTAGACATGAGGTGTCCAATAAAATGGTACCTCAATAACTACTCAACGCCATTGAATCCCTAGTTGCTTGAATGGAATCCATGGAAGAGTGATTTTCCCTCATGTAACTAGAGAATAATTCATATCCCAAATTGGTTAAAGAAAAATTTCCCCCAAAAAAATTTATAAATCCCCCCTTCTCAATCATATAATGTGCTGGAGATGCAGAACAACATCTCACTCACTTCATGTCTAGTTATTTCCCAATGATGGGCCCTCATTACTAGTAGTTGATAACTAGTCTGAGATCTTTTTCATAGACTCTAGTGGGGTCAGTCTTCATTAGGTATTGTATCCTAAGACCAGGATCCATTATAGGATGGGAAGTTATTGATAATCAATTCCTTTGTCAGGTCACCCATATGATAATGAAAACAATAATTTTTGACATCAAAAACTAAAATCAATGGAAAATGAAAGGGTTTCGGAATTCATCATTATATGTAAATTATTAAACTATTCACTTGGAATCCCACTATTATAAGAGAAAAAATTGAACTATAATAAGAAAATAATTAGGATGAGCTACACATTCCATATATCCCCATAAAATTTCCAAGATAATTTTATGAGTTTGCAAAAATGGATTAATTCCTAGAAGATTCCATTCTACAAACCCAACATAAATCATAACCCATTTCCTCATCATATGTAAAGAGGATCAGTATGGATGGGAATAACACTATTAACCTCATACCTATAGTAGTGCCATTTCAATCCCCAAGGTATACCTTAAATCACCATGTTCTTCCTCTCAAGTATCCAAAACATCAAAATCACCCTATAACATAAGTAAAATAAGATCAACGTCACCCACAATTCAAGGAATTGGTGAATAAATAACACTCCTTCTAGAATGATTATTTACTAGTTATTTTATTCCAACCATGGAATATAGCCATCTCAAGCTATCATTGATCCCGAAAACCAATGAAGTAAACCTCACAAATTGCCCTAACTAAATCCTTCTCAATGGGAGTTGGGGTTACACCATATATAATTACATAATCTTCATTGAAAGTATCTAATAAATTTTGGTTCTAGACTAGGGATTTTGGGTAATTCCCCAGAATAGGTGACATGTGTAACTACGTCCCAATCAGAAGAAGGGAACGATTTGGAAAGAGGCTCCGACTAGGCATGGTAATAAGTTTAATAACTTGATTAATATATAAATAGTTGACTGAGAACATTCCACCCTGAGGGCACAACATCACAAACTTATAATGATCCCATAATATTGGAAGATGATAACAGATACACCTTTTTAAGGTCCACATAATCATCAAACATAAGAAGAGACAAAAGAGGAAGATTCATATTCTGATCTAACAGAAACTATGACTCTTGAAAAAATTTGTCCATTGAAATACGAAGAATAAGAATCGTCCCACAAAATAGAATCATCGTCATATAAAGATATACTATTTTTTTTTATTTTAACATGTTATACTAAATAGACCCCTTATCTTATTATGTCTACACCAACAAGTATGGTCTTCCCATTCCAGATCGTTGAGATGGAGGCCAAAGGCATAAGAGGGGAGGATATAGGGGAAAACATGGTCATGGTTAAACACACTATTTTGGCCAAATAAGTATATAGGAAATATGTAAAATTGAAATCCATGTGATACCAGTCCAAAAAGTCTAAAAAACATTTATATGCATCAGAGACCTCTAGAATTCATCCAACCATAGTCACATTACCTAACCGTCTAGAGGGGATGTGATTAGATAATTAGAACAGAAAAAGGGAAAGGTCAATATGACCTACTCCACCTGAAGCATATTACCCTTAGACATCTTATCAAGAACCATGAATATGATCCACAAATAGATCAACTCGTGATCCAAGTAATATTGAGAAATCCCAAATTAGGAATCAATTACCTTTTCTTAAAATTACATTATTATCAAATTGGAGGTTGTTCTCTCAGCCAATATTTCAATCTTGGGTACTCTCCGAAGTTAAAAATAACTCATATAATCACTCATCAGGGAACTTCAATGTCCATGTGAGTTTAAGATATACATCACTAAAACCAAGGTTTTCTGCATGGGGACTATTCCATCAAAATTACATTACGCATTATCATTCATAGAATATGATTTGGAAAAAGTAATCATGGGGAATATCAAACCCCCATATTTTTTTTCGAAAAAGAGACAATGTCAACATCTGAAGGGATCTGATTGAATATTTTTAAATGACAAACCTCATCCTGATCCAGACCCCTAAATGTTTTGGATACAATGAATATGATTTATCTTCATCAAAGGGAACCATTCAATGATAAGATATGTGTGTGAAAATGTCTCTCATAAATATCAACCATAAGGCTCAGTTTCAAGATCTCATGAATTAGGATGAGTTCATGATTATCCAAGAAGATAAAGCATATAATGTCCTACTCAAGAGACCATTGATTCATTACCACATGGTGTTACCTTTATCATTTCATCGTAGTTTGAAATACCCATTCAATATGATGTTATAAATACTACATAATGATAGTTCTCACTTGAAGTCTTGAAAATCCATATATATAGAGTAATTTTTATATAAAAGGGATGGAAAATAACCAATGATTGATGAAAATAATAATAAAATCATCCCCAAATAGCTTGGGGAAGACCCCTATAAATCCTTTTAGTGTTCTCAATATTGATTATGTGACACCCATAAATGTAATTGAGGTAGTAGAATAAATCCTAGATGTCTAGGATCCTATGGTTCTCTATAACTGCATTAAATAAAACAATTATATCTCTAATCTCTATGAGATGAATCTGGAAGTCTAGAATGACATTGAATATTCCCATGGCCCCTCTTACCTTTATAGTGAAAAATATTTCCCCTGATTACCCGCTTTGTCTGAAAACATCTCCATTGACTCAAAGGTCGTATAAGAAGAGTGTAAATTTAGGAAAACCCCTCCCACATTTGAAGAAGGCATATTGACCACCATAAATAATCTAATGAAACTGAATTTGGTAATATAATAAGACTCATGAACTACATGGATTAGTGGATACATGCCTCTCAAGGAGAATGAGAGGTATATTTTCATTTATAAAGAAGCAATGATATGTGTTTGTTTGGAATTATTAAGAAATTCATGTGATAAACCTCAATGTGTCTGCACACCATCTATGATCTCTTGATTCCCATCAAGGTTTAAATAAGTAAACTATAAGGATTACACCCTCCCATACCACCCATGTATAATCAAAACTTGTCAAATTGAAAAATTCCAACATTTTTAAGGATGTTTAATTCTCAAAATACCAGTCCAACATCATCCCTATGAAGAAAAATAACTTAATGTTTGGTGTCTATACTAATCTTAGAGACCATAATCTACACAACACCTAAGATGATTTCTCATTTACAGTAATTGAACATTTGATTGAGGCAAATAGTTTGATTATAACATCATTTCTTTTATGGATGGGAATTTAGGGTATATTCAATTGAAGACGACCCCTAAAGTTCGGGAATCCACCACATTCAGATCACCGTATGGGAACATTTTTTATTAGTCCATGCCTTTTTTTATTATAGAACATTGTCTATACTTACAAATGTATTGTGAATCTTATCATTAATCCCTTCATAGATATAATAAATGAATTAAATTTAATTGACATGGTAATAAAATCACGATAGTGATGTGATCACGTCATAGATCATCAAAAAAATCTTCAACAAGTTTTGGTAGCACATTTTTAGGTTGAATATGTTGATGTTCACATTTGGGGTAATGTTATGAAAATTCATTGAATCTGTGGGACTCCACAATGCCATCGATGTTGGACCATAAAATCTCTCCCTCTTTCCATGATAAAAAATACATACTAACCTACCGAAGGGAAGAGGACTTCCAAGAATCCACTAAGGGTCTTGTGTAGTATATGTTTCACCAACTAGTGTTGATTACACCGGTAGATAGAAAGAGAATCATATTATATTTTTCTTCCATGGAACAATATCTTGGTAAACTCTTACAAAAAAACCATGGGAACTGATAAATTTCAATATAACATCAATTGAATGATGCTAGGTACTGAGGGACAATATTTTTTTGTCATAAAGATTTTCCTCATACTCACCTTTATAGTGAAATTTTTTTATAATTACTTACATCATCATGAATTACACTTGTTCCCTCATATTGACCAACTCAAGTAAATCTATGGCTACCATATAATAACTATGATTTTTTCCTAATGGGATATTATTCTATAGCAGTATGACATCAAGCTCATTTCACAAAAGGCAGTTAAAGGGAAAGTCTTATTTGATTTCAATGTTTCACATCCTGCCTTGGAAATTACATCAATGGACAACAAATATCCAGACAAAGAGGTTTTATATTCCCATGACACTCCATGGGTATTGGAAATATATTCTGGTAGTTCCTCCTGATGTATTATCTACAAGAGGATTCTAAACCTGAAGCGCATTAGTGTTGGTCTAATGATTTTATTTTGATCTCTCTAGTAATCAATTTTTCTTACTCTTTCTCACTATCCAGAGACTACACTAACAATGGGGTAGAATATCGGGCCCTTGTTGATAGCATGGAACCGTCCCTACTGAAATATATTACCTACCTGAACATCAAAACGTATTCAAAGTGATTGATAAAATAGATTAATGTCGATTTTTCCATCAAAAAATCATAATTTTACCCACTCATCAGTTATATTAGGGGGATGATAGAAGAATTTTATTTTAAACCAAAATTGATTTATGCCCTTTGATAATAAAATGATCTTACCGATGTGATGGATAATTTAGATACATTCGTAGCTGGACATGAAATGGTTGAATTGATTATCCAAATCATGTACCAAATGATGGTCGCATTGGTCATGGGTTGTGATATGGAGGAAATCAATATGATTGAAACTTCCAAAGATTAAGATGAAGTGATATCCACCCCAAGATGGATGGATCCCATAATAGATTATCTCTAAAATGGTACCCTCTCATTATACCAAGATGGATGGTAATATACTCAGTTCTTCATAATATAAGTTATCCTTTGTGATAGGCAAATGGAGTAAAAATCCCTCTATAATTAACGATTTGATGGAATCCTTCTCATATGAATAGAAGAATGTAAGGTTCCCACCACCATGAAATAATTTCATGAAGGATACTATGGTGCACATAAATTCAGAGCTAGAATCTCCCATAAATTTAAACGGATTAGTTAATAATAGAAAAAAACAATATATGACTACTTTTAATTCACCATGAAATTTCATCAATTATAAATTCATGAAAAATTCAATAATCAAAACCCAAAATTGCAAAATGAAACTCAATATTCCTAGGAATTTTATATATAGGGGATGGATATTCTATGGAAATATCCCCCATATAGAGATAAAAATTTGATGTGTATCCTTACAACTACCAACTTCTTTTCAAAACGAGCTAAGAAAATACCCCTCACAGAAGTCTGGAATAATAATATCACTAACCTCATGAAGTCAAAATTCAACAATAGGTTTAGATTCCCTTAAAAGATACTAATATAAAACAACACAAACTTCTATTATAAGGAGTTAAAGAAATTGTACCATGAATAAAAAATTTAATCTTGCCATTCATCCCACTATCAAACCATGGAAAGTTGACAAATAGAGACTGTCAATAATACCCTGTCAAATATACTCCAAAAGATGGTGGATAAGGAAAATAAATCCTAGCCATAGTAACTCCTTCATGAATTATGGGCCTATAATAACACCACACACACTACTACACAAATTCCACTATAGTAATTGGTCTATAGAACTGAGGTAGTGTTTCCAATAAAAGTCTATTTTCCATCAATTTGGATAGCTTTTTCTTGAAATCTCTCTGATAATGATCTAAAAAAATTATAAATGTCCATTGGAAAGGACCAAATGAGAAAATTATGCACACACTTAAAAATATTGACATCCATCAAGAATATAAATCATGATTCTCCAATAAAATGGTTTTTCTATTCTAATTCCTTCAAGGAGAACTAATATTGGGTCTTAGAACCCTAATGATACCAGGAGTGAAACCTCAAATGCTAGAACCCCAATGAGAAGGACCATTTATCATAAATAATTTCCAATAATTTGGATCTTACTCATTAAAAAAATGTATGGGGAATGAATCATTCCCCACAAAAATTTAAATTTTATCAATATGTACTTAATTTATGTACCATCATTAATATAACATCCCAATTGAATGAATTTAAAATGCACGATATTTCATGGATTCATGATGTTAAAATACATGATTTATATTATTTTCATGATGAAAAATTGTAATATATTTCCATGTCGCATGATGTTAAACTAAAAATATATACATACTTACTAGATGACGTTAAACCACATAGAATGATTATTAGAAGCAAGACATTAAATTACATAGTATCCTATGTCCAAGAAGCAAGTCATTAAACTCCACATTATCTTACGTCCCTACCACATAATTTCAACCTGCATGAAGAATGTTACATCAAATATAACTCACTAAACATGATCTATCTCTTTGTGAAAGAAAAATAAAGTTCCCCCATCTCAGTGAATGAGTCAGATCCACATTTTGGGATTCCCCCACTCAAGAACTACATGTGGATTTAATCCCATTACCACATGCTATGTATTGACACCCTTGCCCAAAATTCTAGGCTCAGATGTAACATATGGTCCTAGTCATATGAATTGATACTACATGAATCCATTGTTACTTATTTGTTGATACTAAAACATAACTGAGAGGTCCTTGTCACATGACCCTAAAAGTAATGACACATATTTTCCCTATCATAAGAAATTAACCAATGTTACAATGAATTCATCACATAATGTTAAAATGTTCACTTTCCCTATGCAATAAGAATGGGATACCTTGGGAAACCATCTTAATAAACCACATGTCACAAACATGTGATACCTCCCACAATATGATTTCCCAAATGGATCTATTTATAAGGCTTCATGTCTTCTTTTTCACATCAGGTGACCTTCATCTATTTCGTATGATGTTAAACTATATGGGTTTCTATGAACTGGGTATGGAGTTATTCTATTTCCCATGAGATACATAGATAATCATGTATCCTATATCATGTCCCATCCACTATATAGTAAAAAATCCCCTCTGCTTTTTTTAAATAACCATTCATCTGTGAGAGAGACCTTGGACATTTATTATTTCTCACACCAAAAATAGCTCACATAGGATTAGTAATTGCAGTAAGGGCTTCCCCACATTTTTTGAGATATATCAGTTCACGATTTGGTTATCATGTTCATTCATAGAAAACCGTGACTGACACACCATATCTTCTTACAACATGATATTAAAATTCATTGTTGATGTCTAGTGTATTACATAAAACTACGCATTACTATAGACCTCACTTGAGATGTCCACAATCCTTGGTGTTGATCTCCCACCATACCTCTATCCAGGAACATCATCTTGATAGATTAATAAAATCATGTGATATGTTTTAATTCCTAAATCTCAAATCCTGGTTCCAACTACAGTAACCAATAAAAAAAAATTCCCCCTATACATATGGGTCAGACTTGTGTATATATTTTCCCATTCAATAACTACATGTTATTTAATTCCTTATATAGTTGGATATGTAGTGATGTTTGGATCTCTAATCCTAGGCCCCTCCATAAAAGAGAATTTGAAAATGAACTCTATCAATAAGGGTTAGGCCTGTATAGAGAACATCCCACTCAAGAACTATGAGTGACTAGATTCCTACCATCATATGATAAGTATTGATGCTCAGATCTCTAAAAGTTGGTCTATCAATAATAATTAACTAGAAAAATACCCCCTCTACATATGGGTCAGACCTACATAGAAATTTTTGTTCTCATAAACTATGTGTGTCTTGATTCTTTTCATCGTATGACACATAGAGACACACGATTCTCCAATAATTTTTACAAACACAATAATCAATGGGAATAATTCTCCCATATATGTAAGGGATAGACCATCATAGACAAATTCCTATTAAAGAAATACTTGTGGATTTACTCCTACCATCACATGATATGCATTAATTCCTGGATCTATAATCCATGGTCTGGATAAAATAATCAACTAGAAAAACATAAACATTATATAAGTTGTCTAAACTTAACGGATAGTTTCTATTCAAATAACTATTTTTGGTCTGATTAATACCATCACAAGATACATTGTGATGTCCAAATATCAAATCATTGGTGAAACCGTAATAATAAATGTGAAAAATTCCTCAATATATGTACGTGAATGACCTCTATGAAGAGTTTTCCATTCAATAACTATATGTTTATTGATTCCTTCCATCCCCAGACATGTAGTAATGTTCGAATTTCCAATACTCAGTCTAGACACAATAATTAATGAGTAAAATTCACCAATCTATGTATGGGTATGACCTTTGTGGAGTTTTTTCCAATGAAGAACTATTTGTAGAGTGATTTTCTCTATTATTGGATACATACTGTCACCTGGATATCAAAATCTAATTCAATTATTAATAACCAATGAGAAAAATCCCTCCTATGATATGGTTCATACTAGTGGGGAGTATTTCTCATTCAATAACTATGTGTGGATTGATTCCTACCAAAACTGGATATGAATTGATATCTGGATATCCAATTATTTGTTTAGGTGCAATAATAAAAGAAAAAAAATTCCCCCTATATGTAAGGTCCAAACTTGTGTATAGGGGTTTCTTTTCAATAAATACATTTTCATGATTCCAGATATCACTAGATACATAGTGACACCTTCATTCCCCATTTCAGGACCATCCATGGTCTTACATCACTTCCAATTAAATCCCCAACATATGATTCATACATAAATAGAGGATTCTTCTTAATAGAGATAATTATTTCATAATTCCTACCCTTACCATATGGATATATAATCCCAGAGAGGAACCTATATAAAATTAGATTATACCTCTTTTTAGAGAGGTTATGGTCATCTAATCTAACTCTATTGATGCATGAGTCATATCTAAGTACAATATTGTAGCACATTATAAAAATAAATGAAAAATAGGATCCATCATATAGATACCTAATCATTGATCATATGCAAGGATAAAAGGTGTTTCCTACATCTTAATTCACTAGACCATGGGGAAGTGTCTCCAAGTATATCATTCAAAATGTCACATCAGTTCCAATTTTCATACCACATGACTTTCAATTGAAAGGAATGTATCCTTATCACATGATGCTAAACTTCATGGAATATTTCATTGTCACATGATATTAAACTACATGATAGATACATCTCAACTACATGATGTTAAACCATGCATACCATCGCCCATATTCATCCATTATCAGTGGAATATAAGATTTTAACCATGGTCAACCAGAGTGTACGGTTATTCCATCATATTTTATGAACCCCATCCCAAAAACCAAACTTCATGTCTTGAGTGTGTTAGGTTTCCTCCAACCATTCACCTCTATTGGAAATGAGAATACTTCTCTCTATTATACTATGAAATAAATGGATATGTATCCGGGAATTGAACTACTAACCGGAGGAAACATGGACCATAATGAATGGATTTCAGATCATTGAGAGAACTCAATGCCTTAAGGTGTTTTGGTGTGTCCATTTTATTGTTCTACCATACTATTACTCATGACCTAAGAGCTATGATCGATGATTTTAAAAAAATCATTTCACCCTAAAAAGGATTCTGGAGAACAATTGACCCTGGGTATCCTAATTAGGAAATTTTGTAACATTCCGATTATGTTAGGTGTACATACACCATGAAATTAAATTACATGAAATTTGGTCAAATATGTACAATCATAAACATTAGCCTTTGATGGTCTAAATCTAAAGACCCTAAACTACAAGTGTAAGAAATACGCTACTTTTAAAGTAGAAAACCCAAAAAGGGATTTCAAAGAAATATTAAAGTCTCCACTTGATAAAAAAACATCTCTAGATATTAGAAAAATGTTAGAGTGTAAATGAACAATTCATATAGCTCATAGTTCCCACTTTATGGCCCTAGTAAATGTTAATCCATTATCATTGGACACCCTGGTCAAGGAAAAAGATTATTTAATGATTTTTTAAATATTCTCACCATGATAACATGTTCAATAGGTAGTGACACACCTTTTAGGGTTCTTCAAACATTATTTCATATTACACTCTTCAATGAAAACCTACATGGATTTTATGGATGATAAAACACATCCAATTCTATGAGTTGATATCCTCTCTTGAAATCAAATGCACCATGGGATTCCGTGGTCTTTTTTCTTTACTATATAAAACTAGAAATAGGGAATCGATAATCCTAGTGGACTTTTTAGTCCAAGAAATCCCCCCCTAAATCTAGGATTTATTACCTTGAATGTGTGGAACATTATAGTGAACCTCCATTACCAATGGCTAACCTGTACCCCCAAATTCCAACCCCCAGTTAACCCATATATTCTTAGATGATGATTTATAGTCCTCATAAAAGGACTATTAATGTGGATTCAATATCTTTTATGTTAAATCACCATATATATTACCCTATCTTAAATAAGTAATGTGATAATCCATTCCCAATCCTTTTGGTATCCCACAATATGTTACATGAAACCTCATGGAAGAGGTATCAGGACTCAGACCCTAAATATGAACATGCCTAGGGATTGA
Organism: Viscum album; assembly: GCA_963277665.1. Lineage (NCBI taxonomy): Eukaryota > Viridiplantae > Streptophyta > Magnoliopsida > Santalales > Viscaceae > Viscum > Viscum album. Next base: position 1,332,725,905 of record OY728147.1, read on the forward strand.
AAACCCTTAATGGAAATCACTTTTCTCCATAAACCACTTTATTATCTATAAATTTGATTCTTCATGAATCTATTATGGCCCTTGGGAATGTGTGTAGACCCCCTTTACATGATAATTAATGTAACCCCTATAGAATGATGCATAAGGGATTATGACATTCCAACTAGAGGAATATCCTCTTTTCATGTAAATAACATCAATCCATGTGATCACAATAATATAATGGTGGAACTCTGAACCATAGGGGGTTTCATTCATCCCTGACATCTATTCTCTATTCCGTAATCCCTGGTTCAAACTCATGCACATGTGAATTACACAACTCGTGTTCAAACAATCCTAGTGGTCTTGACATCCATAATATTCAACCATGCATAGAACATAATCTTTATAATGATTAGGGGTGATAAAACCCATAATGGACATATGTTCTGTTTGGTTTCTGTAGGAACGCATTGTGCTAGTACTCACCATGAACAATCATTGTTTGAAATATAAATTAATAATAAAGGGTTTATAACCCTTCATGAACACCTTTTCGTCATGAATAAGGGTCCTCAAACCATTAATAAATATCCAACCTTCACTACTAACAATATATATTCTAATATAGAAGTACCTAAACTATATAAATACAAGGTTCGACATAAAAGTCCCAAAAATATAGTAATAGAATTTACGATATGGAATAACATATGCTATATAATAGAAATATTATAAATTTCTAGAAAATAAAATAGCCATTTAAAATATACATGTTGGTATCAAGGTTTAATACATAAAAAGGGAACCCTGTTAAATATAAAAGACATAAAAATTTTGAGGAAAAAATAAATAATAGCGTGACATGAGAAAAATCCATGTCCACAATAGCAAGGAATTACCCTATATGATGCTTAGAAAGAAGATAGGTTATTTTAAACATAAAAAGAAAAAAAATTGGGGGTTATTTTTTCCTATAAATAAATCATGATATTCTCACTAAGCACACTAACATTTTAAAAAATTAGTTAATTCTCCCTCTAGGATATATATTCCACCAAATTAATCCTTCTATAATATGTGATCTAATGAAAATCAGAGAAGACACATAAAAGAAGAAGCTCATGTTGGTGGGAATTCATGTGAAATCATAAGAAATATCTATTTTGTGTTAAGAATTCAATTCAAGTAGTTTTGGTACACATGGTATTATACAATCTATTGTTATAACTGATTATCATTATGATATCATGTCAATGAATTTCATGCAGATCATGATTCAAAGAATGAAGGAAAATGATATGTAATGTTCAAAATATTTATATATTTTAATGTGAAAAAGGATTAATCTACACAATACAGTTCCTCTCTAAGTATTCTATAAAAAAATTTATCATACTAAAATAAAAATTGATTTGATAAATTTTACAAATTAGATAGATTCTAGTGGGAAGTGTATAATGAGAACCGATGCATCATCCACACCTCTTATTTTGATGATTCCTGGGGAAAAAGAGTCTCGATAAAGGTGGATAAATATTAAAGTTCTTTCTCAATAGTCTAATAAAAATGGTGATTTTGACAGATCATAATTTGAGTGAGCTATGATATCTTGATATTTTTATATCTGTACAGTAAATTCATCCATATAGGCATTAAGCTCCTAGATTATCTAATATCTCTATTCCATTAACTTGTATGGTTCCCTTATTAATTATACCAAGGTATTTTGTTTATAAAAAACACATGGGTATTTATCATTACTAGCCAATGTTTCATGGGTTAGGAAATGTTTTTACATGATATCATAAAACATTTGATAATCAAATCCACCTACCCCAACTTCAATAAAGATAGGAAGAATTCTTTCCTCTTGTCCACGAAACTCCTCCAAGAGAGTCTCAGTGATCATACTATGGATTTTCATCATGATTATACTTCATGATAATTGGTTCTATGTAAATACTAGGGTGGGAAAATCTCATTAATTAATGAGTGGCTGAGATTATGATAAAACAAGAGAATAAGATTCAGGTTCTCTTTTCACAATTGATTCATCATCTAGAACTAGTATTGAATGAACAACCACCTCAAAGACTTTTATCACAATTTTTTTATGTTCATTCTTGTGATGAGAAAAATTCCTTTGATTCTCCCCCAAGTCATGAATCAACTCCATTTCTGCTATAGATAATTGGCTTAATGAGGCATGAGGTTTTTCTAACTGACAGAACAATAAAAATACTACACCACCCAATTTGGCATCCACCCAAGAATAGGAATATTCATAATATAGGAAGATTTTTTTCCAATAATTAGAATAATAGTTTCATAGTGTGTGTCTTCACACACTAATATAATCCAAAATTTGTAGTTAATCCTTTGATAGCGTTCTCTCCGCACTCCAGCTGAAGGTGGAGTAGAAACCCTTGTAATACAACTAAAATATCAATAAAACAAATAGGGGCATATAGATTGAGAATAATCATCTCATTTTTATGATCTGCAAGAAACCCATGTTAGATATTAATTTTTATTCCCTCTTATTGAGAGGGAAAATTTTGTTATAAATATTTATACTAATTAGTGCGGGGTAGGGAATGATGTTGGGATGATTACACATGATCAACATATAAATAAACTAATTTTGAACCAATGGAATCACCTCAACATCAGATATATTAAATATCCTTGAATGGAACGAAGAATAATAAATCCTAGTAGTTTTGTGATATTTGAAATGCTCTATCATCCTTCTAAACAAGAACTAAAAGGGTCCAAAAATCAGGTAAGGGATGTTTCCCTGGGGAATATGACCAATGAATTATAATGCATGAGTAATATTATTATTTTATTTATTAATAGGTATCTTATTATGTAATTGATCTTCAATTACCAGTGTTCCCACTCAAATTCCCATTCCTTCATCTTGGGCTAGGAAAATACATCCGTCAAAAAACATGGATAAAAAACTCACTAGTTGAAGGCTTAAGGATACCTTTGGTCTCACCTGGTATCCCCATGAGGCATACTCCCCATCATCAATTACGGTCCAATAAGATCCCGAATTATTGTGACCCATTCAGGAAGAGAATTGGCGAGGGTGTAATGTAGTTGGATGAGTCCCATTATGGTAGAGGAACATGGATATAAAATCCATAAAAGGAAAAAAGTGATTATGTTTTAACCTCAATTATTATATTGTCCTTCATGATGGTAAGAGTGTCCCTTTAGAAGGTTGGAATTCATGTTGGGTCATCCAAAATGTCAATGGAAGAAATAAATTCATCATGCATCTCCCCAAGAAGTGATATCCCAATAAATTGGTAAATATCACAAAGGATTATGCATACTTCTCCATTAATCATATTGAAGGAATTAGTTCCAAGTATCAATCAACTATTCCTATCTTTGAGATTTTATGATTGATGATACATTATAATTTGATAATACATTATTCCTCATAAAGATGAATAGCATGTGAATAGTCTATGAATTATGTGAAACTCTATCTGATATAGATGACCATCCACATTTATTATATAAATTAAATCCATATCATATTTCCCACTTGAAACAACAACTCCTTCTCAGATTATTAATGAAGGATAGGATTGTTCTTTAATAACATTGTGAAATTTCATTATGGGAAAGGTCTCAATCATCTGAACCCTGAGGGTAGTTCCCCAGTATATAGTAAAACCTCCAGGTTCATGCAAAAATGAATTCATTGTCATTAGAAATAATAATTTCAATATAGTCAAGGGAAGAATAAATCCATCAAGATAGAATATTGTAAAATATTATTGAATGATAGAATCATCTATAATACTGAATCCATAAAAATAAAGTCTGTGTGGTGGGGGTTATCTCTTATTTTCATGTGGGATAATCCCCTTAAATGCCTCATTTTCATAGAACATGTGACCTAACTAGATTGAAATTTGATCCCCAGTAATCAAATCCATATAGAGCACACAATTTAAAGATGTCTGAGAATTTGAATCCATCTATAAAAAACAAGAGGCCTGTATTGTCTGAGTGATGAAATTCTATCAAAACTGATATGTGTGGTTTGAAAAAAATCATATGAATATCCTGCACTATAGTAGGATTCATAACTTCATGACATGGTATAGGTATCACAAATTTCACTATCCTTAACAAATATCTCCATTTTAGGACCCAGTGAATGACTGGTGATCGTGTGACCGTGATATGGTCATGAAAACTGTGTAATGGAAAATTGGTCAGGTGACCAAACCAACTAATCATGTGAATCCTATAGAATAGACGTTCAATCGATTCAAGTGGTATGGTTCAATAACATTACCATATGTTGATTCGTATATTTTTTGTAAATGTAATCAGGTCGAGGGAAGTCATGGGGTGTGATCACATTATCATATCCCTCAAATTAATTTTTATAAATAGTTCATGCATAATGGATTCTAGAATCAGGTCTTGTGAAGTAGTCACGCGATCACAGAAATCCTAGGAGATATAGAGTTCGAAGACACTAGTAGAATGAGACCCCAGTCACTTCCATATTTATAGGACTTCCCAAATATATAAATTCTTTCCTAGAATACAAAATTATACTAGGGAAATTGGTTAGTGGAATCCTCAAAGTCATATGGATGTATTTACTCTCTTCAGAATCAAGTAATTTTCCCGACATACCTCACTCCCGAAGTGGGTATTTGTTGAAAACCACCAAATGGGAATAAAAAATTATATAATTTAAAAAATATCTAAATCATGGGTATAATTTTATACACATGAAAAAGAACAAGAAATTTGGTTTTGTAAAGACCGGTCATTTGGACCACATGAATCATATAATCCCTAGGACTGTAGGCAATCACAAGATCGTGTGAAGGAAATATAGGTGAAAAATGTGATTCTCATGATCTATAGAGAATAATGTGAATCCCATTTAATGTGTTCTTATGATCCTAAAAATACCCAAATAAGAAATAATATTCTTCTGAAGGATTCTAGACAACTGACGATGGATGTTTCAAGGAATCCTAATGAACCCCTTATTAAATAATGAAATAATCCGGCAAAATTAAGAGGCTCCATGTGGTCAAAATTATGATAATAATCATTAAATGTTGTTGTTAACCTCATATAGTCACCAAGAGTCTTGTGATTTTTATTTTTATGTATCTTTGATCTCACAAAATCTCTCTGACAAGATATCTTGACATCGCAAAGGCCCCCAGACAATAACCTTGATCAAGTAAAAATCATCCTGATATGAGGCATAATTTCACAGAGACACTAACATTTCAACCTGATCTTTCGTAATAATTTTAACATTTCAATTTGATCATGAGGTTCATAACATAGAATAAAATCAATTTTCCATGACAATACTCTCACACATTCATTAGATCCATTATTTATCATGTGATGACCAAACAAATAACCAATGGCAAAAGTTTGAAATCCTTGTAAAATAATTAATAATATCTAGAAAATTATAAATCATTTCGTGAAAGTAAGGTAACATAATTTTCCTATGAAATGGGTTTTGTGCCTTGTGTGATCAGCATTGATCATGTGAAGTGCATTTTTCGTTCCAACTGGATCTTATAGAGCCCCCCTTAATAGTATATCTTGTTCTCATGAGAGGCCCAATACAATATATCTTGATATCATGAAAGGCCTATATAAATCCATCTTAATCTTTCAAATCGCCTCGAATAATTCTTCTTTGATTAGTGGAAATCCTTTTTAAATGTGTCTTTATCTAAAAACATCTACCAAACATGTCACCTATACGGGGAATGTTTTTTTAAATTTCAACCTAATTATGAGATATACCTTTGATGAGCTCTATTCAAACAAATATTTTGATAATTTTGTGTTCTCGTGGTAAGTACATTTCATGTGATTCACTAGGTGAACCATTCTTGGATCATAAAACGTTCATGATATGATATTCACTCCACTGAATCCATCAAAAATCAATGATATTAACATTGTGTATAGAATTATAAAACTCGGGAGGTGAGGCCTATAAATTCCTCCTCCTTTTCACAAAAAAAAAACACATAGAAGATGCAAGCATACCCTCAGTAAATATGAATAAGGGGATTCTATGAGATTAAATCCATGAAATCATAGGTGTATTAAACAAGTTAGAATATTTTGAATAACCTGAGGGATGACTTGGAATAAATATTCTCTTTTCATGATCACCATTGATCATGTGAAGAACATCTAGTTGGACAGACTGAATTTGTGAAGTAGTTCCCACATGGTGGCTTTTTCTTGATAAACCTAAAAAATATAATTCATTGCAGTCATTGAATCCTATATACAATAAATACTAAAAAATTATGGAATAATTATGACAAAAAGGATATGATAACTTTAATGTGAAGGCATCATGCGCATCATATGACCTATCCAGATCATGCAAAAACACACAATCATGTTATCCAAAACTTTTAACACCCTATGGAAATGTCAAAAAATTATCATGATACCCTATGATCTTATCATAATTGTCTATTGAATCCCTACAAACATGTTTTCTAAGACATGAAAATCCATATTTACATGTCTACCATGCCACACGACACACTCTAGATATATCATCCAATTCCCGAAATGTCCTCTGAACACGATGAAAAAAACATTATAAGTCCTCTAGACATGTCTACCAAGCCACATGGGACCCTCCAAACATACCATCCAAGTCTTTTGAATTCCACTAGACATGTCAAAAATATATTTTTAAGTCAACTAGACATATCATCCAAGTTATGTGAATCCATCCATACATTACATCTAGGTCATGTGAAAGCCTCCTTACATGTCATCCTTGGTAATGCAACACCATTGGATGGTTTTGTGTTGATCATGTGAATACCCTTAGATGTGTTATCCAAGATATGTGATATTTCCTCAGATATCCCAGTCAGGTCATCTCATAAGCATTCAATATATTTTCATCAGTCATACAAAGTACCCTGAGACATGATAGTATTGTCGAGAAGACACCCAAGACATGTCATAAAAACAACCAGGACAAGTTGATAAAAAACATAGGATATGTCAGACAAAATATTAGGACTTGTCAGAAATAGACACAATTACAAGTCAATTATGTCAGGTAGACACATTGGGATATGAAAACCTTGTCTATTAGACATATTCTAACATACCCACACACTAATATAAGAGGAATGTGATTCCAACTATAAATAGGATATAGAGGACACCTTTATATGGACATATCTCCAAAACAGAATCCACCTAAGTGTCTATCCCACAATAATTAAGACACTCCAACCCATCGAACCCAATCTCACCCCTTGCTTTATCATTATTCTTCATCCATCAACAGATTGACAAGCTAACAGAACCATGGGGATCTAATTACTATAATAAGTTGGATACATAGGATGCCTTCCAATGGCCCGAGTTCCATATCATACAACCCATAAGGGTTTCCTGGGATTATAAGTCTCATATTTATATGCAGTGAGACTAATCACCTTTTATTCCTTGTTTCGTACATATATTTTATCTCACAATATAATTGGTATTTTTAATGGTCATATCATTTGAATACTAAATATACCCCTTAAGGGAAACCTCATTGTGTAATCCCCATTTAGTGACATGATACAATTTCCCCTATACATGTTCATCCACCACATTGTATGTCTTGAAGGAATTCCCATATTGATAAACTAGTGAACAATTACCCTCACATGTATTAATTCTATTTCACCGCTAATTAGAAGTTTGAGGGATGGTCAAACAGTGATGAACATGATTAATTTCATAAAAAGGATGCATTGGATTCCTTCAAAATGTTAAATCTCCATAAATAGTTCCTAAGTGACACAATATATGTCATCATCACATGATGTTTAACTGCATGGATTAAATGAACTATGTGTGTTTTAATTCCTATAATAAAAATTAAACATATGATACCTCATACAGGTTCAATCCTATAATTAAAATATCATTCACCTACATCGATGGTAGTAAACTCTATATTTCATGATATATGGATTCAAGATATATGAATATATCCATTTCCAATAAAGGGAATGGGATATATATATATAACCTTAGATATATACAATTTTACTCATTAATAGATCCAACTTTTCACATAGAAGGGTTTGACATGTGTTCATTTTATTAGGTTAACTAGTCTTGTAGTATAATTTAGAGGATATATAAAATCATATATTTAATCTATGAGAGAGTCCATGAAATGGAAATAATCCCCCCTAATAGGTGGGCTTGAGCTCGACCAACCATATTCCTGACCTATGTGAGTTCCTCAGTTCCATTGGATCTAAACCCCCAAATGATTGTATTCCTTTTGAAAGTAGGTTTGTACCATATTATGGATGTCAGAGCTATTTGATGTTTATAATTGATTAAAATTGTTAAAAGGTTGTAATTTATTATTAATCTATATTTTATCCCCTACAATCACCCTCAAAAAGGGAAAAAATGGTAAACTTATTTTTTAAAGCATGCAGTGAATGAATAATTGAATCATTATAGACATCTGGAACATTTTCCCTTAAACCTGGGGGACCAAATATTTACCGTGAGAAACAATAAAATTATAAAAAAATGGATTAATATAGATGGTTTTTATATAGGATGTTATATAGTGTTTTAGAAACCCATGATTATTGATATGGGTTCTTGAATCTCAATTCGTTCCATTAGGATATGAATCGTATTTACTATTTTTACTTTTTTGGTGTAACAAATGTGAATTTACTTCTTTTTATTGTAAACATCATAATATAAAATGTATTTAAAATTACATATCATAATCAACCTTCCATAGATTTTCAATTCGAATTATTTTGATTCTATAAGGGTTTTATTTCACAAAAACCCCCTTTTATGGAGTTATTATGATTCTTAATGAATTTACTACATCTTTTTATGGTTCCATACTCACTAAGATTTTATTTCCTATATTTATATCATCCATTCTAGGATTAATACCATATTAATTTAATTTTTAAAATTAATAATTATTTTCCTCAAATGTACATCACTATAAAGAATAATTCCTATATTCATTAATGAAATTTTCCCCTCATTGTCAAAAATTTCCAAACCCAATAATGTATTATAAATAAATAATAAAAAACAATTACATGTTTTTATATTTTACCTTAATTTACTCATTATCCATATCTCAAAATAATGTTTTATTGTTATTTTTGTTATTTTTAATTATAATCAAAGGTGTTTTAAAACATAAAGTTTATATTATGAAGCCAACTTCATTATTTTTGGGTTACACGTTATCTTTAATTTTCTACCATTTCTATATATTAATATCATGTATTTATTCTATATTATTTATATATTTATAATAAATAAATTCCTATTAAACAATAACTTCAATTTTGGGATTCAATAAATGCTTCACATTCCATTCAATTTTCAAACTTTTTATTAAAATCTGCTTAAAAGAACATTCATATTTCTTATTTTGCTACAACTGTCCCCTTGATAAAAATTGTTAAACCAAAAATTACTTTATAAGCAACCGTGTTATTTTTAAAACCATATTTGATCTATTCTGGTATAATTGTAATAAATAATATAGTTAATTCCTTATGGTATCTTATCTTAATTTCAAAAAGCATCACTTATGTGATGAATTTTTCTTTTTACATCTCCTCGATCATTCTCATTATTTTTCCTTTATTGAAATTCAATGTTCAAGAAAATAATTTCATTATTGAAATATTAACTTCCAAAATGATTTAATTCATTCCTCTATTATAAATAATTATGATATATCATTTAGTGTTTCATTGATACAAGATTATAAAAAACAACCTCTTTCACATGGGGTTTATCAAGCGTATGCATTTTTAATCATTTATTTTTATTATCTGAAAAACATATATATTAAAAATTTGGATTATTATTATGAGATGTGTGGGATTAGATTTATATTTACCACCAATTAATTGGGAAATTTTATTATCTCATAACCTACAATGTATTCTTCATGGGCAATTATCGTAAGCATACTATGATATATGACAGGTGGGATTAGAATTATATAGAAATCCAGTGAACTATTTCATGTATATTATCATGGTATATCATTCCCTATTGTTTATGATTATTCTTCTCAAAAAAATTTATGTTCTATCTCAACTAGGATAAATACCCTAAGAGGGGACAAATCAAGGTATGATAGACTAAAAATACATCCCCTTTAGATATTTGTTAATTATTAAACAACACACTCTTCTCTCCCTTCCCCATGGAAATGCATGAGAAGAAACGAATATATGCATGATACACAAAAATTTATCATGGTTAACCCACAATATGATACATTCAATGACCATAAAAATGAAATTTTCTTATGTACCAAATCTTATAAAGTGAGATACTATAACATTTTTTGGCATATACTCAGTATCCCTCTTGGTTTTACAACCAAACAATATTTAACACCTTACTACTGTCTCAAATAATGTGTGCCCACTTCTCTTTTAGATGAATCTGTTTATCATCACTTGAATCAATATTTTTTACACCTCATTTGGTGAATCCTTATATTACACTTTCATCCTATTGATGAATAAAAAGTTACTAATAATTTACTAGTAAATACCTTTTGAACACATTCATGATGCTCACAACATTCGCGAAACCCTCATAGCCTTTTTGAAACTACCCATTTACATTGAAGATTATTTTTATTTTTCAAACCCCTTGAATTTTTTGAAGCTCACTGCTTTGTCAAATCTCAAATAAACATTCTCAAACAATCCTCATTTCATGCATCTCACTTAGCATTCTCAAATATCAGTACTTTTATATAGCATATTTATATTACATGATTCTCAATAAATTCATGATTCTAAAAACATGTAGACATCCTACATATCCTTTGAGAACATCATTTATTTGAGAAAATTTTCAAAATAACAACCTTCCGGAATAACCATTGCAAATTTTGATCCATTTCATTTATGTTAAGGCTTGCACTCTCAAAATGAGGTAGGTAGAGGCCTACTTATAGTCATTTCTTTTAATTCAAGAAGCATTAAATATCTTCACTGACTTTTCACAATTCTCTCCATTATTTTTTCAATACTCCCTATCATCATGAAGAATCAATGAAATTTTTCAATTCATGAATCTTCTCATAATAACATAAAATTATTGTTAACCCTTCACACTCATCCCCATTTCACGAAGCTACACACCTTTTCAAACCACTAACCTTTTTTTGAAGTATCATCCCATAATGAAACATAATAATTTTGTTAAATTCCTTAGTTTTCAATATTTTTATAATGAAATTTTGGAAATCCATCTTTCACACTAATTGATCCATCCTCCAAATTTTTGAGAAATATTTTTTCCGAAGCACTAGGGAAGGACACAACTTTATATACATAATTTTCCTTATCACCACTAGAGAAACCATTCCTATTTATTTGATTTTTGTTAACATGACTTGTAAAAAATCCTTCCCAAACATCACAAATATCCATGGAAACCTTCTTTTTCAACTAAAAATTTCAACCCAACAACACCACAATGTTACCTTGTGGTCTTTTTCCCAAAATTATGTTACATTGATATGCCTCTTCGAACTCATGTACTACATTGCCTTATATTATGTTTGTTTATTCATTTACTGGGGTTTATAGGTCACCCCTTTATTATGTATATCCCTAGTTTATCCCATGCAATATTAAATAATTTATGGAATATAAGTCAATGATTTGGAGTTTTTGAAAACATTGTTTTATCTATATATCAAATTAATGATCTTTGTATCTAATTTTCAAAAGACATTAGGCATCACGATCTTTTGGGTTTATATTAAATATTAATTTTTGGAATAAATAATGAAATAAAATTTATCAATGATATGTTTTCATAGATATTATAATAAGAATATATATTTATTTACAAGATTAGTGTTAGAAAAAATATACCAAAATCCAAAGGGATAATAATTATCATTGAAAAACAACCATATTTTTTATAAATTATACAGTATGTAGTTTCTATGAAAATATATCCCTTTATGGATACTAAAATTTGATGTGACTTTAGAACAAAGGTAACTATGGATAATATCATTCAAAATTTCACATTGATCTAGACTCAATTATCACTTGGTGCATGAAAACAAGTAATGTTTCACACCTAGTGTGATAGTTCTGTGGGATATTCTTTGTTAAATTCACATGTTCCTTATGAACCATTATTGTGGGAATAAAAATTTGCATATTATATTAGTATGGGAAACATATCATTGGTAAATTAGAATGGAACCTATAAATTCCTAGGTTAATGAATATATTTCATTTATGTTTTATTATTTTAATGATCATAGGTTACCGTTTATGTGTTCAATATATTAAAAATAACCATCCATATTGGTTCCAATATTTTTATTAAAGGGATAGATATATGAGAAATAGATCCAACAACCATTGTGAGGGAAAATTTGGTAACTTCCTAGAAATGATTCCCAACATGATGGGAGTAGGAATCCTAGACTTATTAATAGTACATTCCCAATTGACATATGTTTTTTTTAAAATTATGAATTAAAAGGAGTACCCAAATCCCCCTAAGAAAGAATATGTGGAAATTGATAAATTTATTTGGAAAAGGCCTCCAAAGTTTTGTGGATCGTGTAATAAATTAATCATAGATAATTGTATCAAATCTATTAAAATAATCTTCTCTATCATTCAATTCACAATGAAAGAGAAGGTCTTCCGGGATATTTATTATATTGAGGGACAATCAAATTATTGGTTGAAATTGGTAAAAAATAAAATGTCTGGGGAGAAGACAAAATTCATGTAGTGGAGGATATTCTTCAAGAAGATTTTCAATAAAAATTTTCCTCACACTCTTTGACATAAAATTGAGATGGATTTATTTTTCTATAAAAAAATGGATGATTAATCCCTCAGGGTGTTTGTGGAATATATAAAATTTCATTCATGATATGCCTCTGGATTTTTCATTTCCTTTCAAATTAACTTTTACCAATTATTTAGAGTGATAATGATGAATTTACAAAAATACTTACACTTCTAGGATGTTAACTTTTATGAGGAAATTGTATGATGATTCATTAAATTCAAAAAAGAGATCCAAAAATTTCAAGGGTCTCTTGGGACTGGAGACAAGAAGTGGAGAATGGATTTTTATTCCAGAGGTGTGATGGAAAATCACATGTGGGTAAGATATTATAACATTCCAACTTTCAATAAATATGGGAATAAGAATTGTAAAAATTATATGTAATAGAAATGGAAATCTTGTAGGAGTTATAAGGAAAGGCACAAAGAAATAAATTTCTAATAGAATAATCCCACTATTATAGAAGATAAAAATTCTCCTACTAACCCTCATCTTTTCATCCAATGTTTCAACCGTATGCAATAGGGACACTATGTGAATCAACCCCTTAAGCGAAAGGTTTTTTGATGATAACTAATGACAATAGTCTACAAGGCCTAGAACTCTATGGATAGAGTATTACCTTACAACTACTAAGGTGGATCCTAAAAATGATTATATTATAGTTTATATAGTTATTCAACCATTAATAGTAAACATACTATTTTATTCTGGTTCTAAAAATTCATTTATAAAAGGTGAGATTAGTAAAAACATTCAATCACCCCCTCAAAACATGGAACTTGAGTTATCTGTGAAAAAAAGAAAATTGTAGAATTATTCAATCCCATGTATATTACTCCAACCCTATCCATTGCTTTGGTTTTAACATCCCAAAAAACTGTTTTTATTATCCCATTATGAAACAAAATTGTGATTTTAGGAATGCATTGTATTATCTTATAAATATCCAACATAAATTTAATGAGGTAATTAAATCAACCTATGTATCATTAATATTCTTCCAATTATATAATATTATGGGGTGGATGAGGGATTTTCTTGGGTACCATCTTCTCAATAATTTATATTTTTCCTTAATACTAATAATATAAATCTCAAATTATTGATACTAAAAAATATATCATCCTTGATGAAATACCCATAGTATGTGAACCATGTGATTTGTATCCTAAATAAATGATCAGTATTCCTTCATGCTATATGGTTGATTTCTCAATCGATCTCATAGTAAAACATTTTCTAATATCAAAAACATCATATAGAATGGTCATTGTTGAACATATGGATATATTGAAACAATTATTGTATAATCATGATAAAAATTTTATACACACATGTGCTTTAAAATGTGGTGAATCAATCCTCTTCGCCAAGAAGAAGGATGGGAAACGATTCCTTTATACTGATGATCATGAGACAAAGAGGATCATGATAAATAAAATTCATCCTCTACCATAAATTGATGGCTTATTTTATTAGCAACATGGAGCCCAATACTTCTCTATGGTATCATTACTAGGGATATTACCATTTAAAATTGAATAAGGATTACATATCCAAAACAACTTTTCAAACAAGTTACAAAAACTATTATTGAATAATGATTCCATTGGGACTTATTAATGCTCAATTAATACCCACAGACTTGATGAATAGTGAAATTAGTGATTACCTTGAAAAATCAGTTTTATCCTTTATATATGATATTCATAACTAACCAAAATTAAAGTGAACCATGATGAACATTTAAATACTATATTAAATACCTTGTGGAAGGGAATATTATATGAATAGTAAAATAACTATATTCTTTGGTTTGAGCAAGTAACACTTGTGGGGAATATTATCTCTAACAACGAAATATCAATGGTTCTATATGAAACAAAATAAATAAAATAATAGCCCTGACTAACGTCTAATATATAAATCCATTGTTTACATGGATTATCTAGGTACATGCATCAATTTGGGAATAACTTATAACAATAATAAATCCCACTAATGAAACTTACGAAGAAGGGGCCATGTTTTTTAAATAATGAATGTGAATAATGTTTCGATAAGATGAAGAAGAGGCTAATAACTACAACTATTCCGAAACTACCAACTAGTGGGGATGGATTTGTCATCAAGAGTGATTTATATATCTAAAATGGGACTTAATTGTGTACACATGAAATATGAAAAGGTGATAGCCTATGTCTCACAAAAATTAATGATAAAATAATAAAACTACCCAATTCATGATCTATAATTGGTTGTAGTGCACTTCACATTGATGATTTTCTGACATTATCTTAATTGGGATAAGTGTTACACATATATAGATCAAAAAAGCCTCATGTAGATATTTACACAAAGGGAAATCACTATGCACAAATGAATGTGGTTATATCAGTCAAAGATTCTGATTGATTGATCCATTATAATCATTAGAAGGAATATAAAGTGTAATATTCTCAATGTAGAAAGAATATGACAACCATATCAATGGTGGTGATTAAAAGGGATACAATATTTTTGGACATGTAGAGGATGGACACGGAAAAAATAAAAGGATATTTATCTCATCATTCTAAATTACTTTTAAACAATCTATACTGGAGAGGATCATAGTGGCTTATAAAGAAGACGAGTGACTACAAAAGAAGGTAATGAATATTATATAGTATAATTTTTCTAAAAATGGGAATATAATGTTTTCAACCTGGATATGTGTCACAAAAAACCATAAAATAAAAGGGAACATCTAGATTATGAATATTTCTCAAACTAATATATTCATATAGGAATACCTAAGATGTATATATGTTAGAATCAATTCTTATGGTGGTATAACATGAAGAGTGAGATTGCAAATTTCTTATCTCAATGATTGATATGACAACCAGTCAAGCAAGAATGAGAAAAAATTAATTATTTGATGAAACCATTTCCCATAATAGTATTTAAATAGGAAAACATAATAATGTATTTCATTATGGAACTATATAGGACAAATAAATGAAATAATAGCATCTTTCTGGTAGTCAATCACTTTAAAAATACTTCGTATTTCATTTTTATCTATAAAATTTTATCTATTAACAAAAATGAAATGATATATATAAGGGAAGTGTTAATACATCATGGAGATCCACCATTTATGGTATCTGATCAAGATTTTAGGATTACCACGAGTATTTTTATAATCCTTCAATAAGTGTTGAATATATAAATGTGATTTATTAGTACATATCTCGATTATATTGATGGAATTTCTAAATGAAACATTCATACTATTTAGGATATTACTATATCATTTTAATGGATTTACAAGGACATTGGGGGTAAAACCTTCCCCTAGTAGAGTACGCATACAAAAAAAATTCTATTATAACATTCAAATCGAACCTTATGAGGCTTTATATGTGGAGAGGATTCAAACTCCTACATGATGGGATGATGTTGTAGAGTGAAAAATAGTGGTAACTGATCTTATCGAAGATATAATAGAGAATCATAAAACTATTCTTCATTATATTAAATCCACTTAAAGTAGACTAAAAATATATGTATAAAATCATCAATGAGACATAGAGTTTCATGACATATATTAAGTGTTCTTTTCTATATCATAATGAATGAAATTCATGAGGTTTGTTAAGATAGTGAAGCATATTACTAGTGGTATCAACCCCATTTAGATATATGATCAAATCAAAGTATTGGTATATTTAATAGAACTCTCACATAACCTATATCAAGTAATAAATGTGTTCCATATATTCATATTAAGGAATTATATTCCAGACCCCTCACATGTACTAATTTAAATGGCATTACCATTAGAGAATGATATTTATTATAATGAGAAGCAATTGAATATCATAAAACATAGATGAAAGGTTTTAGAAAATAAAAAAAATCTGTTATTAATGGTTTTATGGTGGAACAAAAAGTTTTAGGAAGTGATGTTGGAACCATAAGTTTCAATAATGATTCATTATGAAGAAATTATGTTATTGAAAATACATGAAATACATTTTTTAGTTTGGATTTTCATAACGTATATCTAATTTAAGAAACCATTAATCACTAGAATCGTTGATAATAAAGAATTTTTATAGAGGTCACTATTTTAACTATATTATGGGCTATGATAAAGTATATTAGAAATAGAAAATGGATTCATTATCCTAAATTTTTTGAATTGTAACAAATGAAACCCATTAATCGAAGATTCCAATGGATAGAGAGTTATTTTGAATTCCTTTCATTAAGCCCATTACAAGATTCAAAAACATAATTACTTGTGAAACCTTCTTCAGGAGATATTCATCTACTTAGGATCAAACCCAAAACCATGTTCGATGATCAACCCCATGAAAATCTCAAGATAGGGCACCTTATAATTATGACATTTTTAGTTATAATAAAGTGATATGTATTTAGACCGTAACTGTATAAATATATATATTTAATTTATAATAAAATCAATATTATTTTTTCTATATTATTTATTTTTATAATCACTTTTTAAATTATTAGACTATTAGTTTGAAAAAAATAGATTTTTATATGATGAGACCGAAAAATTGTTTTTGTGAAATTCATAGTATAAATGAAAACATGTTTTTCAATGAAATCAATAATTTATGAAAAAAAAAAATTTACTAAATTATTATTATAAAATAATATTTATTAAATATAAATGATAATAAAATTTTATAAGGTCAAAATAAATTCGTATAGGTTTCCGAAAACGAATAAATTCAACAAATAATTATTTGTCTATAAATGTGTTGTTGTTAATTAAAAGTGTAAATTATAATACATAGATAATTTTTATGATAATTATAATTATTTTTTAATTCATCATGTCAAAATCATAAAATAGTGATTTTTACATATTATTTAGAGGGATTTTAATTTTTGGGTCAAAATTTAAGACAATATAAAAATATATTTTATATTATGACAATACAATGACTCAAAAGTGATGTAGTATTTTCCCTAAAAAGTTTTTGCTACAAAATATATTTTTTTACTTTTATAATATATATTTCACTTTATTTTATTATTCTTATAAACCCTTAATGAATACTCCAAAACCTATATTATATATTATGGTGTTAAAATCAATTCATTATAATGATGAATCGAATTTCCATCACCAAGGGTTTTATTATAAAGCGTTCGATCCATATCTTTGAAAAATAATGAAATCCACTCCACATTTGTTGGAAACATGGGAAAAACCATGGGATGGTTTTTTGTTTTGATTACATTATCATATGGATTCCAAAAGTTATGTTCAGAAAATTATAAAGAGTGCTGCTCTCTATCGCTCTACAAACCCAGACAGCCTCAAATTCATCGATTGAAGAACCGCTTGGTATATGAAATTAAAAACAATTCCTCTATATATGCCTCCCAAGGAACCTCCAAAGGTCATAAAAAACTACCCAATGTTTTATAGGATCCCTCAAAAGGTTAGGGATCCTCTCCTTCTCCTTATTTTTTAATTATATTTTATATTGTACCCATTATAACTATATTGAGTGGAATCCTTCAATGATCTATAGGCCTATGTGAGTATGGACTAGTACATAAACTGAGGGACCAATAAACATAACCAAATATAAATCCCCTCTCTAGTTTTTTTCTTACAGATTCCCCTAATATCCAATACTGTAAGGCTGGTCAGCTAGCATTTCCCCACACAGAACTACATTGTGCCTGGTACCCACTAGTGTCAAAGACAACTATGAAAACTAACCAATAATAATGATTTGAAACAACATCAGTATAGGTACTCTACACCATAGTTTCATATTAACCATTGGTATAGGTTTATTTAGTGAAGTCTATACCAAATGTTTTCATAACAATTTTGGAATAGCATGTTGTTCATTAAAGGTATACCAATGGTTTCTATTAATGGTTGGAATATATTAGTTATACCAGTGGTTTTAAAAAAACATTGGAATATAATCCCACCCTAATTAAATCCATGGCCACCCCCTCATTATATCTCATTCAACCATATATGGGCACATTCCAGTTTTATCCATAATCATGTCCATCCATTGTCTGTTTCACTTTTCCTTTGGTTATGCTTCATCATAAAATGTGTGAGATCCAATTACATCATATATTCTTTATAAGAATCATATTAATTTTTTTATCTTAAAAAAAATAAAAAATATTTTTTATGGAATTTTTATTTCAGAATCATTGAACATGTGTTAATATAGGTACTCATGAAATGTAGTAATTAAATTTTTGTTCAATTTTTTTGGGTTATCCTTAATTTCACTCGAGTTTTCTTGGATATATGTAAATATTTTATGATATTTTATGATTTTTTTGTTTTGGTGGATGTGGTTTGGCATGTTTAATGTATGAATCATGTGGGGGCTGTTGAAATTGTTTTTTTTTTCTTTTGAGAGTTTATCTTGATTTTAGATTTCAATACATCACTAATATTATATAATATTTTCTATGTTAATATCCAAATAGATAATAAATTATTTTCATAAATTTAGTGATTAATAGATAGATCTAATTTTAAAATTTAATTGCAGGAATGGTTGCCTCTGTTTTTTAGTCTTGAAAAATGGAACTTATAATATTATGAGTGAGTAATTATCATGTTTTGGTTAGTCATTTATATTAAAGGAAATTAATTTATAATGTGATTACAATTAAAACATTAAAATATTTTTGATTTGGAAGTAATATGTTGAGAGGTATTGGTATATTATGTTGTGTTTCTCTAATGATGGTATTTTACTTCATTTCCTACCAAGGAAAAAACATATCTTTTATAGAGAATAAATTATATTTTGAGTTTTAAAATGGAATGGGGCAAGTGAAATACTGTTTTATAAAGAAAATTTGATCCATTATAGCCCACAAAGATATATATATATGATCCATTACAATATTTATTATTATAATAGATAGAGATGTGAATATATAGTAATCATCTATTAGATTCTTATACAACATGAATGTTGTGGAAACGTCCATGAATAAAAACCATAAAAATACCAATAAGGTTCCACAACTCATGTGGCGGTGTGCATGATATAACAAGGGAATACAAGAGGATATAGTCTATCACACAATGCAATTAATAATGTTCTAGGGTAAACCCAAAATATAAAAACCCATAATGACCACCTCATCATCAATACCCATATCTATCAACTACTACTTCAACTACATTAACCATTTTCATTACAAAAATGAATATCATCCTTATCTATTATCAGAAAATATTAACAAAATTTTATTGATGCTTGTATTATTTCTTACAAATGAAAATATTTCATTAAATGTTTTATTTAAACCTATAAGATCATGGATTATATTCTAATGGTAAAAATGGATAATTTAGGGTCATCTTAGTATAGGTTATATTTTTCATCATATATGCACACTCTATGTCCTTATTCACACAATTTTAATTGATATTGGTATTTGAATGTTACAATTTGAGTTCGTGGATAATCATTAGATGTTATTTGGATTTATGGAAAGAGACTAATTGTAATTTTTTATTTTAAAAATGAGGTGGGTGATTTTTTCTAACAATGTTTTTATTAAATTTACTATATCAGACAACTTTTTACTTCTATATCTATTAATAACTATTGAATATATTTTTTTATTGTATAAATAATAGTTAAATGTTTTTTAGAAATATGGAAACATCATGTAAAGGATGATTTCATAATTTATTGGTACTATTTCAAAAAGAAGATTCATGAAAATACCACATTAGCTTTAACTTTTAAATATATAATTTTTTGAGAGTGATAAAAAATAAGCTTCCAAATATAGAAGTTGTTTAAAAAATCATGATATGAATTTGGGACATGAATTTTACCAAAAAAACATTATATTAAGTATTAATAGATAAATTTAGACTAAAAAAAATTAAACTTCATTTTGGATATTGTCTATATGTAAGGAACAAAAACATAAAATAGTCATCATTTCATTACACCTATCTAACCATGTCATCACCTCTCCACTGAAGAGACACAAAATAAATATAATGTTTGGGTCTTTGGTTTATGTATCAGTTAGGTTATCATGGTATTTAATGAAAACACATAGTATCAAATACTATGGATTTAATAAAAAGTTAGGTTAATATGTCAGGATCATGATACTTTAACATTATGTCTAGGGTTTTCACATTAGCCTACATTAAAATCCAATATAACATGCTTAATTGTATCTCATGAAAAAATATTGTTATTCCGAAGGAAAAAATTCATAAATAGAAAATGATACATTGTAGGATCTGACATTATATAAAATAACAAAATAAAAAATAAAAGAAACCATATCAAGAATCCATTTTAAATGATGGTGGATTTTGGGAGTTAAACTACTACAAAAAATATATCATAAGAAGCATTTCACCAAGTCATAACGACATGTTTTCAAAGAGAAATATGTACCAATCATTCAAATACATATTTCATTCTAGAAATAATTTTAAAAAATATTATATTTGATATATGAAAATTAAATCTAATAACCATTCCTTTAGAATTAAGGAAATAAATAATTACAATTTATTTGTAATTTTTAAAATATAATGGCCATCATATTCCAGGAATAAACTAAAAATTCACTAAAAAATTTGGGATCCACTATCTTATTCATTAAAAACTTTTATTCATCCCAAAATATCATTGATATTAACATAATATAAACCAACGTAATTAAAAATAACTATATCAAATAAGGGCCCATTGAACCATAATAAAAAAATTTGAATAATAAATGAATCATAGATAAAACTAGGTAGAATGTCCAAATAATCATAATACTGTTAATCTGTAATATGTAACTATAATGTGATAACCAAAGTAGTATAAAAACTCAACAATTAATCCCAAAATATGATATACCATTTAATTACACATCCTTGAAACACACAAATAGTAACACACTCATACATATCCCAAATAGGTCATCATATTCTTCATATCCATTACTCAAAGAGAACATGACCTTTAACACTACCTGATCATATTCTCATTCCAAAATAAATTTAGTATCCAAATGATAAATTTTTAATCAACTTTAATCACTCTTAATAAATAACATTCATACATATGATGTGTGACTCTAAAAAATAGAACAATTCTATAATATCAAGTGATCCTATTGCCTAAGAGATACTCTACTATACATTAATTCCTCAATTACTACTATAGTACCACAATTTATCTTACATTTTTCCATCAACTAAAATTTTACTAAGGTCTCCTATACTAACACTAAATTGAAAATTCATTAAAAAGGGTCAATTTAAAAATAGTTATATATAAATCATATTTCAATTTTAAAATCATGAATCGAATAAATTTTCAAAAAAATAATAATTTTCATAATAGAATTATTTCACAATTCAATTTTAGGAAAATATATTTTCAACCTTAAATTTATAATGGATTACCTTTTTAAAATATCTATCTTTTTCAAAACCATTTCCCATTGAACACATAATTTTTTAAGACCAATTACCATGTATAATGTTTTAGTTAATAATATGCTTCATACATATGAAAACCATATAACAATTATATTACTACTTTCATACTACAAAATTATATAGTGAAAACAATATCTAGGATGGATATTGAATATATTTTTAAAACCATCCTATTAATACATTTACAAAAATGAAAAAGTTGAATTATTAGGAGCAAAAATCATAAAAATGTCTATACTAAAAAAATAAAGGGATATAGATATGATATGATGAGTAATAGAATCTTATGCGATTCATTAACCATGAACCACTATATATGAAAAAGGTGAGTGTTAGTAGGTATAAAATATATTTAATAAATAAAGTGTACAATTAGTATGGAATCCCTCATATTTGTTACAAAACATTCATCACATTATACAAAATAGAGGATCATTTAATGATTTGTTTCTTTGATAATAGGGGGTATAATATATGAAAAAATAAACCATTATTCTATTACAATTTAAATAATTCATTATAATTTTATCCAAATTATAATTACTTTATCACATAAACGGGGGACAAACATCAAAGTAATGGGTGAACAGATGGCCTAGTAAGGGAAAGCAAGAGAAACAGTTTACTTGTGATCTTGAGGAAATTAAATGAGAACATGATGAATAGAATTATAGTAGGAAAAAGAGAACACACTGAATATCCTAAATAAAATTACATGAATCATAACTTGGTAATGTGGCAAAAAAACATTAATTTTAGACATTTATAAGAATATCATGATGGTTTTTCACTAAGGTGTCAAAGAAATTAGAAAGGTTATTCACCAAGGTATAATAAAACATGTCATCTCTAAAGATTAAATTCATTACCAAATTAATTGAATCTATATCATAGAACATAATTTAAATTTATTTATTAATTTCTTACATATAAATTATAATAAAAAATCCCCAAAATATTCAATACAGAATAAAAGGAATGGGTTTCGTATAAAACTCTCGATGTGTTAAAAAAAGTGCTTAAATAAAATATCATTATGTCATTATTAACCCATGAAAAAGGAATATGGGTTACATGTATGTTTATAATAGAAAAACAAATATATCATTATTAAACCTATTTGAATAAATCTAGAAAATATAGAGGATTGGGTATTAAAAAATAAAATAAAATAATTTCTTTTGAAAAAGAGATAAACATTGAGAAGAAAATCTGGCAGTATAACAGTTAGGAAAGATATTTTTATAAAACTTTAAAAAGAGAGGGTAAAATGGTATCCAATAAATAAAATAATCCTAATAAATTAATGGGATATAATAAAATGTATATAAGAACATAGTTTGGATATTTTTAAATACATACCAAATAAAAAAGAAAAGTTAAAAGGAAAATATAAGTTATGATTCCCTTAACTTGAAGAGTAACTCCTAAAACTCAATGATTGGGACCATGGGGAATTTAGGACACCTTGGGAAGAATTTTTTAGAGGTAAATCAATCATATATTCTTAGTTTATGAATTTGGAAATAGATATACAGGAGAAATAAGTGAGTATTTATAGAAAAAGAGGACTTGTTTTATAATTTCCTAGGACACCTTGGTAGTGTTTAATTCAAAACCATGTGATTAACCATTTTATTGGAAACGTAGGATAAATATTTTTTTGTTTTAATCCAAAAGAGTTGAATATAATTTTATATTGCATAATAAATCATTAATTTCTAATTAACTATACTAAAAACCCAAAACTATAATTTTACTATTCACCGAAAAGAAAATATTTTAAGAAATTCTCATAAATTTACCCTAACCTAATTTCAAAATTCGGATTTAAAAAATTGTTTTTATTTTATCATCATAATTATATAATAATGATATATTTTACTTTTAAATAGAAAATTTCTTATTTAGTAAAAAATAGTAGTAGATAGAAAATGCATATTAAATTTTCCGACACTAGAAAAAAAATTAGAATTATATCAATGTGTTTTAATCATAAATTTTCATTAAAATAATAATTATTTGTAACACCCCAATATTACCTAGTGTGTTATTTTTTCAAAATAATTTAATAACTTGCACTACACGCAACACCGAGTTAAAGCACACCATGACTTACCAAACTAGCCGTTATGAATAGTAATACCTACTTTTTAAAATTTTATAAATTCTATCTCTCAAAATGGACATCATTATTGGATTCGTAATATCAAAATTAGCCTAGGGTGAAATATTGGTACTTTTCGGATAACTTTAATATTTTGATGAATAATAAAAATTACTAAATTTTAATTAAAAACAACTTTTTTAATAAAAATAATTAATGGTGATAAATTATGAATTTGAGTGGTTTTAAAGTATAATTAGAATATATTTTTACCATTTTATCCAATGGTTTTCATTAGAATTAATTTCACTTCGAAATTGGACCTAAACAATTGTCAATCTTTTGATATATATTGTTTCTTAAAAACACGCTATTTGTTGTGACAATGGGAATTAATTATAAAACTAATTAATTCAAATTATGTGTTTGGAATTTTGTAAAATAGATATCATTTTTGAATTTGGAATATCAATTATAGCTTAGGGTGAAATTTTGTCATTGTTCTGAAAAACATCAATTTTTGATGAATAGTGAAACTATTAAGTGGTAGTTAAAAAAACTGAATTTTTCATAAAACTTAATTTTACCACTTATGTGAATGGAAGTTATAAAATATGAGACACACGGTTAATATCAAGAATTAAAATGTGGTTCAATGAGATGAAAATAATTTTTGGTGAATAGTAACTTTTTAATTTTATTTCCCACGGTTAAAAGTAAATAGGTTAATTAAGGGTAAAAATGATATTAATATTACCTTAACACATGTCCTGATTCTATTGGACAAATTTATCTCGACCAAAAACAAACTTAGGAATAAAATTTTATCATTTAGGTCCACTTGGATTAGATTAGGACATTTATTATTATTTAATTCAAAGAAGAGTTAAAAGAGTTAAATTCAAAGTTTATTTACTAAAACATTTTTAATATAGGGTTATACATAGGATAAATTAGATTTTAAATTTCCATTAAAAAGATATTCATATTTCCTACATAATGATATTTTATTTATAATTTTTATACTATAAAACATTTAATTTATTTATGACACAATGATGATGCAGTAATTACCTAATTAATGAAAAATCGGAATAATTGATATTATAAATACTCAAATAAATATAATTTGATACCTTTAATTTTCTAGGTTAATATGAAATGTTAGGGTTGATTTAATTAACTTTTCTTGAAGTAATTATTCTGTTATGAGATTCACAAAAATCAACTATTGAATAGTGTCAAAATTTACATAAAAGAGTTTTTAAAACAAACAATATATTATTAATTGATATTAAATTCTTTAAAACTAAGATTCGGCCAAGAGAATTATATAATGATAGTTTTATCATTAATGGGCCACTTGGGGGTCTCTTGGATGTATATATTATGTTTATTAAGTATATAATATAAAAATACAAAGTGACATGGTAAATGTCAAACTAATTAACTAAGAGTTAAAACTAAAAGTTAATGTTAATATAGTAACTCAAACCTGTCTAAATTCTATTGGGTGAATTTTTTTTGACCTATCCCCACCTGGAACTTTAAATAATCAACTTTTTAGCCATTAGGAACCGAATATGAATTTATTATAAATTAATATTTCTAGCTTTTCCAAAGGTGCCCCTCACCCCTCTTATAAAAGGGTACTCCCCATTTTCCTTACTTCCCACCATCATAGCCTTTTAGTTCAGCTAACCCCTACCCAAATACTCTCTCAAATTCCCTCAGTACAACCTAGAGGCCTTATTTTGATCAGAAAGCCAACCTAAGGACCCCTTTTGATCAAATCAAAAGGAGGAACCCGAAGAAAAGGTAATGTTTTCACCACCCTTTTTCAAATAGATTTCTTCAGAAACATATTCTTTCTTTGTTTTTCCCATTATAAAATAATTAATCCAGTATCTCCTATATACTGTAATATTATTATAAATATGGTACAACCATATTCAGTATTCTATCCACCCTTTGAATAACATGTCACTATACGTGCGTGCGTACGACTTACCGTCTCCACGTCGTGGTGTAATTGTTATTCAATAAATTATTACTTGGATAGGAATAATAATGATGTGTAATTATTGTAAATAATAAATATATCATTATAATTATTCTTTATATATGATATACCATCCAATTATATATTATTTTAATATCAAAAGAATGATATTGTTGCTCGTGCATACGCACGGACTACCATCTCCAAGAACGCGATGAGATTCATTCTCTATCGTATCCATTCAAGTATAATTATCATTTAATGATTTAAAAATAATGTTTAAGGATTTTATATCATTCGGGATATGAATAATATACAACCTATCCATGAAAAACATGGCTTACATAACAAAAAATATAAATGAAAACGAGTAAGTTATCAACCGAAACGACGATAATTCTAAGATATTATTAAGAAAGAAGTGTTAAAATATAATATATGATATCATATTAATGTATATGATTATTTAATAATTTAATAACAATTATTTCACCATTATTTAGGAGATTAACCTACCTCCAACCAAGGAAAAGTACAGGGTAAGGGTTTATTTCACAATCTCTTCATTATCTGAGGTTGTTTATACATAATAATCTACAGGGCTTTCTTTATCGTCCACATCCATGTTTCTTAGAAATGTATTTCAAAATATATTTACTATTTAAAATGAATATGGTTTAAATTCATTTATACCCGTATGTGTTTTTAAAGGAATCTTTCCGTCGTTTTCCAAAAAAGGCACTTTTAACCTTTCGACAAATTTAAGGTAAGAATGTTTTTTTAACTTATACGGCGGGTGTGGCTATTTACCACCGTTATAAAATCGTCAAAGCTTCCCTTACAATCTTATAATAATATTTTCAATCTAAATGTTTTATTTTATAATTATGTGACTTTTAAATGATTTTAAAATGAATATTTTAAGAATTTGTGAAAGGTACTCTTTATCAAGATCATAATTTTAGATGTTTTAAAGTTTTATCTTTCTAAATCTTTTTAATTAATGTCCATGTTTTCAAAATGATTTTAAGGATTTATGTATATAGACATTAAGTATTTGAAATTATATTTCTTTTCAAATGTTTCAAAGTGGTATGGGACACTTTGATTCAAAAATCTCTTTTAAATTACATCCTTTATAAATGTGTGACTTTTCAATGATTTCGAGAAAAGAGATATTTCTCTCAAATAGTTTTTATTTCATCTATGTCAACATCCTTTGATGGATTTTAAGCTTATATGAAGTTGATTTATTATGATACAAAACTTTTATATTGTATTGAAGGTTTTATGATATGTTTTACTATGGATGCGTTATTTTTATACCATTCAAGGTTTATGGAGAAAGTGTTGACATTCTGTATGCTTTTTTTAATAAGAATGTTTATGTTATGTTTAAACCTTTTCATATGGGAATGCATTGGACTTAGTAAGTGACGGGTGGAGCCCGCTATAGCACCTCGATGCATCGGTAGGTCTCATGAGACAAACTAGTGTCTTGGATTAAGGCCTTGGAAAAATCTTATTTGTAGTCTTGGCACGAGGCCTTGACTATGTGGTTTGATAGTCTGGCATTATGCATTCCATCATTATGAAAGTGGTTATTTATATTGCATGTTATTATTCGATTAGTAGAATATCCATGTGAATAAGTAAATGGAATTATTTCATTTTATTTTTTTCATACTATGTTGAAGTTCAAGTTTAAAAGGATTTTGTTTTAGTTATACATTGCCTTAAATGTTTATTCTTATTTATGAAAGTTTACACTGTATTGCATACCCTTATGGAGCGTTTGAGCTCACCCCTTTTCTATGTTTTATTTTTTCCCAGGATTCCATGAATTATATTGTGATTGATAAAAAGGGTTAAGACAAGGTAATAATGGAATTCATAAAGTATTATTTCTGTTGTTTTATATGTTATGAAGTGTAATGTAACATTCATGTATGTAATCTATTTTCCAAGACTTCTAAACTAATCGGTCCTTTGGGACTTGATTCCTTGTCATCATGCCAATATATTAAAATAATGCACCGACTCTGGGTAACTGGGGTTGGGGCGTTATAGTTGGTATCAGAGGAAGTTTAGAAATAACCTTGGAAACAAGATTTAGATAAACTCTGATTAGAGCACATAACCCTATGATAGACTATGAGGATTAGCATAGAAGAACTTTCTAGAATTTTGGTATTGTAGAGATTTTGTGAGTTTTCTGAGAAATACATCCCTCTCTAGATACGAGCAGGTAGAGGCGGCTCTGGCACAGATGTACCTAGGCGTAAAACCCGAAAACACCGCTTTGAGCTAGACTCAAACGGGAACTGGTGCACGACAACGAGCCTTGCTCCACTCTTGGTACGACACTCCCGGGGGATATTCTTAGGATAATTCACTTTTTATTTACAAACTATTATGAAGGGATCATGAGTATATACTTACTCAATGAAAACATTTTTTTTATGATTATGGATTATAAACATAAACTATTCAATTTGCATTTGGAATTATTTACTGTAATTCATAAACTGACCTAGTTTATGCTATTGTATAGAAATGGCGCCCAATAGAAGGAATGTGAACTCTAGTAATACGTATTATCCAAAGAGTAAGAAGGATCGTATCTTTCATGGTACTAAGACATCATTTAGAAGGGAAATTGTCTCCCATGTATTATCATCATATGAAGAAATAACATCATGTGTTGATAAGATAAGTAAAGAGTTTACTGAGTCCTATGTCTTTGAAGGGAAGCAAGAGAAGAAAAGGATGGAAGAGAGAAAGATGGATACTGGGATGAGGGAATAGAAGAATTTTCCCTTATGTGATAACTGTGGTAAAAAACACACTTGAACTTGCCAGAAAGGAATGGGAGTTTGTTATAAGTGTGGAGGAAAAGGGCACAAAGTATGTGACTGCAAGGGTAAGAAAATGGTTTTAAAATGTACAATGCTTCATTTGCAAGGAGTTTGGACACTACGCGAACCTATGTCCCAGTCATCAGACTATGCTGCAAATGATGCTATTGGATAATAATCAATTTATGATACTACCACAGATGAAGATGAATTATTAGAGTTCTTATGTTGATTATGTCATTTGAGTGTTGTATCAACAATGTACTTGTTATAATAATTATGGAGTATATAAGGATTGTACTGCAGTACTATTTCATTATGGACTTGAGATTGTGTGGAACAAAGAAAAGTGACTCAATAGCAGGTTAAATTTTTGGATAATATATGGTTGAGAGAAAGATAAACCATAATATGGTTCTGATACCGAGGTAGTGATTTTAGAATAATACATGATTGATTTGGATAAATTATATTGGATATTCTTAACTACCTTGAAGCTGATTAATGTTTTGTATATTCCATCATTGTTGGGGTTTAAAATTTTTTTGGATTGATGAAGTAGTTCCAACATTCTATATGGAATAAGGGAGCATGAATGTAATCAATAAGGATTATGGTAATTCAGGATGTTTCAGTGTTTTAAGAGAATACATGATTAAGGTATTCATATGCTATTATGGGCTAAAAAGGATCTACATTATGTTTACCTTCCTTATAAATGTTGGACTGTGAGTTTGGACAGATGTATTTTAGATAAATTCTAGTTTGAGATTAATTTTGGATTGCCATAGAAGGACAACCCGGAGGTCGGGCAGCAATCCGTCACAACCGGCAAGGCCGCGAGACTTGAACCCGCAACTGTAGGGTGACAAGGGTGTATCACCTACCATTGTCCCATGAGATGTCCTGGATTAAATAATGTAGTTTTTTTAAAAGATATGGTAGATGAATTATAAATTCGTTTATTTTGGAACCATGTACGAATAGTATAAATAAATTTTTTTACGTTATATTATCTTTTAGAGTGAAAGATGAGTTTTTGGTAGAAATTTATTAATGGATAAAACTCTATTTATAAAGTAAGTATATCTCCTTATGATCTTAGCCAATCTCATAAATAAATTACTCAACATCAAGAAAAGTAACTTAGAACAAAAATGTTGTCCTAGATGGTACCTGAAATTATCACTAATTTATGGCTTTGGGATTGTTGGCCTTTTCATAGACATGTTCTCTACCACTCTCCATCAGATAATTGATGGTTAGATTTCTCTTCCATATCCATATTTTCCTACATGGAACCCTAGTATGTGTTATTTTCGGTAATCTTCATAATTTCTACTCTTTATTTTAAATAGAGGCCTCATTAATTCATTTTTGGATGTTGGATTTCAACTAAGTTATTTTGAAACGTCAAAAATGTGTTATTCTAATACCTTATGTTTTGTTGAATCGATGGTATTTTAAATCATCATAGATTGATGAATTTAAGGACCTCAATTTTAAACTTGATTGTGATTGATGACCTCAATCAATAACTATAAATATTTACGTTTTTCCTCAGATTATATGTATCTAATTTCCACCAATGTTCTCCTAATCGAGATCATAATTTGGTGGTAACCGTTTTATTTCTCTTTTCCTCATATTAAGACTATGTTTTAGTAAACCAATTTCCGATGTGGGTTTTCCCACAAAGAAATTTTTTATTTTTAACCTTTTATTTTCGAAGAACAATTTCAAATTGCAAGGACGCAATTTATTGAAGGAGGGGAGAATGTAACACCCCAAGATTACATAGTTTGTTATTTCTTCAAAATAATTCAATAACATGCACTACAAGCAACACCGAGTTAAAGCGCACCATGACTTACAAAGCTAGCCATTATGAATAGTAATACCTAATTTTTAAAATTGTATAAATTCTATCTCTCAAAATGGACTTCATTATTTGATTCTGAATATCAAAATTATCCTAGGGTGAAATTTTGGATCTTTTCGGATAACTTTAATATTTTGATGAATAGTGAAAATTACTAAATTTTAATTAAAAACAACTTTTTTAATCAAAATAATTAATGGTGATAAATAATTAATTTGTGTGGATTTAAAGTATAATTAAAATATATTTTTACCAATTTATCCAATGGTGTTCATTAGAATTAATTTCACTTCGAAATTGGACCTAAACAATTGTCAATCTTTTGATATATATTGTTTCTTAAAAACACGCTATTTGTTGTGACAGCGGGAATTAATTATAAAATTATTCAATGAAACTTATATGCTTGTAATTTTGTAAAATATATATCATTTTTTAATTTGGAATATCAATTATATCTTAGTTTAGAATTTTTGCATTCTTCTGAAAAACTTCAATTTTTGATGAATAGTGAAACTACTAAGTGGAAGTTAAAAAAATTGAATTTTTCATAAAACATAATTTTACCGCTTCTATGAATGGAATTTCTAAAATACTAGAGACACGATTAATATTAATAAGTAAAATGTGGTTCAATGAGATGAATATAATTTTTGGTGAATAGTAACTTTTTACTTTTATTTACCACGGTTAAAAGTAAATAGGGTAATTAAGGGTAAAAATGATATTAATATTAACCTAACACATGTCCTAATTATATTGGACAAGTTTATCTCGACCATAAACAACCTTAGGAATAAAATATTATCATTTAGGTCCACTTGAATTAGATTAGGACATTTATTATTATTTAATTTAAAGAAGAGTTAAAAGAGTTAAAATCAATGTTTATTTACTAAAACATTTTTAATATAGAGTTATACATAAGATAAATTCGATTGTAAATATTCATTAGAAATATAAACAGTTTTCCTACGTAATGATATTTTATTTATAGTTTTTATATATTAAAACATTGAATTTATTTTTGACACAATGATGATGCAGTAAATAACTAATTAAAGAAAAATTGGAATAATTGATATTATAAATACCCAAATAAATATAATTTGAGACTTTTTATGAATTAAACTAATTTTATAGGTTAATATGACATGTTAGAGTTGATTTAATTAACTTCGGTCGAAGTAATTATTCAGTTATTTGTTTCACAAAAATCAACTATTGAATAGTGTCAAAATTGATATAAAATAGTTTTTAAAACAAATATTATATTATTAATTGATATTAAATGCTTAAAAATATAAGGTTCTGCCAAGAGACTTATATCATGATAGGTGTATCATTAATGGACCACTTGGGGGTCTCTTGGATGTATATAGTAAGTTTATTAACTATATAATATAAAAATACAAAGTGACATGGTAAATGACAAACTAATTAACTAAGAGTTAAAACTAAAAGATAAGGTTGATATAGTAACCCAAACCTGTCTAAATTCTATTGGTTGAATGGTTTTCGATCTATCCCCACCTTTACCTTTGAATAATCAACTTTAGAGCCATTATAAACCGAATATGAATTTATTATAAATTAATATTTCTAGCTTTTCCAAAGGTACCCCTCACCCCTCTTATAATAGGGCACTCCCCCTTCTCATTACTTCACACCTTCATAGCCTTTTGGTTTGGCTAAACCCTACCCAAATACTCTACCAACTTCCCTCAGTATAACCTAGAGGCCTTAGTTTGATCAGAAAGCCAACCTATGGAGCTCTTTTGATCAAATCAAAAGGAAGAACCCGAAGAAAATGTAATGTTTTCACCACCCTTTTTCAAATTCATTTCTTCTTCAAATTCGTCTTTCATTGTTTTTCCCATTATAAAATAATGAATCCAGTATCTCAAATATACTGTAATATTATTATAAATATGTTACAACCATATTCAGTATTCTATCCACCCTTTGAATAACATGTCACCATACGTGCGTACGTACGGCTTACCATCTCCACGCCGTGGTGTAATTTTTATGCAATAAATTATTATTTGGATGGGTATAAAAATGATGTGTAATTCATGTAAATAATAAATATAACAAGATAATTATTCTTTATATACGATATACCATCCAATTATATATTATTTTAATATCAAAAGAATGATATTGTCGCTCCTACATACGTACGGACTACCGTCTCCACGAACTTGGTGAGATTCATTCTCTATCGTATCCATTCAAGTATAATTATCATTTTATGATTTAAAAATAATGTTTAAGGACATTATATCATTCTGGATATGAATAATATACAACCTATCCATGAAAAATAGAGCTTACATTACAAAAAATATAAAATAAAACGATTAAGTTAACACCCGAAATGACGATAATTCTAAGATATTATTAACAAAGCAATGTTAAAAGATCATATATGATATTATATTCATGTATATGATTATTGAATAATTTAATAACAATTATTTCACCATTATACAGGAGGTTAACCTACCCCCAACCAAGGAAAAGTACAAGGTAAGGGTTTATTTCGCAATCTCTTCATTATCCGAGGTTGTTTATACGTAATAATCTACTGGGATTTCTTTATCATCCACATCCATGTTTCTTCGAAATGTATTTCAAAACATTTTTTATATTTACAAAGAATATGGGTTAAAGTAATTTATACCCTCTTGTGTTTTTAAAGGAATCATTCTGCCGTTTTCCAAACAAGGCACTTTTAACCTTTCCACAAATTTAAGGTAAGGATTTTTTTTAACTTATACGGCGGGTGTGGCTATTTAATGCCGTTATAAAATCGTCAAAGCTTCCCTTACAAGATTATAAGAATATTTTCAATGTAAATGATTAATTTTATAATTATGTGACTTTTAAATGATTTCAAAATGAATATTTTAAGAATTTTTTAAAGGTACTGTTTATTAAGATCATAATTTTAAATTTTTTAAAGATTTATCTTTCTAAATCTTTTTAATTAATGTCCATGTTTTCAAAATGATTTTAAGGATTTATTTATATGGACATGAAGTCTTTGAAATGATATTTCTTTTCAAAAGTTTAAAAGTGTTATGGGACACTTTGATTCAAAAATATCTTTTAAATTACTTCCTTTATAAATTTCTGACTTTTCAATGATTTCGAGAAAAGAGATATTTCTGTCAAATAGTTCTGATTTCATCTATGTCAACATCCTTTGAGGGATTTTAAGCTTATTTGAAGTTGATTTATTATGATACAAAATTTTTTTATTGTATTGATGGTTTTGTGATATGTTTTACTGTGGATGTGTTATTTTTATACCATTCATGGTTTATGGAGAAAGTGTTGACATTTCGTATGCTAGTTTTAATACGAATTTTTATGTTATGTTTAAACGTTTTCATATGGGAATGCATTGGACTTAGTAAGTGATGGGTGGAGCCCGCTATAGCTCTTCGATGCATCGGTAGGTCTCATGAGACAAACTAGTGTTTTGGCACAAGGCCTTAGAAAAATATTATTTTTATTCTTGGCATGAGGCCTTGGCTATGTGGTTATGATAGTCTGGCATTATGCATTCCATCATTATGAAACTGGGTATTTTATTTGCATGTGATTATTCGATTAGTAAAACTTCCATCTGAATAAGTAAATGGAATTATTTCATTTTATTTTTTTCATACTATGTTGAAGTTCAAGTTTAAAAGGCTTTTGTTTTAGTTATACATTGCCGTAAAATGTTTATGCTTATTTATGAAAGTTTCCGCTGTATTGCTTACCCTTACGGAGCGTTTGAGCTCACCCCTTTTCTATGTTTTATTTTTTCCCAGGATTCCATGAAGTATATTTTGATTGATAAGAACGGATAAGACAAGGGAATAATGGCATTCATAAAGGATTATTTATGTTGTTTTGTATGTTATGAAGTATAATGTAACATTAATGTATGTAATCTATTTTCCAAGACTGCTAAACAAATCGGTCCTTTGGGACTTGATTTCTTATAGTCATGCCAATGTATTAAAATAATGCAACAACTCTGGGTAACTGGGTTCAGGGTGTTACATTATTCATAAAACCATGATTTTTTATTATAATTATTTCATTTCAAAAAATTGTAATTTCGGTCCGAAAAATTAATTTATCAAATACATCAATTTTTATGAAAAAATAAACTCCAAACAGATTTGATGGAAACCATTTTAATTATAAAATAGTATTATACATTAGGTAACTAATTCTATTACACATAAACCCTCATAAAACCATCATATAACTTAAGTGTATAGTGTGTTATGGTGTTAGATTTTTGGGTGGATCAGTAAACATCATCTGAGTGTCAATTCCCACTAACTTGAACATCTCCCATAGGTGAATCCGTTCAATATTAACATGTTAAAGCCCGTCCTTATCTTGGTCAAGAGAAAAACCCAGTGATTCTACCTCCCTCCCAAGCTACAGAAATATGGGCTTCATACGGAATGACTCTGATAGATGAGGACATCGAGTCTTCTTTCTACATTAATTTTTTCTATTTCATTTCTACTTATAAACAATAATTGCAATGTTAATATAATTATTAATAGAATAGTTTCCACCAGTCTTATTGAAAAAAGGTCATGATTGGACAATAGTTATATTACAATAAAAAATCAATGGTCACATTTCAATTTTAATGACATAATTACTTAATGGATATAGTATTGTTGAGTAAAAAATAATATAACACACATTTTCAGGAAAAATTTATCATTCAAAATGATCAGGTCGTTACATTCTTCCCACCTTAAATTTTTTTCCCCAAAAATTTTATCTCATTACCTTGGTTGAGAAATGGTTTGGGTACTTTTGACTCATTTTCTCATCAGGTTCCCATGTGGATTATTCATATTTGTAGTCCCTCCCCAACACATTAACAAGGTGAGAAGTCTTGTTGCGTTGAACCTTGTCTCTACAATCCATGATCTCCACCATATGCTAGTCATAAGAGAGATCATGTTCTAGTTGTACCACCTCTGGATTTAGTACATTTGAAGGGTCAGGTATGTGCTTCCTCAATAGAGATAAATAGAATACATCATAAACATGAGCTATATTTGGAGGATGTGCAAGTTGATAGGCCACTGCTCCGATACGATCAATAATTTCATAGGGACCAATGTACCTGGGGTTGAGCTTTCATTTCTTCACAAATAGCAAGACTCTATTCCATGGTGAAATTCAAAGGAAAATATTTTCACAATAATCAATCTCAATGTCCCCTTGACGATTTTCAGTATATCCCTTCTATCGATTCTAAGGAGCCATTATTTGTTGTTGGATAGCATGATCATTTTTGTCATATCTTTCATAAGATCGGGCCCAAGAAGCTTCTCTCAAAAGATTCATACCAAAAAAGTAGAATTTCTATAATGATCCCCATATAGAGCTTCATAGGGTGCCATTTCAATAATAGAATGGAAGCTGTTGTTGTAATAAAACTCAACTAATGGGATATGTTGTTCCCATTCACCTTTAAATTCTATTGTGCATGTTCTTAGCATGTACTAGAGTTTTTGAATTTTCATTTTATATTGGACATCAGTTTGGGGGTGATATCACATATTGAAATTCAATTCAGAACTAATAGCATGTTGAATACTTCTAAAGAATTTTGATGTGAACCTTATGTCATGATCAGATATGATATAAAGTGTAACTCCATGAAACCTCAGCACTTATTTGACATAAATAATGAAACGTTTATGAAGTGGTAAATCCTCCCAGATAGAGAAAAAATGGTTATCCTTGGTGAGATTGTCCACTATAACTCATATCTCATTGTTTCCTTTGGATTTTTTGGGAGACCAGTGACAAAGTCCATAGTTATATTGTCTCTCTTCCACACCAGTATGGGTTTTGGTTGTAACACCCCTTTAGTAGTTTTTCACTCTTACATCACTTGTTGACACACCATGAACCTTATAGTGTAGTTTCCAATCTCTCTTTTAATGTTATCACAAAAATAATGATTACAAATGTCCCTCTACATTTGTTTTCTTCTAGGATGTATAGGGAAAGTCGATCTCTAATATTTATCCATTATATTCTTGTTAATTACTAGAATATATGGATTACATACTCTTTTATGAAATATTATTACGCATTCATGATCAATATTAAACGCAGGAAACTCCCCATTCTTCAAGCCTCTACCTTCATTGATAATATTGGATCTTCTCTTTGACATTTCATGAAATTATCCTGTAATGATAGTTGAGAAATAATTTAGAACAGTTTTAATGGTGACCCTTCCCTTATGATTACCATGTCCAGTTTTACTAGGACTTTGATCAGAGGATCTCCTTAAATCCTCATCTTTTCCAGAACAATATGGTCTTCCATACATAATGCATCAGTGACTTTCTTTTCTCTTCCAATAAAATAATTAATTGAGAAATTATAGTCATTATGATTTTCCAACCATATTGTAATTCTCATGTCCAATTCCATTTGTATGAAAATATAATTCAACTTTCATAGTCTAAGTATAATTCCCAATTATCCCCATAAAGATAGTTCCTTTATATCTTTAGAGCAATAACAACTATAGATAGTTCCAATTCATTCATAGATTAGTTCATCTCATGAGGCATCAACTATTAAGAATCATAAGTAATCACCATGTCATTTATCATGAGGATTCACACAATCCCTTACATATATTCATTGCTACATATAATGAATCGTTCTCGGATAGAGGGTAAAGATAACGTAGGTATAGTAACCAATATCTTCTTCATCTTTTTGAAACATTCCTTACACTCTTTTACATGGTGAACATGATCCCTTTTTGAGTTAAAATTGTTAGTGGACTAGACAGTTGTGATTTTTTTTTCAAAAACCTCATATAATATCCCACTAATCCAAGAAAACAATGAATATCATTTAATGGTATATAATGATTCCACTCCTCCAAAACCTTTTCCATTGAAGGATAAATGGATATTCCTTCATTGGTTACAATGTGCCCCATTTTGTCCATGCATGAAGCATTAAACTTTTGGATTGGCATATACTATCTTCCCTATATCTTTAGAGTTGAGAGGTTGAGGATTCACCTCACTATAATAGTAATGAATAATATGTCCATATTTTACACACTTCTTACATTTCTCACTCCCGACCAAGTAGTTACATGAATGTTTCCTCCCATATTTTTTGCACGTGGGATGTTTCAAATACTTTTCTCCTCTTCGTGAACAAAGCTCCTCCCCATGTTTTTCCCCAAAGATCTATTCATTTAATTTGATCTATGGGACCGCTATGTCTCTATATACATTATTTCTTCTTTCATAGCACTCCTAATGATCTCCTCATAGTTTCCATAGTTTTATTTTACAAATATTCTACCCAATATGGGTTCTTATTAAACTAAAGAATCTATCTACCTTCTAATTAGGACCATTCACAAAGATAGATGTGTAACAGAAACTTATCTTGAAGTTAATCTCATATAATCTCACAAATTCATTTTCCTTATAATTAATATCTTTGAATTTCTTCTTTATTTTCATTCACACTAAATGAGGGATATATTTATTGATAGAAGATCCCAAGAACTCTTCCCTCTATATAGCTTCAATCTCCACTATTGGATTCATGTTTTTAACCAATGTCCACCACTGATCAGCCTCAACCTCTAAGAGGTATATATCCATGGTTACCTTTTCTTGTTTCAAACATTATAGTAAAAGAAATATCTTTTATATAGAGCTTATCCACTTTTTAACAATCATTAGGACAATATATCCACTGAATGGAGGTGGTCATTGACACATAAAGGACTCAAAGTAAATTTGTTCCCATTGCGGTGAATCTGGACTCTCATCATGATTCATGTTATTACTCATAACTTGAGTATGTTGTCTCATCATTCTTATGCGGTTTTCCATTTCAGATTCCATCAATAGTCCATCAGGGCTTGGTCTATTGGGCTCTCTATTTATGTGGTTTTCCTATTTCCCACCATTTTTTAAAAAATAAAACATTATTGGGAAACATATTTAATTTAATAATATTATAATTCTAAATTAATTCCATGTATTAAAACATTATTCTGAATTTTTTTATTCATTAACAACAATTATGTTTTCTATGAATCCTTCATAATGGTATATAATGAGCTCGTGATTAACAAAACATATCCCCGAGGAGTGTCAAACCTAGAGCACTGCAAGGTTTGTTTTAATGTAATAGGATACTTCAAGTAATTTTTTTTGTACCTTATTTATGTTTATACACATAGGTACATCAATTCCATAGACATATCCACTTGTTCGTATCCAGATAAAAATTTCATTTCTCCGAAACCACTTACCTAATATTTCACAAAAATATCTAGGATATTCTTATTATATTTAAACATTTCTATAAGTATATTATTATTGTTTTAAAATAATAATTACCAAAAAAAATAAACTATACTTTGATACCAACTATGTAATACCACCTATTTATTACAAAACATTTGTTACATTTTATAAAACATATGATATTTTAATGTTTACTTTGTTAGAAAATAGGTACATAATACATGAAAACATAAAACATTCTTATATTACATGTGAAAGGAATCATAAAAGGGTAATATTAATTAAAATGGTTGCATCTCATAACTTGGGAACATAAATCAATGGAAAGTATGAGCATAGGTCCAAGTAAGGGAAAATTAGGGAAACTATTTACATGTTATATTGAGGATATTTAATAAAAACATGATGAATTTAATTATGGAATGAAAAATAGAACATGCGTAATAGAATAAATAAAATAACATGAATCATAACATGGATGTGTTTATAAAAATTTTATTTTATAATTTAATAGGAATGCCATAAAGGTTTTTCATTGAGGTGTGATAAAAATACTAAGTTTATTCACAAATGTATCATAAAAAAAGTCATCTCAATAGATTAAATTATTTACCCAATGCATTGGATCTATATCAAGTAACACCATAAATATTTCTTAATTAATTTTAGCCATGTAAATAATAATAATAAAATTTATAAAAACCCCATATTGAATTACAGAAATGGGTTTCATATCAAAATCATAACGTTTTAAAAGAAGTGAAAAATGAAAATATCTTTATGTCATTATTGACCCAAGAAAAAGGAATGTGGGGTTCACGTATGTTAGTCCCAGAATAAAATAGATGATTTTTAAATATATGTGAAAACCCCTGAAAAATAATGACTTTTCGGTACTAACAAAAGAAAATTAGATAATTTCTTAAGAAAAATAAAGATCTTTTGAAAAAGAAAATATGGTAGCATAACTTGTGTGAAAAACGGTTTTAGGAAACATTAAAAAGAAAGGGGAAAGGTGTATCAAAATAATAAATTACAATTAACATTTTAAAGTAATAGAATTAAATGGATATAATAACATTGTAATGAAATTTTTAAAGACATACCACATTAAAATAGAAACATTAAAGGAAAACAGAATTTTTTATTTCCCTAAACTTGAAGTATAACTTGTAAAAATAATATATTGGGACATTGGGGGCGTAATGAAACCTTGGGATGACTTTTAGGGAGTTAAAAATATCATATATTTATGGATGATGAATTGATAAGTAATGTTAATGAAGAAATGGGTGGGTATTTAAAGCAAAAGGGGACGATTTGTTTATTAATTTTCTTGGACACCTAGTTAGTGGTAAATTGAAAACCATGGGATTGCGTATGGTATTGTCAACATTGGATACATATTATGTTATTTTAATCAACAATAGTTGACCAGAATTTTATATTACATAATTCATTATTTTGATTCCATTAAATGTACTAAAAACTCAAAAACTTTATTTTTACTATTCACCAAAGAACAAAATATTTTACGAAATTCTAATAAATTCAACCTAACCTAATTTCAATGTTCTGATTTCAAATATGATGTATATTTAGTCATAATTATTCTCTATGTCTGATAAATTTTACTTTTGAATATAAAATTCCTTATTTGTTAAAAATAATAGCGGATAGAAAACACTTAGTAAAATTGCGAACACATGAAAAAATTAAATAATTTTATCATTTAAATTTAAATAAGAGTGATTATATGATACTATTTTATTAAAATAATCATTATTCATTATAGATTAATTTCTTATAATAAATATATCATTTATTAAAAGCTAAATTGCTATCCGAAAATTTGTTTTATTAAATTCATCATATTTTTTAGAAAAACTAAACTCAAAACAAAAGTGATGGAACATCAATTTTATTTATACAATGATATTATATATTAAGATACTAATGAATTGACACATTACCCATTATAAAACCTTAATATGACCTAAGGATATGGTTTTTATTGGTGATAGAATCTTGGTGAGTCTCAGATAACATCGCCTGAGTGGTGATTTCCACCTACTTAAACTTCTCTCTTAGGAGATTTTGTTCAACATTAACATGTTGAATCTCAGATTGGTCATGATAAATAGTGAATCATATTAATGAAACCTCCCTCCCACGCTCTGAAAATGAGCTTCATAAAGCATGACTCTATAGGATGATTCAATCGACTCTTCTTTCTACATCAATTTTCCATTTTCATTTCAAATTATAAATAATAATTAAATTTTTAAATATTAATTAATTGTATTATTTCCAATGATCATATTTACAAATTTTCATAATTGACCAATGGTCATATAAATGTCAAAACCCGATGGTCAAATTTCAATTATACTCACTTATTTATTAAATTGATACAGTTTTGTTGACTACAATATAATGTAACACACATTATCAAAAAAATATTATCATTCAAAAAAATTGGTTCATTATAATGAGGAATATATAGTAATCCCAATAAGTAAAAATAAATGAATAATAAATAAAATAATTTGAATCATATGATTTTGAAAGTGAAATTAACTAAATAGATAAAACCTAATATATGGGACTTGGTTTCCCCACTTAAAATATAAAAGAAACTGAACACCCAGCCTGCTAAAAATTCAGTTTGACCATAGAACACAAGGGACATATGGACCGAAACAGTATCATATTTTATCATAGTATATATAAATGTTCAAAACATATATGAGACGATAGTTATATGATACATTTCTATAATCAAACCAGCCCCAAAACCCACCAAAATCCTATAAAATGAATAGAAAAAACCAAAAATAAACTATACACAAAATGTCCAAAAAATGTCTCCTTTAGGTAAAAAATGGGAGGTCCTATAATTGAAATCCCCATGCAGACATAAGTAGACAACCCATGTGAAACCCATATACATCAACTCCACACATCAATGAATAACTCTAAGATAGTCCACCAAATCCTCTTACATAGTGAGTGTTTTTTATTCAATTTCAATAACATGAAGAACCATGAATACTCCAATCCTAGTTTGGTTACTAAAACGAATCAAAAGAGGAGTCACATTTCCACCAGAGTGTCCATGTATGATGTGATCACTTACATACTCAATAGAGAACCACCCGTATTCCTCAACATAGTAAAAAATAATCAGGTGTATTTGTAAACTTGTTTAATAATGTAATCAAATATATATAAAAAAATTGGAATGAAAATTTATTTAATATACGAAATATAAAACAAGAAGTTATCCTCAACTAAATTTATAATGGTTTTACGTACTCCAAGAAATTTTGGTATAGATATCAGGATAGAGGTAAGAAATTACTGTAGCCATTCATACCCAGTGTGGGGGTAGGGAAATAATGTATCGTATCCCACCCATGATCACTTTAAGTATTTATTTCTAAGAAAAGAATGTGGAAAGTGGAAGGGATATATAAAATTAGGGCCTTGGACCATCCCATGGAATAAGGGATGGGAAATGTAGAGCTATGGAATTTAGATCCAATCCAATAATTATCCTATATAATAAGATATAACTGCTTAAAATATTTATAAGTTACGAATACTATATACATGCACCACATATGTATCTTGAAAATAAACTATATAAGTTGTATCCATGCTAAAAAACAAATCAGACATTATGATCTTTAAATAAAAATGATATAAATTCTCAGATACTAACATTCAATAATTAAATAGAATCATGGTATTCAAAATACAAACAAATATATCCTATATATAATATAAACTAATTGAGATCATAACATTTTAGTAAATTTTTATGTTTTGAAACATAATTAAAATCATGTTTCAAATAATGGTAATGAATTATCTATAGGGATCCAAGTATAAATTATATAAATGTCATTGATCTTATTGAGATAGAATTTAAAAATATATTTCAAATATTGGATTATGAGATCCCAATGATCACATGAGTCACATCTCATGTCAAATTAGGTAACTAGTTATTTTTAGTATAGGTCATAACTGACACCTATTTTTTATAACTCCAAGCGTAAGTGAAATAGGGAATAAGTATTGAATTTAGGGTTCTATTAAAAAAAATAAGTTCTTATTATTTAAAACTTTTTAAAAAACATTTACTTCAATAAATTGTAAAATATTCATCCCTCTTGGATATTATTTAAAGTACTCTTATAATTAACATGAACCCTTTAAAATAATTTATTAAAACAAATTATTTTATATATTATTTATTAGGATATAGTTGTAATGGTCCTTGAGGTGTTCAATATGATAACTTTCCCAGAGATGGTGATGGTGATGATGATAGTGACAATGATTAGGATGAGGATTATGGTGATGACTATAGTGATGTGGTAGATATTGATCACCTCAATGTTTTAGTATTCCATAAGGATAAATGTATGGATTATGTTTAATGAAAAAATTGATTAATTTTGTGCATTGTGTAATTGTTATAGTATCACAAATGGTATGGATGCCATTGATAATCATTTGGTTAAATGCTAAATATACAATATTTTAAATGCATTAAATGTAAACAGTGGTTTGTTTTTTGTTTATAAGATCTATAAGAGATGTTGGATGTTCATGATGTGGTTTCTAGGGATATGAGGCTATACCAAATGTTCTATAAATTGTTTGCATACATTTCTACTAGACATCAAATTAGACCAACTATTCATGAACTATTGGTATACATATATACAAACAGATTACTCCAAATGATTTCTATTCAACTTTTCATATGATATTTACCAATAGTTTCACACTACCAATAGAATGGGGTAATTTTTTATATATTATACCAATATTTTAATGAATAAAATTGGTCTACAAATACGCCCACAGTAGGCATACTAATTGTTTAAGGAACCATTGGTATTATATATACC
Organism: Viscum album; assembly: GCA_963277665.1. Lineage (NCBI taxonomy): Eukaryota > Viridiplantae > Streptophyta > Magnoliopsida > Santalales > Viscaceae > Viscum > Viscum album. The sequence goes on from OY728147.1 coordinate 1,332,770,468, forward strand.
ACTGATTCCAAGGGTTATACAAATGGTTTAAAACCATTGGTATATGGTCAATTTTTAGTACTTGATGATGGGGAAATCCAAACACTCTTAATCTTCTAATATATTTTTATTTCCTAGTGTTTTTTTATTCTTTTTACCACTTATCTTGGAAGAACCTATGAAACTAACTAGGTTTTCATTATGATCATATCATGTATTCACAACCACTACATTATTCTCAACGACCTATACATGGTGTTTTTTTGTGCCCTGTCACCACCATCTATTACTACGATGGTGTCTCTAACATAACAATACCATAGAATGAAACACATATGAGACCTTCTATTTTCCTATTCAACTATGAAACACCCTTCTTTTCCCTTGATTCCATAATCAATCTTTCTACTATATTTCTCGATTACACCACCTATTACCACAGTCATGCCAGCCTGTACCATGGACATACCCTATACAATGAGGTTACCCCAAAAATACATAGGTACTATGATGTTATCAATTTTTATAGACATTGGTTTATTGGAATTTTCTACCACTAAGCTATGTCCCCAATTGCAAATTTTTCTCTTCTTTATTGAAGAAACTCATTTATATTATCACTTTTGATTTTTAATTTCATTTGTCAGGTTATATTTTTGGAAATATTTCATGATAACCATATGACTTAAATATGATGAGAAACCCATTTCAATCAATTTTAATATTCTTTAACTACACTCGTTTTACTATGGAAATGTCGATGTGAACTTTCATGCCGAATATTTGTGTAGTGAATACCCTTACCAATTTTCACTAAAAGATATTTGCATCAATTTCCTTGTCCTTCATCAATTGGGGACATCGATATATGTAAACCAAAAACACATAATCATGTCACTAAATGATTTGAATCATGATCCTATGTTGAATGATGAATTTTCCACACTTATGCATGTATATAATATGAATTTGATGGGTGGGATTGGAATTATATATCTCTCAAATGTGATGTGTAATGTTTTAATATATTTATAGAGCCTAAATGGTTTATGGTAGGTTATTCTATGAAAATAAAGTTAAGTTGTTTTGGTGGTTAGACTTTATTATGATTATGACATCATGTTTTTTGTCATTTTAACATTTATATGTTTCCTTTATGGTATACTATTTCATCATACCTCGTTGTTCTGGATTATGATTTTCATCACTTTTATGTTAGCATGATGTGACTCTTGACACACATATATAGTAATACCATATGAAATTATTTCATTAAATCTTTATTGGGATTTTTGTCTGAACCATTTCTTATATATACCCAAAGGATATCCCATGTGGTATTCGAGTATCTGTGTTATTGAATTCCATTTTTGGGATTTTTCATAACATTGTTATATCCAGGTATCATATTAATATTCATTGAACCCAATTTCATAAAGAAACTAGGCCTCGATTACTACTAGGGTTTACAATGTTTTTTTTGTAACAAATCATAATATAAAGATTGTTAAATATATGGGTTGTCATAACATAATTTATGAATAAAACTGCTTCCTTTTGTTACATAGTTCAAAACAAAAAAACTGAAATGTGTTTTGTAGGTGATTTTTTTAATAATGTGGTAGACTAGTAAATCATATATATTTATAAAAACATTATAATATATTGAATCTTCATAATGATAATTTTTATTGAATTTATACATTATATTATGTGAAATAAGGAAATTGAAATGATATCATGGGTCTTGAATCCTTTATTTGGAAATAGTAACAATTAATTAAATAGTAACAATTTTTCAAATTGTTTAGGTGAAATGTAATGGGTGATATCTCATAATTAATGCTTCAAATGATTCTAATGACATGGTAATAGAAACATTTATAAATAAAATGATGAAAAATTTGATTCAAGGAAACACATTCTCTAATGATTAAAGAATGAGAGATTATTGATCCCCAATGTTGATCTGGTAACAGAAAAACCATGTAAAATTACATATAAAGGGTGATATATCATTGAAAAATGATAAAATCTATGAGGATACCACGTAATTTTATGAATATAATAATATAACTAGAATGATAAATTTGAATTTTAGAAGAACTATTATAAATGAAGGATGGGGGTAATGAACCCCTAGTTTAATATAGTAATGAAAAATAAAAATGAGTTTTATTAGAATGAATTGTAAATATATGTAACACCCCATGATTTTCTGCTATTTCTCGTTTTCATTCACTTTGAGGTGTTACTTTTCAAAAAACACCGAGTTTAAACGAACTCTAAAATAGTAATATTTTAACATAAACGTCATCCTTTAGCTATTGGGATGGAATGAATAAATGAGATAAACTAAATTATGGAAATATAGATTTATTTTTTTTAAAAAATAATTCATTGGTTCCCAACTAATTTTAAATAAAAATGAAAAAAACCCAATTGAATATAAAGGAAATGTTTTTATGAAACACTATTCTTATGCCATAATATAATTTTATATGAAAAATTAAATAAATCAATATTAGTGAATGATGCTGACGAAATTTATTTAATATATATTTATTAAAATTTTAAAAAATTCATTAAATATTCTAAATTTAATTATGATTTGAATTAATCTAATTTTATGCATAAAATTTATATTTTTCTAAAATGAAATTTTTCCTCCTTTTAATGGAACAAAACGTTTAAAAAACTATTTTGACAATTTTTTAATATTTATATGAAAAAATAAACTTCATTTTTTACATATTAATATCAAAATTAGTTTTGGATGAATTATTAGAATTTTTCTAATATAGATTATTTTTTAATGAATAGTGAGAAACATTGAATTTTAATTGAGAACTGCTTTTTTATCTAATTTACTTATATCGTCAAAAAATATTTTAGATTTTGTTACTGTATAAATAGTAAAATTATAAATAAATAAATCCAATTTAGGTCATTAGATTAAATTTTAAAATGAAATTTTACTTAAATACATTTACAACTTTTTTAGTTTTCACATTTAAACTCCTCTTTTTCATTCTATCTATAATATTAATTTTAAATATAATTTTTTCAATTATATGAACTTAATAAGGTAAAATAGTTTCCATAGTTGGAATAATTGGGGTCAAAATTATTTTTTAAACCCAATTTCATTTTTTATTCATAAAAAAATTTTCCGTGGCAGACAAATTATTTATCATTTTATAGGTGAAAACCTGAAAAGGGTTAAATTTAAATGTTAAAGGTTTAGAATACATACAAATTATAATTTGTTTGAGATATTTATTAAACCTAAATATCCTATAAAATATTTAATTTCAGAAAATTTATTTGAAATTATTTCCACATCAATGTGTTTGGATTTAAATATAAAATAATCATAATTGTAATCACTTAAACACACTTATCCTCAAGTATAAATACCACCCCATTTTGACTCAAATGTCATGATTATCCCCAAATTAATTCCCATACCACTCCAACTCACATGACCACTTCTTATTTATTTTAGTCTCTCCAAAATATCAAATTCAAGGTCCCCAAGGGTCTCTCAATGAGGTGATATTCAAGATGTAATTTTATCAAAACACCTCTCTTATTTTCATTTCATATTCTAATTTCTCTTCATATACATCATCCATAAAGTAATAATAACTCTATTATAATGTATATACTATTTTTCTATGTTGATAATGTAATTTATTAAACATATATATTTTAATACATCTTCGTTTTCAATGAAATGAAACCATTGACCAAGTTTTGGTAATTAACTATCTCAGTGAATAATGTTCTCGTTATTTTTTCATTCCACCTTCGTGTCTAGTCATAAAACCATTATTCAAGTTAAAAAATATTTTAATCGGTATATAATAACCTATATCATGTTCAAAAGAATAATATATGCATAATATTAAATAAAATGAATATATTTCATTATATTCTGAAAACCCACCGAAATAAACTAACCATTTATCATTATCATTCTATCAAATGAATCATTTTCATGTTAGAAAAAATTATATATTGGACCATTTATACTAATGGAATTTCCTTAGTAACATTTAATTCCTCTACTCTTGTTTTATTCCCATTTTACATGAAACCCCATAATTATACTCAAGAGAACCTATTGTGAAACAATCAAATGAACGCACCAAAAAAAAATGAAAACCATGAAATATTATTAATGAAGTGGTGAACATATGTTATAAGAACATAATATAATGAATTATAAATATGAATATAATTCTATAATGAATTAATATAATTCATTAAAATGTTATACATGATTTTTAAGTATGAAAAACTACATGGAAGCATGTGGTAAGGGTTTCTCATCTCACTTATTTCTTTTGTGAGATATATGTATTATTACACAAAATTTATTGTGTTTTGTTTATATATACTTCCCTTTTATATATATTACAATGAATATAATTATCTTAACTTAATTATATGAACCATTTTATAATTACTACATTAATGGGGCATATAATTTAACTGATTATATTGTGGTAATGGAGTTCTTAACTCAATTTCTATTCGGTGGGTTAAACTTATACATATTTGATAATGTTGTACCAAGAAAATTGATGAAATGAATTTTAAATATATTATTTAATATTTGAACTCTTTTAATTTATATGTATAGATAATACACATATTTGATTAATTTTATTATTGATCACTCCAATTTATAAGGGACTTTTTTTTAAATGTTTCCATTAAAACTATCTTATTCTTCATTGTTTCTTTTTTCTAAAGTCCTTTCTAATTTTTTTTAATATTATCACAAGGTTGTATAAAGACATTTCTACAAAATTAATTATTTTTTAAAAATTTATTTAAAAGTATATTTATTTGTTTTTTAATCATTATTCGTTTTGACTTCTTTGAAAAAATTACATAATTAATGTTTTTTGATCTTATACGAATTGAGGGGAATTTTCAACAAACATGACACCATAGTATTTTGAATATTACATTAATATATTGTAGGGCTATCTTCTAAAAAAATATTTTCTTTTATATTTTTAGGTCATTTCAAACCTATGTAATTTTGAATGTGAAAAAATCATACTCTCCTAAATTATTTTTCAATAATATTACATAATGTATTTTCATCAGGGATAACATCCTTGGTTAAATATAATGATTCATTTGGGTTTATCTCTTATGATTCCATATTCCATATTTTATGTTTTAGGATCAGTTCTACTAGGGATGCACTATTTTGATATCATTGTTATGTTTCATTTGGTTATGATTCATGACAATATTACAATACCCACATCATTCCATGAGTTACCATTATGATTATTCCTTATTTTTTATTCTTTATGTGCCATACATATGCATTATCATGATGTAATGGTTGAACCCAAATGAAAATATAATTCATTGGATAATGTTTTAGTCTCATGAGATTTTGTGCTATGATTGGGAAAAAATATAATTCCTTTATGTGAATTTTTTCATAATGTGAGATAGTTTTGGAAATTATCCTTGAATTATGTTTATGTCATATTAGATGTTATTTCCACAATTTTTTTTAAGTTATCTTCTCATGGATCATTTTCTTTATTTGTTTTATAACTCCGGACTTATTATCATCTATGTTTTCTTTCCTGACATAATATTTCTTCCTTTCATATACATGGTATAATATTCTAATGTTATGATCATGATCAAATACACTTCTTCTCATATAATGATTTCATATGATCATGATTTGATTACTCTTTATTTTACCCTTACTAATCATCTATTCTCAACATTCTTATTTTTTACTCTTCCTCAAGTTATAAGGACGGTTTTCTAAATGAACTAGGTCTAGATAGATTTCACATGGATCATATTGATGACCTATTTTGAATTTTGAATATAGTGGGAGACAATGTTAATCATTACGATCCAACTATTTATGAACCCATGTTTTTAAAAGTTTTTCATAATTATCTAAAATTATAAACATATAAGTTCCTTCGGTATGTAATTGATCCAATAATTCCTTTTGACATTGAACGCTTTGTTGAATAAGTTTTATCAGATTTATCAGTATAAAATTTAGGAATGTAATGTTTATGTTTTTAGCATAGGATCTGGAAATTTAGATTATGGTACGTTATAGTTATTAACAGACTACGATTTAATAAATTTTTGGATATTAGGATTTTTTTCTTTAGTGGAATTCTGATGAGTTATCTATTTCATCACAGGTTTTTAATTTTATGGTTAATCATATGTTCAATGTCTTAGAAACCCATTATAAATATTAATTTTATAATCATTTAATATGACTAATGGTTTTTTAATGTAAATCATGTTTGACATAATTATGGGTCATTGTATTTTGGGATGAAAAATTAAATTTATGTGATAAAAATTGATGTTAAGGTATATTATGGTTTCCATTTTTGGTGTTTCTCTCATTTATGGAATTTTATAAGTATTATAATAATACAGTTTTGGACAAAGGAAAACCAGCATGATGGGTGACAACCCGTTGCATTCAGAAATGCTATTTGAATTGAACCCATAATAGAAGGGAAATAATGATGCATCTGTTACCACTATCATATTTTATATATTATTTTATTGAAAATATATTATAGATAATGGTTGATTTTATTTTTGGAAATATTTATTATGGATAACCATGAAATTTGAAATGATTTCGTCATTATGTGATTAATTTTATTTCATATAATGTTCACAATTTTTGGAACCCTATACGATTAATTAAAATAGAATAATATTAGATTTTATTTTAGAAATAATTATTGATTTATATTTTGGAATAATATATTATTTTATTGTGTCTTATCAGTGTGTCAATTTATTTCTAGGAATGTTTAGAATTCTTATAGATTATGTAATGTTGGAATTTACATTTTTTGAATGATACATTAATAGTTATTGATATTATTTGGGGATAAATATTAAAATTTATATTCGAAGAATATTTGTTCAAATATTTCTAATTTTTTGTTACAAATATTATTCTATAATAGATTTGTGTAATTTTAAGGATAAATATTTTTTGAATGATCTATGATTAACATTGTGTATTACAACTAGATTTTAGAGATTAAATTAGTTTTTTATCATTAAGGGTTTATACTTTTTTTTCAGATCATATCTTTTAAGAACCATTTTAGACTTGGTTAAAGCATAAATAAATGTGTAATGTATTCATATATTTTTTTGATTCATTTCTAAGTATATTTTGATTCTAGTTCTTTAGCCATAAAAAATTCATTCTCATCATTTAGTTAAAAATATGATCTTGTACTGGATAATTATTAAGGTTTTGAAATGTACATGTCAATTAAATATACCTAATCATGTTTCTATATAGGTATGTAATGTAATTTCTCAACTCCATGAAAAGGATCTTGAAAAAAATTATTTTTATTAAATTTTCATTCCAATAAGTCAATGTCCTATTTAAACCATCATAGATATATGGTTTTGTGATTCTAGATATTTTTATTACCACATTATCCCTTAATATCCATCATAACATGATAGTTTTATTTCACTTCCATGTCCTATTTTTCATGTCCAACAAATTTTATCATTTTTGAAAACCTAATATTGTGGTGACCTTCACATTTACCATTCCCAATAATTAAGGGGATGATTTATTAACCATATTTATGATGTTGGTTTCCCGGAAACAAATTTTCAAGTGTAATATTTAATTTTCAAGTTCAATTCAAAATTTTGTGAGGATGCAGTTTGATTATTTATTTTTAAATTCTTGATCGTCTCAGGACAGTGGATCATCAATTGATTATTTCAATAAATTCCTCTCAAGAACATGATGTGTTCCATGTATCTCTCCTAGGGAATTACATACCTGATCTTTCACATGTACTAATCTCATAGGTCGTAGATATGGAGAAAGAACATTATTAGAATGAACTACCCATTGAGATTCTAAATTATCAGGATAAAGTATTATGAAAGAAGACCAGTCACCTAGTAAAGGTTGTGTAGTCAAATTACCAATTTGAGGAAGCTATGTGGGAACATGATGATGTGATGATAAATATGTACCATCATCTATTTATATCCAATAATTAATTTTGTTAGAGAAGTAAATTTTAATGCGGGGTAGAATGTAAAACCCCAAGATTTTACGTCATGTTTCAATTTTTTCTCTTGAATAGCTCACATTTCACATAACCCTGAGCTTAAATGAACTCCAACATATTATTATTTTAACATAAAGAATATCAACTTGTCGTTGTAATGGTGATAATTAATAATATTAGATAAATTATTAAAATTTAGTATACACATGTTTACCAAATGAATTCATTGATTACCAATTAATTAGAAATGAAAATAAAAAAAGTTGAACAAAGGGTAAGTTTAATATAAATACTATTTTCATGACCATTCTGTGATTTTTTTATTAATAAATTGAATTAATCAATATTTTTGAAATATAATACTGAAATTTATGTTCAATATATTCATTAAATGTTATTTTAATTAATTTAATATTTCTTATAGGATTCAAATAAGAAAAAATTACAATTTTAATCATAAAAAGCTATATTTTTCAAAAAGGTAATTTTTTAGCCTTTTAATGGTGGAACAATTTTAAAACCATATTTTGACACTTTAATAATATTTATAGTAAATACATCAAATAATTTTTTAAATTTTAATATCAAAATTATTTTATTATGAATTTTTGTGTTTTTCTCACATGTTTCTATGTTTTGATGAATCGTGAAAAATATTGGATTTTAATTGAAACCTTTTTTTTACTTGTAATTAATTTATATAGTTAAATTTTATTTAAACTTCTTTTGAAAAATAATTAGTTAAATTATAAATCACTAAATTCAATTTAGGTCAATTTATTCAATTTTAAATTTAAATTTTATATAAAAACATTTTGAAATTTTGAAGTTTCACTTTAAAACCCCTATTATTCAATGTGTCTATAGGATTAATTGTAAATATAATTTTTAGAATTAAATGAATGTATGTGATAAAATAGATTTCATATTTGGAATCAGAAGCTCAAATTAGTCTGTAAGGTCTATTTCATTTTTTAGACAAAAAATTGTTATCCTAGAGGATACTAAAGAGGGGGGTGAAATGAGTTCCTATTATAAAATTTCTAATTAAAATATTTCTATTAAAACACACCAATTTAATAAACAAGTAAAAATGTAGTGAATTTATAAAGATTGAATGTGTTCAATTAGTTTCTAAAAGATTGATTATTTCTCAGTTAACTTAATCTGAAGATTATGATAGCTTTTGAAACTAAATTACTAACTAGAAATAATTATAAACACTTTCTAGTTCAACTATCAGAGTTAATTTAAAATAGATTTGAATATCAAGGTAATTATCAGCGGAAAAGTAAAAATAGTTTAAACAAAAATAATATGCACCTCAATTTTAACCAAGACGTTTAGTCTCAAGCTGAGACATAGTCCTCAAAAATAGTTTATATAAAACGTTGATCCACACCCTAGGTCGGGGTAAACAATAGTACTGAGACTCTCTAGGTACTAAGACCCCTACCATAGTTCTACGTCGGAAAAAATAATAAAATAGAACACATGCTATCTAGGTCATACGTGAACTCTACCACAATTCATTGTGGGATACAATAAGGTTTACAACATTTGAGTAAGGATTTTAGATATCCTCTAGTTATGCTTAGGAGACAGTGTGTGGTTAAGATAAACAGAAGCACACACACTACTCGAAATGTAAATAAACAAATTGCAATAGAGCTAATAATATTGAGATGTCTTTGGAAAGATCTATGTGATATCAATGAAGCTCTGGACTCCTTTTAGATTGAGCATATGTTTTTTTGAGTCCTTCATTGGTAGTTTTCTTTAAAACAGAGTGTCGTGGTTTTGTTTCTTGACTTCAATGTATGGTTGTTTTTCTTGAGATTGCAGTAGTCATTTTAGCACAACAAAGTCCTTCAAATCCCTGTAATGTTATTCTTTGAATCTCTCATGTATCTATTCCTTTTTATACAACATACGTTTCATTGTGCATCCTATATTCTTTTATGAACAGCTTTGATCTTCCTTTTATATCTCATGTAGTGGTTCGACATAAGGCATGATTACTTATGAAGGTATGAGGTACGGTTCCCTGACATCCAAAAAACATCATTAATTAAAATATGAAATAAGGCGTGATTACTTCTACAGGTACGAGGTATTGTTCCCTGACATCCAACAAACATCATTAATCAATATCAGTTCCATTAAAAGCACAAAATATGACCATTGATAAATAAACAAATAGAAATGGTGTTAGAACCCAGTTTTTGATATAAAAGACTTTAGAATATTTTTGATGTTATTCCAGAGCAACATCTTCAGACGGTGTGTGATTCCAAGCCCTGGTGTGGCTGGAATAAAATTTTCAGTGCGTTCACACATGGAACACCAAAAAAATGGGATAAATCCAAAATAGTGATCCGGATAAAGAAATATTACTGTAAAGATGGGTCTGAAATGGTGTGTTTACCCTAGGAATGACATAAAACATGTCGGCGCGGGGTGTTGGGACCCCTCGCTCATTAATGGAAAGTTAAATGGATAATTAAATAATTAATTTATTAGTCTAAAGGTTAAACCCAAGTATCTTTTAAACTGTTTATCGGATGGGGAAACTGAGAGCATCGTTGAGTCCGGAGCATGTCGTTTACCCTAGTAGGGGTTTAATTTTTGCGGGTGCTAGTCGTTTGTGAAAAATGGCCCCAGGGGCGTTTTCATAATTTAGTGGCCTCAGTTATTCAGTTTTATAACATTCAAAAACGAAGCTCAGAATCAAATTCATATAACACCATAGTGCTCAGGAGGTGGTGTTTTCCTTGGGGAGGCTTAATCTAGACCCCGCCGAAAGTTTGGGTTTGGGCCGACGAGCAGGTGGTTAAGTGTGTTTTCTATTTGAACACTTAACCACCCTCAACCTCTCCCCCATTATGTTCTTCCATGGCACATGGAGCTACTAATGAATGGGGAACTCCATCCCCTCCTCCAACACTCCAGCGAGGCACGACAGTTCGGTAGATCGTCGTGAAGCATCGGGCTATGCCCCTTTAGGTTAGATTGTGCGTTTATCATTTTAAACTCCCATACCTTATACGAACCCATTTATATGTATCAAATTTTTGTTTTTTTTGTCTATCTAATCCCATATTTGTGTATATCATGATTTGATCTTCCCAATGGTCTTTTCGGAATGAATATCCGAGTCCCGACGAGGCCGGGTAGAGCGTTGAAGTTCCCAGATGTTTTGGAGTTTTCTGGCCAGTATTAGTGGTTTCGGCGGTGGTCCGGCTAGTGGCAGGCAGCGGCACTCCAGGCTCCTGGCAGTGGTGGCACTCCGGGATCCAGGAAGGTTGTGGCAGAAGGCTCCGATAGCGGCTTCCGGAAGGGACGAGGGCGCCGGTGCGAGGCGGTACTGGACGGGCGAGGCAGCGACTCCTAGCGGCGAGGCCGAGCCGCCGGGGCGTGATAATGGCGGGGTCACGGCACACGAACCCTGCTCGGGGACAAAGACCCGCATCTTGCGGGTCTTCACACGGTGGGATGACTGTCCACGAGGGCTGTTCGGCGCATTGACCGTGGGTCCACAACCGGCCCACGCGGTTGAGCCGCGGGCCGGCGTTGCGAGCTGGGCCGGCCGGTACAGCCCAAGGGGATTCATCCCCTCGACTTAGGACGCCCATAATTTTCATTACGGGAGTCCTTTTTTTGTGTTGTCTACGGAATTATGCTCTAGGAATCAGTAAGAACCTTTTGAGATGGTTTTGGGGGTTTAAATTCCTGATACGATGGGCCTCGGAGGCATGACACACTGTTATGTGAATTGGCATTTTTCCCGGGGGGTTTGGGCAGCGTGGACACATCCGATGTCTATTTTGTACACCATCAGTTACTTTTTGACTTTGGAATTGAGGTGGAGATTACTAGTGTGGTTTCGGATGTTGAAGCCGGAGTTGAGGCGTTGGCCCCATGGGCCGTCTATCGAGTTGCACACGTCTTTTCTAAACTTTTTAATCGGACGTCTGTTCGGGGCGTGCGAGCAGTCGATTATGAATTTTTTTTCCGAGTGCATTGCAATGGTGTAATCCACCCGATTTAATTATGCATGACGGTATGGGCATCATGAGGGTCATTTTGGCAGTTGGCAGTGATTTCCATCTTTATCACCGGGTGTCCATTTTGGAAAAGTGATTAGTTAATTTTGTGTAATTTTTTGAGAGGATCACAACGGTGAGATCCGTTGGTAGCGCTTCGGGACCGGGATGCGGGTCCCATGAAGCACCGCTTGTGTGTGGCATTGTGGAATACACCTTTTTTCTACGGATATCTGTTTCACTCATGTGAGCAGTCCTATTGATGTGTCTTTCTGAGGAGATCTCAACGGTGCGATGCACCCGACTATTTTCGGGGCAGAGGCTCGGGACCACGGGACGCTGTTTGGACGTAAAGTAGTGTTGGTGAATTTTTTGTCCGATATCAGTTAGAGGCTTATAAATAGTCTATATATCATGTTTTTCTGTGAGGATTCCAATGCAATTATTTGTTTGGATATACGGATTCTCCATTGAGAAATCATTTGAACGTGTAAGCAAGTTAAGTGCTCCGGTGGTGGTTCGTCTAACTGTGTTTCTTGCGAACCCTTTCTGTGTGATCGCATGCACGCCCGTGTGAGTGAAGTAAATGTTTTAAGATATGTATTTGGTTGTGCCTAGGCCGATGGGGTGGAATTTTGGAGTTGTTACGTTTACACCCTTCTCGTTGACGTTGGGTGTCGTGTGCACGTTAGCCTTTGGGTTGGAGACGTGGAATACTCTGGGAGTATGAGGGAACACTGAGAGGTACATGTGGATGTTCCTACCTGAGAACGTTTGTGTTATTGGTTGGATTTGACTTGAGGCCACACATCGTGTGGGCCCCATGTGCGTGTCGTGTTATGCTTTTTGTACCTTTGACCTCTCACGATGTAGATGGTCCCTCTATTCTAATTTGTTGACCAGAAGGGTTGAGTTTTCCCTTGGTTTTGTTCTCGAGGATTATGCCGGTAGAGTTGCTTCGTGTTCCCTGGTGGAGTTCTTGTGGATTCGGTGTGACCAACACATTTCGTGGGAATTGATCCTCTACCCAGGAGGTTGTTTCCAGTAGGGCTGTCCAGGAAATTATTTCCAGCAGGGCTGGCTGGGAGGTTGTTTCCAGAAGGGAAGGCCAGAGCGGAACCATCCAGTAGGGATGGCCAATGGGTTACCATCTAGTAGGGATGGCCAGTACAACGGTGTTCAACGAGCAGTACCATCCAGCAGGGATGGCCAGAGCGGTTCCAGGTTTACCTCCAGTGGGGCTGGGAAGTGGTCCCCGATGCCAGGTTTACCTCGTGCTGGTCTGGGAAGTGGTTCTCAATGTCGTATTTACCTCTAGTTGTGATGGTAAGTTGTCCCTGATAATGGTTCCAAGCCTCCCACCAATGGATTACCCTTTTACGGGACTGGGCATTGGGACTCCTCGACGACTATAGCCGAGTGTCCCTCTAGTGGATTACCATTTAATGGGACTGGGTAGTGTGGCACCCGTCCACTTTATAGGGGTCTCCCAACAAGTGATTACACTATTACGGGACTGGGCAGTGTGGAACCCATCGACTTTTTCTAGTTCTCCCACAGTGGGAACCTCTCGACATACAGGGAATACCCTCCAGCGGGGATGGGCAGGGGGTCACCTGTCGACTTGAAGAGACCTCTAGACTCTGGGGTAGTGACAAGGTGGGGTTTGATGTTCCCCGGAACTCTCAAGTACGAGGGGTGTTCTCTCTATAGAGTGGCATCCTTGTGACGTGACCTAAAACCATGTGGGCAAGTCAGTGCCGCCCAAAGCGGATAATGTCAAGATGCGGTGATTTGAGCCCCTTGACATGCAGTTCAGGGTAGATGTGCTGGGTGTTGGGGATCGATGGTGTTTACTTCTGGTACTGTTGGATACTCACTTTCTTGGGCTGAGCTACGGGATGCATATCCCCTTACAATCTTGTTCTGACTTCATGTTTGAGCATATGGATATGTATATACCTTGTTCTAGTACCCACTTCATGGGGTTTGGATACTCTCCTTCCAGGAGAGGCGAAGACGCACGGAGTATTCCACGTTCTTTCCGTGTCTTGTTTCTCGTGGTTGGACGGGTCGACTCTCCTACTATAGGAAGCATAGACTCTACGAGAAGTTCATCTTCTCACCGTTACCAGCACCTTGTTTCTGGATGAGCCTACCTCCTTTCTATTGTTGGGTTGATCTGGAATCTCCACTGTTACTCTATTGCACTCCTTGTTGTACTCTTTACTACACTCTCAGTTGTACTCCTTTACTATTCCCTGTTTGATCTACTTCTCACACTTATGTACCTTTTTTTCCTCCCTCGAGCCTTCATAGTATCCTACTGAGAATTTTTATTCTCACGCATGCTTGGTCTTTGCCCGCACTTGGTGTGCCCTTGCAGACAATAGACAGGTTAGTTGTGACTTTAGCAGTTCTTAGGAGATCGGGAGCTTGGACCGTGTGTGGTGGTTATAGTTGGGTTCCATGTGTGGGACTCTCCCATCTGTTTTAATTTTGTTTACCTGTTGCCGGGTTGGCGCACTTTTCTAGTTGGGTGTGTTTTTTCCTCATTTCTTTTCATTTTACCTTCATCACTCACTTTGTACTTTTTAGAGGTCAATGCACCTTTGGTGTTTGTTATAGCAGTTGGTACATTACATTTCCTTATACTCTGCACTTATGCATTGAGTGGGCTGCGTGTGTGTGTTTAGGTACTCAGGAAAAGGTCTCCCCGATTTGTTTAGCCTTCGGTGTTTGTCTCCTTCCCCTGGCCTAGGCGGGATTGGGGTAGTTGCGGATTGAGCCCGGGTAGGGTCGGGTCATGACAAAGTGGTATCAGAGGTGGTTCATTCCTTGTGAAATTGTTTGGACGTCCCTAAAAAAGAATTGGTTGGGATTTAGTGCAATGATTTCAACATGTATCGAGAGCGACTCTCAGACCAAGGAGTCTAGAGATGGTGTGGCGGTCGACGTATCCATTCACCAGGACCTTGATAACCCGCTTGTCGACTCGGTATGCTGAGACAGTTGTTGCAAGGAAAATTGGTTTGTGCATCACATATGATTGAGTCTTGACTTTCCATCTTTAGTCATCTCCATATTATAGTTACTTTTATATACATATATGCTCATCTGATCGCGGCACTCCTCGATAATATTCAGGATGTCTCAGCGAAGATAGCCAGCCAGGATACCAGCTTTGGTGCGTGACTCCCACCCTATGAGCTATGGGGCCTAAGTCTAGGACCCATCATGCGAGCCCCTTTCTTTGGGTGGGCTTGTATTATCACCCCCACCTTGTGAGAAGTAGACCACATCAGAAGAGAAGACTAAGCTTGAGCGCAGGTTGAGCGTGCTCCGCGAGTCCCAGTGGTAGAGACCACTGAGGTTTAGTGGTGAGCCAGACCCTCGGGCATCATAGGTTTGGCTGGAGACAGTGGTTTTCCTTTTTAGGCTTGTGTAGACGCCAGTAGATCTTATGGTGGCTTTGGCCGCCAACCATTTCTGCGGAGAAGCTTGGCATTGGTGGAGTCTGGTGACTTAGTTTCTTGACAAGTCGTCTCTTTCGTGGGGTGACATTCAGTTGTTGTTTCATGAGTAGCATTTTTCCTCCTTCTTACTCTTCATTCAGATTCATGAGATCCTACAGTTTCAGCAGGGAGGGATGACGGTGGCTGTTTACGCGGCTAGTTTCGCAGACCATGCACGCTTTTACCTAGACATGGTCCATGATGGCAACATCCGAGTGCGGATGTTCGAGAAAGGTCTCCGTAGAGAGATTCATACTGTCATAGTACCCTTGAGAATTTCTGCATATGTCGGTGTGCTAGAGCTGGCGCTGGTGATAGAGAGATTCATGTCACATTCTACAGTTGGTGGTGGTAGCAGGCTCGACATAGCTGAGACATCTGCCTCAGCTAGTGGGAGTCGTGTGGAAGAAGCTCGACGCATGTGGCTTTCCGATAACTGGACTCCGGGGTGTGGTTGTACACCATATTGGTGCCAGAGGGCACCAGTGCATCCCAAAGAGAGTCGGTGTTATGCTTGTGATGGGTGAGGTCACCTCGCACGAGACTTCCTGACTAGGCATGGTGAGAATATCGGGCAGGCAGCGGGTGCACCAGCACGATGGAGGCATCGCATTGATCGGAGTAGAACCCGGAGTGGTGGTGCTTTCAGGGGATTGGGGGAAACTGGTAGTTGGGGACGATTTTATGTGGTCTTCCCACCACCACTAGGCGGTCCATGTCAGGCTCTGGGAGTTGAAATTTGGGACCATGGACAGTCGTGAGCTTTCGATGTCTACGATCCTACAAAGCATGAGGTGGAAAAAGGTACGCCCTACAGATCCTCTACTTTTGTTGGTAGAATTTTTAGACTCTATGCTTGAAATTCATTTCTCCCTGCTCTTTTTTTGAGTTGTTACCAGGGTGGCATAGGGCGTCGGTGTAACCCTGTGTTGGAAATGTAGAAGGTGTGGAACCTTTCCCTTTAGTTGATGGTTGCGTCTCCTTCACCTTTTGAGCATTTATGAGGGTCTTGATTGTGGGACATCAACCGGAAAATATTGTGTGACTAGATATACTTGGGTGTTCCACCGTATGGATATTCTGAATGATGGAATCACCGGGCCTTGTTCCAGGTGCGGGCGATGATTACAGTCGTGTCATGTGACGTAGAGGTTCGATCAGGGAGGTGATCTACCCCCTAGGTCCTTCGGACTTTTTGAGACCATGCAAAGGGATGACAAGGTTCCCTACTGCCATGCCCTAACCCCACAATCTGGAGTGGGTGCACGACATCTCCCACGTGGCATACCTAAGGAGATGTGTGTGTACTACTATGCACGTCACCGGTAAGGGCAGACCTTGCGTGAACCAATCAAATCCTTTGGTCTGTGTGCAGTGGTGTAGGGTTGTGCAAGAGTTCTTCTTGGTACGGGATAGCCAGGTGTGAGCTTAGTACCCTGATTTGTTCCCTGGTTTTTCTTTTCAAGAATAAAAATCTTGAAGGATGGAATGATGTAAGAAAGTATTTTTTTCTATAAAAGACTTTGGAATATTCTTGTGTTATTCCAATGAATCTCCTTTAGACGGCATGCGATTCCAAGACCAGTTGTGGCTGGATTTAAATTTTCAGTGCGTTCACATGGGGTACACCAAATAAATGGGATTACTCGTAAACGGTGATCTGGATCATAAATCTAAGTGTATGGATGGGTCCAAAATGGGGTGTTTTCCCTGGAACAACATAAAACATGTCAGTGGGGGACGTTGGGACCCCTCTCCCATTAACATAATGTTAAATGGATAATTAATTAATTAATTAATTCGTCTAATGGTTAAACTCAAGTATCTCTTAAATGATTGCTCAAATGGGAAAACTGAGATCACCGTTGAGTACGGAGTATGTCGTTTACCCTAGGAAGGGTGTAATTTTAGTTGGTGCGGGACGTCTGTGAAAAATGGCCCTAGGGGCGTTTTCATAATTTGGCGGCCTCGAGCATTCAGTTTTATAACATTCCAACGGAAGCTCAGAATCAAATTTCTAGACCACCATTTTTCTCGGGAGGTGTTTTTTGCCCTAGGGTAGGCTTAATCTCGATCCCGCCAGAGGTTCGGGTTCGGGCCGACAGGCGGATTGTTAAGTGTGTTTTCTATTTAAACACTTAACCCTCCACACCTTCTCCCCCTTTTTTTGTTCCCTAGTGAAAGGAACTCCCAACGAAGGGGGGAACTCCATCCTCTCCTCCACCTATCGGGCGAGGCACAATAGTTCGGCGGATCGTCGCGAAGCATCAGGCTACGCCCTTGCAGGTAGGATCATGCATTTATCATTTTAAACCCCCACACCTTCTTTGAACCCATTTATATGTGTCTAATTTATGTTTTTTGTCACGATAATCCAATTTTTTTGTAGATCCCTATTTGACCTTCCCAACGGTCTTTTCAGATCGAAATTCCGAGTCCCGACGAGGCCGGCGTAGTCCGTTGATGTTCCTAGTGGTTTGGAGTTTTCGAGTCGGATTTAGGGGTTCCGTCAGAGATCCGACGAGCGGAAGATGGTGGCGCTCTGGGCTCCAGGCGGTGGTGGCATTCCGGGATCCAGGCATGTGGCATTAGTGGGCTCTATCAGTGGCTTCAGGTGAGGACGAGGGCACTAGTGCGAGGCAGTCCTGGCCGGGCGAGGCGGCGGCTCCTAGCGGCGAGGCTGAGACGTCGTGGCACGACGACCATGGGGTCGCGGTGCCCGAACCCGCATAGGGACAACGTCTTGCTACTTGAGGGTCTTCATGTGGAAGGACGACCGGACGCAAGGGTCGGTCTGCACATGTACTGCGGTTCTAGGGCCGTCCCGCGCGGCTGAGCCACAGGCCAGCGCCGCGGGCCGGTCCAGCCCAAGGGGAGTCGTCCTCTCGATTTCGAACCCCCATAATTTTTATTATGGGTGTCCGTTTTGTGTGCCGCCTTTGGAAGTATGCTCCAACTGTCAAGATATAAAAAATTTATTGTTTAGGGGGGTTTTAATTCCCAAAACGAGGGGCCTCAGAGGTACGACACACCTTTATTTGAATTGGCATTTTTTCGGGGGTGGGTTTATTTTTGGAGGTGCGGAAACATTCGATGTCTATTTTGTGCGCTGTCAGTGGAGTTGTGACCCTGGAATTGAGGTGGAGATTACCAGTGTGGTTTTGGGCGTTGAAGTCGAAGTTCATTTGTGGGCCCAACGGGCCGTCTTTCGAGCTACACGCAGTTTTCTGTAACTTTTTCATCGAACGTCCGTTCAGGGAGTGTGAGCAGTCGATTCTAAGTGTTTTTCCGAGGGCATTGCAATGGTGAAATCTTACTGCTTTAATTCTTCACGAGGGTGTGGGCCCCATGAGGTCCGTTTTGGTAGTTGGCAATGATTTCCATCTTTAGCACCTGGTGTTCTTTTTGGAAAAGTGATTAGTCAATCTTGTGTACTTTTTCGAGATGATCGCAATGGTGAGATCCGTCGGCATCGCTTCGGGACCGACATGTGGGTCACACGAAGCTCCGCTCGCGTGCGGTGCAATGGAATACACTTTTTTCTCCAGATATCTATTGCACTCAAGTGAGAAGTCCTTTTTACGTGTCTTTTTTGAGGAGATGGAAATGGTGTGATGCGCCCGACTGTTTTCGGGGCCAAGGATCGGGAACACGGGATGTCGTTCAGGTGTAAAGCAATGTTGGTGACTTTTCTGTCCAATATCTGTTGGAGACGAGTAAATATTCTATCTCACATGTTTTTCTGTGTGGATTACAATGGTAATATCAGTTTTCATATACAAAGACTCCTTCGAGAACTCATTTAAATGTGGTATAAAGTAAGGTGCTCTAGTGGTGGATCGTCCTACTGTGTTTATAGAGGTCCATTGGTGTTTGATCGCACACACTCCTATGTGAGTGAAGTAAATGTTTGAAGATATGTAGTTTGTCGTTCCTGGTCCGATGAGGTGGAAAGTTGGAGTTGTTATGTTTATTCCCTTCACGTTGACGTTGGGTGTTGTGTGCACATTAGCCTTTGGGCAGAAGACATGGAATACTCTGGGAGTATGCGATAATTTTGGGAGGTACATGTGGATGTTTGTACCTGAGAACGTTTGTGCTCTTGGTTGGAGTTTAATTCGGGCCACATTTCGTGTGGGCCCCATGTGAGTGACATGTTCTACTTTGAATACATTTGACCTCTTGCAACGTAGTGGGTCCCTCTTTTCTCGTTTGTTGACCAGTAGGGTTGAGTTTTCCCTCTAGTTATGTTCTCGATGGTTTAGCCGGCAGATTTGCTTCGTGTTCCCTAGTAGAGTTCTTGTGGATTCATTGTGACCAAAACATTATGCGTGAATCGATCCTCTACCCAGGATGTTGTTTCCAGCAGGTTTGGCCAAGAGGTTGTTTCCAGTAGGTCTGGCTAGGAGGTTGTTTCCAGTATGGCTGGCAAGAGCGGTACCATCCAGGAGGGATGTCTAGTGGGTTACCATCTAGAAGGGATGGCTAGTACAGTGGTGTTCACCGAGCAGTACCATCCAGTAGGGATGACTAGAGAAGTTCCGGAATTACCTTCAGCGGGGCTGGGAAGTGGTCCTTGATGCTGATTTTACCTCCAAATGTGTTGGGAAGTGGTCCCCGATGCTGGGTTTATCTCGAGATGTGATGGGAAGTGGTCCTAGATGTCGGGTTTACCTCTAGTTGGGCTAGGAAGTGGTCATCGATGACGATTCCGAGCCTCCCTCTAGTAGAGTACCCTTTTACGGGACTGTGAATTGGGGCTCGTCGATGACTTTAGCCAGTTCTCCCTCTATTTGATTACCCTTTTATGGGTTTGGGCACTGTGACACCCATCGACTTTATTCAGGTCTCCCTCCAGGGGATTACCCTTTTACAGGACTGGGCAGTGTGGCACCCCTCGACTTTTTTCTGGTCTCCATCCAGTGGGAACCCATAGAATTCCATGGATTACCCGCCAGTAGGGCTGGGTAGGGGGTCGCATGTCGACTTGAGGAGACCACTCGACTGTGGGGCACTGACGGGGTGTGTTTTGATGTTCCCCAGAACACTCAAGTACAAGGGGTGCGTTTCCCACCGAGACACATCCTTGTGATGTGACCCAAAACCATGCAGGAAAGTCAGTGCTGCCAAAAGTAGATAGTGTCAAGGCACGGTGATTTGAGCCCCTTGACTTGCAGTTCGGGCAGATGTGCAAAATGTTGGGCATCGATGGTGTTTACTTCTGAGACTGTTGGATACTCACTTTCTTGGGTTGAGCTACGGGATGGAGATATTTTTACCATCTTGTTTGGGTATCTGGTTTGAGAATATGGATATGTATATACCTTGTTCATGTACCCACTTATTGGGTTTTTGATACTATCCTTCCAGGAGAGGCGAAGATGCGCGGGGTATGCCACGTGCTTTCTGTGTCTAGTTTCTGGTGGTTGGATGAGTCTACTCTCCTGCTATAGGTAGCGAAGACTCGATGAGAAGTTCAACATCTCACCGTTTCCAGCTCCTTGGGTCTAGACGAGTCTACATCCTTTCACTTGTTGGATTGAGATGGAATCTCTATTGTTACTCTACTGCAATCCTTGTTGTACACTTTACTGCACTCTCGGTTGTACTCCATTACTTTTACCTATAAGATCTACTGATCACCCTTCAGTACCTCCTTTGTTGCCCCTAGAGCCTTCAGGGTATCCAACTGAGTATTTTTATACTCACCCCTGCTTGAGATTTTCCCACACATGGTGTTCCCTTGTAGATGACAGAATGGTTTGTCATGACTTCATCGGAGCATAGGAGTTCAGGAGCTTGGACCGCGTGCGGTGGTCGTAGTTGGGTATCAGGTGTGGGACTCTCTTAGCTATTTTACTTGTGTTTACCTATTGTTGGGTTGTGGCACTTTTCTAGTTGGGTGCGTTTTTTTTCCTTTCTCTTTTCAGTTTATCTTCATCACTCACTTCGTACTGTTAAGAGGTCGATGCACCTTTGGGGTTTGTTATAATTGTTGGTACTTTAATTTTCCTTATACTCCTCACTTCTGCATTGAGTGGGTTGTGTGTGTGTATACAAGGACTCAAGAAAAGGACTCCCCAAGTTGTTTATCCTTCGGAGCTTTTCGCCAGCCCTGGGCCTATGGAGGCAGGCTTGGGTTTGTTGCGGATCAAGCCTAGGTAGGGTCGGGTCGTGACAAATAGAGTTTAGAGAAACAGTGACTGGTTTCCATCGGTATCTCTTTGTATCAATGAAAATGTAGCGGTGGAGTAGTAATGGTAGGTCTTGCATCGGTAGTTGTTACTCTCTGTAACCGTAGCTTTATGTATCAATGACTCTGTATAGTGGTAGCCCCAATTGGTTTTTGCTTGTGTTGTGGTAGCTTCTTCTATAAATAGCTGCTTGTGTAGTGGTAGCTTCTTATATTGGTGGCTGCTTGTGTAGCGGTGACTTTTTATATATCAGAAGACTTTGTCTATCAGTGACCATTGTTTATCAGTAGCCCTCTCTCTTTCAGTGACTCAAATAATTGAATTCTTATAAAGTATCTGTTCTATGAAGATCATTTCCAGTTTGAGTTAGAATCAAGATTAATCATTGTTAAACATCTATAATCAAAAATAAACGTTGAGTAACATATTACAATGGTTTTATATGACCATTTTGATACTCATATCAACTCATTAGCATGATGTCATAATTTAAAAGAATAATTAATATATAGATAGACATTATTTGTTATTATCAAAGCATATCTAAACATAATTGAGATTATAAAAATATGTGAGTCCAAAAAAAATGTTACCATGGTAAGAGAATTATTTACTGCATAATAAGTGACAAAATGAAAAGACTAACAGTTTAATGGTAAAGGATTAAAATACCTAAAAACTAAAAAAAATTATTAGTTTTTGATGTATTTTTTAACCCTAACCAACCCCAAAAAATATTAATTTTCATCCATTGTCATGGAATTTAATACCACCTCAATGTGGTTGGCAATAAATATAAAATAATCATTATTTTTAACACTTAAACCCACCTCTCCTCAAGTATTAATTCCACCTATCGCCACCCTATATCGAATATATATACTCAATGATCCTAAAATATATACCCAAACTACTCCTCCTCTCTATAAATACATCATACTAGTGATTTTCACATTAAAATAAAAAATCCAAGGACCTCAACAGTGTTTTATGGTGGTGATATTCTAAAGGTAATTTTCTCAAAACACCACTCTTTTTTTCATTTCTTCATCTACTTTCTCCACAACTCCATAATAAATAAATAAATGATAAATATAAAATAGTTTTTATAATATAGTTTTTTTATTATGTAATATCTTATATTCATACCTTATAATATATCCTATTATTTAAATAAAATAACTATTTTCCAAGTTATGGTGATTAACTATCTTTGTGAATAATGTTTTTTTGTCTTCGATTACCACATTCATGTCTAGTAATAAATTATTATCTAGGTTAAATAAGATTTTAATAGGTTTATAAAAACCCTTGTCATGTTTTATAATTATTATAGAGTTATAATATTAAATAAAAGGACAATATTTTGTGATATTCAAAATAACCTCCAAAATAAATTAATTATTAATCATTAAAATTTTATCGAATGAATCATCCTTATATTAGAAACCAAATTTAAATATAGAATAATTTATACTCTTTGATTTGGATTAATATAATTTCATTCCACTACCTATGTTTTATTCCCATTTTACAAGAACATTCATAATTATACTCAAGAGAACCACTCATGAAACCATCAAACAAATGAAACCAAAACAATTAAAATCATTAAATATTCTTAATTAATTGGTGATAAGATGTTATAAAAATGTATTATATGGTATTATAAACATGAATATGGTTTTTTAATTAAAAATTTATACATGAGGTCGATGTGTGTAAAACTTATGTTAAGCTTGTGGAAAGGGTATCTCTTCTCACATTTTACATTAGTGAGATATATGTCTACTTAACCACTATTCATTTTGTGTGTTGTTAATATACTTCCATTTGATATTAATTAACATGAATTTAATCATCTTCTAGTTATTCAATTTTTCATTTCATAATGATTACTATTTTGAGGCATATGATTCAACAGATTATAGGGAGGTAAGGGAATTATTATCCTAATTTCTATTATGTGGGTTAAACTTGTACATCATTGATTATTTCATACCAAGATTATTTTTTGTATGGATTTTAAAAATATAATTTCGTATTTCTACAAATTATAGTTTGATTTACAAATAATATACATATTCATTTCATTTTATTAATTTTCTAACCAATTTATAAGGGGATTTATTTTTAACTTTTCCCATAAAAATATCTTTTTCTTCTATGAAAATGGTTTGTAAAATTGTTTTTAATATTCTCCCATTGTTTTTAAAATACATTTTTAATTATTTTTTACATTTTAGAAAAAGATGGGAAAAATATTTTTTTCTAACCATGTTTGTTAGTGGCTTTTCTAAAAATTATATGGGTGTAATGATTTTTTAACTTATATGGAATGAACCCCATTATTCATAATCATGATGTATTAATGTTTTGAATCTTAATTTACATGTTTAAAATGATATCTTCAATGAAAAAGTCTTAATTTATAATTATATGGAATTTTAAACCTGTGTAATTTTTAATGTGATAATGGGTATTTTCATGATTAAATTTTCAATAATACAATTTAAAGTATTTTCATCAATTTTAACATCCTTAGTTAAATATTATGCTTCATTACAATTTATCTCTTATGATACAATCTTCTATGATTTATGGTTTTTGATTAGTTTTACTAGGGATGTACTATTATGATACCATTGTTATATTTATTTTGTTTATTATTCATGACTGTATTACAATACCAATTTTATTCCATGAGTAACCCTAATAATTATTCCTTGTGTTTGATTATTTGTGTGGAGAACATATGTATGATCATGTTGTAGTGGGTGAACCCATATAGTTCTCTAATTAATTGGATAATTTTCTAGTCTCTTAAGACAACATATTATGATAGGGAGTAAACCAAATTCCATTATGGGACTTTGTCTCCCATGTGATATAGTCTTGGAAGTTAACCTTAAACCATGTTTATGTCATGTTATCAGTTATTTCAAAATTTCCATAATTTTTGTTATTCTCTAATGTCTTGTGTTCTTTTATTATTTAATAACCCATGTCTTATGATCATCTATGTTTTATTTCATGACTCAATTTATTTCAATTAATATATGAGGTATAATTTTTAAATTTTTTATTCATGATCAAATTCCCATATGATAATATTATGATTTCATATGATAATGGTTTGATTACTCTTATTGTTTCCATTTTTGATCATCTCAGTTTACCCTTCTCATGTTTTCATTGCCCCGTGTTATGAGGAAAGATGCTAAATAAACTGTGTCTAGTAATATTTAGCATTGATGATGTTGATGACCTATTGTGAATGTTGGGTATAGTGGGATATATTGAATATATTTATAAACCATTTTCTTATCAACACAATATGTGAAGAGTTGTTCCTTATTTTCTAAAACTCGTAAACTAAAAGTTCTTTATTTATGTAATGATGAAATATTTCTTTTCGGCATTGTAATTTTTGTTGGAAAGAGTTTGGTTGAATTTATCAGTATCATAATCTAAAATGTAATATTTAAGTTTTTAGCCCCATATCTAGAATTGATGATTCTTGGATATTGTAATACCTCCTAAAAATGGTTAAAAGGATTATAATACCACGTATTTATAATTAAGGAGTTATATATATGATATGATTAAAATATATGGTAACAAAATATTTTCAAAATAATTGTGTATGATAAAAAACCCTTACCATACTAATTATGATGGATCCTTTGTATTGCATTTAAATCCATTGATATAGTAACATTTGGATACAACTGAACCAACCCATGATAAACATAACCTAAAGAGCACAATATTTTCATGCATTAGATAATACATCTCACAAACTGTTACAAAACTTTATGATAGAGTGTTTTATTTTCCTTGAGATTAACAACATAAACATATTATTCTAGGATAATTTATATATTATAATAATACTGTTAACCCATATCTAGACATCCATAAGATATAATATAATTAATTAAATTGGGAAAGGAAACAATAAATAATTGGTGAGTCTAAATCTTGAATACAGGAAACATTATCAACATATCATCAAGGTTTAAATGATAACCATATGAGATAAACTGGGAAAGGGAAAATTTTCCTAATTTTAATAACATTGAAGTGTAATAATTTTCCCTTAATCATGAATGAAGTATATGTTATCTCAAATTTTAAATTCATATACCATGGAAAAAGTGTGTGGAATAATGAGACATTAAACATTTGTTGACGAGAATAATTAAAGACACAATATTTTGAAATTGGAGTGTATCATAAACATAATCATAAATACAATTTTTTAAAGATACCCCTAAGACATTATTCATATAATAGGAATTTTTTAATTAAATATATACCATATTGGTCTTGGTATAATCCCTTATTGTTTAATTATAATTGGGATAAAGACTCTTGAATAACACATTGGATTAGGATACATCTTTATGTGTTCCCTTTGGCTTGGGATAAATCTTCTTGAATACTCATTATCATGGGATAATTCTAAAACCCCAAACTTCCACAATACGTTTCTCTTTGAATAATGCAATAGCTTGCATTTTACGCAACTTGGAGTTTTAACACACAACGACCAATCAAACTACTTATTATAAATAGTATTACACACTTTTTGAAATTTTATAAACTTTATTTTTCAAAATGGACAGAATTTTTGAATTCAGAATATCGAAATTAGTTTACAGTGATTTTTTGGTATTTTTCTAAAAACATTCTATTTCTGATGAAAAGTGAAAAACACTGTGTTATTGGTTGAAACTGACTTTTTATTTAAATAATTAGTTATTTTATTTAAATTTATTTTTGTTAAAAATATATACATAATACTTATATATGTTCAATGAAATTCATTGGGGTCATTTATAATAATATTAGATATATAAAATTGTATCTAACTTTTTACTATCTTTTACCCACCTTCTAGGAGGATTTGAAAATTTGAATAAAATTTAATTTTAACACTTATGTGAATTGAATTTAAAAAATATAAGAGAAATGGTTGACATAATTGAGTAATGTTTGGTTCAATTAGATGAAAATAATTTTTTGTAAATTGTAAATTTTGACTTTTATTTACCACGGTTAAAAGTAAATAGTGTAATGAAAGGTAAAAATGAATTTATTATTACCCTAACACATGTCCTAATTCTATTTCATAAGTTTATTTCGACCAAAAACAACTATATGAATAAAATGTGATCATTTAGGTCCACTTGGATTAGATTAGGACATTTATTATTATTTTATTTAAATAAGGGATAAAAGTGTTAAATTATAAGTTTAATAACTAAACCATTATTAATATAAGGTTATACATAAGATAAATTTGACTATAAATATTTATTAGAAAGATAAATCAATTTACTGCATAGTGGTTTTTTATTTATCATTTTGAGTCATTAATTAATTAAATTTCTTTTTGACACAATGAAGATGCAGTAGTTGCCTTATTAATGAAGGATTAAAATAATTTATATCATAAATATAAAAATAATTTTAAATTGATACTCTTGATGCATTCCAAGAATTTACTAGATTAATATGAAATGTTAGGGTTTATTTAATGAATTTTATTCAAAGTAATAATGTTTTTTGACTTTCACAAAAACAAAATACAAAACAGTGTCAAAATTGACATAAATGTGTTTTTAAAACAAGTACTATATTATTAGTTGATATATTATTAAAAAAATATAGTATACGGAGAAAGGACATAGATAAGGTTATATATATTAATAATGAATCACTTTGGGTTCTCTGGGATTTTTATAGTCTATTTATTAACTATTTATTATAATAATACAAGAATACATGGTAAAAGATAAACTATTTAACTAAGAGCTAAATAAAAAAGATAAGGTTAATATGGTCACCTAAACCTTTCTAGAAGATATTGGTTGAGACTTTTTCAACCCATATATACCTTATTATAGAAATAAATTATTTTTGATCCATTATAAAACGAATATGTTTGTATAACAAAATAATATTTCAAGATTTTCTTAAAGTGACCCTCACCTCTCTAATAAAATGGTACATCCCCTTATCTCAAAATCACACCTCCAAATCCATTTGGCATAACCAAACCCTACTCAAATATCCTCCCAACTACCCTCACATCATATTAGAGGCCCTTCCCTTATTATAAATCCATTCTACGGAGCCTTTTGTTCAAATCAAAAGAAAACACCCAAAGACAAAGTAATAATTTTATCAACTCTTTCAAAGTTCTTTTCTTCTTCCACTTAGTCTATTTTTGTTTTTCCCATACCAATATAATAACTCCATTACCTTATACATACTTTGATGTTATTATAAATTTGGTAAAACCATATTAATTATTTTATTCATCCTATGAATGACTAGTCACCATAAATGTGTATGTATGGCTTACCATCTCCACGTCGTGGGGTAGTTTGTTATTCAGACACGTCATTATTTGGATGTGTGTAATAATGAGTATAACATATGTTAATAATAAATATAACATGTTATGTATTATGTATATATGATATATCATCCAATTACATATGATTTCACCATAAATAGAATTATATTGTCTCTTGTGCGTACGTACGGATTACCGTCTCCATGAACGCAAGAAGATTCATTCCCCATTATAACTATTCAAGAATAATTTTCATTTTATTATTTAAAAATAATGTTTATGAACTTAATATATTTATAAATCTGAATCAAATACATCTTATACATACCAAATATGTCTTATTTAACCAAGAATATATTGTAAAACGAATCTATTAACACCCGAAATGATGATACTACTCAAATATTGTCAACAAAACAATATTAAAAGATCATATATGATACCATATTTATATATGTGGTTCTTGAATAATTTAATAACAATTATTTAACTGTTATAAAAGAGTTTAACATACCCTCGAACAAGGAAAAGTACACGGTAAGGGTTAATTCTATAATCTCTTTATTATCAGAGGTTGTTTATATGTGAGTATCTACAGGGAGATTATTATCATCCACATATGTGTTTCTTAAAAATGAATTTCAAAACAAATTTAATATTTCCTCGACTATGGGTTAATGTAATTTATTCCATTTTTTGTCTTTTTTATAATATTTTTATAAAGTAATAGTTTCTCCTTTTTCTAAACAAGTTACTTTTTGGCCTTTTCAAAAAATTAAGGTAAGAATGTTTTTTAACTTATTCGGCGGGTGAGGTTATTTTCCGCTGTTATAACACCTTCAAATATTACATTACAAAATTATAAAAATAAATGTTTTATTTTATAATTACTTGACTTTTAAATGATTTCAAAATAGAAAGAGATATTAATCTAAAATAATTTTGATTTCATCTATGTCAATAACCTTTGATGGATTCTACACTTGTTTGAAGTTGATTGGTGATGATACAATCTACCATATTTTATTGAAGGTTTTGTGATATGATTGACTATGGATGAGTTATTCTTATACTATTCATGGATTATGGATTATTATTTACATTTCATATTCTAGTTTTAATATGAATATTTATGTTTAATCCTTTTCATATGAAGAATGGATTGGACATAGTAAGTGATGGGTGGATCACACTATATCTCCTCAATTCATCGATAGGTCTCATGAGACAAACTAGTATCTTGGAACAAGTCATTCAAAAAATCTAATTTATAGTCGTGTCATGGGGCCTTGACTATGTAGTTATGATGTCTGGAATTGTTCATTCCATCATTATGAAATTGGTTATGGATATTGCATGTGATTATTCAACAATTATAATATCCATGTGAATAAGTAAATGGAATTATTTGATTTATATTTTCCATATTATGTAGATGTTTATGTTTAAAAAGCCAATGTTTTAGTCTTAAACATTGCATTCAATGTTTATTCTTATTTATGAAAGTTCTACTATATTTTTATCCTTACTGAGCTTCTAAGATCACCCCTTTCTATGTTTTATTTTTTCCAAGATTCGATGATGTATATTATGACTGGCTTGTAGGGATAGTCTAAGGAATATGAATTTGTTCAAATGGGACAATGTTGTTGTTGTTTTCCATTTTATAATGTAATGTAAAACTTTTTTATGTATATAGTACTTCCAAGGCTACTAAAATAATCGGTATTTCGGGATTTGATCCCTCATGATCATAGAAATGTTATGTAATAATGCATCAACTCTGGGTAACTAGGGTAAGGGAGTTACAATAAATCCTCATGTATATCCTTTATCATAGGATGAATCCTCCTTTATACAAATTTTTTTATTAGTAGGTATAAAAATTACCAATTAATTGGAGAGATATATAAATCCATATCTATTATTAATTCATAAATATGTGTACAACCTTAAAAATTGATTCTTCAAATCTTTAAGAACCCATGGAATAAAAAATGGGTTTTAAAAAATTTTAATATAGTTTTACAAAAATCAACCTAAAAGGTAAATAATTTATATCCAAACATGAAGAACTAATATTTTTATTTCTTAAGAACATTAACTTTTTTATTCATATAAAATAATTTCCAATATACTATAGAAAATATAAAAAAGAGGAAAATGGTGGGGAAATCATAAAATATTTTTAGAAAACTCTCATATCATTGGTGTAAATAAATAAGTTACAATCACATTGAAAAAAAGATTTCGGATGGCAAAGTGAATTTATTTTGAATAATTTATTTAAAAAATAATATTTAATAATATTTATTCGAAAATTTCTATTGATTTTCATAAAGGAATATGTTGTTGAAGAAAAATCGTGGAATTTTGAAAATATGGTAAACCATTTGAGTGTTTTCAAATGGTGTTATTCAAAACCCAGAACATAAAAAGGGGGAGTAAAACAACTTTCATAAAATAAGAGAATGAAAATATTGTAGTAAAATGAGTAATAATATATTTGGATTTATACGTATTATTGGAAAACTTTTTTGGAATAATGGTCAAGGAAATGGATTAATAATCATCTTTAAATGGGATGATATTTATTTATTAGATATTTTCAATTTAATGAGAATGATATTAATCAAGATATAACAATTGGGTTAAAGAAATTCCCATATAGTAAAGAGGGAATATCTTATGAAATAGAATGTTTAATAATTTATCAAACATAGAATAAGGATACTCAATGAAAAATAATTTAACTATGAAAAAGACAAATAATTAATTTAACCCCTTATAGATATCATTATTTATGGAAAAAAAAATTTCAAAGTTTTTTATTTGTTTCAAATGTAAATAAAAATTAAGAAAATAGATAATTCCACCTAATAAATTCCAAGATAATAATCTGCCCAAATTATTCGATATATATTCCATAAGAATAATCCGAACACAAGGAATGAGAATTTTTTTTTCCAAATACAATTATGGTAATGTAAAAATATGAATAAGTGGATTATGATGACATTGAAATTAAAAAATAATAATTAAATTGTATATTTCTATTTCATATAATGGTAACGGGTAATCGAATTCATCTAGTATGATAAATCATGCCGACAATATCAACCATATCTTATGGAATTTATAATGAGTTGATGAATCAATTACAACATTAAAAAATAAAAATCAAAACCCCTTGAAGGATTGGATGTCAAATGAAACATTAAATACCATGAAAATTGATAATATCATGACAAAAATATTATTGGGAAAGTATATAAACCATTCTAATAAAATCATTTTCAATAATAATAAAAATATCAAAAGGGAGAAATTTTGAGATTAGAATATCATACCGCAAATTGATTCATATATGATTAAACAATAACATTTATATATAAAAAATAACCATATTATTCACATATTTCATAAAAATATTAATTTCTCTTTATATTTATAAATATATATTACAATTATTCTAACAATTTATATTTTTTAGTTATTATCATTTTTCAATTTTTGGTGTCACTGCTGTTAATCATATAAAACTAGTTTTGTAATAGTGGTGTTTCTATTCATTTTTATCCCAATTTTATTTATTAAAATACAAAATATGATATTATTGATTATTATTTATAATTATTAATAAATTTAATATTTCATTCTATTAAATGTTTTATTTAAATCATTAATGTTTCTATAGAGATGGGAATGTTTAGCTACTTTTAAATTAATTAATGGTTGTATGTTAATTAATGATTATAATATTTCAATCAAAATTAAAAAAAATTGTTTAATTATTTATATAATATATTATTAGTAAATATTTTCTTAGAGACATCATTAATATTCTTTTGTATCCTTACTAAAGCGGGTGGTTAGACAAACCAAAACATGAACATACCATAACTAATGAATTTTAAATATTATGAATGTGATTTATCATGGAATGATAAAATTATTAATAAAAAATAATTATATTATTTAAACACTATTAAGGTGACATATTGGATTTTATAAGGGTTTAAAAAAATGAAGAAAAAATTATATGTTACTTCATCGAGTTAGTAGTCCGCAAGACACACGACAAACATTTTAATTTTTATGTAATTTGAGGGAATAAATTTGGATTATAATTTAAATATTAATAAAAATAATTATATTATTTATCTATTATTTATTTTTCAATTTTACCCGTATATTCTGAGAACTTAGTTGGTGGTGAAACAGCTATTCATTACTTTATAGAGGCAGTAGTTCGCATAATGCAGAAATGTTGGTTTCATTTTTATTTATAGAAAATGTGATAGATGTTTAATATTTATTACGTTATAATAATAAAATTAACGATAAATGAAATAATATTTTTATTTTATTTTATTTATAAAATTTTATTTATATGGTGTGAATGAAAAGAAATTAGATTATGAAAATAAAGTACTTACATTGAGAAATTATGATTTCCCATGGTCGATTCCATGTAAGTTGAGGTCTTAAGATAGGATTTATTGAAAAGAGACTCAATAATGTGGAAAATTATTTAGGGGAATTAAAAAGGGTACAGTTTCAAGTGTAAAAGGAATTTTTTAGGGTCGTCTTCAAGGGGTGGGAAGAGGCCCCTTTTATATGTGGTGATAATGGACTCTTTTATAAATATTAAAACCTAATATAATGATAGGACACGTTTCACATGATAATAATATATAAATAATGTTCAATAATGGATTGGGGGATGATATGAAGAATATATTCTCTAAAATAGTCAATTATAAACATGTTTTGGACGTGTTTTAATCCCCTTTCCCATGGATTTATTACTTATACCATTTTTGATTTAGTGGTAGTAAAAACATCACCCAGAAAATATAATTTCAATTAATCAAATTAAAATTTACCCTGTTATATTATTTGTTCAAAAATATTTAAAATATTCAATCCATTATTATATAAAATTTATATGGGTAAGAATATTTATTTTAACATTATCACATTTAACAAGTAAAAAATTCTTTTTATGAAAACATTATTTTCAAACTAAAAAAAATTAATTTTAGGTTAAAATTATAATGTTCAGTGATTTTATTAATAGATAATATTTTACTGTAAATCAAATAATTTTTCTCTTTGATTTAAATGAAATCAAAAAAAAATTACGAAAATATTATTTAATATGTAAAAATGAAAAAAAATAGTTTATAATTGAAAATATTATTTTTGCCGTTAACCATAGGTTTTATTAATTCATTATAGTTTTTTTAAACTTATATTTTTCAACCTTGAATACAAATTGGATCATTAAATTTTGATTTATATGTTAATATTTAATACTTACTTCATGGTAATGTTATAAATGGCACAATTTTAGCAAAAAATAAATTTTGAACTATTCGCATGAGAATCAATTATTTTAGAAAAATCTCAAAAAACACCATTGGCTAGTATTGAAATTTTAAATTATAAAATAATCATCATTTGGAAAAATAATATATATAAATTTTTAAATTTCTCTCAATAAATAATATATATAAAGAAAACTTATTAGTTTTATTTATTATAAAATTTATTTTGATGATTAATGGATTTTAGATAAAAATAATATTTTAATAAAATATTATTATGAGATAATTTTTATTAAAAAGAAATTATCATATGATTTTTATGAAGTCAAATGTATTTTTGATAAGGGTTTGAAAATAATGTTATTGTTCAAAAGGGGAGTGGGTTTATTATTTTAGAAGTCTAAGGACTGAAATAATTTAAAAACCCCCACAACCATTTTCTAGAAACAATGGGATGGTTTGTGATTTTTGAGATTTTATTATGTAGAATTGAAAACCAAATTAATAGAGAAATCCTCCTCATTTCCTATATAAACCCACAAAATCATCGATTTTTCTTCATTAAAACACCCTAGAGAATGTCCATACTATTTCATACACTCTTTATAGTCCTCCCAAGGGTCTCCCATGTTTTAATGAAGCCCCTCCCATGATTTTGGAGTCATACACTCATGTAAGGGATCTTCACGTTCCTCCCTTCTTTTTTAATTCAATCACCATATTTGGAATTTTTCTTCTTAATTGAATTTTTTTATGAGGTCATTTATTTAAATAAAAACCTATTGTAAAATGGGTGTTACATGAGTGAGGGATCATTTATTCTCTCTCACATTGACCTTTTTCCTAAGGCCTTACTATGCCAAAATTTCATAATGGATATCATTTTCACCATTTTATTCATGAACCTCTTTTACGTTATGTCTTTTAATTACCATTTATTCAATCTTCTACATGTTCTTCCATATTCCCTTAACTTTCCATTTTATTTGTAAATGGTAATATTTCCCTTTAACTCTAATTAATCACTCCCATTAACCTTTGTTTAGAGAGGTTAAAATGCCGAAATTCAATATGGGTTATTTCCTTTCTCCTATTTCTTTAAGTTTATTTATTATGTTACCCCTTAAATTTAAAATTAATTATGTTTATAAATTTATTTACATGTCCAAATTATTTTACATTTCATGACTAAATGATTTGGTACCCCTTTCCCTCTCACCAACCCATTTTGTGAATTTTTATTTGACATCTTTATGCTACCAAAATTGCACCATGATTTCCCATTCCAAAATAATGGTGTAGTGAATACCCTATCCATTTTATATAACATATAATCATATTTATAAAAATAAATTTATTTGATTGGGGACTTTATTGTATTTATTCCACATTCCTTGATCATGGAATAAATTATTATTATTAATGAATCCATGTTGTATCATCTATGCAACACACTTAATCAAGAGAATGAAATGATTATAATGGGTTCATCCAGATAGGGATATAATTAATTGGGTAATGTTTAGTCTCATGAGACATCATGTGAAATGGTTTTGGGATAATATTTCTAAGGCTACTCTTAAATTTAAAATCTTTGATACAACTTTTGGAGATTTATATATATATATATTAGGTGTTAGGGTTACAAATACATTAAGCACAGACATGCCACACACAGAGGCCAAAAAGGGAGACCATAGACCCCCCCTCCCCCACCACCACAAAGAGATATCCCAACCATAAATCCTTGTTCAAAAATGACCAGATGTCCTAGTGGGAATGAATCCCATTACATATCCAAAAATCCCAGTGGAGTGTCATGCATGGGTCACCAGGCATGAGTCATGCCTACATCAACACCCATCTATATAATGCATCAGGAATGTGTCACTGATTGCCTACAGAAATTCTCTCCCAATTAGATTTGAACCCTAGCTTGATGCAGGATTATGAGGAGCCTTTACCACATGAGTAATCCCCCCAACTACTTTTGAATATTTATATGATAGAAGATTATTATTATATTAGATGATAAAATATCGTTGATTTTAACGTCATTAACGATAATTCAAGAGATGTTTTATTATGTTAAGGTATATATATACCCATTTTTACTATCTTATATGAATGATCATATGATTTTGGAGGTCTAAGATGAATGGATTAAGATAGCCTTTGGGGTTAAAATAGTAATTAATTTTAGGATATTAGTGTTATATATGAGTATTTAAGGAATGATATATATTAATCATTTGGGAATATTTTTTCAATTTTGGAGATTAATATATAAAGGTATTATCGTACATTATGTTAAAAATATTTTAATTAATAAAAAAAATGAAGAATATATCGTTATTATGTAGTCTACTATGTGGTCTGTTATAAGTTTATTTTAGTGATTTAGGTAAAAAATTTATCTTGAGATTCATAATTTGGAGAAAAATTTGAGATAGTGGTTGAGATTAATTATACTTGGAAAGAAATAATATTTATTTATGTTCATAGTTTATATGATAAGGTAATTCCTTTACTCTGGAGAAATAATCTTGAATAGAAAATGTTTTGATATTCTTATGAATTTATGGTCATTTTATCCCTCAAATATTTATGGTTTTGTAGAAATGGAAATTATTTGGACCACCTTCTCTGTCACACTCAATTATTTCTTTGGTTTTAGTTTTCTATTCTATTTATATTTTTCCACTTTACACTAATGTTTTCCTACTAGGAAACCTAGTTATGTGACAACCTTCATACATCCCTTTCACTCTTTTCAAGGGGTTGTTTTATTAAATGTTTTTATGATATGAGTTTTAAATAATGATATTTTTATGTTTAAAAATAATTCATTGTTATTTTATGTTTAAATTGGGATGACTAAATTTATTAAATGGGGAGAATGTAACACCAAGATTTTTTAAAAGTGAAAACTATGTTTGATATCATATGTGATACATGACACTAAACCCATAAGAAACAATGATTATTTAAATATGAATTTTATATCATTTATATTAAATTTTATATATGAGTATTATTAAATAAACATAAGAAAAATATATATATATCCTATATATAATTATATATTCTTAGTAAATAATCAATCAATTTTTCGTAATGTCATTTTTTCCTTCAAAAAAATAATTCTTCAAAAAAATAATTTTATTCATTTTTACAAAAAATATTATTATAATTATTTTCTATAAAATATAGAAAATTTATTTCATAAAATTAGATCCATTTTTTATATCATACTTATATTATAATAGGTTTATTTTTGGTATTTATTGAAAAAATTGTGTTTTTAATAAATAGTGAAAATATCATTTTTAAGTGAAATCATCATTTCATAGTCTATATTTAGAAACATAAAAGTACCAATAATCATGAAATTCTATATAGAGGTGAAATGGTTATTATTTAGTAACAATTAATTACATATAAATAATCTTTATACGATATTTTTGTATAAGTTTTATTTAGTCTGAAAAATGAATTTTTCCAAAAACTTTTAAAAAATGAATAATGTATCTATATTATAATAATTTAAAATAACCAAAAATTATAAATGATATAAATGAAATATTTATACTATATATCTGTCTTTATGAATTGAAATTAATATAATTATGAATAATTGTTATAGGGTTAAAGTTATATATTATTTTCCTTAAAAATATATTTTTATAAAAATCACATTTCATCATGATTGTGGGTTTATATGAAATTAAATTCATCCTCCTAGAGGATTTTTTTTTATAAAATTGATTCCATATTTTTAATCATAATAATTAAATAAAAATTTAAACATAATTTTTAAAAATATGAATAGTAACTCAGTAAATATTAATTTCCACGATAAAAGGAAACAAGTTAATTTATGGTATAAAAATTTAGAAAAGAATAGAAACAATGAAACTCTAATTTTATGAATAATTATATTTCATTTTCATTAAAATGATTATTATATTTTTTCCATTATTGATTGATGATGTAATATGTTATATATTTTTTGTTAATATTCAAATTCAATTAAAGAAGTTATTTTTATGATTAATGGATTTTTAAATAAATAATATTTTTATAACATATTATTATTAAATAATATTTATTAAATATAAATGATTATATAATTTTTATGAAGTCAAAAGTAATTTTTATAAGGGTTCAAAAAAAATGTTATTACAAAAAAACCCGTCATTTTCAATAAATGTCAGTTTTTATATTGAAAGAAAAAATTCACCTGTGTAGGAAATTATTTATATTAAATGAATATTATTTTTTGAATCAGGATGTCAAATTTATTCAACAGTGAATTTTTCATAATTTTCTACGCCAGTCGAATTTTCGGGTAAAAATTAAATACCATATAAATATATATTTTGTATTATGACATCACAATTACATAGAAGTGATGTATTATGTAATTTAATTATGATCAACAATAAAATATATTTTTTCCATTTAAAATAATTTTATTTTATGTTTATTTTATTTATTTTTTACACCATTATGAATCCTCCAAAACATATTATATATTTTAAGATTTTGAAATCCTTTCTGTAAGAGTGTGACTCACATCCACATCCCCAAGAGTAATAATTTAATAAGTTAGTAACCATTATTTCTAAAATAAAATAGAAATATGTTCCATTTATAAAAACCAGTGTCAAAAACCATGGGATGGGATGTGGTTTTGTATATTTTATTATGAAGAATCCAAAACTAAAATAATAAATAAATCTGCATACATCCCTATATGAAACCACAAAAGATCACATTTACATTTTATAAAACTCCTTGGATCATGTCCATACTCTTATATATACTTCTTAGAGTCCTCACAAGGTTTCCCTAAGATTTCAAGATTCCCCTGCCAAGCCTTTGGATTCACACACTCAAGTAAGGGATCCTCACCTTCCTCTCCTCTTTTCAATTCAAGCACCATCATTGGAAGTTATCATATTAATTGAATTTTTTTATTTTTTTCATTTATTTATAAAAATCACCTACTATCTAATGGGTTTTACTTTAGTGATGGGTCACTTATTCCCTCACTTTTACATTTTCCTAAGGTGATAGAATGCTCAAATTTTATAAGGGATCTCCCTCTCTTCTTTTTATTCAGGAACCTATATTATATTATGACTTTTAATTTCCATTTTTTCAGGTTTGGATACGTTATTAAATATTACCCTTAATTTACATTTTATGTATAAATTATGAGATTCCCCTTTCACTCTCATTAAACAATCCCATTAAACTTTATGTACACCTGTTACCATGCAAAACTTTCGTAAGGGTTATTTCCTTTCCCCTCTTTCTTTAAGTTGTTTATTTTACTACACCTTGAATTTCTAATTCCTTATGTCGATACATATATTTAAATGTCCATATTACTGTACATTTGATGTCTAAATAATGAGAGACCCCTTTCTCTCTCAACGACAAATTTTTTGAATTTTTATTTGATGTCGTTATGTTTCCAAAATTTCACCATTATTTTACATTCCAAAACAATTGTGTAGTGAAAACCATGCTTATTCTCTATCATTGTGGCTCATATTTACACACATATATTTCATTTATTGGGGACTTACATGTATGTATTACACATTACTTAATAATGGAAAAGATTATGATGATGAAAAAATCCATGTTTAATGATCTATGTGGATCACTTAATCATGAGAAAGAAACGATTACGATGGGTTCACCAAGATAGTGCTACAATGCATTGGGTAATGGTTAATCTGATGGGACATCATGTGAAAGGGTCATGGTGGTTAGCATTGACTCATTCTCTATGTGTAATGATCTTTGTGGTCATCCATGACTCATTCTCTTTAATGTGTTATGATGCTTAACTCAAGATTATGTCTTGTTTTATACTGTTTCCATATTTCCCATGTTAGGATTATCATTCCATTCCATTCCTTATTATTCAGGGTCCTTTTATTCCTTATTGATATTTCTATTATCTAAAATGTATCACTTATTCCATGATTATTCCTTTATTGGTTTTTATATCTCTCCCCTTTCTTAGGTATTTTCTCAGGATATCCCATGCAGTTTTATGTTTGAAGGATTATTTGAGCATGATAAAGAAGTTTTAAATAAAGCATTGTTAAGGATTTTTTTAATAAATATTTTTTCTCCCATGTTCATGAAGTTATTATTTTTATTTAGTTCATAAATACACTAGACCTATAGATCTTTTTTATGTTGTATTAAGTGTAATTTTATTTAATTAATCAATTGATATTGTTTAATAAATAGAATCCTTGTTATAGAATTCCTCAAATAACATCCTCGTATTGGGAAAAAAAATTAGAGCATCGACCAAATTCCCCTTTTAGTAATCAAAATATTTCTAAAATTAGTCAGTCAACATGAATTCATGACCCTTTCTGGTCAAAGGTATTATAGGAGTTACAACCAGAGAATAATCATCTATGAATCTCTTGTAATATCCTAAAAGAACAAGGTAACTCCCCAACTCTTCCATTGTCTTGGAGTATTCCCATGAAACAAAAGCCTAGTTATTAAAAGGATCAATATAGAATCCCTACTATGAAAAAAATTTCCCAAATTAACTAACTTTACAAGACCAAAAATCACACATTGTCAACTTCATGGATAGCTTCTCATGACGAAGAACTCCAAAAATGGCATACAGATTCTCTACATGATCCTCCTTAGATGCAAAGTACGCAAGGATGTATTTAAAAAAATCTCCACAAAATTATCCAATATCACTTTAAATGCTGCATTCATCAACCCTAAGAACATTTATAGAGAATTAATCTTGCCAAAAAACATTAAAACTAACTCTAAATTCCTATAACGAATACTGAAATATGCTTTCTAGAATCCCTATCAATCACCCATATATGATGATTTCCTGACCGAAAATACATCTTATTGAACAAAATTTTTCCATTAAACTAATCTAATAATTCATTAATCCATGGAGTAGGATAGTCGTTCTTTGTTGTCACTTACTTCAAATCGTGATAATTGATATAAAGCCTCAAATTGTCACTAGCCTTCTTCATGTATAAAACAAGTGCATCCCAATGTGACCCACTCGACCAAACAAACTCACTATAATAGATCATAGATAAATAATCACATCTTTCTCATCCAAGAAATTCAGAAACTATATGGAGACATCGATATGGGATACACGACTAGTTATTGCTTGATCCCAAACTCGCTCTCTTATTGAGGGGGCTAACACTACAACCTCCTCTAGAAAGACATCTGGGTACACATCCTTAATCCTGGGAAACACCAACTATTGAACCATTGATGAGCTCATTATCTACTCGTAAATCAAGGAAGATAAGGAAAAACATTCCTCACACACATCTGGGGGTCTCACTCACCACCAAACACTTTTGGCTCTCCATTAGCACCATAAAACACAACCTACCTCCTAAATAAAACTACGAAATAACAAATTAAATTAAACAAATCCATGCTGAGGATGATTTAATATGGTTGTATCAATAAACATCAGAAATAACCACAACATGAATGCTTCCCTAGAACTAGCTCACAATATCTATAGACTCTATATAAGTTAGCTCAACCTCCAACTATTACTGTCAATACCAAGGGAACTGGAAACATCTCTATATCATGTTTCAAAGCATGAACGAGGGTATGTGATATAAAGGATTGTGTAAATTCTATGTCAAAAAAATAATGGACCCATATAAAACCCAAGGAAATGGTACCTTGAATGATATCTGGCTTTCCTAATAATAGAAACACTAAAGTGTGAAACTGACCATGACCTGATCCATAGCTTCATTAACCCTACTAATGACCACCTCCATGGTCATGTATATACTATGTGGAATTGGAGAATATCGTAGTTGTACTCTTACTTCCCTGTCTCCTCTGTATCGATCCCAAATTTGAGCACCCAACAACTACTACCTCATATAAAAATGCCTCAATAGAAAAACCTTAATCCAAGAACCTAACACACAGTAAATTATCATATTGTTTTGGAAATCTCATCACTAATGACCTCATACTCAACATGAAAAACATGCATATGATCCCTTGGATTAAGTCTGAGAGACTCTTCCCAAGGATAAATGTAATGATTATGATGGTTGGGACCTACCTCCGACAGACCAAAATATACTTTTTTTAGACAACTGGAATCATTGAATGATAGCTCTTCTTTATGAGGAATCCTGACAAAATCTATCTCATAATAATCTGGTTCTAACTAAATTATTCTCAGTAACCTCTACTATCACCAACACCTATTGATACATCTTCAACATAAATTGGGGGACCTAGAGTTGAGCCTCTAGAGGTTAATAATTCTTGAAATTCCTCTCCCTTATCTCCCCATCTAGAAACAATTATGAAGCATATCACAAAAGGGTCCTCAAATGGATCCCATACTCCCACATAATGGAACTCCTCTATAGAAGGGTAATTAAATCATAGAGACTGGCCATATTTACAGTCTAATAAAGAAACGCTAAATCGAACTAGTCTCGTAACTTCTCACAGAAGATTTACAACTTCTTGAAATCCCAATGGAATTAGAACCATCAATTCCTTATTTCTCCATTTTTCATCATCACATCCAACAAAACTCAGTGATCCTTCTGATCAAGGATCGAACTGAATGACTTCTCAACCACTATCAACCATCATTTTATGACTAAATCTAAAATAGATAACTCATACATCTATAGAATCTATCACTAAAACTATAAAAG
Source organism: Viscum album (assembly GCA_963277665.1). Taxonomy (NCBI): domain Eukaryota; kingdom Viridiplantae; phylum Streptophyta; class Magnoliopsida; order Santalales; family Viscaceae; genus Viscum; species Viscum album. The sequence goes on from OY728147.1 coordinate 1,332,812,763, forward strand.
TTCTCTCCTCTATGTGTTATCATCATCGAACTCTACTTTACAATGATCAAAGGGAATATCCTACGGAACAAATTCGGTGTGACCCAGATGAGGACATCAACCTAGGACCATTTCTATAAAATGAAAAAATTATTAGATCTATTAGACATGGAATATATAATATATAACATTAATTATTTATTTATTTTATTATCTTGTTTAGTTTTTAATCTATCCCAAAGTCTAACCATTTCAAACATAGGCACAAAGAAGAACCATGCATGATCTTTTCCTAGATCTCTACCAAGTAACCGATATCACTTAATTTAGTAGTCTCAGTAAACATAAAGGTACATGTATCAGATCACATGGGGACCTATAAACTCATGTATCATCCAGAATCTTGTGTTTACATTACTTACTAGACTTAGTTTATTTTGTTTCCCTACCAAAATGTGAAATCTTACTTGTGCCTAACTCCAAACGTCATCCTATCCCTAAAACTCAACCTATGATACAACTTTTTCAATAACCCTAGCCCAAAAGGACACCACAATGGGAATAGAAACATAGTGACTGCCTGAGTCCAACCCCCAATAGGCCCTTTGTTTGTGACTAGCACTGAGGGTATAATAAACAAATTTATGAGATTCATTGCTCTATAAGAGAAAATTTTAAAGAAATACATAAGATAGAAACACTAATGGACAATTTCTCATAAATATATATAAATAAATACCACTTGGAAAAAATAAATTACAAATAATACTATAACAATTTAAAAGAAATATAGAAGTGCCAAAAAGGTAAAAACATCACTGAACACGAATACCAAAAAGGTCCTATAAAACTACGAGCTAATTATATCTTGGCTGATCTCCAAACTACTGTGACTGGCCTAAAAAATTATATATAGGTTGGTTGAGCATAACGGTATACTCAGGAGGATCCTCCTTGGAGTCTCATGTGTAAAAGATAAGGAAACTATGATAAATCCCAATGATGAAAAGTGAGACTAACACATCACATAAACAGATATACTAAGTTCCCAACCTCACCATGGATAACTCTCACCAAGTATCTCATAAAAGTGATAATATATCACAATAATGAAACATCATGGGTACCCCTCTCCATATTTCCCATTGGTTTTCCACTCTTCCCCAATGTATCATGTCTTGAGGCATCTATCTCTAAAATAGACCAGCTTGGAGACACCTCAGAATGTCATCACAACATGGACCACATGCATCACGTCCTCACATAATACCAAATCACATCATGATATATTTTAACCATGTATTTCTCAAAATCCCCTCCATCCCATATGATATGTATCGTACATCATGTATTATATCTCATGCCATTATAGCCTATTCAGTAACGACCTAAACTTTCTGAATGATAATTGTTTCCTAAAAATGTGTTGTATATTATTTTGTACAAAAAAACTATATCTCAATAATAATGAGATAAATATATTTAAATGTGACCATTGGGTTTCAAATTTCATATGACCATTGGTAAATTATGACTATTGGTCAATATGACAGTGGGAAACAATACTCTTAAAAATAATTTTAATGTTATAAATAGTGTTACAAATATAAATGATAATTCTTAATTAATAAAGAAAGAAGATTAAATGGCATCATCAAGTAGGGTAATTTCAAATGAAGACCACTTTTTAGAATGTGGAAGTGAGGCATCATCTTTGGGATTCACTCTTGACCATGACCAAGCTAATCTTCAACATGTTAAGCTTCAATTAAATCGCCTACGGGATAAGTTCAAGTTAGTGTAGAATGCCACTTAGGCAATGCTATTCGAGTCTCTCAAAGAGTCTATCACCATAACACACAATTTCCATAGGTCATATGTAGGTTTAATGAAGATTTATGTGTCAATGCCTTATTCACAAAAATTTTAGTACCTTTGTTTAAAAAAAATGTTATTTCTTCATTTCCCTTTTAAAAATAGTTTTTCATAAAATTGAAATTAAAATTGATAAATTGATTTTTGGGAAAAATTTAATTTTTTAGAGATATAAATAAAACACAGCTTTATTTATTTTTTATTATAAAGAAACATTATTATCAAAAAACTCTTATTTAATTACAAAACATAAAATAATTTCATTTTTTTAAGAGTCGAAAATTTTACTATGCATTTTATATCCACTATTATTTTTAATAAATTAGAATTTATAAAGATAAAAGATAAATTTCTCATATTTAGATAAATATTATGATAAAATAAATTTCAATGTTTATGTCATAACATGGATATTTTGATATAATGGATTTTTGAGAATTTTATAAAATACATTTGTTTTTAATGAATAAAAAAGAAAAGTTTGAGTTTTTCAGTATGTTTAATGACATAATTAATTATTTAATAATTAATAGAAAATTTTGAAAGATTCGTCTGGATTAATATATGATCATAGGTATCCAAAGTGGCCAATACCATGGCCGAGCACATGGTTTTTCAAATACCTCTAGTGAGGTGTCCAAGGAAATTAATAAAAAACTCCCTCTCATTTACTATAAATACCGACCCATTTCTTCAATTAATTTGATTCGCAATCCATTGTATATGAATATATAATATTATAACATCCCATGAAGTCCTCCCAAGGTGTCCTCAATCCCCCATGTTCCTGATCGTCGAGTTTTAGGAGTCACTTTTCAAGGGAAGGGAAATCTTAACTTCTCTTTTCCTTCCAATTTCTCTTTTTATATTGTATGTCTTTCAAATTTACATACCATTTCCTAATGTCATTTTAATTATATCCATTTAATATATTATTATTCTTTTATTAATGGTATACCTTTTTATTTCTCTCTTTATAATGTTTTCCAAAACCATGATTCTTACCTGTTATGATGCCGATTTTTATTTTCAAAATTTCTCTCCTTTTCTAATGAAATTATTTTATTTTCATTATGTGAATACACAAACATCTTTTCTTACAAGACTATTAACCAAGATGTAAACATGAACTATTTTATTATATAATTTAAATACATAAAACCCGGATTACCTTTTCATGGTTTATAAATGACATAATGATCATGTGTTTTTAGCATTTTTTAAAACGCCCTGATTTTGATATGAAAACCATTTTTTATACCCCACTGGATATTTATGAGATTATTTATTATGATATTTGAGGGTTGCATTAATTATGAAATATTAAGGTGTCACCTTGATAGCTCTCCAATGCATTGGTTAAATAATGTATTCTCTAAAGATGACATGTTTTACGATACCTTGTTAAATAACCTTCATAATTTTTATGACACCTCATTGATAAATCTTGGTCATATGCTTATGAATGACTCAATTAATTTTTTTAGAAATATTTACAAGCTATAACTCATATTCTTAATTTTATTTTCTGACTCTTTCTCATGGATTTAATTATTTCCACAAGTTCCAATACATATTCATAAAGACCTCAATTAATTTATTTCACTTATTTTCAATTACTAGGTCTTATGATAACCCTCTGTTTTGATGTATGTCCCCTGGTTATGAGATATAATAAATGTACTTAGGATGATTCTTTCAGAATCCTTTAAAGTAGAATATACTATCTTTTTATATTTTCTTGTATTATGTACATTATTTCTGTGAAACTAAACATTAAATGATCCTCTAATTGTATAATGTAATGAAAAGTTTATGTAATGAAAATTCAAGATTCCATAGTTGGTATCAAATGATGGTTTAGTTATATGTGGAAATTATTATTTGAAAACATTATGAAAAAACTTAGGAAAAAGTTAAAATAAAGGGTAAAATCAAGATATTTTGATGAAATATAAAGTAAGTTGTTTTCGAGTAAATAAATCCTTGTTTAGATGTGAACAAGTTGATGTGGCTCTCGAATAGATGTAACTTGGGTAAAACCCAGAAACACCTATATGAGATAGAATCAAATGGGAATGAGTGAAAAACAATGGTTCTTGTTTAACTCCTGGTGTGACAACCCTGAGGGATATGTTTGGCTAATAACAAGAATTTTATAAACCATTACGAAGGACTTATAAAAAATGAAATTGTTGTCAAAGAATAACATATTAAGAATGATGTATATGAAACACCTTTAGAATTATAATATTATCAAATGAAACAAATTTCTTTCTAATGTTTTATTCGTTTAAAAAATGTTGGCAAATAGAAGAAACATTGTAAATGGTGATTGTAATGGATCAGGTGATGACAGTCTTCTGATGGAATCTAGAATGGAAACCTTTATAAGAATAATGAATTAACTAACATGATTTATGAGAAATAACTTGAATCAAGATAACTGAATTAATTCACCCTAAAGGGGAAAAAATTTTGTGTTAATTATGGATCAAAAACCACAATATTTCATTGGATCTACTGGAGAATTTATTTTCGGAATAGTGGATAATTTTTATCAAAAAGAACAGTTCAATACATCATTGTTCAGAATAAGAGAAACTCAACCTAGCTATTTACTACCTAGAGTGGGATGATGATCAGTGGTGGACACTGATTAAAAATATGAAGCCATGATGGAATATTGAAGCTATGGATTATGACTATTTCAAGAGACCATTTTTCAAAAAAATATTTCTCCCATTCATTGCGAACGAAAATGGAGAAGGAATTATTAGATCTAAAACATAAATAAAATGAATATGTTTAAATCTATGAGATGAACGTCACAATAATTTCTTGTTACACCTATTTTGTTGTCATGGATACTAATTTGAATGTTGATAGATTCTTTAGTGTACTAAGAAATATTCTATGGAATAATATTTCCAACAAATACTATGAAAACAGTAAAGAGGTCTTAAAGAGTTCTATGAAAGTTATACTAGAGTTCGGTGATATGTAGTGGTCTCTCAAATAGAATTAAAATAATAGATCTTTAGTGCCAAACTGGGGGAGGATCATTTACCATGCAAGAGGTGGAAATAAAGTGTATCTTTCCACATGAAAAAATGTTGGAAAAGTATTCAAGGAACTACCTGCTTGAGAGTGGGAAGTGTTAAAATTGTGGAATAGAAATCTATATTGCTCCGAAATATCATATTGAGGTGAAGTTTCAATTTTTCAACACAAATTACAAAGGTAATACAGTGCCAGATTATCCAAAATACCAATGCTTCATGTGTGGATAGACTATCCACTTTTCTTATCACTATCCAAATCTAAGGGACGTGGAGGGGAATCACTATAGACATCAACATAGTACAAGGGAGTAATGTAGTGTTTTTTCTATCATTATGTATGAAGTTGAAGCTCAAAATTATGTGGTAGATGGTACTCTTGTTTTTCTATAAAATATAGAAAATTCTGTGTTTGATTATGGTTACACACATTCTTTTATTTCCTACATATTTGTAAAAAATATAGAATAAATCCCTGAACTTATAGAAGTATAAATATAATTTAGGACTCTTGGAGGGATTTTCCAAACATTAATAGTATACAGATACTCTTATATTTACTTTGGTGAGAATAATCTCATAGAAAAACTTATATCAATTCCCATGTTGGAATTAAACATTGTACTAGATATGGATTACATCTCAAATTATAACATTAATATCAAATAAGTAAGAAATTAAATATTAGTAGTCTTGAAAATAAAACCTAAAGTTATTTCAAATGAGAGATATCTTGACATGAGCATTATCTAGAATCACCACCAATAGTTTTATTTATAGAAATGATCAATGGATATGAATAATTAAATGAATGTATATAAATAGAAAATATCTCTATAGTTCAAGAATTCATTGATGTATTTACTAAGGAGTTACCTTGACCTCCCACAGAAAGAGTGGTAGAGTACTCTATTGAGCTCATTCATGGTTCCAAGACGATTTTAGAGACCCCATATAGAATGGAAAATTTTGATCTTGAGGAATTAAATAAACAACTCCAATATATTTTTGAGAAAGGGTTTATCTAGAAACATGTGTCTCCATTGGGAGCACAAATTCTATTTGTTAAAAAAATGATCGATCAATACAGTTATGCATTGATTGTAGAGAATATAAGGGGATCATAGTGAAGAAAAAGTAACCTTTACTAAGAATTGATGATTTATTTGACAATATTAATGATGAAAATTTCTTCTCCAAGATTGATCTTCAACATTCTTATCATCAATTGAGGGTGATGAATAAAGATATTCAATAGTACACTTTCCAATAATGATATATACATTATGAGTTTGTTGTTATGCCCTTCGGTTTGACTAATGCTCCTAAAATTTTTATGGATTTGATGAATATAGTATTTAATAACTACATTCATTACATTTTTTTAGTTATTATTGATGAAATTTTGATATATTATAATAGTTCTAAGGGGAATAAGCATAATATAAGGGTTATATAGAAAAATATGCGGAAGGAGAGGCTCTTTGGAAAGTTCAACAAATGTGAATTTTTTTTAAAACAAGTTTATTTATTGGGGAACATTGTAACAAATGAAGGAATCTTAGTCGACCCTGCAAAGACAAAGGTTACGGAAGAGTAGCCTAAACATAAAAAAATAACTGATATTTATTGTTTCATATATTTATTAGGATATTATATGAGGTTTGTGAAAAACATTCAATTACTTTATAATCCACTAACCAAGTTAATTAAAAAGGAGCTAAGTTCATCTGGATAAAGGAGTGTGCATAAAGTTTCCATGAGCTGAATAAGTGATTGGTAATTTCACCCATGATAACACTACCCTCTATCATAGAATTAATCATTATTTATAGTGATGCATCTCCAAAAAATATTGGGTACATCCTCATGGAAATTGATTAGTTTATTTCTTATACATCATGATAGTTAAAGGATTATTAGAAGGTCTATCCTACGCCTGATCTAGAGCTAGTTGTGGTTGTTTTTTCTCTAAAAATATAGAGGAACTAACTTAGTGTGGAGAGATGGGATATATATAGACCATCAAAAATTGAATTATATTTTCATGAAAAATGATATTAACAGGAGATAGGGTAGATGGTTTGAACTTATTAAAGACTATGATTATAAAATTCAATATCACCTCAGTAGGGAAAACAATGTCACTGATGCATTAAGTAGGGAAGACCCTGTTGTGTTGGAAATGATGATGATTAAAGTACATCCTTTAATTAAAGACAAATCAAAAATGGACATGGTAATTCTAAGGTAATATAAATCATCAACCCTATACCAAATTATTTATCAACAATAATTACTAGATAAGATCAAGAAATATTAAAGAGATAATACTTTTTTCAAATGAATAAAGAGTCTATGAAGGTTAGTATGTTTCTTATGTTAAATTTTGATCCAGAATGTGTATAAAAATTTTTTACAAGGAAATATATTCCATATATTACGAAAATAATAAAGGATCTCATGGTTGAATCTCATGGATCTAATTTCTCAACATATCTTGGAAGCATGAAAATGTATAGGGACCTTTATGATCATTATTTATGGTATAACATTAAAAGGTATATTTTTTAATATAGTAAAAGGTTTTTGGTGCGCCAACAAGTGAAGGAATAGGGAAAACGTCCTAAATGTCTATTGTAACCACTTCATATACCAGCATTGAAGTGGGAAAATATCATTAGTGACTATGTCACTAGTTTCCTGAGAAAATCCAAATGAAAAATGAAATATGGGTTATACTGGGTTATATCACTAGGTCTTCCCATTTTATCTCTATTTCATAAGATTTCTCTATTGACCAACATTCCATGATTTATGTGAAGGAAGTGTAAAGGCTGCATGGGGTACCACTTTCTATCACTTCATATTATGATCCAAGTTTCATATAAAAATTCTATAGAAGCCCTAAACATGCTCTAAATAATAAATTGAATTTCAGTATGGCGTATCACCCTCAAACTGATGGACAATCTGAAAGAACTATTTATACACTCAAGGAAATTCTGTGAACATTCTCAATGGAATTTAATGGTGTATGGGATCAACATCTCTCAATAGTTGAGTTCTGATACAAAAACTAATTCAATTCGAGAATTCAAATGGAACTATATGAAGATATATATGGGAAGTGAATTACAACTCATACTTGTTGTGATGGAGTTGGGGAGAGAAATATTCTTGGGCCTGATCTATTACAAGACATGACAAAAAATGTTCATATCATCAAAAAACACATAAAAACGTCTCAGATTCGATAGAAGAATTATTTTGAAAACCATAGAAGGGAAATGGATTTTGATGTTGGTGACAAAGAATTCCTTTGAATTTCTCCTGGGATGAGAGTCATGATGCTTGGGAAGAAATGAAAGCTCAAACCTAAGTACATTATCCCCAATGAAAACCATGATCGCACAGGTGTAGTGGCCCATAGGCTTGTACTTCTTGAAAATATATCTCATGTTTAAGAGGTTTTACATGTATCTCTCATGAGGAAGTAGTTACTTGACCCTTCACATGTACTAAATCCCAAATTGGTACAACTAGAACATGACCTTTATTATTAGGAGTATCCATTGGAGATCTGGGACGATAGAGACAAGGTTATATTCAACAAGACTTCCCACCTTGTTAAAGTGTTGTGGAGGGACCACAAATATGAAGAATCCACGTGGAAACTAGAGGAGACAATGAGGAAAAAGTACCCACACATTTCCTCAAATGAAAAAATGAGATGAAATTTTAGGGATAAAATTTCTTAAGGGGGTGAATAATGTAATAACCCAAACATTTTTTATGATAATTTTTTCCTGAAAATGTGTACTATATTATTTCATAAAAAACAATGTCTCGTTAATATGTAAGTAGATATATTAAAACCTTGCTTTGTCATCCCGTCTGCGGGATTAAATTTAAATTTATTTTTGCCAATTATGTGTTTCTAATTTGAAAAAATGGATTAAATATTTAGAATTATAATAATGCTTAATTTATAATATTTCTATTTTATATTTCTACCGAAAAGGATAGTGAAATTAATTAGAATTAATTACAATGATTAATGTAAAATTAAGCATAACAAGGGGAAATCCTTAAAATTAGGAGAAAATGACCTAGAAACATGTACAAAATCCAATTTTATGGAACTATTTCGACCATATACAAAATTTATGATATTTTTTTCATTTTTTATGACAATTTATATGGAAAACATGTTGTCGGAATTCCCTCTTCCAATAATTTACAAGAATGCCACTCCTCATCCACTATAAAAACTGTCTCTCCTCTCTCACTGATTTTCACCTATAAATCCCTTTGGATCATCAAAAATATTACCAAATTATATAACAAATTCCCTCCACTCATAATATAAGAATAAATTTTTGAATAATTTAAACCAAGGGTGTCATTTCCTATAAACCAAAAGGAGTTACCTGAATAAGAGGTAGTGTTCTACAATGATCACTTTTGATTCATTTAATTCTCCACCATTAAAATTATTTATATGTAATGGTTGTATAATAACATAAATATTTGAAATATACTAATATGTTTTTTTGATAACATTTATATCTACACCTTCAAAAAAATCTTTCAAATGGGAGAAACACTCATTGTTTGTGTGTATGGAGGATTATCGCCTCACAAACCGATGTTGTTTGTTCTTCCATTTAAAACCATTCATGGTAGGAAATAATGATGGAATAGTAGTTTATATGTGATATATATATGATATTTATAATTTCTTTATTCTTATTTAATTCTTATATAACTCATACCTTCATTCTTTCCATTTTTTTGGAATACGATAACAATGTTTGAGGACGTGTGGATAACCACCTCCTTAAAGTGATGCCATTCATTCAAGCTATATATAGAATGTATAAATTAAGGTCTTAATAAAGATTTATAACATATATTACATAAATATTTTACATTGATTTTAATATAAATATATATTATTCACGTTTAATTCTATTAAATACAAAAATAAAATGAATGTCGCGTCCATGTGTACGTACAACCTACTATCCCTATGAACAGTGCATTTCATTTCATTTCTGAAAAATATTAATGATTATTATAAATAAATATACACTAAATATATATTATAATTAAATAATGGTTTACATTCCATATATTATGAAATCATGATCAACCTAATTAGAATGAAAAGTTACAAGTCAAAACATACTCAAAAAACAAAGTAGTTATTACCCGAAAAAATGAAAATAAGGAAAGATCATTAATGGATGGGTAATATGATATTATAAAATAATAATATATACTATTATAAATATGATTATTGTTATTTTATATTTTTAATATCATGACTAAAATCATTATATTGTAGGTTAAAAGATTTTCATCCGAAAAGAAATGCATGGTAAGGGATTTTATCTCAATTTCATTTCATTAAGGCATATCGTAATGTTACTCAACTTGTTTCTTTTACATTTTTTATATACGGGCCCTTTTACATTAAATATAATTAATACTTTATTATTCAAGGTATTTTTAGTTTCCATTTTAATTATTTCATCTATGGGGGTACGAACATAAAGACACCAACTGTTTATGAAATTTCATAACTGAATTACTTTTTATTGGGTTATATTACTTTTTTATTGTAGTTAATATTCTAGGATTATCCATATAATGAAATTTAATATGTAACGCCCCGACCCCAGCTACCCAGAGTCGGTGCATTACTTCGTAATATTGGCATGATCACAAAAGATCATGTCTCGAAAGACCGATTAGTTTAGTAGCCTTGGAATCACTAGATACATTCATAAATTTTACATTACAACATAAGGTGAAAAACTAGAATAACAAAGTCTCCATAGTCCACACTCATATACCCTTCTGACTATCCATGAAGGTCATTCATAGAATACTTCTTCACATCCTGGAAAATATTAAAACATTGAAAGGGGTTAGCTTAGATGATCAGTAAGGATAACAATATTGCGGAAGCTTTCATAAATAAACATAAACATTTAAGGCAATGTATAACTAAAACAAAATCCTTTTAAACTTGAACATCAACATAATATGGAAAAAGTAAAATGAGATAATGCCATTTACTTCTTCACATGGATAATCTACTGGTCAAATAATCACATGCAATATCAATAACCACTTTAATAATGAGGGGAGGTATAATGCCAGACATTCTGAAACATTTTGTCAAGGCCTCGGCCAAGGCGTCTAAAATTATTAAGGCCTCGGCCAAAACCATAAATCAAATTGGGAATGGGCCTCGGCCAATTCCACGTCTTGTTGTCTCATGAGACCTACCGATTGATCGAGGAGCTATAGCGGGCTCCACCCGTCACTTATTAAGTCCAATACATTCCTCATATGAATAGGTTTAAACATATCATAAACCATAACATAATGGTATCACATAAAACAATCATAAAGGAAACATAAAATTTCCACATTTCAATCACAAGATATCAATACAACACATTGATATAATAAAAACTCTTTCAAATCCATTTTCAATACCAAAATAAAAGAAAATTATAACATGGTATTTATTTTTCATTAAAAAAAGGTATGGCTTGTAGAGGAAGCCGAAACTCAAATAGTGGTAACGGCGGCAGAGAAGTCGTTGTCGCCGCATACGTACGAAAAAAACATTCCCTTTTGTCGTTTAGTAAATGATTCGTATAAAAAGGATTCCTTTTTAATATATGTAAAAGTCAAAGGGGTTTATACACCGTATAAAAGAAATTTGTGTATAAAACCAAATATGCCTCAATGAAAAGAGATTGAGACGAAGTCCTTAAAAAGGTAATTTTTAAAATAAAATAGATCTATTATGTGTATTCACTATATTTACACATAAAGAACGTAAAAATAAAAAATAGGACATAATAATATCATGACATAATTTGAATGTAGGAGATTAACCCAAAGAATGGAAGTTGGGTTAAGAAGTTCCCTTACATTGTGTCCGACTTGACTCAACTGTTCTTTAACCTCCTGAATAACAAAATAGAGTTAATATCTACCTTATTAAGAACCATTTTCAATTTCAGTAACCTTTTTATATCACTTATTTCAATTTTATGAACAGAATGTAATTATTTAAGTTAATAACGGTCGTTTTGTCGATCTTTGGTACTTGAGTCAACAATAAACTTCTTATAATTACAAGTTGTTCATGTGGTGAAATATCCATTATATCCCGAATTATATTCATGACTTAGTTTTCATATATATCATATATATCTAGTATATACATTCATTCATAATATTACGTAACATTTAGAGGTAAGAAATGAAATGCACCGTTCATGGAGACGGTAAGCCGTACGTACGCATGAACGCTACATTCATTTCTGTTTCGTATTTAATGGAATGAAATCATAATTATATAAAGGTATAGTATAGTTCCAGTATAATATCATATATAATATCATTTAATCTTTCCTTTACACATCCCACATATGGTATTAACGATTCACATCACATTGAGGGGGCGGTAGTCCGCACTTCCTAAAATGAAAATATCGTATTTACCCATAATGGAAATCATAAATTATTCCATAAATGAGAAATATAGAAGCATATGAAAAACATAAACATATTATATATCATATATAAATATAGTGACATCTTAATGACCACTTTTGAAGGTTTTATATGAGTGTTGAACAATCATAGTTTCGTGAGGCAGAAATTCGCCATCCATAGAAACCGTATGTTCTTTAACCATTAGATGTAGGTGTGTGTAAGTGTAGCTCGAATAATTTTTATAACAACATCCTAGTATATTGAGGATATTTTTGTTGTTACAAAAGAAATGAATAAAAATAGTTTAAGGGGTTGGAGAAGCAAAATAAAACAAAATATCATAAGAGAATATATTACCTTAAAATCGGGTAACTCTTTTTGATTTGAGCCAAAGGATTCCTTGGGAAGAATTATGCCCAAAGTGAGGCTTCTAGGAGTAAGGGGGGAACGTTGGGAGAGTATTTGGGCAGATTTGTGCTGAGAAAAATGGCTTGAAAGTGTGAAGGAGGTGGTAGAGGTGGGGGCCTTTTATAAGAGGAGAGGAGGGGCACTCTTGGAAAGTAAGGAAATTTTACATTATAATACAATGATTTTAGGATTCTAAAGGTCCCACACTTATATAATTCGTGGCTAAGGTGATAAGGGTTCGAAATTTACCCATACATTAGTCTTTGGACAAGTGTAAGCCTTGGATTGTACATTATCTTTTAATTTTATTAAAATCGTTAAATAATGAGGTCATCGCTGCATCATAATGATGTCATAAATAATTTAATTTATTTAATGTCTATAAATTATAAAAAAAATACTATGATGTAGGAAATCTTTTTATCTTTCCAATGACTATTTATAGTCAAAAATATGACTTGTAAAACCCCATGTAAAAATTGTTTTAGTAAAACATTTCATGTTTGTGTCATTTTTTACATTAACATTAAATAAAAGGTATTTATGTCATTTTCCAACTAAAGTGGATCCATGGGGTCCCCAAGTTGACCCATGGATTGTATTTGTCTTCCATGGAACATCCAATGAGGGTAGGACATGTGTCAAGCTCATCTCATATTATTAAAACATTATTTTTACCTTAAACTACACTAATTACCTCTAATCGCGATTAAGAACATAAAAGTTACTATTCACCAAAAAATTATTTTAATCTCATTAAACCAAATTTTACTTATTAATGAAAACCATGTATTTCGGATTTTTGAAAATCAATTCATAGAAGTGCTAATATTTCATTTAAATGAAAAATCAGTTATTTAACTACCACTTAGTGGTTTCACTATTCATCAAAAATTGATGTTTTTCAGAACAATGCCAAAATTTCACCCTAAGCTATAATTGATATTCCGAATTCAAAAATGATGTCTATTTTAAAAAATTACAAACATATAAGTTGCATTAATTAATTTTATAATTAATTCCCGCTTTCACAACAAATAGCGTGTTTTTAAGAAACAATTTATATCAAAAGATTGATAATTGTTTATGTCCAATTTCAATGTTAAATTAATTATAATGACCACCATTGGATAAAATGGTAAAAATATATTCTAATTATACTTCAAAACAACTCAATAGTATAACTTATCACTATAAATTATTTTGATTAAAAAAGTTGTTTTTAAGTATTTTTCACTATTCATAAAAAATAGAAGTTCTAAGAAAAATACATAAAATTCAACATAGGCTAATTCCGATACTCTGAATCCAAAAATTAAGTCCATTTTGAAATATCAAATTTCTATAATTTTAAAAAGTGGTTGTTACTATTCATAACGGCTACTTTGATTAGTCGCGGTGTTTTAGAACTCGAAGTTGCGTACAATGCAAGCTATTGCATTATTGAATGAGAAGTGTATCATGGAAGCTCGGGGTGTTACATTCTCCCCTCATTCAATAAATTGCATCCTCGCAATTTGAAATTTTTCTTGGTAAATAAAAGATTGAAAATAGAAAATACCTTTGTAGAAAACCCACATCGGAAATAAGGTTAATAAAAATATAACTTTAAAAGAAAGAAAGATAAGTACAAAGGTCACCCGAGATAGCCCATACTAGGATTCTATGAAAATATGGATATGGAAGAAAAACAAACCATCAAGGTCTGATGGAGAGTTGTATAAAACTGGATTAGGATAAAGTTAACAATAAGAAAATCACAAACTTGTGATTGGTTAAACGATCATTGAATCCCCAGTTGGAAAAGTTAACCGACAACGTTTTTGTTTTAAGTTACCTTTTATAAAGTTAAAGAATTTATTTAGGAGATTTACTATGAACTTAAGGGAATATACATACTTGTCATGTAGACTTTCATTATTTAATAAATTTTTACCAAAAACCCATCTTTCACTCTAAAAGGTAATAGAACTAAAAAATATTCTATTTATCCTAATTGTATAAGGTTCCAAATGTTAACACATACCATTTAGATTAGTAAAATTATTTTGTAATAACCAGTGACTTCATGTAGGCTAGTGGTAGGAAATAAAGTCCTGTCGCACTATGGTTGTGGGTTCGATTCATGCAGCTTTGTCCGACGCGACGGGTTATGCCCCACCCTGCAGGTTGTCCTTTTCCTAAAACTATAGTATTATAATATTCCAAAAATAATCTTCATAAATTTTTTAACCTTAAAAAATACTCTCCAAAGATCAGCTTAATCCATTCCAACCTTTATAGTTATCCAACATACCTCTGTCCGGACTTTCTCTAAAAGGTCTCTAATTTCCAAAATCAATTGTATCATCAGATTCCTCAAACAAGGTAAAGTTTCTCTTATTGTAACATACTAAAAATATGATTACCTTCATCATGTTAAAACCTTAATGAAAACAACAAGTATTGCAGTAAAATCCTTATATATATATCACATTATTCTAATAACCAGAATATAATCCATGAGTCCAAAAGCACCAATACATTAATTATTCCGCTTTAACTGTAGTAATAGCATAAGATTGGCCTTGATCCCTTGGCCTTTTCTGAGGTATGTTTCCCTGACGCTTAGGACATTCATTTTCATAATGCCCCATTTCCCTACAATTGTAGCATTCAACATTGATAGCCTCTTTCTTTCCCTTGCAATCACGCGCCTGGTGACCTTTTTCTCCACATTTATAACAAACTCCCATTCCTTTTAGGCAAGTACCAGGGTGATTCTTCCCACAATTATCACATAATGGAAAATCCTTCTTTCCCTTTTTCCCTTTATATGTCCCATGTTCCACCATTCTCTTCTTCTCTTGCTTTACTTTATTGTCATTAGACTTAGAGAATTGCTTTTCTGTCTTGATAGAACATGAGACAATATCTTCGTATGTTGAGAAAGATTTTGATACTAAAGCTCTACGGAGAAATGGTTTTAACCCATCAAAGAAACAATCAATCTTACCTCTTGGGTTACGTATATAATCTGCAGCATACCTCGCCATCCTTGTAATGTTGGCCTCATACTTTGCGACATTCTCATCCTCCTTTTGTCTCAGACTCAGAAATTGCCTTTCCATATCTTCTCGATGGTCATGAGGAAAGTATTTTTCTAAGAAAAGCTCATTGAACTCCCTCCATTCCATATTCGATACGTCATCATCTTCCTTTGTATTTTGAATCAATGACCACCATTGATCGGCATCTCCAGTGAGGCGGTAAACTGCCATGATAACCTTCTCTCTTTCGCTTCTCCCCAAGGCGTGGAATATTTTCTCTAAGGAGTTTATCCATTGCTCAGCTCCTAACAGATTTGTACCCCCATTAAATTTTGGTGGTTGTTGCCTCATGAAGCGGTCTAACATTGATCCTCCACGTTGTGGATCAGGGTGCTCCATACGAGTAAGGTTATTATTCATAACCTGAGTGAGTTGTCCCAGTATGGTAATAAGTTGATCAGCACCAGTTGTATCTCCAGATCCACAATAATTATCTTGAGCAGGAGGGAAATCCCTACACGGAGTGCATGTATTGATACGGTTTCCATTCCTTCCACTAGGCGCCATTTCTAAATAATAGAATAAACTAGATTAGTTTATGAATCAAAATACATAATTCCATACTTGTAAAATACTTAACATAAATTGAAATATTTATGGACATAATCCATAATCATAAAAATGTTTTCTTTGAGGAAGTATATACTTATAATCCTTCATAGTGGATTGTAAAGAAAATGAGAATTATCCTAAGAATATCCCCCAGGAGTGTCGTAATCAAGAGTTCAGCAAGGCCTATTGTCATGCACCAGTTCCCATTCGAGTCTAGCTCAAAGTGGTGTTTTCAGGTTTTACCCCTAGGTACATCTGTGCCAGAGCCGCATCTACCTGCTCGTATCCAGACATTGATGTATTGCTCAGAAACTCATAACATTCTATAACACCAAAATTCTAGAAAGTTCTTCTATACTAATCCTCAAAGTCTATATTTGGGATATGAGCTCTAATCAGAGTTTATCTAAATCTAGCTTCCAAGGTTAGTACTAAACTGCCTCTGATACCAACTATAACTCCCCGACCCCAGCTACCCAGAGTCGGTGCATTACTTTGTAACATTTGCATGATCACAAAGGATCATGTCTCGAAAGACCGATTAGTTTAGTAGCCTTGGAAACACTAGATACACTCATAAATGTTACATTACAACATAAGGTGAAAAAATACAATAACAAAGTCTCCATAGTCCACACTCATATCCTCTTCTGACTATCCCTACAGTTCATTCATAAAATACTTCTTCACATCCTGGAAAACATTAAAACATTGAAAGGGGTGAGCTCAGATGCTCAGTAAGGATAACAATATTGCGGAAGCTTTCATAAATAAACATAAACATTTAAGGCAATGTATAACTAAAACAAAAGCCTTTTAAACATGAACATCAACATAATATGGAAAAAGTAAAATGAGATAATGCCATTTACTTCTTCACATGCATATTCTACTGGTCGAATAATCACATGCAATATCAATAAACACTTTCATAATGAGGGAATGTATAATGCCAGACATTCTGAAACATTTTGTCAAGGCCTCGGCCAAGACGTCTAAAATGATTAAGGCCTCAGCCAAAACCATAAATCAAATTGGGAGAGGGCCTCAGCCATTTCCATGTCTAGTTGTCTCATTAGACCTACCGATGCATCGATGAGCTATAGCGGGCTCCACCCATCACTTATTAAGTCCAATACATTCCTCATATGAATAGGTTTAAACATATCATAAACCATAACATAATCGTATCACATAAAACATGCATAAAGGAAACATAACATTTCCACATTTCAATCACAAGATATCAATACAACACATTGATATAATAAAAACGCTTTCAAATCCATTTTAAATACCAAAATAAATGAAAATTATAACATGGTATTTATTTTTCACTAAAAAAAAGGTATGGCTTGTAGAGGAAGCTGAAATTCAAATAGTGGTCACGGCGGCAGAGAAGTCATTGTCGCCGCATTCGTATGACAAAAACATTCCCTTTTGTCATTTAGTAAACGCTTCGTATAAAAAAGATTCCTTTTGAATATACGTAAATGTCAAAGGGGTTTATACACCGTATAAAAGAAATTTGTGTATAAAACCAAATATGCCTCAATGAAAGGAGATTGAGACGAAGTCCTTAAAAAGATCATTTTTAAAATAAAATAGATCTATTATGTGTATTCACTATAGGTACACATAAAAAACGTAAAAATAAAAAATAGGACATAATAATATCATGACATAATTTGAATGTAGGAGATTAACCCAAAGAATGGAAGTTGGGTTAAGAAGTTCCCTTACCTTGTGTCCGACTTGACTCAACCGTTCTTTAACCTCATGAATAATAAACTAGATTTAATATCTACCTTATTAAGAACCATTTTCAATTTCATTATCCTTTTTATATCACTTATTACAATGTTATGAACATTATGTAATTATTTAAGTTAATAACGGTTGTTTTGTCGATCTTTGGTACTTGAGTCAACAATAAACTTCTTATAATTACAAGTTGTTCATGTGGTGAAATATCCATTATATCCAGAATTATATTCATGATGTAGTTATCATATATATCATATATATCCAGTATATACATTCATTCATAATATTACATAACATTTAGAGGTAAGAAATGAAATGCACCGTTCATGGAGACGGTAAGCCGTACGTACACATGAACGCTACATTCATTTCTGTTTCGTATTTAATGGAATGAAATCATAATTATATAAAGGTATAGTATAGTTCCAGTATAATATCATATATAATATCATTTACTCCATCCTTTACACATCCCACATATGGTATTAACGATTCACATCACTTTGAGGGGGCGGTAGTCCGCACTTCCTAAAATGAAAATATCGCGTTTACCCATAATGGAAATCATAAAGTATTCCATAAATGAGAAATATAGAAGCATAAGGAAAACATAAACATATTATATATCATTTATAAATATATTGACATCTTAATGGCCACCTTTGAAGGAGTTATATGAGTGTTGAACAATCATCGTTTCGTGAGGCAGAAATTCGCCATCCACAGAAACCGTATGTTATTTAACCATTAGATGTAGGTGTGTGTATGTGTAGCTACAATCCTTTTTATAACAAAATCCTAGTATATTGATGATACTGGTGTTATTACAAAATAAAGGAATAAAAAGAGTTTAAGGGGTTGGAGAAGCAAAATAAAAACAAATATCATAAGAGAATATATTACCTTAAAATCGGGTAACTCTTTTTGATTTGAGCCAAAGGCTTCCTTGGGAAGAATTCTGCCCAAAGTGAGGCTTCTAGGAGTAAGAGTGGAAAGTTGGGAGAGTATGTGGGCAGAGTTTGGCCGAGCCAAATGGCTTGAAAGTGTGAAGGAGGTGGTAGTGGTGGGGGCCTTTTATAAGAGGAGAGGAGGGGCAGTCTTGGAAAGTAAGGAAATGTTACATTATTATACAATGCTTTTCGGATTATAAAGGTCCCAAACTTATATAATTAGTGGATAAGGTGATAAGGGTTTGAAAGCTACCCATAAAATAGACTTTGGACAAGTTTAAGCCTTGGATTGTACATTATCTTTTAATTTTATTAAAATCGTTAAATAATGAGGTCATCGATGCATCATAATGATGTCATAAATAATTTAATTTATATAATGTCTAAAAATTATAAAAAAACTACTATGATGTAGGAAATCTTTTAATCTTTCCAATGACTATTTATAGTCAAAAATATGACTTGTATAACCCCATGTAAAAATTGTTTTAGTAAAACATTTCATGTTTGTGTCATTTTTTACTTTAACATTAAATAAAAGGTATTTATGTCATTTTCCAACTAAAGTGGCTCCATGGGGTCCCCAAGCTGACCCATCGATTGTATTGGTCGGCCATGGAAAATCCAATGAGGTTAGTACATGTGTCAAGCTCATCTCATATTATTGAAACATTATTTTTACCTTAAACTACACTAATTACCTCTAATCGCGATTAAGAACTTAAAAGTTACTATTCACCAAAAAAATAATTTTAATCTCATTGAACCACATTTTACTTCTTAATGACAACCATGTATGTCGGATTTTTGAAAATCAAATCACAGAAGTGGTAATATTTTATTTAAACGAAAAATCAGTTATTTAACTACCACTTAGTGGTTTCACTATTCATCAAAAATTGAAGTTTTTCAGAACAATGCCAAAATTTCACCCTAAGCTATAATTGATATTCTGAATTCAAAACTGATGTCTATTTTACAAAATTCCAAACATATAAGTTTCATTAATTAATTTTATAATTAATTCCCGCTGTCACAACAAATAGCGTGTTTTTAAGAAACAATTTATATCAAAAGTTTGACAATTGTTTATGTCCAAATTCAATGTTAAATTATTTCTAATGAACACCATTGGATAAAATGGTAAAAATATATTCTAATTATAATTTAAAACCACCCAATAGTATAACTTATCACTATAAATTATTTTTATTAATAAAGTTGTTTTTAAGTATTTTTCCCTATTCATAAAAAAGTAGAAGTTCTCAGAAAAATACCAAAAATTCAAAATAGGCTAATTTCGATACTCTGTATCCAAAAATGAAGTCCATTTTAAAATATAAAATTTTTATAATTTTAAAAAGTGGTTATTACTATTCATAACAGCTACTTTGATTAGTCGTTGTGTTTTAGAACTTGAAGTTGCGTACAATGCAACCTATTGCATTATTGAATGAGAAGCGTATCATGGAAGCTCGGGGTGTTACATAATATATATTGATTAATTTACACTTCTTATATGTTGTTTTACAGTTTATAAACATATTAAATTAATTTATTAATTCTCACTTCTACATTATGATCGTCTTAAGTGTTTATTTCACAATCTCATTCAATTAGATTTTGCTTATTCTTAAAATTCCATTGATGGAATTTGTAAGATAAGTATTCAATAAAACATTTAATTGTATTCACCATTGTTTATTAATTAGTTTTATCATGTAATACTTCCATTTTATACTCTTTATTACTCAAATTTGTATTGAAATTTTTTTTATAAAAACCCGACTTCATTTATCTATATGATTGGTAATTTTTTTTTCTCCCAAAACCATATTTTATAACAACATTTTTCAAAAATGTTTATAACATTTTTATAATAATATATTAATAGAATTTTTATCCCATTTTTATTTTACAAATTATTTCTACGGAATATTCTCATCTCTTTCTGTATAAGTCACATTTCTAAACTTTTTATTAATTAAAAGTAATGTTCTATTTTCCTTATACGACATGTATAGATTTACCAGTAATTGTTTCTTCAAGTCGTCCTTTTCATTTTTCATAGGATTATTTTTAAAGAAAATTATTTTAGTGTGGTTTTCAAAGATAATTATTTTCAAGAAAAATCAAAATGAAATTTTCATTTTCCTCAAGAATGTTTTTAAATATATTTTTATTTCATCAATAACAACAACCCTTATTATTATTCTAATGGGTATATGTATTATTGATACCATCTTTATCCTTCCTCTAGATGGTTTATGAGTTCATTAACCAAGAATATTATTAACATTCACTTCCTTGATTCCTTTGTTAGTACCCTTGAATTTTTTAATTCCCTATATGGAATGGACATTAAATTTCCACCAAATATCTATATTATTTAATTTGGATATGTTAATTAACTAAACTATATACCATATTTACATACATTTTTTACTTTGAAATTCATTTAATTTATTGTGGGTATTTTGATTAATTTGTATCATTTTCTCAATAATGGAATTTGATGAGGAACTTGGTTAATTAATTTAAATTTATTATTCAATATATGAGGAATGATATGGACATGAATTAAATGGGTTGTAGAATAGTTAATGCAAGCCCCATGATGCAACAGTCATCTCAGTAGATGAAGTCAATTGGTTAAAACCCCTTCAAGTTCATTTCTATGAAGGGTAGATGGGTTTATGACCACATACATAAACTCTCTTGAGGATATATCATGATAGTATAGTGGTTCGTGTTCTTAATACAAAGACATCCAATAATTAAGAATTTCATTAATTTTAATACATTTACTGTTATTCCTAATAATTTAACAATGAAAAAATATATGGATGCATTTCATTCTCAGTTTACAGATGACATAGAATATGTTTTCAATTTCTTACAATTCCTTAATTATAATACATTATCTAATTATTTAAACGATATTAGTTATATATAATTTAATGTACCATTTTTTTGACACACTACCTCTGAATTTATGGACTTCATGGAATATGTGTTCAGTTATTACCTTTCAATATTGATTATGCTCTTCGATTCATTATTTCTTCCATTTTACATCACCCTTACTAAACATTTGAGCTCGCCCTTATTTTGTTTCCTTTACCCATGAATCCAAGATGTTTACTATGAAAGATATCCAAGTATATTTTATCTGGGAATTAAATTAACCTTATGGAATCCCATCTTTTATTACATAACTTCTCATTACATTTTACAAATAGAGGATCTTTAAAGTCTAGTGTCTTGGAAATGAGGAACAATATACAAGAAAACATTAAACCTTATTCTAATCCACTTGTATGGATTGATCAAAGGTTCATCAAAAGTAAAATTATTGAATCACAATACCTGCAGATATACATCAATGAAACGGGTGATAATAATGCCCAATAAGGAAATCAAGGGAATCAGTTTACTTGTGATACCAGTAAGAACTTGATGAAAAACCTAAAGACATGAAAAATGGAAGTAGAGGAATATAATAATGAAAAAAAATAAATCATGAATTTAATATATGGATAAAACATTTAATTTAGACATTCATGAACATATCATCGTGGTTCATCCCCAAGGTGTCATAAAAATTACCAATGTTATTCACCAAGGTAATGTGAAACTTGTCATCTCTATAGATTAAATACGTTACCCAATGCATTGGAGTGCTATCAGGACACACCCATAATATGTATTTATTTTCATTTTATAAACATACATAATAATCATATATTTCATAAATAACCCAAATATAAAAAAATAAATTAGTTTCATATCAAAATCATGACGTTTTAAAAAGTTTTTAAAAACAAGATCATTATATCATTTATAACCCATGGAAAGGGAATAATGGTTTTATGTTTTTCAATTCCCCAATCAAGAATATAATTTTTTGTCTTTATAAAAATCCATATAATCAAAATATTTTTGGGTATTCACATAAATAAGATAAGATAATTTCTTGAGAGAAAGAGAGATAAATTCGGAGATGAAATTTCTGCTGCATAACGGCTATATAACATGGTTTTAAAAAACAATAAAAAGAGAGGGGAAAAGGGTATCCCATGAATAAATGACTAATTTTATATTATATCTAAAAAATAAAAGTGAAATATATCATTTTGTGGATATTTTAAGGACATACTACAAGAAAATGTAACTTGAATGAAAATAGAAAATGTGATTTCATTTGCAAAAATTCGACAGCCTAACGACATCACTTAAAAATTAAGAAAATCAATTTGTGATAGTGTTAAGTGTATACATATAATTTATACATGAATTGGACTGTAATAAGGATAAATAATAACATTCCACAACATAATAAGATGGAAACTATAAGACATAACATAAAGTGAGTCATGACTTAAAAGAGAAGGGTGAAGGATTCCCTTCCCTTGAAGAGTAACTTATAATTCTTGAAGGTTGGTAACATGGGGACTTGAGGGAACCTTGGGGGGACTAATTAGGAGGTTCAAACAACATAGTTTCGTTTATGATGAATTTGGAATGAAATTAATGAAATAATGGGTTCGTATTTATAGCAAAAGTGAGGTAATATTTAATTAATTTCCAAGGGACACGTCATTGGTGGTATTTGAACAACCATGGTATTTCCCATGGTATTTTCCCTTGGAATTAGCCACATGGGACGCCTCATAACATATATTACTATTAAAAAGTCTATAAAAATTAGTACATCATTATTACTTCATTAATGATGTCATTAATCACACCAAAACTCAAAACTGTATTTTTATTATTCACTGAAAAACAAAATATTTTATAAAAATATCATAAATTCACCCTAACATAATATCAATGCTCGGAATTAAAAAATAAACTCCATTTTAGGAAAAAAAATTCTTAACTATGAGATATTTAATTTTTATGTAAAAACATTATTTACATGAAAAAACAACTAATACTTAACTAATAATTTATGAAATAGTTATTTACTTATGCTATAATATCACACTACCAAAAAAGATGCCTAAATTATATTTATAATTTCTTAAGTGATTTTAATTTCCATTGGTTACATTACTCTTCAAAAGGGTAATATTACTATTAATACATTATTATTCACTAAAAATTATTTTGATCTTATTAGAATCTAAAATTCTTACTCATCACAACTGTAGAAGACCATTTTTTGAAAATCATTTCACATTATTAATTATTTAATTTATACAAAAATATTTGAAAATATCCTTTTTTCAAAATTCACCAATAAAATGAAACTAATATATATTTATCATATATTTATTTTAACATTAAAAGTCCACAAATTTAACATAATAAGAAATAACAGTTTTATTTATGCAAAATAATTACACAATGTACCTAAGGTATCATTACGTATCCCCTTATAACACCTCCATAGGAACCGATTGTAAGATGTATTGTGGTGATAGAATCTTTCGGTGGCTCAGAAAACATTTACCTAGTGGTGATTTCTATCAGCTTGAACTTCTCCCGTAGTCAATTTCATTCAAGATTCACATGTTGAAGCCCAACTTGGGATTGGTCTAGAGCAAAGCCTAGTGACGCAACATCCATCCCATGCTCTGAAAGATGGGCTTAATATGGACCGAGTCTTCTAGATGAGGCCATTGACTCCTCTTTCTATATTAATCAACCATGATCACATGTATTTATAAGAAATAATAATTATGCTAAGAGTTTAGTTTTCAACTGCAATATTGACCAATGGTCATATAACAGTTAAAACTCTGTGGTCTTATTTTAATTATACTCACTTAATTAATTAAAGGATATAGTTTTGTTGAGTAAAAAATAAAATAACGCATAATTTTATGAAACATAATTTTTTTAAAACATGAGGTTATTACACTCTTCCCCCTTCATAAATCTCATCCCAAAAATATTAACTTGTACCCTAAGAAGAGAAAAGGTGTGGTTACTTCTTCCTAATAGATTCTTTTGATTCTTATGTGGCTTCTTCATATTTTAGGTTCCTCAAAAACACCTTAACAAGCTGGGTAGCCTTGTTTCGTAGAATCTTGTCCCTATGATCCAAGATCTTCCCTGGATACCCTTCATTAGAGAGGTCATGTTCGAGTTGTACCACCTTTAAATTTAGTAAATGTGAAGGTCCAGGTATGTACTTCCTCAAGAGGGATACATGGAATAAATAATGAACTTGTGCAAGATTTGGAGGAAGTGAAAGATGATAGGCCACTTCTCCTATGTTATCAAGGATTTAATAGGGGCTACTGTAACTAGGATTGAGATTAACATTCTTCCCAAACCATGTGACTCTCTTCCAAGGTGAAATTCAAATAAAGAACTTTTCACCAACATCAAACTCCATGTCCCTTTGACGGTTTTCGAAATAAATGTTTCATCGACTCAGAGTAGCCTTAATGTGTTTCAGGATGGAATGAAACTTTTATGTCATCTCTTGCACAAGATCAGGCCCATGAAGCTGTATCTCACCAGCTTCATGTCATCAAGTAGGAGTTCTACATCACATACCATATAGATTTTCATAGGGTTCCATTTGAATTTTTGAGTTGAAGCTATTGTTGTAAGAGAACTAAAATAAAGAAATATTTTGATCCCATCCACCATTAAATTCCATTGAGCATGTCTCAACATATTCTCAAGTGTTTGAGTAATCCTTTCAAATTTTCCATCAGTTTGGGGGTGATAGGCCATACTGAAAATCAATTCAGTGCTCATAGAATATAGAAGATTTCTCCATAATTTTGATGTGAGCCTTGGATCACGATCAGATACGATAGAAAGTGGAACTCCATACAGTCTTACCTATTTATTCACATAAATCATGGAATGTTGATCAAGATAGAAATATTCCTGAATAGATATAAAATGGTCAATATTAGTGAGATGGCCCACAGTAACCCATATCGCATTGTTTCATTTGGATGTTCTTGGGAGACCAGTGACAATGTACATTGTTATATTTTCCTACTTCCATGATGGTATGGGTAGTGGTTGCAATACCCCTTTAGGAAGTTGTCACTCTACCTTCACTTGCTGATATACCAGGAACCTTGAAGTGTAGTCAGAAATCTCCCTTTTTGTATTATCCTACCAATAATGATCATGAAGGCCTATATACATTTTTTACTTCTAAATGTATAGAGAATGTAGAGCTATGAGCTTCATCCATCAGCTCATATTTTATTTCCAGAATATATAAAACACATAGTCTTGAATGAAATTTCATTACACCTTCTTGATCAATATTGAACAATGAAAACATCCCATCCGTCAAACCCTCAAACTTCTTCTGAAACAAAGGACCTTCTTTCTGAGGATTATTGATCTTCTCCAGTAATGATGGTTTAGAAAAAAATTTCTTAGGGTTGATGATTTCCCTTCACTTATAATTCCCATGTCTAGATTTAATGGGTTATTGATCAAAGGATCTCTTTGAATCCCCATCATGGAAAGAACAACGGGTTCATTCCTGCTTAATGCATCAGTGACTCTTTTTCCCTTCTGGGATGACAATGAATTGAACAATCATGGTCTTTGGGAAGTTCTATCGATTTACTTTCTCTCATGTTCAATTCAATTTGTTTGAAAATTCACTTTAAACATTGATGGTATGTGTGTATATCACATTTCTCCCCATAAAGATAGTGCTTCCATATCTTCAAATAACAAATGACTGCATCCATCTCCAGATCATGAGTAGGATAGTTATTCTCATGTGTCATCAACTGTTACGATGCATAAGCTATGACATTGTCATAGTTAATGAGGACACACCCAAGCCCTTTCATATATGCATCACTAAAAAAACGAATCCTTCTCCACTTGAGTGCTGTGTTATCATCGGTGCAGTAACCAATCTCTTATTCAGTTCTTAAAAACATTCCTTAGACTTCTTTGTCTAGATGAACTTGACCCCTTCTTGAGTTAACTCAATTTATGTATTAGAATGTTCAGAAAAGTTTTTCACAAACCTCATATAATATCCTGCTAATCTAAGGAAACTACGAATCGTAGTTATTGTTGTTGGCTGAGGCCACTCCTCTACAACCTTTGTCTCTATATGGTCAATTGTGATTCCTTCACTAGTTATAATGTGCTCTAAGAAGCAAACTTTTTGTAAACAAAAATCACATTTTAAAAACATTCCAAGAAGACTCTCCTTCCACAGAGTTTTCAAAATAATCCCGATATGATCTTCATGCTCCTCACAAATTTTGGAATATATCAGAACATAATGAATAAAAACTTCCAAAACAGTTATCAATATAGTCCATAAATACACTATTAATAAAATCCATAAATATAGAAGGTGCATTAGTTAGTCTGAAGAGCATAACAACAAACTCATAATGCACATATCTTGACCCAAAGGAAGTTTCTGTAATATCTTATTTCTTCACCCTCAATTGATGATAACCAGATCAAAGATCAATCTTAGATAATAATTTGGCCACATGAAAATGGTAAAATAAGTCATCAATTCTAGGAATAGGGTATTTTATCTTCACTGTGATCCCATTAAGATCCCCATAATCAATGCATAGCCGCATTGATCCATCCTTCTTCTTCACAAAGAAAATAGGTTCTCCCCAAGAAGACACAGTTGGTAGGATAATCCCCTTCTCCAAATGATGTTGGAGTTGTTTCTATAATTCATCCAACTCCACATTTTCCATCTTATATGGAGCCTTTGATATTAGATGAGATCCATGTATGAGTTTAACGGAAATCTCTACCTCTCTTTTTGGGGGAGGTCCAGGTAACTCTTCAGGATATATGTCAATGTATTCCTGGATGATGGGGACATTTTCTATCCATAACAATTGATTTAATTATTCTTCTTCACCAAAAAACTCTATAAAGATGGATATATGAGGTTCGTCTAGAAAAATATCAAGTTTACATATCTCTCTTTCGAAGATAACTGTAGCTTTTCCATTCAAGACTATTGAGATTTCCATGCTTCTACATTTGATCTTATCATTATACTTTGAGAGCTAGTCCATCCCTAGTATAATGTCGAATTCCATTATGGGAATGACTACTAGATTTGCGATAAGATTTTTCTCACTAACGTATATACTAGTGTTTATAAATACTGAAGATGCTTTGATAATCCCACCAAGAGTCTTGAATGATAACTCTACTTTTAGCAAATCAGGGTTTGATTCTAAATTCTTTGCAAACATGGGGGAAACAAAGGAATGTTTAGAACCCGAATCAAACAAAGTAATTTGTACCTTTGAGAGAACAATAAGTGTACCTTCACATCATCATTTGTCACTTCAACTTCAGCCGTAGTGATTGAAAAAGTATGACCTTGCTTTCTTTTCTTTTGCTAAGGTTGATGGTGATTCCCCTCCAATTACCTCTGATTTCGACAGTGATTGGAAAAGTGTCCATGTAGTCCACACTTAAAGAATTGGAAATCAGGTAGGTAATACACCATCTTCCCCTTGTCATTAGTGTTTTGTAGTTGTGGCTTCTCCTCGCTTAGACAATTCCACATGATATGGTCATCTCTTCCATACTTGTAGCACTTCTCCCTGCCGATCAGGTAGTTCCCCAAAATCTTCTTCCAACATTTATTTCATGTATGACGTTTCACTTACTTTCCTCCTCTTCTTTGATCAAAAGTCCGCATGAATCTTGGATTCATCTATCTTTTCTCGTCATTGGATTTATGAGACCATTGCATCTCACCAAATTTCATTTCGACTTTCATCACACTTCGCACTCCCTCCACATAAATATCATAGTCTCGGTTGTCTAGATTCCACCGTAGATGAGGTCTCAGTCCACCGAAGAATCTACCAACCTTACCATTTTGATCCATGAAAATGCTTAGAGGTGTAACGTGAAATCCTTGTGAAGTTCATATCAAAGCTTCCCACAGAATCATTTTTTTCTGCATCATCTTGAGAAACACCTTCTCAATTCTTGTTCTCATGGAATGAGGGAAATAGTTACTAAATAAGATCCCTCTAAACACTTCCCACTACATAGATTCAACCTCCACTCTTGGCCTCATGATTTAATCAGTTCCCACCACTGATCCACTTCTCCCTTTAAGCAGAAATCAATCTAGGTGACCTTTTATGGTTCTAAACAGCAGAGCACAGAAAAGATATTCTTGATAGTGTTGATCCACTGTTGAACAATCAATGGTCTAGAAGATCCACAGAAGGTTGGTGGTCGTTGACGCATAAAGGACTCAACATAATGTTGTTCCTTTCACATTGAGATCAGTCTCTTATCTTGAATCTAGTATTTCCCATATCATGAGTCAGTTGGTTCATCATTCTCATGAAATTTTCAATTCCAGCTTCCCTCGTAGGGTCATCGGTGCATGGTCCATTGTGGTCCCCATTTTCAAGGTTCTTCATATTTCCTTCCATTTAATAAAATAATAAATCCATAGTAAAAATATTATTTACTTTATGAATCTTTTAACTATAAAGTGTTTCATGTCTTAAAAAATAATGCTTAAAAAATTACATTTCTATACAAATCCTTAATAATGATTCATAAAACGATTATTATTAACAAATCGTATCCCCTGAGAGTGTCAAACCAGGAGTGAAACAAGGCCAGTTGTCGAGTACCAGGATTGTAACATCGGGACCCTAGTTACCTAGATTCGGTGAATTATTACATAACAGTGGAATGATCACAAGAGATCAAGTTTTGAAAGACCAATTAGTTTCGTATCCTTGGAATTACTAGATGCATACATAAGTTTTATATTCAATCATAAAATAAAGAAAAACAACATTGTGTCCCCTTTGAACAAATATATATCCTTTGGCCTATCCCTGCATGTTAATCAGAATATACTTATTCAAATCATGGGAAAATGAAAAAATAAGAATGGGGTGAGCTCAGATGCTCAGTAGGGATAAAAATATAGCATATAATTTCATAAATAAGCATAAACATTTATGGAAATTTATAAGACTAAAACACAAGCATTTTAAACTTAAAATTCATCATAATATGGAAAAGATATATCAAATAATTCTACTTCATTATTCACATGGATATTTAACTAGTCTAATAATCACATGTAATATCGATATATAATTTCTTAAGAATGCAATGCATAATGTCAGACATCATAACCACATAGTCAAGGCCTCGTGCCAATACTACAAAAAAAGATTTTGTCATGGCCTTTTTCCAAGAAACTAGTTTATCTCATGAGACCTACTGATGCATCGAGGAGCTATAGTGGGATCTACCCGTTACTTACTATGTCCAATTCATTCCACGTATGAAAATGTTGGATCATATTCTAAACATTTGTATTAAAACATCCATACAAAATGTTTATAATTTAACCACAATCCATGAATGGAATAAAAATAGAACATCCACAATCAAACATAACTCATTCAATAAAATATAGAATATTTTATTATAATAAATCAACCTCAATCATTAATAATGAATTATATTGAAATAGATGAAAATAATCAATAAAACTATTTGATATAAATATCCCTTTTTTCTTGAAACATTTAAAAGTCTCATTATTTATCAAGAAGTCGTTTAAAAGAGATTTTTTAAAAAAGTGTCCCATAGTAATTTGAATCTTTTAAAAGGAATTTATATTTTAAAACAAAAATGTACATATAAATAAATACTTAAAACCATTTTTAAAACATGGATATTACTGAAAAAAATATTTGAAAAATAAATATTTAAATCATTTTAAATGATATCTTATTTAGAGTTCCTGAACAAATGAAAGATGCTTGAATACAAATAATTGAGGTGATAAAAACCTTATAATATCATGATAAAAAATGCATTCATGGTATACTATGTAAATGTACAGTATATACACCATATACAAGTTAATTGGCGCATAACAACAAAGAAGTCTCAAAAGAATGTAAATTGAGATGAAATCCCTTATAAAGACTTTATTCTTAGGATAAGGATAAATAAATGACATAATTATGTTTGAAAGATATAAATACACTCCATATTATTAGATATTAAGTGTAAATCAATTAGAGTACATTCACACCTATTCCTGTAAAAATATCACCAATAACTTGGATGTTGAACTCAATGAATGGAAATTGAGTTAAGATTATTCTTATCATGTTCATATCGATGACTTGAGAATTTATCTATGTATTGATTATGTGTATAAAAATTAAAAACAAACAAATGGGGGTGTAAATTACTACATATTATACAAATAGTTATTTCACACCTAATCATGGAGTACAATAATCAATGATGTCTATGTAAAACCAAATAAGTGGAAATAGAAATTAGAAATTCTCTAACTAATTTTTTTACTTATGAAACATATACCCCATGAAAGAAGGATCATATAATGAATATTTAAATACCCATAAATTAATGTATGTTACACAAATAATACAATCACGGGCAGTACATACACCACACAAAAGGAAATAGTGGCAATATAGCATGAATCTCCCCGGAATAATAAGTGAGATGAAAAACCCCTACCTTGAACCTTTCCTTAGTAGTGGGTAAGTTAAACTCATATATAATGGTGAAATAATTGTTATTAAATTATACTAGAACCACATACATAAATATGATATCGTATAAGATCTTCTAAAATTGTTTTGTTAATGATATTTCAGTTGTATCATTGTTTTTGGTGTTAACAAATACATTTTCCTTTATATGTATTTTATTGATATCAATAATGATATTAATTTATTATACATTATTTTTAATCATCTAATGAAAATTATTCTTTAATGGTTATGATGGGGAATGAAATCTCATCACGTCGTGGAGACGGTAAGCCGTACGTACGCACGAGCGAAAATATCATTCTATAATTGGTGAAATTGAATGTAATTGTATGGTATATTATATATACATAATAATTAACATGTTAGATTTATTATTTTAATCAGTTATAATAATTATTATACCCATCCAAATAATTTAGTGTTTAATAACAAACTACACCATGATGTGGATATGGTAAGCCATACATATGCACATATGGTGACTTTGTCATTCATAAGATGGATATAATAATGAATAAGGTTGTACCATATTTATAATAACAACATAGTATGTAGAAGGTACTAGAGTTGTTATTTGTTATGGAAATAGAAATGAAAGAGGAAGTGTAAGAAGAAATGATCTTTGGAAATGGTTATTAAATTATTACCTCTTCTTCGGTGGCTTCCATTTGATTTGATCAAAAGGGATCAATAGGTCAGATTTACGATCAATGTAAGGCCAATATATTAATGTGAGGGTAGTTGGGGAGATATTTTAGTAGGTTTTGGCCGATCCAAATGTATTGGAGGTGTGATTTTGATTGAAGGGGATGTACCCTTTTATAAGAGAGGTAAGGGTCACTGGGAAAATCTTGAAATATTAATTTATTATACCATCATATTCGATTTATAATGGATAAAAAAGGATTTATTTCGAGGATAAGGTGGGGATGGGTGGAAAAAGTCACAACCAATATGTTTTAGATTGGTTTAGCTCACCATATTAACCTTATCTTTTATATTTAACTCTTCGTTAAATAGTTTATCTTTTACCATGTATTCTTGTATTATTGTAATAAATGGTTAATAAACTGATGATAGAAAGAAATAGAACCCATGGTTGTTTATTATTGACCTATCTAACCTTATATAATTCCTTGGGCCAAACCGTATATTTTTAGGAATATTATATCAATTAATAATATATAATTTGTTTTAAAAACTCATTTATGTCAATTTTGAATCTTTTTAGTATTTGGTTATTGTGAAAGTCAAAAAAACATGATTACATTGAAAAAATTAAATAAAAAAATTTAAAATGACATATGAACCTATAAAAATAGTATAATTCATCAAAAGTCTCAATTTACATTTATTTGGACATTTATAGTATCAATTATTTTAATCTTTCATTAAAAAGATAATTACTACATTATCAATGTTTCATAAATAAATTTAATTATTTAATGTATAAAATTTAAAAATAAAATATAATTATGTATTAGATATTTTTATATTTATAATGAATATTTATTGTCAAAGTGATCTTATCTATAACCGTATATTAAAAATGTTATACTTATGAAATTTTGAATTTAACACTTTTAACTCTTCCTTAAATAAAATGTTAATAAATGTCCTAATCTAATCCAAGTGGATAAAATAGGATCATATTTTATTACTAAGGTTGATTTTGGTCGAAAAACAGTCATCAAATAGAATTAGAACAAGTGTTAGGGTAATTATAATATCATTTTTTCCATTAATTTCCCTATTTACTTGTAAGCATGGTAAAAAAATTCAAACATTACTATTCACCAAAAATTAATTTAATCATATTGAACCACATTTTACTTACTGATTTTAACCTTGTCTCTCATATTTTTGAAATTAAATTCATAGAAGAATTAAAATTATTTTTTATGCAAATTCAAAAATGTGCCTAAAAGGTGTGTAAAAGGCGTTAAAATGACCAATAAAATTTTATACATCTAATTTTATTGTAAAATTAATTCAATGAATTGAATTTTACTAATATAGTTATTATGTATCTAATTTTACATTAAAATAAATATAAAATAAAATTTATTTTTTAAATAAAAAATCAGCTTTCAATAATAACGTATAATTTTTTACTATTCATCAAGAATTGAAAGTTTTATGATTAATACAAAAAATTCACCCAAAGATAATTTTGATATTACAAATTTAAAAATTATTCCTATTTAACCAAATTCAAAATATCAAATTTGTATTAATTAACATAAAAAATTATTCCCGTTGTCAAAACCAAAAAGTGGGTTTTTGATAAATGCAATCTATCAAAAGATTAATATGTGTTTATGTCCAATTGAAATGTAAAATTACTTCCAATGAACAACATTGGATTAAATGATAAAAATATAATATAAATATACTTCAAAACCATTCATATTTATTATTTTTCACTATAAATTATTTTGATTAAAAAAGTTGTTATCAATTAAAATTTTGTATTTTCACTATTCATCAAAATATGAAAGTTATCAGAAAAGCACCGAAGTTTTATCCATACTAAATTTTTATGTCGTTCTTCTAAATAAGAAGTTTTTTCATCAAATTTAATATATAAAAAAGTAAAATTTTGGATTTTCAAAAGGTTCTCCATTAAAATACAGTAAAATTAGATTTTTTGAAAATTATTTGTTTTATCTGAAAAATTGAATTTATTCTTATATAATGTCTAAAAACACATAATATGAATGTTAAAATTATATGGAGTATATAAAA
Organism: Viscum album; assembly: GCA_963277665.1. Taxonomy (NCBI): domain Eukaryota; kingdom Viridiplantae; phylum Streptophyta; class Magnoliopsida; order Santalales; family Viscaceae; genus Viscum; species Viscum album. The sequence continues at coordinate 1,332,847,262 of OY728147.1, forward strand.
TTAAAAATGATGCTAACACTATTCATAACTGTTTTTCTAACGGTTAGTTTGGTATGTCGTGGTGCACTCTAAGACGGTATTGCGCTCGAACTCGGTGTTGCGTGTAGCGCAAGCTATTGAATTACTTTAAATAAATTTAATTAAATTGAAATTTTGGGCTGTTAAATTCTTCCCACTTTTGAAAATTATGTCCTCAAAATTTTAAAACTGGGTTTGGGAACTTCATTGAATGTCCCACATCGTAAAAATAGTCATTAAAACTATCACATTAAAATAAATAAAGAGAATTACAAAGGTCACCTAAGATAAACCATAATAGGATTCCAGGTACGAAAACATGGATATGGAAGATAATATAAGTGTCACGTTTTGATTTAGAGTGATAGAAAACATTATGAAGATAAAGCTAACAACATGAAAACCAGAATCATGTGATGGGATAAACGGTCATTAGATTCGCAGTAGGAAAAGTAAACAGATAATGTATTTTGTATTAAGTTCCATTTCATAAAGATGAGGAATTTAGTTATGAGATTGAATAAGAAAACATAGATGAAGACTTAATTTTTAAGTATAGTTTCATCCTTTAATAAATAACATCCACTAACTCATCTTTTCTCTGAACAATTAGTATTCAAGATGACTTGGTTACACCTGAAGTGCTAGAATCAACTTCTATAGAATCACATAATCCATAAATGATGAACTATATATTTCCCTTTTTTATTGATTAAACAGAACCCAATGGTTAGTAAAAGATCATATGATCCTCGAAATGGATTATCTTTTATAGAAAGAAATACTAATCTTAATTTCCAAAATTATACAAAGAATACCCAAAGTTCTACAAAGACCATTAAATAAACAATTATCCTCAAAATCCTTCAATATAATCCAAACTAAGATTGAAACCAAGAACTAAAAAAAATTATCACATATTCATTCATAGTAAATCGAAGTATTTATCTCCAAAAAACATTAACTACTCTTAAGGTCTCATACAGAAGTGTAATTATCCAAATCATATATTCTCTATTATTGGTTAATCATTTCCATTAATAACCTGAATCTCTATAAAAAATATATTCTTCCAAAATAAAAAAACACCATTACTCCTCAAATAAAATCCCATAGTATTGTATTTGCATTAGGCATATAATGTTCCCAACAGAGCAAAGGTCTTCCAAAATAACATTTATCACTTAATCACCTAATAATTTTCCTATAATAAGGATATCCATTTGATAAAACATAAGATCCCAAATAAACTTATAATGATCAATAAAATCATTTAACTAAAAATAATTATTCACTCTAAGGAATGAAATCAGGTAGTCTAGTGGTAGGTGATACATACTAGTCACACTATGGTTGTGGGTTCGATTCCTACAGCTTTTTCTGACAATATGGGTGTAACACTGATTTTGTTTTTTCCATTTTCAAAAACTATATTTTATTAAATTCCCAATATTTTTTAATTCCTCAATGTAACCATAACATAATTTAACCACAAATTTTATCTCATACCTCACATTTTCATCCCAAAAATTAATAATCTTTAATTTCCTCAAATTCAAGGATCATATAAACCCAAATGGTTTTTTATAAATAAATCCAAAAAAGAAAAGATAATACTTCCTTAAATAGAACTTTCACATAACAAACTATTGGGTTACACATACAAGATAAAAATCTCCCAAAGTAATCACATCAACAAAGAGAATTAATACTTTTAAACATTTCTCTATCAATTTATTTCTACATAGGTTCTTCCTTGACCTATTGGTTATCCCATAGAATAGTTCATTTAGTCAGGTAATTCCTAGGTCACCTAAATTTACTAAAAATTACTATAAATGGATTCATAGGATCATTTTTTTCCTTCCATAGTACTCTTCATTTTTTCACAAATTTTTTACTGTATGTCCTTCTTTCCCAATCAGAAATCATTTTTTATTCTATTAAGAAACATTCCTGGATATCTCCTTCCATATTTCTGGCATGATGGAAATTGAGTTTTCTTTTCTCCATAGTCTCCACTTCTAGAGCTCTTATTATTCCACTCATTTCTCTTCTTTGATGAGTTTGTGAGTTGGTTAATATTTATATTATTGATCATATTTATGGAAACCAGCTTTGACATGAACAAGGTATCTTTTATGCCTATCAAGAATCCATTTAGTTTTTCATTTCCACAATCGTTCCCACCTTGTACATCATGTTTAAGGTTACTATGACTTACTTGGAATCCATCAATTGACTAAATCCATAAAGCATACTGTGAGTATCAATAGTCATAAAATAATTTATAGAATATTATAACAACTTGTTTTTAATCGAAAATGTCTTAAGATTAACTGAGGTTATTTATTACCATCTTATATTAAAATACTTCAAATCAGCTTGTAAATAAAATGTGAATTATCATAAAAATATCACTCGGGAGTGTCATAAACAATAGTTAATCAAGGACCATTGTCATGCACCAGTTCCCATTTGAGTCTAGCTCAATGTGGTGTTTTAGGATTTTACCCCTTGGTACATATGTGCCAGAGAAACATCTACCTGCTCGTATCTATATAGGGATGTATTTCTTGGAAAACCCAAATAATATTTACATTACCATAATTTTGTGATGTTCTTCTCTACTAATCCACAAAGATTATCTTAGGGTAGTGTTTTCAATGATAGTTTTTCTCAATATAGCTTCTATGGTTTGTACTAAACTTCTTCTCATACAAACTGTAACACCTCACCATAGTTACCTGGAGTCAGTGAATTATTACATAACATTGGAATGATCACAAGAGATCAAGTCTCAAAATACCTATTATTTTAGTAGACTTGTATGTACTACATACATACATAAGTTTTACATTACAACATGAAATAAATAAAAAAACATTGTGTGCCCTTTGAACACACTCCTACCCTTTGTCATATCCCTCTAGGTTAATCATAATATACATATTCACATACTGGGAAAACAAAAACATAAGAAAGGGGTGAGCACAGATGCCCATTAGGGATAACAATATAAATAAAACTATTATAAATAAGCATAAACATTTAAGGTAATGTATAAGGCTAAAACACAAGTCTTTTAAAATTAATCATAATCATAATATAGAAAAGATAATTACAATAATTTAATTTACTTATTCACATAGATATTATACTAGTCGAATAATGACATGTAATATCAATATATAATTTCATAATGATAGAATACATAATGTCAGACATCATAACCACATGGTTAAGGCCTCGTGCCAAGATTACAAATGAAGATTTTGTCAAGGCCTTCTTCTAAGACACTAGTTTGCCTCATGAGATCTATCAATGCATCAAGGATCTATAGAGGGATCCAACAGTCACTTATTAAGTCTAATTAATTCTTTATATGAATAGGTTGGAACATAATATCAACATTATTATTAAAACTAGCATACGAAATGTCAATATTTTAACCACAAAGCATGAATGGTATAAAAATAGCACATCCACAGTCAATAATAACTCATTAAATAAAATATGGAAGAATGTATCATAATAAAGAAACCTAAATCAATAAAAATTATTTATATTGACATAGATGAAAATACTAAGTAAAACTATTTGAGAGAAATATTCCTTTTTCTTGAAAACATTTAAAAGTCTCACTATTTATCAATAATATTTTTAAAAAATATTTTTGAATAAAAGTTTCATATGACACTTTGAAACATTTAAAAAAATTAATTTTAAAACATCCATTTACATTTAAATGAATCCTTAAAACCATTTTTAAAACATGGTCATTAATGAGAAATGTTTAGAAGAATAAATCGTTAAAACATTTAAAAGGATATTTTAGTTAGAGTTCCTAAACAAATGAAAGACACTAGATGAAAAATAATTGAGGTAGTAAAAACATTATAATATCATGATAATAAAGGGATTCCTGATATACTATGTCAATGTACAGTATATACAACATATAAAAGTGAATTGGTGCATAACAACAAAAAAGTCTCAATGGAATGTATATTGAGATGAAATACCTTATGAAGACTATATCCTTATGTTCAGGATAAATAAATGACATAATTATGTTTGAAAAATATAAATACATTCAATATGATTAAATATTCATTGTAAATAAATAAAAGTGCATTCACACATATTCTTGTAAAAACAACACCAATGGATTTGATGTTTAACTCAATGAATGGAAATTGAGTTAAGATTACTCTTATCAAGTTCATATTGATGACATAAAAATTTATTAATTGAGTGATTATGTGTATAAAAATTATATCCACACAAATGTGAGTGAAAATTACTACATCAATAAACAAATAGTGATTTTACACATAATCATGGAGTAAAATAATCAATGAAGTTTGCGTAAAACCCAATGAGTGGAAATTGAAATTAGAAATTCTCTTACCGATTTGGTAAATTATGAAACATACACCTCTTTAATGATGGATTATACAATGAAAATTTAAATACCTCTTTATTATATTATATTACACAAATAAAACAATCATGGGAAGTAAATACACCACACAAAAGGAAATAGTGGCAATATAGCATGAATCTCCAGGGAATAAGAAGTGAGATAAAAACCCCTTACCTTGTACTTTTACTTAGTAGATGGTAGGTTAACCTCCTTTATAAAGGTGAAATAATAGTTATTAAATTATAAAAGAACCACATACATAAATATTAAATCATATATGATCTTATAATATTGGTTTGTTAATGATATTTAAGTAGTATCATTGTTCTGGTTGTTAACAGATTCTTTTTCCCTTATATGTTTTGTTACATAAGTCATGTTTGTTTTGGATAGGATGTATTTTATTCATATCTAGAATTATATTAATTTCTTAAAAATTATTTTCAATCATAAAATGAAAATTATTCTTTAATGGTTATGATTGGGGTTTAAATCTCATCGCGTCGTGGAGACGGTAAGTCTTACATACGCACGAGTGACAATATCATTATATTAGTGGTGAAATCATTTGTAATTGGTTGGAATATTATATATACAGAATCATTAACCTGTTATATTTATTATTTACATTACTTATACTCATTAATATACCTATCCAAATAATGAATTGTAGAATAACAAACTACACTATGACGTGGAGACGGTTACCCGTACATAAGCACATATGGTGACTTTGTTATTCGTAGGATGGAGAGAAGAATGAATACGGTTGCACTATATTTATAATAACAACACAATATATAGATGTTAATGGAGTGAATTATTTGGTATGGAAACAAAAATTAAATAGCATTTGGAAGAAGAAAAGAACTTTCAAAGAGGTGATGAAATTATTACCTCTTCTTCGTGTGTTTCCTTTTGATTTGATAAAAAGGGCTCCTTAGGTCGGACTTCTGATCAAAGTAAGGCCTATAGGTTAAAGTTATGGTATTTGGGAAGATATTTGATCCGGGTTAGGTTGATCCAAATGGATTTAGATATGTGATTTTGAATGAAGGGGAAGTACCCTTTTAAAAGAGAGGTGAGAGTCACTTTGGGAAAACCTTGAAATATTAATATATTATATAATCATATTCGGTTTATAATGGATCCAAATAGATTTATTTCTATCCTAAGGTGTGGATGGGTCTAAAACCTCTGAACCAATAGGTTTTTGATAGGATTATGTCACCATATTAAACATATCATTTAGATTTAACTCTTAGTTAAATAGGTTATCTTTTACCATGTATTCTTGTGTTATTCTAATAAATTGTTAATAAACATACTATAAAATTGCAAGAGAACCCCAAGTGGTTCATTATTGACATATATAACCTTATTTGAGTCCTTTTAGTGAATATTATATTTTTAGGAATATTATATCAATTAATAATATAGTATTTGTTTTAAAAACACATTTATATCAGTTTTGACACTACTTAGAATTTGGTTTGTTTGAAAGTAAACAGAACATTATTAATTAAAAAATTTAAATAAATCCTAAAATGTCATATTAAGCTAAAAAAATTAGTGAAATTCATCAAAAGTCATGATTTAAATTTATTTGGATATTTATAGTATCAGTTATTTTAATCTTTCATTAATAAGGTAATTACTGCAACATAAGTGTGTCAGAAATAATTTAATTATTTAATGTATAAAATTTATAATTAAAATACCAATATGCAGGATATATTTTTATATTTCTAATGAATATTTATAGTCAAATTTATCTGATGTATAACCCTATATTAAAAATGTTTTGGTTACGAAAATTTGAATTTAACACTTTTAACTCTTCTTGAAATAAAATAATAATAAATTTACTAATCTAATCCAATTGGATCAAAAAGGATAATATTTTATTCCTAATGTTTATTTTTGTCATAAAATTTATCCAATAGAATTAGTACATGTGTTAGGGTAATTATAATATCATTTTTACCTTTAATTACAATATTTAGTTTTAACAGTGGTAAATAAAATTTAAAATTTGATATTAAACAAACATTATTTTCATCCAATTGAACCAAATTTTACTTATTGATTTCAACCGTGTCTCTTGGACTTTTGAAATTTAAATCACATAAGTGGTAAAATTATGTTTTATTCAAATTTGCAAATGTTCTTAGAAGCTGGGTAAAAGCTGTTAAAATGTTCAATAAAATTTTATACATCTAATTTTATTATAAAATTAATTCAATGAATTAAATTGAAATAATATAGGTATGATGTATCTATTTTTACTTTAAAATAAATTTAAATTAAAAATAATTATTTAAACAAAAAGTCAGCTTTAAATAATTACGAAGTGTTTTTCACTTTTCATCAAAAATTGAATGTTTTTAGAAAAATACAAAAAATTAACCCAGAGCTGATTTTGATATTCCAAATTCAAAAATGATTTATATTTTACCAAATTCCAAGTATATAAGTTTTATTAATAAATTTACAAAATATATTCCTGTTGTCAAAACCAGATGGCAGGTTTCTGAGAAGAAAAATCTATTAAAATATTAATATGTGCTTTTGTACAATTTAAATGTAAAATTACTTCCAATGACCAAAATTGGATTAAATGATAAAAATAAAATAATATTAAACATAAAAACCATTCATATTTATAATTTAACACTATAAATTATTTTGATTAAAAAAGTTGTTTTCAATTAAAATTTAGTATTTTTCCATATTCATCAAAATATCAATGTTATCAGAAAAGAATAGAAATTTTATCCAAACTAAATTTTTATTTCCTGCTTCTAATGATGAAGTTTATTTTGTCAAATTTAATATATTAAAGTGTCAAATATTTTATTTAAAAAAGGTTCGCCATTATGAGGCGGTAAAATTGCATTTTTTGAAAAATACTTCTTTTATCTGAAAAATTGATTTTTTCTTATATTATGTCTAAAAACACATAATATTAATGTTAAAATTATATGGAGAATATAAAATTCAAAATTAATTTAATATTATTTATAACTATTTTTTGAATGGCTAGTTTGGTAAGTCGTGGTGCGCTCGAACTCAGTGTTGCATGTAGCGCAAGCCATTGAATTAAATTAAATAAAATAACATAAAATAAATTATTGGGGTGTCACAAGGATACCCAGGGTCAATCCCGAAACCCTTTTTCAGAGTTTTCCCTCCTATTTATATTTTTTCCAGAGCCACATCCACTTGTTCGTATATAGAAAGGGATTTATTTTTTCGGAAACCACTTACTTAATATTTCACAAAAATACCACAAATTTTTACTACATTTATAATTTTCTATAGGGTTATTATTAAATTTTTCATAGCCTAATTTCCATAAAAAACTAAAGTATCATTTTATACCATCTATGGAATTATTCCTTTTATTACATAACTTTTCATTACATTTTACAAATAGAGGATCTTTAAATTATAGTGTTTGGGATATTAAGAACAATATTCTTGAAAACCTTAAATATTATTGTAATACACTTGTAAGATGTCATAAAAGATTCATCATAATTAAAATTACTATATCTCAAAATCTGTAGATATACATCAAAGGAAAGGGTGAGCAGAATGCCCAGTAAGGAAAGCAAGGGAATCCGTTTACTTTTGATATCAATATAAATATGATGAAATACATAAAGACATAAGAAATGAAAGTAGAGTAATATAATAATAAAAATAAAATTAATCATAATTTTAATATGTGGCTAAAACATTTAATATAGATATTCCCGAACATATCACGATGTTTTATCCCCAAGGAGTCAAAAAATATACCCAGGTTATTCACCAAGTTATAGTGAAACATGTCATCTCTAGAGATTAAATTATTTACCCAATTAATTAGAGTGCTATCAGGGAATGTCGTTAATATGTATTTATTTTAATGTGATCTACATATATCATAATCATTAATTTCACAAATAACCCAAATAGAATAAAAAAATGGTTTCATATCAAAATCATGGCGTTTTAAAAAGTGTTTAAATTCAAGATCATTATGTCATTTATAACCCATAGAAAGGGAATAAAGGTTTTATGTATGTAAATTCAACAATCAAGAATATAATTTTTATGTATTTATAAGAACCCCAATAAATTTAATATTTTTGGGTATTCACATAAATATTAAAAGAGAATTTCTTGAGAGAAAAAGGGATAAATTTTGAGATAAAATTTGTGTATCATAATGACTTTATAACATGGTTTTAGAACAAAATAAAAAGAGAGGGGAAAAGGGTCTACCATAGGTACATGAATAATTTTACATCATAAATAAATAATAAAATAAAAATTTGATCATGGTGTGGATATTTTAATTACATGAAAAATGAAAAGAGAACTTGAAATAAAAGAGAAAATTCAATTTCTTTTATGAAAATTCAGTAGCCTAATGACATCACATAAAAATTCATAAAATACATTAATGAGAGTGGAAATGTTCTCTCATAATTTTTACATGAAATGGAAATTAATAAGGATATATAATAATATAACCTAACATAATAATATGGATACTAGAAGACATAGTATAAAAAATTCATGACATAAAAGAGGAGGGTGGAAGGTTCCCTTACCTTGAAGAGTAACTTAGAAAGATTGAAATTTGGGACCTTGGGGGATTTAGGGAACCTTGGGAGGACTCCATGAGATATAAAAAGACCATAGTTTCGTTTATGATGAATTTTGAATGAAATTAATGAAAAAATGGGTTGGTATTTATAGAAAAAATAAGGTAATATTTAATTAATTTCCAAGGGACACCTCATCGGTGGTATTTTCAAAACCATGGGCTTTCCCATGGTATTTTCCCATTGTATTGGCCACATGGATACCCCATAACATATCTTACTATTCAAAAATCTACCAGAATGATTTCATAACTATTATATCACTAATAATGTCATTAATCACAACGAAACTCAAAACTGTATTTTTATTATTCACTTAAAAACTAAACAATTTACAAAAATCTCATAAATTCACCCTAACCTAATTTCAGTGCTCTAAATTGAAAAAATGAACTCCATTTTAGGAAAATAATTTTCTAATTATGAGACATATTATTTTTAAGTAAATACATTATTTACCTATAATAAAATACTAATACTTAACTAATAATTTTTGAAAGCGTTATTTACTAATTCTATAATATCACATTACCAAAAAAAGATACCTAAATTATATTTATACATTCATATGTGAGTTTAATATTCCATTTTTCATATTACTATTCATAAGGATAATATTACTATTCATACATTACTATTCACTAAAAATTATGTTGATCTCATTAGACTCTATATTTCATACTCATCAGAACTGTAGAAGACTATTTTTTGAAAATAATTTGACATTATTAATTATTTAAAGTATACATAAATATTTAAGATACCGTTCTTCCAAAATTCACCAATAATATGGAACTTCTATAATTCTTCCTATACTTATTTTAAAAATTGATATCCACAAATTTAACCAAATAAGAAATAACAATTTTATGTACACAAAAGGATTACACAATGTAAGTAATTTATCATTGAATATACTTTTAAAACATTTTCATAGGACCTATGTGTAAGATGTACTATTGTGATAGAATCTTGGGGTGGCATAGACAAATTTTCTCGAGTGCAGATTTCTATCATCTTGAACTTTTCCCATAGGCGATTCTGTTAAATCTTCCCATGTTGAAGCTCATCTTGGGATTGGTCTAGAAAAAAGCTTAGTGATGTAACCTCCACGTCCTGAGTCTACTGGTTGAGTCCATCAACTCCTCTTACTGTATTAATTAACCATGATCACTTGTATTTATAAACAACAATCATAATGTTAATAGTTTTGTTTCCAACGTTCATATAAAAGTAAAAAATCAGTGGACTTATTTTAATTATACCCATATCACTAATTAAAGGATATAGTTTTGTTGAGTAAAAAATAAAATAACACACATTTTTAGGAATCAAAAAATTATTCAAAAGTTCAGGTCATTACATTATTCCCCCCTTAAAAATTTATTCCCCAAAATTGTCACCTGTACACTCAGAAGTGAAAAGGTGTGGTTACTTCTCCCTTATAGTTTCATATGGTTCCCATTTGGATTCTTTATATTTTTGTTCCTCTATAACACCTTAACAAGGTGGTTAGTCTTGTTTTGTAGAACCTTGTCCCTAGGATCCAAGATCTCCATCAGTTGCTCTTTCTAAGAGAGGTTATGTTTTAGTTGTACCACCTCTGGATTTAGTATATGTGAAGTTTTATGTAAGTACTTTCTCAAGAGGGATACATGGAAGTCATCATGAATTTTTTCTATATTTGGAGGAAGGGCAAGCCGATAGGCCACATCTCCTACGTGATCAAGGATTTTATAGGGGCCAATGTACCTAGGAATGAACTTCCCTTTCTTCCCAAACCTTGTGAATCTCTTCCAAGGTGAAATTAGAAGAAATAACTTGTCACCAATATCAAAATCCATGTCCCTTTGACAATTGTTGACATAGCTCTTTTGTCAACACTGAGCAGCCTTAATGTGTTGATGGGTGGCATGGACCATTTCTGTCATCTCTTTCACAAGATCAGGCCCAAGAATCTTTATCTCACCAACTTCATGCTAACAAGTAGGAGTTCTACATCACTTATCCTATAGAGCTTCATAGGGTTTCATTTGAATGCTTGAGTGGAAGCTGTTGTTGTAAGAGAACTCAACTAACGTGACATTTTGATCTCATCCACCTTTAAATTCCATTTATAATGTTTTCAACATATCTAAGAGTGTTTAAATAGTCCTTTCAGATTGTCTATCAGTTTGGGGGTGATTGGCCGTACTGAAATTCAATTCAATGATCATATCATGTTTAAGACTTCTCCAGAATTTTGATGTGAACCTTTGATCACGATCCGATATGATAGAAAGTAGAAGTCAATGCAGCATTACCACTTCCATCATGTAAATCCTTGAAATATGATCAAGAAATAAATCTTCCCAAATATAGATAAAATGGGAAGTCTAGGTGAGATGGTCCACAACAACACATATAACGTTGTTTTATTTGGATATTATTGAGAGAACAGTGACGAATTCCATTGGCATATTTTCCCACATTCATGCTGGTATTGGTAGTGGTTGCAATACCCTTTTAGAAATTTGTCACTTTTCCTTCACCTGCTGACATAATAGGATCCTTGAAGTGTAGTCAGTAATCTCCCTTTTCTTATTATCCCACCAATAATTATCATGATGGTCTCATTACATTTTGTTACTTCCATGATGTTTAGAGAATGTATATCTATGAGATTCATCCAGAATCTCCATATCTATTTATAGAATAGATGGAACACATAGTCCTGAATGAAATTTTAGTACACCTTATTGATCAATATTTAACTCAAGAAACTTCCCATCCTTTATTTTTCAGACATATTCTATAGAAAATGATATTCTTTCTGAGATTTCTTGATCTTATCTAGTAATGTCGGTTGATAAATTATTTGGGTTAGGTTTGAGGATGTCCCTTCCCTTATAATTCCCATTTGCATATTTACAAGGTCATTGATCAGAGGATCTCTTTGAATCCTCATCAATGAAAGAACAACTCGGTCATTCCTAATAAATTCATCATCGACTTTATTTTCTCTTTCGGGTTGATAATGAATTGAACAATCATATTCTTTGAGAAGTTCCAACCATCTCCTATACCTCATGTTCAATTCCTTTTGTGTGAAAATATACTTAAAGCTTTTATTGTCTTTTTATATTTCACATTTCTCCCCATAAAGATAGTTCCTCTATATCTTCAGAGAAAAAACGACCGCAGCCAGCTCCAATATTGGGTAGGATATTTCTTCTCACGAGTCTTCAATAATTACAATACATAAGCTATTACTTTGTCATTTTTCATGAGGACACACTCAATCCCTTTCATAGATGTTACGCTAAAAATAACGAATCCCTCTCCACATGAGGGAAGAGTTAACACAGGTACAGTAACCAATCTCTTCTTCCGCTCTTGGAAACTTTCCTCACACTCCTTTGTCCAGATTAACATGACCCCTTCTCATGTTAACTTGCTTAATGGATTAGAAATTCAAAAATGGTTTTTTCAAAAACCTCCTATAATATCCTTCTAATCCAAGGAAACTATAAATCTCAGTTATTTTTGTAGGATGAGGCCACACTTCTCAAAACGTTGTCTTTGCAGGGTCAATTTTTATTCCATCATTGGTTACAATGTGCCCCAAGAAAGCAAGTTGTTATAACCAAAATTCTGATTTTCTGAACATTCCAAAAAGCCTCTCCTTTCACAGAGTTTTAAAAAATAACCCTTAGATGATCCACATGCTCCACGTGACTTTTGGAATATATCATAATATCATAAATAAAAACTACCACAAAGTTATCATGGTAGTAACTAAATACTCTATTCATAAAATTGATAAAAATAGCATGTGAATCAGTCAGTCTGAAGGGAATAACAACAAACTCATAATGACCATATCTTGATCAGAAGGCAGTTTCTGGAATATATTTTTTCTTCACCCTCAATTGATGATAACCAGATCAAATATCAATCTTAGAGAATAATTGAGCCCCATGAAGTTGGTCAAATAATTCATCAATTATTGGAAGTGGTTATTTGTTCTTCACTGTGATACCATCCAGTTCTCTATAATCAATGAATACTTGCATTGATCCATACATATTCTTTACAAAGAGAATAGGTTCTCCCCATGGAGACACACTTTGTCGAATAAAACCCTTCTCCAAAATATCGTGGAGTTGTTTCTTTAATTCCCCCAACTCCACATTCATCATCTTATATGAGGTCATTGATATCAGATGAGATCCAGGTATGAGTTCAATAGAGAAGTCTACCTCTCATTCTACGGGAGGTCTGGGTAACTCGTTAGGAAATACATCAATGTATTCCTTGAAGATGGGGACATTTTCTATCCATAAACACTAGTTTCCTTATTCTTATTCGTTGATCTACTCCATAAATATGGATATATGAGTTTCTTTTAGACAAAGATCGGGTTGAGATATCTTTCCTTAGAAGATAACTATAGGTTTTTCATTGAAGACTATTGAGATTTCCTTGCTTCCGCATTTGATCTTAGCATTATACATTGAGAGATAGTTCACCCCTAGTATAATGTCAAATTCCAACAGTGGAATGACAACTAGAATTTCGATAAGATTTTGATCACTAAATTAAGTACTAGAGTTTTAAAATACTGATGATTCTTGGATAATCCCACCAGGAGTCTTGACTGATAAAACTAATTTAGCAATTCAGGGGTTGATTCTAAATTCTTAGAAAACATAGGGGAAATAGAGTAATGTATAGTACCAGAATCAAAGTACATGCTAGATTTGAGAGAACAAAAAGAGTACCTGCCACCACATCATTTGGCACTTCAACTTCATCTGTAGTGATTTCAAAAGTACGACCTTTCTGCCTAGGCATTTTCTGTGGCTGATGGTGAATCCCCTCCACTACCCGCGGATTTGGACGGTGATTGGAAAAGTTCCCAAGTTATCCACACATATAGCATTGTACATCAGGTAGGACATGATCCATCTTCCCCTTGTCATTAGTGTTGGGAAGTTTAGGTTTCTCTTCAATACGACAATTCTACGCGATATGGTTATCTCTTCAACACTAGTAGCACTTACCCCTCCCGAGAAGGCAGTTACCTGAATGCTTCTTACAACATTTATTAGACATGGTACATTTCACTTTTTTTAATCCTCTTGCCTCTTCAAAAGACCTCCCAAAACTGGGCTCCATCAAACTTTTCTTGTCATTGGATGATGAGACCATTACGTCCCAACAAACTCCAGTTCGACTTTCATCGCACTTCACACGATCTCCTCATATCTATCATAGTCTCGATTGTCTAGATTCTTCCACAGATGAGGTCTCAGTCCACCAAATAATCTATAAACATTACCAATTGAATACATGACCATGATAGAGGCATAATTTGAAAGCCTTGTGAAGTTCATCTCATAGATTCTAGAGATTCATTCTCCTTCTGCTTCAACTTGAGAAACTCCTTCTCCATTCTTGTTCTCATGGAACGAGGGAAACATATACTGAAGAAGATACCTGTGAACTCTTCCCACTCACTAGATTCACCTCTACTCTTGCCCTCATGTTTTTAATCAGTTACCACCACTGATCAGCTTCTCTCTCTAAGCGGTGAACAACTGGGGTGAACTTTTCTTGTTCTGAATAGAGGAGAAATGAAAATATCTTCTCGATAATGCTAATCCACTGTTCAGAAATCAATGGGTTGGTAGATCCACTGAAGTTTGGTGGTCATTGATGCATAATGGACTCAATAGAATATTGTTCCCTCTGTTGTGAGATTGGTCTCTCGACTTTATTTCAAGTTATTTCTCCTAACTTGAGTCAGTTGGTTCATCATTCTCATTAATGTTTCCATTCCGGCTTTCATCGGATGGGTTTTTGTGCATGTTCCCTTGAGGTAACCATTTGTATGGTTCCTCATATTTCCCATAATTTTCTAAAATAATAAAACCTTAGTAAGAAGTTTATTTCATTTATGAATCCTATTATTATAAAGGGGTTTATGTTTTAAAACGACATGATTAATCAATTAAATTTCTCTATAAATCCTTCATAATGATTCATAAAAAGCTTATGATTAACCTAATATATACCTTGAGAGTGTCAAATTATGAGTGCAGCAAGGCCTGTTGTGATGTACCAAGATGCCCTAGGTCAAGACCGAAACTCCTTGTCGGAGTTTTCACTCCTTGGTATATATGTTCCAGAGCCACATCAACTTGTTCGTATCCAGACAGGGATTTATTTGTTCAGAAACCACTTACATAATATTTCACCAAAATGAAAGGAATTTTTCTTATATTTTAACTTTTCTATAGGGTTATTCATAACGTTCTCATGCCCTAATTTCCATAAATAACTAATATCCTTTGATATCAACTATGGAATTTCATCTTTTATTACATTACTTTTCATTACATTTTACAAACAGTGGATCTCTAATGTGTATTGTATTGGAAATCAAAAAAAATATACAGGAAAACACTAAAAATTATTCTAATTCACTTCTAAGGCATAATAAAAAGATCATCCTAAGTACAATTACTACATCTCATAACCTGTATATATATATCAAAGGAAAGGGTTAACTGAAGGCCCTGTAAATAAAGCAAGGGAACCATTTTACATGTGATATCAATAAGAACTTGATGGGAAACATAAAAACATGAGAAATGGATGTAGAGAAATATCATAATGAAAATTACATGAATTATAACTTGAATATGTGTCTACAACATTTAATTTATAAATTCATGAACATATCACCAAGGTTCATCCCCAAGATGTCATAACAATTACCAAGGTATCGTGAAACTTGTTATCTATAAAGATATAATTCTTTACCTAATGCATTGGATCTCTATCAGGGAACACCCTTAATATTTATTTATTTTCATGTTATACACGTAGATTATAATCATAATTTTCATAAATAGCCCAAAGTTAATAAAAGAAATGGGTTTCATATCAAAATCATGACATTTTAAAATGAATTTAAAAACAAGATCATTATTTCATATATAACCAATGGAAAGGGAATAAGGGTTTTATGTATGTAAATTACAGAATCAAGAATGTCATATTTATGTCTTTATGAAGACCCCTAGAAACGAAATGGGTCTATGTATTCACAAAAATAAGATAAGATAGTTTGTTGAGAGAAAGAGAGATAAATTTTGAGAAGAAATTTATGCAGCATAACAGCTATGTAACATGGTTTTAGAAAACAATAAAAAGAGAGGGGAAAGGGTCTACCATCAATAAATGAATCATTATACAGTATAGGGATAGAATAATA
Organism: Viscum album; assembly: GCA_963277665.1. Classification (NCBI taxonomy): domain Eukaryota; kingdom Viridiplantae; phylum Streptophyta; class Magnoliopsida; order Santalales; family Viscaceae; genus Viscum; species Viscum album. Next base: position 1,332,863,634 of record OY728147.1, read on the forward strand.
TATAAATAAGATCATGGTGTGGATATTTTAATGGAATACCACGTGGAAAGGAAACATGAAATAAATGAGAAAATGTGATTTATTTTATTAAATTTCGGCAACCTAATGACGTCACTTAAAAATTAAAAAAATCCTTTTATGGGAGTGTAAAGTGTCTCTAATTATTTTTAAATAAAATGTATAGTAATAAGGATATATAAGAACATACCCCAACAAAATATTATGGAAACAAGAAGACATAACATAATAAAAGTCATGACTTAAAGGAGGAGGGTGAAATATTCCATTACCTTGAAGAGTAACTTCGAAAGCCAATAGGATATGACCTTGGGAACCTGAGAGAACCTTGGGAGGACTATTAGGAGGTAAAAAGACCAGAGTTTCATTTATTAGGAATTTGTAATGAAATTAATGAAGGAATGGGTTGGTATTTGTACCAAAAGTGACAAAATATTTAATTAATTTACAAGGGACACCTCATCGGTGGTATTTTCAAAACCATGGTCTTTCAGACGGTATTTGCCCATGGTACTGGACACTTGGGACACCAAATAACATATCGTAATATTCAAAAGTCGACCAAAATGATTACATAATTATTACATAATTAATGATGTCATTAATCACACCAAAATTCAAAACTCTATTTTTTACTATTCACTGAAAAAACAAAATATTTTATAAAAATATCATAAATTCACCCAAACCTAATATTGAAACATTGAATTCAAAAATGAACTCTACTTTATGAAAGTTATTTTTAATTATGAGATATTTAATTTTTAATTAAAAACACTATTTACCCGGAAACCAAATCATTAATAATTAACTAATAATTTTTGAAAAAGTTATTTACTTATACTATAATATCACATTACCAGACAAGATGCTTAAATTATATTTATACTTTCTTAAGTGAGTTTACTATTCCATTGGTCACATTACTATTCATAAGGGTAATATTAGTATTCATACTTTATTATTCACTAAAAATTAAGTTGATGTTATTATACTCTAAATTTCTTACTCATCACAACTATAGAAAACCATTATTTGAAAACCATTTCACATTATTAATTGTTTAATATATACAAAAATATTTTAAAATACCCTTTTTCAAAAATTCACCAATAATATGGAACTTCTATAAATTCATCCTATATTTATTTTAATTTTTTAAAAGCCGAAATTTAACATAACAATAAATAAAAACATTATTTATACAAAATGATTACACAATGTCTCTGAGGCCTCGTTACATAGCCCATTATAACACCTACATAGGACCTAATTGTAAGATGTGATATGGTAATATAATCATTGGGTGGCTAGTAAAACTATCCTGAGTGGTAATTTCTATCAGCTTAAACATATCATGTAGTTGATTCTGTTTAGGATTCACATGTTGAAGCTCTGCTTGGGCATGGTCTAGATCAAAGCCTAGTGACACAACCTCCTTCCCAAGATCTGATTGATGGGCTTCATATGGCCCGAGTCTACTGGATGAGGCCATCAACTCCTCTTTATGTATTAATTAACCATGATGAATTACATTTATAAACAGTAATCATAATGTAAAGAGTTTAGTTTCCAACGGTCATATTGACCAACGGTCATTTAAGAGTCAAAACCCAGTTGTATTATTTTAATTATACTCACAAATTAATTAAAGGATATAGTTTTTTTTAGTAAAAAATAAAATAAAACACAATTTTAGGAAACAATGAATTAATCAAAAGTTTGGGTTGTTACAATCCTCTAATGTTAATATTGAAAAAAATTATGTTGTAATTTGTGTATTCATTTTTAATACAAGACTCATGTATGTATCTATTTTACCAATACTACTAAACCCTTCAGTCCTTTAGGATTTGATTCTATATAATCAACAAAAGGAATTGGTAGTAGGAACTGACTCTAGTATTTTGGGGTTAGGGTGCTACATTGATGAATATTGAAGTAGGTGTAAAGAGAAATAAAACTAAAACATTCGACTAAATTTCATACCTCTTATTTTGGCAACAACCTTTTCTTTACACCATAAGACCTCTATGATAGATATGATTCATAAAATAAGGCCTCTTGGATGTAGAGAAATATGATATAAATATATTTGGTAGTGATTTTATGAATGAAATGTGTCATTATGTTTTGTGAGAATATTAAAGGGGGTCTCATTTTTAATGTGATGATGAAGCCAGTGTTGGTATTTTTGAAAACGTTAAAATATTATAATGTTATTTTTGGGGAAAATTCTCCGATAAAAAATTTTATTTTTTTATTAAGGTGATGTGTGTCAAAATACATTCATCTAATGAATGATAAGATTAATATGGGTGTCTTTATCACTTAGTTTTAACATTGGATAAAATTATTTACACTATTACCATGGCAACACATTTGTTTACAAATCATTCTATTCATAATGGTCACATATAGAATTAGTTCAATCAAAGAAATTATAAAATTATATCCCCAATATATAATCCATTATATAAAATTGAATTAACATATATTAAAGAATTTAATTTAAATTTAAACATGCAATAAATGATGAAAAGAGATTTTCCATAAACAAAATCCATCGTATAACAGCCTCTTTTACCAAAGTCACATATAATATTAATTCTAATAGCCTCAATTAGATTGTTATTAATATAAATAAAATAATTTTACTGTGAAACTATTTTTTTTAAAAATGGAAGTTATAAAATTATTGAAATAAAAATAAAATTTTCAATAATTATCAGTATTTTCCACTATTCATTCAAAAAATCATTCATTTGAGAAAAATTTCAAAAATATATACTAAGACAATTTGACCATGTTGATTTTAATAATTATATAAATTTTTTCAAATTAAAATTATAAAATTGTTACATCAATATTTTATATAAAACCATATAATCTATGTGAACAAATTTAATAATAATAAAATTATTTTTTTTATAGGAAAATTAAATCATATTAAAAGAGTGAATATGAACCAATAAAATCTAATAAATACATATTAATCTGAAATTAATTCATCTAATATTAAAATTAATTGGGTTGTTGCATTGTTCCACATTTTAGAAATAGCATTCTCAAAATTGTATTTACTATTTAAAAAGTTGGAATATATTTCCCTCGTGGATTTTTCAGATTACCATTTTGTTTCTTCAATTAGTTGGGTTCTCAAATAACCATTAACCTAGTCAATCAATTTAATTTATAGAAATATCACTTTATGATTAATAATATTTACTTTTTGTTTCTGATAAGAAATTTTTTCTTCCAACTAAACTCTTTTAGGGCTTAAAATATGAGAGACATCCAGAATATATTTTATTAATAATGAATTGTTAAATATACCATGTATCAAAGATAAAATAAAAGATAAGACCACTAAGTATGAAGTTGGTCCAATAATCTTAACATTTTCATCTTTTCCAATAAAACATATAATTAACATTACCTTCTTAAAAAAATATAACACTTTTCCATGCAGATACTTTAAAAAACCATTATTTCCTACCTCAAAAAAAGTTCTTTACTCTAGTTATCTACATAAATATTTTTAATGCTCTGATATGTTCTCATAGAAAATTTTATCATCCTCACCTTCTCATCTATTTTTTCTATGAACTTCATTCCTAATAATTTTTTTTTCTCTTATTCAATCCTAACTAGCTATAGTCCACCATCACTTTCCATGTAATGCCAAACAAGATTCCACCAGTATATTAGAATAAAAATTATTAACATTAGAATACTCATCCAAAGTCAGATATTGATCCCAAATACCTTAATAATAGATTAAAAAACCTCAAATAATGCCCAAAAAATTTCTAAATCCATCACTTGGAGTTTCTTTCAAATCAAGAATTAATGGATGTGATGAAATTTAATTTAATATCCAACAAATTCTAAAGGCTAATCAAAAAATATATGTAAACATGAGATCATGGTCAGATGCATTATAGAGAGGTAATGAATGTAATATAATTATCTATTTAACATAAAGTATATAAAACTGATCTGAATACAAATTATCTCAAATGGGAAGAAAATGATTGGACTTATTTAATCAATCAACAATTTTAGAAAGTTTATTATTAACTCAGTATGTACATGGTCATCCCAACATTAAATTCCTAGATAAATTCTCCCATTACCATGATTTCACAATAAAATCCTGAAGAATTCCCTAAAATAATTTATATTTGTATTTAACCTATTGAAAAGTCAAACAATTCATAGTAAATTCAGTTTTATCTTTATTCATTCTTTCCCACATGAAATATTCATGATGGTATCTATACATTTTTTTGGTATCCAATATGAAGTAAAAATAGAGGACTGTGAGCCTCAATAAATAGTCCTTTCTTCATCTGGAGGTTATAAGAAATAAAGAACCCTTTTATGTATATAAAAACACCATTTTTATCAATGTTAAATTTAGGCTACTTACCTTTCATAACTAATTCTAACTTTTCATGTACCTTATGGTATTCTTAATAATCTTTCTTAATCCTTTCTATTAATGATAATTATACTAAAATAAAAAAATAAAATAGTGAGAGTTCATTCATTCACAATTTCTAAAGAAATATTCATCAAATCATTAAGAAACATATCAAGTTTCATATGTATCATTGTTAATGTACCATTATCTTTCCTACATAAAGCATCAGTTATTCTATTATATTTACCAAAGTTTTAATGAAATGTGAGGTCATAATTCTTTATCTCTTCCATCTGTCTCCACTGTCTCATGTTCAACTCTTTCTGAGTGAATATATTATTAAAACATTTATAATAAGTATATAATTCACAGTTTACTACAATTAAATAATGTCTCAAAAATTTTAGAAAAATCAACACAACCACTAGTTCAAGGTCTTTTATAGGGTGATTTTTTCAATAAGGTTTTAATTGACTGGATTTATAATAAATTACCAAAGCATTCTACATTAAAACATATACTATCCCCATTAATGAGTCATTGTTCTATATAATAAAGTCACCATTTTTGGATGAAATACCCCAAACTAGAGAATTCACTAATATTAATTACTGTTATCGGAAACACTCATCACATTTAATTATCTAGATGAACCCAAATCCTTTTCATGTTAAATTTTTTAATAGGATATATAACCTTGAATTGTTTTAAAAAATATATTGGTTATATCCTAAGATCCAATAAAACTATAAATCTCAATAACATTTATATGTATTGTCTATTCATCATCCACTATACTTTTTTATAGGATCAATAATTATTCCATCCTTATTTATGAGATTTCTAGGGAATGAAATCTTGGTAACTAAAATACAATTTTTCTTTATTTTTCATATAACTTATTTTCTATCATGGTTTAGATAACAATAATTTATTGCCTTTTCAATTATTATATCTTTTAGAATTATCAAAATTTTCATTAATAAACACAACCACCAATTTATCCAAATATTCATGGAAACAGTATTTATAAAACTCATTAATGTAGAATAAGAATTCCTCAACCAAACATGAATAACCAGAAATACCTAATTTCTATTACATTTGAATAAAATTTTCATAGGGGTGGCCTCCCCCATATACATTAGTTGATGGTACCCAAAATTTAGATGAACCATCAAAAATTACATAGCTCTCAATATTTGATAAAGTATGTAATATATGTGAAAAAATAGATGCTTATTCATAAAAAAAAATTTATTCACTTCTTTATAATCATTGTAACTCCTCATGTAACCATTTTAATTTAAAAAACCCAAAACATGAGAACACCGTGGTGAAGTGATTAGCTTAACTGAACATTAATCAATAAACTCCTATAACTATATTCTTAATTCCAAAATTTATTAATAATCCATATAATAATAGGGTTTTGAAATTGTTTTATAATCATGAGCTATGTTAATAGTAAATCCAATATCCTGGTTATGTATAATAAAATGAATATCATACAAAAAACATCCCTAAATTTTTTTACTACTGGAACATAGTTAATCTAAATCCATTCATTATTTTTAAAAAAATTTGTATAACATAACCTTCATTTCCATATTTAAATAGTTTTACATCTTCTTCATATGTTATCAATAGTATGAATTTATTATTATAAAGAAAATAAAACACATTTAAAAAAATAACTTTTATGTCTCTATAATCTATCTTATCATAATAATATGAAATAAAATCCAAAATCAAAATAAAATCAAATTCTACAATAGAAAAGATAAAATGGTTTTTAAGGAAAAACCTTTCACAAATTATAAATATTAAATATTTATAAAATCTTGATTCCTAAATAATACCCATAGGGTTTTTTAGAAAAATTCATGACATCATTACTAAGGTCCAAATTTTTATTTTACCATAAAATTGTACAAAAATGAAAGAAAGTGTAGATCTTGAATCAATTAAAAAAATTCATAATATAAATAATAAATTAATGTACATTGATCCACATTGTTTAATGAACCAACATCTACCAAAGTAGTAGGAAATGATTTCACCACCCCCTTCTTCTTATTTTTCCATCTGATTCCCATCATTCAAGTTCTTATTTATAAATATATCCAATTAACGAATCATCTTAATAAATACAATACATGTTGCCGATACCATATCAATATTTGAATTACCAATACCAAGATCATTTTCATTATAGTCATGAGCCATATTCCCAAGAATAACTCTTCAGAATTATATCCCATGTTTTATAATACATTACCTAAGGGGTTCTTGTTACCACACATATCAAAAATAAGAAACATGATTTTCATACCATTATATTTCTTTAATATAATCTTTCTCATTTATCACCACTTATACCTCAATTTATCCATGTTGTCATAGAATACATCGAAACCAAAAAACCCTATTTCTACATTCCCATCATAGTGAACACATGTATCACAATTGTTAAATTCATTATATGTAAATTCTATTTTCTACAATTGTTTAATATTTAGTAAAACCAAATAATCATACTATCAAAACATTGGATATAATCAGGTGCCTAACTTGCAAATCATATGACATATTTCTATATACACAACAACTGAATCTTCCCCCATTTTCTTAAATTCATTGAATTTTTTTTAAACCAAATTAAAACAATACTTTTGAAAGTGTTTCTCAAGGAAATAACATTGAAACATATCCAATTCCATGGCATAAATCTATTCCCTTTCTATAGTATTAATAACTATTAACAATCATTGGTCAGATTCACCATAAAAAGTGTAAAATAAAGAATTAAGTTTTTATTATTTAGACCACACATGAGTTAAAATATAATTTCCATAGATTTATTCTATCCCACATCTACCACTGAGTCGTAAGATCCAATGAATATTTGAGGGTTATGTCTAATAAAATTTTACAATATATGAATGTTTATCTACAGTAGATGTGGTTATCCTCGAGCATGGATCCCACCACCATTTTTAGTATTCATAAACTGATCCATCATCACACAAAAAAACATTGATTTCTAATTCCAAACATTCTATATTGTGTATTTTAAATAATATTATCCTCTTGGTTCATCTCTACTTCAGCTTCCCAATTTCATATGATGAAATATAATCAAAATCAACATGGTTTAGATGAAGCAATATTGTAATAAAAAAATATATATCCTCATAAACATAAGCTATAATATCTTAAGTGTACTTTTATACATTACCCTAACCTCTAGAATTATGTGAAAATAACATTGATACCATCTATAAAAACCCTACCTTAAAAAATCAACCAAATGAATCATAAGATAAGAATTCATTTTATTTCATTCCTAGAGACCTTTTAGGTTTATAGTTTTAGAGATATAATTCATAACTATTAAATAACATGACCATACGTTAAAAATGGAATAGTTCAAATTAGTATCCATTTTTACCATAATACAAATATTTTATGATAAACCACGTTTTATTTTAATGACATATCTTCACAGTTTTCATCTTCAGCTCATCTTTCCCAATACTCATCCATAAAACCTTGTGAAAAACATTTGAAAAGGTGGTATAAGTATAAAATATCAGAAAGGAAAATATAAAAATTATTAAAGAAACAATTGTATCCATGAATATATAGTAAAAAAACAATTATCCTTTTAAATATTCAAATTTTAGCACATAATAAACATTTTCAAACACAAGTATTCAACTAAACAACCTAATCCATTTCATAATACATTAAAAAATTAATTATAATGTAAAAAATAATATTTTTAAGGGGTTATTTATAATCATGTAAAACCCATGAAATCTTTTTCACATTGTAATATATTTTACACTAAAGAAGCAGTGTAAGCTTTTCGTTAATCTTATACTCATTATATCACCTTTTGAAACCATAAGATATCCATTAAATCCAAATGAAAGCAGAGATAAATCAAATGCGAATCTTGGTACTTCAAATTAATATCATTATTATTATCAATATAACATATGAAATAACCTACCAGGTAAATTCAAATAATCACTTAAGAGAAAATTATAATTGGATGACACTATCCCTTTACCTACTACATTGGAGAGCTATAATGGGCTCACCCATTTTCATGAGTTATACCTAGTTCATCCATGATCATGAGATATATATCAGGGAAAACCATCATTATAAAAAATTCCCAAGATCCTTATTTTTATATAACACATTAATGAATTAATTTTCATTCATAAAGATATAATAATTAACTTTTGAATTCAATATCCAATCATTTTTATATATTGATATACCTCATTCTTTTAAAAACCAATTTTGAAAAAAAATACCTAAAAAGGAACATTGATTTTTCATTGTGAAAAAATGGAAATTTTAAATGAATAAAAAAAATAAAATAACTATTATAGTGGAAGAAATTTTCATTGATATATTATATGGTAAAATATATCATTACTTTTTCCTTTTTGAAAACACTTTCAAAATGTTTCATAAAAAATATATAAAAATATTCCTTTTGAAATCATGTGAATGAATGTAAAATATATATAAAATGTAATATATGATCAATTTATTATAATAAAAATATATTCACAAGTCAATTTCAAGAATATGGACATCAAAAAAAAGATATTTATCATAAATCATTAAATCATTTAAAATGAGGTTTTAATGTAAAGTGTTTTCTTACATCAAGTTTGACTCATCAGCTATGTTATTTATCTTCTTTAATAATAAAACTATGTTAATTATTTAATTTATTAATGAATTTTTTATTTTTTTTATTCCTTTTATTTGATTTATTTCCATGTTATTTTCAATTACTAAATCAACTAATTTCAGGTCAGGTGTTTTGATGATATTGAACTCAGATGTGAAAATTGATTTTGGTGGGTTAACTAGAATGAATGCGTTAATTATTGAATTATCTCCAATAATATAATCATAACATAATACTAATATTTACATCTTAATTATACATTTAAAATCTATCAATAAATATTGTTATGAAAAATGAATAATGATACAATCATGAAGACGGTAGGTCATACGTAGGCATGAATAACTTTCCATTTTTCAAATAAAATGAGCGAAATAAGGAAATAATTTTTATATATTTATAGAAATATTATGATAAAATAAGTATAACAAATATGTTTTTAAATTCCCTAATATATATATCATTCATGTGATTTAGTGATGAAAAATGAATCACATCATTTCATGGAGGTTATAATCCACACATACACCTGAATGACATTATCATTTTTCGATGGGTGGAAATGTAAGAAGATATATAATATATCATATTTTAACATTTATCATTATTTAATTAATTTAATATAATTAATCAAAATCCATCATTAAAATTAGTTGTGAGTGGTGGTGATGGAAAATGAATTACATCAGTTCGTGAGGCGGTAGTCTGTTACACACATGAATTGCTGCTTCGTATCAGATTAGGAAAAGAGGAAGATATATTAATGTTAATCTAGAAACATAATATTATATAAATATATTTGATATAATAATTTTATTATATAATAAGTTTTTCAATAACCATGACAGAGGTAGAAAAAATTAAAATAATGGTTTATAACTTTCACATCTTCTTTGGAGAAATTCCATTGTGTTACACATTAACCCATACTAGGTCAAAATTATGACCAAAATAAGCCCTCTAAGATGTGTGGAGGAATTTTAGTAAGGTATTTGGGTTGGTATTTGATGTACTAAATGGGTATTTATGTGCGGAGATGAGATTATATGTTTTTTCCTTTTATAGGTGATGGAGAGGAAACACTTGGTGTTTTTGAAAGGATTAAAATATTATGAAGTCGTTTACAAGGGAAACTGTCTCATAAACAATTAAATTTCAAGAATAATATACTTTTGGACAAAATTAATCAAAAAAATAAGAATCTATAATATACAAGTATCAATAATAAAATTTATTCCAATAACATTAATTGGTTTTTTCAGAATAAAAATTAACAAATTTTACTCTGACACCATTATAAAAATAAGCGTATCTTTGTAAATTCTTGAGAGAAAAAAGATATTTTTCAATAGTAATATATATTTTTCACTATTAATTTGAAAAATAAACCATTTAAAAATATACTAAAAATTAATTTTAAGAAAACCCTGACATACAGAAATCACAAATGAAGGTTATTTTTTTGTGTAAAAATTATAAAAATTGGATTTAAATCATTAAAATAAAACTATATCATGTATTTATAAAAAATATAGTAAGAATAAAACTATTTTCATTTTGATTTAAAATTAGATTTTATTTTTATAGAGTATATAAGTATATAGAATATAATTAAAAATGTTAATAAGGAATGAAATTGATACACTATTAACATCCCTTGGGTTGTTACACTATGTGTTCATACTAGGTATATATATCTTAATGCTCTAGAAAAGATGATTATCTAAGGATTTAAACCCATATTATTCTAAATACAAGTAAATAATAATAATCAAAACCCATTGTGACACAAAATGTTGATCCCTTGCGCTGCACATTTACATTTACTACTAAAAATAAAATATTTTACACATATTGGTACATGTAGTCCACTCTATAAATCAAAATATACATGAATTTTATAAATAGGTGCATAATATATCATCAACCATTACACATAATATATAAATAATCTAATCCTTCATTATGGACCCCTTTTATTTAATTTAAAACACTTTTACACATATGATCTCCTTGGGAATTATGTCCAATAATTTTTGAGATAAAAATATAAGTAAATGGATAATAAAAATTGAATCATAATGAACATATTCAATGTGAAATTTCATGATATCATAGTATATAATATCACATCATATGTTAAATAGTAATCCATAATATAAAAATTATAAGTGATAAACATTCTAATACTAATATAATATTCAAATCAAATACATTAATATATTTAATAAATCATATCATAATAGAAACATGAGACAAATTTTGAGAATTTTTTAATTAAATGAAATGGAAAAAACATAAAATAATACCTCATAACATATTTCAATGATCAATGCTAAGATATCATAACAATATATGCAAATATCACTACCCATCCAACATAATATAGTGTGATAGCCATGAAACTTGTTCACCATAACATTGTGAGATTCACTCACTGTACATGAATCATACATATCATCTCATAAGATATAAGAATTTCCTGATGAAGTAGGGGATTTTTAATTATATAACTACCCCATCAAATCAAAAAGTATACATATATATGTATTCCAAAAAGAATAAAAACACACATGAATCATGATTATGGTAATCCATGGATAATGAAATGTGTTGAAAATCACCGTCACATATAAAAATAATGTGTTATACAATTGAAGAATAATGTATGTCTCAAAATAAGAATGTGATACTCTAAAATGGGTTTCATATAATAAGGTACTCCATGATTAATATAAAATTGAATATGCGGATAAATATATATGTAATCTTTAGGGAACAATGACTTGAATATAGGAAAGAAATATTTATATGAGAATATATTGTATGAAATTATCACTATTAATTGGATAAAAGTTAAATTGAAAAATAATTCATCTAGTATGGAAAAAAATTACTATTTTATTTATTCGTGGAATGATATAAGTGAAATATGTAAGGGGTATACAATGTAGAGAAATCATGAATCAAAATAGAATAGATTGGTAGAAAATATTTTTTTTCATAATCAACATGTAAGAGAATAAACATCCATTGGCCGGATAATATAGATATATCATGTATTTATAAATAATCAAATGAGAATAGAATAATTTATGATCCTTATAGAAAATATAAATGTTTTAAAGTAAGATAAAAATTATCCAAACTACTAATGAAAAATAATGGTTTTTAAAATTATATTAATAATGGTCTTATTTACCAGAATAATTGAAATGGGAAAAACAGTGTTTAAATAAATTAATTTCATAAAAATTTATTATAACCAAAAAAAGTAAATTTTTATTATTTTAAATAATAAGGATATTTATTCATATAGAAAATAGTTATGTTTGAATTGATCCATGAAATGTAAAAAAAAATACAAAAATATTCCCATCAATACTTAATATGGTATGAATTAAAATAAATGATTAGATGGTTAACAAAAGAAAAATTATGTACTTAAATTAATATTTGGGAAATTATATTGAATATATTTTAAGTAGAGTTATTTAAAAAATAACATATTATATTATATAGATTTTTTACAATACAAAATGGAAATAAATATATTGTAAGTTGTAGTTATATTTCAAAATACCGTATGGTATGATCTATGAATCCATTATAATAGTGAGGAGGCGTGTGTGACCCCCTAAATGATGGTAGGCTAGTAAGATTACAATTAAGATTAATTGAGAAAATATATAGATGTGAAAATAGATTATAGATAATAAATTCATATAATTAATTCAAATTTAGAATAAAAACATAGTATTGGAATTTAATCATGCGGGTAAAAAAATTTATTTAAAAATAGGAATAAGTGTTTTACAAAAAATGTATAAAAATAGAAATAATATTTTGATTATATAATATTTTTAGAAGGAAAATAAGGAATAATATAATCAATAAAAAGATAAAAAATGTAGAAGAGATGGAATATTTTTATTATATAAACATTGAAAAGCATTAACTAAAATAAATTATTTGAAATTCATATAGAAAAAATACCACTGGATAAATGAATGAAAAAATAACATAAATAAATATATGATGTAATGTTGATGGAATATTAACAATTCATATGTGTTAAATAGATAATTATTGAATATAATAAAAAATTTATCTGATAGATATTGTAAGGTGTCCTGTTACCACGAGTCTTATATTTCTTAGATGATTCACGAACCTTTTGAATAATAGAATTACATGTGAAATTGTATTATAAACAATTAAATTAAATAAACATTAAATGTAGAATAAATAAATAAACCGGAGGACCCTCAAGCACTAGGTTGTTACCGAAGTTCATATATTCCTACTATATCACATTATTAATGTTACTATCATGGGGGATTCCAATTCCATGGACTAGTCACACATCTTGTTCATAGCCAACCCAAGGTAGATTACCCATGTTGAGGGTGAAATAAACATCACTTGTATCAATGGATCTATGATGAATTTCCATTCCAAGGAACACTATCATATTTCCTTCACATCAGATCCAAGGTGAATTACCCAATTTAGGGATAATTAAACATTATATGGATCAAATTCGGGGATTAACCATTGCATAACAAACTAAAAAAACATTAAAATCTTGTTAAAAATATACCATTCATCCAAATTATGTAATTATACGGTTATCATTGTAATTAAAGATTCATGCCACTATTCTATTATGCCAATTTTCAATTACAAGTAATTTATTCCCAATTGTTCATTTAAATTTCATTTAATACCATTGAAAATTTCCCATATCAATTATTCCCAAAAAGAAATTCACATGCCAACCCAACTCCCAATTTCAAATTAAACCCACCAGGCTGACAAGGTATAAAATTCTTTTTCCAATGATCATACCAAAAAATTAACTATTGTGACGTAATGATATAATATTATATATTATATATTCCAACCTAGGGTCAAAGCCACACACACCCCAAGGATTCCATATATTTAAGGTTAAATTTCCATGGGACCTGACTGGCTCCATGGAATGTGTAATAGAATTCAATAAATATTCATTGTTTCTAATATAAGAGATTGCGTTCATGGAATGCCATCTAGATCAATGAAGTGGAATATAATAGAATCCAAAATAAAAATAAGGGAGATTCATCAATGAAACTAACTCAAGTGTAGTGAAGAATAATTCTAAGTATCAAGCTTCTGGATCAACGTAAATCAATAAATAGCCTATTAAAAATGATAGTTCCACCACATTAGGTTTGGAATTATAATATTCAAGGATAGAATATGAGGAATTCATCATCTCTAAGAAAAATCCACAGAATCTATATGTTCAAATAGATGAACAAATTAAGGAGTCAATAAAATTTATTTGAGAAGTCACGAAATCCCTATAGAACACTTCAAAATTGATAATCCCCTTTTTAGTGTTGAATAAATGGTATAGATGACACAAAATGGGGGTTTAGGTGTGAAAATACAATTATACCCCTTGTTTTTTTGGCCTAGAATGTCACCACCAAGAAGATATTGGATTTTAGAAAGAATGATTAATCCCATTGGAAATCCATTAGCTAGTTAGTGTGATCTATATTGCATTTATTGGCTACTTCCTCATTCAGCAGCTATCTAGTGGAAATACATTAGCGCTTCTATTATTAGTTATGGCTATCCTTTGCCTGGACATACTCACCAGGAACCCATATCACCTTTGTGTAACTTTTTAGACTAAGAAAAATGCTCATTTACTAAATCTAAATAGGTTTAATGAAATTTAAATAGAGGGATACCAATAAAAATACGTGGACATACAACCTCCCCACCATATAACAGACTATCTCCATGTTTTCCCCCATGAATCGCAGAGATATATCGGTAAATAAACTAGATCACATGGAATATATATCCATATCCCTCTCATAGCTTCCCTCTTTAATATTATCATGATTACACTTCACACACACTAGGTCATTGGTGTTCCCTTAGAGAATCGTCTCCTATCATTTCATGATAATGATCGAATTATCCTCAAAGGATGCATCGACATCATGATCCAGATTATCATCATCTAGAATTTGATAAGGGATAGTATGAAATCCCCAAATATATGAAACATTAAATGCCTCATCAATAAAATTGTATCATTTTGGAATTTCTAATCAGTGTTCTACAGTACTGGTCCTCTCCACTATTTTAGATGATCTGAAAACCTCGGTCATAACTTCCCCTGTACCATATATAGAGATTCCAAAACATAAATGAGACCCACAAGAATAATATGTGAACAATCTTGAATTCCATAAGTCAGATATGATGGAATATATAGTACTTATTTCTATTGTTAATGGTTTATAAACATAATCTTATAAACAAAACCAACTTATATGTCACCTATAAAATAGTAGGTCCAACATGTGTAAACTCTCCTACATATGACCGTCACTAAGGATAACTACATTGAATTTTTTATGGATCCCCAAAAGTATCCATTTTTATTGACGGCTGTAATATATTATTATAATTGAGCTCCATTAGTTTCATATGTTTCTCCTATGAACCACTGAAGTCCAAAACATGTGCACACAATATGTCCTCTAGAATCTAAATCATCTATTTAGATTGATCCTCAGGTTGTGGATGATTGTTTATTATTAGATGAACCTATGATCCTAGATTCTTATAGAGACACTTCCAAAAAATATAAGGTGGGGATCTTGGACTGAAAGGATTCTCTATGAAATACTATGTAGCTAAACAATCTCCCACAAATTGGGGTTACCTAGATCATTTATAGTGATGTTCTCCATGATTGGAATGAAATGGGATACCTTTATCAATTGATCCACGATCACCAATACGGTGTCCTTAATTCAAGGTGTATTTCATAAAAAATTCATGAAATCCAACATGATATCATCCCACTTCCATTTTGATATTTGAAGTAGCAATAAAAACATATATGGTTGCTGATACTCAACGTTCACCTGCTGATAAGTGTAGCATAATTCCATGATCCCTGATTTCTACTTCTTCATTCTAAGACACTGGTTATACCTTCAATGAAAAATATATATATATATATATATATATATTTAAAATTGGGATGTACTGACCACATAGAAGCCTGAAATTCCCCCATTAACACCTCTTGTAATATCATAGGAACCCTGTCATAAAAATGGAAATGAATAATTTGGTCTCCATCAAAAGATAGGTGGATCCCAACCATATATTCTACCCCTCAGGCCTAAACCCTCCAGATCAAATAACATTCCCATCATTTTATAATTTATAATTTAGGGAACAATTGAGATTACTTTTATAATTTCACTCCCCTAAGTATCTTGAACATCATAATGATTTTTTGAATAAATTACATCATCCACAACTCATCACATGATTCATTCACTGCCTATCACTTCATATTCCTACTCAAGGAATCAAGAATGATGTTACCCTTTCTATGAGTATAAGAAAAATCAATTTCGATATAATTTTGACATTCAACCAATATAATGTCCTAAATGATTAACAATCACTATATAAAAAGTTACTTTAACCTCATGTGGTCAGTGGAGACCATGAATCCATCTCTCAACTAATAATGTAACCTATATCTAAAAGTGTGTATTATCATAGCTCACACTAGTTCATGGGCGTTATTTAATTCATTTTATGTGGTATCATCTTTATGGATCCATAAGTAATAACATGTTCCCCATGTACCGGCACTACTCCAAGCCAAACTAATGATAAGTTAATAAATAAGATATACTCCTTACCTAGCTCTAGTATGGTTAGGATTGGTGTTATAGTTAACCTATTATTAAATTCGTGGAAAGAATTCTCATATGAATCTGACTAAAAAAAACCGTATCCCTTTCTTGGTCATACTTTAAATATATACCACCATACAATAGGATTCTAGGATGAAACATTAGTAATATACCACTAATCCTAGAAATCTTTGAATCTTGAAGATGACCATCAGTCTCTCCTACAATAATTTGGTCTCCACCATCTCTATGTCAACTAACAATCCAGTATCTGATATAACATTCCCTATGATGTGTATATTGTAAATTTTTATATGATATTTTTATATATTTAAATATACTTGATTCAATATCAGCATACTTGGGAAGATGTGACAATGTTGGGAATGAACTTCTCTATATTTGGTGTATGTTAATATTTCATTAACAAATACCACCACAAACGTATCCATATATGGATGAAATATCTGATTCATAATGTTCATGAATATCCCTGATGCATTATTTAGACAAAATAATTACCACAAACATAAATAATCCATACAATCTCCAAAAATAATTATGAGGCATATCAATTTGTCTCACTAATAATTGATGGAAACCTAAACTCATGTAAATTTATGATAACATACTAGTGTATCTCAATTGATCAAATAGATCTTCAATGCATAGAAGTGGATAATGGTTCATGACTATAAACTAGTTTAACCTTCTGTAATCCATAGATAAATGAAGGGTTTCATCCATATTCTTCATAAATAATATGGGGGAACCCCAAGGTGATGTACTAGGTCATATGAATCCCAAAAATTCCTTATATACCAATATAACCTTCACCTCTTAAATCTTATCTAGTTATGTACTATATAGAAGGATGGTATAACAATCTGCTCTAGGAACCAATGAAATATTAATCTCAACCACCCACATAGTAGTTCAGTGGGAGAACAGTTTATAGAAAAACATCTTGAAAGTAGTCCAACATTAGATAAAAACTACTCTATTGCAATTCACCATCATCTAGAACATGTCTTGAAACCCAATCCATAATCCAGTCCATGTTATACTAAATTTTTCCCACATGAAAAGCCTGAAGATCCACACACATTTATGTACATATTTTACCCTTCTGGAGATAAGGATGTCACTCCCCTCCAATAATAGTTAATATGAACCAATTATCGAACTAGTCAATACATTCCTAAAATAAAATCGAATTCATTTATTTGAAACAAAATTATCTCATATAGTAAATGGTACACCCCAATTTGGAGAGAACACCCCCTAAAACATTTGATACTATGTGATCACTCCCTTAATGTTGTATCAATGGTCATAAAACTATCCATTATTACTGTAGCTAAACTCATGTTTCTGATCAATTGATATTAGTTAATGGAATATGAAGAGCATATATCCAAACAAATAAAGAAAGGGTTGGTGCCACAAGAATCATACCTCTGAAAGTATAAGGACCTATGTCTACATAGAAATGAGTATACAACAAAGTGTTTAACTAACTCACCCCTATTCTCTAGGGTCTAGCCTAACTCTTCTTAGATGCACCATCCTGATGATAATATCACTCCGCATTGGTGTACCATGCCTCCTTCTATGACCTGAGTGAGCAGTGAAACTATAGAATCCTACCTGCTGAGGGGTAGTTGGGTCTCTCCCTCTGATTTGAATAGTGTATTTACCCATATATAGAAACTATAAAATCCTATCATTCATAATATTCCTTAGATCCTCATGAACTTTTTCCTTGGATTCATGAGATATGATCATATTAACACTCTCCTAACATTCATCTTGAATATGACATAGTAGAATTTCTCTATATGGGTATATACACTCCTAAAATCACATGGATAACAACTAGAATAGACATATAAAGAAAAAGATATAATTGATAACCATAGACACAAGGTCAAATGGGATCATGGACTAACATTTTAATTAACAGGTTATAATATATTTACATTATTCCCTTTATTAGATATGTCATGGGACTTATTCATTATTTGATTAATAAAATTTATATAAAATAAATTAATAGATTAAATGAGAAATGCATGATAAAAATATTTACTACATTCCTACTATTATCTATTCATAGCCACTTTGTTCCATATTATCCCATGAGTAAAATATCATAAATCAATCACATCACAAAAAAGGTGTATCACCCAAGGTGAAATAGCATCACAACTGTAACAAGTTAACCTATATGAAAACAATCTCATCCCTATAAATTTGGATTTTCCTCTACAAATGGGTTACATACTCTCATTCATGATCTCATTACTTATCCCCGACATATTCTTTTCTCCTATAAACCCTATCTAAAAACTAAATCAATAGAAAATACATGGCCTCTCATTTAACATTTTAACTTCCCCAACGTTGTTTTGCCTCATGTGATATAGATAGGTCACTATGAGATCTCAAGCATAATTCCCCATACACCAGAGCATCCTAACTAGCAAAAATGTCCTCATAAATATAAAGGGTAGTCTATAACCAGTGGTAATGAATAAAAATACTTATTGAAACATGAAAAAAATAATATAAAAGTATTCAAATAAATAAACAGTAAAATTTGAATTTATCCAAAACGATTTAAACCATATAACGTCATATTGATGTCACAAAAAATGTAATTGAAGAAAAAGAAAAAAAAATTGTACTCAAGATAATGACTCAGAAAATGGGCCCTAGACCACATTATCAGTCATATTTTCTTAATCTCATCCAATCTAGAAAAATTAGCAATCATGAATAGGAGACTTTACCCTTCTCAAGACCTATATCAATAAAGTCTCCCTAGGTACCAAATGGTGGCATGAATAGGTTGTGAGTAGAAACCATTAGGCCATCCCTAATGGTATCTAAACATTACTAGTATGAGTAAATATGCATGAAACTATACTGTAAACAATGTAATTAAATATATTTTACATGTAATACATGAAGATAAACCTACTGACCCTTGAGAACAATGTTATCACCTAGGGACATTTATACCATTTATAATATTATGTTGGATATCATTAACAGAGTGGATTACCATGCCATGGACCACTCACACATTTGGTTTATAGCCAACCCATGGTTGAAAACCCATGCTAAGGTCAAAATAAGCATCTCATGTCTGCATGGATCTATGGATAATTCAATATTCTAAAGACCACTTACATATTAATTTCACATCATTTCCAAGGTTAATTTCCAATGTTAAGGTTAGTTTCACATTCTATGTATCAAATTTCAGAATGAACCAATACATACAAAAGAACCAAACATGCCAACACAATTAAAAAAATTACCATTTGGTCAATTCTTATCATGTTCTAGTTATCATGTGAATTATAGTTACATTCAATTATTCATTTATTGTATGATCCAATTATGAGTAAAAGATTCCCAATTACCCATTTACAATGAATTTATTCAAAATTTCAATTCCCCATATAAATTATTTCCAAATACCAATGCACATTTCATGAAAAGTATTAATTTCCAATATAAAATACTTTAATGAAATGGTATATGATTAGTAATCCGAATAACATCAAAAAAATACATAATTATTATTTAAATATATATGTTCATATATTCAAAATTCCAAAATAGGGTTAAATTTATGCTTGCCTTTTGAAGGCCATAAATTTAGTGTTTTAGTCCCTATATGTCCCCACAGGATTTGTGGAAGGACTAAGTAGGAGTAATCAATAAATATTCATAAATTATAATAGAATATTCCACACACACAGTCTGTCATAATGATCACATCAATAGCAGATACAAGAAAATGAAACAAACTAATGTGTGATGCATTAGACCACCTAACACAATTGTAGATAAGATGAATTCCACATATCAAGTGTCTGAATCAACATGAAATACAATAATTCCTTAATGAAAATGATATATCCCCCACATTAGTGATAAAATAAGAATATTCAAACAAAAAATGATATCAATTAAATAATTTTTATATAAAAACAAAATTAATCCAGATATATGTTTGAAATAATAGATTATGTTATTGAAAAATTATGTTGGACAAGTTGAGGAATCCATATACAAACCTTCTTAATAGATTATACCATCACTAGATTAAAAAACGGGGATTAAAATACTTAAATGGTATTTTCGTGGTTATAAAATACAATTACTACCCTTGGTTTTTTCGTTATAAAATATAGACACCACATGGTACCTAGGAACATTAGGTTGGCTGGTGGTGCTAAGAAGAAAACATACACCACAGAGACCTCCACTAGTAGCATAATGTCTCTCCACTGAATGGACGGTGGGATTCCTATAGGAAATTAATTATTCAATGGTCGTACCAATCGGTCAGTGGGTCACTGAGGGTGTCCAATTGGCTCCCTGTATCTTTTCCTAGAAACTTACCATTCAACTGGCTATCTGGTGTACTACACCAGATAACAAGTAGAACCGTAGAAGCTCTTATGATGTAATCCATTGCATTCCTTTTCTAGGAGATCGCATTTGAGACCTCTGGGCACCTCATAAGACATTTTTAGACTAGGGAATGGAATATTTAACTGAAACTAAATAGTTTTACAAATAATTAATGATAGACAGATGCACGAAAAAATGATGGGGTACTACAATTGAAATACTTGTAATTATTTATAAGAAATATTTTAATTATAATTAAAAATTTTCATTATAAATAGAAAAAGAATTATATTTTCTATTGATATAGTCACTATAAATTAATTATATTTATGAAAAAACAATTGATGCTAATGATAACATAATCATTCATATTGGATGTTTGAACCAATATTTGTGAAAAATTTTACTATTAAACTGATAAAAAGATATAAAAAAATAAATAAAATTCTATTTCATAGTTACACAAGAATTAAATTATTTATCTAATTTAATAGTACTAAAATTCCAACTTAAATTTAAATATTGGGTATTAGATGTATTAAAATAAAATCATATTGATGAGAAGTTGTTATATTCTCTTTGGGATACCTCTTTTAGAACAAACCATAATACCTTAAAAGATGTTTTTATTGTATGTGCGTTGATTCAAAGACATTATAAGGTGGGTGTAGAGAGAAATATTTATAAATTTTTTAAAAGGAATGGGTTTCGAATGTGGAATGAAATAGTTGGATGAGCGGTGTGATTATAGGTGAAGGGGCGGTGTTTTTTGAATAAAATATTATTTAATTTATAATTTTTTTCTCTATAACATGAATAGTATTAATTTATGTTTCTATAAATACTATTTGAATACATAGTATATGTTTTCTTACTAGTTACATAATTATAAAATAAATGGTTTCATTTTGTATATTTATTTCAATATAATGAATCAAAAATATTTTTTTATTATAACAACATATAATTTAAACTTTGGAAATTTCATATATCATTCAAAATTAAGTTTATTTTTAAAAAAATGATTTTACTCCAATGATAAATTATAATATATAATTATTGTTTACTACACTATTTTCTCATTTTAACAACATAATGATGTCATAAAAATTACCATATATAATAAACAATATTTTTACTATTCACCAAAAAGTCAAGTATTTGGAAATGAATAATAAAATTATATTAATATAATTTATACATGATAACTATAAATGAAAATCTGGTTATCAATATATTTTTATGAACTATGATATTCTAATATTTAAAAAATAAAACATTTCTTAAAAAATAAGTTTAGGTAAATATAATTAAAATCTATAATTATATATATAGATAAATATATTTTGAAATCATTCTGTTATATTATGAAAATAAAATTTTTATTTTTTATTTGTTAGTGGTTACATAATAAAAATTTTACTAATCCTAAATGTAATGTTACTATTATGATATTTATGTTACTATTTCATTATTCAGATAATATTTAAATAGAAAATTACTACAGTAGTAATATTATAATTAATATTCATCCAAAAAATACCTTTTATTTGAATTATTCATCATTTGATAAATTTTCTCTCTTGGTTTTATATTTTTCAATTATATAATGCCTATAATTTTTCCATTTTGTTAATTTTCACAATATTCTGAATTGATATAAAATTTATGAGAGATCATGACCCTATGGAATTTAAATATCTACTTATTTTTTTATTTTTTTTTATTTTATAGTTATATTATTTCTTATTATGGTTAATGTTTCTATGATTCATAAGTAATGTTCAGCATTTTTGAAAAACTTTTTTTTATTGTACAATGTATTTGATTTATAGTGTACCATATACATGAAATATTATTTTTTAAACATAAATTTGATAATTTATTTATAATTATTTAATTTATATAGATTATAGGTTCATTTAATTTAAATCAAAAGAAAATAATTCCATTTAATATAATTATATTTATTTTTCTATATAAAATTTATAAAATAATGTACATTGAATGTTTGGGAGTTATATATAGGAAAAGGTATAAAGAATGTAACATTTTTTATATAAATATATTAGTGAGATATATTATAGATTCATAATGATTTTGAACAACACATCTAGACATATATAAACCATAAAAATTGAAGTTATAATTGAATGCATTTTGATAGCCCATTCTGATGAAATTGAATTATAAGATATTTTTAATATAGGGTAGACATAAATTCATTATGTATTTTATGAATTATATGATGTGATAACTTCAATAAAAATATTTTTAATTGAAAAAAATCATTTATATAGAAAATAATAAAATAATATTGTTTCATTAAAACAAAATAATATTTTTGTAGTTCCTCTGAAGATGATAAATGTTATTCTATAGTTGATTATAGGGAGATGGGAAGGCTGATCAAAATGATTATAAATATAAATAAATAAATGAAATTTAAGATGAAGAGTACTTTTTAGAATCATAAAGGTAAATTTATTAAAAATTTCAATTTTATTTATTATTATTATAAGGAATTGAGATTCATAAATCTAGATTATCTTATATGAAAATAAAATAGAATCCCACATTAAAAGAAATAATGAAATATCTTTATTTAATATTTAAATATCCAATAGATGAATCCACAAAATATTCAAGTGGTAGAAACAAAACTAATAAATATAATCTAAAGTTTAATGTTAAATCTATTATGTTATCTTATTAATATTTATCATCAACTAGATCATTGGGTATTGATTTTAATAATTATAATGTTTGAGTTATGTGTGATGAACAGTATTTTATGATTTCAAAACATACTGAACAATTAAAATTTAACATAAAAAGTCTCATAAGATTCTAATAGATTAAGTTTCAAAGATAAGGGTAGATAATGGGTAGTTAATAAATGTTTCTTCATGTTTTAATGGTAATATTTATGATGTTTTGGGTATATATAAAATTAAATGGAGAAAATAATAACCATGGTTAAAATTTTGAATGAGGTACTATATAAAGTCTCTAAAAAGAGAAAAAATATATATAGTTAAATATAATTATAACGATATTTAATCAAAAGTTACTATTATTGGTATTATAGTAATAATCCTAAACATTACATGAAAAAAATATTGAATGGTAAACCTATAGTTATTTATATTATATTTTTTAAAATTTTAATTATGTAAAAACAATAAATATGGGTGTTCCTTGAGTTCTATATAGTCACATTGTCTTAAGAATGTTTTTATTTTAATATATGTACTAAATGGTAACATGCATAACAGTTATATATTATGGTTTCTAAAAGGTTCTCTAATTAATCAATTTGGATATAAGCTATTTTATATTCCCAAGTATAATGTTATAAGATTTAAATTAGGAATATTGATTCTTTATAATTAATTTGGTTTAGTAGTTTGGTTTTTATTTTACTTTATACATATTTTAAAATATATATTTAATATAACTTGTTGTCTTATACAAAAATGTTATTTTAATTTCATTTTATTTCCTTTTATATTTTTTCAACTTCCTTTAATATATAAAATATGTTTTTGTTCCACGAGGTACATGTTTAATTCATAGAGATTTCATTAATGACTATACATACAAACTAATATATTTTATATTGAAGAATGTATAGATTATTTTCTAGTCTACATTATATTAATATTTAGACTTTTCACTTAATAGTTTATCCTTTAACCATTAGTATCCAATATTGGTTTCATAATAATAATTCAATTGTCATATAATATTTGATTTCAAATGTTATCTTCCCTTTTACATTTTACACTAGTCAATTTTAATATATTATTATTTACTATCAAAAGAATGTTGATTATAAAAAAATAATTATATTAATTTTTTAATGGTATTTATTTATCCCATTATGCCTAATAATTAATTATAGAGGGTTATTATATTTTCTAATTCAGCAACATAAATTTCCTAATTTAATTTATATTTTATTATATAAATATATTCCTGATATATTCTTATTTGTATTGAATTTTTCTAATTTAACAATGTTAGAGAATAATGTCTGACCCCTTTTTATTTTATAAAAGAGGGGAAAATTTTCATGAAGTCAGCCTCTTAAGGTTTTGATGTATTTTAAACCAATCCTTTATTATTATATTTCTTAAATATAACTTGTTATAAATTTTTATTTAATGTATTTTTTCATATTTAGGATGACTTGTAGTCATGTATAGATTATTAGGGATGTTGAATTATTCCACAAAGATACAAATAGAACAAATATAATGGTGGATTCAATTATAGAGACATCAACACAATAATAGAAGAGATGGATCGTTGGTCCAAATAACTAGTAAACTATTATTTCCATGCCTAATTTATATATTTAAATGTAAAAATATCTCTATGTTCACAGTCTGAGCCGTGAAATGATCACATTGGGTACTATGATTATGATTGATGTGAATAAATTTTAATTAACTCCCCGGTTGTGATATACAGAGAGAACATATCTATATTCTGTTTCATGAATTCATATAGGCATCGATCAAAACACAATTCATTGAGCATCATGATGATCATATTTTTCATCATTATTAGTAATTCATGGTTACATATTTCATGATATTTTATTTTTATACTATTATCATTTAGATATTATAAAGGACATTATAACAACACTATACATGAAGAGACATCAATTATTTTATATATAGGAATGTATGAAAATGATGTTATAAAATTAAATAGTTTTTGATTGATTTATTTATCTATTAACCACACTAAATTCATTAAAATGATCATTTTCTTATATGAATAAATAATTTGTACACATATTTTTATCTGTGAAAAATAGGAGTATATCATGTTTATTTTATACATTTTCATTATAGATGGATTTGCAAAAAAAAATATCAAATACAATATTAGAGGTATATTTGGAAAGCATTGTGATGTAAAATTACACCTTTTATTACAATATAGATATTATCCTAAATGAAATGTAATATAAGATAACATGACAAATTAAATTGATTCAATTTGATGTTTTAAAAAAATATTCCAAAAAAGAACTATGATATGAAAAAATTATTGTGATTACATACTAGAAAATAAATATTTTCATCAATGGAAACATTATTTGTTATATATTTCAAGATAATAGGAACATTATATAATTAAGGAAAACAAAAAACATTGAGGATTTTATACATGTTGTATTTTGGTATTGATTTTTTATATTTTATTGTTTTTTAATCATTTATAATGAAATCAATAATTATATTTTACATAATATATGGGGTTACCATCTAAAATATTTAATCACTTTAGGAGAACATTATAATTAATAAACCAAAATCTCCAAATAAGGTAACATTACCACTTTGTGTGGAATAAACACTTTCTAGGATCTTCTTAAAACATCATAATAATTTTATTATATAATATATGAGGGAAATATTTTTAAAGATCCATTCACTAATCATGAATGACTGAATATGATCAAGTATTCCCAAGGATATTATTATATAAGTTATTTAAAAATATTTATATGGAATAAATATAAATCAGAAAGAGTTTCACTATATTTTTAAAATAATTGTTGTTAATTTGAAGAATAAATAACATCTTTTTGGTTTCTTTAAAGATACATTGTCCAAGAACTCATAATTTTCTATGGATTTAATATTAAACACATATTTTACAACAATTATTGTACTAATTTATTCTATTTTAGCTATATTATTCATGTACTATATTGTTCTTTTCTGGTTTTTAAACCCCTATGTGTTTTATTCAGATGTTATTATAACATATGGGGTTTTAAATGTGGAAAATATAAGTAGAATATTTGTGGAAGATACATTATATAAATATTAAAATATAATTCACCTTAATTGTAATATATTTTGTATTTGGATGAAGTAATCCTTAGATGATTATCTAGGATTCATTAAATCTTTAGTTTTTTGAAGAATATTTCTTTAGAGAATGTTGTTAAAGTGGTTCAATCTATATATAAATTACCCCATAGAACAATGTGATTCACCATGGAATTTGATATATTAGTGTGTCTAAATCCATAGTATAATGGACTATACCCTAATTTCATCACCTATGGGTACATCCCATCTATGTAAAGGCAGACAAGGATCTGTGTAAAGGTAAAATAAAGAATTTTAGCATGTGTAATGGTATTTGAATGTTTTGTACAAATTATTAGAAATTTATAATCCATATATGAATGATTTTTTAAGGTAATAGAGAGATATCACTACCTATATAAGGGTAAGATATACATTACGTGTAAAGGTGATTCTTTGAATTAATGTATAGTTTATAATAGATGATAGAGCCATGTCATTGAGGAAATTGTTTTATGGTGGCTCATAACATGTGTAAAGGTATTATTGAAATTATACTTCTTACGTTAAGGTAAATATTGGGATTATGTAATCGGAGGGGATAATACATACACCGCATAAGTTATATCCATGTAATGGAGGATATTGAATTAATGTAACTCATACCCTGAATAAAGGAAATCTTGAAAACAATCCATAGAATGACTATGTGAATTTCAAAGCTTGCATGGTTTGTGGGAAGAAAAAATGGAAACATGATAACAACTTTATTTAGTAAATAATAAAGTGTTGGTTTTATATATTAATTCCTAATCTAGGGTAGATATATTAAACCATAATCTTGTTGAAGAGGGTATGACCACACCATGGAAATTAATTTCTATGTGGAATGACTGTAATTTGTATTGAAAATTAGTTTTTTATATTTTTATAGATATATAAAATATAGGTGATAATATTTTCTCTAGTAATTCAATGGTTGATTATTTTCAGGGAATAAAAACTACTTTTGACTTAAAGGAGCTGATTCAGGTAGAGTAGAAGAATTATATCTCTCAAAACCTTTTTAATATTATGTCACAAAAAAATGTGCCACACCATATCCAATATGGAAAATCAAATGGGTTTAAGGAGATAATTACATGATTTTTGGTGAGTTTTAATGATGTTAAATGTGTAGGAATTGTGTATCTAATGGAAATTATGTTATACACTAAACAATTAATTCCACTCAACATATTTTCTTTTATATCAAATTTAATGTCATATTGGAACATTTTATTCTACGATGAAGGCATGAAGAGGATTACTATTCCATTAAATAAAATACCACAACATATTTTGGTATTTTTTTTGAAAACTGATTAAATGATAAGGTTGTTAATGCTATTGATTTTTTGGATTTAAACATATATTTAATGGAACCTAATGTACTCCTTATATGTGTGTAACTATTGGAGAAATATATAGAAGAGATAGGTGAGGAGGATTAATCTATAGCATTAGAATAAAAGGTAAAAGTTTATAAAATTACATGGAGTAGTTCTAGAAAAATGGTAAAATAGTTAAGATATAAAATATATAATTTATTGAGAGTAATTATAGAAAAAGTGGATGGAAGGAATATATGATAGTTTGGAATCTATTGATTGTACTAAAAAAGAATAAGAAGATATAACATTAGTTTAATAAGGAAGTATATCACTGGGATGATTTTTGAAAGTGAATGACCATGATTCAATAAAATATCAAGGAATGAGAAAGTTTCTAGAAACATGATATTCATAGGATAATATTTATCATATTGAGTAAATAAATACGGGTCAATTGAGTTCCCAATAAAATTTTGATTTAAAATAAAATCCCCTTAGTTAAATAAATTGATTGGTTAATCAAAATACTAGATAGATATAAGATCGGTTCTTTTAAAATATTTCTTAAAGATTGATTATGTCTTAGTTAAAATAATGTTGAAATTATATTAAATTTTGAAATCAATTTTCTTCTAAAAAAATATAAACAGATGTTAGTATTAACTATCAACGTAATATTTATTCATATATATTAAAAAAATGTAGGTTTTGATAATAAGTCAGAACAAAGTAACATCGTGGAATAAAGAAGTGGTTTGATCTCAAGACAAGACATGATCCCCTCCACTTGAAAATCACCTACTTCGAAGAATATTATATTAATAATCAGAAAAAATACACAACCTAGATTTGATAAACAAAAAACAGCTACAATATGTCTAGGATGAAGAGATTCATCCATATTAATACATGGGAAGTAAATCAATAATAGACACATAAGGACCTATACCAAAAACACCATGGGAAAATATATGTAATGTGAAAGATAGAATAATAGGTATCTTTAAGTTAGATGTAGGAGATTTTATGTTCTTTAAAAACAAACTTACAACAAACTACATGAAAAATAGAAGGATAAGTCAAAAAAATATGAAGAGAATAGTGATTCTCAATTTGGTTTTCCCAGAATGATAGAAGTCAAAAATTAATTTTTGACGAGGTGATGGATATTCGTATTTTAAGGTTGCAACAAAATAGAGGATATTAGGAATTTGTAGGAATGTTCTAGTTGCTCTCTAACAATTTCTCAATCAATATCTATAATGTATTTTGTGATTATATTTCAATGATCATAATATAATATGAATTATTAGGCTTCTACGGGTTCACATATTCAATCGCATGTAGACTTTTCAGTTTGTAATTGTTTATAAATAGAGATATATGAAGAGATGTAACTTTTCATAGATATAGCAACATCAACTGGAGGATATCCGCAATACTCATATTTGATTTCAATAATGTCATTCAGACTTTTTCAAATTTTCATTTCATAGAAATAGACATTGATTCATTCACATAAAATTCCTTGGACAACAAAAGTAGCAAGAAGCTGGTGATGACTCACCATCCAATGGTATCTAAGACTAGCGGTACCTCATGCTAATGGTGAATTAGAGTATGAAGGTGACTTCGATTCTAATGGTAATAAGACTAGTGGTAGCTCATCTCAGTAGTAACTCCACTACTGGTAACAAGGACGCTAGTTACTTCACTGTTAGTAACTCATCCAATGTGGTGACTCATTCCTAGCATTGAATCGCCTCAACAATAGATTTTGGATGGTGTTGTCTCACCTCAAACAAAGACTAATTTTTACAAAAACTATCTTATCATATAAAATGTGATCATAAAACAGGTAAATCATTAGTTATAAAATAATTATGGTTTGTGATAATTCAGATAATTAAGTTCTAAACTCACTCCTCGTAAATAGTTGACAACATTCTCTCAATTTTTTATGATAAAAAACATTGAATTTTATAAATCATATAACAAGAAAACATAGATAGTCAACGATGTAATTTTTATAGACACTAAACAAATCTTCATATAATTTGAAAATATATATGAGGAATATAAACAACTATAATATAATATAAATGTAATATCTAAAAAGATTATTAAGAACTATAAAATAGATAAAAGGAATAAATATCAGAAATATATAATTAATATTTCACCGAATATTTAGATTTTCTATTTTATCCCCCAATAATAAATAAATTCCCATTAAATACCCCCCTTCAAAATTATCAAAAAAGAGAAGAAGAATAAAATAAATGAACAAGTAAATGGAAAGAACACTAAGATATTACATTTAGTATCATCCAAAAAGATTTGAGTACATCCACCAAAAGGGAAACAGTACAAGAAAAAGTTCCCTATCAAAGACTACATCAAATCAGATTCATTATTATAGGTAGATTGAGGACTATTTGGGAACTTGGATGATTTTTTTACTTTGTCATGAGATACTGAAGTAGTAGCAGTAATAGTTAGATCATAGGTTGTGATGGAAGGTATGTTTGTGGTAAAAGGAAGTTTCTCAAGAACAAGAATAGGTATGAGGTGGATAATAGCTTCATTTGGTGATAAAATCATAGGATGACAAGATGGGAGTAGAAGACCATTTGAGTGAGTAATTATTGTAGATCTGTATAGTATTGGTTTTTTTGATGTTATGGAAATAGTAGTAGTAACTAATATTGCCTCTCATGCCATTACCAATGTACTATGAACATGTATAAAGGGTTTCTTGTGGTTGATAAAATCCATTATGATATTATGACCCATCTTCATAGTAATAAATAAATCAATTTTCTCCACCATGAATATCTCCATAACTTGTGTGAGAAACTTCAGTTGACTCACCTATTCCTTTAAAGCTATTGTAACCAGAATCAATCTCATGTTCTCTAGACAGAATTTTAAATTATCAGAAATTTCATGCTTTGTATAAATTCTGGTCAAATAGTAATTTACATATATCTTTATGATGTCCTTGTATATCTTGAGTTTAATGGGATACTCCTTTATCATCTCATAGATGTTCTCTCCATGATAATTTGTTTACCTTAATTGTTTATCATGTGTTGAAAGATCACACAAAGAAGTATGCAGTTCTTCCATGATATCCTATATAATCATCTCTCTGTCTATTGGTACTAGAGTGGGAGGAGTTATAAAAGAATTAGAGTAAACAACATACATGCTTGAATTTTTTTTAAATATTGAATTCAAACTTTCTAAGAAGGAGTATGTCATGCACTCTACTAAAGCTTTCAAGATTTAAACATATTTTGAAAATCATATATTCTCTACATATATTTCTGGAATGTGAAATCTAAATTTTTTCACAACATTAAGAGGCAGAACAATTAGAGCAAGATGATTATCTTCATTTTTAGGCACGATAATATCCCCAACCTGACTATCTTTTTCCATCAGAGTAGAAGGTTGTAACTCACCAACTTGATCTAATTGATTCTCTAAGGATCATTCTCCTCTAAATTTTTTTTACTAACTTCATCATCTAAATCACTATAATCCAATCCAATTATTTCAAAATAAGGATAATTTTATAATTCATAAAAATCACTAACTTCATGTCTTATATACGAAAGAATAGGAGATTTTCTAGGAACATGATAAGAATCATAAATTTTAGGTATATAAGGGGGTTAATCTGTATGAGTTGTCAATATGAGATTTACTGGTCCTATTTGATCCACTGGTTCTGAGTGATTAGATGGTTTTGGAGAATTATACCCCTCACTAAATGCTTCTTTATCATTAGTAGCAATAGGTTGCATAACATCCATCTCATCTTATATGTATCTAACATCATCTTTGATAGAACATGAAACCACTGGTGATGAAGGGTGTGACAAAACCATATCTTAATCATGATTATCTCCCTTTTAATAATCTCCACTATCAAGATTATCTCCATCATCATGATTATCATATTCCTAATTATAATCATCTCTACGATCATCATCATGACAGTCATCATCTTTACCATCATGATTATCTCAACTATTAGGATTATCTCCATGATCATTTTCATTTCTTCCTGACATATTACGATACTCATAATTTTTTTTCTTCCTTAGAAGCAACAACATAATATCCACTTCCATTCTAAATTTTCTCTTTTTTAGATTTGTATGAAGATGTATTGAACTATTCCTCTCTAGTTACTTCAGTATTCAAATAATCATTTCCATCTAAAAGATGTTCCTTGGATGGTAGAGAACTAGGTGAACTAACAGGTCCATTGGAAACTCCGTTTGGAGAGTTGGGTAATTTTTGGTCACTCCCCACTTCAACTGAGATTTATTCTTCTTCTTCTACCACTTCTTTGCCAAATTTATCACTAGAATGGTATTTATAATAATATTAAACTAACTTATAAGGATCTAGACTAGGATCCACCATGTCCTTATGTCTAGTTGGATAATCAATTGGGTTGAATTCATCATATAATATTTTTTTGCCTCTAACCCAGCACTTCTTCCATAGATTCCAACTCACATTAACCCTTTCTAAAAATTGTCTTTGACGAAAAAAAAACCATATTTATCTTCATATTATAAAACTTCTTTGAATAATCTATTTTCATCCAAGATGAATGATATCATTTTAGGGTTTATCAAAGATTTCTACATTGATCTTTTCATTCACATTTCATACATATGGATCATTAGAAATCAAAAAATATTAATCACATTTCCTTCTTTCATCATAAATATGAAGTAAAAATCTTGATATCTCATGGTATTGAAATTTAAATTTCTATGACATAATACATGTCATAGAAATTTGAATGACAACTTAAACTCACAATCAAGTTTAGCATTTGTAGGTCTTGAAAGTGTACCATGTCCTATCAACTGTAACAGAGCCTCTTCATAATTGAAAAAATCATTGTCCCTAGGAATTTTGTGTTGAAAATACTCACATAACCCTTTATGATGTACTCTTATGTACATTTCCTATTCTCTTAAATATAAATAAAAGTCTTCTCCATCAATAAGTATTATTATTTTATCCTCTTTATCTCTGAAAACAAACTCAACATTATCATAGAAATAATATACCAACCTTGGATAATACACATGATAATTCATTATATTCATTTTCATCCACTTTTGATATTATATTGCTTTCAATTAGAGTGTATTTTTTTTCTGGAAGACATTGCTCGTCGATTTCCTTTACTGCTTTGACAATACACTTCACTAGATGCGGGTTTCATGAAAAAAATGTATAACTTATTGAAGATCCATTAAATTTCATGGATTTATTATTTATTACATTTTCAATTATTCTTGTCGATTTATAAGAGCCATACAAATTGGCAGAAGTCTTTGGTGGAATGTGACAGAGAAGAATGGTGATCGGTCTGGGAGGAAGAAAAGGTCCCAGATATTCAACATATTGAGTAATAAGAGAATCGATTAGAATTATTCCATGGGTTGTATCATTTAGGGACTCTAAATAATATTTATAAAATATAAATAAATAAATAAATTTAATTATTAGAAGAATAGAAATGTTAATAGAATGATCTGTGACTTATTTACAAAAGTTACTCGTTTACAATAGTGACTCTTCAATGGTGAATTATCAATGGTGACTCATCGATGGTGACTTTGTTACATACCGAGTAAATAAAGAATAATACATTTTCATAATTATTAGTATTTTTGAATTAAATATTAATTTTACAGTAAGGGGGTTTTTATGTTTGATGGTTTACCCGATACACAACAATGAGTTTCTTTAAAATCTTACGTTGCATGCAAGGCTGAGTCATACTAAAAATAATAATATTATTATATTATTATTTTAAATAGTATTTAAAGGCTATTATTTGTAATGGTTGGAATAAATAGATCAAACAAAAATATGATTAAACATGTCTGTTAAATATTTTTACATTTATCCAATAAAATTTAGAGGTTTAAAATCTGAATTAATCTAATTTGAAGCATAAATACTCTAATATTCTTTAAAAGGTCGATTTATCACCGTTTAATTTTGAACCCACATTAAATATAATTTTGGTCACATTTATATGTTCTATTTGACAATATAAAATTCTTCTTTATAATCGGGACATAAAATTTTTCTTTGGGTAAATTTTTGATATTTTCTGATAAAATTCATTTTTAATGAATAGTGAAAAATACTGTATTTTAATTGAAATATGACTTTTAATATAATTAATTAATATGGTTGCATTATCTTTTTAACTGGATTAAAAGTTTAATTCGATTATATTTTTACCATTTATTCTACTGTTGGTCATTGTATGTAATTTCACTTTGAAATTGAGCATAAACAAGTGTCAATCTTTTGATGGTTATTATTTCTTAGAAAATGTTTTTTGTTTAGACAACAAGAATTAATTTTAAATTAATTAATGAAACTTATATTTATTTAATATGGTAAAATAGATATAATTTTTGAATTCTGAATATCAAATATAGCTTAGGCTGATTTATTGGTATTATTTTAAAAAACATCAATTTTTGAAGAATAGTGAAAACACTTAGTTAAAAAGTTGACATTTTCATTTAAATAAAATTTTACCACTTCTATGAATATAATTTCTAAAATCCGACATACATGGTTATTATTAGTATGTAAAATTTAGTTCAATAAGATGAAAACATTTTTTAGTGAATGGTATCTTTTGACTTTTATTTACCGTGGTTAAATGTAAATAGGGCCATTCAAGGTGAAAACAATATTATAATAATATAAAATTACCTTAACATTTGTCCTATCCTTATTGGATGAGTAATGGACTACCATGGAAATCATTTTGTGAGACATTTGTCCTTTTAAATCCATTTGTGTAAGATAATGATATTAATAACTTTTTATTTAAGTTAAAAATAAAAATATCATAAACATGTATTGTTTTGCTAAAATAATTTGAATGTGGGGTTATATAGTTGATATATTTTACTATACATACTCATTATAAATTTAAAAATTTTTCTACATCATGATATTTTTTTTGTAATTTTTAGACACAAAATAAATAAAATTATTTATGAGACAATAATTATGTCGTGTTTACCTCATTAATAGATTATTTAAAAAAATAAAATTTTCACCCTTTCTTAAAGAGCCCCTCCTCCCCCTTATAAAAATCCATAACCTCTAACCCATTACTCAAACCACTCAGGCCCCTTGGCTTGTCCAAACACTACCCAAATATTCTCTGATGATCCCTCTCTTCAACTTAGATGTCTTAACTTAGGCAGAAGGCACTTCAAGTAAACCTTTTGGTTCAAACCAATGGGAGTTACCCGATTTTAAGGTAACATTTTCTCTTAAGTTCTTTTATTTTATTTTAATTCTCCAAACACCTAAACTATTTTTATTCCTTTATTTTATAATAACACTAGTATCCTCAATATACATGGATGTTGTTTTGAGAAGTTTTCAAACTACAATTACAAAATCCTCCATCTAATGGGTAAATAAAATATTGTTTCTGGGGACGATGAACTACTGCCTCACAAAACGATGATTGTTCAATTTTCTACTACCAACTATTATGGTGACCATTAAGACAAAAATATATTTATATGTGATATATATTATATTTATATTGTTTCTATGCTTCAATATTTTTCATTTATAGAATACATTTTTGGTTTCCATAGTGGGTAAATACGGTAATCTCATTTGAGGAAGTGTATACTACCGCCCCCTAAAGTGATATGACTCGTTCATGCATTATGTGGAATGTATAAAGGGTATAGTTAATGAAATTATATATGATATTGTAATGGAATTATAATATACTTATTTATCATTATGTTTTCATTCCATTACTATACGAAATAGAAATGAATGTAGTGTCCATGCGTACGTACGACTTACTATCTACATGAACGGTGAATTTCATTTATTACCTTAAAATTTTATGTACTAATATAAATACAAGTATATACTGTATATATATGATTTAAATTATATCTAAATCATGTATATCATTCTGGATATAATGAAATTTTGACCACATTAACAACTTGTAATTATAAGAAGTACATTTTTGACTCAAGTACCAAATATCGACAAAACAACCATTATTAAATTAAATGATTACATAATGTATATAATATGGTAATAAGTTATTTAAAAGGAATTATAATCTTGAAAATGTTTTTAATAAAGTATAAATTAACTTCAGTTTCTTAATCAGGAGATTAATGAATTAACGGGTCAAGTCGGACACGATGTAAGGGACTTCGTCACAATCTCCTTTCATTGAGGCATATTTTTATTTATACATGGATTTATTTTGTAAAGTGTATAAACCCCTATGAGTTTTAACTTCATTAAAAGGGAATATTTTCTCTATTAAGAATTTTACTAAACTCCAAAAAAGAATGTTTCTTTTTAACGTACGTGGTGTCAACAACCTTTCCACCGCCGCGAGTATTAATTAATCTTTGTCTTCCTTAACAAACCATAATGTTTTTAAAAGGAAAATAAATACCATATAATCTTTTACATATTTTTTTTATTGAAAATGGTTTGGATAATGGATTTGTTATGTCAATATATTTAAGTGATATATTGTGATTTAAATGTGGAGATGTTTTCTTTCTTTTATATTTGTTGTATGTGTTATGATTTTATAATGGTACTTGGACATTTTATGGGTGGATACAAGATAAACCAAATGAAGAGTGGTTCTATGATAAACCAGGATGGGTGGTAACATTATACCCTACAATTAATTGGTTATGGAAGTCGGCCGTATCACTATTCCATTTAGTGATATGTGTGGAAGTAGACTGTATGGTTATTCCATTTTAGTATGTTTATGTCCGAAGATACCTTTATATTTTATGTGTTCTTTATATGGGTTTTATGGTAATATTTTGGTTAAAAAAGGTTAATAAATGATCTTTTATTTTATTAATAGTAAATACTAGTTCATAAAGATGAAAATATTACTTATTACAATGTATTCATGTTTTACTTGTTGTTTTGAAAAACAAACCATTTTCATTCTTTGTGTATCCCTTACTGATCTTTTTATGGTCATCCTAAGTTTTTGAAATGTTTTTCACAGGATATAAAGTGGAATAGGGTCAATGATGGTATCAAGTAAAATTCATGCTCTCTATAACATAGAACATGACATGACTCTTTGTTTTCATGAGTGTTTATTTTGTGAAAAAATGGAAACTGAGTACATTTGTCTACATGTAATATTAAAGTTTTTATGTATATGTTATGACCTAATTATATAAATATTTAAACATAAAAAGATCCTCAATATGAATTATTAACATAATTCAAGTATATGAAATGTTTAATGATGGGTCCTTATAGTTGGTATCAGAGGGATGTTTAGTCACATTTAGGAGTTAGAATATTGTTAAATTAATGTCCATAAATAAATTGATGATAACATTGAAATGATATATAATATATAGATTACCATGTTTCTTTTCCTAAGATATTTCTATGTTCAAGTTGGTTTTCTGTAGAG
Organism: Viscum album; assembly: GCA_963277665.1. Taxonomy (NCBI): domain Eukaryota; kingdom Viridiplantae; phylum Streptophyta; class Magnoliopsida; order Santalales; family Viscaceae; genus Viscum; species Viscum album. The sequence continues at coordinate 1,332,901,725 of OY728147.1, forward strand.
GAAACAATGCAGCTATGATGGGACGTGATCAAAAGGAAGACAACCTTCCAAATCAGCAACCTAAGATGGTCAGAATTTGAAGTGAACAGTCTATTTCAGTGATGGCGTAGTTGACTCAAGATATAAATGGTGGTGGTATCCATTCATGAGAATAGAGAGATCAACCAAAAGTAACATGTCAGTAGTGGAGAATTTAATTAGGCAGCATCCCCCATCATTCAGAGGATTATCTGACCATGTGCTAGCTGAAGAGTGAATTAAAGCACTAGAGAAAATTTTTATGTCATGGGGTGTTTAGAACATAAAATTTTTAGTATATTTGTTTATCGTTTTGAAGGTGAAGCTAATCAGTGGTGGTAGATGGTGAAAAATATCAGGGATAGTGGGGAGATTTATGCTATTGATTGAAAATAATTCAACGGTATGTTCCTTGAAAAATATTTTCATAGAGTGGTTTGACATAGGATGGAAAAACAATTCTTAGAATTGAGGCAGGAGGGTGACTCAATGGATGCATACGAATGAAAGTTCACTAAACTAGAAAGGTATGATTCAAATTTCATACGAGATCTTTCTAGTAAAATCATCCATTTATTACTTAGTATTAAAGAAAAATTATTGAAGGGATTTAGCATCTAGTGAGATAAAAAGTTATGAAAAACTAGTTCGAAGTGCGGAGAAGGTGGAAATGGAGTTTGCCGATGACCAGGTGTTCTTTGACAAACAACTGAATAAGAGGTCCAGTTTTCAGGAAAGGGGAATGAATTCATCAAATAATCATGGAGATAAAAAAACAAAATATCCATCTTGTCATAAGTGTGGTAAAAATCTTCATAGAGAATATTTATCAATGTCTGGAATGTGCTTTTGATGTGGTAAGTCTGGTCATATTTCTCGTAACTATGAAGAATATGGTCAATCAAGAAATGAAAATATAGAAGTAAGATGTTTTAAGTGCAATAAAATAGTTCATTATGCAAATGAGTGTCCGGGGAAGAACTCAACTGAGGGAAAGCATCCAGAATACAAGTAGAAAGGGGTGGTGAAATCCATTGCAACTACTTCAGCAGATGTTGGGCCATCAAGTGAAGTAGTATCAGGAATTGAATAGAAAATTGGTGAATGCTCCTGTTTTTGCACTACCTTCCAGAAATGGTGAGTTTGCTATCTATAGTGATGCTCAGTTGAAAGGAATTTGATGGTTTTTTATGAAGAATGATCATGTAATTTCATTTTCTTCCCGTCAGTTGAAACCTCATGAGAAAAATTACCCTACACATGATTTGGAATTAGCTTTTATTGTTTTAGATTTAATAATTTGGAGGCATCATCTGTATGAATTAAAATGTGAAATATATACGTACCATAAAATTTAAAAGTATATATTTACTCATAAATAATTGAACAAGAGATAGAGGAGATGGATGGAATTAATCAAGGACTATGATTGCACAATTCATTATCATGCAGTAAAGGAAAATAAACTGGATGATGCTATGAGTGGAAAAAGTAATGATACATTAACCATGTTATGTTTGGAACAAGATAATTTGATTAAATATTTGATGAACATTGGAATAGAAGTTGTGGGTGTTTGAAATTCCTCTGTTTTGTTTAAGGTGTCAGTGAGATCGTCTCTATTAGAAATAATTAAGCAAGCATAGAAGTAATTTAGTGAGTTGCAGGAAAATGTTGAGTTGGTTCAGAAGGGTAAGTTGCCTAATTTTTACATTGATAATGATTGTGTTTTGAGGTCTGGGAAGAGATTATGTTTGCCTTGGGATTCACAGTTGAAGAATGAGTCATTATGTGAAGCTCACTGTTCTCCATTTTCAGTTCATCCTTGAAGTACTAAGATGTATAGAGATCTTCGAAAGTATTATCGGTGGGATTAAATGAAAAGAGATATTGTTGATTATAATGTGAAGTGTTTGACTTGACAGTAGGTTAAAGTACAGTGGAAGTTACCTATAGGGATGCTTCAATATTTACCAATGCCAGAGTGGAAATGGGAAAATATTTCCATGGACATCATTTTGGGATTATCGATGACATCTAGAGGTAATAATGCAATCTGGTTTATTATCAAACGGTTGACTAAATATGCTCATTTCCTTCCTATTACAGATACTTTTTCTCTTGATCAACTTTCTCTGTTGTATATTAAAGAGGTATTTTGGTTACATGGTGTTACCTTCTCCATTATATCTCATCGTGATCCTAGGTTTACCTCTATTTTTTGGAAAGGCCTTCAGAAGCCATTGGGTACTGAATTAAATTATAGTACATATTTTCATTCTCAATCAGATGGATAGTCAGAATGAACAATTTAGACTTTGGAGGAAATGCTACATGCTTATTCAATGGATTACGAGTGAAGTTTGGACTAACATCTTTTTTTGATTGAATTTTCTTATAATAACAGCTTTCATTCTAGTGTATAGATGGCTCTGTTTGAGGCAATATATGGTAAGCAGTGTTGAACTCCATATTTTTGGGATAAAATAGGTGAATGAAAACTAATGGGACCAGAATTGGTAGAAGATATGGAAATAAAATTTTCAGTTGATTCAGAATCACATGAGAATAGCTCAGAGTAGGTATAAAAGTTATGAGGATAACCAGATGAAGGATATTTATTTTGAGGTAGGTGATCATCTTGATTCTCAAAGTTCCTCCATGGAATAGTGTGATGTGTTTTCGTAAGAAGGGAAATTTGAGTCTGTGGGTCATTGGACCTTATAAAATCCTAGAGAAAGTTGGATCGGTTGCATACAGAGTGGATTTACCTCCATGTTTATCCTAAGTACATAGTGTTTTTCATGAATAAATGTTGATAAGTGAAATGCCAGATCAATCTTATGTTCTGATCCCAGAGATAGTTCAGTTGAAAGAAAATCTCTCTTTTGAGGAACAGCCAGTCCAGATTCTTGACCGAAGAGAGAAAGAGTTGCAGTATAAGGTAATTCACTTGGTAAAGGTATTGTGCAAAAGCCATATAGTTGAAGAGGCAACATGGGAATATAAAAATGTTATCAGGGATAAATACCGCAATTTATTTGATAAGTGAATAAAAATTACGAGGACGTAATTTATAAAAGTGGGGAAGGATGTAACATACCAAGTAAATAAAGAATAATACATTTTCATAATTATTAATATTTTTGAAATAAATATTAATTTTACTTTAAACGAGTTTCTATGTTCGATGGTGTACCTGATACACAACAACGGGTTTCGTTGAAATATTACGTTGCACGCAAGGCTGAGTCATACTAAAAAAATAATAATATTATATTATTATTTTAAATGGTAGTTAATGCCAAGTCGTTGCAATGGTGGGAATGAACATAACTAACTACAATATTATCAAACATGTTTTTAATTATTTTTACATTTATCCAATAAAAGGTAGAGTCTTAAAATGTGAATTAATATAATTTTAAGCATAAATACTCTAATATTCTTTAAAAGGTCAATTTACCACCTTTTAATGGACAACTATTTTTAAATCTAGTTTTGCTCGCTTTTATATGTTCTATTTGAAAAAAAATTAAATTATTATTTTATAATCAGGACATCAAAATTTACTTTGGGTAAATTTTATTTATTTTTTTGATAAAATTCATTTTAAATGAATAGTGAAAAATAATGTATTTTAATTCAAATCCTCCTTTTAATATAATTAATTTATATGGTGAGATTATCTTCTAAATTTGTTTCAAAATGTAATTCGATTATACTTTTACCATTTAATCCAATTTTCATAAATGGAAGTAATTTCACTTTGAAATTTGACATAAACAACTGTCAATCTTTTGATAGTTATTATTTCTTAAAAAATACGCTTTTTGTTTTGACAATGAGAATTAATTTTAAATGAATTAATTCAAACATTATGTATTGAATTTGGTAAAATAGAAACTGTTTTTGAATTCATAATATCAAATATATCTTAGGCTGAATTTTTGGTATTTTTCTGAAAAACATCAAATTTTGATGAATAGTAAAAACACTAATTAGTAGTTAAAAAGCTATTTTTTTCATTTAAATGAAATTTTACCACATTTTTTAATTGAATTTCGAAAATCTGACATACATGGTTGTTATTATTAAGTAATTTTTTTTTCAATAAGATGAAAATATTTTTTCTTGAATATTAACTTTTGACTTTTATTTACCGCGGTTAAAGGTAAATAGGGCAATTCAATGTAAAAACAATATTATAATAACATAAATATAACTTAACAGTTGTCCTAAACTTATTTGATGAGAAATGACTGACCAATACAATCCTTGGGTGATACTTTTGGCATTTTAAAGCCACTTGGGTAAGATAATGATATTAATAAATTTTTATTTAAAGTAAAAATAAAAATATCATAAACTTGTATTGGGTTTCAAAATCATATTTAATGTGGCGATATATAATTGATATAATTGACTATAAATATTCATTATAATGATTAAAATATTTCCTACATAATTTTATTTTTTTATAATTTTTAGACTCCAATTAAATAAAATTATTTAGGGCACAATAATGATACAGTGTTTACCTCATTAATGGATGATTTAAATAAATAAGATTATAAATATTAAAAAATATCCAAAACCTGTACAATTCATATTTGAAGATTTTATTTCGACCATGAGTCATCTTATATTTTACTTTAATAAGTTTTGGACCTTTAGAAACTGAAAATCATTCTATAATAAAATAATATTTTCACACCTTCCTAAAGAGCCCCTCCTCTCCCTTATAAAAATCCCTCTCCTCTAACCCATTACTCACACCTCTAAATACCCTTGCCTCGTACACCCCCACCCAAATAATCTTTTAAGATCCATCTCTTCATCCTAGAAGTATTACCTTATGCAGAAGGCACTTCAAGTAAACCTTTTGGTTCAAACCAAAAGGAGTTACCCGATTTTAAGGAAACATTTTCTCTCTAGTTATTTTATTTTATTTTAATTCTCCAACCCCCTAAAATATTTTTATTCCTTTCTTTTATAAAAAAACAGTATCCTCAATATACTAGTATTTTTTTAAGAGAACTATTTGAACTACACTTACACACACCTCCATCTAATGGGTAAAGAACATACCATTTCTGTGGACGGCGAACTATTGTCTCACGAAACGATAATTGTTCAATTTTCTCCAACCACCTCTTATAATGTCCATTAATATGGAACTATATTTATATGTGATATATATTATATTTATTTTGTTCTTGTGCTTCTTTATTTTTCATTAATATAATACCTTTTTGGTTTCCATAGTGGGTAAATACGATAATCTCATTTGAGGAAGTCCGGACTACCGCCCCCTCAAAAGGATATGACCCATTAATGCCTTATGTGGAACATATAAAGGGTAGAGTTAATGAAATTATATATGATATTATACTGGAATTATAATATAATTAAGTATAATTATGTTTTAATTCCATTACAATATGAAATAGAAATGAAAGTAGCGTTCATGCGTACGTATGGCTTACTATCTCCATGAATAATGCATTTCATTTCTTACCTCCAAATGTTATGTACTATTATAAATAGTTGTACATACTTTATATATATGATATATATTATATAGAAATCATGTATATAACTCTAAATATAATGAACTTTTGACCACATGAACAACTTGTAATTATAAGTTGTCCATTTTTTACTAAAGTACCAAATATCGACAAAACACCCATTATTAACATAAATGATTACATAATGTTTATAACATGGTAATAAGTGATTTAAAAGAAATTATAAACTTGAAAAAGGTTATTAAGAATGTATAAATTAAATTTAGTTTATTATTCAATAGATTGAAGTATGAATGGGTTATGTCAGACATGAGGTAAGGGACTTCATCTCAATCTCCTTTCATTTAGGAATATTTTAATTTATACATGACTTTCTTTTTTAAGGATTATGAATCACTTTTAAATTAAATTTCATTCAAGGGGGATATTTGCTCTATGAAGTGTTTTACTAAATGACAAAGAAAGGAAGGTTTTATTTAATGTACGCGGTGAAAACGACCTTTCCACCACCGTAAGTATTATTTGATATTTGGATTCCTAAACAAGTCGTAATGTTTTTAAAAGGAAAATAAATACCATATATTCGTTTAACTATTTTCGTATTGAAAATGGTCTTGATAATGGATTTATTATGTTAATTTATTTTATTGATATATTGTGATTGAAATGTGAAATGTTTTTTTCCTTTATATTGGTTGTATGTGTTATGATTTTATAATGGTACTTGGACATTTGATGGGTGGTTACGTGATAAACCAAATTATAGGTGGTTTCGTGATAAAATAGGACAGGTGGTTATGTTATAACCTCCAATTCATTGGGTATGGAAGTCGGTCAAATGGTTATTCCATTTAGTGATATGTGTGGAAGTTTATCGTATGGTTATTCCATTTAAGTATGTTTATGTCCGAAGTTACCTTTATATGTTATGTGTTCTTTATATGGGTTTTATTGTAATATTTTTTTACAAAATGGTAAGAAATGATCTTTTATTTATTGAAGAGTATTTACTACATCATAAAGGTCAATATTATTACTTATGATAATGTATTCATGGTTTACTTATTGTTTTGAAAAACTAAATGATTTCCTTTTTTGTGTATCCCTTAATGGTATTTTTATGCTCATCCCAAGTTTTTGAAATGTTTTTTATAGGACATAAGATGGAATAGGGTCAAGGATAGGATCATGGAAAAGTCATGATGTCTGAAATAAGGAATTATACTTGACTTTTTTTTTGAAGAGTTATTATTTTGTGAAAAAATGGAAACTAAGTAGATGTTTCTACATGTAATATTCAAGTTTTTATGTATAAGTTATGACCAAATACTCTAAATCTCGAAACCTGAAAAGATCCTCAATGTGAATTATTAACTTAATTCAAGAATATGAAATGTTTATGTTCGGGTCCTTAAAGACTTAGCCAATGGTGAATTATCCAATGGTGACTCATAAATGGTAACTCATCCATGGTAACTTATCCAATGGTGAATTAGCCATCAGGGACTTATCAACGGTGAATTATATAATGGCGACTTATCAACGATGACTTAGTCACCCAAAACATATCATTCATAATTCATTTTTATGTAGTTTAGTATTTTAGAAGTCAAAGGATTTGTGAAGATACTTGTAAGATGATGTTCACTTCCAATAAAATCTAAATTTATGTCCCTTTTTTTTAATTATCTCCCGAAAATTGATGTCTTACATCAACATGATTTCTTCTAGAGTGAGATATTAAATTTTTAGAAATGATTATCGCACTTCTGTTATAAAAATCTCTAGGTACATGTCTTAACTAAGACCCAAAGTATATTAAAGTATGTTTCCAAAATATTTGTGCAAAGAATCATCATGCATCTTTGTATTCAACTTCATTAGTAGATAATGAAACAGAATTTTGTTTCATACTGAACCATGATACTAGAGATTTCCCTAAAAGATGACATGTTCCTGAAGTGATTTTTATATCTAATTTACAACCACTGAAAGCAGTAAATTAATTACCTAATAAATCAATAATTTGTTCTGTTAGATAGAACAATCATAAATTAGTTATCTATTTGAGGTATTTAGAAATTCTTTCAACAGATCATAATTGTGACACTTTGGTATTGTCATTAATGTGAGAACACATACACACACTAAACATAATATCTTGGCATCTAAGAGTTAAATATAGTAGACTTCCAATCATACCTCTATAACCAGTCTGATCTATTAATTTCGTATCTTCATCAAGATCTACTTTACAGGTGGTACTCATTGAAGTTTCAATAATTGTAGTGTTGTCTACCCCCAAATTTTTTAAAATATCTTTTATATTTACTATAATCTAGAATGATTCCATTTTTATTTTGAAAAATATAAAATCCAAGAAAGGATTTGATTTCACCCATTAAACTCACGTCGAATTCATTTTTCATTTGTTTTGAAAAATCATTACAAAGGGAATCTTTTGTAGATCCAAAAATAATATCATTAACATATATTTTAACTATTAAAAAATGTTTTGAAATTATTTTCATAAAAATATTTGGATCAGCTATAGATTTTGAAAAACATTTTAAAATAAAAAAAAAGTTAATCCTATCATACCATGATCTAGGGTCATATTTTAAACAATTTAAATATTTTGTAAATTTAAAAACATGATTTGGAATATGTGGATCTTGAAATGCACGGGGATGTTTAACAAAAACATCCTCATTTATAAACCCATTTAATAATAAACTTTTAACATCCATTCGATATAGTTTGAAGTCCCATTGTTCTGTATTGGAAAGAATTATCATAATGGCTTCAAGTATGTCTATAGGTTAAATTGTTTTTTCATAATAAATACCTTCTTCTTGATTATACCCTTGTGTAACTAATCTATCCTTATTTGTTACTATAGTGTGGGACTCATCAACCTTTTTTCTAAACACCTACTTAGTGCCAATTGTTAATGTATCATTCGGTATATCAGTAAAGTTACCAAAAAAATTTCTTTTAAATTGATTAAGTACTTATTACATATCTATTACCCATATTTCATCATTTATAGAATCGTTAATGTTCTTTGGATGAAGTTGTGATAAGAAATCTTGGTGTTAAATTTTATTCCTAATGGAATATTTTATTTGTGTACCTCTATATAGGTTTCATATTATAGCATCTAAAGGATGATTTATATGAGTCCTAATATATATTTCAAAAGAGGGGTTGGTTGTCTCAAGATCTTCTTTAGGTATGAGTTATTGAAGTTCACCAGATAAAATTTCTTCTTTTTTAATAATACATTCAAAAGGATTATAATTAACGTTTATATTTGACAGATCATCCTCACGGTTTTCTAATATAGTATTAGGTTAATTAGGATCAATTTCATCAAATGTAATATTAAAATACTCTTCCATTGTTTTAGATCATTTATTAAACACTATATAAGATTTATTGGAAGTTAACTATCCTAAAAAAAACCTTCATCACTCTAGGAAGAAAATTTTTCAAGATTATCCTCTTTATTTATTATAATGACTTTGTAATGAATAACTCTAAAGTAATTAAACTTTATCATTATGTTATAATATATCTCATAAGGTTTTTTAAGATATGTCTAATTAAAACAATTTTTATTTTATAACAGGGTGTATTAATATCCTCTTCCTAAAAGTAGATATGTGAGTCGTACTCATTAAGAATAGTCTGACCGATCACTTAAAGAGTTAAATTTATTCTTTCTATAACACCATTTTTATATAGTGTCATAGTAGAATAATTTTTTTTGTTATAACCATATTTAGAAAAAAATGACTCATAGTATTGATTTTTAAATTTTAACCATGATAAATTCTTAAGGTTATAATCCTACGACCACATAAATTTTCTATATATTTGGAATAATTAATAAAGTAATAACAAGATTACATCTATGAGATAAGAAGAATACCCAAGTGTATATAGAGAATTCATCTACAAGAACATAGAAATAATGTTTTCCATTTTAACTAGAAACACTAAAAGGTACAAAGAGGTCGATATGATCTAACTCTAGAGGTTAAGAGGTCGAAACTTATTTCTTAGGATTAAAGGAAATCTTATGATGTTTCTCTTTTTGAAAAGGGTCACAAACCTTATCATTTGAGAATTCAATATTTGTTAGATCTTTAACTATACCTTTCCATGTTAGATTTATAAGTGAAATTTTTTTCAAATGGCCTAGTATCTTATGCCAAAAGAAATGTTAATTTTTAAATACACATAAGAATCAATTTTTTTATAATACAATGAATTTAAATTAAGAGAATAAATATTATCATTTCATAAATAAATAAAAAATAAATCATTTTTATCCTCAAAAATATAATAGAATTTTCTTTCAAACTTTAATTTAATGTTATCATCAACTAATTGAGAAATTATATGTATATTTTATTTTAAACCATCTACATATGGAATTATTGAAATTAATACTGAATTATATTTACCTATTTTTCCAAGACTGATGATTTTCTCTATAGCATTATCACTAAAAGTGATATTTCCACCATAAAATTTGATCAAATTCATGAAATCTGAATACTCCCTATTTATATGCCTATAACACAGACTGTCTAGATTCTATAGGCTTTTACTGGATGTTTTCAGACAATTTTCCTAAAAAACAATTATACCAAAAATGATTTTGGTACCCCAATCTTCATGGGCCTAGTTATGTTAGTAATAAGTGATTTTGGCACCCATAATTTCCTAATGAGTTTCTTACAGAATGTTTGTACGATTATAGAAATAAATAATACATTAGCTACATTTGAATAAGTATTAGTAGTATATGAATGTATACCTGTGGTACTAGGAAAAAATATGGTTTTTACAATTTTTCATTATCCATATTGATAAACTATTCCAATTATGTATTTGGGAGAAAATTTATTTCCATTTATTTCATTTAAATACTTCTTTCCATTGGTAAAAATTTATAACAATTTGATTAATTGTTAATTATAAAGATTTAGTTTATTATTATCTTTCAAAAATTGAACATTTTTCTATCTTTTAATAGTAGGGTTTCATTTAATATTTAGTGTCAAAGCATGTTTCTTATTAAGATATTTATATTTAAAATTTATTTCATGTAATTTATCTTCCTTCATGTTACCATGTTTATATAAATCTTTATTTTACATGTTTCCATTGATACCATTATTATCTTAATTTTTAGAATGATGTGAAATATTAGTTGGAGAAGTGGGAATAATATTTTTTCCCTTTGATGTGCTTTCTACAAAGCACATAGTTTCCCTATCAGGCTTATCATCTTGATTTTTGTCTGAATCACTTGAGATTTATTTAGTGGAAATCCATGTTACTTTCAGGGATTTCTTGAATCTATTTTCCTTATCTTCATATCCCATTATATATTTAAATTTTTTACAGTCATATTTAACATGTGAATTCCTTTTACATTCATATCGTAGGAATTAATTTTTATTATCATCATTTTTACAATCCTTTTTCCACTTTCCCTTTCTATAAATATTTCCTATTAAATTTTATTTCACTATGAACTTATTTTTCCTATATAATTTATTAAATTTTCTGGCCATGTGGGTCATCCCTTCATCAATATCATCAGGATATTATTCTTCACTAATATTTTCAACATGTACATTTTCTATTTGTTTAGAGGTAGTAGTCTTGAAGGACTATAATTTTTATTTGTTTCATATTCCTTGATCTCTTTATTGAAATTATGATCTTCTTCATACATCATAATTTTTCCTATCAATTCCTTGATAAGAAATTTACTTACATTACAATATTCTCTAATTGACATATAGGTTCTTTTTCATCTATCTAATAAGCATCTAAGAAGTTTCATCACATAATATTTTTATATCACCTATTTAAAAATTGATTGCATGGTATTAAAAATCTCATTGAATCGTAGATACATATCAGAATTACGTTCATCATATTTAATTTGAAATGTATCATACATTATTATTTATGTATTTTGTCTTATTTGATTAACATTTTATGTCTCTTCTTGTGAAACATATAATGTATCCCATATTTAAAAATAATACATTCACGTACATATTATATTAAATTCATCATAACCCAAGGCACAAAACAATTCATTTATAGCTATACATTTGTTATTGTATGTATTTTTTGTAGCATCACTCCAAGTAACTCTAGTAGTTTAGGGTATTTCATAATGATGCTTTGTTACACACTAAATTTCAAAACCCATACTTTCAAAATTAATTTTATTTTTTATTTTCCGTTGAGAATAATTTGTACCTTTAAAATAAATAGTTATGTTGGTGGCATATCCTTTTTTTCTATTGTCTATAAAGAACTAGAATTTATAATTGAAAAAAATTTGAGATCTTTATAATAAAATTAAAAGAATAGTTGAAAAGATAATTCAAAAAAACCATTGATAACAAATGTTTTTCAGAGTGATTAACTGAAGAGGGGGGGGGGGGTGAATTAAGGTCATACTAAAAATTTATATTAAAAAATAAAGTTAAAATAAAATCCCCTTAATAAAATAAATTGACCATTTAATAAAAACAAAATATTGATATATGAAATTTCTTTTTAAAATATTTCTTAAAGACTGATTATGTCTCAATTAAAATAATATTTTAATTATCTTAACTTTTAAATTCAAATAACTTATAAAAAATATAAACACTTGTTTGGAATAACTATCAATGTAATATTTTTTCAGGTTGATTAATAAAATTAGGTTTTGATTAAAAAACAACGAAAAATAACACAACAGAATAAACAAGTTGTTCAGTCTCAAGATGACACTCAATTCCATGCACATGTATATCATCTAATTCTAAGTAGATTATATTAACAATAAAACAAATCCAAAAACTGGATTATGTAAAAAAAATAGCGAAAAGATTTCTACAATAAAGAGCCTCTTCCACAGTTATACATGGGATGTAAAGCAATTCAGACCACACAAGGACCTCTTCCATGAAAACTGTGGGAAAATTAATGTAATGTGAAATATAGAATAACATGAATTGTCCAGTTGGGTGTAGGAGACATTATATTCTTAACAAACAAAGTAACAAGACACCACTCAAAAAACATAAAGAGAAATCAAAATAATATGAAGATAATAGTTGTGCTCGATATGGTTTTCTCAGAATGTTAGAAGTCCCCAAATAAGCATTCATGAAGAGTTTGAGCTTACTATTTGAATTTTTCATCAAAAAAGAGGATCATAAAAATTTGAAATAATGTTCTATTTGATATCTTTCACTGTCAAAATCAATATATGTTATGGATTGTTTATTCTATTTCAATGATATTCATATAAAATTAATCAATAGGATTTTACAGGTCTATATAATCAATCATACAAAAAATTTCAGTCAGTAATTGTTTATACAGAGAGATAGATTAATAGATGGTCCTTCTCTAAGATATAGAAACATCAGTTGGAGGGGATCAAAACCATCGTATAGGATTTGAATCATGTCATTAATACTTGATTAAATGATCCTCGAATATAAATAACCATTTATCCATTCACATCAAAGTCTGTGAACAAAAATAGTAGAAAGAAGTTGGTGGTAACTCATCATCCAATAGTATATCAGACTAGTGGTACCTCAAGCTAATGGGGACTCAGAGTCTGGTGGAGATGAAGAGTATAATGGTAACAAGATTTCTAGTATCTCCTCCTGGAGGTAATTACTCTAGTGTCAATAAGGGTGGCGATGAATTTATTGGTAGTATATCATCATTAGCGGTGACTTCTTCCTGGTGGTGACTCACCTCAACAGTTGTTCCCAGCTAGTGGTAGTTAACCTCAAACAAAGACGAATTTTCATAAAAACTATCTTATCAAATAAAATGATATCATACAACATGTAAATAATTAGAAATAATATAATCAGAGTTTTTGATCATTAAAATAGGTAAGTTATAAACACCCTCCCCATAACAAGGTTCCAATAGAGACTCTATAAAAGAAATTGGATAATAAAGGCACATATATCTATGTTGTAACAACCTAAGATTTCAAAAGAATAAAAATACATTTGAAATCATATATGAAAAAAAAATATTATACAATAATTTATTTTAATATTAATAAATGATATATTTCTTTTTAATTAAATTTAATTTCTTTGATAGTTTCTCTATCATGGCACACTACTTTTCAACAAACTATGACATATTTTTCAAATATTATTATTTAAATATGATCATTTTAACATAGCCATTAAAATGGTTTATATAAATAATATTAAATACTTTATTAAATATTTATAAGTTTTATAATCAATATAAATGAATTTATAAATTCAATATAAATATGTACTCAATTTTTAATAAAAAAAATTATTTCAATAATGTATTTTTACTCATTGTTGTGGTAAAAATTATAATTAAATTATTATTATTTTCAGAAATTTTATTTAATAATATTAAAGTATTTTTCTTAAATCATAAAATACATATTATCTTATGGTTATTATTTTGGGGTTTTTTTGGAAAATACTATTTTTTAGTGAATAATGAAAAATATCGATTTTCATAAAAATTTCATTTAATTTTAAGCGCCAATATTATTTTATTTTGATATAAACTTTACATAATTATTAATTATTTAAATAATATAAAATCCATTAAATTTAAATCATTTTTATATTATATTTTTGATAATTTTATTCTTAATCTTAAAAACACATTTGTATGTAAACTATTTCAATGTGCATAATGATTCTCCATTTAAATTAATTAATATAACTCTTAATGAGGAATTATTTAAATTAGTTTTATATATTATATATCTATAAATATTAATCTAATTTTATTTAATAATTATTATTTTCTTGTAGTTAATATGCGATCATATTTGTATTAAATAATTCACTTTTTGGAAAATAGTTTTTTCAACGCATATTTGAGTTTAATTTTAAATTAAATTCCATCAATTATATTAGTTGTATTTGAACAAATGGATTCCATATTTTAAATAATCGTAATATATATTATCTATTAACTTCAACGTTGACAAATAAAAAATTATTTACTGTAGTTGAGGTAAAAGCAGGTTTATGGTGGGGTTTAAAATAATTTTTTATGTGTTAAAAATGACCCTACACATGTATAATTCCAATTAAATGATAATTTTTATACCTTATATATTATTATTTTAAATAATTTTCCATTTTTCCCCAATTCAAGTGAAAAATGTGGGTGTAATTCTTTTTTTCAAAAATTCCAACAATGTTCTCTCCCCCACTTATAAAAGAAGACCACCTATCCTCTCCTCTTTATACATAGAAAACCAATTTGTTTGGAACATAAATACTAAGATAACATCATAAATTCCCAAAAAATCCTAGAATCCTTTATATAATAAATCCAATCTATAAAGAATTTTAGTGAAAACATAATGAATTTTTTGGTAGAGGCAGTAACATCCTTAACTGAGAATTATAATTCAATTGTTCTTCCACTACCTTAGAATATTGTTAAACCATTATGATATAATAAAATAAATATATTTCATATACTAAGATATTATTATGTTAATTTCATGACTTATAACCATCCCCTCCACCCTCAAATGGGAAATGAAATCGTTGATCCTCTGTACAGCGGACTACCACCTCATGAATCGACATAATTCGTTTTCCATCACCACTTCTCAGGGTTGGATATAATTACATATTTAATATTTATATATAATTATTATGATATAGTTTTTTTTTTGAATTATAATATCACATAAAGTTTCTGGATTTCTATTTCATAGGGATTATGATAATGTCGCTCGTGTGTACGTTGGACTTCCATCTCATGAAGCAGTGTTATTCTCTTTTCACTTATGGTTTAAATTGAATGTAATAAGAATTAATTATATGATTATATATGATATTAATAACATATTAATCATTTTATAAATGTAATATATCATATAATCTTCTGCCTTACCATCCATTGAATAAATAATAGCATTGTTCGCGTGTAAAGTGGACTACCACCTCGCAAAGCGATGTAATTAATTTTTATTACCAAATAACATGATGGTATGTGTAAGGGTATTTAAATAAATAATTTGACATAATTATCATCATACAAATAGAAAATAACAATTACATTATTTCCATCATTATATTTAAAAAACTGAAATGTTACTCAAGCGTACATATAGATTACTGTCTCCCATTATTGTAACATAGTTCATTTTTCATAATCATATTTCATTTATGGATTTAAAAGTATAATATATGTATAAAAATGATAATTATATCATGATTACCATTATGGAGTTTATTAAAAAATAATCTATTTGACCATAGTCAACATACGAAAGTGATTTTGGACACATGATTTGTTTATCATCAGAACACCAGATGTGAAATTAATTAGTTAAGTAAATTAATATGACAAGGTAACCAGTAAAATAAATGTTTTAATAAACAAGAAAAAGGTTCTTAATAATTTAAATAATAAATATAATTTTATTTTTAAGGAATATAAGGAATGCACATGATGATTCGAGTGCAAAGTAAGAGACTCAATTTACAATAATTGGGTTATACATCTACTTTATTAATTATATTATCTAATTATTAAATTTGTAATGAAATATTATTTCTTAATGATGTATTTCCATTTTTATTTGTGTTAATATAAACTTTTTACACATAATAACTCCATGGATTTTCTCTCACCTCAATGATATGAACTTTGTAAGGTTTTTCATCTCAAAACATCCTTCTTTGAGACACATGTTCATTTATTCACCTAATTTATTTTATAAGGTGTATATACTATACATTTAAATAATATTTCATAAATCCATTATACATCATGATATTTTATTATAAACTTATATTACATAATTCATTGGATTTTTGATTCAAAATGTACCGAAGTGGTAAGGGTTTATGTTTCAATATGATTTTAATCAGGATTATCTATGAGTTATTTTCCTTTGACGGAAATTATTTATTAAATTCCAAATAAAAACCTATCATTTTATTAACATCTATTTACTCATTAATTTCCAATTAATAGTACCATTTTCCTCTCTTTGGTAATTAAATATATTAAAATATATTATGTAAAATCAACTTTATTTTTCGCTTCTGTTGAAAACCATTTCTATTCCATGTCAATATTTTCATTAAAATTTTTTTAAATAAATTAATATTATTATATAATTTTATAATTTCATTTCTAAAAATTTTTAGTTTTAAAAATTTATTTAGAAGGAATATTCCAATAATTTTCTGAATGAGTTACTTCGTGACATTATACCAAAAATGAGATAAGAATACTTATATTAACGTGTACAACATGAAAAATATTTTATAATATCATGACCATTATTTTATTGTAATAATAATTTATATGTTTCCAATTTTATCTTCAACTAGAATTATTTCCAATATATTTTTCAGAATTTTAGTGTTGGGAAATTATTATAAATTAGAAAGCATATTTTATTCAAGAATTTTATTAATCATTTTAAACATATTTCTATTCATAAATGATAATAACCTTTAATGTTATAGAATGACTCTAAATATTGTATATATATTTTTCCCATAAATTCCTTTATTATACTCCCTTAATTTAATGGGGTAACATATTCCTTATGTTTATCTCTCAAATTCCTTCATTATGAAATCTCTTTTAGATATGTTATGTGAAAAGATTATGCACCCAATTTCTCTCCATGGAAAATTCTTAGTTTTATAAATTATTATTTATATCATTATGTGGAATGCATATGAATATACATGAAAATAATTTGATGGGTTGTACCAGAATTATAAATCTCCACAATGCATTATGTAATGTTTTAGTCTCATGAGTCATCATGTATAGGATAAGGGATCGAACCTAACACATTATACGAATTTTTCCACCACGGATGTTTTCTCAAAATTTATCCTTGCTTTAATTTTATGTATTGTTTTATATTTCAACTATATTTTATATGTAACCATGATCTATGATACCATTTTTTATATTTTATTCTCCCATTTTATTACTCATGAGCCTTCTAAATTATAATATCATGTTAAATATTTGAATCACATATTATGTTTCATTATCATCTTTATTTTCATATTAGTATCTTTAGCTCACCCATTTCCTTTTGTATTACCTAGTTTTCCCCATGTATTCTATGAGCTCAAAAGGATTTAAGATATCATTATGGAGAAAAAATAAAGAAATTTAATTTTAGGATAACATTAATTTATTATGAACCTATTCTTACAAAGTCACCAGTCCTAATGAAATTTTTGTTGTAACTAATGGATGTTTCTATAAAAAATCATATAAAATATGTTTAAAAGTCATGGGTAACTATAGTTGGTATTAGAGAAAATGATATGTTAACCATTGCGATCTATGATAAAAATATTTACAGATAACCCTAGGGATAATTATAAGGAAATTACTAAGTATAGAAAAATATCCTAGATTTTTGTTGATGTATAGGTAAAGTGGATTCTATGAAATTTCATCCCTATATAGATACAACATGTAGAATTTTTCTAGGACAGATTTACCTAGCGATACTAACTCCATAAAATACATATTGATCTTGAATAAATCATTTCCTAGTATACAAAAATGGGACTTACTACGCACATGGTGTGACACTCCTTTGGGATGGGCTTTTCCAATTCACAAACTTTTTATTAACCATCATGAAGGATTTGAATATATCATGACCATGAATGACCTAATATAAACATAAGGTGTCATATATTTAAAATAATGTATCAAAAATTAGACACTCTATAAATGCTTTTTCATTATTATGTGTTTACCCACTATGATTTTTATTTTTCATACTATGCATTGTGGTTTTGGTAAATGGATGGAACCAGGAAGAATCATGTAAACACTAAATGTGATACGAACGTCGATGATTATGTGAAACCAAATTATACGATGTAAGTAGATAAAGATAGTGTTACTATGACAAATCATCTATCACAATTTATGATTAACAACATAAACATTAGCGAAATTCCTAGATACTTAAATAAGAGTAAGATATTATTTTATGAAATTTCATGTCGTATTGAACATAGAGGAAATAGGATTCAACTTATTATGTTCTAATAGTGTGGAATTTAGTGTAACACTTGAGATTTTTATGAGTAATATTTTGTTTTTATATATCATCAAAGTAATATTTCACTACATACTAGCTTGGCTTACTTTACACGCAATCGCGACCTTCCTCGATAGCTTGCGTCGTACGCAATACCGAGTTTCACTAAACAAAGATATGCTATTAAAATATTATTAAAACTAGCCGTTATGAATAGTAATAACCACTTTTTGAAATTTTATAAATTTTATTTTTCAAAATGGACTTCATTTTTGGATTCGGAATATCGAAATTAGCCTAGGGTGAAATTTTCGTATTTTTCTGAAAACATTCAATTTTTGATAAATAGTGAAACCACTAAGTGGTAGGTTAAAAGTGAATTTTGCATAAAACTTAATTTTACCACTTCTGTGAATGAAATTTCGAAAATCCGACAGACACGGTTGATATCAGTAAGTAAAATGTCGTTCAATGAGATAAAAATAATTTTTTTGTGAATAGTTACTTTTTACTTTTTTTACCGCGGTTAATAGTCAATATGGGTAAATATGATATTACAATTACCCTAAAACATGTCATAATTATATTGGATAAATTTAATTCGACCAAAAACAACCTTATGAATAAAATATGACCATTTAGGCCCACTTGGGTTAGATTCGGATATTTATTATTAATTTATTTAAAGAAGGGTTAAAATAGTTAAAATCAATGTTTAATAAGTAAATAATTTTTAATATGGGGTTATAAATAAGATAAATTCGACTATAAATATTCATTAGAAAGATAAAAAGATTTCTTACATAATGGTATTTTATTTATAATTTTTAGACATTAAATAATTTAATTTATTTATGACACAATTATGATGCAGTAATTATCTTATTTATGAAATATTGACATAATTGATGTTATAAACACCAAAATAAATGTAATTTGAGACTTTTTATGAATTACACTACTTTTCTAGGTTACTATGATATATTAGTGTTTATTTAATCAACCTGGTTCGAACATATAATTCTGTTATGACTTTCACAAAAATCATATATCAAATAGTGTCAAAATTGACACAAAATAGTTTTTAAATCAAATATTATATTATTAATTGTTATTTTATTTCTAAAAATCGAAGATTCTGCCAAATGACTTAGATAAGGATATATATATTAATAATAAATAATTTGGGGTTCGTTTGGAATATTATAGTAAGTTTATTAACCATATAGTGAAAGAAAACAAAAAGACACGGTAAAAGTTAAATTATTTAACTTAGAGTTAAATCTAATTGATAAGGTTACAATAATACCCTAAACATGTCTAAATCCTATTGGTTGATAGGGTTTCGACCCATCCCCACTTTAGCTTCGAAATAAGACACTTTGGAACCATTATAAACCGATTTTGACATTAATATAAAATAATATTTTGAGATATTCCTATGGTGCCCCTCTCCTCCCTTATAAAAGGGCACCTCCTCCCCCTCCTCCTCACACCAATTTGAGCACTCAAGCTCGGCCAACCCCTGCCATTTTCTCCTCTCCACTTCCCTAGAATAATCCTAGAGGTCCTGGTCTTCTTCAAAGACCAATCTTAGTTCCCCAAGTGGAGGATTCAAAGAAGCGTTCCAAAGAAGAGGTAATATCCATTACCGATCTTTTCAATTTCTTTCTTCTTCAACTTCTTCTTCTTTAGTTGTTTCATGATAAAGTAACAACATAAGTATTACATACATATTGATATGTTATTATAAATATGAAACAACCCTAATTCACCTTCTATCCATCCTACGGAAAAATGAAATCACCGCGCGTGCGTACGTATGGAATACCGTCTCCACGCCGTGGTGTAATCTATTTTCCACCATAACCTTACAAGGATGGGTATAATGGTGTAATGAGTAACTATTTATGATTATTATAATGTAATATTGACACTGAAATAATATATATATACTCCAATACAATTCCACGATCATAGGAACGATATCATCACTCGTGCGTACGTACGGAATACCGTTTCCACGATGTGAAGCAACTCGTTCTACATGATCATCATTACATAGTAATTATATAAATGAATTGAATGAATAAATATGATATATGTTACACTAATACCATTCTGGATATAAGGTATCTATATCCTTAAAATAAGAATAAGAATTTATTCGGCAAAACACACATAAGAACAAAAGGCAATAAAGACTCGAGTAACAAGTAACAATGAAATATTACTAACAAGTAGCTAAGAATATGACCATATATGATATCATATCAATATGTATGATTCTGGAATAAGTCAATAACATTATTTAAACCATTATACAGGAGCTTCGGACACGTACAAAGCAAATCGGACCTATGGTAAGGGAAAATATCACAATCTCATTTTTATCCGAGATTGTTTTTACTTTGGCATTTACTGGGGTGTATTTTATCATCCACATCCATGTTCCATCAATATGTAATATTGTTTCCATCCACTTACAATAGTTTCAATCCAATTTTACCCTTCGGTGGGTTTTTAGTAAAGAATATGAAAGGAATCTTTTATCGTTTTTCGTACGAGGTACTTTTTGACTTTGCCAACAAAAGTATGAAGAATGTTTTTTTAACTTATACGGCATGAATGGATTTCTAAAAATTTATTTCCAAGAAGCTTCCTTTACAAGTTTTCAAGTTTATTTTTAATCAACTTCTTTTAGTTTATAATTGTATGACATGTTAAGAAAAGAAAAGTATTTTTTGTAAGTAGAAAGGATATTTTCCTCAAGAATGGAGTTCAAATGTTTTATCAAAATTATTTTCTATCTAAGATAATATAGGGTTCTATTTTTATCCCTATTATTACATTGATTTGATTATGTTTTGAGGGAATTATTTTTATGAATTCATTTACCTTATATGATTTGTTTTATGATGTCATGATGTTTCAAGAATCCCATTTTTTGTTATATGTGTTATGCGATGATGTGTGATTTATGATTATGTGGCACACATAATAAAGGATTAATTATAAGATGGGTGGGACCTATATCTCCCTCCAATGCATTGGGTAAAGATTTTATATCTCATGAGATAGACATGGCTGGAACGATAGGTTATACCGGTTCAGTGAAACAGGACTGGAACGAGGGTGACTCGGTTCAGAAAGGGACTTTATCCACTAAGATAGTCTTGGCAATGAGTCATGACTAACAAGAAATGATTTTCCATGATTATGTGTGCATGCCACAAAGTTTCATGTTTCATGTTATGATTATGGGGATCTCATTTTCACTTCTATGATTTATTCCATGTTAAGATATTATGATCTCTTTTGCAAGATATGATTTTCAAAAAGATATGATATGATTTTTATTTCCTTTATTTGCCCTTGCTGAGAATTTGAGCTCACCCTTTTATGTTTTCTTTTCCCCAGGTCAGGAAGATGGATATTAAGTAGAATATGCTAAAAGGGACCCTAGATATGATGAAATAAATGGGAGACACTGTAGAAGATTTATGAACCAGTTGTTTATGTTTCCCAGTTTCTAAAGACACTATACCTATACGGTCCTTTGTGATTTTGTCATATGTTGTAACAAGTGTGATTCAATTTTGAAGTATTAACAATGTATGTAATGTATGGGTCGTTATAGTTGGTATCAGAGGAAAGGTATAGTCAACCTTTGGAAACTAGGATGTGAATGTCTTAGTAAGAACCCTAAGGATAAGTCTAAGCATAGAACATAATCTTAGTGTTTTAGAAATGTCCATGAATACCCTAGTATAATACCTTAAGTGTGAAATTTTAACCTTGATTATGTGGTTTTCCTATTATAATTAGTGTTTCTCACACTATTCTTCTTGGTTTTAGTCAATGGCTGGAACCCGAAGGAACCGTGTTAATGCGGAATGCGATGGGCAATGAAATGATTGTCCCTCTGAGAAACCAAACGATATGGGAGATGGAATGAAAAATCTTGTATCCATGCTCACACAAATTTCTCAAGCTATGAATCATGCAGGACTTCCAAACGAGCAAAGGAAGGAGCAACATTCTGTTGAATCCTTCATGAGGCAGCGTCCACCTTCTTTCAGCGGGTCTACTGATCCATTAGTTGCTGAACAATGGATTAGTACTACTGAAAAGATATTTTCAGTTCTTCAATGTTCTGAACATGATAAATTCATCCTAACAGTGTATCGTTTGGAAGGAGATTTTGATCAATGGTGGAATCTTATTAAGAATACAAGGCAAAGGGATGAAATTGAGTCTATGGAATGGGACGAGTTCAAGAACTTATTTTTCAATAATTACTTCCCTCGTATTCTCCGAACAAAGATGGAGAAAGAGTTTCTTGAACTGAAGAAAAGGGATGATGAATCTGTTGGTACCTATGAAGCAAATTTTACAAGACTTGCAAGGTACACTTCTGGTATTATTATCCAACCTGAGAGTAAGATAGATCGATTCTTTAGTGGCTTAAAACCAATTCTTCGAAGGGCGTTAGCCATAAGGGACTTAAATAGCTATGAGGAAATCGTTCGATGTGCTCTCAAAGTCGAGATGGAGATTGGAGTAACCCATCAGTCACATAGGTTTGATAAGAAGAGGAAGATGAAATTCAAAGTAAAATATAAAGAGCACACTGAAAAGAAGATGAGCTTTCCCTTATGCTCAAAGTGTGGAAAGAAACATGGATGGAGTTGTCTTAAAGGGAAAAGTAAATGTTTCAAATGTGGAAAGGAAGGTCATCGGGCATTTGAATGCCGCGATAATGGGAAGAAGAGGTTTAATGATGCAAACAAAGGAAGGGATACACAGAATGAACCTACTACACTTCAATGTTTCAAGTGCAAGGAGATGGGGCATAATTCCAATCAATGCCCAAATCCAAGGGTTGATGATGATGATCGACGTCAACAAAATCTTAAGGCTAAAGACAAAGTAAAGTCACATGCAATTTCTATCAGCGATGTGGAGTACGATAACGAAGTGGTGAAAGGTACACTTAACATCCACTCTAAAGTAGAAAATTTTTTATTTGATTATGGATCCATCCACTCTTTTATTTCTAATGAATTTTCTAAGGGTATCACCCTATTACCTCAACAATTAGATGTTGAGTTAGCTGTGACAACACCTAATGGCACAACAGTTGCATCAAAAGTTTATAATTCTTCTCCGACAGAAGTTTGTGGGAAAGTGCTTCCTGTAAATCTTGTGATCCTTACTTTAGTGGAATTTGATGTGATTCATGGCATGGATTGGATTTCTCTACATGGAGCTCATATCAATTTCAAAATAAGGGAAGTCGCATTTCATATTCTAGATCAATCTACGATCGTCTATCGATGCAAGGATGAATATAACCTTCCAGTGGAAATTCCTTCCATCTTATGGGTCTTGATTCCACTAAATGAAGTTTATTTATCTCAAATGGTTGGTGAGAAACTTAAGATTAAGAATATGCCCATCGTACGGGAGTTTGATGATGTCTTTCCAGAGGAATTACCGGGTCTTCCACCAAATCATGAAGTTGAGTTTTCAATAGAACTCGTACCAGGTGCTTTGCCTATTTCAAAGACACCTTATAGAATGGCCCCAATTGAGTTGCAGGAATTGAAGAAGCAACTCCAATAGAATCTTGATAAGGGATTCATATGCCCAAGTACGTCACCTTGGGGAGTAACTGTTCTATTTGTTAAGAAGAAAGATGGATCAATGAGACTCTGCATTGATTATCGAGAACTTAACAAGATCACTATCAAGAACAAATATCCTCTCCCACGCATTGATGACTTATTTGATCAACTACGCGGAGATCAATACTTTTCCAAGATTGATATTCGTTCAGGGTATCATCAATTAAGGGTCAAAAGTGAGGATATACCAACGACGGCTTTCCGTACAAGGTATGGACACTATGAATTTTTAGTGATGCCATTTGGTCTTACTAATGGCCCTGCTATCTTCATGGATCTAATGAATAGAGTATTTAGAGACTATCTTGATCAATTTGTGGTAGTCTTTATAGACTATATTCTTGTCTATTCAAAGAGCAAGGAAGAGCATTAAGATCACTTGATAATTATATTAAAGACCCTGAGAAAGGAGAAGCATTATGCCAAATTTACCAAGTGTGAATTTTGGCTTCAAAAAGTTGCATTTTTGGGTCACATAATCTCAAAAGAGGGGATATCTGTGGATCCAGCAAAAACAGAGGTTATCGAAAGATGGTCAAGACCATCAACAGTAACTGAGATCCGATATTTTCTTGGTTTGGCTGGATATTATCGACGTTTTGTAAAAGATTTTTCACGATTATCTAATCCACTCACCAAGTTGACTCGGAAAGGAGTTAAGTTTGTCTGGACAGAGAAATGTGAAGAGAATTTCAAGGAGTTGAAAAGAAGGTTATCCAGTGCACCTGTGCTCACACTGCCTTGTAGTGGAGAAAGGTTTGTGATCTACAGTGATGCATCCAAGAAGGGATTGGGGTGTGTTCTTATGCAAAATGATATGGTGATAGCTTATGCCACATGATAGTTGAAAATCCATGAGCAAAATTACCCAACACATGATTTGGAGTTGGCTGTGGTAATCCTTGTATTAAATATTTCGAGGCATTACCTTTATGGTGAAAGGTGTGATATTTATACTGATCATAAAAGTTTAAAGTATATTTTCACACAAAAGGAGTTGAATATGTGTCAAAGAAGATGGTTGTAGCTGATTAAGTATTATGACTGCTCAATCCATTACCACCCTGGGAAAGCAAACAAGGTGGCAGATGCATTAAGTCGATAAGAACATGCTAGTTTATCCATGATGAGGATCACAAAAGATCCAATATTTATGGATTTACAAAGGATGGATCTTGGAATTATAATGGAAGGGGAAAAATATTATCTTTCTCAAATGAATGTTCAACCATCTATACATGTGAAGATTAAAGAGGCACAAAAAGAAGATGTAGAGTTACAAAAGAAGGTGAGAAATGTTCCTGAATTCAACCTTGATTGTGAGGGGATAATAAAGTTCAGGAATCGGGTTTGTGTTCCTCCAATCCCTGAATTAAAGAAGTAGCTACTGGATGAGGCTCATAGTTCTTCATTCTCTATTCATCCTGGAAGCACGAAGATGTATAGGGACCGGAAAGAGTACTTCTGGTGGGATGGCATGAAAAGAGATGTTGTTGAATATGTCTCTCGATGCTTGGTTTGTAAACAAGTTAAAGCTGAGAGACAGAAGTCTAAGGGGATGTTACAACCATTACCCATACCCGAATGTAAATGGGAAAACATCACTATGGACTTTGTCACTGGACTTCCTAAAACATCCAAAGGCAATAATGCTATCTGGGTCATAGTTGATCGTCTTACAAAGTCTGCACACTTCATTGCTATTAGAGGGGATTTCTCTCTAGATCAGCTTTCCATGATATATGTAAAGGAAGTGGTAAGATTGCATGGAGTACCACTTTCTATTATATCTGATCGGGATACAAGATTTACCTCGATGTTCTGGAGAAGTCTTCAGCATACTCTGGATACAGAGTTGAATTTCAGCACTTCTTATCATCCCCAGACAGACGGTCAGTCTGAGAGAACTAGTCAAACCCTAGAAGATATGTTGAGAGCTTGCTCTATGGATTCCAAAGGAGGTTGGGATCAACACCTACCTTTGGTTGAATTTTCTTATAATAATAGCTTTCACTCCAGTATTCAGATGGCTCTTTAGGAAGCTCTCTATGGAAAGAAATGCAGGACTCCAACTTGCTGGGATGAAGTTGGGGAAAGAAAGCTATTAGGACCTGATCTCGTTGATGAAATGGTAGAAAAGGTCATATCTATTCAACAACACATAAGAGCAGCTCAGATTCGACAGAAAAGTTATGCCGACAACCGATGAAAAGACCTATAGTTTGAAGTGGGTGATAAAGTGTTCTTACGAATATCTCCCTGGAAGAGGGTTATGAGATTCGGAAAGAAGGGGAAGTTGAGCCCTAGATATATCGGTCCTTTCGAAATACTGGATCGTGTTGGAAAGGTAGCTTACCGATTGGCGCTTCCACCGAATCTCTCTCATGTTCACGATGTGTTCCATGTATCTCTCCTGAGAAAGTACATACCTGATCCTTCACATGTACTCAGCTCAGAATTTGTACCGCTGGAGCAAGATCTTTCTTATGAAGAACAACCGATAGAGATTCTGGATCGTAGCGAAAAATTCCTACGAAACAAGACCACTCGATTGGTGAAAGTTTTATGGAGGAACCACCAACTTGAAGAAGCTACATGTGAGCTTGAGGATATGATGAGGGAGAAGTATCCTAATCTGTTTGTTACAAAGTGACGAATTTCGAGGGCGAAATTCTTTTTAAGGGGGGTAGAATTTAACACCTGAGATTTTTATGAGTAATATTTTGTTTTTATATATCATCAATGGAATCTTTCACTACATACTAGCTTGGCTTACTTTACATGCAATCGCGACCTTCCTCAATAGCTTGCGTCGTACGCAATACCGAGTTTCACTAAACAACGACATGCTATTAAAATATTATTAAAACTAGCCATTATGAATAGTAATAACCACTTTTTGAAATTTTATAAATTTTATTATTCAAAATGGACTTCATTTTTGGATTCGGAATACTGAAATTAGGCTAAGGTGAAATTTTGGTATTTTTCTGAAAACTTTCAATTTTTGATGAATAGTGAAACCACTAAGTGGTAGGTTAAAAACCGAATTTTGCATAAAACATAATTTTATCGCTTCTGTGAATGGAATTTCGAAAATCCGACACACACGGTTGATATCAGTAAGTAAAATGTGGTTCAATGAGATAAAAATAATTTTTTGGTGAATAGTAACTTTTTACTTTTTTTACCGCGGTTAATAGTAAATTGGGGTAAATATGATATTACTATTATCCTAACACATGTCCTAATTCTATTGGATAAGTGTAATTCGACCAAAAACAAACTTATGAATAAAATATGCCCTTTTAGGCCCACTTGGGTTAGATTAGGACATTTATTATTAATTTATTTAAAGAAGGGTTAAAATAGTTAAAATCAAAGTTTAATAAGTAAATCATTTTTAATATGGGGTTATACATAAGATAAATTCGACTATAAATATTCATTAGAAAGATAAAAAGATTTCCTACATAATGGTATTTTATTTATACTTTTTAGACATTAAATAATGTAATTTATTTATGACAAAGTTATGATACAGTAATTATCTTATTTATGAAATATTGACATAATTGATGTTATAAACACAAAAATAAATGTAATTTGAGACTTTTTATGAATTCCACTAATTTTCAAGGTTACTATGATATATTAGTGTTGATTTAATCAAATTGTTTCGAACATATAATTCTGTTATTACTTTCACAAAAATCATATATCAAATAGTGTCAAAATTGATACAAAATATTTTTTAAATCAAATATTATATTATTAATTGTTATTTTATTCCTAAAAATCTAAGGTACGGCCAAATGACTTAGATAAGGATATATATACTTATAATAAATAATTTGGGGTTCGTTTGGCATATTATAGTAAGTGTATTAACCATATAGTGAAAGAAAACAAAAAGACACGGTAAAAGTTAAATTATTTAACTTAGAGTTAAATCTAATTGATAAGGTTAAAATAATACCCTAAACATGTCTAAATACTATTGGTTAATATGATTTCGACCCATCCCCACTTTATATTCTAAATAATACCCTTTGGAACCATTATAAACCGATTTTGACTTTAATATAAAATAATATTTTGAGATATTCCTGAGGTGCCCCTCTCCTCCCTTATAAAAGGGCACCTCCTCCCCCTCCTCCTCACACCAATTTGAGTACTCAAGCTCGGCCAACCCCTGCCATTTTCTCCAATCCACATCCCTAGAATAATCCTAGAGGTCCTGGTCTTCTTCAAAGACCAATCTTAGTTCCCTAAGTGGAGGATTTTAAAGAAGCGTTCCAAAGAAGAGGTAATATCCATTACCGATCTTTTCAATTTCATTCTTCTTCATCTTCTTCTTCTTTAGTTGTTTCATGATAAAGTAATAACATAAGTATTACTTACATACTGATATGCTATTATAAATATGAAACAACCCTAATTCACCTTCTATCCATCCTACGGATAAATGAAATCACCGCGCGTGCGTACGTACGGAATACCGTCTCCACACTGTGGTGTAATCTATTTTCCACCATCACCTTACAAGGATGGGTATAATGGTGTAATGAGTAACTATTTATGATTATTATAAATTAATATTGATACTGAAATAATATATATATACTCCAATACAGTTCCACGATCATAGGAATGATATCATCACTCGTGCGTACGTACGGAATACCGTCTCCATGATGTGAAGCGACTCGTTCTACATGATCATCATTACATAGTAATTATATAAATGAATTGAATGAATAAATATGATATATGTTACACTAATACCATTCTGGATATAAGGTATATATAACCTAAAAAGAAGAATAAGAATTTATTCGGCAAAACACGCATAAGAACAAAAGGCAATAAAGACCCGAGTAACAAGTAACAATGAAATATTACTAACAAGAAGCTAAGAATATGACCATATATGATATCATATCAATATTTATGATTCTGGAATAAGTCAATAACATTATTTAAACTATTATACAGGAGCTTTGGACACATACAAAGAAAATCGGACCTAAAGTAAGGGAAAATATCACAATCTCATTTTTATCCGAGATTGTTTTTACTTTGGCATTTACTGGGGTGTATTTTATCATCCACATCCATGTTCCATCAATATGTAATATTTTTTCCATCCACTTACAATAGTTTAAATCCAATTTTACCCTTCGGTGAGTTTTTAGTAAAGAATATGAAAGGAATCTTTTTTCATTTTTCGTACGAGGTACTTTTTGACTTTTCCAACAAAAGTACGAAGAATGTTTTTTTAACTTATACGGCATGAATGAATTTCTAAAACTTTAATTCCAAGAAGCTTCCTTTACAAGTTTTCATGTTTATTTTTATTCAACTTCTTTTAGTTTATAATTGTATGACATGTTAAGAAAATGAAAGTGTTTTTTTTGAAGTAGAAAGGATATTTTCCTCAGGAATGGAGTTCAAATGTTTTATCAAAATTATTTTCCATCTAAGATAATATAGGGTTCTGTTTTTATCCCTATTATTACATTGATTTGATTATGTTTTGAGGGAATTATTTTTATGAAGTCATTTACCTTATATGATTTGTTTTATGATGTCATCATGTTTCAAGAATCCCATTTTTTGTTATATGTGTTATGCGATGATGTATGATTTATGATTATGTGGCGAACATAAGAAAGTATTCATTATAAGATGGGTGGGACCTATATCTCCCTCCAATGCATTGGGTAAAGATTTTATATCTCATGAGATAGACATGGCTAGAATGGTAGGTTATACCGGTTCAGTGAAACAGTACTGGAACGAGGGTGACTCGGTTCAGAAAGGGACTTTGTCCACTAAGATAGTCTTGGCAATGAGTCATCACTAACAAGAAATGATTTTCCATGATTATGTGTGCATGCCACAAAGATTCAAGTTTCATGTTATTATTATGGGGATCTCATTTTCACTTCTATGATTTATTCGATGTTAAGATATTATGATCTATTTTGCAGGATATGATTTTCAAAAAGATATGATATGATTTTTATTTCCTTTATTTGCCCTTACTGAGCATTTGAGCTCACCCTTTTATGTTTTCTTTTCCCCAGGTCAGGAAGATGGATATTAAGTAGAATATGCTAAAAGGGACCCTAGATATGATGAAATAAATGGGAGACACTGTAGAAGATTTATGAACCAGTTGTTTATGTTTCCCAGTTTCTAAAGGCACTATACCTATATGGTCCTTTGTGGTTTTGTTATATGTTGTAATAAGTGTGCTCCAATTTTGAAGTATTAACAATGTATGTAAAGTATGGGTCGTTATATTAAGCACCATGAAAAATATCTTAAATGGAGGGGAAACTGATTTATTTGTGTAAATAGAGGTTATAGAGCAATGAATTTCTATGGAATTTATTGTCTTATATGCAGGGAACATGGGATTTATTTGAGTCAGTTCCCAAAAAAGGGTTTCCCTAATACAAACGAAGGGACTATGTTATACAAAATAAAGGATGTAAAAGGGTTGAGGTATTTATTTATTGGGATTCAATATGTATGTTGTATAAGTATTTTTACCAATTTTATTTTGGTTATAAGAATCATGAACCATATATGGATTGTGTTAATTTTGAATTTATATAAATATATCCATGTTAGTTTAACTTATGATTTATGGATACCATCATGGGATTATGAGTTTGTGTTTGATCATAATTTAAAATTCGTAGGTACCCCTTTTGGGATTTCATGTAATTTGACTTCTAGGTGAGTAATGATATTTTTGGACACATTTTATTAGGTTGATGATTATATAGATTTTTTTAAACATAAATGGTTATTTTGGAATAATTATATCATTTTTTTAGAGATGTATGTTGATGGTTGTTAGGGGCAGACACTTATAGAATAGATTATTTTGAACTTTTTGAGTAACCATTGTCGTATTAGAGATAAATATACTCTATTGGATAACTTATGCTGAAAAATATGGTATTAATAAAGACATTACAGATAATTATAAAATATTTTAGGGATTATTTTACTCTTTTAGATGTTAATTTTTTTGCATTAAGAATGAATAAATAACCATAAATACTCAAATTTTGGAGAAAAGGTTGATATTGTGGTAGAAATTTATTAAATGATGAAATTATACCTGTAATGTAAGAATAATTTCTTATGTTTTTAGAGTATATGGTAAATTAATTCCTCAACTCTAGTAAAAGAATCTTGAAACCAAAATATTATTATATTACCTTCATATATGAGGAATCATTATTGATTTAACACAACACAGAAATGTGGCATTAAGGTTATTAACTTTCTATTGTTCATTCACTTACTTGTAATCATTTATTTCTATCACTCTTAAGTTAAAGGATAAGGTGCACGGTTAGGGTAAATCATGTGGCCTCTTAGTGAAAACAATGTAGACCAATTTTGTACGACTACAAGGTTTAGAAAACCATGCGGTTCGGGGCGCACATCCATGCATAGAAATATATAAATTATTAGATGTCTTCGAAACATTTTTCACATGGTTTCTAAAACCGGTTGCAAGCTACTCGGATGTTCCATTTTGGCATTACCTAGACAATGTAGCCTACGCAGCATGTGTATGGTTTGGCCAAACTATGTCAGGTCTGAGATTATAAAATTAGGTTCCTCATGGTTGCTACACAATTTGTAAAAATATGAGAGCTAACCCTGTGGTTCATTAAAGAGGATAATTTAAAATTATACCCCTCTCTTCTTTTAAACTTTTTCCACTTCTTTACTCTCCTTCTTCCTCATGGGGTCACACATAAGAGAAGAGAAAAAATCTCCTCATCCTCTATGGTGTGGTCTAAATCCACCATATGAGATTTTTTTCTATCATTGATGGGTGCATTGGAATTGTGTGTAATGACTCAGATTTTCTTGAATATTCTTTGAGATTATTTGGTAATATTCTGAGACCACACACTAAGACAGCATGTGATTATGATGCCTAGTGTGCCCCAAAATGTTCATTGATTTTTTTTGTTTTCAAATGAACTTGTCCACAGTTTTTCTAAAAAGAGAGGAATAAATCATAAATGGGGTCCTAGATTATAAATTCAAGGGAGTCGTTGTGTTTAGAGGGATGGATTTATCTTAGGTGTGGCATAAAATTAGCTGGTATTAACCGGTTGTGAATGATAGTTTTTGGACATAACCGTAAATAAAATAATTATATAAAAAATATTTTATTTTTAAATCCTAAGAAATAAGGAATGGATAATAATATTGGAAATATGAGACAATCATTTAGTTCATAATATGGTATTTCTTCCTGGAACAACAAAAATTTAGTCAGCATGGGACTTATGTGGAAACCCCTAAAAAAGATAGAATTTCCATTAAATAATTTATTGATAAATTAT
The DNA here is from genome assembly GCA_963277665.1 of Viscum album. Classification (NCBI taxonomy): domain Eukaryota; kingdom Viridiplantae; phylum Streptophyta; class Magnoliopsida; order Santalales; family Viscaceae; genus Viscum; species Viscum album. The sequence continues at coordinate 1,332,934,486 of OY728147.1, forward strand.
TTTTTTGACATAGAAAATATTTCCTTTAAAAGAATCCATATGTAAAAATCCCTGGGATATCTGAATAACCCTTCGAAAAATAGAGATTCACTAGGGAGAGCATAGATGATTTTCCCTTGTCGAATGACGACCAGATCATGGATCAAAGATTGGCGCACTATGAAATCAAAGGATCTTACCAATGATCATGGTGCAACATTGTTTTTTTTCATTGGTCGAACCCAATGAGGTATGTTGTTTGATCTCATTGTGATTTCATTTCCCCTTCATAGATTCAACAATGAACATGAAAAAACTAACGAACAGGATGATCCATGGTTCGATCGTTCTTTCATGATGGTTAAATTATGGGGTTGACAGGTGATAGATCTTTGTGATTATCTATTTTTGTTCCCCCTACATACAAGGATGAATCGATACTGACATGAACAAAGAAAAAGATTATTTCTTTAGGTGTTCATATGAATATTTTTCTCCCCTCAATTTCTCATGTTCTTTGTGCAATTCTTCGTATTCTCCCCACTCTTTGACACACTTAGTGAATGTTATGTTATTTCACCAATAATTTGTAGCGCAAAGATATGAGGTTGAAGGATTCTACCCTTTGAAAGCATGGTAGAGATGTGATGACAGATGTGGAGCATTTTTTTGGTGTAGCAGTGCAGGGTGGCAGCACATAGTGGTGGTGGCTCAGGCTAGTCTGGGAAAACAGCAAGCAGCTGGGTGAGGCTGCTAGTAGGGTGTCTGGTGGGAGGCATAAAGTTAATAGAGGTCATATTGGAGATGGAATTGTCATAGGGCACGAGCCATGATGTCATGAAATTGACCAAGGACACAGAAAGGGGAGGCCGCATACATGGCGTCGTGGTGGATCCCACAGCTGTAGTAAGGTTTTGGGGAAGTCTAGGAGGTGGTCTAATAGTGTGGATGTGGTGCAGCACCACATGGAGCTGGGTGTCATGTGATTGGGTTGGACTATGTGTAGTGGAGCGGGTCATCCTTCATGCATAGGGGCCAAACCAAGGGATGTAGGGGCCACTCTAGTGGCCATGGGCTAGGTCATATGGTCCATAAGTTTGTGGCCCAATGGCACAATAGGCCAAGCCCAGCAGTTTGGGACTGGATGGACTAGGTCGGGTCAAACTGAACTGGGTTTGGTCGGCTGGAATGGGTCGGTCTTCCAAACAGGTCGGCGTGCATCCGTCTGGCCGGGTAGGATCCATACCGGGCCTAGGGCAGACCTTTTTCACAAAAATTATTATAATATTCAAATAGAAGGTCCATTTTAAAAGCTATCTATGGTGTTGGGACCCCTACAAGGAGGCTTTCATTTAGAGTTGGATTAGTGGGATTTTATCTATGAATAGTAAAAATTGATAGTTTCCCTTTTTTGTTCCCTTGAGGTTTGAGTACGGTATTACGTCCAAAACACTGGATAAAAGTCCATCTAGAGGCTGAGTCCCAGATAGTGTTATGAAATCCCTCATTGGGACCAATGAGATCCTATATCACCCCATATATAGTTTTTTTGGGAATTTATGTTACCCTAGAGTTCTGGTAGTTAGTCTTTTATCAAGTGGGTTGTATCGATAGGGTTGTTGTTATTCTCTATGTAGGATCCCCTATGTTTAAAGCTACAATGGTAGGGTTTTTGGTATTCTTTGAGAAGGATCTCTAAAATTGTGGGATAATATATATTTGGTTGTTGGTATTCTCTAGGAAGTATCCCCTCTCTGTATTTTATGATATTTGACTAGTGTATTTCTCTTTGTGCGAGGACCAAATTAGTGGGACCTCTTTCACAGTATTCTCTAATGATATCATGGTGTGAGGAGTGATTTCTCCCATAATAAACACACCTTGAGAAAAATCACGTGGTGGTGATTGGTTGTGACATAACTCATTACTTTGTGGTTGGTTATTAGTATATCTGAATAACCTTGGTATATGTGTTACAAACATATACATGTATAAGTTGATTGTACTTCATGTATTTCCTTTATGGTGTACATCATGTATTTCTTAATGTTAACCCTTTGGGTTTTCAAGGTTTTCTACTGAGTATTGTTTTTCACACCCCAACACGGGATAATTCCACACGTGTCATGTCTTGTGGAGATTATCGATGCTTTGACAAAGATCTAGATGGACCAAGACCATGTGGTGTTTAGAGGGATCATACGATCTATGTGTGCTTCTATGGCATTAGAAAACTGTCTTACACCTACCCTTTAGGTATGGTTTCTGTGAATGAGTTTCAAGAAATTTTGAATTCACTTTTACAAACTCTTTCTTTTGGTGGGATTGTATTGTGGTCCTATTTACTTTCCAGTTTCATGCTATTCTACTATGTTGTTGAGATCATAGTTTATACATGCATTTTTTACTTGGTGTTTTTACATTTTAACATTTTGGTCTTGGATATGTGTCTGTGGGTATATGTACTCCGGAAAATTACTCCCATTTGTGGGATATTCTTACACGGTGCTACTGGCCATCCCATGGACTATCAAAGGCTGTATTGGGTAATCACAACATGGGAACCTCTACGATGATTTGTGATAGAGTGGTATTAGAGGAGCTTAGATATACTTTAAATACCATGATTCAGTGAGGTTGGTTTGGGGAAACACTATTAAGTGTTTTGAGTTTGGCGTTCAGACCAGGGATTCCAGTGTAGGTGTAGCATCCAATGTATCCATACACCAGGACTCTAAATTATTATTTTCAATTCGTTACATGATAAAACTAGTTGCAGTAAAAACAATGGTACATCCATCATATAGGATTTGGGTGTGTTCTCATGTCCTTCTTGGGTCAACTCACTGGTTATACATTATTGATCATGGTACACCTTTCATTATTATAGTATCTCTCTATATAGACCGTCATCCAGGATTCTATTATGTGATCCCGAGGGTGATCCACATAAAGATGAAACATTGGTAAAAGTATTTGTATCAGAGATAGAACCTCCAAGTGTTTCACCAGACATACCACCCCATGTATAAAATCACATAATACTTGTATTACTAATGAGTGAGGAACATAGGATGAGCATACTTCACTAGTTTCAGCAGCAATGACCCCCCCACCCCCCAAGTTCCACAGCGATCCCAACACACATGTGGTTGAGGAAAATATTGAGGTAGCGATCTGAGTGTTACTTTTAGTCTGGACACTATTAGATCAGATTATGGTCCTGGAAACAAGCCTTCTATATGTATTGGTAGGGTGATTGTGGCATTTTGTTACCTGGTCATTCGATGAGTTAACTTATTTGTGGGTAGAGTTTTCATAACATTTTAGAGAGGAGTTCTCACCATATGATATCAAGACTAGTTGCATCCAAAAAAGTATACATCTTCAGAACAATGATACTTTGATATCTAAGTACCCATCAAAGAATATAAAAATTTCCCGATACTCAATGGATATGATACACAATTAGTAATTCAGGGCTCAGACCTTCGTGTGAGGGCTGTGTAGGGATATCCATGATAGTGTTAACTTCTTGGGAAATCTGACCTATACTGGAGTGCTAGAGAGAGACTTGGAGATTTAGTGTTCCTTAGCTAGACAGATAAAACCAGTGGTAGTCAACAATGTGAAGCCAGGTTTGGATACCTTAGAATCAAGTAGCTAAGAGCAGTTGTAGGGATCCAAGCAAGTCATGCACTTTAAGAGGTGATTTGAGGGAGGCTAGAGATAGCCCGGGGACAGACTATGTTACTCATGCCGAGGTTGGGGACATGTAGCTTGAGATTTCTCGAACCTTCGTCTAGTTGATTAGGATATGGTCAAGGGACCACATAGGCAATGATAGTGATAGGAGTAGGTATATCCATATGGAAACAGGAATGGAATAGGATTTGGGAGAGTTGCAGGACGTAGTCCACATTTGATAAGTTACCACCACTAACCCAGGTGATCCACAATAGGCTCGAGGAGATAGTGGATTGGGATTAGGCTAGCTACATATAATGGATTCATATGACCTCTAGGATCCAAGGATGATACAAGGTATTATTTGTGACTTTTCCACCATAGATGTAATTTTAATAGACAAATACACTAGTAATTCTATTCTTCAATGAAAAATGTTCGAGACTCAGAGATTTTGGGGAACCGTTGACTCAACCCTTATGTATAGATACTCCTACAAGATGATATTTTTTTATTACACACTGATCTCGACCATGTAAAATTACTGATGGAGGTGAGTGTTTCAGTTGGGATCTCATGGTAGAAGTGTTGAGGCATTATGATATCATTCTTGGTGTGGTCTAGTTATCTTAATTTCGTGCTCAGATTGAATATTTTAGGAATGGAGTGTGGTTTTTATGTGGTGATGAGACTATTTTTTCCATTATTGATGAAAATAAAATGCATTTAGTATAGTATAGACTTACTCATAGGAGGTTTCATCCGATTACTCACCAGTTGTCTAACCTCACCCTCTGTGTAGTGGATGATTGGAGTCCTTGATTTTCTAGAGTGGTGGAGGAGTATGAGGACATCATTTTTGAGGATGTTCTAGGATTACCTCCCCTCAGGGAGTTAAATATATGCATTGATATATACCCCTAGTATGGCACTGATATCCACACATACATATCAGATTTCTCTCACAAGGCTTTGTGAGCTGAGTGTGCAGTTGGAGGATGCAACACCCCAAAAATTTTATGGCATGCTTCTATAAAATACATTCTATTCATCACTTTTTTCCTTTGAGATAACATTAGGTTATTTAGGAGATATTAAAAACCTAGCCATTAAATATACATTTTCCACTTCTATGTTTTGAGTTTTGAAAAATGGTCATCTAGAGTTGTGATAAGTAATTCATTTGTTGTCTGATAGAACAAACTTTATTTTTTTGATGAATAGTAACCTACCCTTATGAATAGTGATATGCCCTAATGAATAGTAAAATTACTTATGATATTATATAAATAATATTCAAGTGTAACTACAATATATCAATGCTTAAAATAAATAAACAAATGTTATAAAACTCTTGTTTTTAGAATAAATTATGATTGGATTAAATATCAAATTAATTATAATTAGAGAATTAGTTTTGAAAAATGAACTTTATTTTTGGATTCTACACATCGAAAAAATAGTTTTGGGTAAATTTTTAGTATTTTTATGAAATAATTGAAATTTTTATGAATAGTGACATACCATAAATTGCCAAATTAAGATAAATACACTATTTATAGAATCATGTGTGATGTTCTTCTGATGTAAGCCCACTTGGTTATGGATCACATGATAAAAATACTTTTATTGGTCATAGAATACTCACTATTCCTTTTTTTGAGGATAAATAAAAAATTAATGAGTTTTATATTATGAAATCCCCTCTCTCCTCAACTATAAAACCCCCTATCACCCCTTCCATTCACTCCTCTCAAGCCATGTGCCTTCTCCAAATTCTGTCCAAATACATTCCCAACCTCCTACACCACTTCCAACAAGCCTTGGATTCATAAAAAGACCAAAATCTCTCCTTAAGTAGGTTCTCAATGAAGTTTGGTTCAAGAGGTAAATTCCTCTTTTCAATTCTTTGTCTTTCCTTTCAAGTTCATTTGTTTTCTATTTCTATTACCTCCCCTTATCCGAATTTTTTGACGACTCTAGTACCTAATATTTACTGTAATTATGTCATGATAGTGGAATAATTTATCATCATCTCCACCATTGTACCTTCTTTTATAAAATTAGCAAGAATACTATCTGAGATGTCTCAATTTTACAGATTCAAGGACGATGGACTTTCTATTTCTATTGTCATTATCAATTATAGTCATTAAACCATACATGTTTTGTATTAACCATATTATTATATATAATATAACCTATTTAATATTATCTAATCCATTTTTACAAATATTATTATGTTCTAATGACAAATGAGTTTCTTTGTTATCAAAACCCAAAAATTAACCGAAGCAATTATCATTTATGTTCTATATGATAATTCATCCTCTTTCTATGTATCCAAGTTATATTAATGACCAATAACACCTATTTCTGATCATAAATAATATATAATCTCCATTCTGGAGATTTACATCCATTCCGCATACTTAAAAACAATTGAACCGAAGATGAAAATAAATAATATGAACACTCTGAAGCGACAATATTCAATACAATAACTTATCAACAAGAACATAAATGAACTAACCATAACTATGATATAATAGATACATGTATAATAAGTTATTAAATAAGTTAATAATAAGTATAATTTAATATTAAAGGAGCTTATGTTCGAGATAGCAACATGTTTGGAGTTAAGCTAAGGGTTTTTCATATCACTTCCATTTTCTTGAGATTTTCCATATTCACTACTAATAATTTGGTAAAGTGTAAGTATACTGACCATTGATTTCACATATCATGAATATTATTATTTTTATGGTATTAAATCTATAATTTTTATATTATTAATTTGTGGGGCACACAAATCATTTGATTACAAAGTGGTAAGGGTTTTCCACCCAAACTTCTATTTTCATTCTAGTTACTTTTATTGTCTAATTTAATCAATGAAATTATTATGTATTGTCATCTACTCCTCATAAATTCTGTGTGTGTATTCTATATATGTACACCAACCATAATCCTTCCTTGTTTTCTGGATAGTTACATTTTTTAAAAGAATCGTTCAAAACTGTTTCAAAAAATCCGAGCCCGATATAACGGAATTTCTGAAATTTATATCTATTTTCAAGGGAAAGATATAATCTATTTTTGGAAACCATTATCCATATAAAAACACTAATTTTATAATAAAATAATATCTTAATTTAATTCTGGTTTTATACAATGATTTTTCCAAAACAACTATTCTTTTCAAAATAAAAGAGTGTTTATCACAAGAATTCTTAATGATTTTGATGATTATTCTCGTTTGATTCAACACACTTGTTGATTATTATATATTTTTGGGTTTAATCATTTATGATGTCATATACCATATTTCATTGAATATTTTATGACTATTTTTATTGTGGATTAACTATCCTAAACCATTCACCATATTATTCAGAATGGTTTGTGTTTATGTTCAATTATTAGGGAAAGTTAGTTGCATTTCATATGATAGTTTCAATATGAATGTATATGTTGTTTATGTTTATCACCACTCATATGAGGAATGAACTGGACTTATTATGTATCAGTTGGGGCCCTCTATATCCCCTCGATACATCGGTAGGTCTCATTAGACAACTAGACATGGAATTGGCCGAGGCCTTTCCCAATGTGATATGGATTTGGGACGAGGCCTTAATCATTAGTCGTCTCGGCTGAGGCCATGACAAAATGTTTCAGAATGTCTGGAATATTCACTTCCCTCATTATGAAGCTATAAATTGAATGTTTATGTGGTCATTCGACTAGATTAATACCCATTATTATGTTTTATTATGGAATTATTTACTCATCTCATATCCATGCCATAACGTGTTCATGTTTATTATTAAAGGAACGTGTTTTAATTATGCCATGTGTCTAATGTTTATATTATATTCCCCTATATTGCATACTCTTACTAAGAATTTGAGCTAACCCCTTTCTTATGTTTCATTTTCTCATGATATGAAGAAGTAATTTATGAATGACTTGCAAGTATAATCTAGGAGACGTGATGTTTCTAGTGGAATAAATTAGTGTTTTTTTCCATCATGTTGTAATGTTATAGTTATTAATGTAACTTGTTTCCAATAATACTAAACTACTCGGTCCTTCAGGATTTGTATTCCTTGTATGTATTCCAACGTAATCAAATAAGGCACCGAATCCAGGAAACTCGGGTCGGGTCCTTACATATGGTATTAGAGGAAGTTTAGTAGAATACATGGAATCTAGATTTTGAAAACGTAGAATTAGGGAAGAGACCTTGAGTTAGTCTTTGAGGATATACATACAATTACATCCTGGAATTTTGATAAGGAATATATTATGTGGATCTTTCAATTAATAAATCCATGTCTGGATACGATCATGTAGAGGCGGCTCTGACATAGATGTATCTAGTGGTAAAACCCAAAAACACCGCTTTGAGCTAGACTTGAACTGGAACTGGTAAACGACAACAGTCTTTGTTGCACTCATGGTTATGACACTCACGGGGGATATTTATATGATAATTCAAAAAAAATTTCAAGCCATTATGAAGGAGTTTAATGTAAATTTTCCTTAGAGGATTTGGTTTGGAGAACATTGGAAACCAGAACTAAACAATAAAAAACTTACATAAACAATACTAAGATCAATGTTTTCTTATTTTTCAGATGAAAAAAAGTTAATTGTCTTTTGTCTCTTCCAATTGAATTATTAGAGACCGCAGTGGTAAAATCATTTATAGAGAACTACAAGACATTTGAAAATATTCATTTATCATGGGAAACCCTCTACCGAGTATCCAACTCTCCTCAAGTACTCTAACTTCACCATGGAGTAGGATTCGTCTATTACCTCATGATGAGCGCACAATTTCCATTCTATGTATGACAAGGGAAATACATCGAGGGTATCATTAAATTTTTTAACCTAGATAATAATTATTTTCACTTGAGGTCTTTCAGGAGGCTGCATAAGGGGGAGACCTCCTACCAGCATATCTATGTCATATTTTGACCTACAAACTCTCTGGATGAGTTTTGGAATTTGAAGCCCTTGAGAAAGAGACTACCTGTTTGAATTATCGACATCAAGTTCATACTGATCTCTCTCAACTTGATACCTGACATGATTCTCTCAATCTGAATTCTATATGTACACACGCGGTTGACCCTAATTTCACATGTTTCATATGGACCAAAGAGACAGAGGAATTTGGAATCGCGTTGGGAATCAGTTTTCCTCAAAACTAGGGAAATCCCGAACATCGGTGGAATCTATGAGGAGTCATCTTAGAGGATGTTAGGAAGTCCATACTAGTGTTTTTTGAAATGGAGAAAGAGATTGTGTAATTTTGGGAGTTTTATTAATCATGTCTAAATGAATGATGTTGTATTATCCATCTTGATATGTTTTTATATAAAAAATAACTTGGATTAAAATGGATTTTCCATACTGAATCTTGATTTACTAAAACATTTCAAATAGAAGATATGTGTCAATCAACCAATATTTTATCACTACCTACTGAGTTTTTAGAGACTATAATTGTCAAGACATGCCCCAAAGAGGACCATCCCTATGCCAATATACGTTTGACTTGTAAACTACTCCATCAGGTATTGAATCATCCAAACTTTATCCATCTTCACCAAGGAAACAATCTGGTCTACTACTGTATTTCATATGCACAATTTGATGTATTTAGGAAAAGAGGGAAGTATCATGAATCTCTTTTTCTATGTTTCACTATGGTTGATAACTACTGAGTTGTGGGTAAATTTCTAGAAGCGGCTATGGATGGTGACCATCGAGCGGCCTACCTTTTACAAATCCTGAGATTTAGTATGTACGGAGATAATTATGACATCAATATCTTCAAGAATGACGTGGTGTGTGGGAATTAGAGAGATTTAGTCCACATTGAAATTTCTAACCTCTACACTTCTTGTGCCTCTCTATGGAAGCCTGAGTGCTTTAAGCACATATTCGACCCTAGATGTCTACAGTGTGTCTGGGATAAGGAAATTGAGCAGCTGAATACTACCTTAGTAATCCACCTGAGGTCATTAGCACCCTAGCATCGGTTTTGTTCCCGGAAATGGGACTTTGGGAATGACATGTGTCTAGTGTTGCAAATGGTTCTGGGAGATTGAAATCATTGAACTAGTATTGGGGATTCATGTATTGAGGGACGGGGGAAATCATTAGACCTGTTTTAATTTTTCAACTAGTGGTTATATAAAAATATAACTTATTGCCTCTTCTTTTTGTTATCATTTCATCAGTTATACTTTTGAATGAGTACCACTATATGAACTTTTATAATAAATTTTCATATGGAAGGACAAACCCATATGTTATCTCTTCCTATGGAGGTACTAGAGACTATTTTGATCAAAACCTATGAAGAGGAGTACCTTCCGCTCGCAAACTTGTGAAAGACGTGTAAACAAATATATGAAGTGACAAATAGTCCGGAAATTCTCCGCACCTGTCAAAGGAATGATTATATTTTCTACTACATAGCAACGACACAATTGGATGAGTATAGGCGAAGAGTAAAATACCACGAAGGGATTTTTCTATGTTTCACCCTAGGCTGGAACTACACGGCCAGGTTATGTTTTCAAGAGGCTACTTTGGAGGGAAACCATTGTACAACCTACATGTACCAACTCATCAGTTTTAGCTAGTACAAAACTATCTACGACATAGATGTCCTCATTCAAGAAATAGTTTGGTGAGTTCTTTGTGTGTTGGTCCATTCGAAAAATTTAAATCATTCCACCATTGGAGCCTTCCTATGGAAGCCAGAGTGTTCGATGAAAGAGTTCAACCCCTTCTGTCCAAGGTGTCTCTTGGTCAGAGAACTAGAGGAGTTGAGCATCAATTTCGGTTTTCCGCTAAATGCACCTGAGCGTCCTCTACGACGGGAGATGTGGTAAGAACATCAAAGAGCATTCTTTTTTCATTATGAAATTAATTGTGAGGATTCAAGTCTTCGAAGGGGGGGAATAATGTAACACCCCAAATATTTTATGGTCTGCTTCTATTAAATTAATTCTATTCATCACTATATTCCTTTGATACAACACTAGGATATTTAAGAGATATTCAAAACATGGACATTAAATAAAAATATTCCACTACTATGTTTTGAATTTCAAAAAATGGTCATCTAGAGTTGTGATCAGTAAATCATTTGCAGTCTAATTGAAAAAACATAATTTTTTTGATGAATATTAACCTACCCATATGAATCGTAACATACCATTATGAATAGTGATATACCCTAATGAATAGTAACCTTACATATGATAGTATATAAATAATATTGAAGTGTAAGTATGATATATCTATGCTTTAAAATAAATAAACAAATGTTTTAAAACTCTTGTTTTTAGAATAAATAAATATTTAATTAAAAATTAAATTAATAATATTTAAAAAATTATTTTAGAAAAAATGACTTCATTTTTTGGATTCTACACATCGAAAAATGGTTTGGGTAAATATTTGTGATTTTTCTGAGTTACTTGATTTTTTTATAAATAGTGACATACCATAAATTTCCAAATTAAGATAAATACACAAATTATATAGTCATGTGTGGTTTTCTACTGATGTAATCCCACATGGTTTGGATCACATGATAAAATTACTATTCTTGGTCATGGAATACTCACTATTCCTTTTCTTGAGGATAAATAATAAATTAATGACTTTTGTATTAAGAAATCCTCTCTCTCCTCCACTATAAAAACCCCCTCTCACCCCCCTTCCATTCACTCCTCTCAAGCCTTGTGCCTTCTCCAAATTCTGTTCAAAAATCCTTCCAACCTACTCCTCCATGTCCAGTACGCCGTGGTCTCATAAAAAGACAAAAACCTCTCCTTAAGGAGGTTCTCAAGATAGTTTGGTTGAAGAGGTAAATTCATCTATTCAGTTCTATGTCTTTCCTTTGAAGTTCATTTTTTTTCTATTTCTATTACCTCTCCTTATCAAAAATTTTGTGATGACTTCAGTACCTTATATGTACTGTAATAATGCCATGATTGTTAATATGTTATCATCATATCCTCCTTTATACCTTCAGTTATACTATTAGCAAGAACACCATCCGAGATTTATCAATTTTACACATTCAATGACGATGGACATTCGATTTCTATTACCATTATAAATTATGGTCATGAAACCATTATTGTTATGGTTGAACGAGATTATAATATATAATATATCTTATTTAATATTATTAAATCCTTTTTTACAAATAGTATTAAGTTATAATGAAAAATATGTTCATTGTAATCCGAACCCACAAATTAACCGAAACAATTCTCATTAATGATCTATAGGATAATTCATCCTCTTTCCATGTAAACAAGTTATATAAATGACCAATAACACCTATTTATGTTCATAAATATTATATAATTTTATTTCTAGATATTTACTTCCATTCCACCTACATAAAAACAAGTGAACCGAAGATGAAAATAAAGAAAATGAAGACTCTGAAGAGATGGAATTCAATACAATAACTTATCAATAAGAACATAAATGAAGTAACTATATTAATGATAAACTAAATATATGTCTAATAAGATCTTATATAAGTTATTAATATGTACAATTTCATATTCAAGTAGCTTAAGTTCGAGAGAGGAACATTTTTGTTGTCAAGGTAAGGGTTTCTTCATCTCACTTCCATTTTCGTATGATTTTTAATATTCACTACTAATAATTTTGTATGGTGTATGTATACTGAAAATTGATTTCACATATCATCAATATCATTATCATCATGGTATTAAATCTATAATTTTTATATTATTAATTTTTTGGGCATATGAATCATTTGATTAAAAGTGGTAAGGGTTTTCCACCGGAACATCCATTTTCATTCGGGTTACATTTATTATCTAATATCCTCGATGAAATTATTATGTATTGTTATGTACTCCACATAAATTCTGTGTGAGTATCATATATATGTACACCAACCAGAATTAATCCTTATTTTTTGGATAGTTTCATGTTTTAAATGAATCTCTCAAAGCTATTTCCAAAAATACGAGCCCGATACAAGGGAATTTCTCAAATTCATATCTATTTTCAAGGGAAGCTATAATCTATTTTTGGAAACCATTATCTTTCTAAAAACACTCATTTTATCATGAAATACTATCTTAAATTACTTCTATTTTTATACATAGTTTTTTTCAAAAGAACTTTTCTTTTCAAAATAAAAGAGTATTTATCACAATAATTTCTTAATGATTTTAAAAGATTATTCTCATTTGATTCAAAACACTTGTTATTATATACCATATTTTATTAAATGGTTTATGACTTACTTTATTGTGGATTAACTTTCCTAAAACCATTCACGATATTAGTTTAAGTGTTTAGTGTTTCTATTCAATAAATGGTGAACGTTAGTTACATTTCATATGATAGTTTCAATATTAATATATATGTTGTTTATGTTTATCCCGGATCATATGAGGAATACATTGGACTTATTCTATTATGGGTAGGGCCCGCTATAGCCCCTCGATTCATCGGTAGGTATCATGAGACAACAAAACATGGAATTGGTCGAGGCCTTTCCCAAAGTCATATGGATTTTGGACTAGGCCTTAATCATTAGATGTCTTGGCCGAGGCCATGAATAAATGTTTCAGAATGTCTGGCATATGCACTCCCCTCATTATGAACCTAGTAATTGATAGTTCATGTGGTTATTCAACTAGTATAATAACCATGATTATGTTTTGTTATGGAATTATTTACTCCTCTCATATCCCTACCATAACGTGTTCATGTTTATTATTAAAGGCATGTGTTTTCAATTATTCACCAAGACTAATGTTTATACTATCTTCTGCTATATTGCTTACTCTTACATAGCATTTGAGCTCACAACTTTCTTATGTTTCATTTTCTCAAGATATTAAGAAGTAATTTATGAATTACTTGCAAGAATAATCTAGGAGATGTTATATTTCTAGTGGAATAAATTAGTGTTGTTTTTCCCTTCATGTTGTAATCTTAATCTAATGTATGTAACTTGTTTCCAATAATACTAAACTACTTAGTCCTTCAGGATTCGTATTCCTTGTATGTATACCAACATAATCAAATAAGGCACCAACTCTAGGCAATTGGGATCGGGTCCTTATAAAGGACTTGTAGTAGAAGGGATTTCTGATACCCATTATTTCACCCCAGGAATCCTCTGTTTTGTTTTCCAAGAATGTATATGGTATATTGAGGTTGTGTGTGGACTTCCGGCATCTGAAATAGGTTACCATGAAGAACATGTATCCACTACCATGGATATATGACCTCTTCAATCAGTTGAAAAGGGAATGGTGGTTCTCAAAGATAGATCTCAGATATGGATTTCACCAGCAACATGTATGGAAAGAGGATGTATAGAAGACAACCTTCAAATATTGGTAAAACTACTATGTGTACTTGGTGATTCTGTTTGGTGTGAATAATTCCCTCATAGTGTTCATTGGACTCATGAATAGTATATTATATCCTAACTTAGATTGGATCATGGTGATATTCATCGATGACATCCTAGGGTACTTAGAATTCAAGAAAGAGAATTTGAAATACATGAGGATTGTCCTAGACAAACTATGAGAGAAATAGATTAAAGGGAATCTCTCAAACATTCAATTCTGGATTCATTAGGTCAATTTCTTAGGGAATATCATTTCAGAGGCTAGATTCACAATGGATTCAGTGAAGATTGAGGTCATGCTTGTTTGGGGGCCACCAAAGAGTTTTACTGAGGTGTGGAGTTTCTTAGGTTTTTCTAGGTATTATAAATGGTTTATACCAGAATTTTCTAGATTATCAGCACCCGTGATATTTTTGACATCGAAGGGGAATCCTTTTATGTGGACAAAGAAGTGACCACAGTGCTTTCAGAAGTTGATGTAGAGCTGACGAGAACTCCCTACATGATATTAATAGAGGATGGCGTCAGTTATGTGGGTTTATATGATGCATCATGTACATGTCTTAGTTGTTTCTTAATGTAGGGGAAAGTGGTGTTTGCCTATGTTTTTTTCTTGTTGAGACAGCATTGGTAGAACTGCACAACCCGTTATCGTGAGCTAGTGGTGGTAGTCTTTGCATTGACGATGTGGTGACACTACCATACCTATGAGTTGTTTTTCATCTAATCCAACTACAATAGTCTCAAAAATATCTCATCTCAGAAGGATCTGACCTTGAGATAGAGGATATGGATAGTATTCCTCCAAGGCTATGACTTTGATATTTTCTATAATCCTGGGAAGGGGATTGGGGTGGATGCTCTCCGTAAGAGATCCAATTCTCAGTTGATGAGTGAGGAATTTGTGCAGTTAGCCACATTGTATATATCCTTTGTAGATGGGGATGGATTAGCAAACCACTAATCACTGCTTTTCACCCCTACACTATTACAGTAATTCAGGGAGGAATAACATAGAGATACCAAGTATGAGAGTTTATGTGCTTATATGTACACAAGGCATGCCCCTAAAGGATATTTGAAAGGTGAGGAGTAATTTAGTATTTTAAAAGGACACAGAGTTGTACTAATGGAAATAAAGGATGAGATTTTGAGTGGGTTTCATATGTCCCATTTGGTGGTACACCCAGTTGTGGAAAAGATGTACTAGATCCTCTGATGTTAGTTTTGGTGACTAGTAAAGAATAAGCGAGTTGCAGAGTTTCTCTCTTGAAGCCTCACTTGTAAGAAGGTGAAGCCAAAGCACTAGGTTCTACCAGTTTCTAAACAACTCCTCAAGGTTCTAGAATGGAATTGGTAAGGGATACTGATGGACTTCATGATAGGCTTACCACATACATCTAGGGGACAAGATGCCATATGAGTGATCGTTGACCAACTCACCATGTTGGCCCAATTCTTATAATTTTGGGAGCAGAGTTCAATAGAGATCTTAGGACACCTGTATGGGAAGAAAATAGTTTGACTCCATAGAGTCCCATCAAAGATAGTTATAGATCATGATTCTCTCCTAACATACTGGTTGTGGAAGGGATTTTTGGATTCCTTTGTGACTCACCTGTTCTTGAGAACTACGTTCTGCCCACAGATGGATCGTTTGACTAAGTAGAACATTTAGGTTCTAGAAGATATGCTATGGGATTGTATATTAAATTTTTTTCTGGAGTTGGCATGATTATTATTGGGAGATCAATTCCTTGAGTACATGTTTTGTGGTAGCGTAGGAATCTCCAGGAGAGATCATGGGATTAGGATGCTTAAATTCATGCTCAATACCCTAATTTGTTTGTGTATCCCTTAGTTTGGATTTCAAAGATGTAAATACATAAGGTGGGGTGAATTTAAAGACTCGTATTTTCCCAAAAAAAATTAGAATTTATTTCTTATAATTTTGAGACCAAGTTCTAAGGCGGTGTGTGATTCTGAGGCACAATGTTCCCATAACAGTTAAATGAAAAGTGTTGTGTTTTTAATAGAACAAATGGATATTATTCCTAAAAAGTGTATTAACTCTTAAAAAGGTTCCTGTATCAGAAATAAAATGTCACCAATGTGTTCAGAGAATTTGATTTACCTTAGGTGAGGCCTAAAATCGGTCGTCACGGTCCAACTATGGATGGAAATATTTTTGACATAAACGTAAATAAAATAATTAAATAAATATTATTTTATTTTAAAATCCTAATAAATCATGAATGGAGACTCTTATTGGAAATTTGAGACTATGGTTCATTTCGTAATATGGTTTTTACCCTAGGTGCGACTTAACTTTAGTTGTTGTGGGTCTCCTACGGAAAACCCAAAACGATGATGGGTTCATTAAATAATTTAAAGATAAATTATTTTGTTTATTCCGTGATGATTTCATTTTAAATAACCATTATACATAAATCCCAGGGTTAGCTTCATAACCCTGGGATCAGTATATAATCACTAGGGATAGGTTGGAGGATTTTCCTAGGAAAATGATGACCGATTAATGAATCGATGATTAGATATGGATAAAATAAAGGGATCTTTCCAATGATCATGGTGCATAGTCATTCTTTGTTGGATATCAAACCCAATGAGGTAGGGTGTTTGATATCTTTATGATTTTCTTTCACCTTCTTTGATTCAAAAATTAATGTGAACTAACTAACAAATAGGTTGATTCATGGTTCAGTTGTTCTTACAGGATGGTTAAATTGTGGGTATGATGGGTGATAAATCTATGTGATTATCCTTTTTCATTCTCCCTTCTAACAAGAATGAATAAAGTAAAAAAAACAAAAAAAGGAAAATATCCATTCTTATAGTGTTCATGTGTATTCATTTTCTCATCTCAATATCTCATGTTCTTTATATGATTTATTGTCTTCTCCCTGTGCTTTGAATCACTAAAGGAATGATTGATCATTACACCCCCAATTTATGGTGCAATGATATGAGGTTAAATGAATTGACCACAAGATGGAATAGTGGAAGTGAAATGGAAATCATGGAGCATTTTGTCCTGGAAATCTACTTACGGCAACGCAAGGCAGCAGAATACAACAGTGGTTGGAGGTGGCAGCACAAAACGACAGTCGGAGGCTGTATCTCTGGCCCACCTTTGTGAATGGTGAGTGGCAGGGCAAGGTCACTGATGGGAGGAGGAACGAAGCAGGAGGCCATGTTAGAGGTGACATAGTAAACATGCATGAGAATTGATAGGAGGCTATGGAATTGATCAGGAGACATCGCAAGGGGACGCCATTTACGTGGTGGCAAGGTGGATCTTTTGGCGACAGAAAGGCCACGTGGAAGCCAAGGCAGCGGGACGTCCGTGTGGAGTCAGGTGGCACGTGGTTGGACTGGACCTCATGCAGCGGAGTAGGCCGGCCTGGGTGAAAATAGGCTAAACTAGGGGAAGATGGGATACTCCAATGTACTAGTGGCTGGGTCCAGAAGTCTAGCGGCCCAACGAGAAGAGCTCAGAGGGCCTAGCCAGAGTGGACTAGGTTCGACCATATCGGACCAAGTCTGCTCGAGTCAGACCAAAACCAGGTCACAATGTGTCAAACGTCATGTCGATCTACAACCAATGGATTGGGTCAGATCTAGACCAGGCCCTGGTAAAATATTTTTCACAATAATGGTCATAATATTCAAATGGAATGTTTATTTGATGTTTTTTTTATGGAGTTGGGACCCATACGATTTGGCGGTCCTTCTGATATGGATCATTAGGACTTTATCTTGTACTATTGTAGGTGGAGTGTGTAGGATCCGGGCATAGCGGAAGAGCATTGGTGGGATTTCCCAACTTTGATTTTAGTGTTGGACAACATTCAATCTGAGATAATATTGAGGTGGTTTCTATAATTGGTAAATTCAATTATAATGTTTTATAATATGTAAATAAGAATTTGTTGACCAAATAAATCTTCAATCCAAAAGTGGAAGTGTTATAATAAAAGGGGGTCATATAGAAGAATTTTCCCCGATCATCAATGGTGTAATATAATAACATAATGAAAACCTTTTATTTTCTCAATATAGTAAAGAATGTACAACACTACAAAAGTGGGAGAACAAAGGGCATGCGTACCCCTATTAAATGCTGAAATTTCATCCAATAGAACTCAAACGTTCAAGGGGGTTGATAATTATTATGGATAAAGTAAACTCATTGTAATTTATTGATAAGGGGGTGGGGTAATAAGTAGATTTATTTCCAATAAATAATTATATGATAAAAAAATTCAATGGTAGTGATTAATGAACCCATAATGGTTTCGATTTGGTATGCTGACAATATGTGTTATTAGACTTATTAACAATATAAGTGGATGGTAAGTGAATATTATAATATTAATGTAAGCCCATATAATTATAATTATTTACAATATATACCATATTTGGATGAATTTATTATTGGAGTAATTTTGTAGATTTATTAAATTTAAAATTCTTGAAGAACTACGGTCATGGAGAAGTCTTTCGAAAATAATAATTCAAGATAGAGAATATAACCCAAAAACATAAGCTACAATTTTTGTATTTGATTTGTAGAATTTTTTTAATTATTTATACAAGGAACTATGTCATGAATATATTCAATTATGGATATTTTTCATCTTCAAAAATGATGATAGGGATGAATATAATAGAAAAAACAAGAAGAATCACATGCGTAAAGGTAGAGAAAAGTTTCTTATATTGTTTCCCCAAGGGTATGACATAAAGTTAGGGTGTTTGAAGGTAATAAAATTCATGTACTACCTATTTATGGGTAAAAATGATATATTTAATAATGTTAATTCTTTAAAATAAGGTATACCACATCATGGAAGTTAGAGCCATACCATATAGAAAAATGAATCAAGGAATCGCAGATCAAATGTTAAGGAATTGATAGAATTTTACCCCTTATGTAAGGGTAAATTGGGTTCTACTATAAATATAGAGGATATATCCTATGTAATAGATGTTAGATCCATGTATTAGTGTATTTGTATTCATGGAAAATCTTACTATGTGTAATGGAAATATGGAAATTACTCAAATGTACATCATGGTGAATCTCATATAGAGTAAGGGTAGTGTGAACGAAAATAAAGAATTATTTTAAAGTATGTAATAGTATATGTAATTTTTTATGGTTAAACGCTTAGTATATAAACAATTTAAGGTACAATACACTACAATATTTTTGAATATTAAATTCCTACATCACAGAAATTCCATTCAATGTTAGAGGAGTGATTTTGAAAGATTACTTGAGTTTACATTTTCTATATCTATTGGTATACACACTTTTGAAAATGAGATATTCTATAGTAATTACCAAGAGAGAATAATTACATACTATATAAACTCCTTTCATTTTATACGTGGTGATTCAGGTTGATTTAATGGATTTATTTCTCCAAACCTATATAAATTACACAATAGAGTAAAGGGTTACACTATAGCCAATCTACTAAATCATATGATTTTATAAAGGTTGTGTATTGGTCATAAATAAATTATGAGAAAGTAAAATAAATAAAATTTTTGGATCTAGTTAATAGTAAGATACTCTATTTGAGAATAATTATATGATGTATCTTTTTATTGATCTCACATTCTACATCTTAATGTAAATATTTACACCATAGTGAAGTTATAGAGAGGATTAATTCTCCATAGAAAAAAGGATCACACCATAGTCTATTAGTTTTCTAAAAAACTATATATTTTATAGGTATTAAAATAATAAGTATTTTAGGAACATAAATAAATATTTAATGGATATAAATGTACACAATATATGTGAGGAAAACCTCAATAAATATTTCTAAGAGAGATGGTAGAATGATTAAAATTATCTATCAGATTAATTAATTATTGTTTATATAACATTCAATAATAGTTATATAAAAATGATAGATACATATAACACATTTAAGGTTTAAATCCTATTGCGTAAGTCTAAATGAGGTTATATAATGAAATAGGATGGATTCCCCCCCCCATTGAACACACTACTAAATATGATGAAGATATTATTATAGTGCATTGAAGAAGAGTACGTTTATGCAATTTATGGATTCTGAATGAGGGTGATTCCATGAAACCTTATATAATGAGGAAGATCCTTTTATTTTGATATACACAAAATTGTATAAAAGATAATGATGAAAAAAATGAATTTATCTCTGTATTTTGGTGCATCTATTACAATAGGTAATATTTCACTTTTCATACTTTCCATACTATTATCCTTTCATACTGGAGTGAGCATAGGGAACGAAATTGTGAGGGAATGGGTCCCAAAGGTATATATATATATATATATATATATATAATAAACCATTATACATGTAGTGATACAAGGAAGGAGTGACCCATAACTTAACTATAATATTTAGTGATTCAGCGCATCAACATATAATCGACCAAAGGCTCATTAGATTAACCCATATAGGTAAACCTAATAAAAAATAAATGTTTCACTTGTGATTTATTATTAATATTCCATATAAAAATATCTAAAATGATCTAAGAAATCATATTTAATTTTAGGCAAAGGGATAATAAAGTGAACATGTTATCAAATCAACGAATCAGCAAGAACAAAAGAGTTGACTCTTAGAGAGAAGAGGTAAAATAGTTATGGTATTGAGTGTATAATTGATACATATTTAATTTTAGAATGTTTTTAATACCATTATACACCCCAAACCCCTATATTAGGGTATATCTCACCTAATCCACTTGAGGATCCAAAAACTTATAACACCAACACACGCACACACATGTTGTGCCACTATTTAAATGTAATTTTTGATATGTTACCCCCAAAAAATAGAATTCACATATATTATGACTCTTTCCATTTAATATATGGTTAGATATACATATACATTACATGTAGGGATAGTTTTATTTGATCTTGTAAATTGTAGTGGGTTGTTCCTGTAGGGGGAAAGGGTAATATTTTAATAAGTTTGTTTGTATTTTTAAAATCTAATCTAGTCATACATATTCATACTCATAATCATCTGATGGTTTGAGGAATGGATTATAAAATTACCCAAATCATTAAAAAGTACTTATCTTATCTTATTTAACAATATTTTATATTATTTCATCTCATAATTCCAAATTTATATACACACTACCAATTCATGTTATGAAAAATTTTTAAATAATGATATCCATTATAATCAACATTTAGATATACTCTAGTGATGTTATCATTTTATTTTTTTTCTAATTTTACAACTAACCCCATTTTCTCCCTTTCCATTATTATATTTTAAATTTAAAATAATAATCCTTGTTTCTACCTATGATATTTTTATATATTTTTAATAATAATTTTTATCATGATTTTCATCAATATTTTAATGTATGTACTGTTATTTTATTAGTTTTAATTTTTTATATTTTAATAGTCTTTCTCATACTTTATTCAATTGAAAAAATAATTATTTTAAATTAATAATAACTGAATAAAGATCTAAACATTTCCTCAATATCAAAGCATTCCTCATTTTTCATCATTTTTCAAGATCATACAACATATCTCAAACTATTAAAAATATTCTAATATTGGATTATCACAATAAAACATCTCAAATTGATTATTATATTTATTAAGATACAATAATTATTATTTTTCTATATAATCTTATACCATAAAATCATCTTTTGATAATTGTAAAGAAAACATATTTATCGTGATTATTAATATAACATTTTTATGATAGTTTGATTTATTCTATTTCAGACACAATTTTTATATTTCTTTCATTGATAGTTGTTATATAATATTTAATGACAATTAGAATATTTTTAAATGTTTTATAATGTGTATTTTTTTAATTTTTTCATAGATCTAAAAGTGATGATCATTGTATTTTAAATATTTTTAACCATACATTGATATGAATTTATGAAATCAAGAACAATTAATTTATAACATAACCATTTCCGTAAATTTATTTGAATATAATAATTTATAAAATATATATATATATAATAACTTTATACTTTTTAAAATATTACATTAATTAGTCATCCTAACTCACTATAGACTAACTATAAAAAAATATTAAAACCTCTTATTCAAGGACATATGAGTCGTATGTATGATATTTATTTCCTATAATGCACCAAAATATTATTAATTCTTTATATTTATTACGGTTGATTATTAATTTATAATTATAACTTGCTAGTGTCTAAAAAATATTTTCATCTCTTTTTAGAGAAAATTTTATTCTTCATCTCCATTATTTAGTTATAGGAATCATATTTTAATTTTAACCTTTAATATCAATATATCATCTCAAAAAAATATATTGAAATTACTATTTTCAAAGTGAATTACATGTCAAAAGCCACTTCATTAGAGAATACATAGATATATATGAATTAGGCCTTAAAAAATATATCAATTGTTTTTATATATTATTCATAATTTTATTCCTCTAAAGGTTTTTGATATGATTTCATCCATAATTTATAAATCATATGGTTTTATCTTTCCCAAGATTCTATTTTTTTAATTATTTTTTCCTTTAATATTATTATTTAATTTTTTTATTGAGGATTCACACACCATATACATTAATAATTTTAAGATAAATGTCAACCATTTATATATTCTTAATATTTTATCTTTAAAACCAAATATAATTGAAATTGATAAGATATATATTCAAATTATCATCATATATGATAGATTGTAGATCATGTACCTCAAGTTATGAAAAATAATTTAGAATAGTATGTACATATTTTTTGAAAAAGTTTACACAATATTTTTTGGGGTATCTTTATTGACAATATGAATGAACCATGCTCTAAATGACTCCTCAAATATCTGGATATTTGGCTCATGACCTTTGAATAAGATATTATTTGTTTTTCATAAAGAAAAAATCATAATATAACAATATAAACTACTCTATGAAGAGTCTTGTCTCACCATAAAAAGGACACCATGATTATTTAAAAAATGTTTTTTAAGTATTATTATATCATTATAAATGAATTATGAATTTCATATTTCATTTTATTGATATAATTAAGGGTTTAGAGATATTTATATTGTAATTATATGATATAAGTTCCATTGTGTGGGATATTACACGACTGAATAATGTATACTATGCTAATAAAAACACTAAATATTTTACATTTAACTATTTAAAGGTATATTTATTGTAAAGGGTATATTAATTCATGTCCTGTTTGAAGAAGAAAAAATTTTAAATAATGATAAATCCCAAAAGTTTGGATGAAAATTTTATTAAATCTATGATTTTAAGATGAATTATAGATTTTGTTGTGACTTCTTTGATCATGTAATAATGATGGGGATCTTATTGTTATTAATTGTTTTGAATTTTATAAATTTTTGTTCAAAAATTAGATATGAAATGTTATTTGTTTCATTGTATTAAATACTATTAATAGATTAATTTTATCCTAAAATTTATGAATAAATAAAGAAAATAATAGAGGAAAACATGAGGATTCTCTTGTGGAGAGTTAGAGTGGTATATTATCTCATATAAAAGGAAATAAGTGGAGAACTGTTGGAGTAAACATGGAGAGGGAGGGAGATTAATTATTATAGATTAATTCAAATAAGAGATATTTATATATTCAATCATGCCTAATGATCATAGATTCAAATATTTGTTTAAATAAGTATCATAGAGATACAAATATTTCGAGGTAATCCTTTTTTTTAAATATTATGGTTTTTCTAGTAGGATAATTGTGTTTTTTATGTAAAGACAAGTGTATAATCAATTTAATTTAAGGGTTATAAACCTGTAGGGATATTTACTAAAATTTTTCTAAAAAATAACTATTATCTTTACAATGAATTTTAGTACATTGTCACATTGATGACTGTATAGACTATTTATATATCTCGATATATGTTAACCAATAAAAATATCTAATGTCACACTTTTACATTTCCTTTATTTAATATTAACATTTGGTGATAAGGGATTATTTTTCTTAATCATGGAACATGATTATTGGGAATGTTGATTTAATTGGACATACCCTGGTTCAACCCCACTATAAAGGAATCTTCTTTTCTTTGAACAATAAATGATATTACAGTGGATGGTTCAATTAAAAAAAATTTTCACTATTTTGAATAATAGTATATAGTTTTTAATAACAATGTAATTCAAATATTTTAACTTTAAAAATTTATAGTTTGGTTAAATCAGAATAAACAATACATATAATCTCATAGAATATGATTTTATATTATTCTCATCTATATAGTTGTATACAACATGGATATATAATATCTATCATAAATATTTGTTATAGAATTTTATATTGATTTCATTTGAATGAATATGTTTGGATGAACATTGTGTAACACTTTCCATATGATGTTTTTATTATATAAATCCTCTCAAGCCATGTGGGAATCATTGTTACACATTCATAAAAGTTATTTTAAGTTATGATAAGTTAAATGAAATGATTTTTGGAAAAATTATATGTATTTTATTCCGTACTAATTTTATTATCTTGATATAGTCTATGATCAGGATTATACGACTACAGATTACATGCATGGACTTTGAGAAACCCTCAATGATATCAAAATAATAAGGAATGTCATTAGAATATTTTTTTCTCATTTAAATTCAATTGTTTCAGAGAATTATGACAAGTATATAATTTAAGTAACATTAGATAAACTTTTTACTACAAATATTTGATATGAGATCTATACTAATGATATTGATTCAATTGAAATGTAGAAATACAATGACATCACTTTCAATGAAAAGAATAATAAATCCCTATATAATAGTACCAAATAAAATTAATATTATGAATTCATTTAATTCCATCCATCCATTCTCAAGAGTGGGAAATGAAAATTCAAATTTAAAAATTCAATAATGTGTTTTTGATGTGGAATGGATTGGTTAATTATTTATATATATCCAATGATATTTTTAAATGTATAATAAATGAATACCTCATGAGGAAACTCTTAATATGGGGAATGTTATTAGAATTTCTTAGAAAAATATCCTTACGAATAAAAACATGTATTCTCAAGAAAAAAATTTATTCTAAGGCATGTAATTTGACGATATTGAGTGTTAAAGGTTCCTAAAAATGTTTTTTTATGAAAAAAAAGTCAAAAAAATAAACATTAGATCATGTAAATTTAGTTTATTCTAAATTTGAGATAGAGTTAGACCAAAAATTAGCCTTAGATTCAACACATGAGTAAATGGTTATTGTGAAATAATGAAAGTGGATGGAATGGTATTTGACTCCAAACACTATGTTCTCCATTAAATAATAATAAGTTTATATTAATGGTAAATATTATTATTTTTAATCTAAAATGTTGTAAAAAATATGGAAATTTGTAGAGTTTATGTTATATATTGAATTGAAATCCTTAATATTTGTTGTCCTAATCCACATGGTGAAACAAGGGGTCAAACAAATAGAGGATATTATAGTAAAAATCAATATAAAGAAGGATAATATCAAATATCTATAGGGATACTTGAATCCCATAATAACATCATGAAGATTGATTCTAAGGGATTTATAAAAATTGAAGGAAAATCAAGTAAATATAATAAATAATTTTTAGGATTCTCTATAGTAACAAAGTATATATAAAAATAAAAAATAGACGTGGGGCATGATTTAAAAAAATCCATAATAGTGGTGGATAATCCATAAGAACTAACTCCAAATAGAAATATTTATTTGGAAGAGGACAAATTCCCCATTATTAAAGTAATTATGGCACATAAGAATACACCATAAAGATAGTGTTCTTATATTTCAGAAGATGGGGCAGATGTATAATGTGATTTCAACATCTAAGAGGTCCATAAAGGTATAAGAGAAAATAACTAATATGTATAAAGATAAATAAATATGATATATATATTATGGATACATATTTTTTATTGATGGATAGAGGCATAAAGATATATATTTATCATAAATGATAGGAAAAAATGTATTGCTGGAAACTCAAACATCTACTAGAAAATATTTCACAGATTCATTGAGTTAGAAATAAAATCAATGTAGTTTGGTGGCATTGAAAGGTGTAGAGATCTTATCATATCCAAAGAAAAATTATACATATCAATAACAATAATATATAATGAAACATTATTGCACTAAAATGAAATGGACTATAATGTGTATTTTGGAAAAACATTATTTGAATGTGAAGGACTGGCCAATTGTACAAATCCATGAATATAGATTCACTTCCTATAATAAAGGAACATGAATAAAATCGTTTTTTTCAAAAACAACAAGGAATGTGTCATTATATTTAGTAATAATTGAGAATTCCAAATCATTGTCTTCTGAAATTCCAAAATCTATTTAAATGACATGATGAAATAATAATAGTTTTGGTTAAATTCCCTGATAATAACTTACTCTATGATAGAAAATTATGTGGCTCAAAATATTAAATGAACATCACCAAGAATATTTTTATAGAAATGGTAAATATGGTCCAATATTATTATAAACTATTTTCATGAAGGTGATTCTATATTTCTTATGTTGAGAATAAGATATCTCCCATTTATCGAAGAATAAATAAAAATGATTATAGATCAAACATCATATTTATATGAGTGAAAAGTAATTGGAAGAAATATTGAAACAATAAGTAGTACATGATGTATATTTGTTTAAATATATGAAATTTTTCAAAAGGGAATGATCATTAAGAAGTATTATAATATAAATGTTTAGAATTTCACGTATTTTCTAAAATTTGTCAATATTGATGTTTATGTGTTCATATCACGAGGATCCGGAGATAGTAAGATGTTTTGTATATTTATATAGGATATTATAGACTAATGGTCTTGTTGATAGTAGTCACTTATAAGATCAATGTATTTATATTCTTAACATGTTATGGATTATTGGATAAGAAGATTCTTGGATTGAAAATAATGAAATTCAAGAATGAAAATGGAACATGGATTGCTAATACCCAAGTGGGATAGTTTATTAAAACTAATTCAATAATGAATCATGTCATAGAGTTATGTAATACTCAATAAAATATTATATTTGATGTAATTAATTAGGTCATATACAATATGGATTTGGAAATATTAACTTAAAAGTACATATTGGATAAATTTTTGAAGGAAACAATACCCACATTGGTCTATATAAAAAATAAATCCATGTTATTCTTGATTATAGAAAATAATAAAGAAGATATGATGTAATTTTAAAATTAATCATTTATTTACATTCAAAAACCAAATTAGAATATATTATTCCCGATAAGAAGAATAAGAACTGACAGAAATTTCAATCATGTAGAGACGATAGAATCATTAATGGTTACCCACGACATAGAAAGGAATACTGATATTTCAACACATTTCATAGAAATATTATTGATTTAAAACATCACATATTAATGAAAAATAGAAACAAATTCACCAAACCCATAACTAATTATGGGAGGATAAGTTTACGAGTTGAGAAGATTTAGTAATGAAAAAATGGATAGTATCCACTAATATGAAGACACTAGAAATTAGGATGATGAATCCTGATCCAAAGATATATGAATTCATAGAAGTAGGTTTGAAGTCAATGAGGCTAACATGGTTCGTTACAAAATAGATCTATTAGGAAAAAAATATGAATTATCTATTAGAAACTTCAGACCATTCCCATGTACATCCCTAGTGTTTTGATAAGGAATTAGAGGATGAGAATTGGATAAATGTTATGAACAAATGAATTTTCCAAATCATGATAAATATATATTGTAAGGTTCAATTATTTCATAAATTTAAAAATTAAAAATTAACTAAATGGATTTATTATGATAACAATAATGAATAAGGAAAAGTGATTAAGAAGAATGAATGACTTCTATGTGAATCATACTCCAATACTTATGTGATTGATTTTGATTGAATGTATGATCATTTACCATTGTTGTAAATTAAAAAAAATATCCATGTCCATAATGATGAAATATAAATTTAATGTATTGCAAATGGAAATTAAATATAAATTCCTTAAATATGATCATGAATTTTTTATCTATATTGATTTTCCAAAAATATTTCTTATTAATGAAAATGAGAACAATGTTTTTTAGCTAAAGAAGGTGATTTATTGGCTTAAACAAGATCCTAGGTCATAGTATTTTATATTAGAACAATAACTGAGAAGGTTGGTTTTGAAAAACTATGATTTGGTTATAGTTTCTATATCAATAATGATAATTATCAAAGGATTATGGATCTTAACTACATAAATGACAAAAATATTCATTGGATTGGATATGGATCATAAAAGTAGTTTATTATATTCATGAGAACTAAATAAAATATGTCTATGATTGGTGAGTCAATATTTTTCCTTAGTTTGAATGTTATTAAAGGAATTGATGGAACATTTATTTCTTAATCTAGATATTCTAGACAATTATGAAAAATATTTTTAATGGGGGATTTTGAGGCTATAAAAACTTCATTTTATAACCATATTACTATTTAAGAGACGAAATTAAAAATCTATTTGATTTTTTGGGGAGAAGAACACTATATTATATTAAGGGTATAGAGGAATTTAGATTATGATACAAATACCTATTACAACATGAGTTATATTCAGTTATTTATTAGTCTAATTCAAAAGAAGGAAGGAATTAAGTACCTAGAGAATCATTTTTATTAGAGATTTGTTTATTTGTTATAAAATAATGAAGCTATATTACACATCATTGATAGCTATAGCAGATGAATATATATCAACTACATAATATTCCAAATAACTCTAACTAATGATAACAACTCGAAAATATTTGATTCAAAGTGAATTCTCTTATTTTAATAAAGTGTGGTAACCCAAGTTCTATTAATCATAGAAAAAATCTCATCCATTGTTCAATAACTAGAACAATTTCATCAACTACTAAATTATAAAGCATAATGTTGATAAATGTTTTTTAAGATCACAACATCTCTCAATACAACATCGTATTAAGGAAATCATAGAAAAATAACTATCTAAATTTTTGAATTAGTATAATTTGATGTCTCTGGAATTTTATCCATCTCTACTCACAAAAATTATGTCTATGAGGGACTCTGATTTTTCTAAAGTGACAATCAATCCATGTCATAATTAGAAAGGTTATACCCACCAAGTTTTATAAATAATAATTGATTAGTGGAATCAAATTCTATCCCTTACGGCTATATTCGATCTGTTAATATTTATATTATTTGAAACATTAGGGTATCTCTCATTAGATTTTTTGAAAAGGTGGAGAAATAACATGAATATTACTTGAAGGGAGGATATGTGTTGTTTCTATAAAGAATCATGATCACTCCTTTATTTCTTGTTTTCAAAGGGGAAGCCATGGCATTTTGACAAATGGGATATTTTTCATTATAATTGAACATGGGAGTGTTTAGGAATTCTTATTTTGAGGTATTATGATGTTATATTATCATTTATATATTACACGTGGTGTCTATAGTAGTTGAGGAATGTTTATTGAAATTTTCATTGAAATTATGGAATTAATGAAATATTTCATTAGTGGACCTATCATGGGACACTTGTTTCTCACAGTGATCATGATTCAAATGATTTTAGTGAATATTTTTAGTGAATTTCTAAGTACAGTATCTAAAGGTGTAGGTTATAGATTGTGGATAATGGTTTAATAATTTATTTTTTTTAATGTGTGAATTATTTGTTTTCAACACACCCAAAGGGGTGACGGTCAGACAAAATACATATATGAATTCTTCGGTTCTGTTTATTAGAAATGTATGTGAAATATCATTGAAATGAAAAATTAAATAATTTTGGATTTTCTTTCATGATGATTTATATTTTTTGAGGAAGTTTTAGATCTTTTAATGAAGAATAAAAACCACACCATGAAAATATAGATTTAAAAATTTAGTAGTAATTTCATACAAGAAGGTTTAAATAGGGATTATTTAATTAAAGGGTGTTTATTGAAAATTTTTAATTCTGACATGAATGATTAAATCCCCATTATAATTTTTTTATTTAATTAAATTTTAGAATATTTTTATATTATGGTGAAATGATCCAGACACAACAATGTTGATTGCATTGTGAGATAGAAAGATGTGATAGAGTATGGGATTATGGTGTGTATTTTTTCTCAGTTTAATGGAATTTTTTTCATATAGAGGTCATTATTTTGTGACCTATTTGATAAAGAAATATTTTTAAATGGTGTTCATACTAAAAAAATCGGATAAAAGTTTGGTTTATGTTGTGATTTTCATAGGAATATTGGATTAATCATTGATTCCTTTGGTCACATAGTGAGGGTAGATACTATGAAAATTTAATTAGTTTCGAATTTAATATATATTTAAAGGTCATATGTTATTAAAAATTTGAAAGTATTAATAGGTTTTTAATAGCTTTAATAGACATGTTTTCACATTAAATTGATGAAAAATGAATTGATGGAAACATAAAGACTCTCTTAAAAAGTGTTATAGAGATATTTTCTATCTTAAAAAGGACAATAATAAAAAAATGATGATCTAAGAGAGATATAGAGTAATTTTATAAGTGTATAGCAGAAAAGATGGGGTTTAAGAATTTATCATGCTAGAATGTTATACAGTTCATTATGTTGATGAAAAAGTTCTAATCTTCCATTGTCTTTGTATCTTTACTACTTTGCATGTGGTATTGTGTTTTTTGAATTTTTTATCAGATACTTTCATATTAACCAATATAGGGTATGAATATTAATATGGGAAATTAAAATAGAAAATAACTGCATAAAATAAGATCACACTAATTCACCCCTTATAAGTAATTTTATGATCCTGTTGGAGGATTCCAAGCAGTATTAGAGTTATTGGAGGTTCCATATAATTATTTCTATTTACATTACAAGTTTTTCTTATCATATATATATGAATTGTATAATGAAATAATACTATTATTTTACTTGAATAATGAATGTAATTTACATTCCTATAAAATATGATATATATCTTTTATCCAAAACCCTTATGAATAGGTGGAAAAAAGAGGAAAATCAGATGAATAAGAACTCAAAAAAAAAAGATTCGCCACCAATGAGAGGTAATCTAAGTGGTAATATCCATTCTATATCAATTGATATTTATCCTATATAAGAATCATGTTTACGGTGTGAATAGTAAGTTTATTGAATCAGTTCGACATATCTTGTCTGAAGTCAAGGATTATTTGAATAAATTTAATTTTGAATTTTTATCTTATATATTTTAGCATATTTGGAAGTTATATAATGAGAAAATATATCCGGTAATATATGGAGAAGATATGAAATTATCATTGATTAAAAATTGACATTAATTTAAAAGTATCACTGAACTTGTTAAAGTCATGGAAAAATCCTAATTACACTATAAATAAAAATATTCCTTGGATAAAGAAGAATTATATAAATAAAGTGGTGTGAATGTTGAGATTAATAAAATATTTAAAGAATATATCCATTTATTTAATGAATTCATTGATGTAAAATAAGCTCAGTTTGATATCAAGTCTAAAAGGATTAAGATGTTTGAAAATACCCTATAATAAAAGAGTATATTTCATGAATAAAAAGTTGAGAATATAATAAAGGAATTTAACTATGGGGATAAATCCTTATAATATTATAATATAACTCTAAATTTTAAATTCCTTTAGTTTTATGTTTTGATGAGAAATATGGATGTGATTATGACTAAATATTCATATGATGATTAAAGAAGATATTTAGTTATTAAAGGTTATGAGGTGAGTATTACATACTAAAATGCTCATATTAGTGGTAATAAGATCATGAAATCATTCAATAATATATCCACTATAATATCATACATAAATTTATCATGTGTTCTTAAAAAAATAATTTACTAATGTTGTTTCAATGGATAGTGTGTGATACAATTTACATTTTGGACAAATATACGTGTGTAAAAATGTTGATAAATACACTATTACATAAAGGGTGGATATCATCCAATTTGATAAGATAATATCCCCAAATATTTCTAAAATGAATAATAGTTTGGTCTAAGAGAAATAAGGTAAACAACCTAGTTATATTTCAACTAAATTGAAAAACAACCTTGTTTATTTTCCACTGTTGGAAATTTGCAATGTTTATAAACAAATTCATTAAATGTTGGAAAACAATTTCAACTTAAAAATATTATATAAGGCCTAGATTAAGGAGATAAAACCTAAAAATAAGAATAATTATACTAGAATGGGGAAAATTATATAGAAGTAAATTGATCTATCATTCAAGAATATTTTTGAGATGTCATAGAATATATATGGGAATTGAAACACATGTGGTCATATTAATTATAATTTATATTTTAATTCAACCATGTATAAATCAGATGATACTAATTAAAGAAAACAACCCAATCTAAAAAGAATTTAATTTAAATGATATTTGTCTAGGGGGTGAATGAAATTGAAGAAAATTGTTAAAAATACACACCCAAGAAGAAAAGTGAGAATGATGTCACATGGATGAATATTAGTTTCTTTTTATTATAGTATAAAATATCACATTATGGACCATTAAAAAATTCCAGGAATATCACATTTAAATAAAGAAAACTGGGGAAAATAATAGAATCAATTCAATAAAGAAAAAAAGTAATGGTTTAAAAGAATAAATTTAAGAAGAATGATTGGAGGAGTTTCCAAAGTAAGGTAACTTTATGGAAATTGAGAATCTGTGTGGAAGGTTAAAATAGGATTGACACACTCCTATAAAAATTACTACATGGATACATAAACAAAAGGGGTGTTTATAAATAAGGATAAAGAAACATAAGGTCTATGTATTAAGAATTTAGTTTTGAAAATAAGTCTCCTCACAAGGATAGAGTTGGACGTTATCCTAAAGAATGATTATTATATAGATAGACCAACTAGAAAAGGATAAAAATATGTAGAAAGAAAGAAGGAATGATATTTCATTTCTATAAGATGGAAAAAAACTTCTTCTATAAGAAAATAATGATGTGAAGAGTGAGAAGACAATTATTTCTATAAATGGTCAACTTTGTACAATTAAAGGAGGAGTGGGTATGAAGTTTTCTAACAAAATCAGTGATGAAAATAAAAGATGTTCAGGGTTTATAAGAAAAAATTATCCAAGTTACTATAATTAAAATATTAAGTAAAACCATCCTTATTATGAAATATTTTTTTATTTAGGTAAAGTAATCTCATTCATGTAAGTGGAGAACTGGATGAGATTTTTAATTACTATACACAAGGGAGAGACATCCAACATGGATATATCTAGAATTGAAAAGTTTTTTCCTCTATGTAACATTTTGAAACTGTATTTTTTAATAGAAATCATACTCTATCCATTTATAGTTCATTATCTTATTAGCATGCATCATTACCATGTGGGACTACCAATCCCAGAGTCTTGAATGCACTCTATGAATCCAACTGAGTAAAACCACCCCTTCATGTATTTCCCCACAATGTTGAGGGTATTAAATTAATGTATGTGTGATTATAATGTTTAATCAAACCCAATGGTAATTAAACCCTCTGTCTATGTGAAATAAATAGAACAACCCTAACCACTAAAATGTATCCCTCAAGGGGGATTTGATAATTTATTATGCTTACAAAATAATACTTCATGTGAATATATAATTTCTAGAAAAAGATAAAATTTATGTATGATGATTTAACTTTCTTATAATTGTTTCGATTTTATAAATATGATTATTAAGAGGATATTAATGTTAATAGAAATGATATTTTGAAGGAGGTAAACATTTTTACACATTATTGTTTTGATGTGTTTTTTAAGTTAAGTACAAGTAATAAATTTCATGAAAATCTTCTTGAACAATCCGTAGAAAGATAA
This sequence comes from Viscum album, assembly GCA_963277665.1. Lineage (NCBI taxonomy): Eukaryota > Viridiplantae > Streptophyta > Magnoliopsida > Santalales > Viscaceae > Viscum > Viscum album. The sequence continues at coordinate 1,332,968,628 of OY728147.1, forward strand.
ATCATAGTTGACATCCCATGTAGAATAATTTTATGGATTACATTTATGTCAAGGTTAATCACTATTGTTTTATACAACAAGATAGCTCAGATAGGATTAAAGTTGACTGATTTATGTATCATTTATATGTGAAATATGATTCCACCCTTCTCTTAATTAAATCAGGCTTTAACATTCAATAAGGTGGATAATAAAGGGGATAAGATTAAATTTCAATTATGGAAAAAACATGAGATGAATAAGACTTCACCTCACCTTTACGTCTTTTTTATTTTTTTTAATAAGAATTTAATGATATTGACATTATAATTAAAATAAATTTTATTAAAATGGGTATTGAAAATAAATACAGAGTTGATATTGAAGTGCACAAATGGATTGTGATTAAGTGAGTCATGTTTGTTGTATTTTTTTGTTAATGTGCTAATATATAATTTAAGTCAATATATGTTACATTATGGTGATTTTGATTATCCAAATGAATAAAAAAATTGAAGGAGTGTGATATAACTTGGAGAGTTCTTTTGATATTTGATTATTTTTTCTTCCAATTTATGAGTTGTTGAAGATAAATACATATGTTGGAAAATGAATTAATTTGTTTTTATACCAAAATGAAGATTGTGAAATAATAGGAAGATGTTTTTCTACTTTTATTTATTTTATATTAAGATTTATGGAATAATTATATATATGTGATTATTTTTGTGCTGAACATTTAATAGATTCCTGTTAAGTATTGTTGGATTAAGAGATCATTTTCAGGTGTAAAATTATAGAAGATGAGGAAGATAGCTAAGTTGGAGAATAATAAAGTTGGCTTTAAGAGTGAATGTCTATCCTTGGATTCTCAATAATGAAGTCTAGTACAATATATGGAGAGTTACACTTGGATGGTGTTTATATAATGATTAATTTATATATGTATTATTTCATACAATTGGTGACGTATGAAAATACTCACATAGTGTTTACATATACTATGACATTATTTTGTGATTTTGATGAATATTTATTTAATATTTGTTATATTTATAGTCATTTATGGTATCTTGATATGACACATGGTGGTTGGAGATTCCCTGAGATTATTTGAAGATGTTCCCAGATTACTTAAAGAAGTTTTGGAACTCAATATTAACATGAATAAATTGAACAATTACTACTCAATTAACGTTAATATTGATCCTACACTATGTATGTAAGAGTTTATGAGTAGGTATCTAGATAAAATTAAATTATTAAGTGTTTTAAATATAGTAATGGAAAGAAATAACGGTTTCCAAATGGAAATAGAAACATATAGTTGTACTCAGAAGGATATATGTGGGTACACAAAAGGATAAATAAGGGTTCTGTAAAGGCCATGAGATTTAAAAATGTTTTTTAACTATATAATTATATTTCAAGGTTAGATTATTGAAACATAATTGTTATCACATAGTTTAAATTATTACATAATGGTTCTTAGATGATATATGATTTAAAAACATACATGAGTCACACTGTCATACATAATTGTAACTCAAAACATCTAGTTCATACATTAGAGTAAATATGATTATATTTAAGAGTAATATAAATATTTTACAATGGATACATAAGGGTATTTAAGTAAATATGTATGAGTTAATTTTATCATTATGGTGATTTATTAGGGTTGTCTATTTGAAATAAATTAATATTTTCAAAAGGAGAGTTATATAGTTAATAAATTTAGTGAATTATTTACTAATATTTAATTCCTAAATATCAGGATGATTAGGTAATTTAAGAATTATTAATGTTAATAAAAATGATAATTAAATTAAAAACATAGAATTTCTTGTTACTAAAATTCTAGGATTTTAAATAGAATATTTGGGATCATTATTCGAGATCAAAACTAGAACTTTTGTTAGGAATTTTTTTAACATGTTTTAAATAGAGAATAGTTTTGTTCCAACGTAAGGTAAGTTGTATATATTCAAATTATGTAAATAATATTCATGTGATTTTATAATTAAAATTATAAATAAAAAGAATTATTTTAGATCATGAGGAGTAGGCTCACGTGATTCCATTGGTAAATTGAATAATATTTTCGAGAATATCATTATGTTGATGGTCATGGAATTTATGTATTTAAATTTTATAATTATATTCATGTGATTATATGAATATATAATAGGGTTAGGAAAAAAGAGTATTATTTAATGTAGAGTGAGAAGAATCGATAAGGAATCATTACTGAATATCATGTGTACCAAAGAAGTAGATGAGGAAGAATAAAAATAAGATAAGAAGAATGAGATTGATGAGGTATTATAACTAAATACCCATTTATTGTTGAATACATATGATAATAACGTGGAGGAAGAAAAAATAAGAATATGAGAGTTGTGGTAGGCCAAATTTTTTTTTTCTATTCTTGATCTGTGTGACGATGCTTTTGAAGAAGATAGAGATTGAATGAGTAAGGCCACTAATATGTATCCTGAATAAGGTCCAAAATTTGGTGCTCCTAAATAATTAAGAAAGTAAAAGGATCATGATCATAAATAAGGTATGAAGATATGAAACTTAAGATATGAATAATAATTCACATTAACTTTTAGTATATTTTCTTCTCGTTACCTAATACTCTATTTGAGAAAAAAGATATTATATTTGTTGTGGTGACATTATAGAGAAGAAGTAATACCATGTTTAAGAGTGACATGAAGGAGGAACATTGAAGACTATAGGGATTCATTATAATAGTAGATAAACTATGTAGGAGTCTTTAGATCTATTAAGTGTTAGCTGTTATAATGTGATAGCTTCATGAGAGTCAAGGATATATTCTATATTCATTTGTAATAACATAAATAGATTTATAGGGGACAAGGATTTGTTCTTACCTTATCCTATGGACATAATAATATTAAAGGATGAAATATAACCTTACATTATATTCAATTGGGTAATATTTTGAATATTTGTGTCTTGGACACAACCCAAACATGACAATAAGAATATACCAATATTGGGACCAGACCTTATAAAAATATTGTGCGTTAGTGTATTTATTTGTTGACTGCATTTCAAGTGATATTGTGTGTTGGGAATTTGTGACCATATCCATTAATATTAACCTATGTAGAGTATTTAATCATAAGAATGGAAATTAAAATTTAAAATAATTTAGTAAAATAGGGTTACACTATTTCAACCCTTATTATAGTGATTTGAAAATCCTACTAGGTTATTTCGAGTATGAAATTAAAACTTTCCCATAATCAATATATATGTCTACCATGAATGCAAAATAAACCATGAAAATTAAATATTAAAAAACCTCTCTAAATAACCAAAGTATATCTATAATCATAAAGTAAATAAAAAGTTATAACTTTTCCATTTTAATAAATCCAAAACAAATTAAGGATAAATCATCCAAACCATCATTCATATGAGTATAATACTCCAAAATAATGTGTATCGATAAAAATGAACACACTAATAATCCTCCATAGTCCCTATAAAATGTCATTAGATCATAATAGATAAAAATTATGCATTTTCTTTACCTGTATCGTGACAAATAACATATTATTTCACACACTATATATGCATATGCGCACACACATGATATTCTTGCCGGGGGTGTGTAAAATATACCATATAGGATATCACCAAAAGACTATAAATGATTACTATACATGTTTAAAATCATGAAAGATCAAATTTCTTCAATTAAAATGAGATTATAATAAATTATATTTAATCAAAAATAGTTTTAAATAAGATATATAAATAAACATACAGACTTTAGGATTAAAAATTAATTATTTATATAAATCATGGAATGATAACCAATTTGACCATTACCCAATACTAATAAACCATGTAATATTCACTAAAATGAAAATTATAGGAAATCAATATTATATAAGAGAATAAGGGGGTAAAGATCTCAAATACATACAACCCACAATCCCAATAACATGCCATAAACGGATGAGAATCACTGATTCAAGCTCTCTATTTTTACATTTAGTATACAAGTACCATAGTGTGAATCTAATCAAACATCAATACATCCAACCTTAACATGAATATAAAAACAACATAGTGATAATTCTTAATATCATTTCTAAATTTTCCTAAATAATTCAATTAAACACTTGAATCATCCATGTATATCCCAAAAATGATTCATTTAAACTCACTATAAGAATTTTATCATTTAATCCCATTGAAAACATAATCAAGCTTTTTATAATAATAATAAATCACAACTATAATGAAATTATTTATTTGTTTTAAAAAACATGAAAAATTTATATATATATATATATATTAACTTCAAATACTTTATCCCAGAATAACAGAAATCATATGTGACAATGCTAACCCACACCTTATAATCACCCTAAAAGTATACAAGATGATGAATAACTTGATTAACCACTCACTTAACAAAATACAAATGAAAAACTCAAAGAGAATAGACTAGTAAATATTCTTGTTAATAATATGATCAAAAGGAGACATGTTTTCCTTAGGATCAACAATAAAATGAATGAAGACCTATAAGTCATATTCGGTACAAAAAATCATTTGCCTCATGAAAATCAAGACTCTATAACTATAACCAATTAGTCTACTTAAAAAATAATTGGACTCCAATTAACTAAAAATAATAAATGACAAAGATTTAAAAACACATTTTAAACTCGCCCTAAATTAGAGAATTGAAAACCAATTTATTATAACTAAAAAACATATCATCATTATATGGTTTCAAAAACGTTGGAAATAGTGTAATTCAAGAAGGACTAGAACAAACAGTTCTATCATGTTGTAATACAGATTTTATTTTCCACTAAGTATTCAACCCAATAACCATATAATGGATATTAAATCTATATGGTAATAGGTTACATAGAAAACAAACATTATTACGTTACATCTAAACAAACCAAGTCAGAACACATGCCATCTAAACCAACATGATATTATAAGTAAAAATTAATCTAAAAAATAAACTTTTTTCATCATCCTTCTATCCTAAGATTGAGGAAAAAGTACTATTACATTTATTCTAGATGATAACCACCTTAAAAAACCAAAAATCACTTGATCGACCATATCCATGTTCTCCGAACATTCAAGACACATAAATTAATAAATAATACTCATGTTGAATAGAGGCTCTTTAGTGTAAAGTATTCCTTGAAATAACATCCACCAAAATATTTTCGCCTTATATGGTAGATAAAAATTCAAGATTGAGTACAAATTCAACTTCTATGTTGAGTTATAAAAGATCACTGCAACTGAATTTATAAAATTAACAATGTGTACTCAATCATTAACCAAGCAAAATCTCATCCTTACGTTGGATGAACACATTCATCACCCCTTCCAGGATAAATATCATCTTTTTATCCCTAAAATTTTTATCAAAGTTATAGAAATTTTCCAACACATTTTGAATATGATTATGTCTAATGTCATAATGAAATAAATTATGTAGACTTGAATTCTTCAGATTCCCAATATTATTCTAAATTTTTTCATTCATACAATTATATAGTGGGATCCATGTAGACTCTACAATGTCATCACATTGAGGATCTCTTAACCAAGAACACTCAAAAATAAATATTCTCTATACACTTCTAGAATGTTTCTTTCTATGGATAGTGTATAATAATATAGCTTAGTTATTTTGTGATACATAAGAAATATTAGGGATTCTGAAACACGGATTATAATTTGTCTAATCAATAAAACCAAAAAAATAGTCAATACATCAACAATAAAATTTCACCAAATTTTCCCAATGAAACTACGTAAATAGATTACCCTTGTACTGATGGTATATAAGATTAGGTTACCAACTACTTCTTGAAAAAATGAAATTGTATTATTACTTATAAGAGGAACAATACCCCCTTTTCTCATTGTTATACATAATTTCATTCACAACACCTCCAACTAACATAGTTCCACGAAACTCCTTTCATAAATGTCGATGGAGATTCCATATTCACTATTTTTCATAACTCCTCAAGCATCCGTAAATCCCAAAAAAAATTATTCACATGTGGTATTACTACACACTATATAAGAAATGATATTTTGATAATAAATCAAAACTATAACATCTGAATAATCCTTGCATAAAATACCTATACCTCCAATGCCACCCCTTCGTCATATAGAGAAATAATTTTAAAACCCAAACTTTAATTTAAGGACAAAAATTTCCATATAATATAATACAATTTCAAATATATATATATATATATATATATCAATCTTTTATTTAGAACTCTAATTATAGATCACAAGAAATGCTCATGGGTTTCATGGTTCCTAATAGTTGCAACATAATATTTAAGGGACTCAAGCAGAGTTTCACCTCTATAGCCTCTTCACTTTCATGATTTGTACTTAAAGACTCACTGAACTACTTCATATGTTTCCAAAATATATTAATTTTATTCTTTTTAAAATCCTCATATTTCCTGTTACAATTATAAAATTTTTCGTTTAAATCAACTTCACCCATCCATACTTGTTTTTTTCATTTATTTTTATGTGTATTTTTATAAAAAAAGGAGAATTTAATAATTAAAGAAGTTATAGAACCCAATTCATTGATTATATATTTAGATGAATCCTTATTTCATTTAAGAATAGAAAAACTAGATGGAGCATTAATGTCCTCCCTAAAATCTTTCAAAATCAAGTATTAAATATTATGTAATAGAAAATATAGAACAATCAACCCAAATTCAATCACATTTGTCCCGTTCTATGATACTTGAATCATTTTATATTCCTCATGGTTAAAATCTTTATCTCTTTCAAGTTAAAAATAAAACTCATTCATTGGAGGTCTCAGATTCATATTTAAAACTAAACCATTTTTTTGAATCGCAATGATTTGATAAAAACCTCTAATAAAAGGATGGCCCACATTGATCCAAGCTCTTAGACATATAGAATTTCCCCTTTGAAATCAGGTCTAATGAATCCAATTAAATAAAACCACTAAGATAAGCTCCGATAAATTCCAACATGATTATATTTTGATAAACCAAATAATAGCATAGATTTGAATCCAAAATAGAGACATAGAGAAATATATATTTATAGGTTTTCCATTCTGTAAAGCCTCGTTGATCATAACCTCATTCATATCATTGTACCAAGGTCATCCCAAAAAAATGGTGTTTATCATCTTCAAAAGTAAAATTTAATGCAAAGACACCAACAACAATTTATCTAATAGCCACCCACTCTTGTATTTAATAGACACTAAGAAAAGTATTCACGAGTGTTACAAATTTGTAATTCCATTTTGATAATAATATTTTAAAAAATCATAATGTAAATCTATATATTCATATCAAAATAATCACCTTCACTCAAATCTACACTCATAAAATTTTCTTTATCAGATAATGAACAATTTTTCATTGAATTAACTATATTATCATTCATTTTTATTATAATAAATTTGGTACCGTCCAGGTGGGGAAAACAAAACCAATGACTCAAAAGATCCAAAATATAAAAGGAGTGTCCATACCACTCTATTAAGATCTAAAAGAGACCAAGAAAATCATAGGAATTTGAGTAAGAAAATCCAAATCATGATAATCTAGTGAATTGGATAGAAAAAATAATTGATGATGGAGGATATCTGTTATGTTCCTATAATCCATATAAAAAACCAATAATTTACAAAAACCCTACATTCCAAACTCTCATAAATAGAGACCCACACAAAATAAAAAAAATTAAATGAAAGAATCCAAAGGTCCACAATTATATAATTGTTTTTAATGAGTGCTAGAATTCACCTTTATCGGTGCTAAAAAAGTGATAACATTTTATGTGACCTTAAAAGTCAATCACATTTGTCAATGCTAAAAAAATAAATGAAAAATTTCATATTTATCGTTGATAAAAAAATAGATAAAGGAGTTCTTTTATTAACATGTCTTTTATCACTGATAATGGATGATTTTTTCAGTGCCAATAAAACAAAAAAATGTTTTTAAAAACCACCCCACTTTATTAGTGCTACTGTCTAGCACTAAAAAATTCAAAAAAAAATTAAAATTTTGTAAGCCAATCACAACACCCCACCCCTTTTGTATGTGTCACCACAACCACCACCAACACCGCCTGAACCCCTTTATCAGTACCCCACATAATACTATAACCTTTCATAGCATCACTCCAAAGATGATTCGAACTTGTGGCCCCTTTCCAATAGGATGAACACTCTGACCGCTACTGCATATTCTTTTCTCCAACATTTACTGATATATCTATTTATTAATATTTATTTATATTTATATTTACTCATATTATTATATACATCGCTACAGAATTCCAAATATTTAGCAGCATCATTTATGAACACATTTTATCAACAATGGAAAAAAAGTGATGATAAATGGACAATTTTATCAATGCTATATAAATTAATTTATAACGGGAATTGTTAGCAGTGTTAGAAAAGTAATGAAAATATTTGCACATTTATCAATGTTTTTTTAGAAATGATAATGTTTAGATTTATCAATACTTTTATCTAGCGCTGATAAAATCACCCTTTCATCAACACATGTTTTGGTGATGATAATAAGTGATCTTCTTAGAAAATTTAATATTTTAATAAAAAACATATTTAATATAGAAATATATTTACATTAATATATATTTAATTTTATTAAATATGATGTTATATAACAGTAAATATGTATTTACACTTAATATGTCATATATTTAGTGAAAAATAATTTATATGTTAATTAGAAAATAAAAATTATTTAAAAATTTTGACTACTTAATATTAATAGACATTTAATAATATTTTTTTTATATAATGAAATTTTTTTCAAGTTGACTTATATATCAAATAATAAATATTTAATTACTAATTAAAAATATTGACTAAATATGTATTTACACTTAATATGTCATAGAGTAATTTCACGCGTACATATATGAAATTAATTCAATTTTATAAAAACACACATACACAAATGATAAATTGTTAATATTATCAATTTATAATTTTATTTCTTAATATTTAATATGGAAAATATCATGTTTTTAATTATTGTATTTTTTACTTTTTTTATTTTTTTATTTATACTATTTATTATTTTTAATATATATATATATTTTTAATTTATTCATTTTCATGATTATTTATTTCATTAATAAGTTTTATAATATTTTTTTAATTTATTCATTTTTTAAATTTTTAAATATTTAATATTTTTGTAATTTTATTCATTTTTAATATTTAATTATGCATATTAAATATTTAATGTTTAATGTTTTGAAAAGAATTTTATTTTATATAATTAATATATGTATTTATTTTAATTTATCATATATTCTTTTTATATTTTTCTAAAATTTATATGATTAATAACTCTTAATCAATTTTTAAATATGTTTTCAATTTAATCATCTTTTAATTAAATTTCACTCATTTTTAAAATTCATTCATTTAAAATTATTTATTCATTAATAATGTTATTTGTTTTTTATTTTGTTATAATTTATTCTTTTTAATATTTTTTTGTTTAATATTTTTTTAATTTATTCATTTTAATATTTTTTATACATTAAATATTCATTAATATTTTTAATATTTTTAATATATATATATATATATATCAATATATAATATTCTCTTAAATATGATTCATGTAATTCAAAGTGTGTATTTATACTTAATAAGACTTATATTTAGGTAAGCATGGTTTATAATTAACAATAAATATTTATCACAAATATTGAGTAATTCATATCGAGTAATGGGAATTCATAACATATTATATAAATGTCATTTTTTCTCAATTCAAAATATATCAAACTTGTTTTATATATACATACATTAATTTCAAACGTACATATATATAATTAATACAATTTTATAAAGAAACCCACACACACATAATATATCTATAGTTTATTCAATTTTTAATATTAATTTTAGAATTTTATTAATTAAGATAATATATATAATATATTATGTTATTAATTAGTAAAAATACATTAGTTATATTTTTGTTTAATTGATATTATTTATTAATATTTAATATTTTCCAGATTTTTTAATTTTTAAAATTATTTATTCATCTATCATATCAATTATTTTTTTGTAATTTTTTGATTCATTCATTTATAATTTTGATTCATTTAATATTTCAATAATTTTATCCATTACTAATTATTATTTCTACATATTTATTCAACAACATTTAATGTTTTTAATATATTTTTTATTTACATAATTAACATGTATTAATTTTTATTTTAAAATATATTAATTTTTAATTTTTTTAATAATATAAATAATTAATAATACTAAATCATTTTTTTATATGTCTAATCGATTGATTTTTTATTTATTAAATTTTACCCTTTTTTATCATCCATTAATTTAATATTATTTAATATTATTTATTCACTGATAATGTTAATTATTTTTTACTTTTTTATAAATTAGTCAATTTAAATATTTATTTATACATATTTATTAATTAACATTTAATTTTTTTAATATTATATTAATATTCATAATTCATATGTATTCATTTTCATTTTAATATATGATCATTTTTTTAATAATTTATAAAATTAATAAAACATATTCATTTTTTAAATACTTTTTAAGTCTATTAATTTTTAATTATTAAATTTCACATATTTTGATCATTTATGCATTTATTATTATTTATTCATTAATAATGTTAATTATTTTTTAATTTTTTATAATTTAATCATATTTAATATATTTTTTTCATATTTTTGTAATTTATTTAAAAAAAACAATTTTAGCACCAAAAAAGAGCGTTGATAAATATAGGTTTTATCAACGCTAAAATGAAAACTTGAAACAAAAATAATCTTTTTCACCGCTAAAATGTTAGCGCTGGTAAAACTGATCTTTATCCGCACTATCTTTTTTAATCTCATGAATATCGGTTTTATCAATTCTTTTCTTTTTTGCACTGATAAAACATATCATTATCGATACTTTTTGGAAAGCAATGATAAAACCATTTATGATCTTTTAAATTCAACCCTAACAAGACCCTACTCTCTCATACTATTGAAGCAATGGTGGAACTCAACCTTAACCATCACTCCCCCTCGAACATCTTGGATGAATCGACCCTTCCAAACACATTGGTATAGGATTCTTTTTACTATTATTTAGTAGATATTTCATTGTTTCATGATTTTTATTTCTTTTTTCCCTTGTAATTTAAATCCAAAACCATATTTGAATACCCTTTTTTAGTCAATCATCCATTAATCAGTTGTATTACATGTGATTCCTTCATGGTTCTTTGTTAGGACATGATTTTCAAAGGGTTTTCATAAACAATTATAGGTGTTTTTAATTTTTCAAGTAATTTTGTGTATATATTAGGTTTCTCTTCCCAAATTTTGTCCTTAGAAGAATCTTATGAAATCTTAGAATCACTCTCCCCCATATTTTTTGACTTTATTATAAAAATTGCTATTAATTTAAGGGTAAAACTACTGTAAATTAGTGTCTGGGTGTTTTGGAATGTGATTTTACATAAACAAAGAAATGGCTTACAATCATAATTTGAAACTAAAAAGATGGTTTTTCAAAAAAAAATTATTAAAAATAAGAAAAAATAGAAAAATTCTTAATAAAACCCCCAAAAAAATGATGTCAATTTGATATTATTAATTTTATTGATAATTCTCGATCAAAATCAATGTTTTTTTAATTAATAATGAAATATATTTATCCTATGTTGTCTAACAAGGAGGTTACTAATAGATTTTTTTTCATTTAAAAGATTAATTGATTCAAAATGAATAGAATTTGATTTATTGACAACAAATTTATTATGTAATTAAAATGGTGTTTTTTATTTGAAAATGAGTGTAAAAATTGTGGGTCTCAAAGAATGAAAAACAGTTGAAAGGGTTACAGAGTGTTGAAAAGGGACGATTTCATCTTTCTAGGAAAGTAAGAACTAGGTTTAGAGTATTATCCAAAATCATTTTCAAACAATGAGGTTCTTATTCTTAACTTTCCTAAATAATTATTTTAATAATTGGTTATTAGTACTTAATCCATAATTGTGAACTAGGCATTGATATGGTTAAAATTGAAGAGATTATTTACTATAATCACCTAAGAAATATTTTTATTTCCGTAATATTTATTAAGTAATAAATTATCACCAATGATAAGTGTTGGATCTTCCATGATACTGTAGTTCACCCTCCATGATATTGTAGTTTTCATTATCACAAATAATGTCAATATACAGATTCTACTCTTTCATGCAATTTTAATATCTCTATGAGAATAAATTATTTCATACAACAACATATAATTAAATAAGTCAATCACCTATATTCATGAATAAATATGTTTACAAATGTATTTATACATACACTATTGCATAACACTTAGTCAAGTTAGACATACACTTCGCAATCTTTCTAGATTCGATGTCACCGACGGTTAGCTCGACACACCAAAGTTTGACACACTGAAGTCGACACACCGAAACCGATGTCGGCACACTAAAACCGAAGTCCACACCCCAATGTTTGAAACACTGAAGTCGACACACCAAAGATTGAAAGACTGAATTTTGACACACCGAAGTCGACAGACCTACGTTCGACTGACCAAAGTTTTACACACCGAAGTACGAAACACCGAAGATGACACACTGAAGATGACAGACCGATGTTATCACACTGAAGAAAATAGACCGAAGATGACTCACCAATTGTTATAAATAACTATTTCGAGTTTATTAATTCAAATATTTTTTTCTAACGGTCATATTTTGATATATTAATGTTTCAGAAATTTTTTAATGTTGTCTGTAAGACTATCCGTAGACAATACGAGGTACATGCACGTGTGAAGATCTTCATGCCTAGAGGTTCCTGGAGTATAAAAGGACCTCATATTTCATTTTAATGCACAATAGTGCACGATGTATTAGACGCTGAGACATGCTGAGACACAGACTGTGTGAATATGAAAAGACAGTAACTAAGCACTTGATATTACATGAAGATTGTAACAAGAATATTTCTCCAAAAGCTCGGTGTACATCGAGACCTAGAAGGGCTAATCCTTTTCACTCCTCGAAGATGGATTATAGAAAGTGCAATACTCTGTTCTCAAGTCATCTACCAGAAGAGGACTCAAATACCATTTTCTCAACATCTATTTAGTCTAGAGCATTACTTCACAACACACAAAGAATTGTAAAATCTATTCTCTTTCATAACACTATTGTGTTTTATCATCACTAATTGAGCAGTGTGTATATTTATTTTGTATCACACACACTATCTCATAAGCATAACTGTATGATATCAAACTATCCTCATGATCAATCACTTCTTACACTTTTATCCCTTGTAGAACTATGGAAGAGATCATGTGTGATCTGTTCATCTTTATTTTCCACGAATAACTATTGTAAAGGTCATGTGTGACCTGGGCAGTCTGGTGTGCTGTTGTGAAACCCGATCCAGGGTGTGGATCAAAATTTTATTAACATAAACAGCTTGGTGGTAGGTGATCACCAAGTGGAGAAGACTAAGTCTCTACTAGAGACTGATCCTCTTGTTTTATCCACTGTGTCGATTATCTTATATTTCTTAAGTGATATGTATCTCCTGCATTAAGATAACCTAAACTTAGAGAGTTAGTTTAGCAAGTGTTTACATTTTTTTTAATCATTAGTTATGCTTCAAATGTTTTTTTAATTGATAGGTTAGTAAAACCGATAACTAATTAATCGTCTAAGAATCAAATTGAACTTTAAGAACTTTATAAATTCACTACAAATTGACTTTGTGGTTATTTTTATAGGGGTGTTTTATTTTATAGAGAATCCATTTAACAGAAATTTTTATAGATACTCAATTCACTGACCCACTTGAGTCATCTACTCTGACTAACATTTGGTATCAAAAAAAATTTGAAATTTACTGTTAGTTTTTGAACATGTATCAACTGTGATTATAGTTGTGTTTCAAGTAACTTTATCTTCTGGTTATTTATAAATCTTTATCTCTTTGAAATTATTTTACCACATTTACCATGGAAAATAGACTAGAAGGGGATTCTACTAATAGACCACCATTCTTTAATGGAACTAACTATGTTCAGTGGAAACTTAAAATGATGATACATCTAGAAAGTATGGGATTTGAAATTTGGACATCTATTGAAAGAAAATATACAATACCTGAAACATCTAGAAGCACTTGGGTTGAATCTATCAAATATTTCTATAACAATAACTATAAAGCAATTAATTCTTTGTATTCTTCCCTAGGGGATAAAGGATTTTACCATATTTCTCCTCGTAATACTTCATACAAAATTTGGGAAACGTTAGCTATATATCATGAGGGAATAACTAATGTTAATGAAATGAGATTAAATACATACACTATTAAATATGGTAATTTTAAAATGAAGCATGATGAACCTATCTCTGAAATGTATCTCTAGTTCAATGAAATAGTGAACACCATGACTCTTCTTGGGAAACCAGTAGATATCAAGGACCAAATCATGAGACTACTTCAATGCTTACCTGACATATGGAGAGGAACTTCTATTTCTATCCGAGAATCTTGTGACATGGGCATACTTCTAGTGAAGGAACTAATTAGAAAGAATATGATGTATGAAGAAAAGATTAAAGTAAATCAAGAAGTAGATGAGGAACCAAGAAAGAAGTTAGTATCATTCAAGACTTAATATTCAAAGTGAAAAGATAAATAAAATATTCAAGTTCCTATAGATATTTCCACTAGAGGAGAGTCATATTCAGAAAGTGATGAGGAAATGGATCATCTTTCAAGAAGGTTAAAAAAGATCTACTGAAAGAATAAATTGTTTAGGAAGTAAAACTACAAGGGAAAGTATGATAGTAAAGTACATTGGAAGAAAGACAGAAAATGGAACGATAACTCAAATGAAATAATCTTCTATGAGTGAAAATGAAAATCTCATGTAAAGTGAGACTGCCCCAAGCTGAAATTTGAGAAGATATTTGAAGATAAGGGAAAAGGTTATAAAATGTCTACGAAATCTACTTGGATTGCTTCAGAAGATAGCTCTAGTTGATCTGATGCTTCTAATAGTGAACAAAACAATCATGCCAACTTGTGTTTCATAACAAACACAACAGACGTATCCTTAAACTCTTCTATACATGATTCCTATTATTCTGGGAATAATATTGAGTCACATAATGATGAAGATATGAATAAGGATGAATTATATGAATAATGTGAAATTCTTGAAGATATCATTAATGAGATCAAGGAAAAATATAATTCATTATGGAGATATCATGCTTTAAATGCAAATTATAAGTCTAATTTAGAAAAAGAAAAAGAAAAAATGTGCCCAGCTGTTAAAAGAAATTACCAAACTCAAATTAGCAAATGATCAATAAAAAGGGGATTAGGATAAATTTACTAGTTGTAGGGATACTTTGACTTAGTTTTTAAGTCAATAGATCACCCCAGAAATATAATTATGGGATAGGATATCAACTAGGTCAAAAGAATTTATCTAAATCGCATTTTGTATCCAAATTTGGAAAATCTCCTACTATTTTCAAAAACCAAAAATGTACTACAAGTTCCAACCTCTCAAATTCATTAACTGTTTTCAATTCCACATGACCAAATAAAGTGTATTTTTCAAATACACTATATTATGAATATAAGAATCCCATAAGATAGTTCTGGGTTCCTAATTCTTATATTACTAATGTTTGTAGACCCTGACAAATATGGGACCAAAGTCATTTCTTGGTTAAAATATTTTTTACTTAAATTGTCTAAATAGTTCCTATTAAAAGATGTGGTACTTGGACATTGGGTTTTCAAGTCATATGACATTGAGTTTTTCAAGAATTAAAAGTCTTATCAGGATCGATGGAGGACATGTCACATTTGTTGACAATGGTAAAAGAAAAATCATCGGCTTAGGCCAGATTGGTAACCCTAACTCTATTTGAATTTCTAAAGTACTTTATATTGATAGACTGAAGTATAACATTCTCAGCATATCTCCACTATGTGATGATGGATTTGATGTTAAATTTAAAAATTATTCATGACATGTTTTTTATGAAAAAAATAATTTGGTATTTACTGCATTATAAATGATAATGTATACGCTATAAATTTAGACACACTAGCCTGAAAGAATGTCTTGTTTCTAAATTACATTCAAAAAGAATCTTAGATCTGTAATAGAAGACTAGGAAATTGTAATATACACTCTCTTAGGAAGCTAACTAGAAAAGGCTTAGTTAGAGATTTACCCAAATTAGAGTTTCCAAACAATAATGTATGTAATCCTTGTAAAAAAGGAAAGCAACATAAAATATTTTTCAAACCAAATAAAGAAGTAAATATTTCTCATCCTCTTGAGTTGGTTCACATGGACTTGTTTGGACCATCTTTAGTTTCGAGTTTCAATGGGAAGCACTATGATCATATTGTTGTAGATGATTTCTCTAGGTACACTTAGACCTTTTTCTTAGCTCATAAAAGTGAAGAATGTTCTCACTTTACAATGTATTCTAGTACTATAGAAAATCTCCGTGGACTTAAGATTAAATCCTTATGAAGTGATCATGGTCGTCAGTTTGAGAATCAATATTTTGAAGCCTTCTGCTCACAAAATGGCTATAATCATAACATCTCTGTACGTAGAACACCTCAAAATAAAGGTGTTGTAGAAATAAGGAAGAGAACAATATAATAAATTTCCCGGACTATGCTCAATGAATATAATCTACCCAATTATTTTTGGGTTGAAGCTATTAATACAGCTTTCTAGATAATAAACAAAGTCTTAATTAGACCCATTCATAAGAAAACTCCTTATGAGTTGTGGAATAATAATAAAACCAATGTATGATACGTTAAAGTGTTTGGATATAATGTTTATATCCTAAATACTATAGATAATTTAGATAAATTTTCCTAAAAAGTGATGAAGGGATATTTCTTGGATATTCTAATTCAATGAGAGCCTATAGAGTTTTTAACAAGAAGACCAAGTGTGTGGAGGAATTTGTACACATCATTTTTGATGAAGCAGATCCACATGAACCCAATCCCTCACTAGAAAATATTGAAGAAGATATTTAAAATCTATAAATTAATGATAAAATTGAAAATCATCATGAGAACGATTCTGTGAAAACATCATGTTCTGAAATTTCTCCTCACATTAACCGTAGTAAACCAGATCATGCTGACAAACTTGAAATATCAAGTCCTACTTTATCAAGACCAACTAGAACCCTTAAGAATCATCCCTTAGATACTGTTGTTGGAAATTTAGATAGAGGAACACAAACCCAAGATTCCTTTAGAAACCATGTTGAACATCAAGCCTTCTTGTCACAGCTTGAACCTAAAAATATCGATGATGTTGTCAATGATGAATTTTGGGTAATTTCCATGCAAGAAGAACTTAATCAGTTTGAAAGAAATAATGTTTGGAAACTTGTAGATAGACCTAAGGATACTTTGACTATTGGAACCAAATGGGTGTTTAGAAATAAGGTAGATGAAAGTTGAAATATAGTCAGAAAAAAAGCTAGACTTATTTCACAAGGATATAATCACGTAGAAGTAATTGATTATGAAGAGACCTTTCCACATGTCACAAGACTTGAGGAAATTAGGAACTTACTTGCCTATGCAGCACAGCTGGATTTTAAACATTATCAAATGGATATCAAAAGTGAATTCCTAAAAGGTTATATAATTGATGATGTTTTTGTCATCAACCCCCATGTTTTACAAATCCACATTTTCCAAACCATGTGTTCAAATTATCAAATACCTTATATGGCTTGACACAAGATCCAAGAGCTTTGTATGAATGATTTATTAACTTTCTTATTTCTAAAGGTTTTACAAATGGAATTGCATATCCCAATTTATTTATAAAAAGAATTTCAAAAGAAGTTTTAATATCCCTAATATATGTAGATGATATTATTATTGGATCTTTTAAATTTTCATTATGTAATTACTTTTCAAAAATAATGAAAAGTGAGTTTGAAATGAGTTTAATTGTTGAACTTAAATATTTTATTGTATTTCAAATATTTCAAAATAAAGAAGGTATTATCTTAAATCAATGAGATTATAAAAAAGATCTCTTTAAAAGATATGGATTTGATAGAATTAAGAATAGTGAAACACCTATGAGTTCTACATGTAAGTTTGACCTTGATGAAAAGGGAAATTCAGTTGATCAAACTGATTATAGAGGAATGATTGGGAGTTTTTTGTAATTAACTAATAGTAGGACGGATATTATGTTCAGTGTATGTATGTGTGTATGATTTGAAGCAAACCCAATGGAGTGACACCTAAATAGTGTTAAAATAATTTTCAAATAGCTCAAGTATATGACTAATTTAGGATTGTTTTATCCTAAAGGAAAACCTATTGATTTAGTTATCTATTCAGATGATGGTTTTGTTGGATGTAAATTAGACAGATAGAGTACATATGGAACATGTCACTTTTTGGGAAAGTCATTAATATCATGGTATAGTAAAAAAGTAAAATTCAGTTGCATTATCAACTACTGAAGCAGAATACATTACTGCTGGTAGTTGCTATATAAAATTGTTTTGGATGAAACACACCTTATTAGACTAAGGATTTCAATTCGGAAATATCCCCACTAATTGTGACAACACAAGTGCTATTAAATTTCTAAGAATCCAATTTCTCGTTATAGAACAAAATATTTTGATGTAAGACAACACTTTTTGATATATCATTATCAAAAAGGTGATATAACTCTTGAGTTTATTGGACCGAACATCATCTTGCTGATATATTCACTAATCCCTTAAATTCTGAGAGAATTAATTACATCAGACATGAACTGGGAATGGTAAATCAGTATGAGATCTTTATAAAACCGATCTTTGTGAAACCGATCTTTCTAAAACTGATCATTTTGAAACTGATCTTTCTGAAACCAATCTTTGTGAAACCGATATTTCTAAGACCGATCTTTGTGAAACTGATCTTTCTAATCTGATATTTGTAAAACTAATATTTTTGAAACCGATCACTGTGAAACCGATCTTTCAAAAACCGATATTTTTTAAACCGATCTTTCTGAAACTGATCTTTGTGAAACAGAACATTCTGAAACTGATCATTGTGAAACCGATCTTTCTGAAACTGATCTTTTTGAAACCAAATTTTCTGAAACTGATCATTGTGAAACTGATCATTCTAAAACTGATCATTGTGAAACTGATCTTTGTGAATCTGATCTATATAAAACCGATCTTTGTGAAACCGATCTTCCTAAAACAGATCTTTGTGAAACCGATCTTTCTAAAACCAATGTTTTTGAAACTAATTCATTGAATCCAATGTATTTAAGGACGGTTTTGTAAATTCTATATTCATTAAATGAAAAAATGTTGTTTTATCTCTTTTAACTTGCGCATTAAAATTTTTTGTTTTACGATTTACAATCCCTAAATGATATATTCAGTACAATTCATCTCGACCTTTCAACATCTCCACTACTGTAAAGCCTTCTACATATAATCACTCTCTCTCTCGACTCTCAACCAATCAACACAATTGGAATAATAAGCTTTATCATGGCTAGGACTAAGCGCACAATGAAAGAACCTTGAAAATCTTCTGTTACTAAGCGTCATAAATGTGAGACCAGTGGGACTGTGAATTAGAGACTATAAATCTGAATAGTTACAGTTGAAAAAGAGGTGTCTTCTGGGTTGCTTCTGTCTAGAAAATCATTTTTATTAAAGGTATTGAAATCTCCAGGATGGCTGAGTTGGTTCACCCAAAATGAAATACCCTATTATCCCATGCTTGTGCATGAATTCTAACAATATTTGAGTATATCACTGGATGAAGCTGAGGCAGCAAACATGAAATTTATGGTAAAGGGAAAGGAAGTAGTTTTCTCATCTAAAGAATGTGGTGAATGCTTAGAGGTTCCTCATGAAGGTTTCTATGCTGACTATCCTGGTAATATTCCAGCTTCTTCAAAAAAAATTTCCTATGAAGATGATCGGAATGAGATGACTAGAAATGAAGAATCTTGGAGGACTGTTGCAAATGAATTTGAAGGGGAAGTGAGATTTCTCTTTAATTTCATATAGCAACAAATCTTCCCAAGGAAGGGAGACTTCTCTTCTGTGAAATATCAGGATGTTTTCTTGATCTTTTTTTTCAAACATGGTATAAAAGTGAATATGTGATGATATATTATGGTGAATATCTCTAATTTGATTAATCCATCCAAAAGGGAAACCTTTTTATATTATCCGAGGATAATTTCTGCCATGTTGAAAAATTAGATTGTGTAGAAGATGGAGATGAAGTGATAAGTTCCTACAGTGGCTTTTGTCATTAGAAAGACATTTGTAAGAGGCTAAAAATCTTCTAAAACCCATGTATAATATGTTGGGAAGGAGATAAAGGATGGATCTATCAATATTACCATCTAGTTGACCATCCTTCTAGACCAAAGGACCAAGTTGATCCAGGTCCCAAACCTGGAGAAGTTCCAGTTTATTCTGATGAGGATACCGAACATGAGGTTCCAAGGGAAGAAGGATATACTTTCGATTATCGGAGTGATCCTGCTATTACAAAAAGTCCCAAGGATATGAATTATGGACCTGTTAGTCCACCTGTGTAATTTCCCTCAAGAGAATATTTATTAGGTGATGAATAAGAAGAAGAAACCGAAGTTACTAGAGTTGAAGTCTATGTTTTCAAATCAGATGACGAATATGATGATGATGATGATGTTAGTGATGATGGTGATTATGGAAGAAGTGATGAGCATGTGAGTGACTCTCTAAAAATTGGAAAAATAGTAGTTGATAGATCCAGTGAAGAATCTATTCATGGAGCTGGCGATGGAATTGAGCCAGCAGATCAACCTGCTGATGGTCATAGTGATTTTGAACATGAGGACAGACCACTTCATCCTAATGCTAAAAACCAAGAGCTGATTTAGGAATTGAATGATCTTATGGATGCTGGCCAAGAGGATGAAAATGTAGTTCTAGTGCCTCAAATTGAGGAAGTACATGGTGAAGCTGATGTAGCTGGAGCTTAGGCAGAACCTGATGTTCGGTTGGTTCCTATACCCAGACAAGTTGTCATGGCCAGAGACTAGGATGAGGTTGTTCATGATATTGATGTTATTACTGAGCCTCTCAGATGAAGGGTATAAAATTGATACTGTTGATCCAAGAGTTTGGACCAATACTAAAGAGTGTAATAGTGATCCAGGATATATTCTTTTCAATTTAGATTATTAATCAGATGAGGAAATGGTATCTCCTCCTCCTATTCCACATGTCCATGCTAAACCAGAACATATTTCACCCGTTCCACTAGCTGATCCTCTACCTAAAGAACCTATAGCTCAGTCAGTGACCAGTGACTATGTCACTAAGGCTGATTCAAAAAAGTTTATGAATGATCAATGTCATTTTGTGTTAGCTTAAATGGGATCCAGAAATGAATCCCCCACCTCCAAAAGTATCTTAGATGTTGATGCAACAAAGATTTCCAGAATAGTAATTCATGAGATTCATCTGAATCTCATTACTATAGTAGAAAACATTATTATACAAAACACCTTGTTGAGAGAAGAAGTATGAAAGACGAGCAATGAATTAACTTCCTTAACCTTTGACTTTAATACCTCCATTAGTGGTGTTCTGGATGTTCTTAGGAACTTAGTACCACATCTACTCAGTGTTGAACTGAAAAAGTTGAAAGAAGATCTTGAAAAAATGATGACTGGCCCATCTACTTCCAGGAGTGGGAGATGTGTTGTTGCTGATTTGGAGTCTTTAAAGGGTGTGATGAGAGAGGAAATTCAAAAACTCCATATTGTTTCAGGTAATGAATACTGATATTTTATAAAATATGGTCAGGAAGTGCACCAATGTAGCATCTGCAGCTCAGAAAGAAATTCGGGAAAAGGTGGAAAAGTATTTCACTAAGATTTATACCAAGCATGACCTCAACAATAGTTTCATGTTTCTAGTATAAAAACATAGAATCCCTCCAGTCCCAGAAGCTTTCAAAAATCATGTTCTTCAATTGAAAGAGTTTACTCCTTTGATAAGTAAATTTATGGATAATAAGGATGACTTTGAGAAGGCAATGCAATATGGTGGTGAAATCATTAATGACTTCATCAACCTACTCAATCCTTATCTGCATGTTCAAGTCGAGGCTATTGTGGTCCCTCCACCTGATTTAATTAGTACCACCTCTCGGCCTCCTACTCCAATGATTGTCTCTCATTCTCTTTCCCAGATTCGACCGATCATTACTGTGCCATCTCGAAGTCATGGGTTGTCAGAGAGAAGTCATTGACTTGCAGTTACTATCCATACTAGTGTGGCCATAACTGGTGTTATCCTCAGACAACCTCCTTCCTCTACCACTCTCAAACCTTCTCCTCCACCATTGGATCCATTAGACAAAGGAAAAGCTTCTCAACATCCATGCTATTAATGATGGATTGTATCTTTTGATAGGGATTTTATATTTTTCATTTCCTTATACTCCTATGCCTTTTAATGAAAATTCATTTGGTATATTTCTTTTATATTATTTATCCTTACTGCTTTTCTCTTTTCATTTATCCCAAAAGGGGGAGAAAATAAGGATGGTGTATATTCATCTTATTCCATTTATTGAGGGGGATATTTGTTTTAAATAAATTCTAAATATAATGATGGAATATAATCTTCTTAATCCATTTATTGAGGGGGATCTGTTTTAACTAAATTCTAGAAATGAAACACATTAGTTATATTGGACAATTTCATTCACCTATGTCAAATCAATCTTTATTCTATATATTTTTATGAATGCCATAATTTGTGATTATCAAAAGGGGGGAGATTGTTGGACCCTCCATGATACTGTAGTGGACCCTCCATGATATTTTATTTTTTATAATCATAAATAATGTCAATATACAGATTCTACTCTTTCAGTAAATCTTAATTTCTCTATGAGAATCAATTATGTCATACAAAAACATATACCTAAATAATTAAATTGACTACATTCATGAATACATATGTTTACAAATGTATTTATACATACACTTTTACATAACACATAGTTTGGTAAGACACGCACTTCACCATCTTTCTAGATTCCCTAGAGCCGATGGTTAGCTCGACACACCGAATTTTGACACACCGAATTCGAAACACCAAAACCGATGTCGACACAATGAAACGGTAGTCGACACACCAAAACCGAAGTACGACACACTGATGTATGACACACCGAAGTCGACACATAGAAGTTCGACAGACTGAAGTTTGACACATCGAAGTCGACACACTAAAGTTTGATAAATCGAATTTTGACACACCGAATTACAACACACCGATGATGACACACCAAAGATGATAGACTGATGTTATCAAACTGAGACAACAGACTGAAGGTGACTCACCGATTTTTATAAATAAATGTTTCGAGTTTATTTATTCAAATTTATTTCTAACAATAATATTTAGACAAATTAATGTTTCTGGAATTTTTTAATGTGATCTGTAAGACTATTCATAGATAGTACGAGTTACATGAACGTGTGAATATATTCATCCCTAGAGGATCCTAAAGTATAAATGGACATTGTCATTCATTTTAAACACAATAGTATATAAAGTATTACATGATGAGACACAGACTATGAGAATACAAAAAGAGAGGAACTAAGAACATGATATTACAAGAAAATTTTAACAAGAAACATTTTCTAAAATCTGGGTGTACATCGAGACCATGAAGAGATAAACCTTTCACTTCTCGAATATGGATTACAGAAACTGCGATACTCTGTTTTGAAGACAAATTCCCGAAGAGGATTCAAATACAATTTTCTCAACATCCATTAGGTCCAGAGCATTACTTCGCAACACACATATAATTATTATCTCTATTCTATTTATTAACTCTCTTGTGTTTTATCTTCACTAATAGAGGAGTGTGTATATTTTTTTGTATCACACACTGTCTCCGGAGCATAACTAGAGGATATCAAACTATCCTCATACTAAACCACTTCTTACACTTATAACCCATGTAGAACTGTAGAATACATCATGTGTGATCAGTTTATCTTTATTTCCCACGAAGAAATATGGTAGAGGTCAAGTGTGACCTAGAAAGTCGGGTTTGATGTTATGAACCCCAATCCAGGGTGTGGATCAAGAGTTTTTTAATATAAATATCTTGGTGACAGGTGATCACCAAGTGGAGAGGAATAAGTCTCTTCTTGTGACTAAACCTCTTGTTCTATCTGCTGTGTTGATTATCATATATTTCTTATGCGATTTGTATCTCCTACATTAAGATAACATGATCTTTGATTGTTAGTTTAACAAGTGTTTATATTTGTTTTGAATCAGTAGTTTTTCTTAGAAGGTTCTGTTAATCTATAGGTTAGTAAAACTAAGAACTTATAAATCTTTTGAGAATCAAATTGAACCTTTAAGACATTTATAAATTCACTACAAACAAACATTATGTTTTTTTAATGGGGGATTTTATTTTGTAAATAATCCTTTTAACAGAAATTTTTATAGATACTCAATTCACCACCCCCTCTTGAGTCATCTACTTCGACCAACAATAAGAGATCAATGGAATATTAATTTTACTCACAACATTGATTGAGTGTTGAGAAATATAAATAGTTAGTAAATAATTAATACAAATCATATTTAGTTTTTAAACATCAGAGTAGATTTCAACATAATATAATATCTCTATCAAACATATTCAAACAAATGAAAGTAAGGGAAAGCTTCCATTAAACTATTCATAAAGAAATAAAAAAACAAAAACAATTTTTCAAATAAATGTAAGCATTCCTAAAATAAATAATATGAGATTACATAAAAGAAAGTTGAAATTTTCACTTGATCTATCCCAAGTTTAGGTCACCAAATGTTTATCTAGATGTGGACACACAAAAATATTTATCCTTTCTTTCATTACAACTTTTGTCTTCATTTCATCTTTTAGTGTCCAAATGGAGTATGAATTTTCTCTTAGGAAAATAATCAAATTTCATAGATTTATAAATAACTTTATCATTTTATTTGGAATATTATGTACTTATTTAAAATATATTATTTGAATATTTACACACAAATATGTTTAGACACACGCATATATATAATAATATATTTAAAATCAAATTGTGATAGTTTGTTTATATATCAATGTATATATACATTATATGCATAACATATGTGTATGTGTTTATTTTTTGTAAAAAATGATGATTGTTGAACCAAATAGAGTGGGTATGAATAAAAAATGGATGAATATTAATCATATTAAAAAGAAGTATGAGGTTCAAGATAAATAGGTCAACAATTTATCAATACAGGATTCTTACGACCTTTCTAAAATCCATTGATTATGTCATTGTTGCTATTTATTCAAGATGAATTCATCCAAAATAGTTGAAAGAACATTTTATTTTCCATTTAATAGATCGAAGCTATAAATATTGGACTAAAAATAGGTTAAAATAAATTTACATACTGACTAGGATGATACTTGTAATTATGGTTCATTTGATATGAATACCACTGTAAATGATGACGGAGATCGTATGGAAGAAATGACAATTAAAATTGAAGATAGCCTTCATGATTATAGAAATTTTTTTGAAAGTTAAATAGTTGTTCAAAGACACCATTGTATACCCATTGTACTAAATATAAAACAATTTTGGATATATTGAAGCTATATGATGTTAAATGATTACTACATTCAATGGGTATGATATCTGAAAAAATAAATTTCTATCAAAATGATTGTATATGTTTTTGAAATGACTATTAATCACTTATAAAATTCCCTAAGTGGGTCATGGATTGATAAAATAATGATGAATCAAGTCCTTAAAAAGTTGAATGGTACATTCCTATCATTCTATGGTTTAGAATACTATATATATTTCAATTAACTTCTAGAAAATTCGCATGGCATTCAGATTAAATAATTGAAGATGGAAACTATATCACAAAGAAATTTCTCCTTAATAGAAGAAAATTGATTAAGAGTATCCAAAATTTGGAAATGAGTTAACAAACATATATATTTGATTGTTTTTAAATATAAAAAATCCTTTTGTGTACAAGTAAAACTCATGGTTTATGGCTAGTTATGATGGTAAATTATAACTTTCCATTGTGGTTATTCATGAAGTAAAAATACATTATCCGGTATCTAGTTATATCTTGACCAAAATATCCTGGTAATGGTATTGTTTTCTATTTGGATCTACTGATCAAAAACTTGAAATTTATTTGGGATATAGGTGTAATATTGTATGATTTCCATAAAAATGAATAGTTCACATTAAGATCTTATTGTATGGGGTGATAAATAAATTTAATACTGATGAAAATTTTCCATGTTATAGCATTAAATGATTTTTTATAGTGTCCAATTTGTAAATAAGTTACACACTTTCTTAGTTTGACACATTCCATGAAGATAGTTTTTTTAAGCATTACAAATTTTTACCTCGATGACATGAATATTGATCCATGATTATATAATTTTATGGAAATACATAAAAATTCACAGCGTTGTCTACATTAATGGGTGATAAACTATTTTATAATGTAAATTATATTGAAACTATTTTTTGTAAAACCTTTTTAAAAACATTACTAAATTAAGTTGTAAAGTGAGCTCAATTTTATTTGAATTTTCATATTTATATTGTTTTTACATCTCACATTTTATTGATGTCATGCACATGGAAAAAAATTAGTTATAGTATTATTAGCATGTTACTAAATGTACCTATAAGAGTTAGAATTCCTCAAATGTATTGTTATTTAGACGTGATTTTGGGCCTAATAAGTGTTTTGGAAGACCAGATAAGTATCTAGAGATTTGGGATTCTAATTCTCTTCTTTTGGAGAAAACGTCATGGACAACATGGTTAGCGAAAAGTTATTTCTAACTATGCACCCCAAACTATGAAGTTTATTTTTTAAGGAACACGTGTTTTTTTAAGTTGTGTGGGGGTACTTGGAAAACTATGTGTTTGTATGTGGATGTGTTGAAGTATCACTATGGTTGGTGTATATTTTTTCAAATCGTTCACAATAACCATGTAGAGTGGGATGTGATTTTGACAGTGAGTTTTCACGGTTGGCACACAGTTTTTATAACAATGATATCAAAGTATGTACCTCATTAAAATGGTAAAATTTATCATTTTCCCCTCCACCTTAATAAGTTTCTACCACCCCCCCCCCCATTTTTCTTCCTTATTTGACCAGTATCTCTTGTTCATGTTTCATCTTCTAAATCCCTCCATGGGATATATCCAAAGTTATTGATTAATTTCAAATATCGTTACTTGTGAAAAAAACTCTTGGTAACTCTATACCTACACTATCTTCCTTTCCTTGACACTTCCATTTTCTGGTTATCTCATGCCTTTTTTCTCTAATACACCCTATTTTGAAGGGATTATTTTTCTAGTTCTCCATTTTCTTATGTTCTAGATCAAACCAAAGACAAATATTGGGTGAGTGAGGCTTACAAAATAAGAGGCATGTGGCCTATATGATTTTCCATAAAATTATTTCCACTTATAAAATGTGTCCTTCTGTTTCACACTAGTAATTCTAATCATTGACCATAAATTTATAATTCCATTAATTTTTTCCTGAACCCCAACCTAGGTGTATTAAAATCCTCCCTAATACCATTATAGATTAACATATTATTCCAAAATCACCCATTAGGGTTAGATTATCTTAAACCCCATTATAACCTTACTTTTTATGAAACAAAAACACCTTATAAGGGTTTTTCATTTTTCCACTTAGTAAATCCCCAATTTACATTTTACATAAGTAATGAAACCACCCATTAGGGTTTGTTTAACATGCCACATAAATAATGGAACTATTATATGGGCCTTGGGGATGTCTTCGATTACTAAAATGTTTTTGAGCACATAGGGTGTTGTAAGTAAATGTTAGATCCCAATTTCCTTTCATGTTATATTATTTTTAAAATTAATAGATTAATTTTATTAAAATATGATATAATAAATTACGTGAAACACTACAAGACACTTCTAATGTTTTGGTTTAATTTCAAAAAAACATGATATGACTACATTACTTGTGCCTATTACTTATAACATTAATGCCTTGGATTCTTTTTTGTAATTCCATGGAAATTATTACTCAATTTTGTGGACACCTTATAGTATATAAATTAATGTAATGGTGTTGGGATAATTTTCATATCCTTTTTAAATAAATAAATTAACAGAGACATAGAATGTAACATATTATATTTTATAGTAGTTTTGGTTTACTTTTAATGAAAGGACTTGAACCAAAGTGCACTACATTATAAAATTTTTATTATTATTTTTTATCCTTGATAATTTTAATATATTAAGACCAAATATAATTATAGTGAGTAATGTCATCGGAAAGACTAGGATTCCATTTTTGAATACTTAGTGTGAACCTAATAGATACCATGCTGTTTAATAATACAAATTCTAAGGGTTAATCTCACCTTGGATTTGGTAAATGTATTATTTTCATGAATTCCTTATCAAGAAACTGATGAATAAACTGAATACTATAGAAAATTGAAATTCTTAGGATGAGCTCATGGGATTCAAATTTATTTCTGAAGATATAGAATTACTGGAATTATCTTCATGGATTCCAATCAAGAATATCTTGATAATACATTGGACTTGATCCCCGAGATCATTTTGAGGCCTTTTAATAAGTGGAATGCCTTTGAATATTCTTTGGATTCACATGGTTCCTATATATTGAAATGTTGAGTCTCGTTCTATGGATTCACCTGGATACTTATTCTTGGATACTTGGGTATATAGAAATGGATCATATTACAATATTATTATTCATATGGTTAGAGATAGTTAGATTTGGACAAAGTAGGTGGTGTTTCTTTACTCACATACACTCCACTACTTTGCTTATTTATATATTTCAAATTTTTATGTTTTACAATAAAATTTTGGAATGTATTAGACCCCACTAGTGGTGGCCTACTAACTTTTACTCACACCCTATTTGGCGTTCCATTTGGTACCCGAAGAGGTATCTTGGCTATAGGTTAGGACTATGGATGGTTCTTCTTTGTTGTTACTCGTTTTAAGTTAGGACTTGGCATGGGAGAATTGGTATGAATGTGTACTCAGACTTCTTATAGTATTTTTGTCTATTATTATTTATTCTTTTATCTATCTAGAATTATTGTTTATATTACTTGATGTTATCTTGGTTTACCTTGCACATTTATCATATTATATTCTTGCATGGTTAGTTTTATTCGAACTTTTCATGTTATTAGTTGATCATTATCAATCTATTGTTATTTTATTTTATATATTCATAATTTATTTTAGTATTAATTTATAGCGTATAGTCTTCACACCGTACCACCTATAGATCCATGATACTATTTGTTAGCCTTTACCATACAAGGTGGTGTTCTTGAGGTCATATGGACCTCGGGTTTGGTTACAGATGAGTGAACCTAGCCCATGACATCAAAAATTTGTTTCATAGCACTTTTTTTATTTATCATACTATTTTGGGCTAGTAGACAGGAGACTATGAATGTGTTTAAACATGATAAATATCTCAATTTTGGGTATAACCATCACATGCATGGGGGAACGATCGAGATAGTAGAGACGGGACTGTTGTTCAAGTTCATTTTTATTATAGTTGATTATTATTTCACCTTGAGTGAAATTTTTTCATCTTCATGTTGGTTACTTATTTATGGGATTATCTATTTCCCTAGTATGGTGAGAGAAGAGGTCTGTCTATATATCATTTCAAACACATAGGATTCAAATTTCAATATTATTTGGGCCATGTTTATTAACATTCCTTTATTTTTTGGTTAATGTAATTTCTATAGCTAAGGTTTATGGTGGGTTAAATGAAGTGTCGACATTAAACTATATGTTGTATTTCTACATAGCTTGATGAAAATATTCTATCTATCCAACCAGAAATAAATTAATGAAAATAATTATCCTTAAAATTGGAAATAAATTAAACTGATTAAAATCTTTAAAATGTCATGTAATTTGATTTTTTTGCAACCAATATATTATTCTTGGATATTAGTTATATTTGATGCCAAATGAAACTTATTGAGTTTCTGACTCTATAAAATGGGAATGGAATCGCATATAATGAAATCATTAAATGATTTATTTTATACTTAAAGTAATATCTTAGAAGCATATGAATGTATTATAAACTCTATAAAAGTTAGTGCAATTAGAATTTTTTATTTTCATAATAAATTCAAATATTCAGTGATGGATATTAGATAAGTGTTGTGATAATTATAGCTTATAACAGATTATGCCTCTATAACATGGGAGTGAAAACCTGTATAATTGAATCCTTCTACTCTTAACTCAATCCACATAGGTCTTTCTTGAAATATTATTCCTATGATATAAACCTATTAGGGGTCTATTAAAATCATTAATAAATTCACTTTTAATTGTTTACACTTTAATGGGATGACAATTGTTATTTATAGACAGTTTCATTCATAAATTCTGAATGACTACTCATATAATTGAACCCATTTTTAATGACTTGACTCTAATAGGTCACCTATATCTTTACATTATATAGTACTTAACCCCTTGGGGTTATATTTATGTTAATTATGGTAGTTATTTAAATTTAATGTATCCACTTATATGTTATTTTGTATATGTGTATGGTGTATTCTGAATTAACAAATTCCCTTAATATAAATTAACTTTTATTTGTTTTTGGTTATTATTTATATAAGGTGTCATTTAATTAAAATTCTATTTAAAACATAAATAGAGTTTCCCTTTATAGATTATGATTGAAATTTACTTTAATTGAGACTAGTGGTGAGGACTTTTGGATAAGTAATGGTTGAAATGAATTTATGAGATATTTTTTCTAGATTGATTTTTGGCCTCAACTAAATAAAGTGTCAAATACAGTTTATAAAACATTTTACTCTATAATTAGTACTTGTAATTTCATTTATATAAGCCTCTATAATGTTTTTGTAATATGAAAATTTATATAACGGATTAAATAAAACACTTTTGTTATATTGATAGAATAGACCCTAGTGTGGGCACTATTATCAAAATGCCTTGTGAAATGCCTTGGATAAGAATGTGGATGTTACATGTGAGTCTTAGGTGGAATTATACTTTTATTGGAATAATATGTTAGGTAGGAAATCCTGGTGAATTTTTTTTATAACCCTATCTTTATGAGTCAGTTCCTCTTGTAAGTGAGGGGGTAGCCCAATTGTGGGAAGCACCCTTGAAAATATGAATCATTTTTAGATTCTTTCAGTGAGTTTTTATGAATGATAAGTGAAAGAAATTATCATTAGGGATTGTATAGGAATATTAGTTTATTGAATGAAATCCTTGGTAGATTGGTGTTCATGTGGTATGTTGATCCTTTTTGAGATTTCAGCTTCATGGATGCTCCAGTTTTGTGGGACTGACATTCATAGGACATGTTCGTCCATTTTTTTAGTTTTTGAATATAATTTTAGCATATTATTTCTCAAAAAAAATCATCCATGTTAATAGTTGTGTAGGATAACATATCCCTTGGTTAATCTTTTATGTAGTCTATCACAAACCTAGAATTTTTGGTATTTTTGATCCTATTGATCAATTTAGATGGGTGAATCTATTGCATTGAAGTAATAACAAGGTAGTGATCATTTATATATGTAGTGCATGTTGAATTATGAAATGGTGAAATGAGCCATGTTATGTCCTATAGTAATTTTTTAATTCTAGTGGGGGTTTTAACAATAATATTGTGTAACAAACTGATCTATGTTAGCTCTCAACTTCTTGGAAATGGGTTTTGAGTTCTCGAAGTATACATTTATTAGTCACTTTTGAAGTAGAATGACATATTTCTATGCCAAAAACTATTTTATTACTGTGTTGGTGATGACCTTGTAAAAGGATGGAGTGTTTTAACACCATAGATATGAGTTATAATCCTAGATATAATTTCTAGTACTAATGATGTACATGATCTTGTCTTATGATAGAAACACACAAGTGGTATCAGTGAGACTTTTTTTGATTAGTGCTTTGGGAATTTATAAAAGATGAGCCAGATGATGTGGGATACTCCATAGTTTTTCTCAAGGTGAGAGTCATATTGTAGGTGGCTTCCTCAATGTAGTAATTGGTGATGTTTCCAAAGGCCATGAGTGGGATATGGTTTCCTTTTATAATATTCTTATGGATGAGTGGTCTTGGTCCTGTCTTTCCATCATGGTTGGGAATGAATGTAACATCAGTCACAAATGTAAGTAATGGTACAGTGACATAATTGTGTTGATGGTCTAAAGGTGGGTAGAGGAAATATTATCTTTTTATGTGTTTCTCAGGTGAGGTGAATCCGATATAAGTGAGATCGGTCGTATTGAAATAGTTATGGAATCATGATGTTGGGTAATAGGTGGATCTAAAAACATCTTGATTACACAGTGAATTCAAGGTTTGGACTCTGATTTACATAAAGAAACGCAAGATATGTTGGTGATCATGTAGTGTAGATTATCAAATCAGGGCTTTGTATATGTATTTGGGTACCTAAAGATTAATAGTGAGTTATTTTTGATAAAGGGTCACTGTATTTCTACTGTATCCCCCATTATGGAAGGTAAAATTGAATAATACATATGTTATTAAAGGGTAACCTAATTATTTCTTAATTTATTGAAGGGTAACATGAAGATTTATGAAGTTAATTGTGGGTAACTTAAATATTTATTATGTTACTAAAGGATAGCCTAAAATATTCTTATGTTACTGTAGGGTAACTTGAATATTATTTACGTTACTAAAGGGTTAACAGTAATTTTATTATGTTAATGAAGGGTAACATGAATGTTTATAATGTTATTATAGTGTATCTTTGGTTTCGATTAAACTCAAGTTATTTCACTGAGGGTTTTATACGATTCTAAAGGGGTGTTCTAAGATGATCATAGGATACCTTCAGGGGTAAAGGCCTTATGATTGAGTTTTGATGGCGCATAAAAGGGTTCAAATGAGTATTTTCGAGGATATTTCTATAAATTTATTTCAATTGACATTCATATATGTAATTAAATATTGTATGTTTGAAACTGCATTATAATCATCCATATAAAGTCAATAGGATTTGTTCAAGGGTAGTTTAGGCTTTTCCACCATGATTCACTGTGTTCTGTTTGTGCTTGGGTGGTGAAGGCACATCTGTTTGGATTTGGAATGATAAACAGAGAGATGGTACCAAGTTATTGGAAATTTCATGTGAGTTGTGGTATGCTACACTATGGATCATTCCATGTTACTCAGTGAACCATTTAGAGTGTTATTGGATGAGAAATTATGATGGAGGGAGGTTCCAAGGTTAAAAATTATCCTTGTGAACTACGCTCTAATGTGGGGAGCACCAAGGGATGGTTAATTAAATAGAATGATGACATGGGTGTATCAGTATGGATAAAAGTCATAGATCATCATCATGGTGTTTGATAAGTAACATGAGTTTCAACTCAATCTTGAGCAGTCTTATGTCTTCTTCTTGGTGTTTCACTTTGGAAGTGCATCGGGAAATCAAAAATAGCACATTTCTATTTAAATGGGATTTGATAACCAATGTAGGTAGGGTGATGTTTTTGTATATCTGAGGTATTATGGAGAACTATGAGTTTTAAGGTTGGGGAATTTGTACATTCTCATGTATATAAAAGTTTTAAATTCCAATGTAATTTTAAAATTTCAATCTTTGGATGGGTTGTTTTTAAAATCATTCTTTGTAATGGAATTACAAGAGTTGGATCACCTTATGTTTTGTTTTAGGATGTGCTTTGGGTCTTAATAGGTGTATTATGATCCTAGAAACGTTTTGATAGCTTTGGCCTTTGAAATCATAGTTTTGGTAGAAAATAGCATGAGGCGCATTCTTATAGCACGTTTAATGCTAACCATGTACCCCAAACTATGTGGCCTATTTTTTAAGGAACAAATATTATTTAAGACATACAAGGGGACCTCGAAGACTATGATTTCATTTACATAAGTGCGTGTAGATCCACGTATTTAGAATACTATTTTTTAAACTATGTGCTATGACCATGTATTGTAGAGTGTGATTTGGATAGTGAGTTTGCAAGTTTAGTGTTCAGTTTACCTAACTGTGCGACCAATCCATGAATCTCATTTAAAGGGGAAATTTTACCATTTTCACCTATGCACTTATAAGTTTCTACCCCCCACCATTTCTCTTCCACATTCATTTAGGATCCCCCCTATTTATTCCCTCTTCTTTGTCCCTTCCTTTATAGGAGATCTCGTTTTCATGTCCTTTTTTTAACATCATTTCTTTGGATCAAGATATCTTGGTAATTATATCCCTCTTATATATTCCGTTTCTTATTTATTCTATTTTCCTGTTTTCTCAGGGCGGTTTTTTCTAATATCCCATATTTTTAGGGATTTTGTTTGCAACTTCATTTTATTCTATTCTAACTCAAATCAAAGGCCAGTATCAGGTGAGTGAGTCTTACTAAGAATGAGGTAGGTGGTCTATATGGTTTTCTCTAAAATTATTTAATTTATAAAATGTTTTGTTTTGACACATGCTAGTAATTGCAAACAATTCCCCTAAAATTGATAATTATTTAATTGTCACCTAAAAAAACCTATATTTTGTAAATTCCTCCCTTAAACTGTTATAGGTTGACAACCTCAACCCAGATCATCCCTTAGGGTGATTTTGGCTTAACTCCCAGGACAACCACACTTTTTTTGAAACCAAAACAACTTATAATGTGTGTTTATCTTGATACATAGTAAATCCCCCATTTACATTCACCCAAGTAATTTAATAACCCCTTATGGTGTGTTTTACATGAAATATAAATAATTGAACACTTCGATAAGGAATTGGGATGTCTTAGGTTACAAAATAAAATTTATGAACTTAGAATATCATGAGTAAATTCTAGATCTGAAGTTCTTTTATTGTTAAATTCTCTTTAAAATAAATAGATTAATTTAATTATAAAATGATATAGTGCATTATGGGTAACCCTTGGAGTCACCTCCAAGGTTGTGGTTAAATTTTAATAAAATCCTTGATATTACTAATTTAATTGTTCATATTACTTATATCATAAATTCCTTGAATTCCTTTTTTATAATGCATTGTCACTCAAGTCTCATTGTTGTGGGAACCTTAGAGTTTATAAATTAAAGTAATGGTGTTGGAAAAAATATGATATCCTTTTTAAATAAGAAAATTTGTGGAATGTGGACATGTAAAATAATGATTTATAATTAATAGAAGTTTTGGTATAATTGTAATGACATTTCTTGTGTTTGAGGGAACTACTTGATTAATTTGTTATTATTATTTATCATCCTTGAGATTTTTAATATAATGACACTGGTTATGGTTATAGTGATGAATTCCATGGGTAAGACTTGGATTCCAATTTTCATTTTCATGTTGTAAATTTTTGTATACCATAAGATTCATTGACATTAATTTCATGTGTAATCTTACCTATGTCTTATTTTTGTGAATTCTTCAGCCTAGTTTGGACGACTCACCTACAAACTCTAGAAAATTAGAATTTATAGGATGAGATCAAAGTATTTTGAATAATATCATTAGACATGAAATTAAAAGTATTATCACATTGTATTTCAATCAATTCTATCCAAATATTACCATGAACCTTCTCCTTGAGCTCAGTTAGATCCCTTTTAGAAATTTGAATGCCTTTTAATGATCCTGGGATTCACTAGGTTTTTATATTTGGGAATGACCAAACATGTTCTATGGATTCATTTAGACACTATCTCTTGGAATCCTAGGCTTATATACATTGATATTATGAAAACTTTATTATTCCTATGTCTAGAGTTTTTGGTTTTTAAGAATATTAAACAACAATTTTTTAATCATGCAGAAGTGATTAAACCCAAATTAAGGATCTCAATGTAATAAATATGAAACCTATGTAAAACAATTAAATGAAGTACTTATGTAAACATGTTTAAATTACACCAAATAATCCACTACATCATATTTTTATTCACATTTGTTTGATAAATATCACTAAATTGGAAATCATAATTATCCCACTACAATAGTGTATCCATCAGTTATGCCTGAATCACTCAAAATTTTAGTAGGATCCTCAAATCCCCCTGGTGTGATAGTACATCTAATAAAATAAGGAATATGAAATATAGAAATAGGTGATTAGGAGTCTCAGACAAAGATAAATCATATCCATATATATCATATCCATTGTATGGTTATATATATAAAATCTTCATGGACACTCCTTGGGTTGTTTTATTCATTCATGTGTTAAATGCATGAGGAAATATTCCGACCAATATATATATATATATATACATTAATTATAAGAATATTTCAACTACCATATGGTTCCTCTTATAAAATAATATAACAAATGATAGCTAATAATTGGACAATAATAAATGATAATATTTTATCATCTTTTCGGTGATCGTAAAATTTGTGGTCTTGAAAATCAAAATTTTCAAGAAAAACAAAATTTTTCATATGTATATCATATATTTATATATATGGATTTAGGGAATATTTATATCAATATCCTATATTGAATAAATCCTAAATGTATTTTTCCCATTTCACTTTATATTGTATTTTATATAATAACTTGTTAAACCATACCCAAAACTTATTTTTGACATATTCCAAAACATTTTTGTAAATTTATCATCAATATCACCTTATATCAGATCATATTCAATACCTTGTGAATACCCATAAAAATTTTTTTTGGATTAACTCTAAAAAAAATTAGATTATCTTTTTGAGTCAAACCTCTATCCTAATTCATTCAACTAGATAGTATTACCCCATGGGCCGTTAGAGTGCTGACCACATATATGAATCTTTGGATCCATAAATATAATAAAATAATGACCTATAGTAAAGAATAAATGCTACTCATGCTATAAAGGGTTCAGATGTGATATCCAACAAACATGTGTATATTTATACCTATTTCAACTGGTTTGCATCATATGAAAACATTAATTCTCATATTTTACTTTTTTCCAAGACATCAAGTAACCTAGGACACCGAGCATCTCAATCCCATATAGCCAACTCATATATTCTCGACTCTCTGAGAATAAATTTGTATGATTTATGAATGCATCAAATGACATTAATCCTTTTGGATAAACATGTAGGATATTGGTTATCTAGAAAGATTAAAAATATCTAGTTGTGGACACACAATCCCACAGTCTATATCAATCGATGGCCCATATGTTATAGTCATCATACAAGAGGAAATATCCCATCTTGGTCAATCTCCAACCAACGAAATGATGAGTGGCATTCCATACCACCCACAAATTAGATAAATTAATTTTCTGGCTTGTTTGTGTAGTTTATTAAAGTATTAAGGCTCTCATTCTAGCCATATCACCAACCCCAGGAAGTGGGAACTCAAATACGATCCATGCACCCCTATTATAGAAAATACATCTATGTATGACACTCAATGTGGTAAACATAGTTGGTCATACCATGTGCACAAAAAATATACTATTATTTGTTTTGGGCCTCATGAGCATATTTTATATCTATATACAAAAATCCTACTCACGTTAACCTTAATATTTCTTTATAACCTATAGTTCTCCATGATAAACATCGATTTCAAATACACTCAAAGTTATACTTTGAGAGATCAATTATCATTTTACTTAATTTAATGTGTATCTATATATATTTATGTAGCATACATTAATGAATTATAAAATAGAGGTTTCCTTTTAATATGATACATTCATATTCATAAATTCCTTAAGAATATTTAACAAAACTATCATAAGAACAATTTTATCATATCATATATGATAAACTGTTAGATCATCGTATTGTTTTCTATACTTTTTGGGGTTTTTTAACACCATATATCATATGTAATCAGTATCACATCTATACGTGACCATGTAACATCATGAATTTCCCATCTAATCAAAACCTCCCACTAAAATATTTATTGATAATTGTCTATAAAGTAAGCTAGATTTAATAATATTGACATTTAGGAATCATATTCTTAATTGTTCAACTATTGAACATATTCAAACTTCTTAACATTGCAACATCAAATATTTCAATGTCAATTTATGTTATCTACTTAAATCTATTTTTAATTTCATCATCATCATCCTTATAACCATATTACACCAAAATTTTTCCTTAAAATATTGTAACTACTAAAAATATTTTTTGATGGTCTTCCTAAAATCATTTAGGATAAATCGATAATCACTTTAGTAGAGTAAATAACATAACACATTAAACATTTCTTTACTTTCATACCCTAAACCCTTTTAGGATAAAGTGATAATAATATAATATTATAACTAATTAAACATTTTATAATCTAGCTTAATGATATATCATAAATTCTGTTAGGATGTCAATTGTAATTGAATTTTCTTTTTGACTCGTATAATCCTTCACGAAATAGTGTCTTTAATTTTTCTTGATAAATATATTTATCTCTATAATTTTTTTATTATCATTGTATATCTTAATGTCTTTTATGATATACAGTGAAAAACAATTTAATTTCAAATTGTAATATTCTTTAAGAAATAGTGATATCTACTTTCTAAATGGTAACTAAACATAAGACATTATATTTTTTATTACAAAAACATATCCTAAACACTTTAGGATAATAATTGTGAAAATTCTTATAAGTATGATTTGTGTTATCCATTATTTTTTAATTTTTAACTTCTCTAAGTCCAAAGATACTCCCAATATACTCTTAGATACTATATTATTTTAAAAATAACATTCAAAGAAATAAAAACCCTTTAGAGTTAGAAAATAAATTTGTCTTCCTTTTAGTATGAATATTTAATAGATAAACTATTGTTTCAATATCTTATACGGAATTATATGTGTTTGGAGAATTTTTATTTGAAAATTATAATTTATTAAAAAATACCACTAATGGGAGGAATGAAAACATTCCCATATATTTAACAGATGTTTGGATAAACACTTTTATCCTAGATAAACAATTTTATCCATATATTATTCTAAAAATATTTCATTTATACTGATAAATCATAAACCATTTGTATACAGTTAATCATCTTATACATGTTCATAATAACCCATTATAATTGAATAACGTCTCTTATCACATAAGATAAATGTGATGAAGATGCATATTTTACATAGATTCATTTAATCTTGATAAATTCATTTACATTAAAATCCTTTATCTAGTAACTATCTACTTAATTAATATAAACTACAATCACAATTGATTCTACCATTTTATTTTCAACTCATGTATATTTACATCACTTTGTAAAATTTACATTCATTATCATATACCTTTCAAAACTGAAGAATCAATTTCTATAATATTG
Organism: Viscum album; assembly: GCA_963277665.1. Classification (NCBI taxonomy): domain Eukaryota; kingdom Viridiplantae; phylum Streptophyta; class Magnoliopsida; order Santalales; family Viscaceae; genus Viscum; species Viscum album. The sequence continues at coordinate 1,333,008,355 of OY728147.1, forward strand.
ATACCTAACATAAACATTCTATAGATTTCCCTCAACTACTTCAAGTATATATCATTGATAATCTAATCCTATTGAATTATTTCTATTAATTTTTTACAACCCTAGATTTTAATGAACTTAATTTTATTTTTTACGAAACATTTTTAATCTTATCATCCATATTTTCTTCTTCCAGTTTGATCTTTTACCCACTTTTGTTGTCTATACAAAAATTTTTACCCTAGACATCATCTTACTAGTTCATCCATTCCCAAAAATTTGATAATTTTGGGTAAATTATTATTTAATTCACCCACTTTTTTAGAACATTTCAATGAACGAAAACATTTTGAATTACCTAATCAAAAAAATCTATTTTATTCTCCCATTAATGAATGATATATAACAAAAAAAATCATAAACCATGTGTAAAAACAGCCAAAATATTTCATATAAAAAACTATAGTTTACATGATATTCTAAATATCTAAATGAGATAATACACATCTTATGAAAATTTCATCTAATTTTTAAAATAACCATGTTATCAATGTAGTAACTATTTTCTCCATTACTTGAAAACAAATGTCAAGCTTCAATTCTTTTCATATTCTAAAATTCTATATATTTTCAACACATTTTAAAACATGCAGATGATATATTATATCTAACTGATTTATATAATTTATATATATAACCATTAAATCTTTTGAAAAACATTTGGTCTCAATAATTAATTTATCATATTCAATCAAATTTAATCTCATTTTACATACCTAATATGATTGATTATATGAGAATAAATCATTGATGTACCCAATAATATTGAGTACATGAGTGGAGGCTAAGATTCCTTTGGTCATTTTTCATCTAATTCCATTGAACCATTAAGTAAATCATTCTATGCTTCACAAGTATCAAGATTCACTTACTAAATAACTTCAAAACTTGGTTACTAAGGAAGGAACTATTCTAACATACAGAATTATCTTTAAGAACATTTCTTAAATTACTAGTCTTATAAGCTACATACATTAATCTTATCTTTATAATGGATTGATAAAAAAGATTATTTTGACGATGATGGTGAGGTAATCTACAAAAAACTATTTTTTCAAATGAGTATAATGTATTATTAACCATTTAATGGGGAATTTTATAAAATGATCACCCACTAAAATGATGACCCTTTTCAAAAAACCTATCATACCAATTTGTGGGACAAGATCCATATTTTACTAATCAAGTAACCCTACTATGCCATGAAACTCAACAATTATTTTTAATGTATAGAATCATCAAAATCATATCATATGTGTCTTCTGGATAGTTGAACAGACAGCCTATCACGAACCGAATCTGGTTGCCGCAAAAACCAGCACCCGACCCGACCCGTGGCAAGTCCCGAAGAGAGTTCCCGATCCCCACGGGCTGGCACAAGTGCTCGGGTATCAAAAACTGAAAATTGGGAATGATTTACCCGAGTTTTTATACTTGAAATATCAAAAGATTCCAGGAAACCAAATCTTGATTTTTCAAACTAAAACATAATTTTAATAAATTCAGAACTGAATTGCACAATTTTAAACAATGTTTTAAGATCATTACAAAGGTACAAACCCAATAAAAGATAGCCCAAGAACCTTAACATGGCAAGAGGCATCTTCCTCAAACCATCTCCACAACACTGCATCGTGAATGACCAGTGGAGACCCGAACTGTTGGCACAAAAGTTATACCCAAACTTGTGACAACAAAATAACCAAGTCTACTTACACCCAAGGGTGTAAGTAGGTTGTGAGACAAATCCCAATAGGATACCACCACTAAGAGATTCCATATAATAAGCATTTAATGACGAAAAGCATGCAAGTTTTCAAAAAAAATGAAAAGATAGTTACAATTTCCAAAAGCTGCAAATTTGAATAAGAACAGTTTTCAAGTGGGCTATTTTACAGGATTAAAACTTTTTAAAATAAACACCAAAGCTACTGAATTTTCCAGAAAAATTTACCATATGCCGACTGTAAGCACAAAATATCCAGTGAGCATAAGCAATGGGAAATAACCCCTAGGCACTAGCTAGCTGTGGGTCCCAGGTACCTCGTATCTCGGTGAGAGTAACCATCACAAATATTCGTTCTCGTGCACGATCCAATAGTAGGGAACATACCCATAACCTAGTGGTCCCCAATCATCATCATCTTAGTTTAGTCAGAGTTGTAAGTGTCAATCTTGCTAAGTGAAACTGAGGCCAAACCCCACGGGATCACTAGCATACTAGTACACATCCACCCACCTAAATACCCGGGTTTTCCCTTTGTGCTCAAACAATTTCAACAAGCCAATGAATATACATTTCACATGAAAATATCATTTCCATATCATAAATTCACCAAACAGCCCACATGTATACAACACAAGCCACAAAAGTCCACTTTTCATTCAAATGCATTTTGAAATCAAACCCACACCAAAATAGCCCACAACACTTTTTGCATAACGTTCAAAATCCAACACATCCTTTAACAATTTTGTAAAATACCTACAAATATACTAAACATCACATAACAGCCCACTCACAAGTTTCATAAAACACTTTTTATAAACAAAATCCACTTTTCACATCGCACTCACACAAACAGCCAATATAACGTTCACACCTCTTTCACATTTTAGTAAATCCATTAATAATTTTTATAAAACATTTCCAAGAGGATACACATAACATAACAGAACTATTAACATTTAAAATGGTCCATTTTAAAGTATAAAAAATCCAAAACAGTTTTCCAATATGGTTTCACATCTTACATAAATCATTAAACCATTCAAAACATTCATAAAACAATTCTAAAGAGTGTACCAAATCTTTTCACAAAAAACTCATTTCAAAACCATCTTTCAAGGACAAAATCACACCAATAGAAATTCAAAACAAAATTTTCATCCCCAAAAACATTTATTAAACTACCCCCATGTGTTATAAAAACACCTCAAACAATACCACAAAAGATCCACAAGAAAAGCACACATTTTCAAAATCACTTTCAAGAAGTACAATAAGGCTTTACACCTTAAACCCATTAAAATAAACCTCTATAAAACCTAATGGAACACCAATACCCTACCAAATCATAATTTTCAGCCTAAACAATATTTATTAAACCAATTTCATATGTTATAAAACACACCCAAACAATACCCAAAGGGTTGCACATGTAAAACACCGAATTTTTTAAACTAAAATGAAAATATAAAAACAAATGCTTTACCAAATAAAAAATAAACAGTTACCGCACAACACACAACATATTAGTAAATTCATAATAAGTAATTCAAGAAAACTAACTCATCTAGAAATGATTACACACGGAATCACCTACCTTTTATGCCGAAACCCTCAAAACATGGTGTGCAACATCAACCGCACAACCGCCGCACATCAAGGAATTTAAATCCAGACCTAGACCACCAAAAATTGATCCCAAATAAACCAAATAAGACCATATGTTCGAACCCTATGTTCTGGACATTCTATAAACTCTTGAGATAGGGTGGAAACCCTAAGGTGAATAGAAGAATTGAAAAGAGAAACATTACCCAAAATAATCTTGAAGAAAATGACCAAAACTCCACCAGAATATGAATTTAAAAATATCCACCCATTCAAGGGAAGTTTGAACAGGGATTATGAGATAATGTAAGAATTTTATTGGGGGGAATAGAGTAAGAATTGAGAGAGTTATGATGGAATGAACTTACCTCCTCAAATCTGCCAGATTTTAGAAACCCCAAAAATGTCAGCACCAAATCGCGATTAAATAGATCTTCAAAGTGGGGGGAAAGGCAATGGGAGCGCTCATGGGCGTCTTAGGTTCGAGAGGGAGGTTGAATCATATAAAAATCCATTTTAATGAATATGATATTAATAAATTAATGAAACAATTTAAAACTAAAAAATGGGCCTTCGGGTTGGCCCAATTCTCAAATAAAATCAAAAATCCCCCATGATTATGGATTTATAAAGGCCCAAAATTTAAATGTGGGGTTACTATATCAGAGGAGAACAATTAGGAGTTAAAATGAGTCAAAAATATTAAAAATTGAAAATTTTATAAATGAAACAAAGTTTATTTTTAAATATGGAATTGGGCTCGCAGTTTGGCCCAATTCATGAAAACTCACCTATTCTCAATAAAACCTTTGGAAACCACCAAAAAAAATCATGAGTGGAAAATAAATTTAAAATAATCCTAAAATAGGTTACGTATGTGACAATTATCCCCACCTTGAAAACATTCCGCCCCGCAAAGTCACATCAAGGTCAAAGCAACAACCAAACCCAACTGAGAAACCAATAGGTACACCCTTGCCAGGTTTCACCACCAAAGGTCAAAACACATCCAGTGATCAATGATAGAAGGAATACTCTCACAAACCAAACTTACACCACTTTCCTGAAACAATCAAGTACATTCAGGCTTTATCCCAAATGAAAACTCCTCTAACACAATCTGAACAATACTCAATCAATTTACCCAAAAAAAAGACAACAACATTGAACAAGGTTACACTTACCTACTATAACTAAACCATTGGAAACTCTCCAATATCAATGTTTACCCAATGAATATGTAGGTAGTTAGATATCTTAGAATGATAATACCTACTTCCCAGACAAGTCCAAGGGAAAAAATGAGTTACTCGTATGAAGAGACACAAATGGGCTCCCCACCATAAGAGACAACTTAAATTGTTTTCCCGAGACAGAATCAAGACACTAATAGTGGGAGGCCCAAACATACACTCTATTACAATGGATATACTTCCATTAAATGTTTATGAAGGAACATTCATGAGAATAATAGTGGGTCTCCCCACCATAAGAACTGACCATCTTAACCAACCATCATGGGCCGACACAGAAAGACCCAAAAAGAAATTAAAGATTTAGGAAGGGCACAGGATTAGTACGGATGGTTTGGGAAACTGTGCACTAACTATGAATATAATTCTTTCTACATGTCTTCCTAGAACACGGCCACTACTAAACATGCACAAACTATGTGCTCAACCATGATGAAACCAGAGGTTTTTACAATTCCCATCATTCATACTAAGGATAGGACTTTCTACAAGGGTTTAAATGGCCTTGGGATTTCCCCTGACTACGAGCCAGCTTCTCTCTGAGACCAATGGCTGGAGCTCAAATGATTGAAGCATCTTCGGCCTCGTAGTTAATATTTGTAAACCCACTGAATGATAATTCTTCTTTTCGGTGCCACCAAAAACTACACCGCAGTCCCAAATAAGTTTTCTAGACATAACGCATTCCAAACTCACTTTACCTTATCCCGATATTTCACTGAAACAAGGGATAAGAAGATACACACACATCACAACTTGTTTCTTCAGGTGAGAAACAATAGAAGTAAAGAACACCTACACTCACATTCCTCTAAAATAGATGATTTTTATAACTACCCATACTTTACATACATTGTTAATACTTCAAAATTGAAGCACACTTATTACAACATATGATAAAACCACAAAGGACCGTATAGGTATAGTGTCTTTAGAAACTGGGAAACATAAACAACTGGTTCATAAATCTTCTACAGTGTCTCCCATTTATTTCATCATATCTAGGATCCCTTTTAGCATATTCTACATAATATCCATCTTCCTGAACTGGGGAAAAGAAAAAATAAAAGGGTGAGCTCAAATGCTCAGCAAGGGAAAATAATGGAAATAAAAATCATATCATATCTTTTTGAAAATCATATCCTGCAAAAGAGATCATAATATCTTAACATGGAATAAATCATTGAAGTGAAAATGAGATCCCCATAATCATAACATGAAACATGAAACTTTGTGGCATGCACACATAATCATGGAAAATCATTTCTTGTTAGTCACGACTAATTGCCATGACTATCTTAGTGGAAAAAGCCCCTTTCTGAACCGAGTCACCCTCGTTCCAGTCCTATTTCACTGAACTGGTATAACCTACCGTTCCAGCCATGTATATCTCATGAGATATAAAATCTTTACCCAATGAATTGGTGGGAGATATAGGTCCCACCCATCTTATAATTAATCCTTTCTTATGTGTGCCACATAATCATAAATCATACATCATCGCAAAACACATATAACAAAAAACGGGATTCTTGAAACATCATGACATCATAAAACAAATCATATAAGGTAAATGACTTCATAAAAATAATTCCCTCAAAACATAATCAAATCAATGTAATAATAGGGATAAAAACAGAACCCTATATTATCTTAGATGGAAAATAATTTTGATAAAACATTTGACCTCCATTCTTGAGGAAAATATCCTTTCTACTTCAAAAAAACACTTTTCTTTTTTTAACATGTCATACAATTATAAACTAAAAGAATTTGATTAAAAATAAACTTGAAATCTTTTAAAGGAAGCTTCTTGTAAATAAAGTTTTAGAAATCCATTCATGCCGTATAAGTTAAAAATACATTCTTCGTACTTTTGTTGGAAAAGTCAAAAAGTAACTCGTACGAAAAACGACAAAAGATTCCTTTCATATTCTTTACTAAAAACTCAACGAAGGGTAAAATTGGATTTAAACTATTTTAAGTGGATGGAAACAATATTACATATTTATGGAACATGGATGTGGATGATAAAATACACCCCAGTAAATGCCAAAGTAAAAACAATCTCGGATAAAAATGAGATTGTGATATTTTTCCCTTACCTTAGGTCCGATTTGCTTTGTACGTGTCCGAAGCTCCTGTATAATGGTTTAAGTAATGTTATTGAATTATTCCAGAATCATACATATTGATATCATATCATATATGGTCATATTCTTAGCTTCTTGTTAGTAATATTTCATTGTTACTTGTTACTCGGGTCTTTATTGCCTTTTGTTCTTATGCGTGTTTTGCCGAATAAATTCTTATTCTTCTTTTAAGGTTATAGATACCTTATATCCAGAATGGTATTAGTGTATCATATATCATATTTATTCATTCAATTCATTTATATAATTACTATGTAATGATGATCATGTAGAACGAGTCGCTTCACATCGTGGAGACGGTATTCCGTGCGTACGCACGAGTGATGATATCGTTCCTATGATCGTGGAATTGTATTGGAGTATATATATATTATTTCAGTATCAATATTACTTTATAATAATCATAAATAGTTACTAATTACAACATTATACCCATCCTTGTAAGGTGATGGTGGAAAATAGATTACACCACGGCGTGGAGATGGTATTCCGTACGTACGCACGCGCGGTGATTTCATTTTTCCGTAGGATGGATAGAAGGTGAATTAGGGTTGTTTCATATTTATAATAACATATCAGTATTTAAGTAATACTGATGTTATTACTATATCATGAAACAACTAAATAAGACGAAGTTGAAGAAGAAAGAAATTGAAAAGATCAGTAATGGATATTACCTCTTCTTTAGAACGCTTCTTTGAATCCTCCACTTAGGGAACTAAGATTGGTCTTTGAAGAAGACCAAGATCTATAGGATTATTCTAGGGAAGTGGAGAAGGGATTTTGGCAGGGGTTGTGCGAGCTTGAGTTCTCAAATTGGTGTGAGGATGAGGGGGAGGAGGTGCCCTTTTATAAGGGAGGAGAGGGGCACCTTAGGAATATCTCAAAATATTATTTTATATTAAAGTCAAAATCGGTTTATAATGGTTCCAAAGGGTCTTATTTCGAAGCTAAAGTGGGGATGGGTCTAAATCCTATCATCCAATAGGATTTAGACAAGTTTAGGGTATTATTTTAACCTTATCAATTAGATTTAACTCTAAGTTAAATAATTTAACTTTTACCGTGTCTTTTTGTTTTCTTTCACTATATGGTTAATACACTTACTATAATATGCCAAAAGAACCCCAAATTATTTATTATTAATATATATATCTTTATCTAAGTCATTTGGCCGATCCTTATATTTTTAGGAATAATATAACAATTAATAATATAATATTTGATTTAGAAACGATTTTGTGTTAATTTTGACACTATTTGATATATGATTTTTGTGAAAGTCATAACAGAATTATATGTTCTAACCAAGTTGATTAAATCAACACTAATATATCATAGTAACCTACAAAAGTTGTGGAATTCATAAAAAGTCTCAAATTACATTTATTTTTGTGTTTATAACATCAATTATGTCAATATTTCATAAATAAGATAATTACTGCAGCATAATTGTGTCATAAATAAATTAAATTATTTAATGTCTAAAAATTATAAATAAAATACCATTATGTAGGAAATCTCTTTATATTTCTAATGAATATTTATAGTAGAATTTATCTTATGTATAACTCCATATTAAAAATGATTTACTTATTAAACTTTGATTTTAACTATTTTAACCCTTCTTTAAATAAATTAATAATAAATGTCCTAATCTAACCCAAGTGGGCATAAATGGTCATATTTTATTCATAAGGTTGTTTTTTGTCGAATTACCCTTATCCAATAGAATTAGGACAAGTTTTAGGGTAATAGTAATATCATATTTACCCCTATTTACTATTAACCGCGGTAAAAAAAGTAAAAAGTTACTATTCACCAAAAAATTATTTTTATCTCATTGAACCACATTTTACTTACTGATATCAACCGTGTCTGTCGGATTTTCGAAATTCCATTCACAGAAGAGGTAAAATTAAGTTTTATGCAAAATTCAGTTTTTAACCTACCACTTAGTGGTTTCACTATTCATCAAAAATTGAATGTTTTCAGAAAAATACCAAAATTTCACCCTAGGATAATTTCGATATTCCGAATCCAAAAATGAAGTCCTTTTTGAAAAATAAAATTTATAAAATTTCAAAAAGTGGTTATTACTATTCATAACGTCTAGTTTTAATAATATTTTAATATCATATCGTTGTTTAGTGAAACTCGGTATTGCGTACGACGCAAGCTATCGAGGAAGGTCGTGATTGCGTGTAAAGTAAGCCAAGCTAGTATGTAGTGAAATATTCCTTTGATGATATATAAAAACAAAATATTACTCATAAAAATCTTGGGTGTTACATTCTACCCCCCTTAAAAAGAATTTCGCCCTCAAAATTCGTCACTTTGTAACAAACAGATGAGGATACTTATCCCTCATCATATCCTCAATCTCCCATGTAGCTTCTTCAAGTTGGTGGTTCCTCCATAAAACATTCACCAATCGAGTGGTCTTGTTTCGTAGGACTTTTTCGCTACGATCCAGAATCTCTATCGGTTGTTCTTCATAAGAAAGATCTTGCTCCAGCGGTACAACTTCTGAGCTGAGTACATGTGAATGATCAGGTATGTACTTTCTCAAGAGAGATACATGGAACACATCGTGAACTTGAGAAAGATTCGGTGGAAGCGCCAATCGGTAAGCTACCTTTCTAACACGATCCAGTATTTCGAAAGGACCGATATATCTAGGGCTCAACTTCCCCTTCTTTCCAAATCTCATAACCCTCTTCAAAAGAGATATTCGTAAGAAAACTTTATCACCCACTTCAAACTTTAGGTCTTTTCTTTGGTTGTCGGTATAACTTTTCTGTCGACTCTAAGCTGCTCTTATGTGTTGTTGAATAGATCTGACCTTTTCTGCCATTTCATCAACAAGATCAGGTCCTAATAGCTTTATTTCCCCAACTTCATCCCAGCAAGTTGGAGTCCTGCATTTCATTCCATAGAGAGATTCATAAGGATCCCTCTGAATACTAGAGTGAAAGCTATTATTATAAGAAAATTCCACCAAAGGTAGGTGTTGATCCCAACCTCCATTGGAATCCATAGAGAAAGCTCTCAACATATCTTCTAGGGTTTGAATTGTTCTCTCAGACTAACCGTCTGTCTGGGGATGATAAGCAGTGCTGAAACTCAACTCTGTATCCAGAGAATGCTGAAGACTTCGCCAGAACTTCGAGGAAAATCTCGGATCCTGATCAGATATAATAGAAAGTGGTACTCCATTAAATCTTATCACTTCCTTTACATATATCCTGGAAAGCTGATCTAGAGAGAAATCCTCTCTAATAGCAATGAAGTGTGCAGACTTTGTAAGACGATCAACTATGACCCAGATAGCATTATTGCCTTTGGATGTTTTAGGAAGTCCTGTGACAAAGTCCATAGTGATGTTTTCCCATTTCCATTCGGGTATGGGTAATGGTTGTAACATCCCCTTAGACTTCTATCTCTCAGCTTTAACTTGTTGACAAACCAAGCATCGAGAGACATATTCAGCAACATCTCTTTTCATGCCATCCCACCAGAAGTACTCTTTCAAGTCCCTATACATCTTCGTGCTTCCAGGATGAATAGAGAATGATGAACTATGAGCCTCATCCAGCAGCTCCTTCTTTAATTCGGGGATGGGAGGAACACAAACCCGGTTCCTGAACTTTATTATCCCCTCACAATCAAGGTTGAATTCAGGAACATTTCTCACCTTCTTTTGTAACTCTACATCTTCTTTTTGTGCCTCTTTAATCTTCACATGTATAGATGGTTGAACATTCATTTGAGAAAGATAAGATTTTTCCCCTTCCATTATAATTCCAAGATCCATCCTTTGTAAATCCATAAATATTGGATCTTTTGTGATCCTCATCATGGATAAACTAGCATGTTCTTGTCGACTTAATGCATCTGCCACCTTGTTTGCTTTCCCAGGGTGGTAATGGATTGAGCAGTATAATCCTTAATCAGCTCCAACCATCTTCTTTGATGCATATTCAACTCATTTTGTGTGAAAATATACTTTAAACTTTTATGATCGGTATAAATATCACAACTTTCACCATAAAGGTAATGCCTCCAAATCTTTAATGCAAAGATTACCGCAGCCAACTCCAAATCATGTGTTGGGTAATTTTTCTCATGGATTTTCAACTGTCGTGAGGCATAAGCTATCACCATATCATTTTTCATAAGAACACACCCCAATCCCTTCTTGGATGCATCACTGTAGATCACAAACCTTTCTCCACTACAAGGCAGTGTGAGCACAGGTGCACTGGATAACCTTCTTTTCAACTCCTTGAAATTCTCTTCACATTCCACTGTCTAAACAAACTTAACTCCTTTCTGAGTCAACTTGGTGAGTGGATTAGATAATCGTGAAAAATCATTTACAAAACGTCTATAATATCCAGCCAAACCAATAAAACTTCGGATCTCAGTTACTGTTGTTGGTCTTGACCATCTTTGGATAACCTCTCTTTTGGCTGGATCCACAGATATCCACTCTTTTGAGATTATGTGACCCAAAAATGCAACTTTTTGAATCCAAAATTCACACTTGCTAAATTTGGCATAATGCTTCTCCTTTCTCAGGGTCTTTAATATAATTCTCAAATGATCTTCATGCTCTTCCTTGATCTTTGAATAGACAAGAATATCATCTATAAAGACTACCACAAATTGATCAAGATAGTCTCTAAAGACTCTATTCATTAGATCTATAAAGATAACAGGGGCATTAGTAAGACCAAATGGCATCACTATAAATTAATAGTTTCCATACCTTGTACGGAAAGCCGTATTTGGTATATCCTCCCTTTTGAACCTTAATTGATGATACCCTGAACGAAGATCAATCTTGGAAAAGTATTGAGCTCCGCGTAGTTGATCAAATAAGTCATCAATGCGTGGGAGAGGATATTTGTTCTTGATAGTGATCTTGTTAAGTTCACGATAATCAATGCAGAGTCTCATTGATCCATCTTTCTTCTTAACAAATAGAACAGGTGCTCCCCAAGGTGACGCACTAGGGAATATGAATCCCTTATCAAGATTCTCTTGGAGTTGCTTCTTCAATTCCTGCAACTCAATTGGGGCCATTCTATAAGGTGTCTTTGAAATAGGCAAAGCACCCGGTACGAGTTCTATTGAAAACTCAACATCACGATTTGGTGGAAGACCCGGTAATTCCTCCGGAAAGACATCATCAAACTCTCGTACGATGGGAATATTCTTAATCGTAAGTTTCTCACCAACCATTTGAGATAAATAACCTTCATTTAGTGGAATCAAGACCCATAAGATGGAAGGAATTTCCACTGGAAGGTTATATTCATCCTTGCATCGATAGACGATCGTAGATTGATATGGAATATGAAATGTGACTTCCCTTCATTGGAAATTGATATGAGCTCCATGTAGAGAAAGCCAATCCATGCCTAGAATCACATCAAATTCCACTAATGGAAGGATCACAAGATTTGCAGGAAGCACTTTCCCACAAACTTCGATCGGAGAAGAATTATAAACTTTTGATGCGACTGTTGTGCCATTATATGTTGTCATAGCTAACTCAACATCTAATTGTTGAGGTAATACGGTGATACCCTTAGAAAATTCTTTAGAAGTAAAAGAGTGGGTGGATCCAGAATTAAATAAAACATTTGCTACTTTAGAGTGGATGGTAAGTGTACCTTTCACCACTTCGTTATCGTACTCCACATCACTGATAGAAATTGCATGTGGCTTTCCTTTGTCTTTAGCCTTATGATTTTGTGGACGTCGACCATCATCATCAACCCTTGGATTTGGGCATTAATTTTCATAATGCCCCATCTCCTTGCACTTGAAACATTGAAGTGTAGTAGGTTCATTCTGTGTATCCCTTCCTTTGTTTGCATCATTAGACATCTTCTTCCCATTTTCGCGGCATTCAAATGCCCGATGACCTTCCTTTCCACATTTGAAACATTTACATGTCCCTTTAAGACAACTCCCTCCATTTTTCTTTCCACACTTTGAGCATAATGGAAAGCTCATCTTCTTTTCAGTGTGCTCTTTAGATTTTCCTTTGAATTCCATCTTCCTCTTCTTATCAAACCCATGTGACTGATGGGTTACTCCAATCTCCATCTCGTCTTTTAGAGCACATCGAACGATTTCCTCGTAGCTATTGAAGTCCCTTATGGCTAACTCCCTTTGAAGACTTGGTTTTAAGCCACTAAAGAATCGATCGATCTTACTCTCAGGTTGGATAATAATACCAGAAGCGTACCTTGCACGTATTGTAATATTTGCTTCATAGGTACCAACAGATTCATCATCCCTTTGCTTCAGTTCAAGAAACTCTTTCTCCATCTTTGTTCAGAGAATACGAGGGAAGTACTTATTGAAAAATAAGTTCTTGAACTCAACCCATTCCCTAGACTCAATTTAATCTCTTTGCCTCGTATTCTTAATAAGATTCCACCATTGATCAGCATCTCCTTCCAAATGATACACTGCTAGGATGACTTTATCATGTTCAGAACACTGAATAACTGAAAATATCTTTTCAGTATTATTAATCCATTGTTCAGAAACTAATGGATCAGTAGACCCGCTGAAAGAAGGTGGACGCTGCCTCATGAAGGATTCAACATAATGTTGCTCCTTCCTTTGCTCGTTTGGAAGTCCTGCATGATTCATAGCTTGAGAAAGTTGTGTGAGCATGGCTACAGGATTTTGCATTCTAGCTCCCATATCGTTTGGTTGCTCAGGGGGACAATCATTGCATTGCCCATCGCATTCCGTATTAACACGGTTCCTTCTGGTTCCATCCATTGACTAAAACCAAGAAGAATAGTGTGAGAAACACTAATTATAATAGGAAAACCACATAATCAAGGATAAAATTTCACACTTAAGTTCTTATCCTAGGGTATTCATGGCCATTTCTAAAACACTATGATTTTGTTCTATGCTTAGACTTATCCTCAGGGTTCATACTAAGAATTTCACATCCTAGTTTCCAAAAGTTGACTATACCTTTCGTCTGATACCAACTATAACGACCCATACTTTACATACATTGTTAATACTTCAAAATTGAAGCACACTTATTACAACATATGAAAAAACCACAAAGGACCGTATAGGTATAGTGTCTTTAGAAACTGGGAAACATAAACAACTGGTTCATAAATCATCTACAGTGTCTCCCATTTATTTCATCATATCTAGGGTCCCTTTTAGCATATCCTACTTAATATCCATCTTCCTGGCCTGGGGAAAAGAAAACATAAAAGGGTGATCTCAAATGCTCAGCAAGGGCAAATAAAGGAAATAAAAATCATATCATATCTTTTTGAAAATCATATCCTGCAAAAGAGATCATAATATCTTAACATGGAATAAATCTTAGAAGTGAAAATAAGATCCCCATAATCATAACATGAAACTTGAAACTTTGTGGCATGCACACATAATCATGGAAAATCATTTCTTGTTAGTCATGACTCATTGCCAAGACTATATTAGTGGACACAGTCCCTTTCTGAACCGAGTCACCCTCGTTACAGTCCTGTTTCACTGAACCGGTATAACCTACCGTTCCAGCCATGTCTATCTCATGAGATATAAAATCTTTACCCAATGCATTGGAGGGAGATATAGCTCCCACCCATCTTATAATGATTCCTTTCTTATGTGTGCCACATAATCATAAATCATACATCATAGCGTAACACATATAACAAAAAATGGGATTCTTGAAACATCATGACATCATAAAACAAATCATATAAGGTAAATGACTTCATAAAAATAATTCCCTCAAAACATATTCAAATCAATGTAATAATAGGGATAAAAACAGAACCCTATATTATCTTAGATGGAAAATAATTTTGATAAAACATTTGAACTCCATTATTGAGGAAAATATCCTTTCTACTTAAAAAAGACACTTTTCTTTTCTTAACATGTCATAAAATTATAAACTAAAAGAAGTTTATTAAAAATAAACTTGAAAACATGTAAAGGATGCTTCTTGGAAATAAAGTTTTAGAAATCCATTCATGCCGTATAAGTTTAAAAAAACATTCTTCGTACTTTTGTTGGAAAAGTCAAAAAGTACCTCGTACAAAAAACGACAAAAGATTCCTTTCATATTCTTTACTAAAAACTCACCGAAGGGTAAAATTGGATTTAAACTATTGTAAGTGTATGGAAACAATATTACATATTGATGGAACATGGATGTGGATGATAAAATACACCCCAGTAAATGCCAAAGTAAAAACAACCTCGGATAAAAATGAGATTGTGATATTTTCCCTTACCTTTGGTCCGATTTGCTTTGTACGTGTCCGAAGCTCCTGTATAATGGTTTAAATAATGTTATTGACTTATTCAATAATCATACATATTGATATGATATCATATATGGTCATATTCTTAGCATCTTGTTAGTAACATTTCATTGTTACTTGTTACTCAGGTCTTTATTGCCTTTTGTTCTTATGCGTGTTTTGCCGAATAAATTCTTATTCTTATTTTATGGTTATGGATACCTTATATCCATAATGGTATTAGTGTAAAATATATCATATTTATTCATTCAATTCATTTATATAATAACTATGTAATGATGATCATGTAGAACGAGTCGCTTCACATCATGGAGACGGTATTCCGTACGTACGCACGAGTGATGATATCCTTCCAATGATCGTGGAATTGTATTGGAGTATATATATATTATCTTAGTATCAATATTACTTTATAATAATCATAAATAGTTACTCATTACACCAGTATACCCATCCTTGTAAGGTGATGGTGGAAAATAGATTACACCATGGCGTGGAGACGGTATTCTGTACGTACGCACGAGCGATGATTTCATTTTTCCGTAGGATGGATAGAAGGTGAATTAGGGTTGTTTCATATTTATAATAACATATCAGTATGTAAGTAATACTGATATTATTACTTTATCTTGAAACAACTAAAGAAGAAGACGTTGAAGAAAAAAGAAATTGAAAAGATCGGTAATGGATATTACCTCTTCTTTGGAACGCTTCTTTGAATCCTCCACTTAGGGAACTATGATTGGTCTTTAAAGAAGACCAGGACCTCTAGGATTATTATAGGGAAGTGGAGAAGGGATTTTTGCAGGGGTTGGCAGAGCTTGAGTGCTCAAATTGGTGTGAGGAGGAGGGTGGGGGTGCCCTTTTATAAGGGAGGAGAGGGGCACCTTAGGAATATCTCAAAATATTATTTTATATTAAAGTCAAAATCGGTTTATAATGGTTTCAAAGGGTCTTATTTCGAATCTAAAGTAGGGATGGGTCGAAATCCTATCATCCAATAGGATTTAGACATGTTTATGGTATTATTTCAACCTTATCAATTAGATTTAACTCTATGTTAAATAATTTAACTTTTACCGTGTCTTTTTGTTTTCTTTCACTATATGGTTAATACACTTACTATAATATTCCAAACGAACCCCAAATTATTTATTATTAATATATATATCCTTATCTAAGTCATTTGGCCGAACTTTAGATTTTTAGGAATAAAATAACAATTAATAATATAATATTTGATTTAAAGACTATTTTGTGTCAATTTTAACACTATTTGATATATGATTTTTGTGAAAGTCATAACAGAATTATATGTTCGAAACAAGTTGATTAAAGTAACAATAATATATCATAGTAACCTAGAAAATTAGTGGAATTCATTAAAAGTCTCAAATTACATTTATTTTTGTGTTTATAACATCAATTATGTCAATATTTCATAAATAAGATAATTACTGCATCATAATTGTGTCATAAATAAATTAAATTATTTAATGTTTTAAAATTATATATAAAATACCATTATGTAGGAAATATTTTTAGCTTTCTAATTTATATTTATAGTCGAATTTATCTTATGTATAACCCCATATTGAAAATTATTTACCTATTAAACTATGATTTTAACTATTTTAACCCTTCTTTAAATAAATTAATAATAAATGTCCTAATATAACCCATGTGGGCCTAAATGGTCATATGTTATTCATAAGGTTGTTTTTGGTCGAATTACACTTATCAAATAGAATTAGGACATGTGTTATGGTAATAGTAATATCATATTTACCCCTATTTACTATTAACCGCGGTAAAAAAAGTAAAAAGTTACTATTCACCAAAAAATTATTTTTATCTCATTGAACCACATTTAACTTACTGATATCAACCGTGTCTGTCGGATTTTTGAAATTCCATTCACAGAAGCGGTAAAATTATGTTTTATGAAAAATTCAATTTTTAACCTACCACTTAGTGGTTTCACAATTCATCAAAAATTGAAAGTTTTCAGAAATATACCAAAATATCACCCTAGGCTACTTTCGGTATTCCGAATCCAAAAATGAAGTCCATTTTGAAAAATAAAATTTATAAAATTTCAAAAAGTAGTAATTACTATTCATAACGGCTAGTTTTAATAATATTTTAATAGCATATCATTGTTTAGTGAATCTCGGTATTGCGTAAGACGCAAGCTATCGAGGAAGGTCGCGATTGTGTGTAAAGTAAGACAAGCTAGTATGTAGTGAAAGATTCCTTTGATGATATATAAAAACATAATATTACTCATAAAAATCTCGGGTGTTACAATTTTGAAGTTTTTCGAAGGGAGACATTTTCCCAACATAATAGGGACTCTCAGAGGATTTCACTACCTTCACCTATACAGTCAATCGAGTACATGACATCATAAGGTAGCACCAAACATGACCATTTCAACTGATATAAACAATTCATGGAGAGGGACCTTATACAACATCCCCAAACAGCACACAATTATATAAAGTGGCCATAATATCCTATCATGGCCATATTTCCCACACCAGTGGTTTAACATGAACTCATGATTCAAAGAAACTTTGAAGAACCCAAAGGCCCTCTTAGACACCATCAAGACAATCATCCACACTAACAACCCTAGACCATATCCACCTTCGACGAATCAAGAAACTTAAGAAACTAAGGTCTCTTTCAACCTTCCAAGAGCACTCTCCTGTTATATGAGGATCTAAAAATCAATGAAAGGAATGGGTGTAGACTCAATCTAGAAATCTCAAGAAAAAGATTCCTTATATTGATCAACTGGAAGGTCTTCAAATAGAGAAACAGTCTGGGTTGCACTTCAATTGTGCACTAACCTTTAATGGGGGTGTACCTTATCTAATGATTGAACCCAAGGACCCAACCAAGATAGTCCATTGGTCAAGATATACCACAAACCATATCCTAACACAATTAGGGAACCATCGTAAAGGCGTCCCGAAACATTTTTCAAAAGAGACCACTAACCGTCCCTACAACACAACTTACTGACCAAACCCAAACCCAGAACACAGTTCAAACAGGAGGGGTTCTTGGACTCAAAACATCTCACAACATCAACATTTTCCAAAAACACATAATATACACCATCCCAAAAAAATCATCAAGAAATCATGTTTTTTTTATTTAAAAACATCTATTTGAAAACAAATGGTTCAGCGGTTAGCGCATCCCCCAATGGTACCCCATGGGCCTTACACATGCATGTTTCTATGCCACACCAGGCACCCTCCTCATATCCATCCCGAAACTCATCCAGTCATGTCATCAACCACCCCTCTTTCCATATAACCCCATGCATGTGGTTGCTCATGAAAATACCAAAGGTTAAAAAAAATTCTTTCCACTTTTCAAAACCAAAATGGTCAACCAACACATCCTCTTTATCAAAACCACTAACCACGAGATCAAATTTTAACTCACATCTTACAAAAATTTTCAGAAATGCACAACCATTTAGAAAATAACTCACTTTCAATATATTCACATCAATTTTAAAACATCTCATCCCATTAAAACACTCTTTGATTATTTAGAAAACTCTATTGTAAACACTTTTCAAAACCAACTTCAATATAGTTCTTTCTTTCAAAGGAGGTGTAAAAACACCATTTTCTATTTCAAAACAATTCTAAAAATTCAGTTCCACCATTTCATAAATCAATAAATTCCTTATTTATTTGAAAATAATTTCAGAAAAACTTTATACTTCTTAAAACCAAGTCCTTTTAAAACCAAAGTTCCAAGATTTCAAAACTATAGTACAAACCAATCTAAGAGAAATCTAGTTTCAGTGGGTGAATTGGAAATATGGATTCCGGCCATATTCCAATCACTTCACTGTCACAGAGAGTGTTCTAGAGAATATCCCCGGCTCCACATGGCTTTCCATGCCCTTTGAGCTCACTGAGACCATTAACCCAACTCTCTTTTCATTTCCCCTAATCATCATTAAACCAAGAAAAACAAAGAACATAGATAAATCCCGACTTCCCCTGGTGACTCTAATCCTGTCCTGTGGTGTGGTGATCAGGCACACTAACCATAACCGAAGTACAAAGTCCCAACAATTCTAACTCTAATCTATCCCGACTGCTCCATAAATAACATGACCCAAAGAGTTAACCACAACCTCCTCTGATACCATTTTGTTAGGAACCGAATCTGGTTTCCACAAAAACCAGCACCCGACCCGACTCGTGGCAAGTCCCGAAGGGCGTTCCCGATCCCCACAGGCTGGCACAAGTGCCCGGGTATCAAAAACCGAAAATTGGGAACGATTTACCTGAGTTTCTATACATGAAACATCAAAAGAATCCAAGAAACCAAATCTTGATTTTTCAAACTAAAACATATTTTTAATAAATTCAGAACTGAATTGCACAATTTTAAACAATGTTTTAAGATCATTACAAAGGTACAAACCCAAGAAAAGACAGCCCAAGAACCTCAACATGGCAAGAGACATCTTCCTCAAGCCATCTCCACAACACCGCATCATGAATGACCGGTGGAGACCCGAACTGTTGGCACAAAAGTTATACCCAAACCTGTGACAACAAAATAATCAAGTCTACTTACACCCAAGGGTGTAAGTAGGGTGTGAGCCAAAGACCAATAGGATACCACCACTAAGAGATTCCATATATTAAGCATTTAAAGACGAGAAGCATGCATGTTTTCAAAAACATGAAAAGCTAGTTACAATTTCTAAAAGCTGCAAATTTGAATAAGAACAGTTTTCATGTGGGCTATTTTAAAGGATTAACACTTTTTAAAATAAACACCAAAGCTACTGAATTTTCCAGAAAAATGTACCGTATGCCGACGGTAAGCACAAAATATCCAGTGAGGACAAGCAATGGGAAATAACCCCTAGGCACTAGCTAGATGTGGGTCCCAGGTACCTCGTATCTCGGTGAGAGTAACCATCACAAATATTCATTCTCGTGCACGAGCCACTAGAAGGGAACATACCCATAACCTAGTGGTCCCCAATCATCATCATCTTAGTTTAGTTAGAGTTGTAAGTGTCAATCTTTCTATGTGAAACTGAGGCCAAACCCCACGGGATCACTAGCATACTAGTACACGTCCACCCACCTAGATACCCGGGTTTTCCGTTTGTGCTCAAACAATTTCAACAAGTCAATGAATATACATTTCAAATGAAAATATCATTTCCATATCATAAATTCACCAAACAACCCACATGTATACAACACAAGTCACAAAAGTCCACTTTTCATTCAAATGCATTTTGAAATCAAACCTACACCAAAATAGCCCACAACACTTTTTGCATAACTTTCACAATCCAACACATCCTTTAACAATTTTGTAAAATACCTACAAATATAATAAACATCACATAACAGCCCACACACATGTTTCCTAAACCCCTTTTTATAAACAAAATCCACTTTTCACATCGCACTCACACAAACAGCCAATATAACGTTCACACCTCTTTCACATTTTAGTAAATCCATTAAACATTTTCAGAAAACATTTCCAAGAGGATACACATAACATAACAGAACTATTAACATTTAAAATGGTCCATTTGAAAGTATAAACAATCCAAAACAGTTTTCCAATATGGTTTCACATCTTACATAAATCATTAAACCATTCAAAACATTCATAAAACAATTCTAAAGAGTGTACCAAATCTTTTCACAAAAAAACTCATTTCAAATCCATATTTCAAGGACAACATCACACCAATACAAATTCAAAACAGAATTTTCATCCCCAAAAAATTTATTAAACTACCCCCATGTGTTATAAAAACTCCTCAAACAATACCACAAAAGATCCACATGAAAAGCACACATTTTCAAAATCACTTTCAAGAAGTACAATAAGGCTTTACACCTTAAACCAATTAAAATAAACCTCTTTAAAACCTAATGGAACACCAATACCATACCAAATCAGAATTTTCAGCCCAAGTAAGATTTATTAACCCAATTTCATATGTTATAGAACACACCCAAACAATACCCAAAGGGTTGCACATGTAAAACACCCAATTTTTTAAACTAAAATGAAACTGTAAAAACAAATGCTTTACCAAATACAAAATAAACAGTTCCCGCACAACACACAGCATATTAGTAAATGCATAATAAGTATTTCAAGAAAACTAACTCATCTAGAAATGATTACACATGGAATCACCTACCTTTTATGCTGAAACCCTCAAAACATGGTGCGAAACATCAACGACACCACCGCCGCACATCAAGGAATATAAATCCAGACCTATACCACAAAAAATTGACCCAAAAGAAACCAAATAAGACCATATGTTCGAACCCAATGTTCTGGACATTCTATAAACTCTTGATATAGGGTGGAAACCCTAAGGAGAAGAGAAGAATTGAAAAGAGAAACATTACCCAAAATAATCTGGAAGAAAACGACCTAAACTCCACCAGAATATGAATTTAAAAATATCCACCCATTCAAGGGAAGTTCGAACAGGGATTATGAGATAATGTAGGAATTGTAATGGGGGGAAAAGAGTAATAATTGAGAGAGTTATGATAGAATGAAGTTACCTCCTCAAATCTGCCCGATTTTAGAAACCCCAGGAATGTCAGCTCCAACTCGCGATTAAATAGATCTTCAAAGTGGGGGGAAAGGCAATGGGAGTGCGCCTGGGCTTCTTAGGGTCTACAGGGAGGTTGAATCACCTAAAAATACATTTTAATTAATATGATATTAATAAATTAATGAAACAATTTAAAACTGGAAAATGGGCCTTCGGGTTGGCCCAATTCTCAAATAAAAACAAAAATCCCCCATGCTTATGGATTTATAAAGGGCCCAAAATTAAATGTGGGGTTAATATATCAGGGGAGAACAATTAGGAGTTGGAATGAGTCAAAAATATAAAAAAATGAAAATTTTATAAATGAAACAAAATTTATTTTTAAATCTGGAATTGGGCTCGCAGTTTGGCCCAATTCATGAAAACTCACATATTCTCAATAAAACCTTTGGAAACCACCAAAACAAATCATGAGTGGAAAGTAAATTTAAAATAATCCTAAAATAGGTTACGTACGTGACACAACCCTAAGTCCAATGCATCATATAGATAATCCCAACACAATTACTCTAGTATATCAACCCTCGGGGTTTCCCAGCTACTGTAATCCAAATAAAATGTAAAAAACAAGTTAATCATATGAAAATACTAGGGAACCCTGTTATTGTGTGAAACTACCCATGGATGATTCAGTGACACCCATTATATTATTTCCATAAACAAGATACTCTAGAGGCACCCAGATATGGCCTGAAACTACCCTGTTAGATTATTGATGTCTTGACAAGTGCCCCTTTGGAAGGAATATGACACTTAGTATTTGAGGGGGGTTTTAATCACACCATATTAACTCATGTTATTCAATTTAATTTATTAATTCTTCTACTACATTAGTTTGGAATCAAAATCTCTCAACTAAATCAATATTTTCAAACCATTTTGATGTGTCACCCTTTACACAACCCAAATTTCTGTGTTATTTACCAAATAATAGAAGTCAAACTTATTCATACATATCCAGATGCATCATATGCATAAGGTATATGAACACTTAATGTAATGGAATAGATTTATCCATATGAGTAATCATATAGTGATATATTTCCAACCCCATTAACTAGCCTAGAAAAAGAATCAGCCTCTAGGTTGGTAGGTAGACTGACTCTATGTCCCTATACACAAGGATACTTCACTCAATATATAATAAAATTCATTATAAATCTAACACCTAATATGTAAAAACAGTATTCAACATCAAAATTAATTCTAATATCATTGGTCATAAATTGAGGTCAAGCTACTAGCATGTAATGAAAATCTCTATCCTAAAATCCGTTAAACAATTAAGCTAAAGAATATAAAATATTCACATTTATTAAATGATTTACTAAACATTAATATAGTAGGTAATAATATTCAAATAAATGAACAATTGAAATATTTAAACATGATATAAATATCTATGAAGAATTTATAAATAAAATATGATTGTAAACAATTTTATAATTTTCAACTTTAACAAGATGGATATTCGATAATTTTGAATATAAACTTTTTATATTAACTTTAATATGAACTCTTTAATATTTATTATGATATAGATTTTATTATTTTTAATATATAATATTATATTAATCAAAACAATTTATAATTCATTTTTTCTTATATAAACATTTTAAATAATAAAAATATCATATGATTAATTATTATGTAAACCTCGATCATATCAATCCTCAAAAAACATTTGAAGTGGTTTAAATAAAATTGAAATAAGGCCAGTTTTATTTTGAACAATTCAAAACAATTAATTGTGAAAGATTAAAATTTTAAATATATATATTTTATATCATGGAATTTTGTCATAATTTATAACCCATTATAAATAATCACATATCATTTATAAATAATCAATTATAATTTTTGATCCTATGTTATTCCATATATTTTGTTAAATGTTATTTCAAATATTAACATTTAGTATTTGGGAAAAATAAATGTTTCATAAATATTTATTTAATTATAAAAAATTAAAATAAATTAATTTATAAAGATTTTATAATTTAAAATCTCCCATAATAACTTTTATAATGATTTATAAAAAAATTAAATCTTTAAATCTATTTAATATTATGAAAATACTTTTTTTTAAAAAAATTACCATTATGTAGGAACTTATTCCCATGTAATTTTTAGACTACCCACCCTTGAAAAGACACTCTACATAAGGGGAATCCATTTATGGGGTCATTTTTCAAAGGAAAGTTAGTTCTTACCTTTAGATAACCATGTTTTGCATAAGGCTAAGTGGTTGGTTACCCTTATGTGGCTTTGAGAAAAATTTGACTACCATTACATAAAATATTTACATAAGATCCCACGTATGGGATGAAAAGGTGAACCTTATGTTGAACTCTACTATGTAAGGGAAACCTTAAAATTTATTATGTTGTGTAAAGGTAGTATATCAATTACTTTTACATACACCACACCGCATAAAGTTATATGAGGATTACTTTTACATAGACCCATCTGCATAAAGGTAACATGTTCTTCCCTTTATATAGACCCCTCTATATAAAGGTATAATGAAAATAACCATTGTGTGAACCTTCACTATATAAGAGTGTAGTAGGTCTTATCTTTACACGACTATAGGAAAGACTCGCTTACCCTTATATACTATAAGGAAAACAATATTTACCCTTTTGTGAACACCTTTTCTTAAAGGTAAGCCACATGTTACATTTATATGACCACTCACATAAGGGTATTGTTCTAGATACCCTTATGAATCTCAACTATGTAATGGTAGATCCTTGTTTACCCTTATGTAGCCCATTCTGGTAAGGGTAAACCATTTATCCAGATTTTTGAAAAAATTGAAGCACATTTCTCTATTTTGCATTTCTTCTTCATTCCCATGAATGATTTCATAAATTTTAAGTATGGATGGCTCTGATACCACTATTAGGTTTTGAATGAGATTAAAAAAGACTTTTTTAATCTCACAGAATTGATTAAAACCAAATCTGAGGATTTCCATAAAAAAATATGAAAATTGTGTAAAAATATAAAAATGAAGAATTGTTGTAAACTGACATACTTTACACCAAAGAATAAACTGCATCATCTTCATCTCCATATATGTTTAAAAAATTTCATTAAATTGGAAAAAATAAGAACCCCACCTCAATAGTGTATCGATGAGCTTTTCTAGGATCACTTGACATTTGAGAGGGATCTACTAACCTCCACAATATGCTAGTAACTCAAATGAAATGAAGGATGATAAAATAGAGAAAAAGTTGATGAAATGTATTTTCTAAGAATTATGCATGCCCGTTTATATAATAGCCATCATATGGCAGTATGTTTAAAACCCTCAGGGATGATCCGTAGACTATTTCATTTATTAATTCATTAAATGCCTGAATAAATGCTCTAACAAATATATATATATATATATATACATTTATCATATGAATTTTTCACCTTCCATAAGTTGCATATCCTGAAATAGTATAATGAATGATAACTAATAATGAGAGAATAATAAATGATATCCACTTATCATTTTTTCCACAATCATAAAATGCATGGGGATGAAAATCAAAATTATCATTGGTGGTGGCCTACTAATTTTTACTCACACCCTATTTGGGCTGATTCTTGGTACATGAGTAGATCTCTTGCCTATAGGTAAAAAATATGGCTACTTCTTTTTTTTTTCTCATTTTGGGCTAGGATATATCATGGGATCAGTGGGATGAATGTGAACTCAAACTAATTATAAGAGATTGATCTCTTATTTAATTATTATTTTATCCTTTTTGAATTTTTGTATGTATTTCCTACTATACTTTTAGTTTACCTTTCACATGTAGTATCTTATATTCTCACATTGTTAGTTGTATTAGAACTTTCCATGTTATTAATTTATCATTATCCATATATAATTATATTATTTTAGTTAATCATTCACGCTATTATTAATAATTTATAGGGTATTGTCTCCCCACCAAACCACTTATAGACCGTCATTACTAGTTGGCTACATCTGGAATATGGGGAGGCACTCTTGAGGTCTTGTGACCCTAGAGATAAGATACTTATGATTCAACAAGGCTTGAGATGTCACAACATAAAACAAAACAAAGTATGGAATTATGGCTAGGTCGGACATGATTAACATGGTGATAAGCGGTGTTTTGGAACTAGTGATGGGTAAAAGATAAACTTTCCTTCTTCCATTAGATTTCACTCTACCCATACTAGAATAATTTCAATTTTTCCACATCCTTAATGTTGTAAATCTTCAATAGGGGTATTCATCAATTATTAAGAATATCATGTCAATGAATAATTTAACGTTATATAGTCTAAAATCTTATGACTTCTATGTTATTATGAAAGATTTAATATGTGTATATTTACATTGAATTATTCCTAAAAATGTATAATATACATTTACCATACTATGATTATTTTTCAAATCCATATGTATTAAGTTTACATACCCAGTAAAGTTTTTAGTCATGAAAAGAAAATTGTAGTCATGTTATTTGAATTGGATATGTTCTTACTATAATCAAACATTGATATGATGTTCTAACTGGTGGGTTTCTTGGTTAGAGAGATTCAATTATGTATTCTTATGAATTAGAGATTGATGTAACACATTGAATGGTATTTAAAGATTTTGAATGGGTACATTTAGAATTAGTTACAATTAAAAGGTTTTATTGTAGATAGATATATTTCTGATTAAGCTATTGAATTCTATACCAGTTGCCTATAAGATTTTGATGGAATTGGTCTCCCAAAATATCATTGCAACATGAACCTTACTGGTGAAAGGATTTTTGGAAGATATGTTGTTATAGTTACTATTATATATCGGGAGAAAGATAAATTTTATATTTTATATAATAGTGTAGAGGTTAATTCATAATTTTAAGTCCATAAAGTAATTATTAGACATTTCAATCCTTCAACGGATGAAAAATGGATATAAAATAAACATTATAAATAGTTCATAGGATGGTTCCATGTCATATTTATAAGGAGTTATCTACAAATCCAAATTTAATTGTCGAATGACATTGTTGCCTAGCCAGAGGACCCAATGTGAATGTATTATCTTTTCATGGCTATGTGATTAATAGTTATACATTCTATATGAAGGAACAAGATGGACATAGTATAATGGAAAATAATATAGTTAAACTTGTGGAAGATGTGATGCATGTATAATTTTACAATGAAATAAATATAATTTATTCGAATTTCTCATACTTCTTCATTTGCAAACAAATATACGGGTTGGATTATACAAAACTTCAAATGTCAATTTTCCATTGAAAATGGGTAGAAAACATGAGTATAGTTCATGTTGGTGAATTGGTCTTATGTAAGTTGAATTTCAGTGGAAAATAAGGTATAAGAATGAAATATTCATAATGGTATCCCAAGTACTACAATTATTTTATATCCCTTGTCCTAAAAACAGAAATTGGCCATATTTTTTTGGAAACTAATAAAACTGCAAGGTCAGATGAAAAATCATTTAAAGAAGATCCTTTAATTGGGAGGTCACAATAATTTCATGGTATTACCAATACTGATATTGTATTGTACATTAGAGGGGACCACATGGAGCATATTTGGATACTAGATAGAGGATCCAAATCCCTTCAACCTTTAATGAAAAAAGAGAGAGTTCAATGATCATATTGATGTTTTTTAATATATTATCCTTTTCCACATAATATTTTTGTATTATATATTATGTTTACATAATCTAAATTAAATTTTTAACTACTCATGTAGATAATGACTTCTCACACGACGATGTAACCAATCCCGGGGAGGTACACACGATCGATGCAGAAACTTAGTTATTGTTAAGGGATCAACAATATGTGGATGAAAAAACAAGAGTGGTGTAGCACCACCATGTTAACTAAAGTTGTGATGGAAGGAAGAAAAGTTATAAAATTTGAGGTTAGGTGGAATCAATGCATCAGCCTATTAACCCCAATAAGTTAATGTTAATTATTTTCATTGGGGTCATAACTCAGATACATATTCCAATTGATGTAGATACATGACAAAATCTCATGAATATATTAAAGATAGCCTTTCGGGAAGAAATTAGGGTAATGTTATGATATACTTTCACTATTTTACCGAATCAATATAATTAAATAATGATTTAATTTTCATTGTCCCTAGAAGAGTTCATTTATTATAGATGATTGTGGTAGGATATTTTTATTAATGGTCTCTATAAAAGATCATACATCATTCCAGACTCTTCTAACAAAGAGGAATCTTAGGGATGTTGGTGGGAAAGTAAACCCCACCATCTGGCTGTGTATGAACACGCTATAAACTAAGAAACATTGAAATATTTCATTAATCTCCATGATGAGGAATAATTTTAGGTGATTTAGAATCAATAATATTTTATTTGAAAATATTTATTTTATTCACTTTCATTTAAAAAAATTAATTTATTAAATAGTAAATGAGTGTTGAAATAGGTAGTGTGAATCCAAATAAATGTTCCCCTATTATAAAGAAAGGATGGGGTGCACTTCACCTGAGAAGAAAATGGTATGTATTTTAAATCTATAGTAAAATTTTTATGTGATATTGAACTACTTATGTTCTTTTCTTTATATTCATATTGATGAATCAGAATCCAAAGCCACTTCTATATCAGGTCATATTCTATGCATGGAGGCTAGTGTAAATAAAGAGGAAAAACTTGTAGACGTAAAGACATGATATTTATGATAATCAAGTGTATGTATAACATAATGGTATTTTTTATGCTTTATAACGAAATTATATAAAAATATCTATTTTTTTCTTATTATTTGAATATATTTAAGACACAAGAGTCGACATCAACTGTACTTGAAGAACAACTACATTAAATATCTTTAAAGCAGCCAGAATAATATGGTCATGTTAGAGGTGTGGGTTTTGGAGTGTAACCTCAAATATATTTCGATAAGACAGAGTTGCAAGGAGATACAAATGAGATGATGAAAGGAATTCAAGTAAAAATATATGAATTAAAAGACATTATTGTATGGTCTAGTTTAGCGGACCAGTATATGTTAAAGGGTGAAAGAGAACCAATATTAGAACAATGATTTGTGCATGAAGAGACACATGACCCGATTAGTTTTCAGGATAACAATTCCCCTCAACCGCCTACCTTACCCAAGGTAATCAATTTTTTCATAACTCTTTTTACTAATTTTGAGTCAAATAATTATCAAAAACATTATATTACTAAAATTATAACATGTGAAATTGTATGGGATTTATATCTATCTTCACCAGTTCATTGCATATTTGTGAAGGGTACGATGTACATTATCCAAGGAGACATGCTACACAATAAACAACTATGAAAATATCAATGTGAGAGACGGGATTAATGAAAATCATGTGACGAATGCAGAGTTTCATGTTTCTCTTGATGATATGGATGTCACCATGGTTGATAATGCTATTGTAAATTTCATAGCATGACCATTTAATCTATAAAATACATCAAAATAATGACACTACAAGGAAAATGGTTTATTTAAATGGTCCATTTATGCCAAAATATAGACCCATCGTAATAATAAAAAAATTTAAGTTATTGTGGAGGAATTAGATACTTGTGGAAAATAACTATATATTTCAAGGTATTTGTGATAGGAGATGATTCCCGCAACAAATAATTTTGGAAGCAACAAATTTCATTTCATGGGAAAGATATATTTTCAACGGGATAAAGATTTCCATCAAAAATAAATTTATTTGTGATGGTATCCTCCCCCATCACAAATACTTGTTAATAAAAAAATACACATCCTTGCGTCGGAAGTGATACTATTTGTAATGAAATGAGGATTTTCATTGCAAATAATATGTCAAAATAGTGAATATATGTTATTTAGAGTGGGTTTCATTTTTGATGGATTTTGTAATATGTTGCAATTTCTTTTTCATTATCCAAAATAACTATTTATGGTGGGTACTATACACAATAGATTATGTTGTAGATAATAGTATTTGCAAAAAAAATTTCATTTCAAATATTATATTGCAAGTTATCTATCCTATATAAGTCTGCCCTAGTAGAATGCTTCTATCATAATTTTCAAACTTCCATTTTGTTTTCTCTTTGATTTCTCTTTGTATAAATTTTAATTTTTACAGGAACACATTCAATATCACATCACTACTTTTATTCTTGTAAACCATTATTGTTAAGTATTTATTTTAAACTTTTTAAATTGTTAATATATTTTATTTCTTTTATATTAGTAATAAATATTAAAAATTAGAATTAATAATGTGCAATTATGATTAATTTTTAGTAATTATAAATAATTATAAAAAAGTATTAATATTTAGAAATAATTAGTATTGATTAGTATTAATTAGCAGTAATGAATAATAATTAGTATTAAATAGTAGTAATTAGCTGTAGATAGTATTAATTATTGATAATTGGTTATATATGTATATTAGGTGATGGAGGTACAATTACATTCTAACAAACACACATGCACACATACTCAGAGAGTAACCCAGTTCATATCCCCCTAGGGATAGACTAGATTACTCCCCAAATTATTTATCTATATATCTCTCTGTGTGTGTGTGTGTATTATATCATCATCGGTTCATCGGTTGATGTCGTTTTCAGGACGCATGATGCAGCTCCCGCATGTCACCCGTGCTTCATTGATAATTTGTAATAATTACTAAAAATTATCAAAAATTTTTAATATTGAGTAATAATTATTAATGATTAGTAATAGTTACTAATAATTAGTAAAAATTAGTACAAATTAATGATAATTAGTCATCATTATCAAAAGTTATTAATAATTACCCCTAATTGTATTATATTGACATAATTACCAATAATTAGTAATAATTAGAAAATTTGCTAATAATTAGTAATAATTACGAATAATTAGTAATAAGTTGTAATAATTAAAAATTAATAGTAATAATTACCAATAAATATTAAATAATAGTAATAAAAAGTAACATTTACCGATGAATACTAAATAAATAATAATAATAATAGATAATTACTAATAATTACGGATAAATAATAAATAACTATCATTATTTATTAATAATTACCGATAAATAGTAATAATTAGAAATAATTACTGATAAATAGTAAATAATTAGTAATGATTAGTAATAATTTTAGATAAATAGTAAATAATAACAGATAATTAGTGATAATTAGCAGTAAGTAGCAGCAATTAGTAATAATTACATATAATTTGTAAATAATTACTATTAATTAGTACTAATTGGAAATAATTATCACTAATTATTACTAATTATCATAAATTGATTTTTACTATTAACAGTTGCCGAAAAAGTTTGCCAATAATTAGCAATAATTAGTAATTAGTATTAATAATTGTCAATATTTAGTAATAATTAGTAATAAATATTAATAATTATCAATGATTAGTAAATATTATTAATAATTAGTAATAATGAGTAATAATTCCTGATAAATAGTATATAATTAGTAATAATTAGTTATAATTACCGATAAATAATAATAATTAGTAATAATTAGTAATAATTAGTTATAATTATTTATATATAGTAATTAGTGGTAATTAGTCTAAATTATTTGTAAATAGAAAATAAATACTGATAATTAGTTATAATTAGTATTAATTAGTAATAAATAGTAATAGTTTCGATAAATTGTAATTAATTTTTAATAATTTGTTATAAGTAGTAATAAATTGTAATAATTAACGATAAATAGTAATTTATTAGAAATAATTAGTTATGATTGGTTATAATTTGTAATAATTATTGATAATTATCAATAATTAGCAGTAATTACTAATAATTATTACTAATTAGTAATAATTTTGTATAATTAATATTAATTAGTAATAATTATTTATAAATAATAAGTATTTATAAATAATAATAATTAAAAATATTTAGTGTTATTTAGTAATAACTAGTAATAATTACCCAAAATTATTAATAATCAGTTATAATTGGAATCTTTTTTGTATAGTTAGTAATAATTATTAATAATTATTAATGATTAATAATAAATAGTGATGATTACTGATAATTAGTAATAATTACCAATAAATAGTTATAATTGTCGATAAATAGTAAGGATTAACGATAAATAGTAAATAAATAGTAATAGTTAGTAATGATTAGTAATAATTACAAATAATCAATACTAATTAGTAATAATAAGTAATAATTATTGATAAATGGTAAATAATTAATGATAATTATTAACAATTAGTTATAATATGTAATAATTATTTATAATTAGTAATGATTAGTTATAACTAGTAATAATTACTTATAATTAGTAATCATTAGTTATAATTAGTAATAATAAGTAATAAATAGTAACAATTGTTGATAAATAGTAATAATTAGTTTGAATTAACAATAATTAGAAATAACTAGTAATAATTGTCTATAAATAGAAATAATTAGTTATAAATTTTGATAAATAGTAATAATTACGGACAACTAGTAACAATTACTAATGAATAGTAATATTTACAGATAAATATTAATAATTATCAATAAATAGTAAATAGTTAGTAATAATTATTGATAATTAGTAATAATAATTAATAATTACTGATAATTGGTAATAACTAGTAATAAGTAGTAATAATTACTAATAAATATTGAATAATTGCTGATAATTATTAATAATTAGTTTTAATTAGTAATAATTAGTCATACTTGGTAATAATTAGTTATATTTAGTAATTATTAGTTATAATTAAAAATTATTAGTAATAATTAGTAATAATTAGTTAAATAAGTAATAATTATCAATAAATAGTAATAATTTGTAATAATTTGTAATATTTATCAATAATTAGATGTAATTAGCAAGTATTACCGATAAATAGTAATGATTAGTAATGATTTGTAAAAATTAGTAGTAATTAGAAAATAATTACAGAAAAATTGTAATAGTTTGTAATTATTTGTATTAATTTGTAATAATTACTTAGATATCTTTATATTCAATATTATTTTTTAGTTAGTAATAGTTTCTAATATATAATTATAATTACCATTAATTATCAATAATTATTAATAATTACATGTAAATATTTATTTTGTGTTTTTTTTCTTGGATCATACCTTCCTTCTATTGAATTAATTAGAAGAAAAATCTATATTTAAATTTTTTAAAATAATATAGAATAAGGAAGCAGAAAAAATTTCCTCTTATGAAATCATAATTGGATAAATCATCATAGAAATTAAAAATTTTTGGTATAAATCATGTATATAACAAATGTGTCGAAAAAATTTATCATCTAAATCATCAAAAATAGAATTTCTTTCAGAAACGATAATTATGTGTCTATGTAAGAAATATGGTCTTAAGAGATTTTAAACACCTGATAGTGTTGGGATTCATCTATTATGTTTTGGTTTTTAGAAGGATTATGTTTTTTGGTATCAACATAGTAAACATAATTCAAGATAAGATACACATAATTTGGTTCTAGATCCATCATGTATTCAAACATTAGTAAACACGTTTGTGGGCCTATATTTTCAAAAACAAAAAAATCATAATAAGAATCCAACCCCTAAGATAGAACAATATTAATTTGATGAGTTTCTAATGACTAATGAGGATTACTTATGTCCCTATTCCATGAAAATAAAATTTTAAGTTGCTAATAAATTAATATTTATTAAATATGATAATGGAATTTCAAATAGTTATTTTTATCAAATATTTTCTTTAGGTAAGTCGTTATTACCTAAGGAAAAACGGTTTCCTAAAAATTTATATGAATGAATGTGGATGGTCCTTAATTTTGGTTTTTGTTATCAGACGGTCCATGCATGTTTAAATTATTATATCCTATATTATGGTGAATATTATTTGTTAGTTAATTTTCCTATATTTGGAAAATCGCGGTACGAAGAGGTGAAATAAGGAGAGTCTAAATTTGTTCACATTAAAGTGTTAAGATATTCACTACTTGCATATAGATTTCAACATTTATTTATGTCTCACAAAATAGGTTCATTGATTACGTGAATCAAATCAAATATTTCTATAAGTAATATTTTAAATGATCATTGTGGTGCTGATTCATGGAAACATTTTTGTTAGGTGTATCTATTTTTTTCTTCATAATATCATAATTTTCAATTGAGTCCTTATACTGATTGTTTCTATCCATTTGGTTAT
Source organism: Viscum album (assembly GCA_963277665.1). Lineage (NCBI taxonomy): Eukaryota > Viridiplantae > Streptophyta > Magnoliopsida > Santalales > Viscaceae > Viscum > Viscum album. The sequence goes on from OY728147.1 coordinate 1,333,042,360, forward strand.
TACAATAGATAATATTATTATTTGATCATATTTATAACGCTTTAAAACTTACCCACATGGATTTTGATGAAAGAACCATATTTTTGTCATTACTAATTTCAATACATCCAAAAAAAGAAAATTAATATTTATTTGAATCCATTGTTTAATGAGTTAAATTTATTGTTGAGTAATGGTGTCATTACATATGATGTATTTGAAAAATATAATTTCATAATGAATGGTTGATTAATGTGGAAAATTATTGACTTCCTAAAGTATGGAATATTTTATGGCTGGAGTACACATGGTATAAATTCATGTACATATTGTACGAGTGATAGAAAAGAGTTTATTATTTTAAATGGAATGAAACCTTTTTTTCAAATATCATTGAAAATTTCGTTCTACTTACCATCCATTTTAATAGAACATAAATAATATCAAAAAATTACAATTAAAAGTGATGGACCTCTAAAAATGGTCCCATGTATTTATTGAAAATTTAATGTCTCCTTATAACCTCTTATTATCTTCGGACTCACCATAAACTGAAACAACTAGATTACTTTTTGAAAGATCATAATTAGATTAAACAATGTTTTTTGGATTTATTATATTGGTTTGATTTTTTGGTCCATTACTTGTTAGATGTCATGTATATTGATAAGAACTATTTTCATAACATATTTTATATTGTTTTGAACATGCCTAGTGAAACTAATGATGATGTAAATACATGATTAGGTCTTGCTTAAATTTACAGGAATTTAGTACTTTAGTTATTTGAACATTAAAAATCACATAATGTAATGAATCCAAAATCATTTTAAATGGTTTATAAAGAAAAATATATTATAATTATTTTATAAGATTATATATTTGAGGTTACCAGATATTTATGTATCTAATTTGGCTTGATGTGTCAAAAATGGTCATATTTCCATATTAAAAGGTTCTAATTATCATGTTATAATAGAATGAATACCCTTATTTTGCCTTAGTGGTTTGTTAAATTCAATTATTTGGGAATTGATAACCTGAATATCGTATTTTTTTACAAGGTATTTGTATGTTCACAGCAAACTATGATACACTGAGTAGATTGCAACAGGATGTTGTTTTCATTTTATCTAAATTGAAGAAACAAATTTGGCTAATTTTTTTCATTCAATATAACATTTAATATTACATTTTCCACATAAAGAAAAATGTGGTGGACCAATACGATTCCAATGGATGTACACATATGAGAGATACATGCATAAATTTAAGACAAATATATTAAAAAAATCAAGGTTAAAGGATTAATTGAAGAAACATATTTTCAAGAGGATTTTTTTCTTCTCTCGTTGTTTTTAACCAAGATATCATTAAAAACATAATAAAATGATTTGTAATAAAGGTAATTTTGATAATGCAATGAACCATCAAATATGCATTTTTAATCATCCTAATATTTTATTTTTTAGAGTTCATTAATGATGTCTTTTAGATAATAAATAACACAAATATCATATATATGTTCTACAAAGTTTTGAATAGATGACTTGATTTATCTGGTGTGTGCTACATTCACCTACCCTTTTTATTTTATTTTTAATTAAATTAATATTAATTTATTTGTAGATTATATGTTGATTATATCAAGAAATAGTTTGCACAAATTACACCAGTTGGTCTTGAGGTATGCTGACAACATAATTTTTCCTACTTGTTTCAATGACTAGAAAATTAAATTTTTTATGCTTAAACATATGAAACCAATTTATTATTTTTTAAATTATTAATTATTTTTTAATTTCTAGGTATCAAAACATACCAATAATGATGATAATCTATTATGTGTATTGAGTACCTCATTACCCAATTTTGTTAAATCCTATAATAAATATGTGGTTACTGGATTTTAATTTCATGAATGTGCTCATGGTGAATAAAAAAAACAAATAATAGTGTTTTCTTGAAAGGATCTAATCATAAAGAAAGTGATGTTGAATTTTATGGAATGTGGGATGAAATAATTGAGTTATGTAATAAGGGATAGAATTGTGTAATAATGTTTAAAATTCATTGGTTTTATACTGATATATGGTTGTGAATTCATCCATGTTATGGAATCATTGACATTAAATATAAAATCCTTCTTATAGTAAATGAACCATTTATGCTAGTTCATCAAGGAAATAAAATTTATTTTGAATGTTAATATGTTGATTCAAGATATTTAATTGATTACTGGGTTGTAATAAAAATAAAATCTCATGAAAACTAATTTGCAGAAATTGAAAGTTGTTCTATTGAACTGAAAGAAATTGAAATTTTTCAAAAGAAAACACCAAATAAATATTTTACATTATGATATACAAATATCGATGAGGAAACCCTATAGTTATTGGTTGGCGGGGTTGATAATGTTGATTATGTAACCAATGAATTCAAAATATAGAGGGATAATTAAGTTGAAGATACTTTGGAAAGTGATGATGCTGATAAAGAAGACAAAGACATTGAAATCATTGAATATGAATATGTGGATTATGATAAAGAATAATGAAATTACATGGTAGTAATTTTCATAATTAATATATAATAACAATTTTCAATTATTTTCAGATAACCATATTTTCAAAAAAAAATTGGCTGGTGTTGATATCGATGAGTTTGTTTGTACCCTCGCAGATATTGTGCTTCTTATTGCTCAGTATGATGACTCATCATCCAACCTATAGGTTTCTCACAGAACATCATTAAATATGAGGGGGGATGGTCTAGCAAGATTTATTATCCCCAAACCTATTCATGAGTGACATCTACCACTTGATTTAAATCCATGCGTTTTGAGGTACATTTATTTGTGTATTTTAGTTAATTTTCATTAATTATCATTAATTTTTATTTTTTTATTTAGGTACTAATTATTTTATTATTTGTCCTTTTTTTCCGTAGTTCTTCCCATATAGTTGTTGGATAGGGGATCTGATTATATGTAATTTATTTCCAAACCATTTGTGACATGGGATTATATTCCCATTAATTTTCATCATATAATGTTTGACGATTATACGGTAGGTAAACAAATAATATTTATTTTTAAGTTTATTTAATTATTATTTTTATATTATTAATTTTTAGAGGGTTTATGGTATCTCATTGATGATAGCATGAGAGTCACTATCTTGGATTCATGGGAGATATGTATACATGAGCATCGTCGTCATTGTTTACACAATATAATAAACATATCTAGGGAGAGAGTTATAGCCATAGTTTTTTATCACTTTTTAGTAGTCGTCCACCTGATTGCATCTCACTTCATGTTTGGGATGGATTGTGATCCTAATAGATATGAGATACTTTTCAGATGAGATCATCATCAGTATGATAATGTAGAGGGAGATATGAGGTCATTCATCAATATGGTAATCATGCCTTTAGGATTCACCAATGACACATGGTAAGTAATATTTTTGAATAATTTATATACACATTAAATGTATATTTTTTATTTTTTATTCATATAGGTATTTGGCCAACTCAATGTTATAAAATTCGATGTTTTTAAGAATATGTACACTGATCCAACCACTATAGAGATTATTGGTGACCGACAATATTATATTGTAGCTATTATAATTTTTTATTTATAAAATTAAATAATATTAAAAAAAATTAACGATGTTAATTTCAAATTTCATTTGAATAAGGCATAAGTGGTAGTGGCTTCTCGCACAAATGATGATTGTTAGGACAAGACTAGGGTTCAATACACCTATGAGTCAGTGTCATGGAACCCTTTCCATAAAGATAATGTAATTAGGGGATAGAGATGGTGGATACTCAATTATCATCTCTAGTAGGCCTTGGGTTGGTGACTAGCACCAAGGGTATAATAAGAATACACATGGGAGGCATTACAGTCTAATATAACATGTTGAAGAAAGAGATAGGAAAGATAAAACAATCAATACATGCATAGACATATATATATATATATATATATATCTCCCAAGTGAAAACATGTAACATCATACAATGTTATAACAACTGAAAGGAAAGAAAAAATTACCAAAACATAAAGAGGGAAACAACCACGAAATCCAAACAGCTCTTGAAAAAACAGAAGCTCGTAATATTCATCTTCATCACCAACCTACATCGGATGTCCTAAAAATAGTTTATATATGTTGGGTGAGTATAATACTATACTCAGTAGGATCCTCCTCGGAGCCTCTTATGACAAAGATAAAGAATGAATTATAAAGCATAGTGAACAACAGTGAAATTGACTCATCGCGTAGAAGGTAAACTAATTTCTCATCCTCACTATGGATAACTCTCACCGTGTATCGTATAAATTAGAGATAATAATGTAACAATGAAACATAAAGGTTGCCATGCTTCTTATTCTCCACTAGTTTACCACTCTGACCTAATGTCTTGCGTCCAAAGCCATCTATCTCCAAAATTGGCCAACACACAAAAAAATGGGCAAGTCTTCACAACATGAACCTCATGTATCACATCATCACATCATCTCATATCACATCACCATATATATTAACCAAGTAGTTATTTGGAGCCACCACAGACTGTATGACATGTATCATACATTAGGTTTTATACCTCATTCCAATATAGTCCCTACACTAAGTAAGGCGCCACAATACATCTCATCCTATACATTTCATTCTCATAATAATCATTTGGATAGTGTATCTGGATATACATGTGTGTGAAATAACCACAATCCATCATAGTCCTCTACACATATATGATAAAACGAACCATAGTGTATAAAATCTTAACAAACTACTAAGAGAAAATATCAGGGACAGATGTGGTAGTCAACCATCCATCCTCACACCTGGATATTGGGGAAAACACCCTCCCATGTTCCAATGGGTGTCAGTTTCCCTGACTAACATGGGTGTGGTAGTGTATTAAATCACAGAATACACAGGATATAATATAGTTCAAAACCATACTATGTGTATAACCTTGTCATAGACTCAACTATAGATAACATCGCTCAGACTCCCTACTGGTACTATTATGTCCAAATATCCTATAAGAACATAATATTTTAAAAGAGATACATTAATTACTTATTTCATTTTTATCATTTTCCCTTCGTTAATTAATTTATTAGCCATTAATTATCAATTAAAATTATTCCACATTTCATTAAATTGATCATTGAAGTAAAATCCATTCCCTCCAAGCATAATCCAAACTGAGCCCATGGTTTATTGATATTAATATCACATTACATTTAAACATCAACCAACCTTACATATTAATCATTTATTAATCATTTTAATAATCATTCCATAACCAGTTACTCTAGGAAAACCATCCTAAGATACCACCATAAGAAAACATAAAACCATGCACATAATACTTCTTTAATTAGTGGGGAATAGAATGCAGATAAAACAAGATTCACAACCATTGTATATTAAGAAAATTTATAAGTGATCATCCCAAATCTCAGCATCACATAAATAGGTAATCTCAGATTCTACCCATTCTTTCATCTCTGGTTCCATACTCATCACCCACATGCATATACCAATAAATCATTAAATCACATACATCAACTACTATAACCATATGTGGGCCTCTCTTCCCCATATATCACATCATCCACCCCAAAATCATCCATCCCAGGCTTAGCCACCCCAGGCTCATAAAATCATTCGGGCCTCTCCCACCCATAAATCACATCACCCATCCCAGGATCAGCCATCCATATCTCATAACATCATATGGGCCCCTCTCCCCATATATCACACCATATAGTGATGCTCACATCCATGGAACATCATAAAAGAAACAGGAATAAAACAAGCATAACCAACATGGATGTCTTGGCCCAAAACCAAGGCACCCCGTCTTCACTTATTAATGAGCTCGCATGACTCCAAACTCAAGGGACTCGGCATTCTCATGAAAATGATAAACTCGGGACCCAACAGTTATCTTTATCACACAAACATATATAATTCTATCTTCAATTAATTGATTCATTAATCATAGGTTTCAAACACATGTAACTATAGGAATCAAACAATAACAAGATATCAAAAGCTAAAAATGATTTTAGAATTAAAATCCTTATCAATTAACATGCCTTCTTATTATTATCATCAATAAGAATTATCATTCATTACATTATATATAAATTTTATAAACACATGGAAGATCACATTTAATTAATCACATGCATTGAATTAATTTGATCATCAAGAATTATAACACTATATTATAACCATGAGTCTTATTTTATTATTCATAAGACAATTAATTATCAATTAATTTTGGCTTCATGTTATTTACCAATTTCAAAATTCGACTCAAATCCTAAAAACATCACAACAAAGCATATCATAAATATCACACTATCTAGAAAATCAATAGGCAAACCACTATCAAGTTATAAAGCAACAACATTGACATGAAATCGCTATCCAATTCTTATTAGTCTAGTTCAACTATTATGAGATTAATTTCACTATCATCCAAAGGGATAAACCATGATCAATTTAATATTATACATAAATAAATAGAGATAAATGAATCTCCTATATCAATGGTGTTAATGTTATTGACACGATAACAAACCAATGTCATGGATCCTGATCACCTCTCCCATGAGAATTTTTACCCATTCAGGGATTTCAAATCACAATAGAAAGAAAAATGTGAGAAATTGGATTGAATAACCATAATATAAGAGGTAGAATGTACCTCATATCACAGTGGATCGAAGAAAGGACTCCAAGGATTGATCCCTATCAAAGGAATACATAAAACACCTAGAATGAAGGCCATTGGCCACTTGGTAAATAATAGAATATGTAGGGTTTTTAGAACTCCTAAGATGTTGTAGTATTTTTAGGCACACAACATATGAAATTTATACAGTTTGAATCCCCTTTTCATAGTTTTTAAATGTCAAGCATCAGATCTCATTGAAAAAAACATCACCTTGAAGGCTTTAATCCTGAAAATTTACACGTCCAGTAACACCCCATGAACTAGACTCAAAATCCATGATCTATGAATACATGACATGAAACAAATTTATACATTGTGTATTATTTGATTCCTTATTTTAGTATTCAAACCCCTCCAATATTTCTCTAGGCCTCTTCTGAGCACCACGATCTTCGAAAGTGTGAAAAAGGTTAGTCCACATGGATATCGGCCCTTACAGATATGATTTGATGAGTTGGCTTAGATGCATGAGACACTATATGGTATTCAGAAAGGCTGGGTGGTTGGTATTGGTTCTCGATTAATGTTTTTTATTTATTATGGAACTATTTCATGTTCATAATCCAGCTTGAGGGGATATCTTATAGAGTCTTCATCACCATCAACAATGTATGAGAAGAATTTGTGATCATAGAATAATGTCATAGATAGCATGGAACATTAATTTACATAGATGAAAATGTTAAATGTGAAAGATGATTAACCCACATTACCTTAAATTTGATCCCCTCCATTGGTTTTATAGACAACTCAATGTGATTTTTTTTTATTTTGGCCATGTGACTTTCTCCATTGATGTCATGTTGTCGTCTATAATTTCTTAAATTCTATTTACATTAAAACCTATGCTTCTACCCCAATCATAACATCAAGGATTTATCTGGGAAATACCAGTATGATTTTAATGTCCTAGAATTATAAGAATGCAACTTGGTTGGGCTCTGGGTAATAATTTTATTATTTTTCTTGGTGTGGTCCTTCGGATGATTTTCCATGTACAAACTGATTAATGATATGTTTTTTGAAAAACATATTACGATATGTTTTGGATGAAAATAGTTGGTTTATATGTATAAAGTTTTATATATTTGGTTTTTTTAATTTATATGTATTATGTTTTATATATCATTTTTTAATTTTATTAATACTATTTTTTATTTTATTATTTTATTTTATGGAAATATGGCTCCATCGCTATCGATAAATCACCTCATTTACAATGAGATAAACTATTTTATATGGAAAATTTTTCTATCATAGAAAAAAATTCTGTTATTTCATTGTAAAAACAAAATTTTCATGATGTTATTTTTATCCATGAGTCAATCACAAAGGGACCCAATTACAATTGACTATTTTTTATGGGATCCCATCACAATTGACATGCCGCAAATACCTTGGATTCTTGCTGCGTGAGGTGTGTCTTTTAAAAAAATCAAGTGAAAAAAATTAACATTTGATGAGAAAGGGCTTGAAATGTGGTATGGTATAAATGAAGGAAAATGTGATGGGGAAATGGAAGGTTAGATAAAGAAAATCTAGTCGATCAACCAATAAATAAAAACAATCTTCTGAGAGTACCATCACCCCACTTGTTCACTACAACATATATTAACATTTCATGTTAATAGAGGCACAACATTCAATTATGGTAATGTGTCCCACAATGAATATTTAGACGAAATATTTAGATAGACCGTTATAGATGTGATTGGTCACAAGAGTATAAATAAAATTATCATGTTTTAATGGTTGCGAGTCTCAGTTTTCAATGAATATAATAGGTATATTTTTATAGTGTTTTTATCCAAAAAATGATCTAATATGTTCATTATAGTTAATAATTGTTCATATTTTCTATAGGCATGTATATTACTAATATATAAAGGGAAAACCCTACAGATAATAAATTTGGAATCATTAATGTTGCTATCATTTATATGGCTATATTTAATTTGAACATGGAAGAAATTGTTAAAAAACTGTGAACTGAGAATATATTTTGAAAATAAAATAATTGATAGAGAATAGTTATTAATGCCATTAATGCAGGGATAAAACTCTAAAATATAATTATATAAAATATATTTAAATTTTTCCATTACATGTTTATTTTAGTTTTTTTAGAAAGTATGAGATTCTCATCCCGCTGAATTTGGATACCCCAAATGTTTTTTTGGATCCAAATCATGTATTTATAACAAATCATCCACACATGATGTCCATTGAGAATTCATAATGCACTATAATAAACATTTTATAGATAAACGTAAAATTATACTTTTTATTTTATGTTATATAAAAAATATTATTATGATATGGTGATCTATAAATATCAACTAAATCATGGTATATGGTCAATGAATAAACATAATAAGCCTATTTATTTATTTAAATGAACTTATATTAAGGTATATATAGTAATATTTACCTATCGAAACATATTTCAAAAAAATTTACTTATTTTGATCAATGTTTCTATAGTGTTCGAAATAAAATATCAACAATAATTGTGCATACTTCATTTCAAAATTTAAGAAAGATATCAAATAAAATCAATAAAATGGCATCGCTATATAGGAATTTTCAATATAATTAAAATTTCATTAAAATATTTTATAATCAATTTTTATATATTTTCTCAGTACTACCATGATTGTAAACAGTCTAGGTATAAAAAAGAAATAAAATTGTTTAGAGACAAGTGGTCAGATTACGTGATGTCAGAATGTTTATTGATATAAATTTTAGTTGATTACCTATTATGTTAGAGATCAAGTACATGATATAACTTTATATATACATTTGGGATGTAAATAATAAGTAACATAATACATAGACATTATTTTTTCTAAAATAAAATTCATGTAGTATTGGAAATATGTTGTTTATAGTTTTATTCAAATCTAATATTTTTTATTTCCATACAAACATTTTTTCATGATTTCATCCTCCAATCCTTCCAAAGGAAGTTGAACCCCACTATTGATTTTATGACCCTCTTGATTGAGGATACAATGTTGATTATCCTCCTTTGCATATGGTTCATCCTCAGGATTGAAACAATATAAAACTATTGATTCAGTGTGTTACAACTTTAGTGTCTCATTGTGGTAAACTATTTTATGAGATCTCTATGTGAAAAAAAAATTCAAAACATTTATTTTTTTTGTACGAGGGGATATGGAAATGATTTTTTTTCAAGTGATTTCTAGGGGAAATAAAAAAAAGTTCCTTAAAAGCAAGACATTGTTCTATGGGAAACCATTTAATAATATATTGAAGTTGACAGTTGAGATTAAAGAGATAATATTATGAGAAAAATATCTTGAGATAATTAATGAACATTAAAACCCACCTACTTATTATAAAGATATATTACATCTTCAAATAAACCTTTCATATACATTTACTAAAGTGGTATCTTATGTGATTACTGATTATTCATATTTTTACTATGATTTTTAATTTATTTTTAATGGTATATGCACATTTCCCAAGTGACCATGCAATTATTTTCAATTTTTCACTGATTTCATTCCTCTAGGGAATGGGATGTGGTATTATAAATTACAAAACCTTTTGGTTATGACCCTGAAAAGTAATAAAGAATTGAGTTATTTATCAAAGAGAAGTATCATGGAAGGCTATGCTCTATGGATTCTGGTAAATCTAGTAACATGTCTAAATCTACTCATTCTAATTAGAGAGTGGACATTGAGGTTTTATATATGATAATGGTTGGAGGTAAATGGGTCAATGGACGGACCCATAAATCTAAATACATTATAACAACTATTTGGATGCAAATCACCCCTTTTAGTGCAGCAGTGTGCACCTTGGGGTTTTTCATTTTATGAAAGGGTTATGCCTTTTTTCTTGGTTTTTATTATGGTATTCAATCTATTATTCCCTTGTGTCCAAGAACTTTAGGTTTATAAGGCTGGATATTTAGCAATGAATAAACCTTACTCAAAATAATAAGAGTTTCAATATCAATTTTTTCCAATTTATATAGACTATTTTATATTAGTGAACCTTGTTTGGGGAAGTTAACTCCACAATTTTAAAGTAATTATTTTAATTTATGGTCTTGTTTTTATTTAACGAGTTTCTAAAAATGGTATGGGCCCTGTTACGGTTACATTCACCTCCTCCATGTGGCTTCCCCATTAGTACTAGATGTGTTTCTTTTTTGTCTTAATAATCACATTCACTAGGTGATGATATTGTTTTTCCCTTTTGTGATGACAATGCATTCTTTTAAAGAGGATTATTGGGCATAATGAAGATTGTGTGTGGATGAACTCCTTGGCCTCTCAACCTACTCTAAACCCCATGTTCTTATATACCTATCCTAGTCGAATATGGAAAGTGGTAACAATGATGTTTCGGGATTTGTGGTTTAACATTTAAAGGGATTCAATGTGCTTCTGGAGATGGCATGTTATCGTTGTGGTGGCTTCGGTTCTTCAGCCTCGGTGACAATGTCTTCATGTAGATACCTTGGACTCCCTATCAATAACATTGGAATCATCCTCCTCTTCTCCTCTCCAAGTCGGATCTCGAGTAGTGTTAACAATGAGGTTTTGGGATGTGTATATATTGGTTGTTTCTCTAGGCATGAGTCCTTCGATATAATTAGCATTATGATTTGGCATCGACTACATCCTTGGAGAAGTTACTTATGCTTAATAGTGGATTGAATCTTAAGATGGTGTCCCTATAAGAAGGATTTTTCTAGTATTTTTGGTTTTATGTGGTGTTAGGTTATGGTTTTTCATTGCAGTGATGATGGTTTCTGATGATCAATTGTCTCTAGAATCCTAATATGGTGATGAATTGGTGAAAATGATAATGACGATGGACGTTGATGATGGTTTATGTGTCTAATTGTGGAAGGAGACTTTTTGTGCCTTCGAGCGATGTTAGTGTATCCCAAAATGAGATATCCTCATTTTTTTGAATATTTGAATCTTTTTTTTTGAATTGGGATCACGCTTATTGTATCCCGCATAATGTTTTGAGTTTTTTCTACTTATCACTCAACCTCAAAGTGGCCATTTTGAAAACTATATAAAAAGATTATTTTCAAACAAAGATGTTGTAAATACTAATAGTTATGCCTCAACCATATCCTAACTTAATGTTGAAAATATAAACTAGTAACTAACTATGAAATAATTTAAACTATGGTTGGAATTTGAAAATGTTGAGAGGTTGATTGATCTCTATAAGTTAATACATTAATTTATTATTATTTTTCCCTTAAGGATATATATCAATGGTAGTTCACTTACTTTTATGTGGTTTCTAGGTCAATCTAAAAATTTTATATTTTTTCAACAATCTATAATTCATTTTTGGTGTGTGAGAATTGAACACATATTAATTTGACACATAATGTGGCTGATATGACTCAATGTACGTGTTTTCATATTAGAAAAGAGTCATTTTACTCTAAAACGTATGTGAAATATCTAAAACTAAATAAATGATCTTAGATTATCATTATACTTTTTGAAAATGATCCATAATTTATATTTGATGTGTAGAATTTACCACACATAAATCAAACATGTGAGGTGGCTGGTATGACTCAATTTTTATCTTTTCAATATAAAAGTGTCATTTTAGTCTAAAATGTGATTTATATGGACAAAATCAAGAATAAGGGATCATATTAAATTTGTATTATTGAAAAATTGTCTATGATTCATTTATGATGTGTGGGAATTGAACATATGTCATTCAGACACACGATGTGACAATTATGACTCAATGTGTGTGTTTTCACTTTAAAAGTGTAATTCTAGTCTAAAACATGCAGTACATAGAAAAAATAGAGAAAATGTGATCAAATTGTCTTCATATTTTAGGAAAACATTCCATAATTAATTTTTAACATGTTAGAACAAATAACATATCAATCTTATACTCGATGTGACCAGTATAACTCAAAGTGCGTACTTTCACAATAAAAAAGGGCCATTTTATTCTAAAACATGCATCCTGTATCTAAAACCAAGAAATAATTATATTGTCTTGATAATTTAGAAAAATGATACGTAATTAATTTTTAACATGTAGTAATTGACTAAAAATAAATATGATAAACGACATGGCCGGTATGAATCAATGTTTGTGTTTTAAATATAAGTGTCATTTTAGTCTATAAAGTTATCTGTATCGCCAAAACTGAAATAACAAGATCATATTATGTTTATACATTCTTATAATGATCCATAATTTATTTTTGATGTGTATGAATTTTTCGCACATCAATCTAATGTTTGTCATAGCTGGTATGAATCAAATTGCTCATTTTCAGTATAAAGTGTCATTATTGTCCAAAACAATATTTGAATAGCCAAAAACCTGAAAATGAGATCTTATTATCTTGATAATTTTCTATAATGGTCGATTATTTATTTGTGATGTATATCAATCGAATGAAAATAAATCGGGAACATGATGTGGCTGCTATGACTTGAAGTGCATGTATATATATTAAAAGTGTCATTTTACTCTAAAATATGTGTCACATAGATAAAAATGAGAAATAAAAATCATATTATCTTAAAAAAATTATAAAATTTATTCATAATTCCTTTTTGATGTGTAAGAATAAACTTATTGTCAATCTGACACATGATGTACCTGGTATGACTCAAGGCGTGTGGTTTCATATTAAAAATGTATAATTTTACACTAAAACACATATCACATAACCAAAACTGAGAAAAAAAGATCGGATTATCTTTATAATTTAGGAAAACCAACCATAATTCATTTATGATATATTGGAATTGACAACATGTCAATTAGACACATGACTTGGTGTGTATGACTCAAATTGTGTGTTATTAATATAAGTCTCATTTTAGTCTAAAATGTGATTGACATGGCCAAAACTGATAAAATGAACTCAGATAGTCTTGATATATTAGGATAATGATCCATAATTAATTAATGTAAACGATCATAATGGTAATGATAAAATACATGCCATACAAATAAAGAATCTCCCAATGTGGATAGTATAACTAGTGTAATAAGAAACAGATATATAAATGGATAAACAGTAGGGCCTTTGGAGTCTGCTCTAGTCTGCTACTATCTCTTTTCTCAACTAATCAGTCATCCAGTTCAAGGCACATTACCTTCACTAGATCCTTCATGAAATCTACAATTTCATCAAAATGGCCGAGTATGGTGTGAGTATAAGACTTATTATAATGCCACCAATGCATCATCAACAAATGTGCTCATGTAAAACAATTTATTCTATAGTACGAATCAATGTGTGACAAGAATAAGAATATAATAGAAAATCAAACATCCATGCACTAACCAAGTCAGCACAAACCCCCAGTCATACCATCTTCGAGGCCATGTCGGAAAACATAGGAACAATCATTGGAACGTCTCAATGTCAAAGCCATCCCCAAGCTACTAGACAGTCGTGCAGGACCCATCCTATAGGTTAGACCACACTAGGCCTTCATGACCCAATTATATATATATCACAATATAGACAGCCTCATGATACTGAATAGTTGTTCTAGCCCTAGGCCTCTAGGCTAGAACACATTGGGCCATCTTTCCCCAGAACTATGTCCAGGTTAGGTCACATATACCATCACGCCCCCACTATTTCCACGTAGGTCTAATCATTCATCATCACCATGCCCCTAGGTCAGGTGTATCACAAACTAGCTTTGGTACCATGGTAACCTGATAACTATGCTAGCATTTACATGGCCTGAAGATTATTCTCGATCCCCACAGGTTGGGGGAATGTACCTGGAATCATACTAAATAAAAGTGGGAATGAATTTTCCACAAAACTTATTGAAGAAAAAAAAACTCAATAATAATACAAAAGAAACTCTATAAGGAAAAGTGTGCCATATGTCAAACGGCTATAAACAATCCAATGTACTACCACAAAGTACCTTAAAAATAGGATAATTTCCCAAGTCCCAACATATGCAACTCACTAAGACCAAGGATTAGTAAATACTACCACCTCCATGTGTCACGTTACCCTTTTTCAAATCAGGAAGAAGATAATCTACAAACAATCTAATTCATAGGTAGGGTTTGAGATAAATTACTAGTAGGGTTTCACTAAGGATTCCATCATAAGATTCCATATTTAATTAACCAGATCAATCATTCAATCTTAAATAAATAGGTTTGTAATTTCAAATTCATATTTAAACAACCATGATTTACATTTCAAATGATGGAAATCTTATAAAAAATTTCTTAAGAAACATTTTATATAAAATAGATTATATAAATCATAATATATGTGTAACAATTTAAAGTAAACAATGGAATATATTTAAAATACAAACATGTGATCAACATATTCATGTTCCAAATATATGATATTTACAAGTTACATCATCCTCACACACTCAAAGGTGATTCATGGAAATATTTATATTCACACATCCCTTTGATACTAACTAAAGAGAACTCATCACCATCCCATCATGGATGTGACCAACTGTACTATGTTTTGTATTAGTTGTAAAGTGTCAAAAGTGTGTTATCCCAATAACTCACTAACTACCTTGTCTTGGATGTACACTAATACAAAAAATTATGGGATTTTTATTTCAAAATTGTTTAAAATATTTTTCATCCAATTATCTATTTCAAATGTTCTAGTTTTTTTTAAAAACCAGCAGACGAGTTTTTAATGAAAACATGCCTTTTTCGAAGATAAAACCCTAGTGTTTCTATCAAAAACCATTATAGTCCAATTTTCTAAAATACCAACTTGAAAAAAAAAATCATAAAATCAATTTCTCAATTTAAATTCTAAAATTTTACATCAATTTCAAAAATGCACCCCAATTCAATGGAATTGAGTGTTTTCCTAATTTTATGCCAAATCAAATCCCAATCCCCCAATCCAAGGGGATTGGGTTTTTAATAAAAATAATTGAAATAAATTTAAATCAATTGAATTTAAATCAAACAATATAAATTAAAACATGAAATCTATGTTTAGTTAAATTGTTCAATCAAAATGGAACCACCTACCTCAGGAACAAGGGATCTCGAACCACAAACCACTAATTAGTAAAATCCAATGAAGAATGTTCGAAAAAAAGAATCAATGAATCAATCATAGGTTTAATATCTAAAAAAAGGTCATAAGATCTTCCAATAGAATAAAATTTCGATAAACCCTAGGGAGTATAAGAGAGAGATAGTAGGAGAAAGAGAACAGGAAGAGGAAAACTAGTGGGAGTATATCAAAACATTGATCACCAAGCATCGATCCTAGTTTGGAGGGGTGTATAGAAGAAAAATTATTCTTGGTAGATCCCTTGGAATAAAGATTTTTAAAGGGGTTATAAAGTTCCATCGAGAATCTAAAAGAGGGTTTTTGAGAATTATAAAATTAAATTTCAGACTGAAAAATCATGTATGCACGGTTTCTTGGGAAGATAAAATAGTTTAGATAGACCGTGTGACCTATTTGTGTTCCCCTTTTGTTGAGGTGCATGAATTATACTATTTAGGCACATGGTTTATCAAACCGTTCACAAAATGTACAAAAACCCACTATCTTGATTTTCATGTTTTTCTCTAATAGGGAACACAGTTTGGGAAAAACATATTCTAATTGTGAACAACATCAAAACATTAAAAAAATTCGTAATTTCTCCCGAAACAACCTCAAATAAAACCCAGCCAAATCATGATCAAAATATGGGTTTAATAATACCTAAAAAAGTAACAGGATGTTATAACCCCCCTAGTATAGGAACTTTCTATCCTCAAAAATCATATGAAGAAGATTTCATGCCAAAATAATTAGGCCATTTCTCACTTATCAGTGGATCCCCCTTTCACATCTCATGATTATCTGAACAATTATTCCATAGAACTCGAAACAAATGTATCATCCTCCCATGATGTACCTTTTTTCAGAATCAACTATCCTAAATAGACGTTTAGTCATAGATAAATCAAGTTCAACCTCAAGATCACTCCATCTCAGAAAATGATATGGATCAAAAAGATATTTCCATAGCTCAGATACATGGAAAATGTTATGTATTGACATAATATATGGTGGTAGTGATAACTGATAATACACTATACCCACCTTATCAATATCCTCAAAAGGTCCCACTAAATTAAGAGAAAGATTCCCATGCCTCCCATACCCTCGATGAACCAAATAGGATGAAACATTCAAGTACACCAAGTCACCAACTGAAAACATAAATGGTATACAATGATAATCAACAAAATACTTGTTCATAATTTGTGCTATCAACATTCTCTAACAAGTCAACTGAATCATTGATGTCATCTCTTGAACCAAGATCAGACCAACCAAGAAATGTTTACCAATATCTGATCAAAACAACAAAGATCTACAAGGGTGGTCATGCATAGACTCAAAAGGTGACATTATGATCAATTTGGTAACTATTATTATAATAAAACTCAACCAGTCCCCAATGGAAATCAGAAGCCCAACCATAGTCGAGTATACAAGAATGATGAATATCCTCAAGAATATGTATAGCTATTTCTATATAACCATCTTACTGGGGATGGTATACCATACTAAAATAGACCTAAGATACCAGTACATCCTAAAGGACTCTCAAAAAATGAGAATTCAACCAAGGATCCCTATCAGAGACTGTAGTAGGTGAAACTCTGAGCAAATGAATAATCTCATTCACTAATGATTTAATAACTTTTCATCTTTGGTTGTATCATGAATGGGTATAAAGTGAGATGATTTCATCATCCTCTCTATCAAAACCCATATCATGTTCTTATTTCTCTGGGTATTTGGCAACCCAACAACAACTTATATATATATTTCATCCCACTTCCAAGTCGTAACTGGATGTGTATGTATAAACCTCAAAGGTGTCTGGTGCTCGACCTTGACCTTCTGGAATGTATAACAATGGGTGAAAAATTAAACAATGCCACATCTCATACCTAGCCACCATAACTAATGTCGCGTGTCATAGAACATATTTTTGGTTTCTGGGTGCACTTACCACTATGAAATATAGAAATCCCCCATCATATCATTCCTTACTATTAAACGCCAAAAAATTCTAATAGAAAAAAATTCCCTTGGTAGAGAATGGCCATTCATGTATGGTCTCCCCACCATATAGAGAGTCTCTAATGCCATATAACTCATCATCAAGATGTTGTTCCTGAAGAATAATAATGATAAGAGTAGGTGTCATCCTAACATTGGCCAAGAAAACATCGACCCCTAATTCCCGAAATCTAATATGAAATTATGAAAAAAGATCTATAATGTTCCACTCTTCTAAATATTATTTCACTACCTCAGTTAGAGGTTTAGTTCTCAACATATCTGTGATGTCTTTCAGTTTTCTTGGGGTACAGGTGATGTCAAATTCAAAAGACTATAGGTATTCCACCCAATTCCTCTAGAAGAGATTAATTTCATTCTAAGAGAATACATAACTCAAGATCTTGTGGTCTAAAAACACAGAAACCTTTAGACATAATGCTAATGCTACAAACTCTTATGAAAATTCATCATAGTTGTGATTTCAAGGTTATGGGTCAAATAATTCTTCGAGTTTGGTCTAAGATAACAAGAACCATATGCAATGACATGATCACTCTATATAAGAACACATCCCAATACTCAACCTAAATCATCATAGATGACCACACCCCCCTACCAAGACTTTAGAAGAGTCAACATCGGTGTAGTAGTCTACAGATGTTTCAGATCAATAAATTAACTCTTAAATTTTTCATCCCATAGAATCTTTACTCACTTATGAGTTAGAGAAGTAATCTGAGAAAAAAAATATTAAGTTGTTCTTAACAAACCGAAGATAATACCCAGCTAATACCAAGAATATTTTAATCTCGAAGACATTTAATGGTTGTTCCCATGTCATAACAATCTTAACCATTTTAGGATCAACTAAATTACAATGTTCTGACACCATGTGTCCCATGAATTTCACATCCCCAATCTAGAAATCACATTTCAAAATCTTGTCATAAAGATAGTGATTTCTCTACAATTACAGAACTTCTCTCAAATAACATGCATGACCATACACAAACATAGTAAACAAATATTTTATCCACAAATACCACCACAAAATTATCAATATACTAATGGAAAATATGATTCATTAAAGACATAAAAAATGTAGGGTAATTAGTTAGACCAAATGGCATGACAAGGTACTCATAATGGTTATACCTATTCCGAAAGGTTGACTTATGAACGTTAGATTCTATTATTCTCAACTCATGGTAACCAGACTAAAGATCAATATTCTAGAACAGATTTTCCCCCTTTCAAATGATAAAAATAACATCAATCTATAGCAACGGGGACTTTTTATTTATCGTAACATGATTGAGTTTTGAGTAATCAATGCAAAGGAAATGTGATCCATCAAATTTCTCAGTGGAGAGAATTGGTGCTTTCCAAGGTGACACACTCAGTAGTATAATGCCTTTTTCTATTAGACTATCCAATGGAGTTTTCAACTCTTTAATTTTATTTGGATCCTTACAATAAGAAGGAATAAATATTGGATTAATACCATGCACTAAATAGATAGAAAACTCTACCTTCTTTACTGGTGGAAAACCATAGAAGTTTAAAGGAAAAATATCATGAAAATCGATAAAAACTGGAGGGAGATCAGTGCTAAAATATTCTCACTCTAGATTCAAGGGGAACCCATATATTACATTCCCAAACTCTAGAAAAGAAGGCCCAGCTCTGCTCGACCTCAGGTTCCATTCTACTTGAAATACACGATACACCCCATTGAGTGTAGTAAAGGAGACCCATTAAAGATAGAAATAAATTTGGGCTTTATTGGTAATGAGATAATCCATCCCAAAAATGATATCAATAGGATTCAATTCAAGAACTAGAAAATCCTAATAAATGTCAATCTCTGAAAAGTAGAAGACTCAAATAGGACAACAGAGGCCATTCCCTATCTTCATTCTGAGGGGAATAGTCATATCCATCAGATAAGATAAAAGCTCTATAATAATATTAAAGAGATTCAAAATACAATTTTAAATGAATGAATGAGACACACAAAAATCAAAAAAAGCTCTCACTAATAATGAAGATATATTTA
Organism: Viscum album; assembly: GCA_963277665.1. Lineage (NCBI taxonomy): Eukaryota > Viridiplantae > Streptophyta > Magnoliopsida > Santalales > Viscaceae > Viscum > Viscum album. The sequence goes on from OY728147.1 coordinate 1,333,062,294, forward strand.
TGGTACCTCTCACAGTCAACAGACCCATATCTTATTCCTCCGAAGAATATTCTATTGCCTGAGGAATCATTATTCTAGATGATTGTGGTTGGAACCCCATAGTCCTTGAATCATCTGATAGCACTGTAGTACTTGATGGCATAGATAATAATGTTACACTATGGATATTAGAATATACATAACAGAAATTCTACAAGTGACCTAAGCATCAGTAAGAACCACATACCCTGTATGCCTCAGTGCAAACCCATTTTCAGTGCCCAGTTTTTCCACATTTTTATAAAATCAAAGGGCCTATTCCAAGAACTGTAGGATTTTTAGAAGAACCCTAATGTTGTGAACCACCATGATAACCACCATGATTCTTCATTCCTCTGAAGTAACTCACAGATCTATCACTGGGTTATAAAGGAACTTCCATAAACCCTAACTCACCAGCCAATTCCATCTCAACCATTAATGATTTATCAATAACATTAGAATAAAAAGTTAGATTTATCAAGAAACCCTATGAATTAATATCAGATCTAAGTTCTATCTCAAAATTTCATGTATTTATCTTCTCATTCAATACTATCTCAGGTAAAAACTAAAAAGGCCAAAAAAATAATTTGTATATTCTATCATAGTCCTGTTAGCCAACTCGAGTATGAAAAAAGCTATATCCTTGGACAATACCATCCAATCTAGATAGAAATGTTCAGTAAAAAGAGATTTAAAAATTATTTCCACTCAAATACCGCATGCTTCTCTATCACCACCATCGTGTCCCACCATATACTGATAGATCCATCTTTCTTGAAGGTGGAACATTTCACCAAGATAGAATCAAGTGTCTCCAAAAACTCAAATAAAAGTTCAACCCTTATCAACCAATCCTCAACCACATGAGGATTGTTTGATCCTTGGAACATTGGGGTCTTGTAGGGAAGGAATTCTTCAGCATGAATCTTAAATCCATACCTCCGAGGCCTCACAACTGGAACCTTAATGGGAATGGGTGTCGGTGATTGTCCTAGATCTTGTATAGAAATCACAACAACCTCCACCAGATTATGGTCCATGGGAGGATCAACTCGTGGTGGTTGATCAACAGCTTCCTCCTTGATCTGATCCACATGTCTTCTTGGAGGCATGATGCAGCACAACATCACCATACTATGTTGAAGACATCATAACGTTACATAGATCAATAATAAAAAAAAATCAATCTGTAAATTAATCATGAGAGATAGATAAACAAAATTTGTATTCCAATATATCCAAACAACATAGGGGAAATACTAGAACTAATCATCAGGACACATTTCCCAAACCACCCCTGGTGACTTAAAGTTAATTATGGTGAGAGTGGATTGGGAACTCAATCATAACAACAAATTATATCCTAAAAATAACACAAACAACATATTAACATCAAGAGAAGACGCTCAGCCTAGATATTTGATACCACTTTATTACGAACCATCTTAAGTACCTTGGTAACATGATAACTGAAATGCCAGTAACATGACCCAAAGGGTGGTCATAATCCCCTTGGGTTGGTTATATGAACCTAGCATCATAAAAATTAATAGTGGGAATGATTTTTACACAAACATTATGGAAGAAGTATAAACAGATAAGAACGCATACAAAAGAAACTCCATAAGGATAAGTGTATCAATATTCAAATGGGTATAAACAACCCAAAGTACAAAATAAAAATACATGAAAATTAAGATAACATCTCAAGTCCCAATGAACATAAATCACCAATCCAAAAGATCAATAACTACTACTATCTCCAAGTGGTGCCTTACCCTTGCTTGAATTTGGAAGAAGATAATCTAAAAACACCCAAAAACTTCGGTAGGGTGTGAGAAAAAAATCCCAATAGGGTCTCACTAAGGACTCCATCATAAGATTCCACTTTTAATTAACCAAATAAATCTTTAGATTGTAAATAAATAGGGTTGGAATTTCAAAAAAACAGTTTAAAAAATCATACTTAACATATAAAATGATGTAAATAATTTAAAAATGTCCTAATAAACATTTTATATAAATCAAAATACATGTAAAATAGTTTACAATAAACAATAGAATATATTTAAAATACAAACAAGAGAGAAACATGGTCATGTGCCAAAGGTAAGATAGTTCAAGGAAATGATATCCTCACACAATTGAGGTGAATTATGAAAATATGTGTATACACACGTCCCTTTTATACTGACCAAGAGGACACATAACCATCCCATCAGGGATGTGACCTGCTGTTTTAGGTTTTTTTAGTTTTAAAGCATCCGAAAAGTGTTATACCAATAAATCACTAACTACCTAGGCTTTTATTATCTCTAATAAAAATCAATGATGGGACATTTATTTTAACACTATTTAAAATAATATTCATCTGATTATCTATTTCAAATATGTCAATTTCCAATTAAAAACTAACACATTGTTTTTTTAATAAAAACATGCTTTTTACAAGATAAAACCCAATATTGTGTATCAAAAACATTTTAGGAAATTTTTCCAAAAAATATTGAAAAAAATCCCATAAAATCAATTTCATAAATTAAATTCAACAATTTCAATTCCACAATTTTCAATATGTTTTAAAAACACACCCCCAATTCAATGGAATTGTGGGTATTACAAATTTTACTAGTAAATCGACACCAAATCCCCCAATCCATTTTGATTGGGTTTTCAATAAAAAAAATTAAAATAAATTTCAAATAATTAAATTTAGATCAAACAATTAAAATTATATATATCAATTTTGGGTTAATTAAATTGGCCAATCAAAATGGAACCACCAACCTCGAGATCATGGGATCTTGAATAAAAAAACCCTAATTGGGAAAGTCCAACTAAGAATGTCAAAAATGAGAATCCAATGATAAAACATAGGTTTAAGATCAAAAAAATATTTGATCTTCCAAAAGAATGGTGTTCCACAAAACCATAGGGAGGATAAGAGAGGGGGGAGAAATAGAATGGGGAGATGGACCCTACCATGAGGAGATCAAACATCATTCACAAAGATTCGATCAGCTTCTGTAGGGGTGTAGAGGGACCAAAATAAGTTCTTAGGAACTCCCCTAGAATAATGGGTCATGAAGATGTTACATAGTACATTCGACCATCTATAATAGGGATTTATGGGATTTTATAATTAAATTTCAGATTAAAAATCACATATGCACAGTTTCCTGGGTAGAGCTACACGATTTAGGCAAACTGTGTGCCCTCTTCATGCACACCTTTTTTTTAGTTTCATGGATTATACTAAGTGTGTGCATGACTTGTAAAATTTTTCACCAACTGTGTAGTGGTTTGCTCTAGTTGGGTGAACAGTCTGCCCAAACTATGTTCCAACTGTGCACATCCCTAGATCATTCAAAAAAATACAAAATTTATCCCGAAAAAACATCAAACAAAATCCAATCAATGAATGATTAGAATAGGGGTTTATAAATACCTAAAAAAGTAACAATATGTTACAAGTCCACACTAGGACATAATGCCCTGTTGTATGTCTTGGTCTCATCATCAAGTCACATGAAGCATATGAATATGCTCCCCCTATAGGGATACAGATCCACAATGGGTCCACCGATCTCATAGGTACTATGCACAAGCAACAACAACACAACATATATCATGGAAATAATGGAATCATATCAATTCCATTTATCAAGAAACACATATCGATGAACACATATAAATTCCCATATCATGAGAAAATATAGAATCATCATAAATACAACATGTGAATAAAAAATCAACATGAAATTTAGTTATCTGGGAAATTATCAGGGAGAAAGGTCAAACTGTGTCACGGGCTACACATACCCATAAGTAATCACAAGTCAAATATATATATTAAATATTCCAACATGATAATCATATCATAGAAACATGTATAAGAAGATCCCATGAAAGTATAGAACTTCCTACCACATGGTTTTCCATGTCAACATTGAGGTTTACAAAGGCTTTCTTTACCCGAACCACGCTCACACACAACTAGAAGAAAATTTCATTCCAACAACTCCTTAAACATACTCATTTAAAAATTATTTAGAATTATATCTATCATTGATAATTAGAAAGATTAAATTAAACGTGAATAAATTACCTCACCACCTTCAAAAAAATCTTATGAATAAAATTCTACTCAATGAGATGAATCCAACTATACTATCAGTGTGTAATTCTGATCAAAATCACAACATATATTGAATTTAGAAGTTTTAATGAATAATAAAATGAAATATAAATTAAGATAGAGGGAGTTAGAGGACGAGGGTGATGTAAAACATAGGGTGGAATTCTTCCAATGCCTAATCCCTTAGTCCCCTCCCCCCTTGTCACCCCATTTTAATGTAATTTCTAACTAATAAATCATTAATTTCCTATCTATCCTCATGCATCTAATATCAATTAAATATTTTAGAATTTATTATTTTAATTCTCATTTATCTAAATTTATTTATTTGATATCCATCACATATACACTTCATGTGTTTCTTTTAAATTATGCTCTTAAACATGTAATAGATGATCCAATTAATATATATATATATATATATTCACATCAGATATATATACACACACACGCGCATGTAAATATATACACCCACATATATATATATTTATTAAACCCATATATACACATTACATATATACACACATCTGTACATACACCTGCACATATATATATATATAATTTAATTTTCTGCACAAAAATATTATTTTTACAAATTAATTATTATTATTATTATTATTATTAAATATTCCTCAACATTTCCAAAATTAAAATTTCAAATTAATCTTCTGTTTCATTTGAATCATAATGGCAGATTGATTATATTCTTCAAATTAAGGCATCGCATATTTTTAATCGGTTAAAAATGATGTATTTTGAAGCTTTCGGATTGATGTGGTGTCATCAATGGTGTTGTCCATGTTGAAACATTGAAGAATATGATTTAATTTTCAAATTATTAAATTTTAAGTAATTAAAATCAGTGTAATAATATAATTAAATATTAAAATGGTATTATCATATGTGATGTTGGCAAACACCTGACATGCATTAAAAATTATATCCTCCCTAGGATAAACCCCACACCCTGGACCTAATGGTGGATTCATATTTCTCCTAAGACATGCGATTGGGAGATATTAAATTATTTGGAAAATATATATATATATATATATAATAAAAATATAAAATAACTTATCTTCACATGCGATCTAACCAATCTTCTGACACAAGAAAATGTTATACCCCAACTAGGATAAACCTTATGTCCTAAAGGTAACGATGGTCTCAAATTTCTCATAAGACACAATATTTGAGATATATTTAATTATTATTCATAAATAATGCATGCATAATATAAAATATTTAATATTTTTATTGCATCTCTATAGAGGTTCTACGGACCTCCAAATCTTGCACAAACTTAGCGCCTTAGTTTAAAAATATTCTATATAATATTCAATGATTCTATCTAGAATTTTACCTTCGTGAAAGGTCTATAAAACATTTGTTAAATGATCATTATTGAAAATTTATATTTTCACATAAAAATACTTATAAATCATTACTACAAAAAATCTGGCATTAGAGGTAGTTTTTTCTTCAATTGACGGTAGTTTTAACTGCCACATAATTATTTAGCAGTGGTTATTAAAACAGATATGAATTTCACAGTCACCAGTCATTCCATGGAAGTTTTCTTCATTTCATGGAAGTTTTTGTATGTGTCATTTATAGAGAATTTAGTAGTTGTTTCAGTTTTATTTAACCGCAATTTCAATTTTATTTAGAAATGGTTTTTTTCAAAAAACAAATTAAGACAAAAATAAAAAAGAAACGATGAACCTAACCATGACAAATAAGTTTAATGACTATTATGTTTAAAAGTGGTTACTATTAACCACTGATAATTAGTATTTTCATTAATTTCTTTAGCGGTGGTTTTTATAAACCATCGCTAAATATTTATTTTAATTTTTTAGAAAAATATTTAATCAAAAAATATAAATAAAAAAACATGAACTTGTAATAAACTAAAGAAAAAATTCACGATAAATCCATTACACATACATCATAAGTACACAATAATATATATATATATATACATCCATGGTTAGAATAAAATCAATCACCATAACCCGAGTCAACCCATACATTAGTCATCAATATATACATATAAAATATGTCCAATACAAACCCATTCCCAATATATGTCCACCTCGTGACCTCAAATGCATTCATCTGCCTCTACGTCATCTCATCACATGAAACCATCCACATTATCTCATCCGAATAAATCAAAATTACAATAGAATAATTGATAAAATTTAAATATTACATGGAAACTAAGAACTATCATGATTTCCTTCTAAAACATTTCATGGATTATAACGGTCAACATCATGGCTACGATCATCATCTGTCAACTACCATAAAAATCATAACATTTAAGAAAAAAAATATGAAAAATAAATGACACATAATATATTCATAATGTAGCACATAATTTTTTTTTAATTATGCAGAAGATATATTAACATAAAAAAATAACATGTCATTAAAAACAATTTGAAAACATAAACTCAACTATTTACGATATCATTCAACACTTGAAACTGAACATGAATAAATATATAACATTCTAATTAATTTTTTAATCAACATTCAGTGAGATTGAAATTTACATGATAAGAAAATTTCAAATAATTTGATATAACATCATGTCCTATATTTCAAAAATAACACAATGGTGGTTGTACCATGATTCCACATCATTATAAGATCTTTTTCTATTTTTTTTGACTATTACATGCATGTTTTAGTGTTTTAAAACACTAAAAACACATTTAAAGGCATCCTATGAAAATTGTAACTCAGAATGATGTTTTTCGGTTCATATATTTCAAAATTACATATAATTTTTTTACTATGATTTTACATAAATTTTACATCACTTTCATGTTTTTAACCCCCGACATACATTTTTAAAGGCTTCAGTACCTTTAAAAACTAAATACACGGCCATTCTAACAACACTACATGGTAGATTGATGTGTTATCTACGTGTATACATAAAAAATAACTCAAATGTTGTTTTCACATGATTTCACATCAATATAATGTTTTTTTCTATGGTTTGGATCACTACATGCACATTTTTCTATTTAAAAACACTAAAAATTCACTTACGAGAACCCTAAGAAAATCATAATTTGGAATGAGATAATGTCAGATCTTTAATTTCAAAAATAAATCAATGGTCATTTCCCTATAATTTAAAATCAATCCAACATCTTTTTCCTTGTATTAATCCCAAATACATGTTTGTAGAGGATTCGGTGCCATTAAAAACTGTTTACTAAGTCATTGTAACCACACTACATGTAGGATTGACTTTGTATCTACATATACACATCATGAATAACTGAATACTGGTTTTTCCATTATTTCACATCAATTTGAGGTTGTTTTATATGTTTTGGATCATTACACACATGTTTTAGTGTTTTAAAACACTAAAAATGAGTTTACGAGAATCCTGGGGAAACCATAAATAGAATGATGTATCATCAGATCTTACATTTTAAAAAAAAATTGATAATAATTTTTCTATAATTTCATATAAATCTGACATTGTTTTCCTCATTTTTACCCCCCGACACACATTTTTAAAGGCTTCAGTACCATTAAAAATAGTTTACCAAGTCATTCTAACCACACCGCATGTTAGATTAATATGTTGTCTAAGTATAATTGTCATAAATAACTCAACAATGTTTTTACTATTATTTAAATCAATATTAGTTCGTTTTCTATGGTTTTGATTGTTACAGAATGTTTAAGTATTTTAAAACACTAAAAACATGTTTATGGGCATCATATGAAAACCATGACTTGGAATGACGTGTCATTAGTTCCTATATTTAAAAAATCAATCATAGACTATTTTACTCTGATTTCATATCTATCAAACATCATTTTTTAACTTTTGAACCCCCAACACACGTTTTTAAGGGCCATGGTACCTTTAAATACTATTTACCGAGTCATTTCGATCACACATCATGTCAGATTGATTTGTTGTCTACACGTACACATTAAAAATAACTCAATAGTGGTTGTCTCATGATTTTACATCAAAATGAAGTTTTTTTTATGGTCTAGACCATTACACGCATGTTTTAGTGTTTTAAAACAATAAAAATACATTTATGGGAATCTGAGGAAAACCGTAACTCCAAATGGTGTTCTATCAGTTCCTATATTTTAAAAATCAATAAATGGTCATTTTACACTATTTTCATATCCAATGGATGTTTTTTCCTCGTTTTGACCTCCTGACGCACGTTTTTAAGGGCTTCAGTACCTTTAATAACTATTTATCGATTCATTCTAACCACACTGCATGTCTGATTGATGTGTTGTTTATGAATACATGTCACAAATAACTCAACGGTAGTTGTACAATGATTTCATGTCAACATGTGGTCAGTTTATATAGTTTATACTATTATATGCCCATTTTATTGTTTTAAAAATCTAAAAACTCAATTATGGGAATCCTAGGACAACCGTAACTTGTAATGATATGTCATTGGTTCCTAAATTTCATAAATCAATCAATCGTAATTTTACTCCGATTTCATGTTAATCCAGTATCATTTTTCTAGTTTTGAAACTCTGGATCATGTTTTTAAAGGATTTAGTACCTTTATAGATTGTTTATCCAATCATTATGACCACACTACATGTCAAATTGACATATTATTTGCACGTACACATCCAAAATAACTCAACAGTGGTATTTCAATGATTTCATGTCAATTATAGGTCTCTTTCTATAGTTTAGACCATTACATGCATATTTTTGTGCTTTAAAATACTAAAAATGAATTTATGGGAATCCCGGGAATATTGTAACTTGGAATTACAATTCTCTAGTTCTTACATTTCTCAAATAAATTGATGATCATTTTTCTCGGATTTAATGTCAATCCAACACCATTTTCTTGGTTTTAACCCCTCGACACACATTTCTAAAGGATCTTGTACCTTTAAAATCCATTTATCAAGTCATTGTGACCACACCTCACATTTTATTGACTCTTTATCAGTGTGTAGAAATTAAAAATAACTCAACAGTGGTTTTCTCATGATTACACATCAATCTGAGGTTTTCTTCAATGGTTTGGACCATTACAACACATGTTTTATGGTTTTAAAACACTAAAAATGTGTTTATGGGTATCCTAGAAAACCATAACTAAAAATGACATTTTTTTAGTTCCTACAATTCAAAATAAATTAACAGTTGTTGTCCCCTGATTTCATGTCAATCCAACATCGTTTTCCCAGTTTTAACCCCCCAAAAAACAATTGAAGATTCTTTGATACCTTTAAAAACTATTTATTAAGTCATTATAACCACACAACACATCAAAATGATGTTTTTTCTTCACGTACATATCAAAAATAACTCAACGAATGTTTAACCATGATTTCACATCAAAATGAGGTCATTTTCTATGGTCTGGACTATTACACACATGTTTTACTGTTTTAAAACACTAAAAACATGTTTACGAACATCCCAAGAAATCCATAAGTCGAAGCGATGTTTTATAAGTTCATAAATTTAAAAAATAAATCAAGAGTCATTTTCATCTAATTTAATGTCAATCTAGTATCATTTTCCTAGTTTTTATCCCCCAACACCTGTGTGTAAAGGCCTAGGTGCCTTTACAAACTGTTTACTGAGTAATTCTAACCACACCACATGTCTTATTGACATTCTATCTGATAATACACATCAAAAATGACTAAATGGTGTTTTTTCCGTTATTTTAAATCAATTTGAGGTATTTTATATGATTTGGACCATTATATGCATGTTTTAGTGTTTTAAAATGCTAAAAATTCATGTATAGACATCCTGAGAGAATCATAACTCAGAATGAAAAGTCTTCAGTTCCTACATTTCAAAAATCAATTGACAGTTTCCATATTTTGATTTCATGGAAGCGCGATATCATTTTCATAGTTTTAACCCCCTAACACACGTTTTTAAAGGCTTTGATGCCTTTAAAAATTGTTTATTGAGTCATTATGACCACACCACACGTTGGATTGATGTTTTATCTATGCATAAATATCACAAATTACTCGAAGGTGACTTTCCTATGATTTTACATCAATATATAGTCTTTTTCTATGGTTTGGACTGTTTTACTCATGTTTGGTGTTTTAAAACACTAAAAATACAGTTATGGGTATCCAAATCAAACTATAACTCATAATGATGTTATTTTGGATCCTACATTTCATAAATAAATCATTTTTCATTATCATTTAATCTCGTTTCAATAAAATATCGTTTTTCTGGGTTTGATCCCTTGATATGCGTTTCTAAAGGCTTTAATACTATTAAAAACTGTTTACCGAATCATTTTGACCACATCGTATGTTGGATTGATGTGTTGTTAGTGTGTATATGTCAAAATAACTCAAAATTTATTTTCTCATTATTTCACATCAATATAAGGTATCTTCATATGGTTTGTACCATTACACAAACGTTTTAGTGATTTAAAACACTAAAAACATGTTCATGAGAATCCCAAGAAAATCATATCACATAATGACATGTAGTCAGTTCCCATATTTCAAAAATAAATTTGTGGCCATTTTCCTCTGATTTCATGGTAATCTACTGTCTTTTTTTTTTGACAACCCAACATATGTTTTTAAAGGCTCTTACACCTTTAAGAACTGCTTACCAAGTCATTATAACAACACCACATGTTGGATCGACATGTTTTATATTCCTACACATAAAAATTACTCAAATTAGGTTTTCCAAATATTTCATGTTAATATTAGGGAATTTTCTATATTTTGGGCTATTACACAGATGTTTTAGTATTTTAAAACAGTAAATACATTTTTATGGGAATATAGGGTATACTATAACTTATAATGACATGTAATCAGTTCTTATATTTAACATATGAATCAATGATCATTTTCATCATCTTTCATGTTTATCTGAAATTGTTTTCTAGTTTTACCCCCCCCCCCAACTAAATACATGTTTTTAAAGGTTTTCGTATCTTTAAAAAAATTGAGTCATTCAAAGAGCACCTCAAATCGAATTGATGTGTTTTCTATGTTTAAACATAAAAATACCTAAAATTTGGTTTTACTGTGATTTCACATTAATATGGGGTTGTTTTATAGGGTTTATACCATTAGACACATGTATTAATTTTTTAAAATACTAAAAACGTGTTTTTGGGCATCCCAAGAAAACCGTAACTCGGATGGACGTGTCGTCAGTTCCTATATTTAAAAAATAAATAAACATTCATTTTACTATGATTTAATATCAATATAACATTTTTCCTAGGTTTTGACCCTTGACACACATTTTTAATGGTTTCAATACCTTTAGGAACTGTTTACTAATTCAAAATGAAGCAGACAAGATTGGATTGCTTTCAAACTTAAGGATAAAAATATATAATTAATTTATGATGTATAGAAATGAAACACGTATCAATATAGAATAATATGTGGTTAGTATGACTCTAAGTGTGTATTTTCAAAATAAAAGTTTCATTTTAGTTTCATTTATGGAAATTGTATGTGTTCCTTTAAAATGTGTGAATGGACTATGAAATTTATAATTTACATCATTATGATGATCTATAATGATAGAAATTTACTTGGATACTTTTCTGGTAATCTAATGAAATACAAAAACTAAAGTATTTTCCATTTTCGAATGTATCTGCCCCTATATTTTCTTATAATAGACATTTTCATTCACTTCTTATTTCAACCATTCAAATTCTCATTATGATTCTCGATCAACAACACTACTCAAACCCCCACTAGGTGTAGCAATAACTGATGATGAAACCCTACCTAAAGTTGGTTAGGGAGACGGACCAGAACTTATCCCCCATATACATCTAGGATGATCCTTCCTTGAAATGACTATAACTACATAATTATGAGAAACTGATGATGATTGTAATGGTTTCGCATCCCAGACTTCTTGAATGATAACCTATTAATACAAAAAATATTAACACTGATTTTTTAAAATATCTGAAGATTATAATATTATATAATTAATAAATTTTTCATTAATATTTATTGTTATTTAATTACTATAAAAACATAATATTGAAAAATATATTATAACAACAACCAAGCCTCAAACCCAATCAAATGGGGCCAGTTAGATGTATCAAATCACACCAAAATATCTTTGTTTGATTCATGTAGTCGGACCCATTTTATTATCTTTAAATACGTTTTGTTGTTATAATATATTTTTCATTATTATATATTTATAGTTATTAAATAACATGGAATGGTAATGAAAAGTACATACAACAATGTTTTTTGTAGTGTCATTTACATAACTCTCATTGGGATTCCTATAACTTTAAAACACATCATTGTTAATCCAAGAGAGTGACCTAATTCATTAGCATTTTTTTAAATATAAAAAAGTTAGAAAAAACATTCACTTATATGATAATGATATAAATAACAATGTATAAAATAAAAATAAAAATTATTCTTTTTCTTAAAAAACTTTGAGACCCAGCGATGTATGGAATGACTTGTTTCTCATGATTCAGAGTTTTTTATATAATTCCTATAAAAATAAAAGCAATATTAAAAATTATAATTTTATTGTTTTTGTGTTATTAATATACTATAAAATATTCAATTTCTTCATAATATGCATCTCTGTTAATATTGAAAAACCACATCCATTGCTCAAGAGAAATGCCTTCAAGAACTTTATCGTAGACCTGTCAAGAACATAGATATGCATCATTAAAATCATTCCATAATCTTTATTTAAAACCACTCCATTTATTGCTCATGTTTTTTAGATTTCATGGGCATGAAACAAAGTAAAAGACATAAAAATGAAAAAATCTAGAAATAAAAAACATGACACTTTTTAAGTATATTATAAAATTTTACCCATTTTTTTAATTAGTTATTAGGGAATATAAAATAAACATTACCTTTACTTGAGTATCAAAGACCTTATTTTTTCAATCTATATTTATATGCCTCCAACCATTATAATTTATGTTAAATATCACTATCTAACAAACAAGATTCCTAAGAATCTACCCATTGATTCTGGAAGCATCATTAGTAGGAACCCCAAACCCATCAACTGGAATGATAATATTGAATTTATCCAGGTCCCATACATTTTTCATCTTCATATTTATATACCTTGAATTGTTATATTTATCTTTATGACCAATAAATTAAACAATTAATAAAATATATAGTTTTCTTGTACAATGACATGCATACCTGTAATGCTAACTCACCAATATCTGCTAGACCGATGGATTAAATACTACTTCATCACCAAAGGTGAATCGGATTATGGCCTATCAACAACAACTAGTGAAATGGTTGGATCTCTAGTAGTATCAAGTACAACAGAATCATTCAAGTCTGCTGAAGAAGATGGTAGTGGTGACATGCTCGGAGATGTCGATCAGTTAGGATCTTAAAAATTTGTTCTTGTAATTCCTAAAATTCAAATGGTTCATATATATTAAATGTATAAAAAATATAATATTAAAAAAACTGAAGTCTATAAAAATGTATATATGTACAAAAGACTTATCAATGATAAATTTTAATATATTTTCATTACCAATTTATACATTCAATTGTCTTTATCTTAATTGTCTTCATTGTTATCAACCTCTATTGAGATGAGTGATTAATTTTTACCCTCCCGTTAAAGATATATTGTTTTAATATTTTTATAAAAAAATTGTTCAATTTTTTTGGTTGATTAGGTTTACTATCACAAAGAACCAACTGATCTTCATCACACGTATCATTAAAGTATCTCCGCCTTAAGTGTAAAAAACACTCCAAACTTCATGTATTTAATAATCAACATAATAAAACATCTTTCCTTGTGAATCCAAGATAAATGGATCCTACTCTTCATGCTCACTTATATGGATCAAGTGAGAGAATTTGACATAAGTAAATGTAACAAATATTTCATTACAACCCTATCAATTTTGAGCCACTTGAATTTGAATAAGACAATAGAAAATTGAACAGGATAGTTTAATTCAGTTATATCATTCATCTTTTCATATTATCCCACCTCTACAAGTGTAAATACACCAGTATTTTGGGTTTTTAAGTCTTTTTCAACGAAGTTTTATGAATCTTGAATCCATGAAAATTATAGGCATTGGATATCTTTTCCTTCCTTAGATGAACTCGATCAAAAAACATCAAATAATTTGATATTTTATCTATGTTTTCAACATTAATTATCTAGAAATATATATATATATATATATTGTGTTACTTTTAAAATATAAAATATAAATGCACATCAATAATATTAATATGATTATATACTTACAAGATGATAAAACCATTTGAAAATACCATTATTTACAGCTTTAGTTAATTCTAACTCATTTCAACTTCTAACCCTTATCCATCTCTTTGTTTTCAATAAAAATTATTCAATTAATGGTCTTGTAATAATACTATTGATCAGAACATATCTATGTTATTGTTTCAACTATAATTTAGTTAGAATGAAATTTTACCCCTTTCCAATTGGTCATCCAATAGTTGGAAATAATGATGATTAGTTTTCAGAATGAGAATTAGAGAATTTGTTTTTAACATGTCCAATATGATTTTATCTATTCCCAATCCCATACAAATACCTATATCATAAGGTCAATCACTCTTCAACTATATAACCTTTAGTAATATAGCCTTCTATTTGAGCTTTATTCCTCACATATGTTTTCAAATGACTTAAGTACCTGATGAAAAAAAATAAGAAACATATTAAAAAATACACAATGATTTGATAAAATTTAATTCACCAATGAAAATAAAAAAAATATCAGTATACCTCTCAAATGGATACATCCATCGATAGTGTACCAGTCCACAAAGTTTAGCTTCTTCAACCAAATGAATAGTAAAACGAATCATGAATGTGAACAAGGGGGAAATAACATCTCTAAATAAATAATTGTAAACACAATTATTCATTTAATTTTATCAAGATAAGTAGGATTTATATTTTTTCCACAAATCACTCTTAAAATTGTACAAAACTAAACTAGAACTACAGTTACTTTCAAAGGTAACATATTATGAAATGATAATAATAACAATTGCTCTATCAAAATATGTGAGTCAAGAATTTTAAATCCATGTAGCTTTTGATGTTTTAAGTCATTACACCATGATATGTTACTTAAATATCCATTTGGGACTTTTAAATTCATTAATGTTAGAAGGAATAAATCTTTCTCATGATTTTTCACTGTAAAAATTGTCTAAGGATACATTCCATTCTCATTTATCCACAAACCATGCTTTATAATCATTGAATCTAAATCCTGATGAGAATTATATTGACCTTTTATTTACCCTTCTCATTAAGCAAGGTTAAAATTACATTTTCAGAAAAAATATTTTCAATATGAATTTCATCAAGATTTTGACTTATAAAATTAAGCTTCCAATAAAGATGTTTGAAAAATATACTCTTTTTATTATATTTTTTTGTTCTAGATGCTTCAGATATTGTACCTCATACACTTTTCGCCCCTTCATTAAACTAATTACATTTCCCAATTTCTTTAGTGAAATACATTATTTGTCCAAAGAATTTTGATCTAGATAGTACCTTCCCTGGCTTTGTCAATTAAATATGCTCATTTAATTTTGTCTTGTCAAACATGAATTTATGAGAAGCATCAAGAAATATATGATGATAATTAAAACACCATTTTTCTACTATGAGGTAATCATTGAGATTAAAAATCCAAATTACAAATAAGACAAGCCAAACTAGTATGAGTTTTCTAACTAAATAAATTTCTAATTCCAATAAAGTCACTAATTGTACACATTAAAGTAGTATGAATTTTGAATATTTTTCTCATTGAACCATCATATGTTATCATGAATCATCCCATAATTCTTGTAATTATTTTATTAGAGGTTAAAGGTATATATAAATGTAATTTACAGGTATTTTCATTCCAGGAATAATTATCAAAATAATGAAATTAGTATTCTTCATACACATCTATAGTGGTAGATTATAGGGATCAAAACAAATGGTCAAATGATATAATTATTACTTAAAGTACCAAAAAGGTTAAACCCATAAAAATATAATCCTCAACATATATTACTAGGATCCAAATAAAAATTTCGATATAATGAATCAAACATCTTCCATAGTGTTTAATATTTTGGATGTATCATCAAGAAATCATTACTATCTTAATCATGTCACTTAATGTCATATATATTCTTAGATGAAATGAATAATCATTGCTTGTGTGGATTCAACGAAAATAATTTAATAACTTTTAGAGAGTTTTATTTTTCTTCATCATGGGGTTGCAATGATTTATACTCACATTATTTTTCAATGAATTTAATTAGCATTTATGAAATGTTATGAATTATTCTTTATCATACACTTCTCCCCTGTAAAACATGTAATCATTAGGTCATGCATCTTTCATTGTATAATCAAGTATAATTTTTTTGATGAATTTATTCATATCATAAAATGATGTAGGGTTATTATCTTCACTAAATGAATCATGAAATAAATATAAAATCATCGACGTTGATTTTTCAGTAATTCCACATAGACACATGATATGATAAAACTTACGTATAAAAGAAAACTTTGAATACTTGGAACACCCTTAATATAATTATCATTTCACATCTTCAACTAATTCATAAAAATCATTTTATTAATTGTTAATGTTCTGAGAAATATTAACCAGATTAGGATAAACTGAAGGTCATGTTTATCTATTAAAATTTTATACATTGTTACATGTAATGAAAAATTCATCATTTATCAAATATTGAATTGAATTCTACTTTGGCGGGTCAATTTTTATTTCATTAACATGATTGTAATTTATTTTACTTTCTATAACATTCGATTCACCATTCCAAATCCAACATACACATCAATTTGAAAACTGTTTCAATATGAAATTCTCATATACGTCTTTTCTATTCAACTATCACTTGAATTTTTAATCAGAACACAGACATTTTATATTACCATCCACTTATCAGTTTGTAATTTAATAATATAAAAATTATTCCATGATCATGGCATACCAAGGTGTGTTTTGAGGTAAAATAATATGAATTTTATCCATATGTATTGGATTTTCACTCTTCTCTCTCTACTTTTAGATAAAAGGATATAAATGGTTAATCAAACAAGTACAATTAAAATTAAATATCACCTAATGTTGTATAGCTTGATCACTAACTCTTTCATATAATTCTATAAATATACTATATGTAACACCCCGAGCTTCCACGATACGCTTCTCATTCAATAATGCAATAGCTTGCATTGTACGCAAGTTCGAGTTCTAACACACCGCAACTAATCAAAATAGCCATTATGAATAGTAATAACCACTTTTTAAAATTATAGAAATTTTATATTTCAAAATGGACTTCATTTTTGTATTCGTAATATCGAAATTATCCTAAGTTGAATTTTTTGTAACTTTCTGAGAACTTCCAATTTTTTTATGAATAGTGAAAAATACTTAAAACAACTTTTTTAATCAAAATAATTAATTGTGATAAATTATACTATTTAGTGGTTTTAAAGTATAATTAGAATATATTTTTACCATTTTATCCAATGGTGGTCATTGGAATTAATTTAACATTGAAATCGAACATAAACAATTGTCAATCTTTGGATATAAATTGTTTCTTAAAAACACGCTATTTGTTCTGACAGCGGGAATTAATTATAAAATTAATTAATGCAACTTATATGTTTGGAATTTTGTAAAATAGACATCATTTTTGAATTCGGAATATCAATTATATCTTAGGGTGAAATTTTGGCATTGTTCTGAAAAACTTCAATTTTTGATGAATAGTGAAACCACTAAGTGGTAGTTAAATAACTGATTTTTCGTTTAAATGAAAGTTTACCACTAATGTGTATTGAATTTTGAAAATCCGACATACATGGTTGTCATTAGTATGTAAAATGTGGTTCAATGGGATAAAAATAATTTTTTGGTGAATAGTAACTTATTAAGTCTTAATCGCGATTAGTGGTAATTAGTGTAGTTTAAGGTATAAATAATACTTTAATAATATGAAATGACCTAGACACATGTCCCAACATCATTGGGTGTGTCATGGCCGACCAAGACAAGCCATGGCCTAACTTGGGGACCCCATGGATCCACTTTTGTTGGGAAATAACATAAATTACTTTTTATTTAATGATAAAGTGAAAATGACACTAACATAAAGTGTTTTACTAAAACAATTTTTAAGTAGGGTTACACAAGTCCAAATTTTGACTATAAATATTCATTAGAAAGCTAAAAAGATTTCCTACATCATAGTATTTGTTTTATAATTTTTAGACATTAAATAAATTAAATTATTTATGACATCATTATGATGTGGCGATGACCTCATTATTTAACGATTTAAATAAAATGAGAAGATAATGCAAAATCCAAGGCTTACACTTGTCCAAAGCCTATTGGATGAAGATATTTCGAAACCTTATCACCTTAGCCTCGAATTATATAAGTGTGGGACCTTTAGAATCCGAAAAGCATTGTGAAATAATGTAACATTTCAATCTTTCCAAAAGTGCCCCTCCTCTCCTCTTATAAAAGGCCCCCACCTCTACCACCTTATTCACACTTCCAAGCCTTTTGGTTCGGCCAACCCCTGCCCAAATACTCTCCCAACTTCTCTCCCTTCGTCCTAGAAGCTTTACTTTAGTCAGAAAGCCACCCTAAGGAGTCCTTTTGATCAAATCAAAAGGAAGAACCCGAAGAAGAGGTAACATTTTCATCACCCTCTTTCAAGTTTCTTTCTTCTTCCACTCCCTCTTTGTTTATTATTTCAATTCTAAAATTATAACTCCAGTATCTTCTATATACTGTGATGTTATTATAAATATGGAACAACCATATTAAATATTCTACCCATCATTTGAATGACATGTCACCATACGTGCGTACGTACGGCTTACCGTCTCCACGTCGTGGTGTAATTGTTATTCATTATATTATTATTTAGATGGGTATAATAATGATATGTAATTCATGTAAATAATAAATATAACATGATAATGATTCTTTATATATGATACAATATCCAATTATATATTATTTTAATAATGATATTGTCGCTCGTGCGTACGTACGGACTACCGTCTCCACGAACGCGATGAGATTCATTCTCCGTCGTATCCATTCAAGTATAATTATCATTTTATGATTTAAAAATAATGTTTAAGGACATGATATCATTATGGATATGAATAATATACAACCTATCCATGAAAAACAAGACTTACATGACAAAACATATAAAAGAAAACGAGTAAGTTAACACCCAAAACAACGATAAATCTAAGATATTGTTAACAAAGCAATGTTAAAAGATCATATATGATATCATATGAATGTATATGATTCTTGTATAATTTAATAACAATTATTTCACCATTATACAGGAGGTTAACCTACCCCAACCAAGGAAAAGTACAAGGTAAGGGAACTTCTTAACCCAACTTCCATTCTTTGGGTTAATCTCCTACTTTCAAATTATGTCATGATATTATTATGTCCTATTTTGTATTTTTACTTTCTTTATGTGTACCTATAGTGAATACACATATTAGATCTATTTTATTTTAAAAAATGATCTATTTAAGGACTTCATCTCAATCCCCTTTCATTGAGTCCTATTTGGTTTTATACACAACTTTCTTTTATATGGTGTATAAACCCCTTTGACTTTTACGTTTATTCAAAAGGAATCTTTTTATACGAAGCATTTTGCTAAACGACAAAAGGGAATGTTTTTCTTTCCGTACTTATGCGGCGACAACGACTTCTCCGCCGCCGTGACCATTATTTGAGTTTCGGCTTCCTCTATAAGCCATCTTTTTTTTAATGAAAAATAAATACAAAGTTTTAACTTTCTTTTATTTTGGTATTGAAAATGGTTTTGAAAGCGTTTTTATTATATCAATGTGTTGTATTGATATCTTGTGATTGAAATGTGGAAATGTTATGTTTCCTTTATGCATGTTTTATGTGATACGATTATGTTATGGTTTATGATATGTTTAAACCTATTCGTATGAGGAATGTATTGGACTTAATAAGTGACGGGTGGAGCCCGCTATAGCTCCTCGATGCATCGGTAGGTCTCATGAGACAACTAGACGTGGAATTGGCCGAGGCACTTTCCCAATTTGATTTATGGTTTTGGCCGAGGCCTTAATCATTTTAGATGTCTTGGCCGAGGCCTTGACAAAATGTTTCAGAATGTCCGGCATTATACATTCCCTCATTATGAAAGTGGTTATTGATATTGCATGTGATTATTCGGCCAGTAGAATATCCATGTGAAGAAGTGAATGGCATTATCTCATTTTACTTTTGCCATATTATGTTGAAGTTCATGTTTAAAAGGCTTTTGTTTTAGTTATACATTGCCTTAAATGTTAATGTTTATTTATGAAAGCTTCCGCATTATTGTTATCCTTACTGAGCATCTGAGCTCACCCCTTTCAATGTTTAAAAATTTTCCAGGATGTGAAGAAGTGTATTATGACTGACTTGCAAGAATAGTCAGAAGAGGATATGAGTGTGGACTATGAAGACCATGTTATTGTAGTTTGTTTAATTTTGATGTAATGAAAGACTTATGAATGTATCTAGTGTTTCCAAGGCTACTAAACTAATCGGTCTTTCGAGACTTGATCTTTTGTGATCATGCCAATGTTACGAAGTAATGCACCGACTCTGGGTAGCTGGGGTCGGGGCGTTACAGTTGGTATCAGAGGCAGTTTAGTACTAACCTTGGAAGCTAGATTTAGATAAACTCTGATTAGAGCACATAGCCCAAAGATAGACTTTGAGGATTAGTATAGAAGAACTTCCTAGAATTTTAGTATTGTAGAGATGTTGTGAGTTTTCCGAGCAATACATTCCTGTCTGGATACGAGCAGGTAGAGGCGGCTCTGGCACAGATGTACCTAGGGGTAAAACCCGAAAACACCGCTTTGAGCTAGACTCGAACGGGAACTGGTGCACGACAACGGGCCTTGCTGCACTCTTGGTTACGACACTCCCGGGGGATATGCTTTGGATAATTCCCATTTTCTTTACAAACCACTATGAAGGGTTACGAGTATATACTTCCTCAAAGAATACATTTTTATAATTATGGATTATATCCATAATTAGTTCAATTTATGTTAAGTGTTTTACAAGTATGGAATTATGTATTTTGATTCATAAACTAATCTAGTTTATGCCATTGTTTAGAAATGGCGCCTAGTAGAAGGAATGGAAACTGTATCAATGCACGAACTCCGTGTAGGGATTGCCCTCCTGCTCAGGATAATTATGGTGGAGCTAGTGATACAACTGGTGCTGATCAGCTTCTCACCATACTGGGACAACTCACGCAGGTTATGAATAACAACCTTACTCGTATGGAGCACCCTGATCCGCAACGTGGAGGATCAATGTTAGACCGCTTCATGAGGCAACAACCACCAACCTTCAATGGGAGTACAAATCCTATAGTAGCTGAGCAATGGATAAATTCCTTAGAGAAAATATTCCATGCCTTGGGGAGTAGTGAAAGGGAGAAGGTTGTCATGGCAGTTTACCGCCTCACTGGAGATGCCGATCAGTTGTGGTCGCTGATTCAAAACACAAAGGAAGATGACGACGTATCAAGTATGGAATGGAGGGAGTTCAAAGAGCTTTTCTTAGAAAAATACTTTCCTCGTGACCATCGAGCAGATATGGAAAGGCAATTTCTGAGTCTGAGGCAGAAGGAGGATGAGAATGTCGCAAAGTATGAGGCTAACTTTACAAGGTTAGCGAGGCATGCTGCCGATTATATACGTAACCCAAGGAGTAAGATTGATCGTTTCTTTGATGGGTTAAAACCATTTCTCCGTCGAGCTTTAGTATCACAATCCTTCTCATCATACGAAGATATAGTCTCATGTGCTATCAAGACAGAAAAGGAATTCTCTAAGTCTTATGACAACAAAGTAAAGCAAGAGAAGAAGAGAACGGTGGAACAAGAGACAGATAAAGGGAAAAAGGGAAAGAAGGATTTTCCATTATGTGATAATTGTGGGAAGAATCACCCTGGTACTTGCCTAAAAGGAATGGGAGTCTGTTATAAATGTGGAGAAAAAGGTCACCAGGCACGTGATTGCAAGGGAAAGAAAGAGGCTGTCAAAGTTGAATGCTACAATTGTAGAGAAATGGGTCATTACGCAAATGAATGTCCTAAGCGTCAAGGAATCTTACCTCAGAAAAGGCCAAGGGATCAAGGACAATCTTATGCTATTACTACAGTTGAAGCAGAATAACTAATGTATTGATGCTTTCGGACTCATGGATTATATTCTGGTTATTAGAATAATGTGATCTATATAAGGATTGTACTGCAGTACTTGTTGGTTTCAGTAAGGTTTTAATATGATTAAGGTAATCATATTTTTAGTATGTGACAATAAGAGAAACTTTTCTTTGTTTGGGGAATCTGATGTTACAATTGATTTTGGAATTAAGAGACCTTTTAGAGAAAGTTTGGACAGAGGTATTTTGGATAACTATAAATGTTGGGATGGATTAAGTTGAACTTTGAATAGTATTGTTTAAGGTTAAAACTTTTCTGAAGATTATTTCTGGAATACTATAATACTATATTTTTAGAAAAAGGACAACCTGCAGGGTGGGGAATAACCCGTCGCGTCGGACACAGCTGCAGGAATCGAACCCACAACCATAGTGCGACAAGCCTTTATTTCCTACCACTAGCCTACAGGAAGTCCCTGGTTATTACAAAATCGTTTTACTAATCTAAATGGTATGTGTTAACATTTGGAACCTTATACAATTAGGATAAATAGAATATTTTTGAGTTCCGTTACCATTTGGAGTAAAAGTTGGGTTTGTGGTAAAAATTTATTAACGAATGAAAGTATACATAACAAGTATGTATATTCCCCTACGTTCTTAGTAAATCTCATAAATAAATTCCTCAACATAATAAAAGGTAACTTAAAACAAAAATGTTGTCGGTTAACTTTTCCAACTGGGGATTCAATGACCGTTTAACCAATCACAAGTTTGTGATTTTCTTATGGTTAAACTTTCTCCTAATCCTGTTTTCTATAACTCTCCATCAGACCTTGATGGTTTGTTTCTCCTCCATATCCATATTTTCATAGAATCCTAGAATGGGCTATATCGGGTGACCTTTGTACTTATCCTGCTTTCTTTTAATGTTATATATTTATTAACCTTATTTCCGATGTGGGTTTTCCACAAAGGTATTTTCTATTTTCAGCCTTTTATTATCAAAGAAAAATTTCAAATTGCGAGGACGCAATTTATTGAAGGAGGGGAGAATGTAACACCCCGAGCTTCCACGATACGCTTCTCATTCAATAATGCAATAGCTTGCATTGTACGCAAGTTCGAGTTCTAACACACCGCAACTAATCAAAATAGCCGTTATGAATAGTAATAACCACTTTTTAAAATTATAGAAATTTTATATTTCAAAATGGACTTCATTTTTGTATTCGTAATATCGAAATTATCCTAAGTTGAATTTTTTGTAACTTTCTGAGAACTTCCAATTTTTTTATGAATAGTGAAAAATACTTAAAACAACTTTTTTAATCAAAATAATTAATTGTGATAAATTATACTATTTAGTGGTTTTAAAGTATAATTAGAATATATTTTTACCATTTTATCCAATGGTGGTCATTGGAATTAATTTAACATTGAAATCGAACATAAACAATTGCCAATCTTTTGATATAAATTGTTTCTTAAAAACACGCTATTTGTTCTGACAGCGGGAATTAATTATAAAATTAATTAATGCAACTTATATGTTTGGAATTTTGTAAAATAGACATCATTTTTGAATTCGGAATATCAATTATATCTTAGGGTGAAATTTTGGCATTGTTCTGAAAAACTTCAATTTTTGATGAATAGTGAAACCACTAAGTGGTAGTTAAATAACTGATTTTTCGTTTAAATGAAAGTTTACCACTAATGTGTATTGAATTTTGAAAATCCGACATACATGGTTGTCATTAGTTTGTAAAATGTGGTTCAATGGGATAAAAATAATTTTTTGGTGAATAGTAACTTATTAAGTCTTAATCGCGATTAGTGGTAATTAGTGTAGTTTAAGGTATAAATAATACTTTAATAATATGAAATGACCTAGACACATGTCCCAACCTCATTGGGTGTGTCATGGCCGACCAAGACAAGCCATGGCCTAACTTGGGGACCCCATGGATCCACTTTTGTTGGGAAATAACATAAATTACTTTTTATTTAATGATAAAGTGAAAATGACACTAACATAAAGTGTTTTACTAAAACAATTTTTAAGTAGGGTTACACAAGTCCAAATTTTGACTATAAATATTCATTAGAAAGCTAAAAAGATTTCCTACATCATAGTATTTGTTTTATAATTTTTAGACATTAAATAAATTAAATTATTTATGACATCATTATGATGTGGCGATGACCTCATTATTAAACGATTTAAATAAAATGAGAAGATAATGCAAAATCCAAGGCTTACACTTGTCCAAAGCCTATTGGATGAAGCTATTTCGAAACCTTATCACCTTAGCCTCGAAATATATAAGTGTGGGACCTTTAGAATCCGAAAAGCATTGTGAAATAATGTAACATTTCAATCTTTCCAAAAGTGCCCCTCCTCTCCTCTTATAAAAGGCCCCCACCTCTACCACCTTATTCACACTTCCAAGCCTTTTGGTTCGGCCAACCCCTGCCCAAATACTCTCCCAACTTCTCTCCCTTCGTCCTAGAAGCTTTACTTTAGTCAGAAAGCCACCCTAAGGAGTCCTTTTGATCAAATCAAAAGGAAGAACCCGAAGAAGAGGTAACATTTTCATCACCCTCTTTCAAGTTTCTTTCTTCTTCCACTCCCTCTTTGTTTATTATTTCAATTCTAAAATTATAACTCCAGTATCTTCTATATACTGTGATGTTATTATAAATATGGAACAACCATATTAAATATTCTACCCATCATTTGAATGACATGTCACCATACGTGCGTACGTACGGCTTACCGTCTCCACGTCGTGGTGTAATTGTTATTCATTATATTATTATTTAGATGGGTATAATAATGATATGTAATTCATGTAAATAATAAATATAACATGATAATGATTCTTTATATATGATACAATATCCAATTATATATTATTTTAATAATGATATTGTCGCTCGTGCGTACGTACGGACTACCGTCTCCACGAACGCGATGAGATTCATTCTCCGTCGTATCCATTCAAGTATAATTATCATTTTATGATTTAAAAATAATGTTTAAGGACATGATATCATTATGGATATGAATAATATACAACCTATCCATGAAAAACAAGACTTACATGACAAAACATATAAAAGAAAACGAGTAAGTTAACACCCAAAACAACGATAAATCTAAGATATTGTTAACAAAGAAATGTTAAAAGATCATATATGATATCATATGAATGTATATGATTCTTGTATAATTTAATAACAATTATTTCACCATTATACAGGAGGTTAACCTACCCCAACCAAGGAAAAGTACAAGGTAAGGGAACTTCTTAACCCAACTTCCATTCTTTGGGTTAATCTCCTACTTTCAAATTATGTCATGATATTATTATGTCCTATTTTGTATTTTTACTTTCTTTATGTGTACCTATAGTGAATACACATATTAGATCTATTTTATTTTAAAAAATGATCTATTTAAGGACTTCATCTCAATCCCCTTTCATTGAGTCCTATTTGGTTTTATACACAACTTTCTTTTATATGGTGTATAAACCCCTTTGACTTTTACGTTTATTCAAAAGGAATCTTTTTATACGAAGCATTTTGCTAAACGACAAAAGGGAATGTTTTTCTTTCCGTACTTATGCGGCGACAACGACTTCTCCGCCGCCGTGACCATTATTTGAGTTTCGGCTTCCTCTATAAGCCATCTTTTTTTTAATGAAAAATAAATACAAAGTTTTAACTTTCTTTTATTTTGGTATTGAAAATGGTTTTGAAAGCGTTTTTATTATATCAATGTGTTGTATTGATATCTTGTGATTGAAATGTGGAAATGTTATGTTTCCTTTATGCATGTTTTATGTGATACGATTATGTTATGGTTTATGATATGTTTAAACCTATTCGTATGAGGAATGTATTGGACTTAATAAGTGACGGGTGGAGCCCGCTATAGCTCCTCGATGCATCGGTAGGTCTCATGAGACAACTAGACGTGGAATTGGCCGAGGCCCTTTCCCAATTTGATTTATGGTTTTGGCCGAGGCCTTAATCATTTTAGATGTCTTGGCCGAGGCCTTGACAAAATGTTTCAGAATGTCCGGCATTATACATTCCCTCATTATGAAAGTGGTTATTGATATTGCATGTGATTATTCGGCCAGTAGAATATCCATGTGAAGAAGTGAATGGCATTATCTCATTTTACTTTTGCCATATTATGTTGAAGTTCATGTTTAAAAGGCTTTTGTTTTAGTTATACATTGCCTTAAATGTTAATGTTTATTTATGAAAGCTTCCGCATTATTGTTATCCTTACTGAGCATCTGAGCTCACCCCTTTCAATGTTTAAAAATTTTCCAGGATGTGAAGAAGTGTATTATGACTGACTTGCAAGAATAGTCAGAAGAGGATATGAGTGTGGACTATGAAGACCATGTTATTGTAGTTTGTTTAATTTTGATGTAATGAAAGACTTATGAATGTATCTAGTGTTTCCAAGGCTACTAAACTAATCGGTCTTTCGAGACTTGATCTTTTGTGATCATGCCAATGTTACGAAGTAATGCACCGACTCTGGGTAGCTGGGGTCGGGGCATTACACTATATAAAATCATATTGAATATAAAAGTATACAATTTTCATATTGCACATATAATCCTCTTTATATTTATCATTTTAATAATATGTCATTTAAATATATAAAAAAATAGTAATATATCATTTCCAACACATATCAATACTTATAAAATGAAAAAACATACCCAAATTATAAATAATACATTATTATAAATTAGATATAGAATGTACTCAATCATATAATATAAAGAAAAGAAAAAATAAATCACAATAAATTATATAATCATGATAAAACAATTATCAGATAACAAAAAAATAAGTTTAATGTTAAATCAAAAAAACATTTGTCTCTAATTTTTATGTTGGGAAAACAAAAATTATAAATCATAATTATAAATTAGATAAAAAATATTTTAAATTTTTGTACTTATGATAACAGTTTGATTAAAATGAATTTATATATAAATTTGTGATATTTTTTAATATTTAATAATAAAATATTTTGAGAAACCGAAGAATATCATGATTTAATCAGAAATGAATCAATTACAATAACCATATTCTTTGGAGAGTGACACTCTTCCCTTCAAGTTTCATGAATTAAAACTCTACTCTAAATTTTAAAGCCTTTGTTAAACACAATATAGTCAAACCAATAATACAATATGATATACTACATAATGATATAGCCAAACCTGTCATACAATATTAAAAAATTGTACCTTGCGATTGGGGATTACACGAACTAGAAAAAGGGGAAGAGGGTCTGACAATGGGGATTGCCGTCAAGGAGCAGGGGGTCGTTATTGGTTCATCATCGGACAACAGGTGGGGTTGGGGTCACAAGGATCATAGGTGAGGGTGGCCCGAAGGCGGTTTTCGTCGGTGCTAAGGTAGAATTATTCAAGGAGAAGGAGGTCAAGGGGGAGGGGTGAGATTTCAGAGAGAAGGGGGTCACCGTTAGGGAGAGGCAGGGATGAGGGGAACAAGCATTTACCATCATTAAGGAGAGGCGCAACTGATCAATGGGGAGGGGCGATCAGGGGGTTGGGGAGGCTTGGTCATTGGGTGGGTGGGGGTCTAATTTGGGTTATTTCTTAATGATTAGCGTTAGTTTAAACAAAACTACTACTAAATAGAAAATGAAAAATTTGAGTATATTTCTTTGAAACCACTGTAAATTTTAAATTATATTTAAAACGACTTTTTTAGTAGTGTCTATTAGAACCATATCTAATAAACAACCACCAAGACCTCTTATTTTTCTAGTGTAATAAAAATAAGGTTTTTATTATCATAAAAAATTTAGGATATTATAGTGTGTATATATTTTGATCCTAAGGTTGTGGTTCATTTGTCTGATTTATAATTCAAAAAATATAAACTATGATACAATTTTTAATTGTCTGTATATTATGTGAAGTTTTTTTGGTATTTTTATTCATTAAATATAAGATTAATCGTTTTTAAACTTATAATTTTATATGAAATTTAATGATAATTTATTTTTTAAAGAAATTGTCACGACCCGTCCCCGGGGCCCGTGCCGTGACTACACCAAGCCTGCCTTCCATAGGCCAGGGGATGGCGACTAGCACCAAGGCGTAAATCCTGATAAAAAGGGAAGGAATTTACTTTGTAAAGTAAACAAACACCACAGAGTTAGCAACAGAAGAAGTAAACACTAAGTAAAACTGAGTACAAGAGTAAGTGAGGAAAAGTAAGTGGGCCAGTATACAAACCCAAACTGAAAGTAAAGTACAACTAGAAAGGGAAAACTGAAACTGAAAAGTAAATCCTCAATGTCGAGCTGTCCACTGGAAATCCCACCTGAAGGGTGGGTGTAAATAGCTCCACTGCTCCTCGGGTCCCGCCGTCTGCTCCGAGTACGTCCCGCCCAGTGGTCCACCTCCAGGTACCGTTCTGCTCTCCAAGCCTCAACCACAATCAACACTGTCCGTCGTCTGCAACCAACACAACGTAGTGCGGGCATAGCCCATGTAGGGGTGAGTTAAGCTACTCAGTAGGGACCCCGAGACCCCCTAAAGTCTCCCAGTATCCACAAAGGATAAACCACAATGGAAAGGTAAATCAATAAGTAACATCCGACACTGCTTAGGTATATGACCATACATATAACTAAGTCATCAATTCTCATTCGGCACCAACATCTGAGCCCAAGTACAACCCAGTCCACACAGGATAGCACAACACAATCCATATAGGAAAGTAAAATAGGATTCAGCTCACACAGGTATACTTCTTCGTAATACGATAGAGATGATCAGATATATCCACTAATTCATCTAAGTCGTCGGACCCACAAAGGATCGATAGGTACTAACCCCCACAATGGCTGAGGAAGGGTATGACCCACACAGGATTGATAGGTAACTAACCCCCACAATGAACCAGGAAGGGTCTGACCTACACAAGATCGATTGGTAACTAACCCCCGCAAAGACCCACACAGGATGGGACCCACACAGGATCTGTAGGCGGTGGCTCACATAGAACCGATGAGCACTGACCCACACAGGATTGGACCCACATAGGATCAGTAGCACTGATCCACACAGGATCGGTAGTACTAATCCACATTGGATCTCTAAGTGTTGTAGTCTTCGTCGTCGAATCCACTGAGGATCTCTGTACATTTGTCGTAGTAGTAGTAGTCGCAGCCAGCTCTAGGGTTCTTGCACACAGCAAGCTCGTTCGGGAGGGTCTGCTCCATGATCCGAAAGGATGATACATCAACTGACACATAGTCCAGAGTCGATGTATCCAAAAGTTCTGTATCGTCAACAGGAACTCAACGTCACAGACGGCGCGTCAATCAGACGCCCGGTCTGAGGGTTATTGGCTTTTTCGTCACAGGGGCCCGATTGGTTTTTAAGGAAAAACCAACCCGACTATACTCCACCTATGTCCAAACCTTGGGTGGATTAAGCCAAAAATATCCATCTCACTTAGAGTAATCCAACAAAGTTGACGACACGTCATTCGGACGTCCGGAGCATAAGATATGAGCGTTTCCGCTGCGAGGGCCCGGTTGGTTGCGTGTACGAACCAAGCTGGCTGAACTCAAAATATTTTGAAACATTGAGTGCGATATACCAAAACTACTGCCTCGATCTAAGGATCGCATCGCAACTGACGGTGCATCTATCGTAGATCCTTAGCACAAGTTATGGGCGTCCGACCGGAAAAGGTTCGGTATTAAGGGGTTCGGGCCCGGTCCGACCCGGTCCGATACCCCCGGGGTCGACCCGAACAGAGTCCGGGTCCGGCCCGCTTGGGTGCGGTGCGGACCGGCCTGGAGGACCGGCTGAGCTGTTTGGCAAGGGGGGTGCCTGCCCCCCTGTCGTAACCGCGACCCCCCATTAAATGGGAGCCGTTTTGTGCCGGTAGGCCGGGGGTTTGAACCCCTGGTTGCACACCTGTCCGGCCGGCCTACCCCAGCCGGCTAGTTTCTGCCTCCACGGGACCGGAAAAGGCCGGTTCTGTCCCTGCTCCGACACCGGTGGCCCGGAACTGGCCATGGTTTTGGTTCGTCTAGCACGGCGCGTTGGCGCCGCGCCCCTCCGCCGCGGCACCGCTCCGGCCGCTGGGTCTTCGGTTTTCTTCGATGCGTCGCGACGGCGCCGCGACATTGTTCAACTTCACAGCATGGTGTGACAGCGTCGTGTCCTTGTTCGTTTCCATGGAGCGGCGTGATGGCGCCGCACATTCCTTGTCGCACGATCACACGCGGTGCGACGGCACCGCGCCATACTCGTTTCAAACCACAAAGAAACAACACACGGATAAGGGAGGAGGGTCGGCTGTGTTTGTGTGGTACGGCCCCCTCTCGTTAATCGATAGCATTTAGTCTTATATACACGAAGAATGAAAAATTAGAAATCACGAACGAAAATAATTAAATAATTTAAACCCCTACCTTGAGCGTAGCTAGAATGGGGGTTCGCCGCGGAAAATGACGTGACAAGGTGAAGCTTTGTAAGTTTACGGAGAACGCCCGAGGAGAAAGTGGTGTCTCCTTTTCGTTGACACATGAAGAATATCGATAGAGGGTGCGTCATCATTCTTCGTAAACACACTGGCTGTGAAGAGGAGAAGATACGGCATGCCGCTCTCTTCTTATGGTAACGACGTTCTTCGTTGAAGTCTTGGTGTTCTTCATCAAAGTCTTGATGTTCTTCGTGATGGAGATGAAGAGCTCTCTCCTCAATTTTCCACACACAACATCCAACCAAAATAAAATAAGGCTAACCCTTATTTTATTAACTCAAGGCACAATTCAAAAATTCAAAACTTAAATTAATTAATTGAATTGGGTGTTGTCATACTTAATGAGAGGAGAGGTAAAGTCAAAAAGGGTTACACAACTTAAGTGGGGGAGTTCAGAGGAGTTAGGGAGTTAAGGGAATTGAAAGTGGGGTGGCTCGTGTGGGCCCCACCTCACCTTTAATACACTCAAGAGAACCTAACAAATAGTGGGTCCCACCCTAACTCTTACACTTAGGTTCTAACTCATGGAGAAGTGAAATAAAATTCTTAAAGAAAATTTTATTTCACTAACACTTAATCTACAAATTTAAACAACTCATAACGAGAAAACACAACTCTAGAAAAGGCGTTCCTAAGAACTTACCAGCACTACGGTTCCATCGGTGCCCTTAGAATTCGATTCCGAGCACTGGTTCAAAAGATAGTAATTTTCGCTCGTTCACTGAACGTACCTGAGTTAAACTTCGGATAGAAATTCCAGGCACACCAGGCCTTGGAATCAAGTGTCGTCTGAAACTGCGTTCTTGTAAAATCTCAAAGAAAATTAATAAAAAAATTCCCTTGAATTTTACGGGTCTTTACATTACTCCCACCTCAGGGTTTTACGTCCCTGTAAAGATACATCAAAAACTAGGGAAACAAATGTGGGTATTGAGCACGCATCTGAGCCTCCCGCTCCCAAGTGCTCTCCTGGAGGTTCTCGTGCTGCCATCTGATGCAAATTAGAGGAATAGACCGTCCACATAGAACCCACTCCTGTTGATCCTCGATCACCACTGGGAACACCGCAAAATTCGCCCCATCATAAATGTCAAGATCCCCATGGTCAATGATATGCATCGGGTCGTGTACGTATCTCCTCAGTTGAGATACGTGGAAGACGTCGTGCACCCGGTGCAATTGAGGTGGTAGAGCTAGGAGATAATCCACCTCGTCAATCCTGCTAAAGACCTGGAACAGTCCGATGAAGCATGGAGACAACTTTCCTCCTCGGCCAAATCTCTGAAATCCACGTCGAGGTGAGACACGCAAAAAGACGTGGTCACCATCCTCGAACTCTAGTGGCCTCCGCCTCCTGTCAGCATACGACTTCTGCCGGCTCTGAGCTATCCTCATCCACTCCTGGATGACCTGGACCTTCTCTGTCGTGGACTGAACCATCTCCGGTCCCACAAGTGCTGACTCCCCAGGGTCTGTCTAGCACAAAGGAGATATGAAAGGTCGGTCGTACAATGCCTCGTACGGTGCCATCCCGATGATGGAGTGGTAGCTGTTGTTGTACGCGAACTCCACCAATGGTAGGTGGTCCTTCCAACTGCGACCAAAGTCGAGGACACACGCACAGAGCATGTCCTTGAGAGTGTAAATGGTCCTCCCTGTCTGACCATCCGTCTGAGGGTGAAAGGCGGTGCTCAGAGGCAGCTACGTCCCGAACGCCTCCTGCAACCCCTTCCAAAGCCAGGAAGTAAAGCGATCTTCTCGATCAGAGAAGATAGATGATGGCACACCGTCAATCCGTACAATCTCCTGAACGTAGAGATGTACCAAGCTCTCCACTGAGCCCTGCTCTCTGATGGGAAAGAAGTGAGACGACTTGGTGAGTCGGTCGACAATCACCCCAATTGAGTCGGGACCTCTGGAAGTGTGTGGAAGTCCAGTCACGAAGTCCATAGATATCCCATCCCACTTCCACTCCAGGACCCCCAAGGACTGTACCAAGACTACTGGTACCTGGTTCTCTTCCTTCACCTACTGGTAGGTGAGGCATCGAGAAACGAACTCCGCCACATCCTTCTTCATGCCCGGCCACCACTGCTGTCGTCTGAGACCCTGGTACATCTTCGCCACTCCTAGATGTACCGCCAAAGGAGAAGTGTGAAACTCTATCAGCACCTCCTCCCATAAGGAAACTACTACCAAGGTACGTCCTCTGAAAATGACGTCGTGATTTTCTCCGAAGGAGAAACCATCAGGTGCCTGCCCTGAGGATATTTGCGCACGACGCGTCTCACAGTCAGCGTCCCTACTCTATGCCTCTCTGACTCGCTGTAGTAGTGGAGGAGAGACTGTGAGTGACTGATGGAAAGCTGCTCCATCTTTATCCATGCCTCTAGGGGCGCTGGTCAAACTTTGTCTCAGCTCATGGAAGCCCTGCTGTCATCTGTCTGACCACACGAAGGGTTGCCCCTTCCTCCTTAACGTTCTACAAACCTACAAAGATTTCTCCGTTGCCGAAAAGGAAAAAATCTAGTCTCATCCCATGGATGAACCACCTTCATTGCCTAATATAGTCAATCCCATCATGATTAGTTAATTCATGGCATGGATGACGTCATAAGGCCTCGACACTACTACCATGAGATCCAACCGTTACTCTCGCCTCCAAGGGTTGAGTCACACTTTCGGCATTAGTGTGCGGTCACTGGGTCTCCTCTAGTAAGAATATCCCATGTGAGGGTCAAGTCAACAGTTTTTAACTGGCACCTCTTAGTAATAACAAACAACATACAAGAAAGAAAATATCACCAATGCAAGTGTCTTTTATTACTTCAACTCAAAGTACAAGGACACAAGGAAACACAAACTACGAAGCTAGAGGCATTATGGGCAAAGGAATCTATGCCTGGAGCTAGTCCCGCACAAGTCCACCCACTTCCAGAGCTCCATGATCGTAAGCTTCAGTTTCCTGAAGTTGTGCTCTCCCCTGAGGTCGGGGTGGACCTCCTGGTGGAGGTGGTGGTAGAGCCTCAAAACGTCGTCCACCACCTGCTTCTCGGCCAGCTCCTCTGCCTCGTCTGCCTACTCCCAACGGACCACCACAGTCGAACCTCTGGCACTTCCTAGGTGGTTCCTCAACCATCCGCTGCTCCTCTGCATGGCGGGTCAGGCAATCACGAGCCATGTGGCCCTGCCCGACGCATGAGTAGCACTGCCTGCCTCTCGAAATTCTGGCTCCGTTCTGTGTGTCTCGCACAGCTCAACCAGTGTCCTGAGGTCGTCTGCCTGAGGGTCTGGTCTGGCTGGAACCATGAGTCATCCGTCGACTGCCTGCTACAGAAGACTCTGCTACGTGCTGCCCTGCGGTGGGTCTCGCTGCTGGTGTAGACTCAGCAAGAAAACTCTCGATCAAAAGGTCTCGCTCCAGTACTCCTTCCTGAGTCCGAATGCTGTGGGAGATCAGCGATGACCTGATCTCGTGTCTCAATCCCTGCTCAAAGGTCGGGGCCTAGAAGAATGGGTCTCGTACCATGTCCGTCTAGTATCGTGAGAGATCGGTAAATCTCGTCGAGTACTGGGAGACCATCATGCTGCCCTGCCGCAGCTGAAGAAGCTCCTGGATGAGCACCGCACGGAGGGTGGCTGGGACGAACTCCGAGCGGAAGAGGATCTCAATGTCCGTCCAGAGGAGAGATGCTTCATCGTGAACCTGGAGCATCAAGCTCCACCATCTTCCTGCTTCTGCGTGTAGTAGGCTCGCTGCGAGGATCGCCATGAGGTCTGCTGGTGTCCTCACTAACCTGAAAACTGTCACCACTACCTCCAGCGAGTCCTCGGCTGCCTGGGAGTCCATCTCCCCATGGAACCTGGGTAGTCACTGGCAATGGAAAGCATGCAGTGCACTAAGGCGATATGCATCGTCAGCGGCTGGGGCTGGAAACATCTATGGCTCAGCAGGTAGAGGTACCGCCGGTGCCTCAACTGTCAAAGGGCCCTGCACCGAGGCCTCGTTGCTCGGTGGGCTGTCATCATGCTCAACTCTCGGAACCCTAGCTGGCTTCCATCGTGGGGCCATCTTGAAAAGAAATAGGTGTGCCATGGTCAAACAGTATACCTGGTGAGCTGACAAAGTAATCACAATGAAAACTTGAAACACACACGCAATCAATGTTTTCGTGCATTAAGTCGGAAATCAGAAGTCAGGGTCCTGGTGTACGGATACGTCAGCCGCTGCACCAACACTGGACTCCATGGACTGATAACCACACCCAATACACTTAACACTATTTCTTTACATAGAAAAGATCAGAGTCCCATGTTTTGCGGTAGAACCGAACTCCTATGATACCAATTTTTCACGACCTGTCCTCGGGGCCTGTGCCGTGACTACCCCAAGTCTGCCTTCCATAGGCCAGGGGCTGGTAACTAGCACCAAGGCGTAAATCCTGGAAAAAAGGGAATGCATTGCCTTTGTAAAGTAAACAAACACCAAAGAGTAAGCAACAGAAGAAGTAAACACTAAGTAAAACTGAGTACAATAGTAAGTGCAGAAATGTAAGTGGGCCAGTATACAAACCAAAACTGAAAGTAAAGTTCAAATGGAAAGGGAAAATAGCAACTAAAAAGTAAAGCCGCAATGTCGTGATGTCCACTGGAAATCCCACCTGAAGGGTGGGTACAAATAGCTCCACTATACCTCAGGTCCCACCATCCGCTCCGAGTACGTCCCACCTAGTGGTCCACCTCCAGGTACCGTCCTGCTCTCCAAGCCTCAACCATGATCAATGATGTCCGTCATTTGCCACCAACACAACGTAGTGCAGGCATAGCCTGTGCAGGGGTGAGTATAAGCTACTCAGTAGGGACCCCAAGACCCCCGAAGGTCTCCCAGTATCCACAAAGGATAAACCACAAAGGAAAGGTAAATCACGAAGTAACATCCGACACTGCTTAGGTATATTACCATACATATACATAAGTCATCAATTCTCATTCAGCTCCAACATCCGAGCCCATGTACAACCCAGTCCACACAGGAAAGAAAAATGTAAATCCAAACAGGATAGCAAAACACAATCCACATAGGAAAGTAAAACAGGATTCAGCTCACATAGGTATACTTCTTTATAAGACGATAGTGATGATCAGATATATCCACTGATTCATCTATGTCGTCGTACCCACAAAGGATCGATAGGTACTAACCCCTGCAATGACCCAGGGAGGGTCTGACCCACACAGGATCGATAGGTAACTAACCCTCGCAATGACCCAGGAAGGGTATGACCCACACATGATCGATAGGTAACTAACACCCACAAAGAACCACATAGGAATGGACCCACACATGGTCTGTAGGCGCTGGCTCACACAGAACCGTTGAGCACTGACCCACACAGGATCAGACCCACACAGGATCGGTAGAACTGATCCACACAGGATCGGTAGCACCGATCCACATAGGAACGCTGACTTCTGCAGTCATCGCCGTCGAATCCACTAAGGATCGCTGTACAGTCGTAGTAGTAGTAGTAGTCATAGCCAGCTCTAGGGTTCCCGCACACACCAAGCTCGTTCGTGAT
This sequence comes from Viscum album, assembly GCA_963277665.1. Lineage (NCBI taxonomy): Eukaryota > Viridiplantae > Streptophyta > Magnoliopsida > Santalales > Viscaceae > Viscum > Viscum album. Next base: position 1,333,099,001 of record OY728147.1, read on the forward strand.
GGTCCGCTCCACGAGCCGGGAGGTTGATACATCAACTGACACATAGTCAAGAGTGGATGTATCCAGAAGTTCCGTATTGTCAACAGGAAATAAACGTCGAAGATGGCACGTCAATCGGACGTCCGGAGCTTAAGATATGAGTGTTTCCGCTCCGAGGGCCTGGTTGGTTTCGTGTACGAACCAACCCGGCCGAACTCAATGTATTCCGAAACCATAAGGGTGATATTCCGAAACGACCGTCTTGATCCCAGGATCGCATCGCAACTGACGGTGCGTCGATCGGCGACCCGTAGCACAAGTTATCGGCGTACGACCGGAAAATGTTCGGTATTAAGGGGTTCGGGCCAGGTCCGACTCGGCCCGATACCACCGGGGTCGACCCGAACCGGGTCCGGGTCTGGCCCGCTTGGGTGCGGCCCGGCCCGGCCTGGGCACAGCGCGCCCAGCACGCTGGCCGAGCACACGGCCAACCGGCCGAGCCTTTTGGCAGGGGGGCGCCTGCCCCCTGGTGTAACCGTGGCCCCTTATTAAATGGGGGTCGTTTTGTGCTGGCCGGATGGGGGTTTGAACCCTCGGCTGCACACCTATTCGGCCGGCCCACCCCGGTCGGCCGGTTTCTGCCTCCACTGGACTGGCGACAGCCGGTCCCCTCCCTGCTTCGGCACCGGCGGCCCGGAACCGGTCGCTGATCACTCTGCTCCGCCGCGGCCCGGAACCGGCTGCGGTTTTGGTTCGTCCGACATGGCACGATGGAGCCACACCCCTCCGTCGTGCCCCCGCATCGGCCGCGGTGTCTTCGGTTTTCTACGACGCGACGCAACGGCGCCGAAAATTGGTTCAACTTCACAGCGCGGCGCGACGACGTCGTGTCCTTGTTCGTTTCCATGGCGCGGCGCAACGGCGCCACACATTCCTTGTCGCACGATCAGACGTGGTGTGACGACACCGCTCCATACTCTTTTCAAACCACAAAGAAACAACACACGGATAAGGGAGGAGGGTCGTCCGTGTTTGTGTGGTCCGGCACCCTCTCATTAATCGATAGCATTTATTCGTATATCCACAAATAACGACAAACTAGAAATCAAGAACGAAAATGATTAAATAATTTAAACCCCTACCTTGAGCGTATCTAGAACGGGGGTTCACCGCGGAAAACGACGTCGCGAGGTGATGCTTCGTAAGTTGACGGAGAACGCCCGAGGAGGAAGTGGTGTCTCCTTTTCATTGACACGGGAAGAAGATCGAAAGAGGGGGCGTCATCGATCTTTGGAAACACACCGGCTGTAAAGAGGAGAAGAGAAGGCACGCCGCTCTCTTCTTACGGTGACGACATTCATCATTGAAGTCTTGGTGTTCTTCGTCGAAGTCTTGGTGTTCTTCATGATGAAGATGAAGATCTCTCTCCTCAATTGTCAACACAGAACATCCAACCAAAATAAAATAAGGCTCACCCTTATTTTATTAACTCAAGCCACAATTCAAAAATTCAAAACATAAATTAATTAATTGAATTGGGTGTTGGAATACTTAATGAGATGAGAGGTAAAGTCAAAAATGGTTACACAACTTAAGTGGGGGAGTTAATAGGCGTTAGGGAGTTAAGGGAATTGAGAAGGTGGGGGCTAGTGTGGGCCCCACCTCACCTTTAATCCACTCAAGAGAACCTAACAAACAGTGGGTCCCACCCTAACTCCTACACTTAGGTTCTAACTTATGGAGAAGTCAAATAAAATTCTTAACGAAAATTTTATTTCACTAACACTTAATCGACAAATTTAAACAACTCATAACGAGAAAATGCAACTCCAGAAAAGGCGTTCCTAAGAAATTAACAGCACTACGGTTCCATCGGTGCCCTCAGAATTTGATTCCGAACACCGGTTCAAAAGATATGATTTCCCGCTCGTTCGTTCACTAAATGTACCCGAGCTAAACTTCAGATAGAAATTCCGGGCACACCAAGCCTCGGAATCAAGTACCGTCTGAAACTGCGTTCTTGTAAAATCTCAAATAAAATTATGAAAAAATTTCCCTTGAATTTTACTTGTCTTTAAAGAATCATAATTATTTTTTTAGTTATAACTATGATTTTCAACCATGTATTTTTTATTTTTTTCAGAAAAATCAAAAGTATTTTCTGTGGGATGAGATGATAAATTTTATTTGTGATGAAAACAATTTTATTTATACATATTATTATTTATTTATAATGATAGTTAAGATATTTAAAAATACAAATATTATCACATACACTATATTATTTGTAAATATAAATATAAAAATAGTAATTACTATTGTATTATTATTTAATCCTTCAATTGTAAAATATTTTTATTATTAAAAATAATATTATAGATTTTTATGACCGCTATAATTGTTGTAATAATTTAATAATAATCACTATCATTTTTAAAATTAAAATTTTATTTTTTAAAAAAAATAATCTACAAAAATTTACCAATATTATATTTTTTTTAATATTATATCTTTTAAAATATACTTTTTATTTTTTTTTCAAATTGTAAATGCATAAAATTTGAGCTTTTATAAAAAAAAGGAAAAACAAAAAACAAAATAAAGATAATTAGATTAAATTATTTATTGTTAATCAATTTAATTTTGGTAAATACCAACACTAATGATAAATAACCAATCATTCAATTAATATTAGTTTATGGTCTTAAATTTGAAAATATATAACTCATTAAATAAATTCATATTAAGGATATTAAATTTGTAAATTAATAAAAATAAAAACATTTCCTTCCTAAATATAATTTAATTTATAAGTTATTTATGTTAGCTATTGGTGAATATATTTGTGTGGTATTGTAATTTTTTCATGTATCTTTTAAATCATTTTAAAACTGCAATTCATATTATTTACATTTACTTTTTCAAACATGCATGGAATATATTTTTTATTTATACCCATTTAAATTTTATCGTAAAAAGATTTAAAATTTAATTTAATTATATTTTATATTAATTTATATTTTCTAGAAAAATGTATTTCTTTTTATCCATAAATAAATTCAACATTTGATTTATTTATATTTTTCAATATTTAATTTTAGTTTCACGTTTTTTAATATTTCTAAAATTTAAGATCTTTTCATGATATTTTTCAAGAATGAATGAATGCCCAAACCATCAGACTCATCTTCTGCTCATTTCTTTTGGTGTGGGCCGATAAATTAGTCTATGGACTAATTTTCATTGTATTTTCTCTCTTCAATTGGTTTTCTTTAATATTTTTATAATTTAAAATCATTGAAAACATATATATGGGAAGATGGAAGTAGATAATAGACCAGATACTAAAGGAGATGTAGCTGAACCGCACCCTTCAAAGGTGCATGAGGAGTAAATTAAAGAAGGCCAATGAGTTCATTATTTTATGTGGAATTGATTCAAGCATTATCATCTGCCCTCCCGAGAAACCTAGAGACGACGACCATCTTGGGATGTGGCCTTCTAGACCCACCAAGGTACATCAGATCATACATAAGTATAAGGGTGAATGTTACACCAACTATGGGGGAATTGGTCGGTGCATCATTGACCTCTCTTAATTCATCTTCCACTCAAAGGAAAATGACGATTAATAAATCATCACACTCTTTTTCAATGCCTTAGTGTTGTGGTTACCCCCAATAAGATCCCCTCATGAACAACATGGTTGTGTATTGGCTACCAGAGATCGGTTTCCAATTTTATGTGAAGATTTTTGATGTGATGGATAAAATTGAGAGGATCGCGGTGGCCCCACAAGATCACCCCCAATAACACTAAAAAAGCATTAGTGGAATTATCGGTAGAGGTTAAATTGTGATGGAACAAGAAAGGGTGAAGATGAAAATGGTGGCGCCTTAGGATACTCTGATGAGTGGGACAATCATTTCCATTCCTAAGAACCCCAATGAGATCAACATCACCACTCATGTGGTTCCTTTTTACCAAGAGGTCACATTAAATTGGACATATCAATGCACAACCGGTGGTGGAGATTCCATCTTTTATATTATGTCATGGAATCTTTACCATCGTACATTACCACCTTTTTCTCCACTATTTCCACCCAAGTAGTTCATGCCACACTCCCACATGCCTCCCTCGCCGCTGGAAAAGGCGATGCTTACAATGAACAACGTTGCATGCTTATATGGTGGTAGTAACACCCATGGAAGAGGGAGAAACATCGATGGTGGATGAAATAACAGTCGATGGAAGGTAGATAATGAACATGTGAAGTCTCTAATCAGAATTCATTGCGATAATTCAAGTGTTATAAATCAGAGAGAAAATCATGTACATCACTCGTGGAAAAAACACATTGAAATCAATTATCATTTTATCGAAGAGAAGTTGAATCATGGGCTTGTGATGTTAGATTATGTTCCTATAAAACCACATGTTTCATATATTTAGAATAAATTCTTAAACAAATAAGTGCTTGAACATCATCAACTTGATATTTTAGTTCAATCAAATCCATGGACATGATTAAGTGTGGATATGGGACCCACTCTACCTATGGTATATTGTGTTTTTACCTTATGTGATTATATGTTTTATTTATAATGTTTTAGTAAAAAAAGAGTGAACTTTGGGTTCATTTTGAATGGGGGAGAAGATTGCTTTATCATGACAGGGGGAATCTAATAGGGGGAGTAGTGGAGTAGGGGTGTTTTAAATCTAATGACGCTAAAGTAGTTCTTTTAATGATGATAAAACATGAAATCAGTTCATGATGATACCTATTTACAATATGTGGATGAAGAATAGTGTATTCTTAAGTTACACATGTTTTGTTCCAATTGGTATCAAGAAAGGGTAATCAAGTGGTATCGATGATAAAGTGATTGATTAAATAAATGTGCATGATATTCTTTATTCTCATTCCATGAATAACTCGCGTGGGCATAGATTATGTGTTTATTAAATATTTTATCACTATTTTTAATTACAAGAATTGAAGGATATGGAAGAGTACAATGTGTTTTCAACACATTGGAAATATATGCTTTAAAGTGGTATTAAAAATTTTAGAATTTTCAACAAATCCAAATGGGGAATATTGATGGGAGAAAAACCCATAAGGTGACATTGCAATGTTTTTGGGTTGATTGTGTTTAATGAAAATTCAGGTTGAAAAGACTTTTTTGTGGAGTTCAAGCATGATTTTGGACTAGGTATGTTGATAAAGTTTGACAAAGCTTCATGTTAGTAGTATAGAAGCACTGGAAGTGGTATAGATTGTTTCATTTACAAGATGACATTGTTTCCCTGTGTTTTCAAAAAAAATTGTTCTAAAATTTTGGAGTAGGTAAAAAAGTGTTTTTGGAAAAAGAATAATTTTTTGAAAATGTAAAATTTGTTTTAAAGGGTGAAGGTGTGTCACAACATTTCATGAAAGTGATGATTTGAGGTCGTCGCATCAAAATATGACAAAGGCTAGTGTTTCACGCAAGTTTTGAAATTTCATAAAAGCCAAAGTTGCACATCACAAGGTGAGTTGTGTAAGACCTTGAACTAAAGATGCAGTTGTATGAAGATGTGGAGTTTCATACTAAAGGTGGTGTTAAATCATTGACTCTCAATGAAAAGGTAATGTTGGGTGCTCCGTCGAAGGCACACAAGGTAGTTGTTTGATGGGTATGTCATGTCTATAAAAAGGAAGATACCCCCGCCCCCTATATTTGAAATGATCAACTTGTAGATCATACCAGGGATCTAAATCACCTAATAGTTTGGGGAAGATATTTAATTTGTGAATTAATAGCTGAAATGTCAACACACACAAGAAAAATCAATTGAGTTCTACAAAAATTCAAAAGGTGTGCAAAAATTTATATTTTCATGAAGAGATTACTAGTTGCACAAAAGTTAATGTTTCATGAAAACCAAAAAAAATCATGAAAGTTGATAGATTTTAATGCAATCCATAAAAAGGTTTCGTTGATGATAATGTTTTGTGAACCTACATGGATTTTCCCATAGTTTCTATGATAGAATGGTAATCATGTAGTGGATGAATTTTGATCTTTATGATGCACTAAATGAGGTGTAAACATTTTGATTCATGTGATCCAATGAATAATATTCTGAAGGATTGGTGGTAACACTTTGGTTAAGAGAGAAGTGAGCTTTCAAATTGTGATTGGTTGTAAACCAGGAAGGACAGTGAATCCATTCCAAACGTGGTAACAATAGTGTGCATTGGTGAATTTGGTACATTAGAGCATTGTCCTTGTATACTCCATGTAAATATACTAGTTTTGGTGAACCAAGTAAAATTTATGGGTCATGTACATGATTTAATTTTTGTTTATACATTGCAATGAGAAATGGAGATCAGTGTGTTTTTTCTATAATGAAACAAGATTCAAAGGGGAAATTGTTTTACTCCATCATACCCTAATTCACCCCTACCCAATCTCATGGTATTTAACCTTGTTGGGATAAAAGAAATTCAAACTAACATTTTTAGATTTTTTGAACAATACATAATTTATTTTTGACGTTTGAGAGTTGTCCACACATCAATCTGACACACGATGTAGCTGGTATGACTCCAAGTTTGTCTTTTCACTTTAAAAAAGTGTCATTTTACTCTAAAACACATGTGACATATCCCAAAATAAACAAAAAAGGTAATATTTTTATGAAACTTTATTAAAATTATCCATAATTCATTGTGGTCATGTAGTAATTGAACACGAGTAAATCGGACACATTAAGTGGACGATATGACTCAATCTGTATATTTTCAATATTAAAGTGTTATTTTATTCTAAAACATGATATACATAGCCAAAATCAATAAAATGAGATTTTATTAACATGATGATATAGGTAAGAGATTGGTAATTCATGTGTGAGGTGTGAGAATTGACTGCATGCCAATTTGACACACTATGTGACCGATATGACTCAATGTTCATGTTTTCACATTAAAATTGTCATTTTACTGTAAAAAATGCACCATATAGTCAAAGCTGAGTAAATGAACTCATATTGTCATGATATTTTAGGAAAAATATCCATAATTATTTTTTGACATATTGTAACTAAAAAAACATCAATCCTAAAAATTATGTGACTGGTATGACTCAAAGTGCATATTTACACATTAAAAAGGTATCATTTTTCTCTAAAACACACGCCACATAGAGAAGACCAAGAATATAACTCATATTAACATGATACTTTCGTAAAATAATACATTTTTCATTTTTAATGTGTTTCAATTAACTAAACATTAATATGATACATGATGTGGAAGTTATGACTCAAAGTGTGTGTTTTAAATATAACTGTCATTTTAGTTTAAAAACAATTTGCATAGACAAAACCAAGAAAATGAGTTTTAATTATATTGATACCATATTATAATTACCCATAATTCCTTTTTGATTCATGTTAATTGATCATATGTCAATCTAATACATGATAAAGATGGTATGACTAAAAGTTCTGATTTTCAATATAAAAGTTTTGTTTTAGTCTAAAACATAACTCACATTTACGAAACTATATAAATGAGCTATGATTAACTTGATAATTTTGGGTAATGATAAATAGTTTATTTTTGATGTATAATAATTGAACAATAATGAATCTAAAACACGATGTGGCCGTTGTGACTCAAAGTACAAGTATTCTTATTAAAAGTATCATTTTACTCTAAGATATGTTTAACATAAAAAATCCAAGTAAACGAGCTCATATTGACTTGATACATTAGGAAAATGATTCATAATTCATTTGTATAGTATATGCATCAATCGAACATCAATCTGACACACGATGTAGTCAGTATGACTCAAAGTGTGTGTTTTCATATTAAAAAGGCGTCGTTTACGCTAAAACACGTGCTACATAGCCAAAACTGAGAAAATGATATTATATTATCTTAATACTTTAGGAAAATGAACCATAATTAATTTGTGGTGTATATATATTATCCACATATAAATCTGACACACAACATTTCTGGTATGACTCAAAGTTCATGTTTTAAATATAAGTGTAATTTTATCCAAAACGGTGATTCACAAGGCCAAAACCAGGAAAACAATATTAGATTATCTCGATACATCAGGATAATAATCCATAATTAGTTTTTGACATGTAAGAATTGAACGCATGTCAATCTGACACGCGATAAGGCCAGTATGACTCAAAGTGATTATTTTCAATATAAAAGTATCATTTTATTCTAAAATGTGATTCACATAGCCAAAACAGAGGAAACAAGTTATGATTATCTTTATACATTAGGATAAGGATCCATAATTCATGTGATATGTGTAATAATTGAACGTAGATAAATCTAACAAATAATGTGACTGATATGACTCAAATTATGTGTTTTCACATTAAAAGTGACATTATTACTCTAAAACATGTGTAACATTTCCATAAATGTGCAAACAAATTTTTATTTTCATGAAACTTTAGGATAGTGATCCATAATTCGTTTGTGGCATGTAGAAATTAACTGAAAATCAATCTAATATGAAAAATTACCGGTATGACTCAAATTTCACGTCTTCACATTAAATGTGTCATTTAACCCTAAAACACATGTCACATAGACAAAATCAAGAAAATGAGCCTGAATTTTCTTGATACTTTAGTAAAATGATTCATAAATCATATTTGACTTATAGGAATAAACCAGGCATCAGTCTTATACATGACATGGACAACATGATTCAAAGTTCTTGTTTTTAGTATGAAGTGTCATTATATTCTAAAACACTATTCACATGTCTAAAATCATGAAAACGAGCTCATATTATCTTGATAGTTTAGTAAATTATTCCATAGTTCATATTTAGCATGAAGGAATTAAATACACATAAAAATTACACAAGACATGGTCTGTATGACTGAAAGTGCTTGTTTTTAATATAAAATTTTTATTTTAGTTTAAACATGATTTTCATAACCAAAACCAACAAAAAAAGATTGGTATTCCTTGATACATTATGAAAATAATCCACAATTCATTTTTTATTTGTAAGAATTTCCATGCATCAATCTGACACATGATATAGCCAATATGACTCAATGTGTGTGTTTTCCATATAAAAGTGTCAATTTAGTCTAAAACATGATTCACATATCCAAAACTGAGAGAAAAAAAATTATTATCTTGAATGTTTATAATAACAATACATAATTCATTTTTGGTGTGTAATAATCTACCACACATCAATCTAACACACAATATGTCTATTATGAATAAATGTGCATATTTTCAATAGAGAATTTTCATTTTTGTTTAAACGTGTATTACATTATCAAAACCAAGAAAATAGGATCAGTTATCACTATTTTGGAAAATGATGCATAATTAATTTGTGATATATAGGAATCAGACTCATATCAATCCAACATATGATTTGACCGATATAACCCAAAGTGCATTTTTTTTCAATAAAATAGTGTCATTTTTTGTGTAAAACATAATTCACATAGCCAAAAAATAGAAAACAATATTTCATTATCTTTCTATTTTAGGAAAATTAATCATAGTTTATTTATAATTTATAGGAAATGGCGCACATAAATCCAACACACAATGTGGAATGTATGACTCAAAGTGTTTTTTTCAATATAAAAGTATCATTTTAATCTAAAACATGATTCACATGGCCAAACATAATAAAACGAGCATTTATTATTCTGATACTTTAATAAATTTATCCAGTATTCATTTTTGAAGTGTAAGAAATGACTACACATAAATCTGACACCTGATTTTCTCGGTATGACTCAATGTGTTTGTTTTAGAGTAATTGAAAAAATTAATAAGTGGTGATAAAATTAATAACATAAATTTTAATTAAAAAATTAGTAATTAATGATATTTTTTTGGACATATATTTAAATAATTACTATAATTAATAACTAATAATGTCATTAATATATTCAGTCATTAACAAAATTATTATACATTTTATTAATTAACCATGCAATTAATAACTCATAATACAATCATTAATTAATAGTATAACTCATAATTTGTAATATAATCTGAAATATAATCATTAATGGTATGATTAATAGTATAACTGATAGTATCATTAATATATTCAGTAATAATATAATTTATAAAATATTGATCATATAATAATATAATTGTAATTTGTTAATTTTTTTATTTACTATTACTGAAAAAAAACTTTGATTTTATTGTAGGAGAGTGCTTGTGTACATAGTTCAGTTGATCATTGGAAAAAAGTATTTTATAAGAGTTTTTTATATTGGATCGTATTTTTTTTGATTAATTGTAAATATTAAATCAATGTAAATATTTTTTATGAAATTATTTAATGAAAATTTTGAATTCAAATGATGGTGCAATGTAATATTTGTATTTTAATTGTTTTTAATTGTATCATTTAAATAGTTTTATCTATGGGTATAACTTAAGGTTCTCTATTAGGGATGATTCACGTTAACTCTTCTACAACAGATGGTTTGGCATTTATCAGTGGTAATAAAAACGTTGATAAAAACCACCTTTCCAAAATAAAGTAGTGATAAATGTCACACATTTTAAGGGGTCTTAGAATGAAGGATATTTTTATCATTGACAAAGTTAGTTTCTAATAGTGACAAATTTGGTTTATTTTTAAGTGATATAATTATATATTTGTTTTTAAATACAATTATAAAATATGTTTATATATTTATATATTTAAATATTTACATATTATACATTTAAATAACTACAAAAAAGTGACTTGCATCATAAAAATATTAATGACAGGTAAAATATCTATTGGTAAAAATAGTTAATTACAATAGATATTAAATTCTATTGGTATTAATTATAGGTACCTACAGTTTTTTACCAACAAATGAATATTTTTATATCAATATTTCAGTAAAAAAAATCTTTTAGAAACATTTAAATTTGTATCGTAGTCATAATAATACAAAAAATTGATTTACCAATAAATGAACCTATTATTTTTATTTATAGAGAGTAACAAAAATTTTACCATTATAAGAATATATTGCAATAAATTATTCAGTAATAATAAATATTTTACAAAACATTGAATGAGTGTATATATATATATATATAAATTATCTATACTAAATAATTTCCACTCCCCCTCCATGTGTCACCACCTCCTTCATTCTCAAACAATATTACCTTCTTTTCCATCTATCCGACTATATTTGACCCCATAGTTCACCCCAAAACCCTCTTCCTCGGCATTCCATATCCTTAAACCATCACCCAATCCTCCACATCATTCTTCCTCCTCCTTTTGTCACCCCCCTCGAGCTTCTTCCTCCACCATCGTTCAATCCCCCCCAATCCCACCCCAAATCCCTATTCCTCCACATTCCACCATCTTCCTCCCTATCCCCCCATTTCACCCCTGAGATTCTTCTTCCTCATCATTTTTGATGGTGACTACCTCACATTCTCTATTATTCTGGGTATTATCTTTTGAACTTTTACACTCGTTCTCAGTTAGGATCAAAGCGTTGTGGAAATCATTGATGATTTGGGTCTTGGGGGTTCATATGAGATGGATGTCTCCTCTGGTGGCGAAAACCTATAATGCACTACGCACAGTGGTGAAGGATTTATCCCCGTCAAACACCCAATGTTGTCATTTGAAACCCTAGGATTAAAAATGCACCATCATCATCATCCTTTCGAAGGTCTGCCTCCCTACCTCTCCTTACATTCCCCCATTCTCCCTGCCTACCGCCTCAGCCTCCCACCTCCCTCCTCCTGGCTTCCACCTCCTGGCTCCCTCCTCCAGCCTCCGAATCGCCACCTCCCTACCTCCCCTCCATGTATACCTTCCCATTCCCCCATTCTCCCTGACTACCACCTCCCTCCTACCTCATCCATCCTCTGAAGCATCGCCTCCCTTCCTCCCCTCTCATTCCCCCATTCTCGATCTAGTTTTCATAAATCATAACCTCACCCTTTTTCACTTATCCAACCTCTTATTCCCAATTTTTATTTTCTTTTTTTTTATCTAACCAAAACAAAACTCCATTTATGTCTTCACGAGTATCCTTTATATAGTAAATTACATTCAATTTTCATTTTGGAATCATGAAATTCAATGGTACATGAATTGGAGTCATGATTAATGGTGTCTAATTAGTTCTATTATGGTTTCAAGCATTCATGTAATTTGAATATATCAAATCTACTAACAATTATACTGAATAATAGGATAACAGTGAAAATTATTCTTTATACTATTTGTATTTTCAATGATTGTTCATAAGGATGATGATTTTTCCATTATGTCACCTCTTCCTGTTATCATATTTCATTTCATGACCACAATTGATTTATCTATAATTTCTATAATTCCCTTGACCAATCCTACTAGGTGTATCACATTGTTCAAACTAGTAGCTTTCAGTTCCATTCTCTAGAATTCCAATCCCCATCGACCTCAATTCATATTACTAACTCTCCAACCAATATTTCATCCAACGTGTTTGACTTTTGTTTGTTTCATTATGTTTTATATTATGTTTTACATTTACAAAAAAATTTCAAGTATATGTAATTATTTCCCCCTAATTTTCTATAAAATCACTCCTGTTGTTTGATAATAGATCATATCAAACCTATTTTGAATGTATTTAAACAACTGTGAAAATTTTAATTGTGTTAATATTTTTGAATCTTGGTTGTTTATTGTCTAATTTTATATATTAAAGCTACTAATTTATTTATAATTTTGTAATATTTTTTACAATGATTTTTCTCTGTCTTCTAATTTATGATCCCCAATATCCTATGATCATGGTTTCAATTTCCTATTTTCTAATGTTTAATTGAACATAGATTGTTCAGTGTATTATCTATTGCAGTGGCAGACTCCATCAAAAAAATTATATATTTTAGTTTGTGATTTTTATATAATGTGTATAATTATGAATACATGGTATGTATAAGATTATTGATTATATAAAATTTCACATGTGTCTCACTTTACAGTATATATTATTCTTACACTCTTAGGTGAATACTATTTTCTCTATAATTTTTATTTCTATTGATTCATGCAAATACATATTCTTATGTAATTCAGTATATTTATCAACTCTATCAATAATTATATATCATTTTTTACATTGAATCTATTGACTGTTTATTATTTTGTATGCATATATACTATATAATATTTCATACACAATTATGTATATATATTGATTTTCTATAAACTATGTATGTATTCTACATAAAATTTTACATTTTCATTGGGCTCCCCATATTAGAAAAAACATGTGTTATTCATGATTTTTAGTTGCGACTATTATTTAATCAGGTTATATAATCTAATAGTGGTTTGATATTCTTGATTTTTGGTCCTTAATGTGTATGTTTTTAAATTTAAATACCCATTATCTATACCAAATCTTGTATTTATGTTTCTAGGTGTCTATACCATAATTATCCTCTTATATGTCCTCATCTCCACCCTTTTCGGTTTCATCACAATCTTGATCCCTTATTTCCTTCAGATACCTGATTTCTCCATCACCTTCGTCTCTACCTCTGTGTTCTTTGTTGACTTCACCTCTTATCCCCTAAATTTACCTTCTCCACCTGAATCTCCTCCACCTTAGTCTAAAACACTACCTCTGCCTCAATCTTTTTAACTCCTCCAAAACATTCTCCTCTAATCACTAATCCAAATTCACCTTCACCTATTTCTTTTCCTCCAAATCCATATCCCTATATTTCCATTTCCTCCTAGACCCACACCCACCCATGCCTTACCTCATCTACCACTATTTATCCAACCTTTATGACTCTTTCTTCTTTACATTATGCATCCCCTCCCCTGATCCATGTCTCCACTCTTCGATTAGTTATCATGAAGCCTAATTGTGCATAGTCTACAGCCGACACATTCAACCATGGTGATATATCCCTCATCAACGATTCTTTGAATGTTTCTTCCTTCTCAAAATATCATCGCTCTATAAAATATCCCTCATTTGTATTTCCCTTTATTTTATTTCTATGTAGATATCTCCATTTATTATTTTTGTTTTCAGTATTCTGACTAACTATGATTTTCCTCACAACATACTTTCATCCATCGAGACTAGAGTTCATACACTGAGTTATCAATTTTCATCAATGCATCTAGGGATACAATGACATCTAATTACTTTTCCTAATTTCCTTAACCTAGAGGATATTCATTCCATGGAAAATAAAAATTATTCGAGTACTAACTAAATCATCCACTTGGTAATTTATTCTCGAATAATTTTTATGGAAATTTACATGATTCTTCATTTAGAATTCTATTATGTTATGTTTTCCAGAATAATAACACCCCTGTTTTATTGAAAATTTAAAATTATTTTCCTATCATAAAATTATTTCTATGAAAGAAGCACTATTTGGTTAATTATTTAGAATCTATTCATTCCCTTGTTTTATATCATTTCTCTTTGAATAATGTGCTACTAAAGATGATACATTGTAATAGTATACTAATAACTACTATGTTTTTTTACCATATATAAAATCATAAACTATTATTATGTTTTTGAATTTATCAAACATTATTATGAAAAATTATTAATAAAAAAACTAAAAGATAGTTGGTTTCAATACATTATTGACACATTATATTTTTAGACTCTATATTAACTTTATATTTCAATAAGATGCTTTAAAACATTTTCTATTTGATATATTCCCTAAATTTAACATTTCTATTTATGTATTATTTTAAATTTTCATTATATTAATTTATTTTGATGATAATATCTTCCATATTCATAATTATAAATATATGAAATTTTGGAGGAATTACATTGGGAGGATGAATGTTGTTCTAGAAGATCAATGGTTATACTACACATGTAATTTTTATATTATGTAATATATGTGTGTGTGTGTGTGTTATAAATATATTTATTTTGATGTAATTAATATGTATCATGATATATATATATATATCATGATATATATCCGTATATATGTATTTTTAATCTATATATATAGGGATATTATTATATATTTTCAGAATACATATAATCTTATATATATTTTGAATATATCTTCTAATACATACAAACATATATATATGTGTGTAAATTTTTATATATAATAAATATGTATTATGATATGTGTGTGTGTGTGTTCATAATTTTATTGATTTATAGAATAAATAATGTCATGGGATTGAGAATTTTTTCTTGGCTTTGTTCGATTGAATGCTGCACAATTGGCCTTTTCATAGGTAATAATTGGTTTTCTTTAATTTTATTTCAGTGCTATGGAATCAGGAAATTAATGTTTCTATTGTTTCTCATATATATAGGTCAATAGAGCTTTCATTTTTTCATTTATATGGCTGGAGATGGTCTTATGTCCAATAATGGTGAGTGAGATCAATAATTATTCAAAACCCATGTTTAGATTTGTATATGTGTTTGATTTACCTCGAAAATATAAGTTTATGTTCTCCCAATGATATTTATTATTCACCATTTATATATATGTGTTCCATTTAGAATTATTATTGTATTTTGATTAACATTGGATTGGTATTCCTTTAATATAGATATTAGGAATCAACAAAACATTTTGATTTTTTGGTGGTGGCTTTCTATTCACTCTTTCAACTCTCCACTCCTCTCTTGAATCCAAATTATCCTAAATTCGTATAAATAGAACTACATATCCCTCCCTAATTTGTTTATTTCAGGTAAAAAATCTTTTTAGTCCATTAATAGTGGGTTTCTATTCTGGGTTTGATGATAATGTGCACTTTATACCATTTATATTGTGAGTAATCTGTATGCATTTTTAGTATAATAATATAATATACACAACTTTCTTATTGTAGAATAAATTTAAGTTTACATGTTGTATAAATAGATACCAAGATATACAATCATAATCACACTCCACATGATGTACGCATTGAATTCAAAATCCTTTTCACTTAAAAGAATATAAAAAAATATGCATAGTGTGAACCAATTTATTTGATGCAAGTTAGTGTGCATTTCTTGTATGAATTTCATGTGTTCTTATTCCATATGAACTCTCAATTTAATGTTAGTCACTATCTTATATGATTATTTTATATAAAAATTCAATTTAACGTTAGTTTATATATTTCTTATATATGTCTTTATTGAAATTTTTGCTTATTGAAGTTATAGTTTATCCACAAAATAATCCAAATACTCCATTGAACAATGAAAATTAAATTCCCCATTTGGACTATAGGTATATCATACCTTTAATTAATACATAATCCTCTCCAATAACATGTATATATATCATGGATCTTGATCTTCATTTAATGATGAGGTAGTATCATCCTCTATATTAGAAATGACACAATATTTCCATGTTTACTCTTGAATAACCAGTCCTGAATTTTACCACAAATTATATTCAATGTTAAGATAGATAAATTTTAGAACTGTAAGACAGTATTTATTCCCAAAATATTCTAGTTTTCTTTTAGAATAAATGTACTAAACTTTTGAATCAAACCAATATATAATACCCTCATTGAGGTCATGAGGCAGCCTCTCACTCTCTCGCTCCTCGATAGAGTTTTGATCCATTCCACATCACATTCCTCAATTGAGGACTAACTGAATAAATCATAAATGGAATTCATTGTTCCATTGAATTGAGGAGGAATGTTAAAGGCACCCTTATCCTCTCAATTCACAACATCTTTATCCTCTCACTCTTTAGCTCCTATATAAGGATTTTAATCCTTTCCTCATCACATTTTTCAATTGAGCCTTACTGAAGAAATAATAAATATCATTTATTATTCCATTGAAGTTAGTGGGAAGTTAAATCCTACCTTATCCTCTCCATGCATAACTCCTTTTTTTATCACCAGTCGAGATACTTGAATTTTGAGAGAAATTTATCATATAATGTGAGGCTTCCCATGTCCCCCAGTTGTAGGAATTTGTCCTTATTTCCTATCATTCACATTTTTTCATATCTATTCCACAGTTTAATTCAAGGTAGGTTTTATCCAAAACATGATGTAAAATCCATATCCATAATGATAGATTCCTCCTGAGTGTGAACACTAATTTGCTGATCAAGAAGCTCAAATTAATGTTGACTGTTTATCTAAGAATCAGTTCCCAAGAATACTTCCCTAATCCAAGTTTCTATAGGGTTTTTAATATCATTTTTGTTTCTCACTATCAATGGTGAGTTCAAGGGATTTTGGTGGATCTCAATAATCGGTAGTGACTCACCAGCATTCATACAATGTTTTTTATTCTTTGTTATTGAAACAACTTATTTTATAAGAGTTTCTTCTATGGGATTATGTGAAACAATTGTATCTTTAATAGGACTGTATGTATCTTGTTCCTACAATAAATAATGCTTACAAGTTTCCTCTTTCTGAAAGCTTCTCTTAGAGTAAGAATTCTTCAGTAAACATGAGACACTACCAGTCTGATCAACATCATCAATAACCATATCTCTTGGCATTGGTTTGTTTTTTCAAACCCTCTCAAAAAGGAAAGTTGTCACATCCTTGCCAACATGTTTTCAAGGATGACCAACATTAATATCAGTAATAATCATTTCCCTACAACCTCCCTCTATAAGATTTGTGTTAACCATTAATACCACTTCTCCTGAGGGTTTAGCTGGTGTGATCACCAGGTCATTACATGTATCAAAATTAGCCTTGATGTTTAATTAAGTGACAATTTCAGTTATAAAGGGATATGTTCACATAAAAACCATTCTTATACTACCTCCAATATTTATATTCAACTTATATGTATTATTCTATAATAATTCTCTTCGATATGATCAATTCACTCATGAATGGGGTTGAATTGACAAATAATGGGAGAATTTTATATAGTATTTGTATACTACATATCCTGTACCAACATATTAAATGTTATGTATTTTCATTTTTGATCATTCTATTTTTCAATTGCTATATACACTATGATTTCCTATAAATTACACATTACATGTTTAGTGACCAAACATATTATCTGTTAAATTAGACAAAACATATCCAAACCAATTCTGTTAGGACAACAATTGAAAACTATGATTCAGTTTTGAAGAATTAGTTGAATTAACCCTTTCAACCTTGATAGTCTAAATCAATTAAGAAAACATGTCCTATGTCGGTTTTCAATGCACCACATTGATGTTTTTTTCATATTTATTTATTATGATATACTATTGGTATATTATTAACACAATTATGGATGTATTTTGATGTGTTTTTGGCATTTTGTTACGGACATTTTTTTAAAATTACACCACTATAATAAATCCTTCATGTAGTGTGGTTCCTTTATCAGCATTTCCTGGATCGATTGAGTGGTTATGAGGAGATGCAGTTCCAATGAACCCAAATTTATCTTTGGTGTGAAAAAGGTAAGCTTCCAATGTGTTTTATAATTAATTTTTTCTAATATTTATTCTATATTTACTTTGGATTGTTTGTTAATTTTAAAAGCAATTCAGTTTCTTATGGATATCATATTTTATTACTACATTTAATGTTATTTCACATGTTCAGTTTTCTATTTATTTTCATTAACCAATTAAATCAAAAACTAGAAAAACCAATTAATATATTACATATTGATCTAACTATAAATTCAATGGAATTGATAAATAATTATTTCGAACATTTATCATTTCACTATACACAAATTCATCTTTATTTCTAATTTTAAAATTTAGAGTATAAAGTATGTCATCACATATCCTATTTTTATTTAATAGTTAAATTGTATCCGAGAATATATTGTTTACCTCCCATGAGTGTTTATAAAACATTGTATCTAGAAGGTTAACTCCAAATTATGAGTGTTTATGATCACTCATTAATAGTGAAATAGTTTTTCAGAAGGTTATCATCAGAATTTCATTAGTGAAACTGTATCCTATAAGGTTGATCTGGGATTACACTAGATGATTAACTCCGAATTTTTTTCTAGAAGGTTAATATAGGATATAGTTTCACTCTATGACCTTTTATAGGGTTAATCTGGGATACAGTTTAACTCCAGAAGGATAATATGGGATACAATTTCACTATTAACATAGTTTCACTCTATGAACATTCAAGAGTTAATAGTTAATGATCCAGAGATAATTCCATATTAACCTACTTGAGTTTACTATTAACACGGTTTAACATTACTTTTTCAAATTATTCACTCTATGAACTTTTAATAGTTAAACTATATCCTTGATTAACCATTTTAATTTAACCATTTAATTACCCAACCCTTGCATTACAAATTTTAAAAGTGAAACTATATCCTTGATTATATTTTTTACCTCTAATTTTAAGAACATTATAATTTTCTATATTATTCACTCTATGATCTTTCACTTACATGTTACCCAACTTTTTCATTACAAAAACATTTTGAAACTTATTTTTATCAAGAATGTCTTGCTAAAAAAGAAGAAGTTAAAATTGATTTCAATTTATCCACTTTAAATAATCGACTGACTAAAGAAATGTGTTTTTAATGAATTAAACATATTAAGTCAATGTGATCATTTCACATCTTACTAGATGGATTAATTTCCTTACCTGAATAGGTAAGAATTTAATCCAATTGTTCATATCTTTTTTTAGTTTGTATGTTCACTCTATAAATTTTATTAAATTATTGTGTATGTTTTTTCTTACATATTAACACTATAAATTTTATAAATAATTTCTCATTCTATCAGGTTAACTATATGTTTGAACATGTACTTAGAATTTTTTTAACTGTAGAAATAAGTATAATGTACGTCAATTTGATTTTATAATTGTTGATGCATAAAATGGTATCGTCTGCAATAAGTCTTCATGATAGAGTCAATTGTGGTGAAATACTCTGAGCACTTGAAAATCATGAAATTTTTTAAATATTTAAGCTCTTATTTATCAATGTCCATTTTATTGAAATGGTTGTTTATCACTGCAAGTCAACTAGATTCATTGAAAATGAAAATCAAGTCTATTTTTATGTAAAAATTTTATATCATTATTATACACCCCTTTGATTAATTTATGATTTATAATTTAACTCCAAGGAAATGTTTCACATTATTTAGATAACATTCTCGATCATCTGTTTCATTGGGTTCTTCACATACTTGGGATTAGCAATGAAGACCACTCATTAAACTCAAGTAGTGATGATTTGAAAAAAAAATTAGTGATGATGGGGGTATTAGTAACACCAATATGGTAAGTTAGTGTCTAGTTCTCTGGAAAATTTATGAGCTTATTTTTCATTACATATTAGCATGAGTATGAGACCTGTGAAGACATGAACAAATAATTAATTTCACTAAAATACAGACCTGATAAGGAATGAATTTTCCATACCACTAGGACTTGACCTTGACATGAGAATAAAATGAGTGTCTATTCCTGAGCATTTAAGAAAAGGCAGGTTTACATTCTATCCATGGAATCATCATCAAAAAAATGTACTAATCAACAAAATCAAAGAACTCATGATTTCCACAAACTCAAGTAGATAGCTTAGAGATCCTCATATGAGAAGTAATGGGCTACCATGGGTGTAAAACAACATGTTCTAATTAAATGGAGAGTTTTTCCATGGAACTCGCCATCAAAATATTGAAATTGGAAACAGATATATTTGTAAGCAAGAGTAAAATTAATGTTTAGTGAGTGGTCCTAAACAAAAATGTTAATCATTTTAAATATTTAAAAGTTTTTAGATAAAATTATTGATTCCATGAGTTTAGTGTTAATTTAATGGATTTTTTTCTCTTAAATACTTGAGTTGGTTACTAAATAATTTAAGAATTAAGTCTCTTATTTATCATAATCGAGTTTTAATATGAATATAGAAGATTAATATTACGTTTATATTCTTATTTAATTTTTTATGAATCATTAATAATAATAAAACATCTCTAAAAATTCTATAGAATTTTTTTAATTTGTTAATATTTATATTTCAATAGACTATTACATTCATCTCATTTGAATCCAAAATTCACCACTTCATCAACAATATAATCATAAATTATATACTGCATACAATTTAAGTATGTATTCTTTCTAATTTTAGTTTTGTATTCATTCTATTTATCTTCTAGGTTAACAAATTCCATATAGTATTATTCATATAGTATGAATACATTGTTTGAAATCATATAAACCTATATGAATACATTAAGCATGTATTTATTTAATTTATACACACTTTTGCACATAAATACATATCTATAGTTATATAGGATGGTTCCAACTACTCATATCACTATCACTATTCACTCTATTTCCTTATGGCATGAGTAGCTAACTCACTTAATTACTTCTTCACATTTCTTTCCACTCCCAACAAGTGACACAGATTTCATAGATCATCACCACAATTTTTTGATCTTGTGTGTGAAAATTTGTAATTAAATGATCATTTCCTGAAAATTCATGGGTTATGTACTAGTTACGTATTAGAAACATATAATTTTCTCAATATAAATATATAATTACTTAAAATATTTACAATTTAATAATATTTATTGAAAATAATATACATATATATGTTATATTTATATAATATATTTTTCTATTTTTCTTATATAAAAATTAATTGTATGTAAATATTTATTTATATCTATTCTAATGTTGGCTTTCCTATGGTAGACATGTCATCTCCACATTCTTCCATGTCCCTCATATGAATTTATCCATGATTATTTCCTCCTTTCACCACCATAATCTGCCCCTCCCTCACTGGATTTTGATTCCCTTGACCCTAGGGATTTATATCTTCTACCATCTGGTTGCCTCCACTCCTCATCTCTACACTCGCATCCAGCACTCCATCTCTGTACACCACCCTTAGGCTCCCCGCCTCTAGCACCCCTAGATCCTAATCATAGTCTCCACTTACTCCCCATCTTTATCACTAATTGTCTCCTCATCTTCATCTTCATTCACTGCAATCCATATCCTCGACTCCAACACTCCTTCCCATCACTTCAACTCCTTGTCTCTATTCACCTTAACCTCCCCTGTCTATCACTGCATTTGGGTTACCTCTAAAAAACTACCATGTGAGAAATTCTAATTCAATATGAATCGCCAAGGATGACCCCCATCAACCTCTTCAAGAACTCCATTACCACTATTGATAACATATTCAGAGATCTTATAGATCCACATCTCTGAAACTTGTATGCTCTCCAAATTTCATAGAAATTTTCACTCTTTTTTCCATTGTGTTTTCCCTATTGTATGATTTTTTTCTTTTATTACTCTACCAATTCATCTATTTCAACACATGACATCAATTTTCAGGTCATGGGAGGAATTAGTATAGTTTATATTTATTCTTTTCTTCTTCCACTAATTTTTTATATAGTCTGGTTTCATGAACATCATCCTTTCATGGCTCCACCACCACCCAATTTCCTACTTCCATATGTGTATCATGGTCATTATTACAAGGATTTGATAATGATGAGTCACTAAATAATTATAATTATAATTCTTTCAATATTATTTAAATGTTTATGAAAAATTCACATTAACTATTTATTTTCATTAGCATCTTTCTAAAAAATGATATGATAATGTTAATGTGGAGGTTTCTCTAAAGGGATGAAGGATGCAGGTCACTATTATCTAAGATGTGATTTAGTTATCTCTATTATGAACATTAATGAGACTATTCAAGTTAATATCTCCTTGGTTGGTGTGTTACACAACTATTATTCCTCATACTATATAAATAAATTATGGGAAGAGGAAAAGAATAATGAAAAACTGACCGGATTGGTCCCATCATAGGGGGTATAATTTAGTCTTTTCAGTGTACTATAGAGGACGCGAGAATTTGACGAATAATTGATACACATGGGGTAGAATTTAGAGTGTTCA
This sequence comes from Viscum album, assembly GCA_963277665.1. NCBI lineage: Eukaryota > Viridiplantae > Streptophyta > Magnoliopsida > Santalales > Viscaceae > Viscum > Viscum album. The sequence continues at coordinate 1,333,121,953 of OY728147.1, forward strand.
TTATTGATATTTAACAAACTAGTTCATCTCTCGTGCATACGCATGACACTATAAAATTTACTCTTTTTCAAAAGTTATTCATATTTTGAAAAGTTAGTAAGGAAAAATTATGAAAAATATGATGAATTTCAAAATAATTAGAAATATAATTCCTTGAATCGGCTTTAAAGTGTATAAAAAATACACTTTAACTGTTTATTTTCATTGAAATATTTCTTCCAAATTATTTGTTAATGTTAATGTGTAGGTTTATCTAAAGTGATGATAGTTGTAAGTCACTATTAGCCAAGATGTGATTTAATGCTCTCTATAATGGACATTTATGAGACTGTTTAGGTTAATATCGCCTTGGTTTGTGCAATCCATTGTTGTTATTATTTATTTACCCTCATCTAGTTACTACATTTGACCAATCATCTTTTTATTCATTTGTGTATTTTTTCATGATCAATTATTGGATGTTACAGTACACCAAAACCTCTTGTAGTGAATGTAACCCTAAATAAAAATACTGACTATTTCCTAAATACAATTTTTTTATAACTACATTGTTCCATAACACTAGGTAATATTGTTTTAACTTTTTCCATTTAAATTAATTATAAATAAAAGACAAAATTATTTTAGTATTCATTTTATCCTTTCATGACAGGAATATAAAGAACTAGATCTTTAGGATTCACATACAACACTATTGTTGGATATATTACAACAACTAAAAATATTTCTTCTACTCAGGTATGTGTTTTCTATCTCTATTAACCATTATTTATAGGACATCATTAGAACTAAAAATACTGATTTTTTTCATTTCATTTACATTTCCTCTATGATTATAACATATTCTTTATTTCTTCTTCTTTATTGGAAACTTTAAAACATCTTAATTCCACTTAAATGAATTTAGTTTTTAATATTATCTATTAAATTTTCATTAATTTCATTTCATTATGTAGAAAAATATTTTGACTATGTTTGATGTTGATGATGCGGTCCACCAAAATGTAAGAAGGTATCATGACTCTATGGCTACAACAAGGCATTCCATTAAACTGCAATACAGTATGAAGAAAAAAAATAAACTAAAGGACTGAAAAAATTGACTATTATTATGTGATGCAGTTTTAAGGTAGTTGATAAACATGCATGATTATGTTATTTTCATACTATTTGTTTAATTTTTTTTATATAGGATATACATTATTAGAGTTTACAAATATTATGAAAAAAATCACATTTTTAATGAGGAAAATGTTGTTCTTTTCAACTCATTTTTTCATAATTTTTGGGTTTCTATTGACCACCCTATGTACACATAATAGGTTACACATTTCCCTTTTCTTCACCTATATTAACTTCTACAAGGATCGACATCAATGTGAACCAAACATCTATAATAGGGGATCCACTATAATAATTACCTAAACCACTATTGGAGTACTTTTTCTAACAAGGACTTCCTTGAAAACAATCTATCTAAAGTATACACCAGATAATGTTATAAAGATTATCTGCTATTATATAACTCACCCTTTTTTCAGAAATAAACCCTTATGTGTACATATTTTTGTAATGATTCCTTATATTCAAACTATCTATTTAATATTAAAATCCACAATTTCAATTCTCAAATTTCAAAATTAATTACTATATTTTCTTATTTGAAATGTAGGTCACTTAAAATATATTATTTCTCCATGATCAAAATAATTTTTCATTCATTTTCATATACCATTTATGTTTTCTAATATAATCATAATGTATCATAATTTTCTACAACCCTTCCAATAATATCTATCACTAGCATGTAATATGAACATATTTTTCATTATTTTTCATTACGAAATTTTTGAAATATGAATAACTTTTGAAAAAAAGAGTTGACATTATAGTGTCGTGCGTATGCGCGGGTGAGGTACTAGTTTGTTAAATAACCATAACGAAAACTCTAAATTCCACCCCATGAGCATAAATTCTTCATCCAATCCTCACGTCCTCCATGCTACCCTAAAACCCCTAAAGTGTACCCCTAATGATGGAAAAAATTTGGACATTTTGTCTTTATTCTTTTCATCTTCCCCTAATTTCATTATATAGTGTGATTTATTAACCTATGTTCATTCATGGATCCACCAACCACAGTTTCCTGCTTCACTATGTTTTTTAAGGTCATTATTACAAGGACTTTAGGATGATGAATCCCCAAATAATTATAATTATCATTCTTTTAATCTTCCTTAAAGTGTATGAAAAACATACTTTAACTATTTATTTCCATTTGTATCATTCTTAAAAATGATTGGTTAATGATAATGTGCAGGTATATCTAATGGGATGAAGGATTAATGTCACTGTTATCCAATATTTGATTTAATTCCCTTTGTAATGGATGCTTATAAGACTATTCAGGTTAATATTTCCTCAGTTGGTTCATTATAATACTGTTATTCATCAAACTATATAAATAAATTAGGGGAAGAGGAAAATAATAAAGATAGACTAACCTGATTATTCCCATCACAAGGGGGTGGAATTTAGGGTTTTTAGGGTACCATGGTGGATGTGATAATTATAAGAAGAATTAATGCATAGGGGGTAAAATTTAGAGTTTTTATTATTGATATTTAACAAACTAGTACCACCCTGTGAAAATGCACAACACCATGAAGTCAACTATTTTTTTCAAAAGTTATTCATATTTTGTAATGTTAGTGATGAAAAATAATGAACATTATGATGAATTACCAAATAATTATAATTATCATTCCTTGAATAAACTTTAAAGTGTATGGAAAATACACTATAACTATTTATATTCATTATAATATTTCAAAAAAATGATATTTTAAATTTTATGTGTAGTTTTCTCTTAAGGGATGAAGTATGTAGGTCACTATTATCTAATATGTGATTTAGTACTCTCTGTAATGGGTATTTATGATACTATTCAGGTTAATATCTCTTTAGTTGTTGCATTCCATTAATGTTATTATTTAGTTTCCCTCAGATGATTATAATATTTCACAAGTCATTTTTCTATTCATCTATTAATTTTTTTTCATTATCAATTATTGGATATTCTAATAAACCAAAACATATTGTAGAAAATGTAACCCTAACATAAATTACTGACTACTTCTTTAATAAAAACATTTTATTACTTAGTTGTTCCAGAACATCAGTTATTATTTTTTCACATTGCCCATTTAAATTAAATTTTTTTAAAATGAAACATTATTGTAATATTCATTTTATCCATGCATGACAGGAACATGTGTAACACCCGAGATTTTTATGAGTAATATTTTGTTTTTATATATCATCAAAGGAATATTTCACTACATACTAGCTTGGCTTACTTTACACGCAATCGCGACCTTCCTCGATAGCTTGCGTCGTACGCAATACCGAGTTTCACTAAACAACGATATGCTATTAAAATATTATTAAAACTAGCCATTATGAATAGTAATAACCACTTTTTTAAATTTTATAAATTTTATTTTTCAAAATGGACTTCATTTTTGGATTCGGAATACCGAAATTAGCCTAGGGTGAAATTTTGGTATTTTTCTGAAAACTTTCAATTTTTGATGAATAGTGAAACCACTAAGTGGTAGGTTAAAAACTGAATTTTGCATAAAACTTAATTTTACTGCTTCTGTGAATGGAATTTCAAAAATACGACAGAAACAGTTGATATCAGTAAGTAAAATGTGGTTCAATGAGATAAAAATAATTTTTTGGCGGATAGTAACTTTTTACTTTTTTACAGCAGTTAATAGTAAATAGGGGTAAATATGATATTACAATTACCCTAACACATGTCCTAATTCTATTGGATAAGGGTAATTCGACCAAAAACAACCTTATGAATAAAATATGACCATTTAGGCCCACTTGGGTTAGATTAGGACATTTATTATTAATTTATTTAAAGAAGGGTTAAAATAGATAAAATCAAAGTTTAATAAGTAAATCATTTTTAATATGGCGTTATACATAAGATAAATTCGACTATAAATATTCATTATAAAGATAAAAAGATTTCCTACATAATGGTATTTTATTTATATTTTTTAGACATTAAATAATTTAATTTATTTATGACACAATTATGATACAGTAATTATCTAATTTATGAAATATTGACATAATTGATGTTATAAACAGAAAAATAAATGTAATTTGAGACTTTTTATGAATTTCACTAATTTTATAGGTTACTATGATATATTAGTGTTGATTTAATCAACTTGGTTCTAACATATAATTCTGTTATAACTTTCACAAAAATCATATATCAAATAGTGTCAAAATTGAAACAAAATAGTTTTTAAATCAAATATTATATTATTAATTGTTATTTTATTCCTAAAAATCTAAGGATCTGCCAAATGACTTATATAAGGATATATATATTAATAACAAATAATTTGGGGTTCTTTTTGCATGTTATAGTAAGTTTATTAACCATATAGTGAAAGAAAACAAAAAGACACGGTAAAAGATAAATTATTTAACTTAGAGTTAAATATAATTGATAAGGTTAAAATAAGACCCTATGCTTGTCTAAATCCTATTGGTTGATAGGATTTCGACCCATCCCCACTTTAGCTTCTAAATAAGACCATTTGGAACCATTATAAACCGATTTTGACTTTAATATAAAATACTATTTTGAGATATTTCAAAGGTGCCCCTCTCCTCCCTTATAGAAGGGCACCTCCTCCCCCTCCTCCTCACACCAATTTGAGAACTCAAGATCGGAGAAACCCTGACATTTTCTCATCTCCACTTCCATATAATAATCCTAGAGGTCCTGTTCTTCTTCAAAGACCAATCTTAGTTCCCTAAGTGGAGGATTCAAAGAAGCGTTCCAAAGAAGAGGTAATATCCATTACCGATCTTTTCAATTTCGTTCTTCTTCAAATTCTTCTTCTTTAGTTGTTTCATGATAAAGTAATAACATCAGTATTACTTACATACTGGTATGTTATTATAAATATGAAACAACCCTAATTCACCTTCTATCCATCCTACGGAAAAATGAAATCACCGCGCGTGCGTACGTACGGAATACCGTCTCCACGCCGTGGTGTAATCTATTTTACACCATCACCTTACAAGGATGGGTATAAAGGTGTAATGAGTAACTATTTATGATTATTATAAAGTAATATTGATACTGAAATAATATATATATACTCCAATACAATTCCACGATCATAGGAACAATATCATCACTTGTGCGTACGTACGGAATACCGTCTCAACGATGTGATGCGACTCGTTCTATATGATCATCATTACATAGTAATTATATAAATGAATTGAATGAATAAATATGATATATGTTACACTAATACCATTCTGGATATAAGGTATCTATAACCTTAAAATAAGAATAAGAATTTATTCGGAAAAACACGCATAAGAACAAAAGGCAATAAAGACCCGAGTAACAAGTAACAATGAAATATTACTAACAAGAAGCTAAGAATATGACCATATATGATTTCATATCAATATGTATGATTCTGGAATAAGTCAATAACATTATTTAAACCATTATACAGGAGCATCAGACACATACAAAGCAAATTGGACCAAAGGTAAGGGAAAATATCACAATCTCATTTTTATCCGAGATTGTTTTTACTTTGGCATTTACTAGGGTGTATTTTATCATCCACATCCATGTTACATCAATATGTAATATTGTTTCCATCCACTTACAATAGTTTAAATCCAATTTTACCCTTCGGTGAGTTTTTAGTAATGAATATGAAAGGAATCTTTTGTCGTTTTTCGTACGAGTTACTTTTTGACTTTTCCGACAAAAGTACGAAGAATGTTTTTTTTAACTTATATGGAATGAATGGATTTTTAAAACATTATTTCAAAGAAGCATCCTTTACAAGTTTTCAAGATTATTTTTAATCATCTTCTTTTAGTTTATAATTGTATGACATGTTAAGAAAAGAAAAGTGTTTTTTTGAAGTAGAAAGGATATTTTCCTCAAGATTGGAGTTCAAATGTTTTATCAAAATTATTTTCCATCCAAGATAATATTGGGTTATGTTTTTATCCCTATTATTACATTGATTTGATTATGTTTTGATGGAATTATTTTTATGAATTCATTTACCTTATATGATTTGTTTTATGATGTCATGATGTTTCAAGGATCCCATTTTTGTTATATGTGTTATGCGATGATGTATGATTTATGATTATGTGGCACACATAAGAAAGGATTAATTATAAGATGGGTGGGAACTATATCTCCCTCCAATGCATTGGGTAAAGATTTTATATCTCCTAATATAGACATGGCTGGAATGGTAGGTTATACCGGTTCAGTGAAACAGGACTGGAACGAGGGTGACTCGGTTCAGAACGGGACTTTGTCCACTAAGATAGTCTTGGCAATGAGTCATGACTAATAAGAAATGATTTTCCATGATCATGTGTGCATGCCACAATGTTTCAAGTTTCATGTTATGATTATGGGGATATCATTTTCACTTCTTTGATTTATTCCATGTTATGATATTATGATCTCTTTTGCAGGTTATGATTTTCAAAAATATATGATATGATTTTTATTTCTTTATTTTCCCTTGCTGATCATTTGAGCTCACCCTTTTATGTTTTCTTTTCCCCAGGTCAGGAAGATGGATATTAAGTAGAATATGCTAAAAGGGACCCTAGATATGATGAAATAAATGGGAGACACTGTAGATGATTTATGAACCAGTTGTTTATGTTTCCCAGTTTCTAAATACACTATACCTATACGGTCCTTTGTGGTTTTGTCATATGTTGTAATAAATGTGCTTAAATTTTGAAGTATTGACAATGTTTGTAAAGTATGGGTCGTTATAGTTGGTATTAGAGGAAATGTATAGTCAACCGTTGGAATCTAGGACGTGAAATTCTTAGTAAGAACCCTAAGGATAAGTCTAAGCATAGAACACAATCATAGTGTTTTAGAAATGGCCATGAATACCCTATGATAAGACCTTAAGTGTGAAATTTTATCCTTGATTATGTGGTTTTCCTATTATAATTAGTGTTTCTCACACTATTCTTCTTGGTTTTAGTCAATGGCTGGAACCCGAAGGAACCGTGTTAATGCAGAATGCGATGGGCAATGCAATGATTGTCCCCATGAGCAACCAAACGATATGGGAGTTGGAATGCAAAATATTGTATCCATTCTCACAAAAATTTCTCAAGCTATGAATCATAGAGGACTTCCAAATGAGCAAAGGAAGGAGAAACATTCTGTTGAATCCTTCATGAGGCAGCATCCACCTTCTTTCAGCCGGTCTATTGATCCATTAGTTGCTAAATAATGGATTAGTACTACTGAAAAGATATTTTCAGTTCTTCAATGTTTTGAACATGATAAAGTCATCCTAGCAGTGTATCGTTTGGAAGGAGATGCTGATCAATGGTGGAATCTTATTAAGAATACAAGGCAAAGGGAGTAAATTGAGTCTATGGAATGGGACGAGTTCAAGAACTTATTTTTCAATAAGTACTTCCCTCATATTCTCCGAACAAATATGGAGAAAGAGTTTCTTGAACTGATGAAAAGGGATGATGAATCTATTGGTACCTATGAAGCAAATTTTACAAGACTTGCAAGGTATGCTTCTGGTATTATTATCCAACCTGAGAGTAAGATCGATCGATTCTTTAGTGGCTTAAAACCAAGTCTTCGAAGGGAATTAGCCATAAGGGACTTCAATAGCTACGAGGAAATCGTTCGATGTGCTCTCAAAGTCGAGATGGAGATTGGAGTAACCCATCAGTCACATGGGTTTGATAAGAAGAGGAAGATGGAATTAAAAGGAAAATCTAAAGAGCACACTGAAAAGAAGATGAGCTTTCCCTTATGCTCAAAGTGTGGAAAGAAACATAGAGGTAGTTGTCTTAAAGGGACAAGTAAATGTTTCAAATGTGGAAAGGAATGTCATCGGGCATTTGAATGCTACGATAATGGGAAGAAGATGTCTAATGATGCAAACAAAGGAAGGGATACACAGAATGAACCTACTACACATCAATGTTTCAAGTGCAAGGAGATGGGGAATTATGCCAATCAATCCCCAAATCCAAGGGTTGATGATGATGGTCGACGTTAACAAAATCTTAAGGCTAAAGACAAAGGAAAGTCACATGAAATTTCTATCAGCGATGTGGAGTACGATAACGAAGTGGTGAAAGGTGCACTTACCATCCACTCGAAAGTAGCAAATGTTTTATTTGATTCTCGATCCACCCACTCTTTTATTTCTTAAGAATTTTCTAAGGGTATCACCATATTACCTCAACAATTAGATGTTGAGTTAGCTGTGACAACACCTAATGGCACAACAGTCGCATCAAAAGTTTATAATTCTTCTCCGATCGAAGTTTGTGGGAAAGTGCTTCCTGCAAATCTTGTGATCCTTCCTTTAGTAGAATTTGATGTGATTCTTGGAATGGATTGGCTTTCTCTACATGGAGCTCATATCAATTGCCAAAGAAGGGAAGTCACATTTCATATTCCAGATCAATCTACGATCGTCTATCGATGCAAGGATGAATATAACCTTCCAGGGGAAATTCCTTCCATCTTATGGGTGTTGATTCCACTAAATGAAGGTTATTTATGTCAAATGGTTGTTGAGAAACTTACGATTAAGAATATACCCATCGTACGGGAGTTTGATGATTTCTTTCCGGAGGAATTACCGGGTCTTCCACCAAATCGTGAAGTTGAGTTTTCAATAGAACTCGTACCGGGTGCTTTGACTATTTCAAAGACACCTTATAGAATGGCCCCAACTGAGTTGCAGGAATTGAAGAAGCAACTCCAAGAGAATCTTGATAAGGGATTCATACGCCCTAGTGCGTCACCTTGGGGAGAACTTGTTCTATTTTTTAAGAAGAAATATGTATTAATGAGACTATGCATTGATTATCGAAAACTTTACAAGATAACTATCAAGAACAAATATCCTCTCCCACGCATTGATGACTTATTTGACCAACTACGCAGAGCTCAATACTTTTCCATGATTGATCTTCGTTCAGGGTATCATCAATTAAGGGTCAAAAGGGATGATATACCAAAGACGGCTTTCCGTACAAGGTATGGACACTATGAATTTATAGTGATGCCATTTGGTCTTACTAATGCCCCTGCTATCTTCATGGATCTAATGAATAGAGTCTTTAGAGACTATCTTGATCAATTTGTGGTAGTCTTTATAGACAATATTCTTGTTTGTTCAAAGATAAAGGAAGAGCATGAAGATCACTTGATAAGTATATTGAAGACCCTGATAAAGGAGACGCTTTATGACAAATTTACCATGTGTGAATTTTGGCTTCAAAAAGTTGCATTTTTGGGTCACATAATCTCAAAAGAAAGGATATCTGTGGATCCAGCAAAAACAGAGGTTATCGAAAGATGGTCAAGACCAGCAACAGTAACTGAGATCCGAAGTTTTCTTGGTTTGGCTGGATATTATCGACGTTTTGTAAAAGATTTTTCACGTTTATCTAATCTACTAACCAAGTTGACTCGGAAAGGAGTTAAGTTTGTTTGGACAGAGGAATGTGAAGAGAATTTCAAGGAGTTGAAATGAAGGTTATCCATTGCACCTGTGCTCACACTGACTTGTAGTGGAGAAAGGTTTGTGATCTACTGTGATTCATCCAAGAAGGGATTGGGGTGTGTTATTATGCAAAATGATATGGTGATATCTTATGCCTCACGACAGTTGAAAATCCATTAGCAAAATTACCCAACACATGATTTGGAGTTAGCTGCGGTAATCTTTGCATTAAATATTTGGAGGCATTAACTTTATGGTGAAAGGTGTGATATTTATACTGCTCATAAAATTTTAATGTATATTTTCACACAAAAGGAGTTGAATATGGGTTAAAGAAGATGGTTGGTGCTGATTAATGATTATGACAACTCAATCCATTACCACCCTGGGAAAGAAAACAAGGTGGCAGATGCATTAAGTCGACAAGAACATGCTAGTTTATCCATGATGAGGATCACAAAAGATCCAATATTTATGGATTTACAAAGGATGGATCTTGGAATTATAATGGAAGGGGAAAAATCTTATCTTTCTCAAATGAATGTTCAACCATCTATACATGTGAAGATTAAATAGGCACAGAAAGAAGATGTAGAGTTACAAAAGAAGGTGAGAAATGTTCCTGAATTCAACCATGATTGTGATGGGATAATAATGTTCAGGAATCGGGTTTGTGTTCCTCCCATCCCCGAATTAAAGAAGGAGCTGCTGGATGAGGCTCATAGTTCTTCATTCTCTATTCATCCTGGGAGCACGAAGATGTATAGGGACCTGAAAGAGTACTTCTGGTGGGATGGCATGAAAATAGATGTTGCTGAATATGTCTCTCGATGCTTGGTTTGTCAACAAGTTAAAGCTGAGAGACAGAAGTCTAAGGGGATGTTACAACCATTACCCATACCCGAATGGAAATGGGAAAACATCACTATGGACTTTGTCACAGGACTTCCTAAAACATCCAAAGGCAATAATGCTATCTGGGTCATAGTTGATCGTCTTACAAAGTCTTCACACTTCATTGCTATTAGAGAGGATTTCTCTCTAGATCAGCTTGTCAGGATATATGTAAAGGAAGTGGTAAGATTGCATGGAGTACCACTTTCTATTATATCTGATCGGGATCCGAGATTTACCTCGAAGTTCTGGCGAAGTCTTCAGCATAATCTGGATACAGAGTTGAGTTTCAGCACTGCTTATCATCCCCAGACAGACGGTTTGTCTAAGAGAACAATTCAAACCCTAGAAGATATGTTGAGAGCTTGCTCTATGGATTCCAAAGGAGGTTGGGATCAACACCTACCTTTGGTGGAATTTTCTTATAATAATAGCTTTCACTCCAGTATTTAGATGGCTCCTTATGAATCTCTCTATGGAATGAAATGCAGGACTCCAACTTGCTGGGATGAAGTTGGGGAATGAAAGCCATTAGGACCTGATCTCGTTGATGAAATGGCAGAAATGGTCAGCTCTATTCAACAACACATAAGAGCAGGTCAGAGTCGACAGAAAAGTTATGCCGACAACCGAAGAAAAGACCTAGAGTTTGAAGTGGGTGATAAAGTGATCTTACAAATATCTTCCTGGAAGAGGGTTATGAGATTTGGAAATAAGGGGAAGTTGAGCCCTAGATATATCGGTCCTTTCGAAATATTGGATCGTGTTGGAAAGGTAGCTTACCAATTGGTGCTTCCACCGAATCTCTCTCAAGTTCACGATGTGTTCCATGAATCTCTCCTGAGAAAGTACATACCTGATCCTTCACATGTACTCAGCTCAGAAGTTGTACCGCTGGAGCAAGATCTTTCTTATGAAGAACAATTGATAGAGATTCTGGATCGTAGCAAAAAAGTCATACAAAACAAGACCACTCGATTGGTGAAAGGTTTATGGAGGAACCACCAACTTGAAAAAGCTACATGGGAGCATAAGGATATGATGAGGGAGAAGTATCCTCATCTGTTTGTTACAAAGTGACGAATTTCGGGGGCGAAATTATTTTTAAGGGGGGTAGAATGTAACACCCGAGATTTTTATAAGTAATATTTTGTTTTTATATATAATCAAAGGAATCTTTCACTACATACTAGCTTGGCTTACTTTACACGCAATCGCGACCTTCCTCGATAGCGTGCGTCGTACGCAATACCGAGTTTCACTAAACAACGATATGCTATTAAAATATTATTAAAACTATCCGTTATGAATAGTAATAACCACTTTTTGAAATTTTATAATTTTATATTTTTCAAAGTGGACTTCATTTTTGGATTCGGAATACCGAAATTAGCCTAGGGTGAAATTTTGGTATTTTTCTGAAAACTTTCAATTTTTGATGAATAGTGAAACCACTAAGTGGTAGGTTAAAAACTGAATTTTGCATAAAACTTAATTTTCCCGCTTCTGTGAATGGAATTTCGAAAATCCGACAGACACGGTTGATATCAGTAAGTAAAATGTGGTTCAATGAGAAAAAATAATTTTGTGGTGAATAGTAACTTTTAACTTTTTTTACCGCAGTTAATAGTAAATAGGGGTAAATATGATATTACTATTAACCTAACACATGTCCTAATTCTATTGGATAAGTGTAATTCGACCAAAAACAACCTTATGAATAAAATATGACCATTTAGGCCCACTTGGGTTAGATTAGGACATTTATTATTAATTTATTTAAAGAAGGGATAAAATAGTTAAAATCAATGTTTAATAAGTAAATAATTTTTAATATGGGGTTATACATAATATAAATTCGACTATAAATATTCATTAGGAAGCTAAAAAGTTTACCTACATAATGGTATTTTATTTATAATTTTTAGACATTAAATAATATAATTTATTTATGAAACAATTATGATACAGTAATTATCTTATTTATGAAATATTGACATATTTGATGTTATAAACACCAAAATAAATATACTTTGAGACTTTTTATGAATTCCACTAATTTTATAGGTTACTATGATATATTATTGTTGATTTAAACAACTTGTTTCGAACATATAATTCTGTTATGACTTTCACAAAAATCATATATCAAATAGTGTCAAAATTGACACAAAATAGTTTTTAAATCAAATATAATATTATTAATTGTTATTTTATTCTTAAAAATCTAAGGCTCGGCCAAATGACTTAGAAAAGGATATATATATTAATAATAAATAATTTGGGGTTCTTTGGGCATGTAATAGTACGTTTATTAACTGTATAGTGAAAGAAAACAAAAAGACACAGTAAAAGTTAAATTATTTAACTTAGAGTTAAATCTAATTGATAAGGTTAAAATAAGACCCTAAACTTGTCTAAATACTATTTGTTGATAGGAGTTCGACCCATCCCCACTTTAGCTTCGAAATAAGACCCTTTGGAACCATTATAAACCGATTTTGACTTTAATATAAAATAATATTTTGAGATATTCCTAAGGTGCCTCTCTCCTCCCTTATAAAAGGGAACCTCCTCCCCCTCCTCACACCAATTTGAGCACTCATGCTCGGCCAACCCCTGCCATTTTCTCCTCTCCACTTCCCTAGAATAATCCTAGAGGTCCTGGTCTTCTTCAAAGACCAATCTTATTTCCCTAAGTGGAGGATTCCAAGAAGCGTTCCAAAGAAGAGGTAATATCCATTACCGATCTTTTCAATTTCTTTCTTCTTCAACTTCTTCTTCTTTAGTTGTTTCATGATAAAGTAATAACATCAGTATTACTTAAATACTGATATGTTATTATAAATATGAAACAACCCTAATTCACCTTCTATCCATCCTACGGAAAAATGAAATCACCGCGCGTGCGTACGTACGGAATACCGTCTCCACGCCGTGGTGTAATCTATTTTCCACCATCACCTTACAAGGATGGGTATAATGGTGTAATGAGTAACTATTTATGATTATTATAAATTAATATTGATACTGAAATAATATATATATACTCCAATACAATTCCACGATCATAGGAACGATATCATCACTCGTGCGTACGTACGGAATACCGTCTCCACGATGTGATGCGACTCGTTCTACATGATCATCATTACATAGTAATTATATAAATGAATTTAATGAATAAATATGATATATGTTACACTAATACAATTCTGGATATATGTTATCTATAACCTTAAATGAAGAATAAGAATTTATTCGGCAAAACATGCATAAGAACAAAAGGCAATAAAGACCTGAGTAACAAGTAACAATGAAATATTACTAACAAGAAACTAAGAATATGACCATATATGATATCATATAAATATTTATGATTATGAAATAAGTCAATAACATTATTTAAACCATTATACAGGAGCTTCGGACACGTACAAAGAAAATCGGACCTAAGGTAAGGGAAAATATCACAATCTCATTTTTATCCGAGATTGTTTTTACTTTGGCATTTACTGCGGTATATTTTATCATCCACATCCATGTTCCATCATTATGTAATATTGTTTCCATCCACTTACAATAGTTTAAATCCAATTTTACCATTCGGTGAGATTTTAGTAAAGAATATGAAAGGAATCTTTTGTCGTTTTTCGTACGAGGTACTTTTGACTTTTCCGACAAAAGTACGAAGAATGTTTTTTTTAACTTATACGGCATGAATGGATTTTTAAAACATTATTTCCAAGAAGATTAATTGACAAGTTTTCATGTTTATTTTTAATCAACTTCTTTTAGTTTATAATTGTATGACATGTTAAGAAAAGAAAAGTGTTTTTTTGAAGTAGAAAGGATATTTTCCTCAAGAATGGAGTTCAAATGTTTTATCAAAATTATTTTCCATCTAAGATAATATAGGGTTCTGTTTTTATCCCTATTATTACATTGATTTTATTATGTTTTGAGGGAATTATTTTTATGAAGTCATTTACCTTATATGATTTGTTTTATGATGTCATGATGTTTCAAGAATCCCATTTTTGTTATATGTGTTATGCGATGATGTATGATTTATGATTATGTGGCACACATCAGAAAAGATTAATTATAAGATGGGTGGGACCTATATCTCCCTCCAATGCATTGGGTAAAGATTTTATATCTCATGAGATAGACATGGCTGGAACGGTAGGTTATACCGGTTCAGTGAAAGAGGACAGGAATGAGGGTGACTCGGTTCAGAAATGGACTTTGTCCACTAAGATAGTCTTGGAAATGAGTCATGACTAACAAGAAATGATTTTCCATGATTATGTGTGCATGACACAAAGTTTCATGTTTCATGTTATGATTATGGGGATCTCATTTTCACTTCTATGATTTATTCCATGTTAAGATATTATGATCTCTTTTGCAGGTTATGATTTTCAAAAAGATATGATATGATTTTTATTTCCTTTATTTTCCCTTGCTGAGCATTTGAGCTCACCCTTTTATGTTTTCTTTTCCCCAGGTTAGGAAGATGGATATTAAGTAGAATATGCTAAAAGGGACCCTAGATATGATGAAATAAATGGGAGACACTGTAGAAGATTTATGAACTAGTTGTTTATGCTTCCCAGTTTCTAAAGAAACTATACCTATACCGTCCTTTGTGGTTTTGTCATATGTTGTAATAAGTGTGCTTCAATTTTGAAGTATTAACAATTTATGTAAAGTATGGGTCATTATAACATGAAAGCACTGGATCATTATGAGTCACTTGCAACAATGATGTTGGCTATGTTACAACAACTACAAATATTTTTCTACTCACGTATGTGTTGTGTATCTTCATTTATTGTTATTTACATGACATCATTGGAACTAACAATACTTAATTTTTTCATGTAATTTTCATTTCCTCTATTATTGTAATGCATGTTTAATTTCTTATTCTTTATTAAAATTTTTTAAACATCATAATTTTTTATCAATGATTTCACCTATCAATAATATCTTCTACTTATTCTTTAATGTCATTTCTTTATGTAAAAAAATATTTTGATTTTGTTTGATGCTGATGATGCGGTCCACCAAAATGTAAGAATGATTCAAGACTCTATGGGTACAATAATACATTCCATTGAAATTCATCCTTGTATAAATGAAAAAATAAACTAAATGAATGAAATAATTTACTAATATTTTATGATTTAATTGAAAGTTAGTTGATAAACATTCATGATTATGTTATTTTCAAAATAGTTTTTAAATTTTTATTTATACTATAATATATATTATTATTAGAGTTTACAAATATTCTAAACACGTTTTTTTGAAATTTTTTGAACTATAAAATGATGTTCTTTTCCACACATTTTTTTGAAAATTACTGGGTTTCTAATGACTACCTTCTTTACACTTATCATCTTAGCAAGTTTATATTTCCTCACCTATATTAACTATTTCATAGATCAAAATCAATGAGAACCGAGCATCCATAATAGTGGATCCACTATAGAAACAACTCACACCACTACTGGGGTACTTTTACTAATAAGGAAATCCATGAACACAATCTATCAAATGGAAACACCGGATAATGTTATAAATATTATTATTTATTACATAACTCACCCTTTTTTCAGAAAGAAAACATTTTGCGTACATATTTTTTAGTTCTTCCTTATTTTCAAACTATCTCTTTAATGTTAAATTTTATAATTTCAATTCTCAAATATCAATATTCATGACTCTATTTTATTATTTGTAATATAGGTTACATCAAGTATATTATTTCTCCAGGATCAAAATAATTTTTCTTTCATTTTAATATATCATTTTTTCTACTTTAATGATGATGTCTAATAAAGTTATAAAACCCTTCCTATATTATCTATAACAAACATGTAATTTGAACATATTTTTCATTATTTTTTATTTCTAAATTTTTTAAATATGAATAAATTTTGAAAAAAATAGTTGACTTATAACCTCATGCGTATGCATGGGTGAGGTACTAGTTTGTTAAATATCAATAATGAATACTCCCAATTCAACCCCCTATGAATCAATTCTTCATTAAATTGTTGCATCCTCCATGGTAACCTAGAAACCCTAAATTAAACCCCCTTTGATGGGAAAAATTAGGATAGTTTTTCTTTATTCATTTCCTCTTCCCCTAATTTCATTATATAGTTTAATTTCTTAACCTAAATTATTTCATGGCTCCACCACTACCTGGTTTCCTACATCACTCAATGTTTCGAGGTCATTATTAAAATGATTTGAAAATGATGAATTTCAAAATAATTATAATTTTCATTCCTTGAATCTATTTTAATGTTTATGAAAAATAAAATTTAACTATTTATTTTAATTTTCTTATTTCTGACAAATGATTTGTTAATGTTAATATGAAGTTTTATCTAAAGGGATGAAGTATGTGGGTTACTATTAGCAAAGATTTGATTTAATTCTCTCTGTAATGGACATTTTTTAGACTATTCATATTAATATCTCCTTAGTTTGTGCATTCTCATACTGTTATTCTTTAGAATATATAATTAAATTAGGGGAAGAGGAAAATAATAAAGTCAAACTGAAGTGATTGTTCACATCATAGGGGGTGGAATTTAGGGATTTTAGTTTACCATGGAGGATGCAAGAATTGGTAAAAGAATTAATGCACAGGGGGTGGAATTTAGAGTTTTCATTATCAATATTTAATAAACTAGTCATCGCCCATGCACACTCACGGTTCCATGAAGTCAACAATTTTATTCAAATATTATTCATATTTTGAAAATTTAATCATGAAAAATAATGAAAAATATAATGAATCACCAAATAATTATAATTACCATTCATTGAATATACTTTAAAGTGTATAAAGAATACACTTTAACTATTTATTTTCATTGTAATTTTTCTGAAAAATGATTAGTTAAAGTTAATGTGCTGGTTTATCTAGAGATATAAAGGCTACAGGTCACTATTATCCATGATGTGATTTAGTACTCTCTTTAATGGACATTTAGGAGACTATTTTGTTTAATATCACCTCGGTTGGAGATTCCACTATTTTTATTCTTCAGCTTCCCTCAACCAGTTACTACATCCGACCAGTCATCATTTTATTCATCAGTTCATTTTTTCAGGATCAATTATTGGTGGTTACATTACACCAAAACCTCTTGTAGTAAAAGAAACACTAATTGAAATTACTAACTACTACCTAGATACAAACTTTTTAATTACATAATTATTCCAGAACATCATGTATTATTTTTTTCACATTGTCTATTTAAATTAATTATAAAACAAATAAAAAATTATTTTAATATTTATTTTTTCCTTGAATGATAGGAACATGAAAGCACTGGATCATTAGGAGTCAGTTGAAACAATGATGTCGGTTATGCTACAAAAAAAATAATTATTCTTCTTAGGTATGTGTTTGTTATATTCATTAATGTTTATTTACCTAACATCATTGGAACTAACAATACTTATTTTTTTCATTTCAGTTGCAATTCCTCTATTATTATACCATATACATCATTTCTTCTTTTTTATTTGAAACTGTTAAATATCATAATTCTGTTTCAATGATTTTAGTTGTCAATATTATCTACTACTTATTCATTAATTTCATTTCTTTATGTTGATTGTTTTTTACTATTTGTGATGTTGATGATGCGGTCCACTGAAATGTATGAATGTATCAAGACTTTATGGCTTTAACCAGCCATGCCATGGAACTACAACCCTGTATAAAAGAAAAAATAAACTAAAAGGCTAAAAACATTTACTAATATTACATGATTCAATTGAAAGGTAAATGATAATCATGCATGATTATGTAATTTTCAAAATAATTTTTTAATTTGTATTTCAACCCTTGGATATATTGTTATTAGAGTTTACAAATATTCTGAACAATTTTTTTAAAATTTTTTAACAAGAGAATGATGCTTTATCAACACATTTTTTCCCTAATTTTTTGGTTTCAAATGACTGCCCCCTTTACACTTAACAGCATACCCGGATTATTTTTCCTAACCTATATTAATTGCTACAAGGAGAGACATAAATGTGAACCCAACATCAGTAATAGATGATCCACTATAGCAATGACTCACACCGCTACAAGAATACTTTTACTAATAAGGACTTCCATGAAAATAATCAATCTGAAGGACACACTAGATAATCTTATAAATATTTGTTGTTGTTACATAACTCACCCTTATTTTCAGAGAGAAACCCTTCTATGTACATTTTTTTTTATGATTCCATAGTTTCAAACTAACTCTTTAATGTTTACAGTCACAACATTAACTCTCAAATTTCAATATTCATGTCTATATTATCTTATTTGAAATCTGGGTTACCTCAATTATATTATTTCTACATGCCAAAAATAATTTTTTATTTATTTTCATATATCATATATGTTTTATACTATAATGATGATTTCTTAGAAATTTATACACCCTTAAAATATTATATATCACTAACAAGTAATTTGAACATATTTTTTTATTATTTTTCATTTAAAACTTTTTGAAATATGAATAATTTTTTTAAAAAATATGTGACTTTGTGGCATTGTGTTTATGAATGGTCAAGGTGCTAGTTTGATAAATATTAAAAATGAAAACTGTAAATTACACCCCATGTGCATAAATTTTCATCCAATTATCACTTCATCCATGCTACACTGAAAACCCTAAATTCCACCCATTTATGTCAATTATTCATCAAATTCTTTGTCTTCCCATTAGATTCATAAGGATCACCCTGTATTCTTTTTACGTCCGTTTTTTCCATTTTTTATGCATCCCTCACTTTTATCACCTCAAAGCCCATACACACATCGATGATTTGATTATTGTCCCCAAACTCATGGTTTATCATCCCTTCCATCATCGTCCCTATACCCACAACCTTAAATTTATATCATCATCTATAATCCATCCCCAATCCTCACATATCCATGTGCCACCTTCCTCGAACCCCCAATCTGGAGGCCCTAGAATTGACAATCCATGGACAACCAAACATGGATGTTCCATCGTCTTTTTTCTCTTTTATAAATATTATGTGTTGGAAGGATGTTGGACTAAGGATTCACATGAAATCGATCCAAATTTATGCCTCTTTTTAGGTATTCCCTTATTCTATTCATGATTCGATAACTTGAAATCAAGATTATCTTGTGTTTGAAATGTCTTTTAGTTTGGGATGGTGTAAAAATAAAATGAAATGAGTTTTCTTGATGTTTTTATGGATTTAAAAAAATATTATTGAATTCTCTAAATCCCCTCACATGATTTGATCCAGGACATTTTACTTTGGAATTCCTCAAGTTTTCACTCTTATGGTGACTCTGGTGGAATTATTACAATCTCTGTATAGTTAAAGTGAACACATCACTTGATAAAACTATTAAAAAGTGTTCCATAATTATTTATTTCTTTTGGTTATTAATTGTTATAGATTATGAATAATAAAAACATTGATCATATTTTGTGATTGTTAAGATATTTCCAATAGTTATAAGGGTCAAGTAGTATATCATTATCTTTCCTTTGGATGATTTTTTTTCAAATATAACTTTGTTTTTTTCTTATATTTTTTTATCATTCCAACTAGAAGGAAATTTTTTTGAATAGATTTTTTGATTTTCGTATATATATGAACTGTGATAGATTTATTTTTTATATCATCTTTGTTTTTTCATATAGTATTATATTAAATCATGGAATTAATTTTACAAGGTCGAGGTGCTTTTTCTTTTCATTTTCCAAATTTTAGTATTCATGTCTATATTTTCTTATTTGAAATGTTGGTTACTTTAATTAAAATATTTCTCTATGATCGAAATAATTTTTCATTCATTTTCATATATAATTTATGTTTTTTACTATAATGATGATGTCTTAGAAAGTTCTACAACCCTTAAAATATTATCTATCACTAACAAATAATTTTAACATATTTTTCATTATTTTTCATTATTAGCTTTTCAAAATATGAATAATTTTTGAAAAAAAGAGTCAACATTATGGCTCTATGCGTATGCACGGTAGAGGTACTATTTTGTTAAATATCAATAAAGAAAACTCTAAATTCTAGCCCATATGCATCAATTCATTGTCCAATTCTTGCATCCTCTATGGTACACTAAAAAACCTAAATTCAACCCCATGTGCATTAATTCTTTGTCAAATTCCCCATCTGCCTAGTAAATTACTCATGATCACCCCATATTCATATTATGTCGAATTGTTTCTACGTTTTGTGCATCCCACACTCGTATCTCCTAACATCCCCCCCACATCAATGATTTTCTAAATGTCCCCAAACTCATGGTTCATCATCATTTCCATCATTGGCCCCATACCCACACCCTCGTATCATGATCATCACCAATAATCCCTCAAAAATCCCCACATATCCCTGTCCCCCCTCCTTGATCCCCCGATTTGGCGACCCTAGCATTGGCACTTTATGGACACCTCTCCATGGATGTTCCATCATCATTTCCATCTTTTATAAAGACAATGTGTTGTAAGGATGATGGAATTAGGATTCGCTTGATATTGATACACATTTGAGACACTTCTTTGGTATTATATTCTTCATATCTTGATTCAAGAAATAAAAATCAATAGTATCTTGTGTTTGAAATGAATTTTTTGTTTGGGATGGTGTGAAATTCAAATGAAACAAGTTTTCTTGATGTTTTTTTTTTATTTTAAAAAAATGACTGTAGAATTCTCTAAAACCCATCAAGTGACTTGGTCTAGGACATGGTACTTATGGATTTTCTCATTTTATCACTCTCATGGTGACTCTAGTGGCATTCTTGAAAACTCAGAATAATTTTACTGAAATAAGTACCAGAGAAAACATTTAAAATGTGTTCAAAATTTATTTAAATATCTTGTTTTTTAATAGTTTTAGATTATTATTAAGAAAAACATTGATCATATTTTATGAATGGTAAGTTATCTCCAATATTTCTAAGGTTCAAGTAGTATATCTTTCTCTTTCCTTTGGATTATTGTGTTTTTACAATATAACATTGTTTTTTTGTATCATTTAAATTAGAAGGATATTTTTTTTTGAATTTTTTTTGTTGATGTTGGTATGGATATCAACTATTATATAGCTATTTTTATATCATTTCAGGTTGTTCATATGATATTGTATTAAATCTTGGAATGTGGTTTACATGTTGGAGGGGATTTTTGCTTTCATTTTCCTTTTATATTATTTTTTTAATTTCTTTTTTATTTTAAAAGTTATTTTTTAATCATATATTTTTAAAATCTCTAATATATTGAGGTACATTTTGAAATTACCTTGTGTTTTTTACACCTAGAAGTCTCCTCTTCCTTCTAATTCTATTGATTTTTTCATAATGTTTGCATTCTATTTAATATCTTAAAATATATTCATTATATTTTCAATATGAAGGAAATTTCTCATCATCTATTAAATATACTAGTACAAACTCTTTCTAATATATGGTTTATCCATGTCCTGATTTTTTATATTCACTGTTAATTTTAGTAACTACCGATATAATTCTAATGAAATCTATTGCCTATATTATTTTTCGGTTCATATAAAAAGTTTAATATCAATATCACTCCACCTATTACTAAAATAACACTTGTAATATGAATACTTGAAATATGAATTCTATTTTTAATATTCAATTGTAATTCTATTTATTCAAAATATATTCAATGTTCATTCTATTATTAATATACAATATGCATACTCTACTAATATGATATATTAATATATAAAGAATGTATTATGCATTAATATACAATATGAATCTTGTAATATGAATTATATTTCTAATATGACATATTCAAATATGAAATATGAATTTTGTACTAATATAAAATATGAATATATATGTAATATGCATTTTGTTTCTAATATTCAATATAAATTATGTTTCTAATATGTGATATTTATTATGTTACTATTAATATATGTGTCGTGCATTCTATTTCAAATGTCCAATAATTTTTTTAAATTATTAATATATAAAACATGCATTCTGTTTGTTCTTAATATATTCTACATTGAATATGTAATTTTCATCCGTAATATATGCAATATGCTATAAAAATTATGAATATATGGTATATGCCACATGCATTCTCTATATATACAATATGAAATAATCATTTTATTTTGATATGCAAATGAATATATGTAATATGCATTTTGTTTTCCATATTCAAAAAGAATTATATTTTTACAAACATATTATGAATATATGTGTATTGATCAACTAAAATTTATGATAAAAAGAATAATATATTTTATCATAAGTGGATAGATGTTTGAAGTATAAAAAGATAACACATTTTTAAAATTGAACAAAAGTGTAGTTCACAACACATTTTCACTAGAAATAATGAGTGATTTGGAATGAAATGAGATAGATTAGAGAAGTAGTAAAGCATTACTTCGGTCCACCTCTCAACTCCTAGAAAAGAAAAAGTTAGGATCTACCATGTTGTATGGTTTGGAGCTGGTCTCCCCGGTTAGAACGTTCCTCCCATGCTTGGTCCTTGTTTATATATAGAAGTCCTCTTTTTTAACACCTTCAACATCAACCTCCTCTAAACATTACAAACACCAATATTATTCTCTACATGAAGGTCAAGAACTCTTAACCACACTATAATAGTTATCCACATTTCAATTTGTTGTTTCCAACTCCCAATAAAAACATGGACTTCGAGACTTTTCACTGGATGAGGCATGCACTATTGGAAAACCACATAGAAACATCCCTTGACATGTGACATAACTCCAATAAACATTCAACATTTAGAGTATACATTGAAAACATTCCAGGAGACATAAAAATAATATTCATTTGATAATTTAAATGCCCATACAATGTTATCATGAAACAACAAGCATTCCTACTAGAAACATTCCATACTATATCAAACTCATAGAATGATGTATTGAAATTCATAATAGATTAACATTGATTTAGACCAGAGTCTCCATATTCTAGATTCATCAAATAAACCCTATGTTGTGCCATTTTTTCTGATCTATAATGGTGGAATCATAAAAATCCTTCTGCACATACTATAATGAAGAGAACAAAAACTAGTGCACCACTAGCACTGTGATAAAATTCACATGATCGAATCATCGAACCACTTAAAAAACTATCTCCAAAAAAATCAAAATTGGTACAACAATAGTGTCTTGTTTTCCTTAGATCATCTTTTCCCTAAGATTCAACTATCACATGAAGTTGTCTGGAAGCATTTCCAAAAATGTTTTCTTCAATCGAACTCAAGACTCACATATCTATCCTTATACATGAAACAATGAAGCATAAAAACCCCTTATGTTCTGTTGACTATATTAAACCAAATCTAAAATATAAATCAGACCAACTGCTTCTTTATGTCTTCAAAAAATTTCTTGTCAGTACCAACCAACATATTCTAACTGCTTCACCAGACTCACAAAAATAAGTAGCAGTGGAGAACATTAAAGATGTTAA
Source organism: Viscum album (assembly GCA_963277665.1). NCBI lineage: Eukaryota > Viridiplantae > Streptophyta > Magnoliopsida > Santalales > Viscaceae > Viscum > Viscum album. The sequence goes on from OY728147.1 coordinate 1,333,146,022, forward strand.
TAATGCATCCTGGTTGATAGGAATTTAGTGGAGTATAGTGGTTGTTCCCAGCTACTAATATAATTTACTTATCATAGAATGGGGGCTCAATAAGGGGAGGTATTCTTACTACTGAGGGGAAGAATTGTAATTATATCATATTTTGGTATGTCGATCGTAAGGGGTGGTTATAAGAGAGGTGGGAGGAGATCTATTTTGGGCGGAACACTTATTCATTCACTTATGATGAATTTAGCCTTAGAATAGAGAGAAATACTATCCTTTATCATGAGACGTGATTCAAAAAACTTCTATTTTTATGTGTTATACAATTTATTTAATAGCACTCATCTTTTAGTTCTACTTACATCTGACCTGGAAGCTCTATAATTTGGTGATTTAATTGAGAGGAAGAAATTTTTGATTCGATAATAGCTTCAAGAGGGACACGTATAAAAACTGTCATGGAGAGTAGGATCACTGATTTCGAAATGACTATAGTAGAACAGAAATTAGTAACATCAAGTGAATCGGGAGACATTCGTTGCAGCGATTTAACAACAAATACAATATGTTTCAGCTACCTTGTTCCATATAAATATCTTCATGAGGAATAAGGACGAAAAGAAATGTAGTGGAAAGGAAAAATGTAAATTCATTAGTGGTAGTGGAATATTGTAGTAGTTTGTAAACAGTTTCTGATGTGCGAGAACATATGTCGGTGTCCGCAGTAGGAGATCAAGGTATCCAAAATGTTTTTGGTGAGGAACTCACCATTAATTCATGGCATGTAGAGATGCCAATATTTTACAGAGAATATCATGTTTCATGGATTACTACATCAGAGACATATTTCTTAATTGTCCAAACTCGCGAAGAGATAATGGTTTCTCTGGCACAGTTAAGCATAGACTACATGGTTCAATATTGGATGATTTCATTAAAATATTACAGATTAGGAATCACATGGATTTAACATAAAGATGAGTTTCATGGTAGATATGGAATTTCATTAGAGGAGGATATTTTCATATTCTTTATGTTGCTTCAGTAGAATGGATCTGTGGATGTTTATATCGACGAATTTGAGCAGGTAGTTATGTGAGTGCAAGATTTTACTAAAAAATGGTAAATGAGTCTATTTATTTGGGGATTGATGCTATAAATAGGATGTTCAATGATGTCACATGAATAAAAAGAGACATGGTTGTTGAAATTGGATATTTTATAAAAAGGGAACTGATTTTTAAGTGAACAATTAAGCATGATGAAATTCAAAGAAGAGGTAATTTTTCTGTACAATAGGGAAGGAGTTGGAACTCCGATCCGGTAAGGATTATCTTGATAGGGGATTTAATTGAGAGAATATGTAGAGTTTTGATAGGGTATTTTAATTATAGGGGAGGTATCAACATTTCATGGTGGAAGGGAAACTGAAATTTTTTCAAATAATAATTTGATGAGAGAACGGCTAAGGGATTGTGATACTCTTCTAGTTAGAAGTTTGTAATTGCACATAAATTTCAAGAAAAGGTGTAAAAATTTATGGTGTGTTAATGTGTCAATCCCTATGTTGTGGAATAATTTGTGGTGGACATTTCTATAAAAATGGTTTAATTAGAAGAGGAAGTTGTTGAGATGAAGATCCCATGGACTACTGCTTTTGGAGTGGAAAAGGCTCAAACAGAAGGTGTAAAGTCTATATTAATGGAGGTTATTATTCGTGGAGTACCCTAATCCTTTTGGATAATGTGGAAAGACTTTATTTTATTTCAAAGATCGTGGATATGTTCTTATCACTACTAGTAACAAAAACAAAACCATTTCAAATTTGGTTGGGGAAGAACGTAGAGTAGTCTCTGAAGGAATGTGTCAGACTCATGAAATAGTACTTGGGAAAAATTATTATAAGTATATTATTATGAATTTGACACCCCAAGGTCAGACCTCATTTTTTGTATTTCATAGTTTGAAAATTTGGGACTTTTGAAAACATTGGTGGAATATGACAAGGGATCAGGAGAGAAATGTAAAAGAAAATTACCTTACAGGGGGTGAAAACTAATAAGGAGGCATTTAGAGCACTTAAAATGTTTCTATGAAATGAAAAATTGGAAAAACTGTGGGGAATAGGAATGATATATAATGGTTTATATCTAGAATAAATCCAATAGTTATAAATTCACGAGACTTTGAGGCAATTCAAGATAGTTTTTGAAGCCACTATAGATGTTCCACCTAAAAGGGAAACTGACCATAAAATCAACAAGGTGTTGAACCGGTCAATATTAGACCATATAGTCATTCTAATTTTATGAAGAATGAGATATAAAGGTAGATAAAATATCTTGTTTGACAACAGATTATTAGAGATAGTACAATACCTTACTCTAGCCCAATTATCATGGTGAATAATAAAGATAGATGGTTATGAATGTGTGTATGTTATAGGGATTTGAATAGATTCCCAATTCTGGATAGGCACTCTATTACTATTATAGAAGAGTTATGGATGAATAACATGGAGCATAACTTTTCCCTAAGGTCGATTTAAAATCAGGTTTCCGTCAGTTTTGGGTCAAGGAAAAGGATGTGGGGAGAACAACCTTTTAATAGAGGAAGGACCCTACAAGTGCCTCGTGATGCCATTCGACCTAATAAATACATCTACCATGTTTCAGGATTCCATGAATTCAATGTTTTGGGTATTTTTAAGGAGGTGTGTGTTGGTATTTTTTATGATATTTTGGTATACAATTTGAACTAGAAATAGAACTTCGATTCATTGTAGGAAATTCCTCGATTAATGATAAAAAAACAAGATGTTTTCTAATAAGAAAAAATGAACTTTTATTAGAAGAACCGTGGAATACATAGGGAATATTATTTTGGTATAGGGAGTAGAAATTGTCCCTGAGAAGATAGAATGTGTATAATTGTGTCCAATACAAAGGAATGTTAAAGTGAGGGGATTTTTAAGGATGACTGGATATTACCTGAAATTTGTCAGGGATTATGGAAAAATAACAAGACAGCATACATCTTTGGCCAAAATAGGGGTATAGGTGGACACCTAAAACCCAGGTAGCATTTGAAATGCTAAAGGAAAAAAATGACCATTTCACATATTTTTGTTATCCTTGATTTTTCTAAGGGGTATATTGTACAATGTGATACTATGGTTATGGATTAGAGATTGTTCTGATCCAGGGAGGTCATTGTACTACTACTACTACAAAGTGTTATCACAAAATTTTTTGAAGAAATGAGTTTATGAAAAAGAGTCTATAGAATTGATCCTTTAAATCCATCATTGGAATAAATGCCTAATAGGGAGAAGATTTGATATTTTTACAGATCATAGTAGTCTTAGTCATTTACTTAATCAAAAGGTGGTGTTTATTAATCACCAATGCTGGCAGGAAAAGCTACTCAGTTATGATTTTTGTGTCACATATAGGATGAGGAGATTAAATAATGAACTTTATTCCATATATAAAGTGCTAAAAAAAGGATAATTTATAAAAAAAAAATTTAGAACCCAGTTGGGAGGAACTTGGGGTGCTTAGAGAATAAATATCTCATGATTCTTTGATTTTAGCTATAATGGAACTACTTTTACGTGTAAAAATAGTAAAACCTAGTTATTATACCTATAATGGGTTGTTATTATTTAAGAATTGGATGTTTTTACCTAGGAAATCCTCTTTTATTCTAAAGCTTTTACAACATTACCAATTTTCATGACTGGGTGGGAATTTATGGTACTTGAAAACCTATAAAACTTTTGCGGAGGGATTTTTTGGGATTGTAATGATACGAAGTGTTTTTCTGTATGCCCTTCAATATGAAAATTTCCAAAAGAATTAATATGAAGCTTTAATTATGACATGTTTACTACAACCACTCTCTATTACCAGTATAGAATGTGAAGAATTATATATGGACTTTGTGTCCGGTTTTCCTACATATCAAGTCTATGAATTACTTTTTGTGGAGGTAGACTGACTCAGTAAATATGAACATTTTCTTCCACTTAAACACACATATTCAACGAAGACAATTGCAGATGTTTTTCTAATGTAGGTGGTGCGTTTACATGGCATACCTACAGTAATAGTAAGCAACAGGGATCCAATCATTACCAGTCTATTTTGGAAGGAATTATTCAGTTTTCTAGGGACAATAATCAAAATGAGATCATCAGAGCATCCACAATGTTTTGGACAAATAGAAGGTGCAAACATGTGTTTGGAGGTTTATTTATGTTGTTTTTTTAGAAAAAATCCAAACAATGGGCATCATGGTTGGCTTGGGTATAATATAATTATAGCACATCATTCCAAACATCTATAAGAAAAACCCCATTTGAGGTTATGTATGGACAATAACCACCACATATTTTTCACTATACCCAAGGGGAAGCTGTTGTAAAAGTTGTTGCAACAACATTGTTTGCCCGGATCAGGTTAATCTAAATAGGTCTTAGAAACTCATGGAAACATATGCTAAAAAATCGATGGGAGGTTCTCTATCACATTAGAGACATGGTTGGGTAAAATTAAAACTCAATAGTCTTGGAAGTGTGTTTATGGTAAGTTTTAAAAATGCACCTAGGTACTATTGAACGTTTCCAAATATTGCCTAAAAGGATCCATAGGTTTGATAGGAGGAAGTTATTCCCTCATAGAATATCTACCATTAATGTCTTTTAGCATATCTATCCATGAGTTGGTGTGCCTAGGGTATCTTCTAGGCATTTATTGGAAAAGTTCCATAGTACCTGATTTCTTTCTTAGAATTTACCCAGGACACACTTCTATGACTATCGAGCTTTAATTTTACCCAAAACAAGTGTCCAACCTGATAGAACACCTACCATCGATGTTTTTTAACAAATATATCCATGATTTGTTATGTACTATGTATATTAACCTGAAATTACTTCAATGTTTCGTCCCAAACAACCAATTGTGTTTCCATAACTTCTAAAATAGCTTCCCCTTGGGTATAATGGAAAATATGTGGTGGTTGTCATCCATACACAACCTCAAATGGGTTTTTTCCCACAGATGTGTGGAATGTTGTGCTATAACTATATTCTGCCCAATCCAACAATGATGCCATCTATATGGGTTTTTTTGGAATAAAAAAACTGAAAATAAACCCCCACACACCTATTCACAACTTCAGTTTGACCATAACTTTGTGGATTCCAAGAGGATCTCATTTTGAGTGTCATCCCTAGAAATCTATGTAATTCAGGACAAAATAGACTGGTGAACATCGGATCCCTATCACTTACCCTTACTATAGGAATCCTATGTAAACACACCACCACCCTTAGAAAAATTTTAGAAGCTTTATTCATTTAATATGAGTATTTATGTGGAATAAAATATTCATATTTACTAATTAAATCTTCAACTACATAGATCACTTCATAACATTGAGATGTAGGATGACCTGACACAAAATCCATAGACACATCATCGCACATTAAACTAAGAATAGGAAGTGGTTGTAGTAAAGCTGTCAAACATAAAGATTCATATTTAATCTTCCAACATGTTTCACATTTACAAACATACAACAAAACACTCTTTGTCATTTCATACTAGAACAATACCCCTACCGGATGTTTATTGGTTTTCATGTACCCTAAATTCTCACCCACTCATAAAGAATGGTAATGTTGTAAAAGCATCATAATCAAAGAGAATTCCATAGTTAATACTAGTCTGTTCTTAAAGAATAACAACCCAATCCATGTAGAATAAACAATTTTTACTATTTTGACTTTTCAAAAGCAGTTCCATTATAGATGAAAGCGTGGAATCATGGGAAATTTCTTCACTTATCACACCAAGTTCATCCAATCTATGTTCTTAAATATAAATTTTCATAAATTCTCCTTCTTGAGCAAATTTAGATAGGGAATAGGTTCCATTATTTAATCTCCTGAACTTATATGTGATAAAAAATTCATAACCATGTAGCTTTGCCTGCCAAAATTGGCAATCAATAGACACTAGCTTTGTATTAATTAAATGCTTACGACCAATATGATCTGTGAAAATCTCAATCCTTCTCCTTATCAAGTACTGTTTTCAGTGTTGGATTTAAAGGACCAATGCTATGGGATCCTTTTTGTAAATATATTTCTTCATATTAGTTTCTAATAATTATTTGTTATATTAGGCCAATTGCCTCCTTTAATCATAAAAACCCCTACTCCATAACCAGAAGTATCACATTCTATAGAAAACTCCTTAGAAAATTTAGGCATACCAAGAACAGGTGAAATGGTCATTTTTTTCCTTTAGAATTTCAAATTTTACCTAGGTTTCAGTTGTCCGCCTATACCCATCTTTTTTGTTAAAAGGAGTAAGTGATCTTGTTATTTTTCCATAATCCTTGACAAATGTCATGTCATATCTGGTCAGGCCCAAAAATCCCCTCACATTAACATTCTCTACTTTTGGCCACAACTTTACATTATCCAACTTCTTAGGGTCCATTGTTACTCCTTGTACTGAAATAATATGCCCCATGTATTCCACGGTTCATTTACCAAATGTTAATTTTATTATTATTATCAAATAGCTTGTTTTTTATCATTAGTCAAGGAATTTTATGCATTGAATCTAAGTGATCATTCCATTTTTTTACTGTATACCAAAATATCATCAAAAATACCAACACACACGTACATAAAAATTCAAAGAACACATAATTCAGGGTAGCCAGAAATGTGGCAAGTGAATTTATTTGGTCAAATGTAATTATGAGGTACTTGTAGTGTCCTTCATGAGTTTGTTTACTCCACATCTTTTTCCATGATATGAACCTGATGGAAACCTGGTTTTTTATTGACAATAGTGACAAATGTTTCTCCATGTTATTAATCCATAACTATTTTGTAATAGGAATAGGGTACCTATCTAGAATTTTCAATCTATTCAATTCCCAAAAACCCACACACATTCTCCACCCTCCATATTGTTTTCACCAAGATAATTGTACTAGAGTATGGGCATTTACTATGACTAATAAATCGTTATTCCAAAATCTCTTGTATCCGCCTTTCTATCTCATTCTTCATAAAATAATCATTCTTATATGGTTTAATATTGGCTGTTCATCCCCTTGATGATTTCATGGGTAGTTTTCCATTTAGGTGGAACTTCATTAGGTGATTCAAAGAATATCTCGTATCACATCAATGTCTCCTTCATTTGGAACTATTCACATTAACCTAGATATAAACCAATTTCTGCCATTCCTTTTCAAATTATGAATTAATTTCATAACTTTTCACTACAAAATATACCACCCCTTAGGGCTCAACACATTCCCAAACCATAAATTTGTACCCCTTTTCATATCATATATTTCTGTGACCGAACATCTGGTTACAAGAGTAACACAATCTGTTATCCTTACTCTCACATTCTTCTTTGGAATAATTTCAGGTTCCTTTACCCCACAACATGCTTCAACCTCTCCTCTCATTCACATCACCTGTTGAAACTCTACCTCTTCCCCTATTAGAATCCTCTATCGTAATAATCCATGTTGTATTACGGTTCCAACTCCTTCCCTATTGTCCAAAAATTGATCCTTCTTTGATCTTTCATCTTCGTAATTATTCCCTTAACTATTAGTTCCCTTTCTATTTTACTAGCTAGGGAAAAAAATTGTGCCATATTTTTTTGTTCATGTGTCGTCACTATACATTCTATTTCCAGCCTCAATCCCCCAATAGATAGACTCATGTACCATTTTTCAGTAAAATATGGTACTTGCATCGCCACCCGCTAAAATTTGTCGATGGAAACATCCATAGATCCATTATACCAAAGATTCATAAGGAATATTACCTAATATTATTCTTTAATAGTGCTTACATATCTACGAAGAAACTCATATTTTATCTTCCTCCATGTGATTCCTACTCTAGATGATTTCAACAATATCATTCAATACTGAACCATGTCATTCGTGCTCAACTGTGTTATTGATACCTTATTCTCTTAATGATTTTGGTTGTCTAAGAAGTACATATCTTCTTTATTAATCCAAGAAAAAGGATCTTCTCCAGAAAAATTTGGCATCTCCACATGATGACAATTAATGTGAAACACTTTACCAAAAACTTTTTTCATACATCGATCTCCTATTACGGATGCCTATTTCGGTTTCCAGTCATCATCACCAATTTTCAAAATTTAGTCATCTTCCACTTATACTATTGAATATTATTTTTCCTTTTATTTATTGGTTATCTTAACCTGATTATCTTGAAGATATTGATATGGAACAATGTAGCTAAAACCAGGGTAGTCTAAATTTTTTGGAATCTAATTGAATCACATGAATTTATGGAGTTACTCATCCACCTCGATTCAAACTGCATGAAGAATAACCTTTTACCAAAATCATCTAAAAATTGAGACTTGATATAGACTTTTTGACACATGTAGAATTGACACATCAAACAAGTGTGGTTCGTTTTTTAAATAATTTTTTTAGCGATTTAAGTAAACCAGACATGGCTCGCATCGAACTGCCTAGGGTTCCCTCCCCTCTAAAATTTCTCACTTGTACCAACATATTTTTTCCTCTGATGGTGTTTACCTCTTCCATAGCACAAATTATCTCTATGACAGACACCCCACTAATGACCTCATATGTGTATCCATATCCTTCTTTCAGTAGGTTCCTGAATCCCAACCCCTCCATTGAATCCTGTTGAACACACTATTGGTTTTCATTTTTTCAGTTAAATAATTACCCAGAAACCTAGTTGTTAATGAAAACCATCCAATACATTTGGATATCCTCTCGCATCATACACTAGAGTTATGAAGGGTTATTTTTTTTATTTCTTCTCCTCTACTGATTCCCCTATAAGTTATCTATTTACCTATTATGTTTGATTTCTATTATGGATTAATAATTTATTTAATGTGAATTAAATGATTTTAATATGAATATTTTTTCTCTAGATAAACTTTTGTGAATTTCTGTTTAGATTACCGATTTGAGTTTTTTGGTTTTAATTGTTATTGGTGTTATATTGATTGGTGGTATAATGTGAATTAGTGTTATTATGTTTATTATTTTGTTTCCTTTTATGATTCCTTGCATGTTTATTTCAGTTAACAAAAATTTATTAATCATGTTTTTAAAATAACATTGTTTGAAATAAATAGCAGTGGAAATAGTTCTGATCCTGCTTGTAAATTTTTTTATGATGAGAAAAATGGTAAAAACTGAAGTGCATGGTCTGTGAATTTTTTTTTCAGGGGGGGTTAATTGATTTAAACATCATTTGGATCAAAATTATAAATATAAAGTACCTTTTAGAAGTGTTCGAATAAATAAAAATATTTATTTTCAAGTATACTTTCTATTATTATGGTCTTGAGTAATAATAGAAATAATATATTCATGGTATTGGGGATGAAATGAATTCTATTTGATCAGGGAAAGATGATAAAGTGATTGATAAATTTTTGAAAAAATATAGAAGGGATCAGTATTCAAATAATTATTCATAACCTTATATGAATAATATTTTGAAAAATTAATTGTTTTAAGAAACAAATACTCAATTATCTTAGTTTTTTATAGAAGTTTTATACCTTTTTATTGTGCTAGAAATCGAGAGTTTTTTAGGATGTGTGAAATGGTTTCAATGTGTGGAAATGGATATAAACCTCCATTATATCTTGATATAATGGAGAAGTATTTGAATAATGATGTTTCTTAGACACATGAGATACTTTAGGAGTATAAGACTCAATAGAAAGAAATTGGTTATTCTATTATGTCTGATGGATGGATAGATAATAAGAGAAGATAAATTTATAATTTTTTGGTAAATAGTCCAAAAGGGTCTATATTTTATAAATAAATTGATAGATATAATATCTCAAAAACTGAAAATAAAATCTTTCAAATGATAGATGAGATTTTTGATTTTTTGGAGAAGCAAATGTTATTCAAGTACTCAGTGATAAAGCTTCAAAATACACTATTGCAGGAGAGATATTGATGTTAAAAAGAAATAACTTGTATTGAAATTGATGTGATTATTATTGTATTTATTTGATGTTGTAGGATTTGTGGAAAACATTTAATGTTCATAAGGTGACAATTTCTAGAAGATAATGGTAACAACATATATCTATTCGAGGACTATGCAAATTCTGTTGCAACATGAGTTCAAAAAAGGGAGAGATTTTATTATACTGGGTATCACTCAGTTTGATAGCTCATACATTACTTTGGGATTCTTTATTGATAATAAGGGTTCTTTGATTAATATATTTAGATCACCAAAATGGCAGACTAGTAGGTTTTAAAAAGGTAAATATGTAATGAAAGTGTAATTAATTGTGTTAGATACTTGCTTTTGTAGTGATGTTGTGTCAGGATTTAGGGAAGAATTCTTACACATTAAATCATTTCATCCTGTGAATTCTAATGAGAAACCATCAATGGTATTCTCTTAAGAGGAGATGGACCGAGCAAAGGAAAAAATCATGGACAATTTCAGTTATACTAAAAAATGATACATCATTTAAATAGTTGTTTTTTGTTACTATTATGTTTTTTCATTGAATATTAATCATATTTTTTCACCATTGAATATTAATTTATCTATCTATTTGGGAAATAATTGATGAGAGGTAGGATATTCAACTCAATAGGCCATTGCATGTTGCTTCATTTTATTTAAATCCTCAATTGCCTTATAGTTTCATCATTAGGGCTGGTTCGGCAATAAAAATTGGCCTATATAATTATTTTAATAGATAAATTTTCACCCTAGAGGAGAGGGACCCAATATATTTTTAGCTAGTATACATAAAAAATTCAAGACACTTTCTTAGATTGTATTTTGAAAAAAAATGAGGGATAAAAGGACACTAGATGATTGGTGGGACTTTGGATGTTTTCCCTGAGTTGAAAAATTTTGTGATCTATGTTTTGAACTTGACTTATAGTTCTTCTGGATGTTAGTGAAATTGTAGTTCATTTGAGAGGGTATGTTGAGAATGAAGAAAAATTAATGAGCCTTATGTTTTTTATGATATTTCTTCCGATGAAGAATGGGTAACAGAACCACATGATTGTGAACTTTGATAAAATGATGAGGAAAATTATGAATTTGATGAATCAAATCCCAATTTTGATGATATATAAATTCATGATGATATTATAAATTAAAGTGATAAAGATGGTGATGTTAATGTTTCTCAAAATCATCAAGTTGATCATTGTTTTAGTGAGGCTGAAATTGACGATAGATATACGAGGATATTTTGGTGGTGAAAGATTCAAAACCATCCAAGATTTTTATTGATTTATTTTCATAATTCTATAATATCCCAACTTTTTGATTTTGAACATTGTTTTTAATAGGGACTATTTAGGAACTACTCTTTCTTTCAACTTCTTATATTTTTGGGGGTTGTACGGATAGGATCAAATGAAGTATCGTATAGTATTTGTGCTTGTTATTTATAATGTCTCCTTCTCTAAACATGTATGTTTAATGCATTCATGGAAACATTATTCTGGTATGGATTTTTTGTTTCAATCATAACTGTGTTGATTGGTGACAAATACTAAGCAAGCATACAATGTTCATGTACCATCCTTCCATATCTACATTGACTTCTCTTAATACATTCCCATGAATAACCGAAAAATACACTAAAATAATGATGAATTCATGTTCTATATCTTTCATTCACATTGAAAATAAAGATACATCCATTTCTCATTGGTCTAGAGAGAGAACTAGAGTCGTACAGGTTGATCTTTATTCTGATATATCGGTGTTGTCACAGTTTGTTTCCCTGATTATTGTCATGATTGTTTCTAAAGCTCATTCTTTGTTTCATTTCATTTTATATTACAATCCATCTGTTTTAATATGTTTCACTTTATAAAATGTGTGTCTTTAATGGTTGTTATGTCGTGTCTCATTTTTTCAATATAGTTTCAATTCAAGAGATCAACTATTATCATCTACTAAGAAACATCAATGAAATACATGATGATCAATGTGATGTTATGAAGTAGGTAAATATAGTAACATGTATCATTATACTGACTCGTACTCATAGATGAAAAGTATGGGCAATGGATCATGAACTTCTGTACCCCATCTGCATATAATTTTAATTGGTAGGGGGCATGGGTGAAAGTAGCATGTTGTGGGTTCAATCCAACACTGTAACATTGGGGATTTTATTTAACCAGACAGGAATACTCCTTCCTAATGCCTTCAAATTCTATACCCTCTCCCCAATATAATTCACCACTCTGTATATTTCTATCTTTTATTGCTCATAAATGAAGAAGTCGGTGAATGGGAGTACTAGGATTACAAGAAAAGGGGGAATGAAAGATACAGTGGGTTAAGAAATATTTAATCCTTATAATTTGTAACTTTGCTATAAGGTACCCTGTGTCAGCCACTAAGGTCAGTGTGCAAGATGAAACCATAACGAGAGTAAATTCAAAAACCAAAAATGATAGCGATAAAGGAAATAATAATCTGGGTAGTTATCCAAATTTTATGGTATTTATCATGGAGAATGATTTTAGTGACAAATCGTTTAGAAAATTATAACCAACATACCTTGAGAAAAAAATTCCAATAATCTCCCTTGGCCACATCTTTGATAATTTTGATTCCCTTTTTCAAAAGAAATAATAAGGATGTACTTGAATATTTCAAAAAAGTTTTATGGAGTTGAAATGTACATGAATATATTCTAACAACATTTAAATAGATCATTTTTATGGTATAATACCAATTTCATATAATCCTACTATGATGAGAAAAAAGAAGTTCGCATATGGTTTTACATGAATTTTTCTTCAGGAATGTTATGGAATACAGTTGAGATGCTAGATCACATGACTTTCAATTTTTTTTATCTTTTTTGATGTATTTATTTAGATGGGATTACACTTTATATTGTTTCTTCATTAGGTTATCAACTATATGTTTTCTTTTTCTTCTTGACATGATTGTTGCACATGGTAGTGATGCTTCTTCTACCATTGTGTTGATGTTTTTTGTGGATCTGAAGGATTCATCACTAACAAATATGTAACAATGGTAGTGAGGATGATTTTTCAGATTATCCATGAATATTATTACTATTTTTATTGGATTTGGTTGTAACATGATTGGATGTGCTTCAAAAATCATAGTCTGAGCATACATGAAGGGGGTGTTACCAATGATGATGAGTTACTAAGCTCTCAGGACAATGATAAAAACCAATAGTATTTAAAGAATTCTAGATTTTTGATATAAATGATTGAGAATGGATATCTTTGGAGGGAAGATTCTCAATCACATGGAACACTTTTTAGATTATATTATTTGAGAATTTTCGAAGAACCATTGGTCCTAACTAGTAAAAATTAAGTCTTCAGTGATGGTACCTAAATTCATTCTCAATTTTTATGGTTGATTATAGTGATTCCATGAAACCTTATTTGACTGTTCTAAATATGGGTTTTATTTTCAGAGACTATGAATACACAATAATAAATCATGGTTGAAGTTATCATTGGTTAGTTTTAAAATATTGTATCTAACAATGTTTTATAATATATATTGTATTTTCTTTCATTTACTTATGTTGGTGAAATATTATTGAACCTCGTGTAATCATTGTAACCTATTTTTATCTTTAATCTAATTTTGGGGGGAATGTTTTTTTTCATGAAACCATGATTAAATATTGTCTTACTAAAGATCAGTCTTCGGTTTTAATGTAGGTTGGGAAAGGGTTTTCAATGAAAAATCTTAGAAACTAGCCTTGAAAAATTGTTAGTAAGTTTCATCAAGAATGATTAATCTACTTTTTGAGAACATTTCTTCTTTTGCCTCTTTATTCGAAGCACTTTTTTCCATATCGTTCCATGATATCGATATGGACATAATTATCAAATTAATTATCTTAAATGGTTAAGTTGTCATATTAGGGATCCTTTATTCTACTGGGGGGATTCATTTAATATCAATTACAAGACCAAGTTAAAATAAAAAACATCTGTAGGTGAGTGATATAATAGTCTTTTTAGTTCCATTCATAATACTTAGAGACATTCCATTTATAAAAGAGTTTTTATTGGAGTTTGATTTTATATTATGGTGGTTTTATTTTTCCTTTCTATTTTATGACTTGAAAAGATATGTTTTTTATTTGATTACTATTATTTAATATTAATGTACTATTTCCCATGTTCCCCATTTTTCTTTTGTTTATGAATGTGGAAATTTCAATGTTGGTTTTTATTGATAAGGTCATGACGGTGTCTATGGTGTAGATGGTACTTGGACTGTGGCATGAGAATGTTTGAACATTATAGCTTTAATTCCTATATTTGAATATGATGGTTTTTATGGGAGCATCAATGGTTTAGTGGGAAATTAAGGATGATTTATACCTCAGTTATGATTTCACTTTAGCTTGGGGCCCATAATCATCATTTCTCTCATGCTGGGGGTTTCCACCCAACGAGGCCATCAGGTAAGTTGGAGTTTATACCCTTCTTTATGTTACGACATCCATTATGCCTTATATTTTATGATTATTTTGAGATCATTACTATTTATATTCTTTTACATGATTTCTCAAATGATTACACCCTCATCAGTTTTTCATCAATCCCCACAAAAAACATTAGTTTACCTACTTGGAATTGCATCAAACTGCTTTTTTGTGATGAAGAATGAGATGAACCGATGTATCACCAATCAATATCCATTGATTTGAAGGAATGTGCAACAAAATGTAGGCCCAGAAAACAACACAAATCATGCATCCCTTCCAATCTGAAGCACCTATCCACATATTTTCCATTTGATCATCATCAAGAGTAAACATTCATCATTTATGTTTAAACACAATTTGCTTCATAATCATGGACTTGTACTCTTTGAAAACATAGATGTATAATTCTTCGATCAAATTTATCACATAGAGATTGATCCTTAATGTTGTAAGGGTGTTTTTGAAGGTGTTGTTGGATCAGGTTGAATTAGACTCTTACATGTCTCAAATTCGATTCTACGAGTCGAGTTTTCTAGTCTAGAATGAATCTGAGTGGACTCTCGAGTTTAACAACCTTAGCTAAAACATATATCATTTATTATTGAATCACTGTAACAGTTGTCTCTGGTTTTTCTTGTTGTTCAGGAATTGTTTTCAATTCTACTACAGGAATTTCCAAATCAATGATTCTACTATCCATGCGAGTATTATTATGTTTCCCTCCCTAATCTATTATCAACCCAAAAATTTCCACCTCTCAATGAAAGCACCAAGATATAGAGATTTCATATTAGAATATATAATAACTAGAAGATTATTACTATTAAATAAGATTGTTACGCTTACTAGAAGAAGTTTCTAGAAGCACATTACATTAGATAGGAGATAAATCTTCTCTAGGACAAGGATAACTGCCTCCTAACCGAATAAACAAGAACCCCCCCCCCCCCCCCCCCAATAGATTGGCCCCTATCTCTCTTATAACCCCCCCATCATTAACGACTTATTAAAATATAATGCAATTACAATTCTTCCCTTTGGAAGTAAAAATACATCCCCATATATTATAAACAATTTGTATTGGTGGCCTAGATTGTCCACTAGACTCCACTAAATTCCTATCACTCCACCATTGTCGATATCCATTATCGAACCATAGTCCACTAAAGAAGAAAGAATGATATGATCTTCCTTGTGATATAATTCATGGTCATGTGCACCATCATCCATGAGAAAATCAAAACCATGAGAGGATTCTTGATGTACATGTTGGCATCATTTATATTCTCTAAATTACGATCAATAGATTAATGAGATTGATGTGTGTGGTCCAGTTGTGTTATATAATTTTCATTAATAACTAGAGGGATGTGTTGGATTTTGTGGCCTAGAACCAACTACATTGTACATTATTTTAAACTTGTACTCATGTATTTGAGTATTAATAAATACCTTATCACATCTTGATTGTTCTTATATGCGAAAATTCATGTGATAATGTCCTAAGGATAGTTGTTTCACTAAAGGGTCATATTGGATCTCTACTACGATGAGAACTCGGAAGTGCCATAACACTATTCATGAATATATGTTATATGACCAGATGATGTTATTTAAGGGACACAAATAATACAGGCCATTAGGGTTGAGGACTCATAAAACATTGAAACACATTCCCATTGTGTGCACCCTTGGTAATATCTAGGAGGATATTATGAGAACTATACCTCCGAGTAGGAAATCCACATTTCATAGTGTCATTGGGTGTTCCTATCTACAGATGTGTGAATTGGTCATTATACTTTAAGATGATTATTAATGTGTATTACAACTCGTGCACATGGATGTATTGAAAAAAACTCTAACAACCCAATGTTCACACCGAGGTAGGATATTTTGGATGTGTCATGAGTAATATTTTATTAATAGATAATGCAAGAAAGGATTTTTACCTTCTATTCCATAATGGAAGATGATATCTTATGTTCTTTCATGGAATTTATATATCTTAAATAAATCCATGTCTATAGTGGGGAATGGGAAAGTTCATTTCTGGGAGGTCAAGGAAAGAGTAATCGAGCATATGGGTTGATGACACTATCATGCAACCTAGTGGAATCAAGATATCATGAAAAAGGGATTTCATTATATTGTATGCATTTATAGGAGATGGCACATCATTACAGTATTAACTTCATTCTATATGGGTGAATTGGCATGTTGTTAGATACTAACCTTTGACATTAGGCATGATCCAAATAATGCCACTAATAAATTGGCCTATAGGGTCAAACACTAAATGTATCAATGTATCTCAGTTAAATATTCATTTAACTAGTTTAATAATGATTATTCCTGATTGTGGTATAATAATTATTCAAATATGCATGATCTCATTTATTTCAACACTAGTTATTTTAGAGAATATATTGTGGGTGAAATAATATATTTATTATAGAATAATACAGTGATATTTATTTGAGAAATAAATATAAATTATTCAATGTCTAATAAATGTAGCGGAGGAAATAAATAAAAAAGGAAAATCAAAAGTACACTCCAGGTATATTAGTATACACACTGTGTATTTTTCTAAGTATTTGTGAGAAATAATATTATTTATTTAATTAAATCATATTATGTGTAATTATATGGGTGCATGTAAAGTAATAATAATAGTAAAATGTTATTATTAGACATGTGGTCTTCCAAAGAATTAAATTAAATGAATAAATGATTTCATGTAATTATTTCATTGTATTATTATTCTAAGTAATATAAAACCCAATTACATTATTTTCATTAGGGTCTAACCATTTTTTATGGTTGTGAAAAATTGATCTGGAGAAAGATATCAATCCAATATAAGATCCTTTCCTCTATGAATGCTCTCAATTTATGAGAGTGATCTTCCTACACCAGATGAAGGCAAGAGCTTTGGAAGCATCTCTCAAGGAGATCGAAGGTAGACATCGCAAGTGAAGTCTCTTATGCACTAGCACCTGAAGATTCATTTGGTGACATCCAAAGATACGTTAAGCATGTTTGGATCACTGCTACAGGAAGCCTACACTTGGATTTTGTGACACAATGACAGATCACATTCGATCATGAACAAAAGCTTCAATGGAGAAAAAATTTATTGAAAGGTAATTCTTGTCTTTTCATTTAATTAATTGTAACCAATATATGATGATCCTCTCCATGGTTATGGGAATTCCCTCTTTCCTTTTTTTTCTTCATTCTATTATGAAGATCCTATGTTTTATCATCATGATGGATCTTGGATTGGTCATTGTTAATGGTAAAATTAAATTTTGGTACAACCATCCATGCACTTCCACTATGTCCAGAACCTAAAAATAGTATTAGAGCGGTCATATAATTGATTATAATTATTTAGTTTTTCATTAAGGATTTACGCATTTAATAATTTAGTTGTTTCAATTCAATTTAATCATTTTATAAATCGGAATCTTGATATCTAATCCTTCTCTTTCATTTCTATTTCACCTTACATAAATTATATTTTCTGTTAATTTTTATTAAAATAAAAATAGAGGATCTCATCCGAAGGTGCCAAAGGTTCTTGACCATACAACACCAGGACACATGGTGTGTAAGTTGGACACACAAGCCATGTAGTTGGACTCACATGGCATGTATTCTATCTCACACGACATGTAGTCATGGCTCAATGCATCAAGACCGGTCCACCAAACCATGTCATGTGATTGAAGTTTTTCTATGTCTTAATGAATTAGTGTGTTGACCAAGAACATGTAGAGCATGTTTTCTATATTACACGTCATGTGGCCCAAAGGACACAGTGTGTGGTCCCTTTGGGTTGGGTTGGACCGTATACCTCATACACAGATTTCCTGGCTAGTGGCCATGTAATGCAGATACTAATGGTGTGTGGCCCACTGGACACGCCATGTACTCTGAATATTTCTAGAGTACATCTACACGCCAACAGCTCAGGTGTGTACTTCAAATGAATGGTGAATGATATTATACACTGTGTATTAGGAACTAAATGTCATGTAATCATCCACATTATGAATATTTATTAAAATTTATTACTATATTATACAAACCCTTGAGATGTGTACCATGGTGTGGGAATAAAGATGGGGCACAACACGTGATAGGTGTTTTATATATATGTGTTTAATTTAACATTTGTGTAATGCTCAATTCTAATCATTGGGTATTTATGAATGGAGATTCACCGAGTTTCCTCTAAGGTAAAAGTTACAACCAATTATAATTTTAAATGGATTTATTTGTTTAAAATTATGATGAATGATAATCTCAAGGAAATACATAAAAGGGTTTAAGATAAATGGATTGACTAATTAAAGATAATAATTAATTGATTAAAATGTGATTTATCTTAAACAAGAATTATTAAAGAATTGAATTATTGTTTTTTATGCATAAATATTGTCTCATGTATGGGTGATCATGAGCTAGTCTAAGACCATTGTATGTGGATGGTTTCTTTTAATGTATTTATTTAAATTAAAATTGTTGGCATGCAAGACTTCTCCTTATTAATATGTAGGGATTTTGTGCCCAATGTTTATTTTATGTAAAAACCCTATTTTACCCCTCACCATTGTCTGAGATAAAGGAATATATAAGGGATGGAGCTCCCAAGATAGTGGAGGTGGTTCATGTTAGAAGCTGAGGTGAATCCAAACCAATAATATTCAAAGGTGGACAGGTGGAAAGTTATAAACAAAAACCCAAATGGTTCAAGGTTTTTATACTCTAGGTCTTGGGTTAGTTAATAAACCACTAGATAAAATACCCAATAGAATGAGCTTATGATCATGACATTTATTTTATTTTTGTCATTTGCATGGTTAATTTACTGTGGGTGTGTTTTCATGATCACAAAATTAATAAATTAAACAAGAATGCAAGATAGAACTAAAATAAGACAAAATTATGCATAAATAATACATTAGACATGGTTAATCACTTATGTATATCCCACATAATATTAAAAATCATGTAAAAATAATAATAAAATAGAAATTTAAGTATATGGATAAAATCCCTTCAGGAAATATTATGTCGGTATAGCCTTCCATTATCTTGGTTAGGATCAAACCATAGTTCAAAGTACTTGACCACCCCTTGTTGGGGTACATTCAATTATCATGGAATTCTAATTTGAAGTTTTGGGTGGACATGACATGGTTCAGAGCAAGGGTTAACTGAAATATTAGGACTTGGTGTGACCAATAGGCAAAGGTTGAGGAAATCCAAAATAAAAGGATTTTAGGATTGGGGAGTCCACTCAGTGGATCAAGGAACTGCGAGTTAATGCAGTTTCCATTTGGAATGCCTAACTAAAACATTTCAAGTATCTTGACCAACCCTATTTGGGGTAATTCTAGGGGAAATACGGATCCTTTCCATTAGAATATTTAGGCAACAAAATATTCTGATGTCAGTGGTGAGGGATATTGGATTTCTATAAATTAGTGGGTGAGTAATAAGTATTGATTTATTTATTTCTCTTAGTTTTATCATAATAAAGTACTCAATATTTTCTCATCTTCATTTTTATAAATTTCATGAAAAATGAATTCAAACGTATCATTGTGAACCATAATCTAGAATTAAAACCTTCTCACCAGCACCAATTTCCAAGAGTGGAAAAGGAATTTACGTGTCATCCTTCACCATGAGAGGAAATTTTTTGTGCTAGATGAGTCCATTCTAGTTACACCTAGAAATGATGCCAGTGATGTGGAAATATATCTCTATATGAAACATTTGGATGATGCCAAAGATGTCCAATGTTTCATGCTATCGACCATGTATAATGAGCTCTTAAAAAAACATGAAAACAAGGATGTGTATGGAATTATGTCTCACCTTAAGGATATCTATCAAGAGAAGGTGAGATAGGAGAGATATGATATCTCAAACGCTTTGTTTACAACTAATCTTGGAGATTTTGTTCCAACTAGGCCTCATGTAGTCAAGCTTATTGGCAATATTAAATTCTTGATCATCTTAGGGATTATGTTCTCAGATGAGTTTCATACAGATCTCATACTATCGTCACTTCCCAAGACCTTATCTAGCATTATTGTAAACTAAAACATTAGAAACAATGATAAGAGTCTATAGGAACTTCTAACCATTATTCTCCAGGTAGATAATAATATGGGGCATGAAAAACCCAAAGTCCATATGGTGAACGAAAAGATAAAGGACAAGGAAAAGGGGCCAACGATTCATAAATGGTCTAATGCCCCTAAGAACCATCCCTCCAAGAAGGGGAAGATCCAGAGTAAGGGTAAGGAATAGATGGTAGTATGATTTTCGTGTGGCTAGCCAGGCCACTGGAAGAGGAACTGCACCCAGATGTATGGGGACACAAAAGTTGTGGTTGTTATCAAGTACAATATTTTCATTTCTGCCCATTGGTTATTAGATACAGCATATGGGGCTCACATATATATTCAAATGAAGGAACCAAGTATATTTAGAAATATTTCCACGAGATAAGAGGATCTTTGAGCTTCCAATGGCGCATGGATAGATGTGTTGGCCATTGGTGATTACCATATCTCATTGACAACATGGATAGGTCTGATTTTACATAACTGTTATTATGTACATAGTATTACCAAGAACAGAATCATTGTAACATTTTCGGGTTTGGATGGATTTATTTTAATGTTTTTAAATAAGGTTTTTTTTAATAACAATAGATTTTATCATATGGTGTGTTTAAATAATGGTTTGTATGTATTAAATTACAAAAACCATGTTTTGGAAATTGATAACAAAACAAACTCACATGACTCATACAACACCCAGTTTTGACATCACCAGCTCAGTCATGTAAATTAGAAGCACATGAAAAATCTTTTCCAAGAAGGTTATTTAGACTCTATTGAGCTAAAACCACTTGATAAATATCACGCTTGTTTACAAGGTAAAATGATCAAGCCACCTTTCGGTAGACAAGGTGATAGGGCCACAGAGATTCTAGGATTGGTACACATGGATGTATGTAATCCATTTCCACTAGAATCTAGAGGTGGATATTCTTACTTCATTACATTTACTGATTATTTGAGTAGATATTTCTCTATTTACATAATGAGGTACAAGTTAGAGTCCATGATTAAATTTAAGGAATTAAAGAATTAAGTAGAGAATCAGTTTGGTACGAATATAAAGAATCTTTGATCTGATAGAGGTGGAGAATATCTGAACCAAGTGTTCATCAATATTTTACTGGAGTCTGAGATTCTATCTCAACTCACGCCCCCTTATACACCATAGTGGAATGTTATATGTGAAAGGAGGAACCGCACCTTGTTGGACAGGTTGAGGCCGTTGATGATCCATGCAGATCTTCCATTATTCTTTTGGGGATATGCATTAAAAACTGTAACATACACATTGAACTGAGTATCAACTAAGGCAGAAAATGGAATTCCCTCCAAGTTATGGAATGGAAAGAAACCCATTTGGCAGCACACACGTGTATGGGGATGTCAGTTGTTTGTTAAGGCCTTCTCAAGCAACAAACTAACACCTCAGGGCATTAGTTGTATCTTTATATGATATCCCATGGAAATGAAAGGATATTACCTATGTAACCCTTCAGATAAGAATGTGATTGTCGCCAGACAAGCAATCATTATTGAGAGGGAGAATATCTTCAAGAGGATATTGGGATAAATATTGACCTCAACAAAGTTGATGCTCATGATACACAAAAGTTGGTAGAGGGACAAGTTTCACAGGTCCCCGTAGAAGAGGTTCCGAAAACACAAGTACTACATAGGAGCTCAAGATAGGTAAGGGAAACAGAGAAATTTGGTTTCCTAGTCACCGAGGATGATGAATCATTATTGTTGTACAATGATGAACCTCTCTCCTATAAGGAAGCATTAGTGATATCAAAAGCTACAATATGGCTAGAAGATATGGATTTTTAGATGGATTACATGTATCAAAAACAATTTTGGGTTATGTTTAATGAGCCATTTGATGTAAAACCAGTTGGATGAAAATGGGTGTTCAAGAGAAATCTTGACATGGAAGGACAAGTTAGCACCTATAAATCAAGGCTAGTGGTTAAAGGATTCATACAACATGAATGAATTGACTATGATGAATCCTTCTCACTAGTTTCCATATTTAAATCCATAAGAATCATACATTCCATAGCATCTTACCATAACTATGACATTTGGAAGATGGATGTCAAAACAACATCCCTTAATTGGAATCTTCAAAAATATGTCTATATGATGCCACAAGAAGGGTTTGTTACACCAGATGAATCTAAATGGGTTTCCAATTTGCAGAAATCCATTTTTTGGTTAAATAAAGAATCTAGGTCAAGGAACATTCGATTTGATGAAGCCATAAATAAATTTGGTTTCATTAAGAACAAATGTAAGACATGTTATTATAAGAAGTTTAATGGTAATTTGGTCATTATCCTAGTAGTATATGTTAATGGAATATTAATTATTGGAAATGATATACCATTCATTCAATCAGTTAAGGACTGGTTGAACATGTGTTTCTCCATAAAGGACTTAGGTGATGAAACCTACATATTAGGGATAAATATCATTCGTGATAGATCCAGGAGGCTTATTGGACTATTTTAGGGTATATACAATAACCATATACTAAAGAGATTCAGTATGGAATAATCCAAGAGTGGATTATTTACAGTGTCACATGGCCTACATATTTCTAAAATAATGTTTCCATAAACACAACAGGAGAAAGATATGATGAGTAATATCCCATATGCTTCGGTTATAGGATCTATTATATATTTCGTGTTATGTACTAGGCTTCATGTTTCCTATGCACTAAGAATGGTAGGATGATATGAAGAAGATATAGAAGAAAAATATTGGACTACTGTTAATATTGTCTTTAAGTATCTGAGAATAACAAAGGATATGTTCCTAGTGTATGAAGGAAATGATGAGCTTGTCATCAGAGGGAATGATAATGTTGGTTTTTAGATAGATCAGAATGATCTGAATTCATAATAAAGATATATTTTATGTCTCAATGGAGGAGCTGTGAGGTGGAAGAGTTCAAAGTACCTAGTCGTTGTCGATTCTACATCAGAGTCCAAATATATAATGACTTCTGATGTAGCTAAGGAAGGCATATGTATTCATAATGTTTTCCAGGATCTTGATGTCGTGCCTATTAGTAGAGACCATATCACATTGTATTGTGATAATACTGCAGTGGTGGCTCTTGCATAAGAACCAAAGTCACATCAACAGACAAAGCATATTCTCAGGAAGTATCACCTCTTGAGGGATTTCTATCAAAGGGGTGATGTTATAGTGAGAAGATTATTCACAGAAGAGAACGTGGTAGACCCCATAACTAAATGATTATCTTGGCAGAAACATGAATATCATGTGAGAGCTGGTGGGTTAATGGTTGTTAGCAGTTGGATATAGTCCAAGTGGGAGTCTATTAGAGTTGGTGTCCTAGAACCAACTACTTTTTACATTATGATAAACTTGTATTCATGGATTTGAATATTAATAAATACCTTATCACATCTTGATTTTTCTTTCATGTGAAAATGCATGGGATAATGTCCTAAGGTAGATGTTTCACTAAAGGGGCATAGTGGATCCCTCCTATGATGAGAACCCGGAAGATCCATAACACTATTCATGAATATAAGTTCTATAGATGGATGATGTTATTTGAGGGACACAAATAATACATGCCATTATGGGAGGGGACTCGTAAAATTTTGTGGTACCATCTCATAGTGTGCTCCCTTGGTAATATCCATGAAGAAATTATGGGAACGAGACCCGCTAGTAAGGAATCCACATTTCATAGTGTAATTGGATGTTCCTATCTACGGATGTGTGTATTTGTCCTTAGAGATTAAGATTATTATTAATGGGTATTAGAACTCGTGAACTTATATGTATTGACTAAAAATATGATGACACACTATTCACAGTGATGTAGGATATGTTGGGTGAGTCACATGTAATACTACATTAATAGATAATGCGAGAAATGATTTGTCTATTCTGTTCCATAACAGAAGTTGATATCTCAGGCCCTTGGATAGAATTGATATAGCCTAAATAAATCTATGTCCATGTTGATGAACAAAAAAGGTCAATTCCATGAGGTCAAAGAATGAGTAGTCGAGCGCATTGGTTGATGATAGTGACATGAAACCCTCTTGATTTGAGATATCGAGACAAATGTATTACATTACATGGTATGAATTTTAAGATATGACACGTCATTGTGGTGTTAACTTCTTTATCTATCGGTATCCAGGCATGTCTCTATATGCTAACCATGGACTTTAGACAAGTTCCACCTAATTTCACTGAGAAAGATGCCTATAGGGTCACACACTATGTGTATCCAAGTTTCTCAATTAAATATTCATTTAACAAGTTGAATAAAGATTATTTCCTATTGTTGTACAATAATTATTCAAGAATTTCTGATCTCATTTATTTCAATACATGTTAATTGAGAGAATATATTATGGTGATATAATATATTTACTATTGAATAATACAATGATATTTATTTCAGAAATAAATAGGCATTATTTAAGTTCTAATAAATGTGGTGGAGGAAATAAAAAATGGAAAAACAAAAGTACACATGGTGTATTTTAATATACATGCCATGTAGTTTTTATGGAATTTGTGGGAAATAATATTATTTATTTAATTAAATAATACTTTGTGTAATTATCTAGGAACATGTAAAGTAATAATAATAGTCAAATGTTATTATTAGGAATGGGGTCTTACTAAAAATTAAATGAAATGAATAAATGCATTTGAGTAATTATTTCATTCTATTATTATTAGATGTAATATAAATCCCAATTACATTATTCTCATTAGGGCCTATCCATTCATTATGGTTGTGCACAATGGATCTAGAGAAAACTCTTAATCCAAGAGAGAATTCTTTCCTCCAAGAACGCTCTCAAGTTACGAGAGAGATCCTCCCCCACCGGATAAAGGAGAGTGCTTTGGAATTAGCTCTCAAGACGATCAATGGAAGACATTATAAGTGATGGATCTTCCATGATAGCACCTGAATATTCCTTTGGTGATGTCCATAGATATATAGAGAATGTGTGGATCACTGCTAACGGAATCCTACACTTGGATTCTATGATGTAATGACGTATCACATCGAATCGTGACTAGAAGAATCAATGGATAATGAATTTCATAAAAGGTAATTATTTTCATTTAATTAAATTAATTATAACCAACATATGATGATCCTCTCCATGGTTATATGACTCCCTATTTCCTTTTCATTCTTCATTATATTCTGAAGATCTTATGTTTTATCATCTTAAGGTATTTTGAATTTATCATTGTTTGCGGTAAAATTAAATTTGGGTACACTAATCCACATGATTTTGCAGCACCTAGAACCTATAGACTGGTACTTTGTGGTGATATTTTTAGAGAAATATATCTATTATTAAATGGGATGGTTTCAATATTCTTCCCAATTTGTTTCATGTTAGGGACGTTGAGTATCTTTGTAGTGTCTTTGTGTGAGATTTTATCATCTCTTCCAATACCATATATGGATCTTTTTAGAGAAAGGGGGTCTGTTGTCGTTGAAGTTGTCAGAACTTGTGGTGGTGATTTGGAATTGGAATGATTTTTCCATGAATAAAGGTGAAATTTTCTGTTTTAAACACATCCCATTTTGGAATAAAATGCAAGGAACTTTTTGTTTAGTTGCATTATAAGGATGATGCATGTTAGATGAATCTACAGGCTATGATGAATCTATAGAAGATCCATCTTTAGCTTGGGTTCCTAAGAGACCATCAGGTGGATTGAATCCTCTAGTTTATTTCTTAATGATCTTCTTACATGTGACCTACATATTTCTTTGATGATTTTTTACTCATGTAATACTTATTTTTTAAACCGGTCTTAATCTTGTACAAATTATTTCTCACTTTTCTTGATTCTGTGTTTGTATATAATGCAGATTTTCAATTATATTAAATTCTATAAATGAGAACTTAGTTAATGGTGGGGTTATTGTAATGAAGTCTGATTCTTTTGTGGCACTATCTCACTCAAGGGTTGATAAAGGTGACTCCTAAACTACTTCTCAATGTTCCATACATATCAAATTTTTGATAAATTTAGATACAAGATTTATATTTATATTCATGTTTGTTAATGATGGATAAAATAAGGAGTTTTTCATATGGTGTGGAATGATTTATTGATGATGCAACTGACACAACGGTATTGAATTTCACTAGGGAGATCTCTTGGTACTGACTTTTTCAAGAAGATAGTAAAAGGCGTGCCCAACATCATCATTCCTGCACTTTTTTTGAACATTTTTTATGTTACTTATTATCTTTATGTTATTTATACATTCAATCCTTACTTGTTTAAGCTATTTTCAACCCACTAATTCCCTTTTGTGCACTTTTTTATTAATTAAAATTTAGTGGGCATGGGTTGGGATACCAAATCATGCTTAGTACCATTTTTGATTGAATTTGGGTTTATATAAAATTTATATTGTCATTTAAGTTTCAGGTAAAATTTAATATATCCTATATTACCACCTATTAATCTATGTGATAACTTTTATTCTCGTGTGATTGGTATTTCATTTGAATTTTGTTTCTATTTATTGAAATTAAAAAACAATACATTTCATATTTTTTATTTTCTAAAAATGTATTTAAAATCAGTAATCTTTATTGACCATTGAATGTGGTGTTTTCCCATGATAGGTTGCTACCAGAGAAGATCTGGAGCCCAATACTTGTGATGAAGCTGCTGAACATGATTGACAAAATGTGGTTGAAGAAGAGCTGCATAAACTGATGATAGAGATTTTGTCTCTCACCATTCCTTGTTTTATTTTTGTTTTTATGGTGTATTTATTATGTCTCTGTATTTAGATAGAATATTGTGGGGATTTTGTTATGTATGTATTATTTTTTCATTTTTCTCCAATCATATAAATCAATTTCATCACCCTTCTAGAACATAACAAATATCATTATTCCAAATATCAAGAGATAATACATAAAATTGTAGTTTTTAGAAACTGTTTACCAAGGAAATTCTATGATAACCCCAAATACTATCAATTTGATAAGAAATAATTATTTCATAATTAAATAAAGTAGATTAAAGGACACCTATGTCAAATGGATGAGAATCAAGTGCAACAAACCCACACAATTCAATCAATAGACAAAGTATTAAAAACCATATCATAGCCATTTTAATGTCCTTGGAGACTAGAAGAGATCACACCACATGGGGTTCCAAATTTCTTAGTTTTTTTTAGAAGAGGAAAATAACTGAGATCGAGGGTCACTGGAAATTTTTCATGTCCTCTCCATCAGCATTCATAGGTATGTAATGATTGCCTCCACCTCGGCAGGGGAGTAGAGATGATAATAATACAGGTCCACCTTTGCAATATCCATGTTGTTTGGGGTCACCTTCTCCTTCAATATTGAAAAGGATATTTTCTCTACCTATTTTAGTGGCAACTCATTTGTGTATTGTTTGTACGAGGCTGGGATATTTGGAATTGCAAATCTAGGATATTTGTTTATTTTTTATATTTTATTAATTTTTCTATAATTATTTATAGTAAATATAATTATAATAATATATATTATACATAATAATTGAAATGAATATAATAATATAATAATTTATAATAATTTAGATATTTATATTTGATATTAAAATAAAATAATAATAATTAATGTTAGCGATAAAATAGGGTGATATAAACATAAATTTTTTCATTTAAAAAAATTATTATAAATTGATATTTATTTTGGTACCGGTTATTGTCACACATAATTCTATCATATAAATTTGTATTTTGGTGTCGGTTATTTTCACACATAAGCGTGTCATGTGAATTTTTCGCTAAACATTTTGACCAACAAATATATAATTGGTTGGTATTATTATATTTGTGTCAAAAATATTTTATCTATTGTAATAACATTTAATGATAGAGTTCTTACCAACAATTTAGTGACAGTCAAATATTTACTGATAAAACGATTTACCAATATAAAATTTTCATTTACCAATAAACCAATGTTGGAAAAAGTGAGATATTTTTTAGTGAGTATATATTTATATATTTATGTATAATTTTTTATTTACATATAAATTGTTTATAATATATTTATAATTTACATATTTTTTGTAAATACATTTATGTGTGTGTTAGTTTGTGTATTTTTGTTGTGTGTGTTACTCTCTCTCTATATATTTGTATTGGTGTGTGTGTCTATATATATAATGTATATATATTTGACTTTCATTTATCGACATTTAATATATGTGTATATATATATATTTAATGTATACTTATTTTAATATATATATATATATATATATATCTACATATTTTATTAAAATACATACATACATATATATATATATTAATACACACACTTACATATTTATATATAAACATTACTTATACATTTTTTTGGTATATATATATATATATTCATACATTTTTACAAGATAATTAAAATAGTTTGATAATTTTTTAAAATGTATAATAAATTTTTCCATATGGTTCAAATGTTTTAAAATATTTTTTTGCATGTAAACATGTTTAAATATTTATTTTTTACAATTAATGTTTTATATGTAAATATATAAAATTTTGTATATATATATGTACATATTTAATTATAAATATTAAAACAATATAAAAGGTAGAGAAAACATGTCTAGCACAGAGATCTAGATGAGCTTCGACCAGACAGCATACATACGCCTAGGAATGCCCCTGCTGAACCATTGAACGTAGTAGTAGAGTCCCAAAGGGCCGAAGAAAAAGGGAGAGTAAAAATGTCTGGCATAGAGATTTCATTGCGGTGGGGATAGCATCCGTAGTGAGGAGAGGTGCTCCATGTGAGGGGTAGTGGCAGAAAATAGGGGTATGCTCGCCACGGCGATTGTCGCCCCCCAGTGGGGGAAAAATAAATCTAGCAGAGAGTACAGGAGGGAGGGAGGGATAGGGTTAGAGAAACCGCTCTCATACTATGTATAACGAAAATTAGAGAGGTGAAATCAATACCAATATACATTTATAATGGAGGCCTTGGTTTATATTTACAATGAATAAAAAAATATGGCATGACACATAAGTCTGATGTGGGACTCAAGTCAACATAACCTAAAACTATTTTATTAATTCTCCAATATCTTATATTTTTTGGGATGAACATTATTTCTAATAGGGACTATTTAGGGACTATTATTTCTTTTAACTTTTTATATTTTTTGGGGTTATACTAATAGGATGAAATTAATTCCGATATAGTTTTTCAGATTGTGCTTTATAATGTCTCCTTCTCTAAACCTGTATATTTTATGAATTCATGGAAGCATTATTCGGATGTGGATTTTTTGTTTCAATCTTAACAGTTTTTCTTGGTGAAAACAACTTTTAATCATGCATACAATGGTCGCGTAGCATCCCTCCATATCTATATTTCCTTCTTTTAATAGATTTCCATGAATAAGTAATGCATAGATTAAAATCATGACTAATAAAATGTTCTATATCTTTCTTTCACATTGAAAAGAAAGAGACATCCATTTCTCACTGGACAAGAGCGAGAGGTAGAGCTGCAAAGGTTGATATTTATTCTGATATATTGATGTGTCACATTTTGTTTCTTTGATTCTTGTCATATTTGTGTATAAGTATCATTATGTGGTTTTTTGCATATGATGTTTTAATTCCTTGATGGAGTCCATTTGATAGTCTATTTTTCATGTCATGCTTCTGGCTGATTTTTGGGATTGATTTATGGTCTAGTTATTCAAAAGTGTTTTACTATGTTTCACTTACTATAATGTGTGTCTTTAATGGTTGTTATGTCATATCCCATTTTTTCAATATAGTATCAAGTTAAGAGACCAACTGTTATCATCTACTAAGAAAGATTAATGATATGCATGATGGTCGATGTGATGTTCTGAAGTGAGTCAATCTAGTAACATGTATCTCTATAC
Organism: Viscum album; assembly: GCA_963277665.1. Taxonomy (NCBI): domain Eukaryota; kingdom Viridiplantae; phylum Streptophyta; class Magnoliopsida; order Santalales; family Viscaceae; genus Viscum; species Viscum album. The sequence goes on from OY728147.1 coordinate 1,333,176,716, forward strand.
AAGATCATAGTCATAGAAGAAAAGGAAGTGGAAGTGGATTGTGAACTGTCATTCCACATCAGCATATAATTTTTATTGGCATGGGCAGGGGTGACAGTGGAGATAGTGGCATATTATGGGTTCAATCCAACACTGCTGCATTGGGTGTGTTCTTTAACCAGGAAGGCAGACTCCTCCCCAATGCCTTCAAATTCTCCACCCTCTCCCCTACAAAATTAACCTCTCCGTCGATTTCCATATCGCATTTCTAGTAAATGAAGAAGGTCATGAACGTGAGTACCAAGACTACAAAAAATGGGGGAAGTAAAGGTACAGTGGGTTAATAATATTTAATTTTTATTATCTGTAACTTTTTTTAAGGTAACCTATGCCAACCTCTATGGTCAGTGTGTGCGATGAAACCATCTCGAGTATAAGATAAATGTGCCACCTACAATGATAAAGGAAATAATAATCTAGGTAGTTATATACAAAGTCTGGAAGTTAACAAGGGGAATGATTTTAGTGATAAATCTTTTAGAAAATGTTAACCAAAATTCCTTGAGAAAAACATTCAAATAATATTCCTTGACCACCGCTTTGATAATTTTGATTCCCGTTTTCAAAAGAAATAATATGGTTGTACTTGAATATTTTACATAGGTTTCAGGGAGTTGAAAACCACATGAAGATATCCTATAAACATTGAAACAGAACATGTTTGATGGTAGAAGACCAATTCTACATAACCTGATTGTGATGAAAAAAAGAAGATCGCATATAACTGTACATGAATCTTTTTTTCAAGGATGTTATGGAATATAGTTGAGATGATAGATCACTTGACTATTATTCTGGTTTATCTTGTCTGATGTATTTCTCTATATGGGATTCCCTTTAATTATGGATCTTCATTATGTTCTCAGATTTTTACTGTATTTTATTGTTTGACATGCTTGTTGCACATGAAAGTGATGATTCTTCTTCCATTGTGTTGAAGTTTTCTTTGGCACTAAAGTAACATTTGAGATCATCTCTAACTAAGATGGAAAAATGGTAGTGGGGATGATTTTTTAGATTTGATGTGAGTCTTATCACTATTTTTATTGGATTTGGTTGGCATGTGATTGGATGTGCTTCATCACTCATAGTATGGGTAATACATGAATGGGGTACTACTAATGCTAGTGAGTTGCTGAACTCTTAGGAAAATGATAAAAACTATTGGTATTTAAATTCTACTCGATTTATGATATATACAGTGAAGAATGGATCTCTTTTTAGCGAATCTTCACAATCACATGGGGCTATTTTGATATGATATTATTTGATAATTTTTGAATAACCATTGAATCCTACTAGTCAAAATGATATCGGTAGTGATGGTGTCGTGGTTCCTGCTCTATTTTTCAGGTTGATTACAGTGATTCCATGAAGCCTCATTTGACTCTTCTAAAGATGGGTTTTTAAGTTATATAATTTGATAAATCAGTAATCAATTATGGTTGAGGTTATCGTTATGTAGTTTTAAAATGTTATATCTAACAATGTTTAATAATCTCTCTTGTATTTTATTTCATTGACTCTTGTTGGTGCAAGGTTATTACACCTCATGTAATCTTTGTAACCCCTTTTTTCTTTAATAAAATTTTGGGAATCCTGAGTTCTTATTTCAACTCAGGCTTCACGTTTTTATTAGTAAATATTTTTCTTTGGTTTTAATGTAGGCTGCGAAATGTTTTTCAAAGAATGAAAAAGCTCAAAAACTGGCCTTGAAGTGCTTTCATGAGGCAGTAAGTTGCATCATGGTTTATAAAACTGCATTTTGAGACCATTTTTTCATTTTTTCTCTTTATTCTATGTTCTTTTTTTCAGATTGATCCACAATATTAGTATTGAAAGAATCTTTACTTTTATTATCCAAAATGGTTAATCTGTCAGAGCAAGTAGGCCTTCTTCAATTGGTGAGATTCTAATACTCTACAAAAATTAACATAGTTATTTGTATGAATATTGACTTAGATATTTACATCCCATTTGGTTCATAGAATTATTGTGAAATGACTGAAATGGAATAAAATATAATGAAATGAGTAAAGTATAACCGTATGGTTTGATGACTTCTTGATAGTATTGTTTAATATCAATTATAATACCAAGATAAAATAAAAAAACATTTGTAGGTGAGTGATATACTATAATTTTTAGTTCCATTCCTACTCCATGGAAACATACCATTTATAAAAGAGTTTTGATTGGATTTTTATTTCATTTATAGGTTGTTTTATGTTTACTTACTATTTTATGACTAGAAAATCAATGTTTTCAATTTGATTATTATTCAATGTTAATGTTCTCTTTCACATGTTCCCTGTGTTTATTTTGGTTATAAATGTGGAAATTTATATGTTGGTTATTATTGATGATGTCAATGTAGGTGTCTATGGTGTAGAGGGTACTTATACTGTGTCTTGAGAAATGTTTGAATATTATATATTGAATTCCAAGATTTTAATATGATTGATGAAAAGGGAGCATCAAGGATATATAGGGAAATCAACAATGAGTGATACCTTAGTTGTGATTTTACATTAGATGGGGGTCCCAATTCATCATTTCTCTCTAGCTCAGGGTTGCTGCGCGACGATGCCAGTGGGTTTATTGGGGTCTGAGTCTGTCAGGATTACATTAGACTGAGAAGTGATCTAAGAGAGTGGTCATGTGTTGTTCATAATAGTCTTGAGGTTTTTATCCAATGTCATACCTATTTGAGTTTATTCCTTGACTTATGTTATGCCTTCCATTATGCCTTATGTTTTATGATTATTGTTAGATCGTGATTGTTTCCCATCATTTACATGATTTCTTTAATGATCACACCTTCATTGGGTTTTCATCAATCTCCCTAGAAACCTTAGTTTACCTTCTCCTTGGAATTGTATCGAACAGGTTTTGTGTGATTATAAATGAGACAAACCGAAGCAGCACCAATTGAGGTCCATGTCTTTGAAGGAACCTGCAGAATGCAGATTTAGACAACAAAAATCATGCAGCCCTTCCAATCTAAAGCACCTATCCATGCATGTTTCATTTGAGCAGCATCAAGACTCAACTTCCATTATTTATTTTTAAACATCATATGCTTCATAAACATAGACTTGTACTCTGAGAAAAACATAGTGGTGGAATTCTTCAATCAAATTCATCACATAGAAATTGAAACATCATGTTGTAAGGTTGTTTTTGTTGGTGGTGTTGGATCGGGTTGATGTAGATTCTTACGACTTTTTGAGTCGAGTCTACTTGTCGAGTTTAATGTCCTCGAATGAGTCTGAGTGGACTCTTGAGTTCAACTAACTCATCTTAAATATCATTCATTTACTATTGAATCATTATAATGGATTTCTCTAGTTTCACATGTCATTAGAGACCTGTTTTCAGTTCTATTACTGATATTTCCAAATCAATGATCGTACTCTCCATGCGTGTTGTCATATGTATTCCTCAAGAAGCTCTTATAAAACCAAAAATTTCCTCCTCACAATGAAATCACCAAGCGATTCAGCTTCCAGATCAGAAGATAAATGAACTAAAATATGATTTCTATTAAAGAAGAGTATTACACTTACATGTAGAAGTTTCTGGAATCATGTTACACCATATATGAGAGCTCACCTCCCACGGCCAAGGATAACAACTTCCTAAAAAAATGACCATGCCCACCCCCCCAATAGATCATCCCCTCTCTCTATTATAACCCCACCTCATGAACGACTTATTAAAATATAATGCAATTACAATTCTTCCCCTTGGCAGTAAGAATACCTCCCCTTACTGAGACCCTGTTCTATGATAAGTAAATTGTTTTGGTGGCCTAGACTGGACACTAGACTCCACTAAATTCCTATCGCTCCCCTTTTCAAACTCAGTTATCAAACCATAGTCCTCTAAACAGGTAAGAATAATATGATCATCCTCATGATATAATTCAGGGTCCTGAGGTTTATCGTCCATGAGAACATCAAAACTGGGAGAGGATTCTTGAAGGACATGTTGGCATAATTTACATTCTCTAAACTACGATCAATAGATTAATGTGATTGATGTGTGTGGTTGGGTTGGGTTTTATAATTTTCATTAACATCTAGAGGGATGTCACATTGGTTTTAACACCCCGAGCTTCCATGATACGCTTCTCATTCAATAATACAATAGCTTGCATTGTACGCAACTTCGAGTTCTAACACACCGCAACTAATCAAAGTAGCCGTTATGAATAGTAATAACCACCTTTTAAATTTATAGAAATTTTATATTTCAAAATGGACTTTATTTTTGTATTCCTACTATTGAAATTATCATATGTTTAATTTTTTGTAATTTTTTGAGAACTTCCAAATTTTTATGAATAGTGAAAAATACTTAAAACAAATTTTTTAATCAAAATAATTTATAGTGATAAGTTATACTATTAAGTGGTTTTAAAGTATAATTAGAATATATTTTTAAAATTTTATCTAATTGTGTTCATTATAATTAATTTAACTTTGAAATTGGACATAAGAAATTGTCAATCTTTTGATATAAATTGTTTTTTAAAAACACGCTATTTGTTGTGACAGCGGGAATTAATTATAAAATTAAATAATGCAATTTATATTATTGGAATTTCATAAAATAGACATCATTTTTGTATTCGGAATATAAATTATAGCTTAGGGTGAAATTTTGGCATTGTTCTGAAAAACATCATTTTTTGATGAATAGTGAAACCACTAAGTGGTAGTTAAATAACTGATTTTCGTTTAAATGAAATATTAACACTTCTGTGTTTTGATTTTAAAAAATCCAACATACATGATTGTCATTAATTAGTAAAATGTGGTTCAATGAGAATAAAATAATTTTTTGTGAATAGTAACTTTTAAGTTCTTAATCGCGATTAGAGGTAATTAGTGTAGTTTAAGGTAAAAATAATGTTTTAATAATATTAGATGATATTGACACATGTCCTACCCTCGTTGGATGTTCCATGGCAGACCAATAAAATCCATGGGTCAACTTGGGGACCCCATGGTGCCACATTAGTTAGAAAATGACATAAATACCTTTTATTTAATGTTAAAGTAAAAAAATGACATAGACATGAAATGTTTTACTAAAACAATTTTTACATGGGGTTATACAAGTCATATTTTTGACTATAAATAGTCATTGGAAATATAAAAATATTTCCTACATCATAGTATTTTTTTTTTAATTTTTAGACATTATATAAATTAAATTATTTATGACATCATTATGATGCAGCGATGACCTCATTATTTAACGATTTTAATAAAATGAAAAGATAATGTACAATACAAGACTTACACTTGTCCGAAGACTATAAGATGGGACGATTTAGAACCCGAAAAACCTTATCCACGAATTATATAAGTTTGTGACCTTTAGAATCTGAAAAGCATTGTATAATAATGTAAAATTTCTTTACTTTCCAAGAGTACCCCTCCTCTCCTCTTATAAAAGGCCCCCACCTCTACCACCTCATTCACACATTCGAGCCATTTGGCTCGGCCAAACTCTACCTAAACACTCTCCCAACTTCCCCCTCTTACTCTTAGAAGCCTCACTATGGGCAGAACTCTTCCCAATGAAGCCTTTGGCTCAAATCCAAAAGAGTTACCCAATTTTGAGGTAATGTCTTCTCTAATGTTGTTTTGTTTTATTTTTCATCTCCAACCCCCTAAACTCTTTTTATTCTTTTCTTTTGTAACAAAACCAGTATCCTAAATATACTAGGATGTTTTTATAAGAAGGATTCTAGCTAAACATACACACACCTACATCTAATGGTTAAAGAACATACAGTATCTGTGGATGGGGAATTTCTGCCTCACGAAACGATGATTGTTCAACACTAATATATCACCTTCAAAGGTGGACATTAAGATGTCACTATATTTATATAGGATATATAATATGTTTATGTTTTACTTATGCTTCTTTATTTCTCATTTATGGAATACCTTATGATTTCCATTATGGGTAAACGCGATAATTTCATTTTAGGAAGTGCATACTACCGCCCCCTCAAAGTGATGTGAATCGTTAATGCCATATGTGGGATGTATAAAGTATGGAGTAAATGATATTATATATGATATTATACTGGAACTATATTATTCATTTATATAATTATGATTTCATTCCATTAAATACAAAATAGAAATGAAAGTAGCGTCCATGCATACGTACGGCTTACCGTCTCCATGAACGGTGAATTTCATTTATTACCTCTAAATGTTCTGTAATATTATAAATAAATGTATATACTGTATATATATGATATATATGATATCTACATCATGAAAATAATTCTGGATATAATGGATATATCACCACATGAACAACTTGTAATTATAAGAATTTTATTTTTGACTCAAGTACCTAAGATCGAAAAAATGACCGTTATAAACATAAATAATTACATAATGTTCATAACATGGTAATAAGGGATATAAAAGGAATAATGAACATGAAAAATGTTCTCAAGTAAATAGAAATTAACTCTAGTTTATTATTCAGGAGGTTAAAGAACGGTCGAGTCAGGACAGGACGCAAGGTAAGGGAACTTCTTAACACAACATCCATTCTTTGGGTTAATCTCCTACTTTCAAATTATGTCATGATATTATTATGTCCTATTTTGTATTTTTACTTTCATTATGTGTACTTATAGTGAATATACATAATAGATCTATTTTATTTAGAAAATGATATTTTTAAGGACTCTGTCTCAATCTCCTTTCATTGAGGCATATTTGGTTTTATACATAACTTTCTTTTATATGGTGTATAAACCCCTTTGAATTTTACGTTTATTCAATAGGAATATTTTTTATATGAATCTTTTTACTAAATGACAAAAAGGGAATGTTTTTATTTCCGTACTTATGCGGCGACAATGACTTCTCTGCCGCTGTGACCATTATTTGAGTTTCGGCTTCCTCTACAAGCGATCATTTTTTTTAATGAAAAATAAATACAATGTTTTAACTTTATTTTATTTTGGTATTGAAAATGGTTTTTGAAAGCGTTTTTATTATATCAATATGTTGTATTGATATCTTGTTATTGAAATGTTGAAATGTTATGTTTCCTTTATGCATGTTTTATGTGATACGATTATGTTATGGTTTATGATATGTTTAAACCTATTCATATGAGGAATGCATTAGAATTAATAAGTGACGGGTGGAGCCCGCCACAGCTCCTTGATGCATCGGCAGGTCTCATGAGACAAACTAGTGTCTTGGCATGAGGCCTTGACAAAATCTTATTTGTGGTCTTGGCACGAGGCCTTGACTACATGGTTATGATAGTCTGGCATTATGCATTCCATCATTATGAAAGTGGTTATTGATATTGCATGTGATTATTCGACCAGAAGAATATCCATGTGAAGAAGTTAATGGCATTATCTCATTTTACTTTTGCCATATTATGTTGATGTCCTAGTTTAAAAGGCTTTTGTTTTAGTCATACATTGCCTTAAATGTTTATGTTTATTTATGAAAGCTTCCGCAATTTTGTTATCCCTACTGAGCATCTGAGATCACCCCTTTCAATGTTTTAATATTTTCTAGGATGTGAAGAAGTATTTTATGAATGACCTGCAGGGATAGTCAGAAGAGGATATGAGTGTGGACTATGAAGACTTTGTTATTATTTTATCACTTTATGATGTAATATAAGACTTATGAATGTATCTAGTGCTTCCAAGGCTACTAAAATAATCGGTCTTTCGAGACTTGATCTTTTGTGATCATGCCAATGTTACGATGTAATGCACCGACTCTGTGTAGCTGGGGTCGGGGCATTACAGTTGGTATCACAGGCAGTTTAGTACTAACCTTGGAAGCTAGATTTAGATAAATTCTGATTAGAGCACATAGCCTGAAGATAGACTTTAAGGATTAGTATAGATGAACTTCCATGAATTTTGGTATTATAGAGATTTTGTGAGTTTTCCGAGCAATACATCCTGTCTAGATACGAGCAGGTAGAGGCGGATCTGGCACAGATATACCTAGGGGTAAAACCCTAAAACACCACTTTGAGCTAGACTCGAACGGGAACTGGTGCACGACAACGGGCCTTGCTGCACTCTTAGTTACGACACTCCGGGGGGATATGCTTAGGATAATTCTCGTTTTATTTACAAACCACTATGAACGTTTATTAGTATATACTTCTTCAAATAAAACCTTTTTATGATTATGGATTATATCCATAAATAGTTCAATTTATGTTAAGTATTTTATAAGTATGGAATTATGTATATTGATTCATAAACTAATCTAGTTTAGGGCATTGTATAGAAATGGCGCCCAGTAGAAGGAATGTGAACTCCATCAATACGTATGATCCAAAGAGTAAGAAGGATCATATCTTTCATGGTATTAAGCCAAAATTTAGAAGGGAAATATTCTCCCATGTGTTATCAACATATGATGAAATAGTATCATGTGTTAATAAGATAAGTAGAGAATTCTCTGAGTCTAATGGATTTTAAGGGATGAAAGAGAAGAAAAGGATGGAAGAGAGATTAATGGATAAAGGGATGAGGGAAAATAAGAATTTTCCAATATGTGATAACTGTGGGAAGAAACACCTTGGAATTTTCCTGAAGGGAATGGGAGTTTGTTATAAGTGTGGAGAAAAAGGACACCAAGTGCGTGACTTCAAGGGTATGAAAAAGGATTCAAATGTACAATGCTTCATCTGCAAGGAGTGGGGACACTACACAAACCAAAGTTCAAATCATCAGAGTATGCCCCAAATGATGTTATTGGATAATAATCAAGTTATGATACTACCACAGATGAGGACGAATGATTAGAGTTCTTATGTTGTTATTAAAGAATTTTGTAATTTGAGTGTTGTATCAATGATTTTCTGGTTATAATAATTATTGAGTATATAAGGATTGTACTGTAGTACTATTTCATCTAGGACTTGAGATTGTGTGGAACCAAGAAAAGTGACTCCACAGTAGGTTAATTTTTTGGAAAATATATGGTTGAGATAAAGATAAACCATAATATGGTTCTGGTACCGAGATAGTGATTTTGGAATAAGACATGATTGATTTGGATAAATTATGTTGGATATTCTTAACATCCTTGAAACTGATTAATGATTTGTATACATTTTTGGATAGAAGGAGAATATCTAGTTTTCTATAAGGAATAAGGGATCATGAATGTAATCAATAAGGATTTATGGTAATACAGTATGTTGCAGTGTTTTAAAAGAATACATGATGAAGGTGTTCACATGTTCTTACACAGAAAAAAAGGAGCTTCATTATGTTTACCTTCCTCATAAAATCTGGACTGTGAGTTGGACAGAAGTATTTTGGATAACTATAAAGTTTGGAATGGATTATATTTTACATTGGATACTATTGTTACGGTTATTTTTGGTTATTTATAAAAAGTAAAACACACAGACTGAGTGACAAATCATCGCGTCGGACAAAGCTGTGGGAATCGAACCCACAACCATAGTGCGATTTGGATTAATCGCCTACCACTGGACTACATGAAGTCCTTGATTTTTACAAAATAGTTTTTCTAATCTAAATGGTATGTGTTAAAATTTGGAACCTTATAAAATTAGGATAAGTATAATATTTTTGAGTTCTATTATCTTTTTGAGTGAAAGATGAGTTGAAGGTTGAAACTCTAATTGTCAAGCATAAATATATATATACCTATCTCTTTTTCAATGAATAAATTAATTCTTAAACTTTAGTAAAGGGATATTAAAACAAAAAAATGTGTTATCCTAATACCTTATGTCTTGTTGAACTGATGATATTTTAAATCAACATATATTGAAGGCTTTGAGGCCCTCAATTTGACAGTTGTTTGTGATTGATTACCTCAATCACTCCCTACAAATATTTATGTTTTTCCTCCAATTATATGTCTCTAATTTCCACCAATGTTCTCCTTATATAGATCATAATATGGTGGTGACTTTCTTATTTCCATTTCCCTCTTATTAAGACTAAATTTTATTAACCTTATTTCTGATGTGGGTTTTCCACAAAGGAATTTTCTATTTTCAACCTTTTATTTTCCAAGAAAAATTTCAAATTGCAAGGATGCAATTTATTGAAGGAGGGGAGAATGTATACCCCGAGCTTCCATGATACGCTTCTCATTCAATAATGCAATAGCTTGCATTGTACGCAACTTCGAGTTCTAACACACCACAACTAATCAAAGTAGCCGTTATGAATAGTAATAACCACTTTTTAAATTTATAGAAATTTTATATTTCAAAATGGACTTCATTTTTGTATTCCTAATATTTAAATTAGCCGATGTTGAATTTTTTGTAATTTTCTGAGAACTTCCAAATTTTTATGAATATTGAAAAATACTTAAAACAAATTTTTTAATCAAAATAATTTATAGTGATAAGTTATACTATTGAGTGGTTTTAAAGTATAATTAGAATATATTTTTAACATTTTATGTAATGGTGTTCATTATTATTAATTTCACTTTGAAATTGGACATAAGCAATTGTCAATCTTTTGATATAAATTGTTTTTTAAAAACACGCTATTTGTTGTGACAATGGGAATTAATTATAAAATTAATTAATGAAACTTATATGCTTGGAATTTCATAAAATAGACATCATTTTTGAATTCGGAATATCAATTATAGCTTATGGTGAAATTTTGGCATTGTTCTGAAAAACATCAATTTTTGATGAATAGTGAAACCACTAAGTGGTAGTTAAATAACTGATTTTTCGTTTAAATGAAATATTACCACTTCTGTGTTTTGATTTTCAAAAATCTGACATACATTATTGTCATTAACAAGTAAAATGTGGTTCAATGAGATTAAAATAATTTTTGGTGAATAGTAACTTTTAAGTTCTTAATTGCGATTAGAGGTAATTAGTGTAGTTTAAGGTTAAAATAATGTTTTAATAATATGAGATGAGCTTGACACATGTCCTACCCTCATTGGATTTTCCATGGACTACCAAGACAATCCATGGGTCAACTTGGGGACCCCATGGAGCCACTTTAGTTAGAAAATGACAAAAATACCTTTTATTTAACGTTAAAGTAAAAAAATGACACAAACATGAAATGTTTTACAAAAACAATTTTCACATGGGGTTATTCAAGTCATATATTTGTCTATAAATAGTAATTGGAAAGACAAAAAGATTTCCTACATCATAGTATTTTTTTTATATTTTTTAGACATTAAATAAATTAAATTATTTATGACATCATTATGATGCAGTGATGACCTCATTATTTAACGATTTTAATACAATGAAAAGATAATGTACAATCTAAGGCTTACACATGTCCAAAGACTATTGGATGGGTATATTTAGAACCCATATCACCGTAGACACGAATTATATATGTGTGGGACCTTTATAATCCGAAACGAATTGTATAATAATGTAAACTTTCCTTACATTCCAAGAGTGCCCCTCATCTTCTCTTATAAAAGGCCCCCACCTCTACCACCTCATTCACACTTTCAAGCCATTTGGCTCGGCCAAAATCTGCCCAAATACTCTCCCATCTTCCCCCTCTTACTCCTAGAATCCTCACTTTGGGTAGAACTCTTCCCAAGGAAGCCTTTGGCTCAAATCAAAAAGAGTTACCCGATTTTGAGGTAATGTCTTCTCTAATGTTGTTTTGTTTTATATTTCTTCTCCAACCCCTAAACTCTTTTTATTCATTTCTTCTGTAAAAAAACCAGTATCCTAAATATACTAGTATGTTGTTATAATAAGGATTCGAGCTACACTTACACACACCTACATCCAATTGTTAAAGAACATACGGTTTCTGTTGATGGCGAATTTCTGGCTCACGAAACGATGATTGTTCAACAATCATATGACACCTTCAAAGGTGGCCATTAAGATGTCACTATATTTATATAGGATATATAATATGTTTATGTTTTACTTATTCTTTTTTATTTCTCATTTATGGAATTCCTTATGATTTCCATTATGGATAAATGCGATAATTTCATTTTAGGAAGTGCGGACTACCGCCCCCTCAAAGTGATGTGAATCGTTAATGCCATATGTGGGATGTATAAAGGATGGAGTAAATGATTTTATATATGATATAATACTGGGACTATATTATACCTTTATATAATTATGAATTCATTCCATTAAATACGAAATAGAAATGAAAGTAGCGTTCATGCGTACGTACGGCTTACCGTCTCCATGAACGGTGAATTTCATTTCTTACCTCTAAATGTTATGTAATATTATAAATACATGTATATACTAGATATATATGATATATATGATATCTACATTATGAACATAATTCTGGATATAATGGATATATCACCACATGAACAACTTGTAATTATAAGAATTTTATTTTTGACTCAAGTACCTAAGATTGATAAAATGACCGTTATAAACATAAATAATTACATAATGTTCATAAAATGGTAATGAGGGATATAAAAGGAATAATGAACATTAAAAAGGTTCTTAAGTAAATAGACACTAACTCCAGTTTATTATTCAGGAGGTTAATGAACGGTCGAGTCAGGACAGGATGCAAGGTAAGGGAACTTCTTAACCCAACATCCATTCTTTGGGTTAATCTCCTACATTCAAATTATGTAATGATATTATAATGTCCTATTTTGTATTTTTACATTATTTATGTGTACTTATTGTGAATACACATAATAGATCTATTTTATTATAAAAATGATCTTTTTAAGGACTTTTCCTCAATCTCCTTTCATTGAGGCATACTTGGTTTTAAACACAACTTTCTTTTATACGGTGTATAAACCCCTTTGACTTTTACGTTTATTCAAAAGGAATCTTTTTTACATGAAGTGTTTTACTAAATGTCAAAAAGGTAATGTTTTTCTTTCCGTACTTATGCGGCGACAACGACTTCTCCGCCTCCTTGACCATTATTTGAGTTTCGGCTTCCTCTACAAGCCATCATTTTTTTAATGAAAAATAAATAAAAAGTTTTAATTTTCTTTTATTTTGGTATTGAAAATGGTTTTTGAAAGCGTTTTTATTATATCAATGTGTTGTATTCATATCTTGTGATTGAAATGTGGAAATGTTATGTTTCCTTTATGCATGTTTTATGTGATACGATTATGTTAGGTTTATGATATGTTTAAACCTATTCATATGAGGAATGTATTGGAGTTAACAAGTGACAGGTGGTGCCCGATACAGCTCCTTGATGCATCAGCAGGTCTCATGAGACAAACTAGTGTCTTGGCATGAGGCCTTGACAAAATCTTATTTGTGGTCTTGGCACGAGGCCTTGACTACTTGGTTATGATAGTCTGGCATTATGAATTCCATCATTATGAATGTGGTTATTGATATTGCATGTGATTATTCGACCAGTAGAATATCCATGTGAAGAAGTAAATGGGATTATCTCATTTTACTTTTTCCATATTATGTTGATGTTCATGTTTAAAAGGATTTTGTTTTAGTCATACATTTCCTTAAATGTTTATATTTATTTATGAAAGCTTCTGCAATATTGTTATCCTTACTGAGAATATGAGCTCACCCCTTTCAATGTTTTAATATTTTCCAAGATGTGAAGAAGTATTTTATGAATGACCTGGAGGGATAGTTAGAAGAGGATATGAGTGTGGATTATGAAGACTTTGTTATTAGTTTTTTACCTTATGATGTAATGTAAGACTTATTAATGTATCATGTGTTCCCAAGGCTACTAAACTAATCGGTCATTCGAGACATGATCTTTTGTGATCATGCCAAAGTTACGAAGTAATGCACCGACTCTGGGTAGCTGGGGTCGGGGCATTTCATTGGTTAACCTTTTGAAGAAAGTGATTTCTTCTTAAACGAGGTGGTTTAGTGCTTCTGCCCGAGTTGTTTCATGTTGGGTACTTTGAGTAGATTTGTGGTGTCTTTTGTGAGATTTTATCTTCTCTTCCAATACCAGCAAGGGATATTTTAAACAAAAGGTGGTCGGCGGTCATTGAAGCTGATGACACACGTTGTGGTGTTTTGGCATTGGAAAGATTTTTTTTCCATAAATGATGGTTCACATGTCTATTTTAAACAAATCCTCTTCTGAAAGAAGATGCAAGGCACTATTTGTTTAGTTTCATTAGAAGGGTAGTTCATGTTGGATTAAATTGCAGGCTGTGATGAAGTTGTAGAAGATCCAGTTTTAGCTTGGGTTCCTAACAGACCATCAAGTGGATTAAATCCTCTGGGGCATTCCTTAAATAACTTCTTACATGTGAGCTACATGTTTCGATGATGATTTTTTACTCTTGTAATACCTATTTTTTAATCCCATCTTAATTGTGGTATAGATTATTTATTACTTTTCATGAATCCATATTTGTATATAATGTAGATATTAAATTCATTTACATTCTCTGAATGAGAACTTAGTTTGTGGTGGGGTTATTCCAAGGATGTCTGATTATTTTGTGGAACTATATCACTCAAAGTTGGATGAAAGTGACTCATAAACTGCTGCTCAATGTACTAGACATATCAAATTTGTGTTAAATTTAGAAACATGATTTATATTTATATTCTCATTTGTTAATGATGGCTGAAATAAGGATTTTCACATATGGTGTGGGATTCTTGTTTGATGGTACAGCTGACACGACAGTATTCAATTTCACTAGTGAGCTCTCTTGGTACTAACTTTTTCAAGAAGATAGTCAGAGGCGTTCCCAACATCATCATCCATTCACTTGTTTTGAACATTATTTTTTTGTTACTTATTATCATTATGTGTTGTAATCAATCAATCCATATTGGTGCAAGCTATTTGTAACTTGTGCATGCACTTTTGTACACTTTTTTTTATTAATCTTTAGTAGGTGTGGGTTGGGCTACCAACTCCCACTTAGTACCGTTTCTGATTGAATCAATGTTTATATAAAATTTATATTTTCAATTATGTATTGAGTGAAATTGAATATATCCTATGTTACCAACTACCATTATATTTGATTACTTGTATTCTCTTGTGATTGGGATTGCATTTGAATTCTGTTTTTGTTTATTGAAATTAAAAAATATTACATTTAATATTTTAGATTTTCTCAAACTGCATCTAAAATAAATAATCATTATTGACCATTGAATGTGGTGTTTTGCCATGATTGTTTTCTACGAGATGAGAGTCATAGTAATTTTCATAAATTGAAGATAGAGATTCTGTCTATTACCATGCCATGTTTTCTTAGTGTTTTATGGCGTATTTATTATGTTTTTGTAATTATATGGCACATTGTGGTGATTTTGTTACATTTGTAATTTTTTTTTAATTTTTCTCCAATCATCTAAATCAATTTTATCACTCTTCCATAACTTAACAGATCTCATTATTCCAAATATCAAGAGATAATAAATAAAAGTGTAGTTTTTAAAAATTGTTCATTATGTAAATTCAATGATAACCCAAAAAACTATCAAATTGATAAGAAATAATTGTTCCACAATTAAAGAAAGTATATTAAAGGACACATAAGTCAAATGGATGAGTTTCAAGTGTAGCTAACCAACACAATTTAATCAATAGAGCAAGTATTAAAACACCATATTAGATCCCTTTTAATGTCCTTAGGGACTAGAAGAAATTGTACCACACAGGGTTCAAAATTTCTTAGTTTTTTTTCAGAAGAGATAAATAATAGAGATCCAGGGTCACTGACCATTTTTCATGCCATATCCATCAGCATTCTTAGTCGGGTAATGATTGCCTCCACCTCGGTAGGGGAGTAGAGATGATAATAACATGGGTCCACCTTTGTAATTTCCATGTCGTTTGGGGTCACCTTCTGCTCCATCACTTGCTTCAATATTGAAAGGGATATTGTCTCTGCCTCTTGATACATCAGCCCCTTGATATATTATTCCTACAAGGATGAGATATTTGGAATTGCAAAGATGAGATATTTTTTCATTTTTGATATTTTTTTATAATTATTTATAGTAAATATAATTATAATAATATATATTATATATAATAATTGAAATGAATATAATAATACAGCAAGATATAATAATTTAGATATTTATATTTGATATTACAATAAAATAATAATAATTAATGTTACCAATAAAATATGGCAATATAAACATAATTTTTTTCATTTAAAAAATGTATTATAAATTGATATTTATTTTGGTACGGGTTATTGTCACACATAAGTATGTTATATGCATTTGTATTTTGGTGTCGGTTACTGTCACACATAAGTGTGTCATGTGAATTTGTTGCTAAACTTTTTGACCAACAAATATATTATTGGTTGGTATTATTATAATTGCGGCAAAACTTTTTTATCAATCGTAATAACATTTAACAATATAATTTTTACCAACAATTTCATGACAGTCAAATATCTATTGATAAAATACTTTACCAACAGAAAATATACTTTTACCAATAAATATATTATTGGTTGGTATTATTATAATTGCGACAAAAATTTTTTATCCATCGTAATAACATTTAACAGTATAATTTTTACCAAAAATTTAGTGACAGTCAAATATCTATTGATAAAATACTTTACCAACAGAAAATATACTTTTACCAACAAACCAATTTTGGAAAAAGAGGGATATTTTGTAATGAGTATATATTTATATATTTATGTATAATTGTATATTTACATATATATTATTTATAATGTAGTTATAAATTACATATTTTTTGTAAATACATTTGTGTGTGTGTTAGTTTGTGTATCTATGTGTGTGTGTGACTCTCTCTATATATATTTGTATAGGTGAGTGTGTCTATATATATAATGGGTATATATTTTACTTTTCATATATCAACATTTAATATATATGTATATATATATATATATATCAATGCCAACGAGCATATACCCAAGTGGTAGAGGCTCATGCTTAGCTTCAAAAGACCTAAGATCAAATTTGGGCAGGGACTAATTTATGGGTTACTGTAGAGGCGACAACACTATAGCATCCTGGGTACTGTACTAGTACTATTCATTGAAGGGCTCTTTGGGCCAAATAATGGGCTTTGGGCCTTGTATTCAGACCCCTTGGTCTTGGGCTTTTGAGCTCTGTAATGGGTCTCCCTCTACCAAGTTTCAAAGTGGTCTTTGCTTCAAATAATAATGAGGCTTTGGCCCCAACCATTAATATATATATATATATATATATATTGTAATATATAATTATTTATATATATATCAATACGCACACATAGATATTAATATATAAGCATTACATATACATTTTTTAAGGGATATATATATTTATACATTTTTATAAGTTAATTAAAATAGTCATATCTTTTTTTTAAATTTATAATAAGTATTTCTGTAGGGTTTAAATGTTTTAAAATATTTTTTCATGTAAATATGTTTAAATATTTATTTTTTACAATTAATGTTTTATATGTAAATATAAAAAAATCAATATATATATGTACATATTTAATTTTAAATAATACTACAATATACGAAAAGAAAAAATTTCAAAATCATAATATATATATATGAGTGTAAATAAATTAAATTATTATTGAAAAAAGATGATTATGTCATCTTTAATGAAGTTTAAATTTCATTGAATTTTCAAAAAGTAGGGTATCCAAACTAAAATTTAGTTTCTAAGGAATTTTGGGTCCTTTTTGACCTAGAAAAAATAGTGATTTTATCTCCACCCCTATCCTTGTCAACACAACACAGATTTATTCACACCATTTAATTTCACATCTTATGGAACCCAAATGGACACCCCAGATCAAAACATTGTCATTTTAAGTTGAATTTTTATTTTCAACTAATGTTAAGTGATTCAATAATTTATTAATTTTTTATCACTTGAATGTTTTTAAAAGTCTATTACTTCATTCTAATTAGTCAATTTTTAATTAATATTAATTTATACTAATTTTATAAACCATTTTTCACTAAATCTATTACATATTAAATGAAAAATACATATTAAGTTGTCGTATAATTATTTTCGACATGCATGAGCAGATAACGCGTCAATCCAACGTGATATGTGCTCAAATAGACTAAATATGTAGTTCTTAGAAAATTTTGATCTTTAAAAACATGCTTCATAGAGGACGAGTCAACCAAATGAGCTCAAATTGTTCTGAAATCACATAACCACAATCATAGATTGTTTTTTGAATTTTCGGAACCAACGACGTGTCAAATGAGGTGTTGTGAGATGATTGAAAACACAATTTCAGTAATTTAAAACGAAAAAATTTGCATTTGACTATTAAACCCACATAAAATTATCTCTAATTAAAGATAAATCTAATGAAATATTTCTTATAATTATTTTTTATGTGTGCGAGCAGACAACGCATCAATTTGATGCACGATGTGCTCGAATAGACTAAATAAGTAGTTATTAGAAATTTTTTGTCTTTATAAACATACACAATATATGGTGAGTTGGGAAAATGAGTTTGGATTACTGTAAAATTACAAGGAATATCCATAGATTTATTTTTGAATTTTAGGAATCAATGGAGTGTCAAACCAAGGTGTCATTTTCCTAAGACGATAAAAAATGCAGTTTCATTAATTTAAAAACCTAAAACATGTATTTGACTATAAAACCCACAGAAAACAATCTCCAATTTATGTGAAATATTATGATGGCTCTTCTGGAATTTTTTTGACATGTGTGAGTAGAAAATGAGTCAATCCAACATGTGATGTGCTAGAAAAATCTAAAAAGGTGTTCTTAGATAATATTAGTCTTTAAAAACATGTTCCATAGAGGGAAAGGAAACCAAATGAGGTTGGATTATTGCGAAATCACCCAAAAGTAACCATATATTAATTTTTAAATTTTTGGAGCCAACATCACATCAATCCAAGTTGTCATTTTCCCAAGAGAAACAAAAACATTGTTTTAGTAATTTAAAATGCTAAAACAGGCATTTAACTATTATAATCATAGAAAACGATCTCCAATTGATGTGTAATATTATGAAGGTTTTCAGAGAATTATTTTTGATGTGTATGAGCATATGATACATCAATCCTACATGTGATGTGCTCGAACAGACTAAATATGGAGTTCTTAGAAAATGTCAGTCTTTAAAACATTCACTATAGAAGGTGAGCTATCGAAATGACCTATGATTACCGTGAAATCACACAACAGAAACCATAGATTGATTTTCAAATTATAGGAACCAATGACATGTAAAACTGAGGTGTTGTTCACCTGATTTGACTAAAAATACAGTTTCAGTAATTTAAAATGCTAAAACGTGCGTTTGACTATTAAAAACATAGAATGTGATCTTTAATTGGTGTGAAATATTATAAAATATGCCTTAGAATCATTTTTATGTGTGCAATCAGATAATGTGTCAATATGATGTGCAATGTTCTCGAATTGACTAAATGATGATCTTATAGAAAATGGTGATTTTAAAAATGTGCGCCACACAGGGCGAGTCGGCTAAATGATCTCAAACTACTATTAAATCACATGAAAACAACCTCAGATTTTTTTTTGATATTTAGGAACTAAATAATTTTCAAACCGAGGTTTCATTTTCCCTAGATGACTAAAATCACAATTTCAGTAATTTAAAACACTAAAACATGCATTAGAAAGTTATAACCTTAAAAAACTATCTTCAATTGAAATGAAATATTATGAAATCTATCTCAGAATTATTTCTAACATGTGCGAGTAGATGATGTGTCAATATGAAATATGATGTGCTCGAACGTACTAAATAAAAATTTCTTAGAAAATACCGGTCTTTAAAAACATGTACCATAAAGGGAGAGCCATCCAAATGAGCTCAGATTTCTAAGAAATCATATGAAAACAATTGTATATTGATTTTTGAATTATAAGAACTGATGGTGAGTCAAACCAAGGTGTCGTTTTTTTGAGACGACTAAGAATATAGTTTCATTAATTTAAAATTCTAAAACATGCATTTGACTTTTAAAACCATGGAAAACAATCTATAATTGACATGAAATATTATGAAAGATTTCTTAGAATTTTCATTGATGCGTGAGAGCATACATCACATAAATCCTACGTGTGATGTACTCTAACAGACTATATAAGGTGTTCTTAGAATATATCGGCATTTAAAACATGAAACATAGAGGGTGAGCCAGCCAAATGAACTCAGATTACTATGAAATCACATGAAAACAACTGTAGATTGATTTTATACATTCAAGAACCGAAAGCATGTCAAACTGAGGATCCATTTTCCCGAGATGATCGAAAACATTATTTTAGAAATTTAAAACTCTAAAAAATGAATTTGACTGCCAAAAACATAGAAAATGAACTATAATTGATGTGAAAAATTATAAAAACTATATTAGAATTATTTTTGATGTGTGCGAGTAGACGACACATCAATCCCATGTGCGATGTGCTCGAACGATCTAAATAAAGAGTTCTTAGAAAATAATGGTCTTTATAAATGTGAAGAATAGAGGGTAATCCATACAAATGAGATTGAATTGATATTAATTACATGAAAATAACCATAGAATGATTTTTGAATTTTAGGAACTGATGACGCATCAAACTGTGGTGTCGTTTTTCTGAGACGACCAAAGATATAGTTTAAGTAATTTAAAATGCTAAAATGTAAATTTTACTATTAAAACCAAAAAAATATCCAATTTATGTTACATGATATAAAATTTTTCTTAGAATTATTTTTTATATGTGCGAGAAGATGACATGTAAATTTGACGTGCGATGTGCTCGAACGTACAAAATAAGAAGTTCTTAGAAAATGTCGGTCTGTAAAATGTCCGCCGCAGAGGGTGAGCCAGAAAAATGAGCTTGGATTGTTGTGAAATCATTTTATAACAACTGTAAATTGAATATTTAATTTATTAACTAACAGTGTGTTAAAATGAGGTGTTGTTTTCCCAAGACGATCGAAAAGGCAGTTTTAGTAATTTAATATGCTAAAATGTGTTTTTGACTGTTAAAACCATACCAAATGATCTCCAATTGTTGTGAAATGATATAAAAGCCATCATAGAATTATTTTTGATGTGATTGAGTAGAAGACGAGTCAATCTGACATGCGATGTGATCTAATGGACTAAATGACAAGTTCTTAGGCAATGACAGCCAATGGATTCCTTTTTAAAATAATAAATATCTCCAATGATTATTAAATAATATATATTATTATACATACTTAAAATTTTGAAGAAAATGAAATGTAAAAGTAATACATCATCATTTCTTATGTGTAAGTAAGTGTCCTCTAGTCCCATACCTTGAATCTCTGTTAGTACACTCATATCGACTAGTCCGTCCAGTAGGTTATGGAGTGTGATCAGCTACAGGTCTAGGTGTGATGTCCTCAACTACATGTCTAGATGTGATGTATTTAGTAGTGGGTCTAGAATCAAAAATAGAACTGATCTCCCATCCACTTGAGTGCTATACAAGAAATTAGAAGGTAGCTGTATCCAGGAAAGGAAAATCACTGAGTGGAAGCCCCTAATCGGTGCCCCAATCTGAGGAATTTGGTACTACAAGAGTTTAAGATAGCATAGGGGTCACAATATCAAACTCATTGGCATAACTGGTGCCCCACTTTGAATATGTGTGTTTGGGGAATGTCTCTAATGACACCATGTGTGATGAAGAAGGGCCAGTCGGTGGGTGTGTAGTAATGCCCCACTCCGAAGAAGGGTGTGTGGAGAATGTATCCGATGAAAACATTTATGATAAAGAACGTCCAATTAGTGTCTATGTATTGGTATCTAAAAACATCTAAGAAGTGGAAAGACGTGAATGATGTTAGCATAAAGGTTGGTCCTCATCGATGTCTAATGCATCAAGCCTGACCTGAGGAGGAATGTGCTGATGGAGAGGAGCTTGCTCTGACTGTAGGGAGATTCTCTTAGCATTGTGTAGCGCACCTGTCATCAAATCAAGAACCTAACTATACTCATTAATAATAAATACATCTCATGTCTTGGGTGTAATATTATCATGGACAAGATTGATCCCATGACCCTGAAAAAAAACATTAAATAAATGCTTAAAAAATTAATAATATAGATTCAAAAAGTTTCACGAACCAACTCGGGTCGACTGTAACACCCGAGACTTTTATGTTATATGAATCATCAAAGGAATCTTTTTCTACACAACACTTGCTTGGCGTGCTTTACACGCAATCGCGACCTTCCTCGATAGCTTGCGTCGTACGCAATACCGAGTTTCACTAAACAAAAATATGCTATTAAAACTAGCCGTTATGAATAGTAATAACCACTTTTTGAAATTTTATAAATTTTATTTTTCAAAATGGACTTCATTTTTGGACTCAGAATATCGAAATTAGCCTAGGGTGAAATTTTGGTATTTTTCTGAAAACTTTCAATTTTTGATGAATATTGAAACCACTAAGTGGTAGGTTAAAAACTGAATTTTGAATAAAACTTAATTTTACTGCTTCTGTGAATGGAATTTCAAAAAGCCGACAGACACGGTTGATATCAGTATGTAAAATGTGGTTCAATGAGATAAAAATAATTTTTTGGTGAATAGTAACATTTTACTTTTTTTACCGCGGTTAATAGTAAATAGGGTAACTAAGGGTAAATATGATATTAATATTACCCTAAAACATGTCCTAATTCTATTGGACAAGTGTAATTAGACCAAAAACAAACATAGGGAATAAAAATATGACTATTTAGGCCCACTTGGATTAGATTAGGACATTTATTATTAATTTATTTAAAGAAGGGATAAAATAGTTAAAATCAAAGTTTAATAAGTAAATCATTTTTAATATGGGGTTATACATAAGATAAATTGAACTATAAATATTCATTAGAAATATAAAAATATTTCCTCCATAATGGTATTTTATTTATAATTTTTAGACATTAAATAATTTAATTTATTTATGACACAATTATGATGCAGTAATTATCTTATTTATGAAATATTGATATAATTGATGTTATAAACACCCAAATAAATGTAATTTGAGACTTTTTATGAATTATACTAATTTTCTAGGTTACTATGATATATTAATGTTGATTTAATCAAATTTTTTCGAACATATAATTCTGTTATGACTTTCACAAAAATCATATATCCAATAGTGTCAAAATTGACACAAAATAGTTTTTAAATAAAATATTATATTATTAAATGTTATTTTATTCCTCAAAATCTAAGGTTCGGCCAAATGACTTAGATAAGGATATATATATTAATAATAAACAATTTGGGGTTCGTTTGGCATGTTATAGTAAGTGTATTAACCATATAGTGAAAGAAAAAAAACACGGTAAAAGGTAAATTATTTAACTTAGAGTTAAATCTAATTGATAAGGTTAAAATAATACCCTAAACTTGTCTAAATCCTATTGGTTGATAGTATTTCGACCCATCCCCACTTTAGCTTCGAAATAAGACCCTTTGGAACCATTATAAACTGATTTTGACTTTAATATAAAATAATATTTTGAGATATTCCTAAGGTGCCCCTCTCCTCCCTTATAAAAGGGCACCTCCTCCCCCTCCTCCTCACACCAATTTGAGAACTCAAGCTCGGCCAACCCCTTCCATTTTCTCCTATCCACTTCCCTAGAATAATCCTAGAGGTCCTGGTCTTCTTCAAAGACCAATATTAGTTCCCTAAGTGGAGGATTCAAAGAAGCGTTCCAAAGAAGAGGTAATATCCATTACCGATCTTTTCAATTTCTTTCTTCTTCAACTTCTTATTATTTAGTTGTTTCATAATAAAGTAATAAAATCAGTATTACATACATACTGATATGTCATTATAAATATGAAACAACCCTAATTCACCTTCTATCCATCCTACGGAAAAATGAAATCACCGCGCGTGCGTACGTACGGAATACCGTCTCCACGCCGTGGTGTAATCTATTTTCCACCACCACCTTACAAGGATGGGTATAATGCTGTAATGAGTAACTATTTATGATTATTATAATATAATATTGATACTGAAATAATATATATATATACTCCAATACAATTCCACGATCATAGGAACGATATCATCACTCGTGCGTACGTACGAAATACCGTCTCCACGATGTGATGTGACTCGTTCTACATGATCATCATTACATAGTAATTATATAAATGAATTGAATGAATAAATATGATATATGTTTCACTAATAACATTCTTGATATAAGGTATCTATAACCTTAAAAGAAGAATAAGAATTTATTCGGCAAAACACGCATAAGAACAAAAGGCAATAAAGACCCGAGTAACAAGTAACAATGAAATATTACTAACAAGAAGCTAATAATATGACCATATATGATATCATATCAATATGTATGATTATGGAATAAGTCCATAACATTATTTAAACCATTATACAGGAGCTTCGGACACGTACAAAGCAAATCGGACCTAAGGTAAGGAAAATATCACAATCTCATTTTTATCCGAGATTGTTTATTCGTAAGTATTTACTGGGGTGTATTTTATCATCCACATCCATGTTCCCTCAATATGTAATATTGTTTCCATCCAATTACAATAGTTTAAATCCAATTTTACCCTTCGGTGAGTTTTTAGTAAAGAATATGAAAGGAATATTTTGTCATTTTTTCGTACGAGGTACTTTTTGACTTTTCTGACAAAAGTACGAAGAATGTTTCTTTTTAACATATACGGCATGAATGGATTCTTAAAACATTATTTCCAAGAAGCTTCATTTACAAGTATTCAAGTTTATTTTTAATCAACTTCTTTTAGTTTAAAATTGTATGACATGTTAAGAAAGGAAAAGTGTTTTTGAAGTAGAAAGGATATTTTCCTCAAGAATGAAGTTCAAGTATTTTATCAAAATTATTTTCCATCTAAGATAATAAAAGGGTTCTGTTTTTATCCCTATTATTACATGGATTTGATTATGTTGTGATGGAAATATTTTTATAAATTCCTTTATCTTATATGAATTGTTTTATGATGTCATGTTTTTTAAGAATTCCATTTTTATTACATGGTTTACGCTATGATGTATGGTTTATGATTATGTGGCACACATAAGAAAGGATTCATTATAAGATGGGTGGGACCTATATCTCCCTCCAATTAATTGGGTAAAGATTTTATATCTCATGAGATAGACATGGCTGGAACGGAAGGTTATTTCGGTTCAGTGATACAGGACTGAAACGAGGAGTGAACTCGGTTCAGAAAGGGACTTTGTCCACTAAGATAGTATTGGCAATGAGTCATGACTAACAAGAAATGATTTTCCATGATTATGTGTGCATGCCACAATGTTTCAAGTTTCATGTTATGATTATGGGGATCTCATTTTCACTGCTATGATTTATTCCATGTTAATATATTATGATCTCTTTTGCAGGTTATGATTTTCAAAAAGATATGATATGATTTTTATTTCCTTTATTTGCCCTTGCTGAGCATTTGAGCTCACCCTTTTATGTTTTCTTTTACCCAGGTCAGGAAGATGGATATTAAGTAGAATATTCTAAAAGGGACCCTAGATATGATGAAATAAATGGGAGACACTGTAGAAGATTTATGAACCAATTGTTTATGTTTCCCAGTTTCTAAAGACACTATACCTATACGTTCCTTTGTGGTTTTGTCATATGTTGTAATAAGTGTGCTTCAATTTTGAAGTATTAACAATGTATGTAATGTATGGGTCTTTATAGTTGGTATCAGAGGAAAGGTATAGTCAACCTTTGGAAACTAGGATGTGAAAGCCTTAGTAAGAACCCCAAGGATAAGTCTAAGCATAGAACACAATCTTAGTGTTTTAGAAATGGCCTTGAATAACCTAGGATAAGACCTTAAGCATGAAAATTTTATTCTTGAATTATGAGGTTTTCCTATTATAATTAGTGTTTCTCACACTATTCTTCTTGGTTTTAGTCAATGGATGGAACCCGAAGGAACCGTGTTAATGAGGAATGCGATGGGCAATGCAATGATTGTCCCACTGAGTAACCAAACGATATGGGAGCTGGAATGCAAAATCTTGTAGCCATGCTCACACAACTTTCTCAAGCTATGAATCATGCAGGACTTCCAAACGAGCAAAGGAAGGAGCAACATTCTGTTGAATCCTTCATGAGGCAGCGTCCACCTTCTTTCAGTGGGTCTACTGATCCATTAGTTGCTGAACAATGGATTAGTACTACTGAAAAGATATTTTCAGTTCATCAATGTTCTGAACATGATAAAGTCATCCTAGTAGTATATCGTTTGGAAGGAGATGCTGATCAATGGTGTAATCTTATTAAGAATATGAGGCAAAGGGATGAAATTGAGTCTATGGAATGGGACGAGTTCAAGAACATATTTTTCAATAAGTACTTCCCTCGTATTCTCCGAACAAAGATGGAGAAAGAGTTTCTTGAACTGAAGCAAAGGGATGATGAATCTGTTGGTACCTATGAAGCAAATTTTATAAGACATGCAAGGTACGCTTCTGGTATTATTATCCAATCGGAGAGTAAGATCGATCGATTCTTTAGTGGCTTAAAACCAAGTATTCAAAGGGTGTTAGCCATAAGGGACTTCAATAGCTACGAGGAAATCGTTCGATGTGCTCTCAAAGTCGAGATGGAGATTGGAGTAACCCATCAGTCACATGGGTTTGATAAGAAGAGGAAGATGGAATTCAAAGGAAAATCTAAAGAGCACACTGAAAAGAATATGAGCTTTCCCTTATGCTCAAAGTGTGGAAAGAAACATGGAGGGAGTTGTCTTAAAGGGACATGTAAATGTTTTAAATGTGGAAAGGAAGGTCATCAGGCATTTGAATGTCGTGATAACGGGAAGAAGATGTCTAATGACGCAAACAAAGGAAGGAATACACAGAATGAACCTACTACACCTCAATGTTTCAAGTGCAAGGAGATGGGGAATTATGCCAATCAATGCCCAAATCCGAGGGTTGATGATGATGGTCGACGTCAACAAAATCTTAAGGCTAAAGACAAAGGAAAGTCACATGCAATTTCTATCAGCGATGTGGAGTACGATAACGAAGTGGTGAAAGGTACACTTACCATCCACTCTAAAGTAGAAAATGTTTTATTTGATTCTGGATCCACCCACTCTTTTATTTCTAAAGAATTTTGTAAGGGTATCACCGTATTACCTCAACAATTAGATGTTGAGTTAGCTGTGACAACACCTAATGGCACAACAGTCGCATCAAAAGTTTATAATTCTTCTCCGATCGAAGTTTGTGGGAAAGTGCTTCCTGCAAATCTTGTGATACTTCCTTTAGTGGAATTTGATGTGATTCTTGGCATGGATTGGATTTCTCTACATGGAGCTCATATCAATTGCCAAAGAAGGGAAGTCACATTTCATATTCCTGATCAATCTACGATCGTCTATCAATGCAAGGATGAACATAACCTTCCAGTGGAAATTCCTTCCATCTTATGGGTCTTGATTCCACTAAATGAAGGTTATTTATCTCAAATGGTTAGTGAGAAACTCACGATTAAGAATATTCCCATTGTACGGTAGTTTGATGATGTCTTTCCGGAGGAATTACCGGGTCTTCCACCAAATCGTGAAGTTGAGTTTTCAATAGAACTCATACCGGGTGCTTTGCCTATTTCGAAGACACCTTATAGAATGGCACCAATTGAGTTGCAGGAATTGAAGAAGCAACTCCAAGAGAATCTTGATAAGGGATTCATACGCCCTAGTGCGTCACCTTGGGGAGCACCTGTTCTATTTGTAAAGAAGAAAGATGGATCAATGAGACTCTGCATTGATTATCGAGAACTTAACAAGATCACTATCAAGAAAAAATATCCTCTCCCACGCATTGATGACTTATTTGACCAACTACGCGGAGCTCAATACTTTTCCAAGATTGATCTTTGTTCAGGGTATCATCAATTAAGGGTCAAAAGGGAGGATATACCAAAGACGGCTTTCCGTACAAGGTATGGAAACTATGAATTTATAGTGATGCCATTTGGTCTTACTAATGCCCCTGCTATTTTCATGGATCTAATGAATAGAGTCTTTAGAGACTATCTTGATCAATTTGTGGTAGTCTTTATAGACGATATTCTTGTCTATTCAAAGAGCAAGGAAGAGAATGAAGATCACTTGAGAATTATATTGAAGACCCTAAGAAAGGAGAAGCTTTATGCCAAATTTACCAAGTGTGAATTTTGGCTTCAAAAAGTTTCATTTTTTGGGTCACATAATCGCATAAGAGGGGATATCTGTGGATCCAGCAAAAACAGAGGTTATCGAAAGATGGTCGAGACCAACAACACTAACTGAGATTCGAAGTTTTCTTGGTTTGGCTGGATATTATCGACGTTTTGTAAAAGATTTTTCACGATTATCTAATCCACTCACCAAGTTGACTCGGAAAGGAGTTAAGTTTGTCTGGACAGAGGAATGTGAAGAGAATTTCAAGGAGTTGAAAAGAAGGGTATCCAGTGCACCTGTGCTCACACTGCCTTGTAGTGGAGAAAGGTTTGTGATCTATAGTGATGCATCCATGAAGGGATTGGGGTGTGTTCTTATGCAAAATGATATGGTGATAGCTTATGCCTCACGACAGTTGAAAATCCATGAGAAAAATTACCGAACACATGATTTGGAGTTGGCTGAGGTAATCTTTGCATTAACAATTTGGAGGCATTACCTTTATGGTGAAAGGTGTGATATTTATACTGATCATAAAAGTTTAAAGTATATTTTCACACAAAAGGAGCTGAATATGCTCCAAAGAAGATGGTTGGAGCTGATTAAGGATTATGACTGCTCAATCCATTACCACCCTGGGAAAGAAAACAAGGTGGCAGATGCATTAAGTCGACAAGACCATTCTAGTTTATCCATGATGAGGATCACAAAAGATCAAATATTTATGGATTTACAAAGGATGGATCTTGGAATTATAATGGAAGGGGAAAAATCTTATCTTTCTCAAATGAATGTTCAACCATCTATACATGTGAAGATTAAAGAGGCACAGAAAGAAGATGTCGAGTTACAAAAGAAGGTGAGAAATTTTCCTGAATTCAACCTTGATCGTGATGGGATAATAAAGTTCAGGAATCGGGTTTTTGTTCCTCCCATTCCCGAATTAAAGAAGGAGATGCTGGATGAGGCTCATAGTTCATCATTCTCAATTCATCCTGGAAGCACGAAAATGTATAGGGTCCTGAAAGAGTACTTCTGGTGGGATGGCATGAAAAGAGATATTGCTGAATATGTATCTCGATGCTTGGTTTGTCAACAAGTTAAAGCTGAGAGACATAAGTCTAAGGGTATGTTACAACCATTACCCATACCTGAATGGAAATGGGAAAACATCACTATGGACTTTGTCACCGAACATCCTAAAACATCCAAAGGCAATAATGCTATTTGGGTCATAGTTGATCATCTTACAAAGTCTGCACACTTCATTGATATTAGAGAGGATTTCTCTCTAGAGCAGCTTACCAGGATATATGTAAAGGAAGTGGTAAGATTGCATGGAGTACCACTTTCTATTATATCTGATCGAGATCTGAGATTTACCTCGAAGTTCTGGTGAAGTCTTCAGCATACTCTGGATACAGAGTTGAGTTTCAGCACTGCTTATCATCCCCAGATAGACGGTCAGTCTGAGAGAACAATTCAAACCCTAGAAGATATGTTGAGAGCTTGCTCTATCGATTTCAAAGGAGGTTGGGATCAACACCTACCTATGGTGGAATTTTCTTATAATAATAGCTTTCACTCCAGTATTCAGATGGCTCCTTATGAAGCTCTCTATGGAAAGAAATGCAGGACTCCAACTTGCTGGGATGAAGTTGGGGAAAGAAAGCTATTAGGACCTGATCTCGTTGATGAAATGGAAAAAAAGGTTAGATCTATTCAACAACACATAAGAGCAGCTCAGAGTCGACAGAAAAGTTATGCCGACAACCGAAAAAAAGACCTAGAATTTGAAGTGGGTGATAAAGTGTTCTTACCAATATCTCCCTGGAAGAGGGTTATGAGATTTGGAAAGAAGGGGAAGTTGAGCCCTAGATATATCGGTCCTTTCGAAATACTGGATCGTTTTGGGAAGGTAGCTTACCGATTGGCGCTTCCACCGAATCTCTCTCAAGTTCACGATGTGTTCCATGTATCTCTCATGAGAAAGTACATACCAGATCATTCACTTGTACTCAGCTCAGAAGTTTTACCGCTGGAGCAAGATCTTTCTTATGAAGAACAACCGATAGAGATTCTGGATCGTAGCGAAAAAGTCCTATGAAACAAGACCACTCGATTGGTGAAAGTTTTATGGAGGAACCACCAACTTGAAGAAGCTACATGGGAGCTTGAGGATATGATGAGGGAGAAGTATCCTCATCTGTTTGTTACAAAGTGACGAATTTCGAGGGTGAAATTCATTTTAAGGGGGGTAGAATGTAACACCCGAGACTTTTATGTTATATGAATCATCAAAGGAATATTTTTCTACACAACACTTGCATGGCTTGCTTTACACGCAATCGCGACCTTCCTCGATAGCTTGCGTCGTACGCAATACCGAGTTTCACTAAACAACAATATGCTATTAAAACTAGCCGTTATGAATAGTAATAACCACTTTTTGAAATTTTATAAATTTTATTTTTCAAAATGGACTTCATTTTTGGACTCAGAATTACGAAATTAGCCTAGGATGAAATTTTGGTATTTTTCTGAAAACTTTAAATTTTTGATGAATAGTGAAACCACTAAGTGGTAGGTTAAAAACTGAATTTTGCATAAAACATAATTTTACCGCTTCTGTGAAAGGAATTTCAAAAATCCGACAGACATGGTTGATATCAGTAAGTAAAATGTGATTCAATGAGATAAAAATAATTTTTTGGTGAATAGTAACTTTTTACTTTTTTTAGCGGGGTTAATAGCAAATAGGGTAACTTAGGGTAAATATGATATTAATATTACCCTAACACATGTCCTAATTCTATTGGACAAGTGTAATTAGACCAAAAACAAACTTAGGAATAAAAATATGACCATTTAGGCCCACTTGGATTAGATTAGGACATTTATTATTAATTTATTTAAAGAAGGGTTAAAATAGTTAAAATCAAATTTTAATAAGTAAATCATTTTTAATATGGGGTTATACATAAGATAAATTCGACTATAAATATTCATTAGAAAGATAAATAGATTTCCTACATAATGGTATTTTATTTATAATTTTTAGACATTAAATAATTTAATTTATTTATGACACAATTATGATGTAGTAATTATCTTATTTATGAAATATTGACATATTTGATGTTATAAACACAAAAATAATTTAAATTTGAGACTTTTTATGAATTCCACTAATTTTATAGGTTACTATGATATATTAATGTTGATTTAATCAACTTGGTTCGAACATATAATTCTGTTATGACTTTCACAAAAATCATATATCAAATAGTGTCAAAATTGACACAAAATAGTTTTTAAATCAAATATTATATTATTAATTTTTATTTTATTCCTAAAAATCTAAGGTTCGGCCAAATGACTTAGATAAGGATATATATATTAATAATAAACAATTTGGGGTTCGTTTGGCATGTTATAGTAAGTGTATTAACCATATAGTGAAAGAAAACAAAAAGACACGGTAAAAGTTAAATTATTTAACTTAGAGTTAAATCTAATTGATAAGGTTAAAATAATACCCTAAACTTGTCTAAATCCTATTGGTTGATAGGATTTCGATCCATACCCACTTTAGCTTCGAAATAAGACCCTTTGGAACCATTATAAACCGATTTTGACTTTAATATAAAATAATATTTTGAGATATTCCTAAGGTGCCCCTCTCCTCCCTTATAAAAGGGCACCTCCTCCCCCTCCTCCTCACACCAATTTGAGCACTCAAGCTCGTCCAACCCCTGCCATTCTCTCCTCTACACTTCCCTAGAATAATCCTAGAGGTCCTGGTCTTCTTCAAATACCAATATTAGTTCCCTAAGTGGAGGATTCAAAGAAGCGTTCCAAAGAAGAGGTAATATCCATTACCGATCTTTTCAATTTCTTTCTTCTTCAACTTCTTCTTCTTTAGTTGTTTCATAATAAAGTAATAACATAAGTATTACTTAAATACTGATATGTTATTATAAATATTAAACAACCCTAATTCACCCTTTATCCATCCTACGGAAAAATGAAATCACCGCGCATGCGTACGTACGGAATACCGTCTCCACGCCGTGGTGTAATCTATTTTCCACCACCACCTTACAAGGATGGGTATAATGGTGTAATGAGTAACTATTTATGATTATTATAAAGTAATATTGATACTGAAATAATATATATATATATACTCCAATACAATTCCACGATCATAGGAATGATATCATCACTCGTGCGTACGTACGGAATACCGTCTCCACGATGTGATGCGACTCGTTCTACATGATCATAATTACATAGTAATTATATAAATGAATTGAATGAATAAATATGATATATGTTACACTAATACCTTTCTGGATATAAGGTATCTATAACCTTAAAATAAGAATAAGAATTTATTCGGCAAAACACGAATAAGAACAAAAGGCAATAAAGACTCGAGTAACAAGTAACAATGAAATATTACTAACAAGAAGCTAAGAATATGACCATATATGATATCATATCAATATTTATGATTCTGGAATAAGTCAATAACATTATTTAAACCATTATACAGGAGCTTCGGACACGTACAAAGCAAATCGGACCTAAGGTAAGGGAAATATCACAATCTCATTTTTATCCGAGATTGTTTATTCGTAAGTATTTACTAGGGTGTATTTTATCATCCACATCCATGTTCCCTCAATATGTAATATTGTTTCCATCCACTTAAAATAGTTTAAATCCAATTTTACCCTTCGGTGAGTTTTTAGTAAAAATATGAAAGGAATCTTTTGTCATTTTTTCGTACGAGGTACTTTTTGACTTTTCCGACAAAAGTACGAAGAATGTTTCTTTTTAACTTATACGGCATGAATGGATTCATAAAACAGTATTTCCAAGAAGCTTCCTTTACAAGTATTCAAGTTTATTTTTAATCAACTTCTTTTAGTTTAAAATTGTATGACATGTTAAGAAAGGAAAAGTTTTTTTGAAGTAGAAAGGATATTTTCCTCAAGAATGAAGTTCAAGTGTTTTATCAAAATTATTTTCCATCTAAGATAATAAAAGGGTTCTGTTTTTATCCCTATTATTACATGGATTTGATTATGTTGTGATGGAAATATTTTTATAAATTCCTTTATCTTATATGAATTGTTTTATGATGTCATGTTGTTTAAGAATTCCATTTTTATTACATGGGTTACGCTATGATGTATGGTTTATGATTATGTGGCACACATAAGAAAAGATTCATTATAAGATAGGTGGGACCTATATCTCCCTCCAATGCATTGGGTAAAGATTTTATATCTCATGAGATAGACATGGACGGAACGGAAGGTTATTTCGGTTCAGTGATACAGGACTGAAACGAGGAGTGAACTCGGTTCAGAAAGGGACTTTGTCCACTAAGATAGTCTGGGAAATAAGTCATGACTAACAAGAAATGATTTTCCATGATTATGTGTGCATGACACAAAGTTTCATGTTTCATGTTATGATTATGGGGATCTCATTTTCACTTCTATGATTTATTCCATGTTAAGATATTATGATCTCTTTTGCAGGTTATGATTTTCAAAAAGATATGATATGATTTCTATTTCCTTTATTTGCCCTTGCTGAGCATTTGAGCTCACCCTTTTATGTTTTCTTTTCCCCAGGTCAGGAAGATGGATATTATGTAGAATATGCTAAAAGGGACCCTAGATATGATGAAATAAATGGGATACACTGTAGAATATTTATGAACCAGTTATTTTTGTTTCCCAGTTTCTAAAGACACTGTACCTATACGGTCCTTTGTGGTTTTGTCATATGTTGTAATAAGTGTGCTTCAATTTTGAAGTATTAACAACGTATGTAAAGTATGGGTCGTTATATCGACCCTGATCCTGTCACCCAAGCCAGTATGCGACATGGCCCGAAGGGCGTTCCCAATCCCCACAGGCCGGAATCCAGTGCCGAGTATCAAAATTTTAACAATGGGAATGATTTGTCCCATAAAAGATAAATAAATAAACAAAAATAAACAAAACAATAAAACTAAACTCTAGCCACTAAAAAAGAAATAAACAAAACTACTCAACATACCTCATTGTGACCCTCTAGGTCACAACCCAACCAAAGGTCAACCTTGCTCCAATAATGAGTAACTCATCCAAGAGAACCTGAGCAAAGGGGAACCTGTAACTAAAATGATAAAATAGGCATGAGCATTAAAAATGCTCAGTAGGGTTGCCAAGATAAACAACAGAATACTAAAATTTCCCTTCCCAAAACAATCCAATGACACAAGTTTGAAATAAAATTATAAAATAAGGGACTTCACATTTTAAAATAAGAAAAATGATTTCCCCATTCAGAAATCCAGAAGATTCTACATGCTATTTCAATAAAACCATTTTTCATTTCATAAACAAATCCTGTAAGAAAAGATACCAACGTTGGTCCAAAATAAATCCCGTAAATAAGGTAAGATGAAAATAAACTAGTACGATAGAATGTAAACAAGAAATGTAAATAAATGGGTAACCATGGGTGATCTTAAGCATCCATATAAGACCTTTGGATGTACTCAGTCTCAGAACCACCTTTCGGCGTTTGGTGAAGATCATAAGTCTATAACCAATTGGCCGCCCTAAATTGACCAATCCAGTGGAAAAATCGGCCAGGCCTAATAAAAAATCTAGGGGGTACCAACCCGTCTAATCAGGGTTGATCAGAAACTGTCACTCGATCATCTAAAAGACGCCCCTGATCCCATGGTGCTTAAAATAATATTTTGTAAGTAGGAGTATCTCGCATTCGTGACTCATCTCATCACACTTTCCTTCCCCAAATACAGACACTCTACACGATAACCAATAAAGGGACATCCCCCTATTGAGGTGCCCCATATATATATAGATCATATCATCAAAGGTTCCAACCGGGCAGTTATTCCAGAAAATCATTAAAACCATTTGACAACTTTTACAAAATATTAATGTTGTTAGATGGGTATACAGTAATTCAAAACACCATCCTTTCAAATGACCGACAAAAACATTACACTAAAGCTGAAAGTGCCAAATGGGTCATCACGTCACATCATGTCGAAGAAATTTTTCTAAAAGAATTTTTAAAACCCTGACCAGACACACACAATTTTCCAAACCACATCCTTTAATAAAATCTTTTTCAATTTCACCATTTACGTTCAAAGTACCAAATAGGCCCTTGGATACCGACCACACCCAAACGTTTCATATTTTCCGAACAAGCCCTTATCCTTTCCAAACACACTCCAAAGTATTTTTCAAGGACAAATGGGCTAAACTCTTGAGTAGTACATTTCAAGTCAATTATGGGGAACCACACCAAAGACCAAAACACATTTAGTAAAATATGAATTATTTGGAAAACCAAGAATTTAAAGAAACACCATTTCAAAGGTGCCATTATCATTTGTGAGAACATCCATGTGTGCACCTAGTGCACCCATAGATGTGAGAATGTCCAATGTCACAATAAATAACCAAGGAGATATTTTAGATCTACTTCCACCAAACACCAGCTACTTTAAAACCAAAACCAGCTGTTCACCTCATTTAAGATAAACATGAACTCCCCATTTTAAAATCATTATATAATTTCCAAAACATTTTGACACACATGCCAAGATATGGAATTACCAATACAGACACACCAATCCAATTTGTCAAAAAAAATTCCATTGATACATAATAACGACTATACATTTCATAAAATCCATTAATTTCACCTTTCAAGTGCAATGACATTTTATCAAATATTTTGGGTTCATAAACACATAAAATTATTTGTTGACTAAGCATAATCAAAATTTCAATCCACCCACAAGTTATTTTTTAAAACAATAATGGGAATTAACTAGACTCCTTCAACGTTGGTGTGGATAAGCATACTCAATGAATTGTGTTAACACTTTTATTTCAAACACTTATTGAAATTTAAAAAAACATTATAGCAGAAAATCTATGAGAAAAATAAATTTACGGCTTAGATAAAATAAATGATTGGAATAATGAAAATGTTAATGCAATGAATCAAAAATGGACAAACTAGGATTCACCAACCTCAAATCAAGCATGGATACAACGATGCATCTGCAGAAAGATGAACAACACCCAACGAACCAATTGTACACCCAAGACAACGAGAAGAAAGTGTGAAACACATCTTGTGGTATTAAGATTCATCCAAAACAAACAATTACAACATGGATGAAATGATGGAAAAATAAATTAAATAAAATACCAGGGGAGGAAACAGTTGCTGGATATGGGGGACGCTTCCACGCCGG
Organism: Viscum album; assembly: GCA_963277665.1. Lineage (NCBI taxonomy): Eukaryota > Viridiplantae > Streptophyta > Magnoliopsida > Santalales > Viscaceae > Viscum > Viscum album. Next base: position 1,333,213,320 of record OY728147.1, read on the forward strand.
AGCAATGAAGAGGTGTCACGCAGGGGATTCAGATGAACTCCTGGCAGAAACAAGGAGAGAAGAGGGTCAGATGTGCTTCTGGCCGTAGTAAAGAGGATAGAGGCTGGAGTTGGCCTTGCTGGTGGTGGGGTCACCTGCCAGAGTGAAGGGAGGAGGGTCATGGCTAGAGCGAGAGTGGTAGAGGGTGAGGTCAGTTGGCGTTCGAGTGGTGCGGTGGCTGGGGCGAGCGCAGAGGGTTGGCTGGGTGAAGAATTGAGGCCGGGAGGTGGGGTGGCCAGGGATAAAGTCAGAGCCAAGGGAATGGTAGCTTGGGCGATCATGGCATGCTGGCGGTACTGTGCAGGGAAAACTATGGAGGGGAAGCATATGGCAAGGTGGGATGATGTGAGGGAGATAGGTGAGGTGAGGACCTGAGCGCGGAAAGCTCGAAGGTGGAGGGGGATGGTGGTGAGGAGGTGGCCATGCGAGAGGAGGCTGGAGGGGTCCCTGGTGTGTCGTGCTACGCCGATCAGGAGGGGAGGGCTGTGCATGTGTAGCCATTGCGTGGAGGTGAAATGGAGGGGGGGGGGGGGGGGTGGGGCTGCACCTCCCCCTTAGGGTTTCTATTATTATTAATATTATTATTGTTATTATTATTATTTAATTTATCGTAATAATGTAATAATAATAAAACCCAATAGTAATAATAATAATATAACGAATTATAATAAAAATAGTAATGAAAATAAAATTAATAATGATAATTAAAATAATAATAATATTAATATTAATATTAATAATAGTTCATTAATAATTATATTAACAACAAATTTTAAATATTAAAAATATCATTAACAATTCATAATAATAACATCATTTTTATCTACCCAATAAAATTATTCTTATTAAAAATTAAAAACTAACCTCATTTTATTTACATAAAAAATCATTTATTTTAAATTAATGACACTTTCAAAGGCACCTGATCCAACCGTGCAGCTACCGCCCACCGTGCGGGGACCGCACACGGGTCTGAAACCCACTAAAAACATTTAACATAATTTTTTTTGACCCACGAACACCCTGCACCTCTATGGGGTTAACATAAGCCATGAAATAACAAAATAAAAATAAATTTAAACATTTGGTATGAAAATTCCCCCCACCAGAGACACTTTCTGCCCCCAAAAAGTCACCCAGTCGAACAATGGACAAAACAATAATCCATGATCGATTGAAACCAACAGAAACCACAACACAAGATAATGGGAGGACACAAGAGGGATCTTCCCACCACAATAACTTATCTAGAATTAAAATTTAACTACTAAACCAAGCACCCCAGGAAGGGGGACCGATGGGGGAACTCCCAACTGAATCAAACTAACTTCTATAGCATGGGAAAACACCACTTTAGATAAAATGTGGAAATATCAACCCAAACCTAAAAAACCCCAACACTAGAGAAAAAACCTCCAAGCAGAACTTACCCCAAGCATTGAACCCAAGCATAACCACAAACATCTATCCTTTCATAGGCTGATACATCTCCAAAAAAACAGAACTAAAAAAAGATCAACCCAAATAAGGGACAAACACATTTTAAAGAAAAAAAACAATTTAGAATAATCTATTATAAAAAAAAGACTATTTAGATTATAATAAAACATATACATCCTAACATCACTATGTAACAATGAACTTACAACAACGTAAAAAATTTAATAACAAAAAAACAAGAATGAAAAGACAATAAATGTTTCCACCACCAACACGAAACCCAAAACCCAAACCAAGGCTCCACAGCCCTGAAAACTCCTGACTGTGCACAAGCTTCACCCCAAGAGCTGTGGTTGGGGCTCTGATGTCAGAAGTATCTCCTGCCTCATATTCAGGCACTGGAATTCCTCCAGTCACAACGTCTTCATCAGGTGATGCTTCCAGAAAAACTTCTCCATGTGACCCAGACAGCTGTAATGGTGACATGTCTTCAGAGGGATGCAACATGACAACTTCATGTTCTCGAACCGGCCACACTGGTGGCACACCACTGAACGGTCTGACGAAGTGGAATCCAAAACCACTACAGGGGACTCTTTATAAATAGGTTCCTCTGGCGTACCCTGCTCACCAGATGGGGAACCTTTGCAAGGAACAGAATAAGCATTATTTCCAACCATCTTCACTCTAGAGACCAACTCAGCTAAAAACTCCTCATCCAACAACTTCACAAAATGATGGTCCCTAAAAGGGAGGACCCGCTCTATGATACCTGGATGAAGACCCCCGATGAGGAGAGAAGTCTTCATCAAATACTTCGACGCTACCTTTCGAAAAAAGAACACAATTTTCTTGAAATGATCAATATATTATTTCACCATCCATTGACCTTGTTGAATACACATTATCCCTTCCCTTTTATTGTTCTTCACCTCTTCAATTGTAAACCATCAGACAAATACATATTTAAAAACATCCCACGCCATCTCAACTTGCATTGATGGTGGGGAAAATGACTCTCATTCATCCAGAGAAAGACCTTCGAACAAACCCAAAACGGCATGCACTCTGATAGCTTTGGGATCTATCAATATCCTGAAGACACGCTCGATATCTTCAAGCCACTCTATTGCCTCTAATGGACCCCGAGCAGTGTGAAGGATAGGCAACATCAAAGAAGGACCAAAAATTGAGAATGACTTATCAAAAACCTTAGGGACCTTTCTGGGTGGCATATTCTAAAAAACATATTAAACATGGATCCAAAACCAATATCTATCCAAAGAAACATCATTGAATGAACCATCATTTTAAAACAACTAGATCAAAAACCAAAAAAATTAAAACACAACCCAAAATTCTCTTTTCATTTTAGATTTCAAAACCACCTTCTTTCGAGGCCAAATTTTTAATACCAATCCAACTTTTCAAACCAAAATCAATTTCCAAAATCATTTCCCCTTAAAAATACTGTAGAAAAACAAGATAAAGCATTTAATTCCAAGAACACACCCCAGTAATCCCATGAACCATTGAACCTGTCTTAATCCTCTTTCATCCACATGCACCAACATGCACTTTCCATGCATCCACTGACAAGTGAAAACATTCATAAAGAGTACATGAGTTTGCACCCAAACCATTTATCTACCAGTTCCAAGAAAACATAATATTTTAAGGCCATGATTTTTTTGTTTTAAAATCCATTTCATGATTTTAAATACATTTAAAAGAAATAATTCTTATTTCAAAACCCTTATTCATTTTCAAATGTGCACTCAATCCCACCAGAACCAAGATGACACTTAACTTGCACCAAACTACCAGAGTAAGGGATTAATAGTCATTCTTAACATAGTAATATGGTAGTGGGACATTCCCCAAGTAAGCTTCAACAACTAAGAGGAACTTAACCCATGTAATCGAACTCCACATGGGTCACTACTCTATATAAATCCTGATGTAACACCGGCTTTCCTCCATTGTCATACTTCAATCTAAAATAAACCAGAACTAAATAAGGACTCAATTCTCATACTACCCCTGGTAACTCAAGTATCTGAATGGGAAAGGGTTCATGAAGTCCTTCCCGTACCAACCTCTCAAGTCCCAAAAGTCCTAATCTCCATATAATGGACGACCCAAATAACAAGGGCCTCCTTTGATACCATTTTATCACGAACCAACCAAGGTCAATCCTGAACCAGTCACCCAAGCTGGTCTGCAACATGGATCGAAGGGCGTTTCGGATCCCCATGGGTGGGCAACTAGTGCTGAACATCAAAATTTAATTACGGGGAATGATTTGGACCATAAAATATAAATAAATAAACAATAATAAACTAAACAATAAAACTAAACTCTAGCAACGGAAACAGAAATAAACAGAATAGCTCAACAAACCTCAATGTGACCCTCTTGGTCATCACCCAACCAAAGGCTAAACTTTCTCCAATAATGAGAAACTCAACCAAGAGAACCTGAGCAAAGTGTAACTACAACTGAAATGATAAAATATGCATGAGCATTAAAAATTATTAGTAGGGTTGCCAATATAATCCATAGAAACGAAGAATCTCACTTCCCAAAAAAATTCCAATGACACGAGACTGAAATAAAATTATAAAAGTATGGCTTTCACATTTTAAAATAAGAAACATGGTTTTCCCATTCATAAATCCAGCTGACGCTACATGATATTTCAATAAAACCATATATCATTTTATAAAAAAACCCAAAACAAAATATACATAAGCTAGGCTAAAAAAATACAGGTAAATAAGGAAAGATGAAAATAGACTAGTACGATAGAAAGTAAACAAGAAATGTAAATAAATAGGTAACCATGGGTGATCCTAAACATCCCTTGAAGATGCCTGGATGTACTCAATTTCATTTCCACCTGCCATCGTATGGTGAATCATATAAGTCTATAACCAACTAGCCAACCTAAACTGACTAATCCAGTGGCAAAGCCCACCTGGCCTAACAAAAAAATCTAGGGGTACCAACCCGTCTAATCGAGGTTTATAAGAAAATGTCACTCGATCATCTAAAACATACCTAGGAACCCATAGTGGTTATAATAATACTGTGTAAGTTGTAGGCCCTCACACATGTGACTCATCTCACCGTACTTGCCTACCCCAAATATAGACACTCTATAAGATAACCCATAAAGGGATATACCCTTGTAGTGGTGCCCCATATATATATACATCATATCATCCAAGGTTCCAACCATGCTGTCATGCGATGAAATCATTAAAACCATTTCATACCTTTAAAAAAATATTAAAGGTGTTATATGGGCATATAGTAATTCAAAACTCTATCCTTTTAATGAATTGACACAAACATTACCCTAAATCTGAAAGTACCAAATGGGTTGTCGTGTCACATCATGTCGAAACCATTTTTCTAAAAACATTTTTAAATCCTCGAGCAGACACACCAAATTTTCCAAACCACATTCTTTAATAAAATCATAGTCAATTTATCCTTTTATGTTCAAACTCCAAAACGGGCCCCTGTATACCCACCACACCCAAACGTTTCATATTTTCCAAATGATCCGTTATCCTTTATAGACACACACCAACTTATTTTTCAAGGCCAAATGTGCCAAACTCTTGAGTAGTACATTTGAATTCATTTATGGGGAACCACACCAAAGACTAAACCTCATTTAAGAAAACAAGAATTATTTTGAAAACCAAGAATTTAAAGAAACACAATTTTAAAGGTTCCATTATCATTTGAGAGGACATCCATGTGTGCACCTAGTGAACCAATAGATGTGCCAATGTCCAATGGTATAATAAACTACTATGGAGATATTTTAGATCCACTTCCACCAAACAAAAAATGCTTTAAAACCAAAACAAACCATTCTCCTCATTTACGAAAAACATGAACGCCCCCATTTCAAATAATTAAACCCTTTCCAAAACATTTTGACACACCTGCCAAGATATGACATTACCAATTCATACACACCAAACAAATTTGTCAACAAAAAAATTCCATTGTAACATAACAATGAGTATACATTTCATAAAATCCACTAATTTTACATTACAAGTGCAAAGACATTTTATCGAATTTTTTGGGATCATAATTACATAAAAATATTTGTTTAATAATCATCAAAAAAATTGTAATCCACATACAAGAAATTTATTAAAAAAATAATGGGTATTAATCAGGCTCCTTTTGTATTGGTGAAAATAAGCATACTCAAAAAATGTGTTAAAACGTTTATTTCAACAACTTCTAGAAATTAAAAAAAACACAATATAGTAGAAAATATATGAGTCAAATAAAGCTATGACTCTAATAATATAAATAATCAGAATAATGAAAATGTAAAAAATAATTAGAAGGGGACAAACTAGGATTTTCCTACCTCCAATCAAGTGCGTGCACAATGAATCATATGTCATTCGGGTGTGGCGGATATCAATGAAACTTTGGGATCTATTGTTCGAGTGGAGAACAGTGTTACCAGAGGCTAGACCTTCGTTCACTGGTGCGAAGTGATGGCAGTGGTGTAATGAGGGCGGTGATGTTGTGGATGGTGCAGTGTCTCGACTACAATGGTGTTGATGTAGTACACGATGTAGGATTCCTGGGTGGCTGCGTGATTTTCGGTCTGTGTTGATGAGTCAGTTCTCACGACGTCCTACTGAATTTGTTGTTGGTTTTGTGATTTGAAATTTGAATGGTATCGTGGAGGCCTTTTGGTTTTGTATTTGGTTCCTGGGGCGGCCTTTTGAATGGTGTAATTTGATTGTGTGGTTCCCACTTTCTCCTCAAAGTGGCATTTATGAAAACAAAAAAAAGATTTGGGGTTATGTGGAAAGATGAACAACACCCAATGAACCAATTGCACGCCCTAGACAATGATCAAAACATGTGAAACATAACTCTTGGTATTAAGATTCATCCAATACAAATAAAAACATCACAGATGAAATGAAAAATAAAATAAAATAAAACACCGGAGGAGGAAACGGTTTCCAGCAAGGGGGGATGCTTGCATGTTGGAGAAAGGAAGAGGCGCCACACAGGGGATTCAGATGTCCTGTTGGCCAGAACAAGGAGAGCATGGGGTCAGATGCGTCGTTGGCTAGAGAAAAGTGGTCGGAGGCCAATGGAAGCCTTACTAGAGGTGGGGTCGACTGTAGGAGTGAAGGGCGGAGGGGGCTGGCCAGAGCGGGAGTGCGAGAGGGTAAGGACGGATGGGGTTCTAGAGGTGTGACGGTTGGGGTGAGCGTGGAGGGTTGGCTGGGCAGAGAGTCGAGGATGGGAGGCCGGGTGGTTGAGGATACGGTTGGAGTTGAGGGTGAGGTAGCTGGGGTGAGAACGACATGTTGGTGGCACTGTGCAGAGAAAAATTGGGAGGGAAAGAACGTGGCAAGGGGGGGCGACATGAGGGAGATAGGTGAGGTGAGGACTTGGGAGCAGCAAGGTCGAAGGTGGAGGGGGCTAGCGGTGAGGAGGTGGACGCGTGAGAGGAAGCTATAGGTGGGCCTGGTGCACCATTCTATGCCGATCAGGAGGGGAGGGTTGCGCCTTTGTAGCCCTAGCGTGGAGGTGAAACAGAAGGGGAGGGGGTTGCGCCTCCCCCTTAGGGTTACTATTTTTATTTTTATTTTTTTAATTTATTGTAATAATAGTTATAATAATAAAATCCAGTTGTAATAATAATTATATAAATAATTATAATAAAAATAGTAATGATAATAAATTTAATAATGATAATTAAAATAATAATAATAAGAATAAGAATATTAAGAACAATTCATTAATAATTATATTAAAAAAAATTAAATAATAAAAATATCATTAACAATTCATAATAATAACAACATTTTTATCTAATGAATAACATTATTATTATTTCAATTTAAACATTAAACTCATTTTATGTACATAAAACTTCATTTATATTAAACGAAAGATACTTTCAAAGGCACCTGAGGCAACCGCGTGGCTACCGCCCACTGTACGGTGACCGCACACATGTCTGAAATCCACTAAAAACATTAAATGTAAAAAAAATATTAACCCGCGCTCAACTCACACCACGACAAGGTTAACCAAATCCATGAAATAAAAAATTAAAAATAAATTGAAATATCATTTATGACAAAAAGTGTGATAAATTTAAATTACCAAGGTATAATATGACCCTCCAAGCCGAGTGATAAATCATATGGTCACTCACATATATTAAAGAATGTACTTAGTGAGGAGGCTATGATAAATACATCGTCCAAAACATCCAGTGACACAATACTACTCACGTGAATCCCACAAGGATATTTATGGATCATGTATAATATGCTAATCTCAATCTCATTTTCTTCTAAGTTGAATACCGTGCACCTCTACAATCTACCTTAGTGGCCCCATAATAGGCTCTTGATATCTGAACTATCTCATGACCCTATCAGGTTGGTGCCACTCAACAATATGAAAATAGATCAGTGGCACTATGAAAGTACAATGATGTATCCCCATCATACAATAAATTGAATGATATCCTAAAATTTCACCTGTATATGGTGTCCAATTAATCTATATAGAGAAATAAATTTGAATAGTCATTGAACATAGAATGCATAATTATATCCACATTGATTCGTGCATACCTCATCAATAGAAAAAAACAAATAGAAGGCAGTAATATGAAATGGAATGTGTAGGGTATATACATATGTATTTTAGTGGATACACCTACAAATTGAAGGTAACAAAATTTCAGAAATTATCTTATTAGCATATGATATTTGAATAAAAGTGTGTATTAAACATTTAAAGTACCTTTGAGCAAATGGGCCCATACACAATGCATTGAGTGGTATATCAAAGATAAACTGAGTGCAAATGTAGTGAATCAGATCCATTTCCACACCTGTAATAACAAACAAAAACCACCTATCTCTTTCGCCTATATTCAAGATTTCCTACACACAACTCTATATAGATATGATAGACATGACGAATCCCAACTATATCGCCCAACATGCTCTAAATCCCTACAGAGAAGAAGGTGCATCAGATGTACATATTATCCAGAGTGATATGGAAATAAAGTTCTTCTAATCGATCACAAAATGTATTCTTGTGAATATATCAACAATGTAACATCATCCACATCTATATCAATAGGTATGAAATAAGTTTCCATCCCAGACATCCATAACCTACCTCCTCCAAGGGTCCCTAGCCCATTTTGTAACATTAAGTCCAAATATCTGTGTAAAATTTAATCCCATCTATAGATCATCAGACCTGTAACAACATCTCCATCCCTAGGAAGAACCAATAATATAAAGAAATAATATAATTTAATTTTCATCTCCCCCTGATCCATGTGAAATATATGCATCTCTGGTCTCCATCGCTCATCCAAAACAGAAATGAGTAAACTATCAATGGGTATATACCCACACATTCTCAACCCATAGAACCTGGACTAACAAAAATATAGTATGACAGGCTCTAGTGGGATCTCATGGTAAAATTTATGGGCCCTGAAGACTTTCATTATTCGATCATTACCACTATCCCATAAATACCATGATTTGTGTTCACTTTGTGTGGAAAGAAGAGATGAATCCTTAGGGACTGGATGTATCCTTTCATTTGCCATCTATTTAAATGGAATAATAAACTATACACATATAAATCGTTTAAATAATATGTATTTTGAGTGGAATAAAAATTAAGATAATGGAAATTCTTCATCTAATAATCCTTTATACATGGAAAGTAAAATAATTTCAAAAATCCACTCATATTAAAAAAATCATGTAGGGAATTATGATGAACCCTCTATGATATCATTATGAGGACAGTATCTATGATTACATCCCTCTTCCCTAAACCATCAAAATCCTTTATGCATCCCTTTATCCTAAGTACAATACATTTATTTTCTCATACGTTTAGACTTCAGACGACATTTTCCACACAACCATGATGTATTTGAAATAAAAATTGGAAGATGTAGAGGGGCATTTAATATGGATACATCTCAAATTAGGCTTCACTTTGTGCTGTGTAAATTCTAAAACATGTCGATTTGTTAAACTGGATCAACATAACTTTCCCATGATAGGTGAAGATGTGAACATGTTTCAAGTACTTGTGAGAAAGGAATCTTGTATTCTTGGAAGTAACCACATTCATTGGTCTGGTTATTAAGAAAAATTAATTATCACACGATCATCCGGAACCTCTTCAACTCCAACCTAACTTCCAATCCTATGAAAACAGTGCACCTGATATGACGTGGAACGAGTTTGATTAACCTCAAGATCCTTTATAATTTTGTTTTGAGTATTGATGTAGCACCCCAAGATTTCATAGTATGTTATTTTATTTAATGTAATTTAATAGTTTGCGCTATAAACAACACTGAGTTTGAGCGCACCACAACTTATCAAACCGGCCATTCAAAAAGTGGTTATGAATAGTAGTAACTAAATTTTGAATTTTATATACTCCATATAATTTCAGAATCCATATTATGTGTTTCTTAGACATAATATCAGAACAAATTCGTTTTTTCAAATAAAATATGTATTTTAAAAAAAATCATTTTTAACACATTTTAATGGAAAACCCTTTTTAAAAACAATATTTGACTCTTTTATATTTTCAATTTAAAGAAATTATATTCTTATTTAGAATAGGGACATAAAAAATTACTTTTTATTAATTTCTTGGTACATTTTTTATAACATTCATATTTTGATGAATACAATTTAGGTCATTATAAGTAATTTCACATTTAAATTTGATATAAACAAATGTCAATCTTTTGATAGTTTTTACTTTTTAAAACCCTCTTTTCAGTTTTGACAATTGGAATTAATTTTAAATAAATTAATGAAACGTATATGTAATGAATTTGGTAAAATATAATTAAATTTTTAATTTGGAATATCAAAATTAGATTCGGGTAAATTTTTGGTTTTTTTCTGAAAACATTCAATATTTGATGAATAGTGAAAAACACCGTGTTATTATTTAAAACAGGATTTTTATTTAAATAATTATTTATTTTATTCAAATTCATTTTAAGAAAAAATATATATAATACCTATATAAGTTCAATGTAATTCTTTGGAGTCATTTTATAATAGAATTATATGTATAAACATTTATTGAACTTTTTACGGTCTTTTATCCATCTTCTATGAGTATTTGAAAATTTGTATAAAACATAATTTTACCACTTTTGTGAATTGAATTTAAAATATCCAAGAGACATGGTTAATATCAGTATGTAAAATGTGGTTCAATAAGATGAAAATAATTTTTGGTGAGTAGTATCTTTTAAATTTTCTTTACCACGGTTAAAAGTAAATAGGGAAAATAAAGGTAAAAATAATTTTATATTTACCCTGAAACGTGTCCTAATTCTATTAGATACATTTAATTAGACCAAAAACGTCCTTATAAATAAAATATGATCCTTTAGGTCCACTAGAATTAGATTAGGACATTTATTATTATTTTATTTAAAGAAGAGTCAAAAGTGTTAAATTCAAAGTTTATTAACTAAACCACTTTTAATATAGGGTTATACATAAGAAAAATTAGACTATGAATAATAATTATAAATATAAAAACATTTACTACATAAGGAAATTTTATTTACAAATTTTAGGGATTAAACAATTAAATTTATTTATGACACAATGATGATGCAGTAATTACCTTCTTAATGAAATATTAAAATATTTTTTATTATAAATATCAAAATCAATAGAATTTAATAGTTTTGATTACATAAAATAGTTTTATAGGTTAATATGTCATTTTAGGGCTGATTAGATAAATTGTTTTGTAAGTTATAAGGTTTTTATGATTTTAACAAAAACAAAATACCAAATAGTGTCAAAATTGACATAAATTAGTTTTTAAAACAAATACTATATTAATGGTTGATATAATATTCCTAAAAATATAAGGTTCAGTCAAAGGGATTAAATAATATTATATATGTAATTAATGAACCAATTTTTGTTATCTTGGAGGTTTAGAGTAAGTTTATTAACTATATAGTGAAAGAATACAAGAAGACATGGTAAAAGTTAAACTATTTAACTATGAGTAAAAACTAAAAGATATGGTTAAAATGGTATCCTAAACATATATAAAACCTAATTGTTTAGAGTATTTTGACCCATCCACACCATATATTTTAAATAAATCATTTTGGAGAAATTAGAAACCGAAAATTATTTTATTATAAAATAATATTTCAAGGTTTTCGAAAAGTGACCCTCACCTCTCTTAAAAAATATTACATCCTCTTCTATTAATTTCACACTGGAAAATCCATTTGGCTCGGTCAAACCATACCCAAATATCTTCCCAACTTTCCTAAATTAATCCTATAGGCCTTACTTTGATCATAAATCCAACATAAGCATCCCTTTTGAACAACTCAAAAGGAAACACCTGAAGAAGAGATAATAATTTCACCACCCTCGTACAAGTTCTTTTCTTCTTCCACTTCCACTTCCACTTTCTTTTTTTTACATACCAAAATAATAAATCCAGTACCTTATACATACTATGATGTTATTATAAATATGGTACAACCATATTTTTTATTCTATCCATTCTATAAAAGACCATGTCACCATACGTGCCAGCGTATGGCTTACCATCTCCACGTCGTGGTGTAGTTTGTTATTAAAACACTTCATTATTTGGATGGGTATAATAATGAGTATAAATGATTTAAATAATAAATATAAAATTTTAATGATTCTTTATATATGATATAACATCCAATTACATATGATTTCACCATCAATATAATGATATTGTCGCTCGTGTGTACGTAATACTTACTGTCTCCACGAACGCGACGAGATTCATTTCCCATCTAAATCATTCAAGAATAATTATGATTTTATGATTAAAAATAATGTTTAAGAACATAATATCATTATGTATGGGAATAAAATATAGACTATACTTAACAATCTTGACTTATGTAACAGGACATATTAAGTAAAATGAACCATTTAACAACCAAAACAATGATACTACTGAAATATCATTAACAAAGCAATATTAGAAGATAATATATGACATCATATTTATGTATTTGGTTCTTGATTAATTTAAAAACAATTATTTCAACATTATATAGGAGTTTAATCTACCCTATACTATGGAAGAGTACAAGGTAAGGGGTTTTCATCTCACTTTTATTCCCGTGAGATTCATGCTATATTTTCCTCTATTACCTTTTGTGTGGTGTATGTACTACCCATTATTTTATTTTTTCATAATATACATTAATTTGTGGGTATTTACATCATCATTGGACGGTCCTTCTTTCATGGGGTGTATGTTTCGTATGTTACCAAATCGGTAAGGGAATTTCAAATTTCAATTTCCACTCATTCGGTTTTACGCAAGCATCATTGATTAATTTACTCCAAGATTATGTGTGAAATCACAATTTATTTACTTATTTAGTAATTTCCACTCCCATTTGTGTGGATATAATTTTTATACACATAATCACACCAATGATAAATTCTCAAGTCATCAATATAAATTTGATAAGAGTAATTTTAACTCAATTTCTATTCATTGAGTTAAACATCCAAGTCATTGGTGTGGTTTTTACAAGAATATGTGTGAATGTACTATGATTGATTTACACTGAATATCTGATCCTATTAAGTGTATTTATATTTTTCACACATAATTATGTCATTGATTTATTTTTAACCTAAGGATATAGTCTTTATAAGGGAATTTATCTCAACGTACATTCTATTGAGACTTCTTTGTTGTTATGCACTAATTCACTTTTATTTGGTGCTTATACTATACTTTGACATAGTATATCATGAACCCCTTTATTCTAAGGATATTATGAAGTTTTTATTACCTTAATTATTTTTATTCACATGTCTCTCATTCGGTTTGGAACTCTAACTAAAATATCATTTTAAATGTTATAAAATTTATTCTTCTAAATATTTCTCATTATTGTCGACGTTTTAAAAATGGATTTAAGGTTTTACTTATATGGACATTGATATTTTAAAATTTAACTTCCTTTTAAAAGTTTCAATTTTGTATGGGACACTTTGATTCAAAAAAATCTATTTTAAACAGCTTCTTGATAAATACTGAGACTTTTAAATGTTTTCATAAAAAAGGGATATTTCTCTAAATGATTTTTACTGATCATTTTCAAAAATGTCAAAATCCTTTAAGGTATATTATTTCCGATCAAGGTTGATTTATTATGATACAAATCTTCCATAATGTATTGAAGGTTTTGTAGTATGTTTGACTGTGGATGTTTTATTTTTATACCATTTATGGTTTATGGATATAGTATTGACATTTCATATGCTGGTTTTAATATTAATGTTTATGTTAGGTTTAAACCTTTTCATTTGATGAATTAGTTAGACTTAGTAAGTGATGGGTGGAGCCCTCTATAGCTCCAAGAAGCATCGGTAGGTCTCATGAGACAAACTAGTGTCTTCGCACAAGGACTTGACAAAATATTATTTGTAGTCTTGGCACATGGCCTTGACTATGTGGTTATGAAGTCCGGCATTATGCATTCAATAATTATAAAATTGGACATTGATATTACATGTGATTATTTGACTAGTAGAATATCCATTTGAATATGTAAATGGAATTATCTGATTTATCTTTTCCACATTATTCTGAATGTTATGTTTAAAAGGCTTGTGTTCTATTATTATACATTTCCTTAAATTTTTATTCTTATTTATAATTGTTTTAACTATATTTTTATCCTTACTGGGAATCTGAGCTCACCCCTTTCTTATATTTTATTTTTCCCAGGATGCAAATAACTATATAAAGAATAACCTGTAGAAATAGGCTAAGGGATATAAAAGTGTTCAAATGTGACACAATGTTGTTTTTCTATTTAATGATGTAATTTAAAACTTATGTATGTATCTATAATATACAATGACACTAAACTGATCGGTCTTTCGGGACATGATTCCTTGCATCATGCCAATGTTATGTAATAATGCACTGATTCTAGGTAACTGGGGTTTGTGAATTACAGTTAGTATCAGAGGAAGTTTAATACAATCCTTATAAGCTAGATTTAGAAAAAAATTATGATTTGGAAACACACCCTAAGATAGAAATTGAGGATTAGTATAGAAGAACATCCAAAAGATTTGGTAATGTAAATATTATGTTGGTTTTCTAAGAAATACATCCCTATCTAGATACGATCAGGTAGAGGCAGCTCTGGAATAGATGTACTTAGGAGTGAAAACTCCAACAAGATGTTTCGGGCTTAACTCGAGATATCCCGGTACACAATAATGGACCTTGTTTCACTCTTGATTATGAATCTTTTAGGGGATATTATTAGGATAATTCACATTTTCTTTACAAACTGATTTGAAGGATTTTAATATAAGATGAGAATAAATTACCTTGGTATACTAAGGTGTTTTATATTGAAAATAAGGTGTTATGATATTCCCTAAATGATTTTATGTCTCCCACTATGCTTTCTTGGGTTAGTCAATAGCTGGATTCCAAGGAATTTATAGCAACATTGAACATGATGTACAAGGTGGGCGTGGTGGTGGAAATGAGAAACGAAATGGAATGTTTATATGTGTAAAAGACACTGTGTTCATGTCACTTCATTTTTTCAATAATTTGATCATCAACATATATATTAACCAACTCCAAGACTTAACAAATAACAGAAAGGTGGTGAATGATAAGAGCTCCAGAGGTGGTGACCATGGAGAAAAGAAAGCTTGATTTCAATCATTCAGGAAATGTGGAAGGAGACACCTAGATCAGTGTCTCAATGAAAAAAATAATTTCTATATGTGGGAGAAAGAAGAACATAAAGTAAATATTTTCCAAGAAAAAATGAAGAGTACCTTGGATGAAAATAAAAATGATCCCAAGAATCCATTTACAGACATTTTTCATAAATGTAGGGGACCTAGGCATTACCCAAGTGAATTCCCTATTCTATAGGATAACCTCTTGGTCAAGGAATAATCTATGTGGACATAAATGTATGGAGAAATGTTTAAAAGTATTAGTTCTATTTGGTGATGGGATTACATTGGAAGACTTTTATGTTGAATGTGTAACCCTGTAGATCGTTATGTGAAAATTATATTTTAGGAAGAATTATTTTTTCTATTTTTGATATAGTTATAAATAAACATTTGGGATTATATGATCCTTGAATTTTAGGCAATTAAAAGTTATTAAATCTTGGGATGAAAATGCAAGGTATGAGATAAGATTTTTGGTGAAATTATGTTATGGTTATTTTGAGGAATTAATCACATTTTTGGAATGTTATAAAATATTGTTTTTTAAAAAGGACAACAAACAGACCATGTGACAACCCATCACGTCGGACAAGGCTGTGGGAATCGAACCCAAAACCGGAGTGTGATTGGGATTTATCACCCACCACAGAACTACCTGAAGTCCCTAGTTAGTGTGACTAATTATTTTTAGTTAAATTATTTTATTGATCAATAATAAGTTGATTTGAGATCTTATGTCTTATCAAATAGATATCCTTAGTATCGGAAAAAGATTTGGTGATTAAGTGATAAATGTTATTTTGGAAGATGTTTGCTCTGTTGGGTACACTATATGCCTAAGGAAAATTGAATACTATAGGATTTCATTTGAGAAGTAATGGTGGATTTTTATCTTTGTTTTTATTGTGGATTTATAGTGATTTTAGTTATTTATGGAAATGATTAACCTATCATCGAGAATATGTGATTATGTTAATTACTTTTAAGTATGTGACTTTAACAGTAGTCAATGTTATTTGTAGATACAATTTAACATGGAAGACTACGTAATCAAATTCTTCTATGATTTCGATTTCAATATTAGTTTGTATTATATTGAAAGATTTTAAGGAAAATTGTTTATGTAATGGTATTTACTGAACTTCGGGTATTGTTGGTTTAATTTTATAAATTAATATTAGTATTTAATTCTCTAAAAGATTACCCTTTTTGGGGACCATATGATCTTGTACTAACCGTTTTGGTTTTTTTTAATCTCTAAAGACAAGGTAAATATATAGTTTATCCTTTATGGATCATGGGATTCTCTAGAATTTAATTCTAGTGCTTCAGGTGTGACCAAGTCTTTTGGAATACTCATAATTTAAAAAAAAGATGAGTTAGTGGTAAATAGTTATTAAAGATGAAAATTTACATAAAATTTAAATTTATCTCTTTATACTTAGTCAATATCATAAATAAATTCCTCAACATTATGAAATATAACTTAAAACAAAAAATGTTGTCTATTTACTTTTCTACTGGGAAACTAGTGACCCTTTATCCCATCACATGTTTGTGGTTTTATTGTTGTTAACTTTATCCTGACCATATTTTCTATCACTCTCCATCCGAACTTAACACTTAGTTTATCTTCCATATCCATGTTTACCAACATGGAATCCATGTATGGGTTATCTCAGGTGACCTTTGTACATCTCTTTCTTTCTTTTAAAGTGAATGTTTTATTGACTATTTTTCTGATGTGGGACATTCAATGAAGTTACCAATACCAATTTTAAAATTTTTAGGACACAATTTCCAAAGTGGGGAAGAATATAACACCCCAAGATTTCATAGCAAGTTATTTTCTTTAATGTAATTTAAAATCTTGTGCTACATGATACACCGAGTTCTAGCGCACCATGAAAAAACAAACTAGCCATTGAAAAAGTGGTTATGAATAGATGTAACTGAATTTTGAATTTTAAATACTCCATAAAATTTAAGAATCCATATTATGTGTTTCTTAGACATAATATAAGAACAAATTCAATTTTTCAGATAAAAGAAGTAGTTTTTGAAAAAAATTAAATTTTACAACCTTTTAATGGAAATCAATTTTTAAAACCAATATTTGACACTTTTATATATTAAATTTAATGAAATTATATTCTTATTTAGTATAGGGACATAAAAATTTATTTTGGATAAATTTTTGGAACTTTTTTTTGATAACTTTCATATTTTGATGAATACTAAAAAATACTAATTTATAATCGAAAACAAATTTTTTAATTGAAATAATTTATAGTGTAAAATTATACATTTTAATGGTTTGGAATTATAATTAGATTATATTTTTATTATTTAATAAAATTTAGGTCATTATATGTAATTTCTTATTTAAATTTGACATAAGCACATGTCACTCTTTTGATAGTTTTTACTTTTTAAAATCCTGCTTCTCACTTAATTAACAATGGTAATTAATTTTAAATTAATTAATGAAACTTATATGTTTTTAATTTGGTAAAATATAATTCATTTTTGAATTCAAAATATCAAAATTAGATTATGGTAAATTTTTTGTACTTTTCTAAAAAAAATTAATTTTTTATGGATGGTGAAAAATACTGCGTTATTGTTTAAAACTGAAGTTTTATTTAAATAATTATTTATTTTATTTAAATTTATTTTAAGACAAAATAGATATATAATACCTATATAAGTTCAATGTAATTAATTGAAGTCATTTTATAATATAATTAGATGTATAAAATTTTATTGAACTTTTTACTGTCTTTTACCCATCTTCTCAGAGCATTTGCATATTGGTATATAACATAATTTCACTGCTTATGTGAATTGAATTTAAAAAATCTGAGAGACATGGTTAATATCAATAAGTAAGATTTGCTTCAATATGATTAAAATAATTTTTGGTGATTAGTAACTTTTGACTTTTATTTACCACTGTTAAAACTAAATAGGGTAATTAAAGGTAAAAATGACATTATAATTACCATAACGCATGTCCTATTTCGATTGGATAAGTGTAATTTGACCAAAAACAACCTTAGGAATAAATTATGATCCTTTATGTCCACTTGGATAAGATTAGGACATTTATTATTATTTTATTTAAAGAAGAGTTAAAATTGTTAAATTCATAGCTTAATAACTAAACCATTTTTAATATAGGGTTATACATATGTTAAATTAGACTATGAATATTCATTAGAACGATAAACTTATTTATTTAATAATGGTATTTTATTTACAATTTTTAGGGATTAAACAGTTAAATTTATTTATGACACAATGATGATTTTGTTATTACCTTCTTAATGGAATATTAAAATAGTTTATATTATAAATATTAAAATAAATAGAATTTATACGTTCTGATTCCATAGACCAATTTTATAGGTTAATATGACATGTTATGGCTGATTTGATAATTTTTTTCTAAGTGATGAGGTTTCTATGATTTTCAGAAAAACAAAATACGAAATAGTGTCAAAATTGACTTAAATTATTTTTTTAAACAAATAATATATCATTGGTTGATATAATATTCCTAAAAATATAAGGTTTGGAAAAAGGGATTAAATAATATATTATTTTTCATTAATGAATTACTTCAGGTTCTCTTGTATGTTTCGAGTACGTTTATTAACCATATAGTGTAAGAATAGAAGAAGACACTGTAAAAGTTAAAATATTTAACTAAGAGTTAAAACTAAAAGATATGGTTAAAATGGTAATCTAAACATGTCTAAAACCAATTGGTTGATATTATTTAGACCCATAAAAACATTAGATTCTAAATAACTCATTTTGGTGACACTAGAAACAGAAAATGATTTTATTATAAAATAATATGTCAAACTATTCCAAAAGTGACCCTCACCTCTCTTATAAAAGGTTACTTCCCCTTATCTTAATTTCACACCTACAAATCCATTTTTCTCGGCCAAAACCTGCCCAAATATCTTCCCAACTTCCCTAACATCAACTTAGAGGCCTTACTTTGATCATAAAGAATCCCTAAAGAGTCCTTTTGATCAACTCAAAAGGAAACACCAGAATAAGAGGTAATAATTTCACCACCCTCTTTCAGGTTCTATTCTTCTTCCACATCCAGTTTCTTTTTTGTTTCCATACAAAAATAATAAATCCAATAAATTATATATAATATGATGTAATTATAAATATGGTACAACCATATTATTTATTCTATCCATCCTAAAAATGACAAAGTCGCCATATGTGTGTACGTACGGTTTACTATCTCCACATCGTGGTGTAGTTTGTTATTCAAACACTTAATTATTTGGATGTGTATAATAATTAGTATAACTAATGTAAATAATAAATATAACATGTTAATGATTCTTTATATATTATATACCATCCAATTACATATGATGTCACCATCAATATAATGTTATTTTCCCTTGTGCATATGTACGACTTACAGTCTCCACGAACGCGATGAGATTCATTCCCTATCGTAATCATTCAAGAATAATTTTCATTTTATGATTAAAAAAATGTTTAATAACTTAATATAATTTTTTATAGGAATCAAATATAGCTTATATTTAATAAACATAACTTACATAACAAACCATATAGTGGAAAAGGAATCAGTTAACAACAAATACAATGATACTTATAACATATCATTAACAAATAAATATTAGAAGATCATATATGATATCATGTTTATGTATATGGTTATTTGATAATTTTATAACAATGATTTCAGAATTTTATAGTAGTTTAACCTGCCCTATACTAAGGAAAAGTACAAGTTAAGGGGTTTTCATCTCACTTTTATTTCCATGAGATTGATGTTATATTTGCCACTATTACCTTTTTGTGGTGTATGAACTACCCATGATTGTATTGTTTGCATAATATAAATTAATTTATGGGTATTGAAATCATAATTGGATGATACTTATTTCATGGGGTTTATGTTTCATATGTTACCAAATTGGAAAGGTATTTTCAAATTTCAATTTCCACTCATTCGATTTTACGCAGACTTCATTGATTACTTTACTCCAAGATTATGTGTGAAATAACTATTTATTTAACTATTCAGTTTGTTAATATACACTTTTTATGGATATAAGTTTGTTACACTTAATAATTCCAATGATAAATTCTCATGTCATCGATATAAACTTGATAAGAGTAATTTTATCTCAATTTCTATTCATTGAGATAAACATCCATGTAATTGGTGTTGTTTTTGCAAGAATATTTGTGAATGTCCTATGATTGATTTACACTGAATATCCAATCATATTGAGTGTTTTTATATTTTTCAAACATAATTATGTCATTTATTTATTCATAACCTAAGGATACAATCTTTATAAAGGAATTCATCTCAACTTACATTCCATTGACACTTATTTGTTGTTATGCACCAATTCACTCTTATTTGTTGTATATACTATACTTTGACATAGTTTATCTTGAATCCCTTTATACTCATGATATTATAAAGTTTTCATTACCTCAATTATTTGTATTCAAGTGTCTCTCATTTGGTTAGGATCTCTAACTAAAATATCATTTTAAAATTTTTAAAACTTTATTCTTTTAAATATTTCTCATTATTGTCCATGTTTTAAAAATATATTTAAGGTTTTATTTATATGAAAATTAATGTTTTAAATTTTAAATTTCTTTTAAAAGTTTCAATGTTTTATGGTAAACTTTGATTGAAAAAAATCTATTTTAAAAAGCTTCTTGATAAATAGCAGACTTTTAAATGTTTTCATGAAAAAGGGATATTTCTCTCAAAGATTTTTACTAATCATTTTCAACTATGTCAAGATCCTATTTGGGATATTATTCTTGATCGAGGTTCATTTATTATCATAAAAATATTTTATGCTATATTGAATGTTTTTTATATGTTTGACCATTGATGTGTTATTTTTACCATTCATGGTTTATGGATAAAGTATTAACATATTTTATGCTAGTTTTAATATGAATGTTTATGTTATGTCTACACCTTTTCATATATGGACTGAATTAGACTTAGTAAGTGTTGGGTGGAGCTCTCTATAGCTCCTCGATGTATCAGTAGGTCTCATGAAACAAACTTGTGTCTTGGAACAAGTCCTTGACAAAATATTATTTGTAGTCATGGCACAAGACCTTAACTATGAGGTTATGAATTATGGAATTATGCATTCAATCATTATGAAATTGGATAATGATATTACATGTGATTAATCTAAAAGTAGAATATCCATGTGAATATGTAAATTGGATTATCTAATTTATCTTTTCCATATTATGCTGATGTTTAATTTTAAAATTCTTGTGTTCTAATATTATACATTGCTTTAAATTTTTATTCTTATTTATGATAGTTTATGCTATATTTTTATCCTTACTGATCATCTGAGCTCTCCCATTTCTTATGTTTTATTTTTCTCAGGATGCAATGATGTATATTACAATTAACATACAGGAATAGGCTACGGTATATAAGAGTGTTCAATGGGGACACAATGTTTTTTTTCATGATGTAATGTAAAACATATGTATGTATCTAGTACATCCAAGGATACTAAACTAACCGGTATTTTAGGAAATTATTCCTTGTATCATGACAATGTAATGTAATAATGCCCTGATTCTAGGTAACTGGGGTCGGGGTGTTAAAATTGATGACCCTACAATAGTTCTTTCTTCATATCTTCTGATCTATGAAAAAGTATTTGATGCATCTATAAAATTTCTGAGAAAGAATACCCATGATTTTTAATTTTATAACTCCCTTGAAGACACTATTAATGGATTAAAAAATGTTTTTATTCATGTACCCATATCTATTCCCTTCATCAAATTCCAATGACAATTTTTTCTTTGGGATACACATCATGTACTTGTATGCATCCTCATTTATTCTTATTATTTATTCTAGTATTTGAAGAAAAACCTAATGTATTCGTTCATATGATGTAAATTCTTGTTAGAAATATTTAAAAAAGTGTGCATTGATATAAATTATGCGTACATACTGAATATACATAAAATGTGATCTAATACTTAAGTTGATGATTTCTCTTCTCACATTGTCATCATTAAATTTTTACCGTCCATTTATAGCAATATGTCTCACATAGTAATGATGGTATGCATGTGAGGGTAACAAATCATCACCCTCTATATTCACGGATTCATTGATAGTATGATGATGATATGAAATAAGGCATATCTCATGGTTATCGGTGACATGAACACATAGAAAAGATTGAAACCAACTTCAAGAGTATAGATTCTCCTTCTATACTATTGAAAATGCTAGAGGAATGATACTTCTATTTCTATCCTATGTGGATGAAATCAAGAGAAATATATTATAATTTCTATATAGAAAAGACCCATCAACTTTTATGAATTGTTTGTAGTGCAGGAATGCTACGATGCATGGAAGGAATGCCCAGAATATCGGATGAAATTGTAATTTTTCTGTAGAGATGTGATTGTTCTTCACATGTTCCACTATTTCAAATTGATAAATAGCCTAACCAGTTTGAAGCAATTTCACTATACAATAAATAAACACCTAAAATGATGTTTCCCATTCTCCATAAACATTCTCAATAGATTTCTGATTTGCAATACATGCCTTTTTATTTGAGATTTTATATCCATACTCCTTCTCCAAATGTTCATGTATTAACTCGACATGAAAATCATGATTAAATCTGTTCATACTAATAACAATATAGAATATTAATTTTTATTTGATGTGTTTATAATATTGAGTTATAATTGGATTCAAACAAGTGTGTGGTTCTGAATTTTTTTTAATTTTCAACCAAGTGGAATTTCTGACAAGGGTAACATACTATCGCGTCCTGCATGTATCAAAAAACTGTTGAGCTTTTATAGAAACATAGATATCATAGAATCATCCCTGAGATAAATGAATTTCCTCTTAAAATGGTAATTATTTATAACTATTTTAATGCCTCTTTGATCTCAAATTATCTAACAATAGAAAATTCATCATCATTCATCCCAACATTACTTTGTTGGAAAATACTTGGGTACTTAGTTATCAATGTCACTACATCCCAATAAAACTCATTAACCACTAGTATAATATACTATGATGTTTTCACCAATCATTCATGTTGTATTTTTGGATCATTGGCTATAATCTTGACATCCTCTTTGTCAGATACTTACTCATCCTCTAAATGACTGTCATAGGCATCATTAATCGTACCAATATGTGGATTAACTGAAAAAAGATGTTATGGGAACATCTTCATGTACTTTCATATGAAAGCATTTCTCTGCTCTACACGTATTTTCTTCACCTAGTCCACCATGAATAATCGGATCAGATGTAAACATACACTCCTCAGAAAATCCACCATCGTCTGATATGTTTTGATCAATTTGAGTGGTATCTTCAATTATACTAACATCAATATAAAATTTCATCATACTAAGCCTTCCTTTCTATTGATATGTATCATAAGAAATCTTCAAATCTTCATCATCAACCAAATGATTATGTATGTAATATAGATTATCCTGGGTTTGAAGAAATCTATAAATATTAGATGATATACATTGATTCCCAATAAGCTTCAATCGATCATGAATTTACTGTTAACTGTGTTCGTTGTATCTCATCTAGTAAGATTTACTAAACATGTAGAACCACTAATATATTATATCGCATGTTAATCATCTATTATTTCACATCCATGATATACAAACACACAACTATTTTGCTATATTTCTGAAATTGTTATTTGAAATTAAATTTTCGGCTAAATATATACACTAACATTTCCTCATATTAATCTAAAACCATCAAACTTTAAATATTATTATTTCAATTATTATTCCTCTAATCAGTAGAGAACAGAGGAAACTGACAGCGAGAATGGGTAGTCATGATGCAATTGAGAATGGTTAATCAATATATTAAAAACTAAGTAATGATATTTATTAATAATGTAATATTATACTAATATATATATAAACACTATACAATTGAAATTTACAAAACAATTAATTTCACTAACATAAAATATTAACTTACAATTAACTTACTAATTAATATATATTTTTACAATGCAATAATATATTAATCGCAAAATTACTAATTAACTAAAAAATAATATATTTTATACAATGCAATAATATATATATATATTAATTATGACACTACGATATAATAATAATATATTATTCAATTATAATAATAATATATTAATGTATATTACAATAATAATTATAAGGAAATATTATATTAATATATATGAAACAATGTAATAATATAGTAATTTTAAAATCCTTAATTAATTAACTAATATATTTTATACAATTAAATAATACACACACACACATGCATAATATAATGAAATAATTCATACAAAAATATTCATATAACAAATAAATATATATAAATATATATAATATAAGTTTATTTTATATAATGTAATATTTTATAAATATATATACACACACATACTTACTATACAATGAAATAATTAACAAATCAAAGTTAATTAAAAATAAAAAATTTACCAATTAATATATAAATTAAATTATAAAAATTCATTTCTCTTTTACAAAATATTCAATTTATCATCAGCTATAAAATTGAATTATTAGATTTAATTCTTTTATCAGTTAAAATTATTTACATAAAATTAATTTCGCTAACTTAAAATATAAACATGCAATTAACTTAGTAATTAATATATTTTTTACAATTAAATAATATATTAATTAAAAATTTACTATTTTACTAATACATAATATATTTTATACAATGAAATAAATATACTAATTAGAAAATCCCTAATTAATTTAGTAATTTAATTTATACAATTAAATAATATATATCCAATAAAATGAAATAATTATTATGAAATAAAAATACTACAATAAAAATAAAAATAAAACCATAAAAAAATTCAAATCATTGATCGCTAATAATTTCTTAAACCAAATTTTATAAATATAAAAAAATAAATAATCATTTTAAAATAAAATAAAAAATAAAAAACACATTTTAAAATTTCCAACTAAATAATATAACACATCAAATAAAATTTTTAAATATAATATCGTAATAAAAATAAATATTATTTCAATAAAATAAAACAAATATAAAATTAAATTTAAAAATTACCTATTGTGGTTCTGCCGATGGACCTTTTCGAAAAAAGGTATTACGAATGGAGATTCACAAATGGGTATCGCGAATGGAATGCCTTTGGGTTCGCGATGTATAACCTTAGCGCTGTGGAAGAAGATGACGTCATATTTGCAAGGGGCTGCTAGCAATGCAACCAGGTTGCGTAAAATGGTTTCAAAAAACTAGATCTACTCTTCATTGAAAAGTGTGATCTTGATTCGGGTATGAAAAATTGGAACATCTACCATTCGTGTTCTAGGGTTGCATAAAATGATTTCAAAAAACCAGATCTACACTTCGACGGGAACCAGGATATCGATTTTAGTATATCAAACCAGATCCTAGAGAGGAGAGGAGTATTTCAGGGAAGAGGATAATGAGGGGAAGGAGATCTAGCTGCGAAAGAGGAGAAGCGTCTGCTGAAGTAGAGATTCTGAAGTGGAGATTATAGGAATTTAGATGCCAAAGTGGAGATAATAGGAATAGATGAGTGGTTGAGTAGGGTTTGGAAGATAACTGAAAGGTTCTCTATCAGAAATTACCTTCTTATCTCAAAATATTTGTGAAGGAACTAGCTAGAAAAAGGACTTTAATAGAATAATTTCAAAGAAGGTGATTTCCTGGAAAGCACCTTCTTCAAAATATTTGTGAAGAAGGCGATTATCAATATAGCACATTCACACACAAAACATATTTGAAGGAGCTTATCGAGAAAGCACCATCCAAAAGAAAATTTCAAAGATGTCACTTTCCTGATAAGAGCCTTCCATTCACCACTGACCAAAAATAACACTTATATAAGGAATTTTTTTACCTTATTTGGTAATTAGGTGATCTATTTTTATATTTTTTTTATATATGGAAAAAATTCAGGCGGCGACCTTGGGTCTGGTTTCATCGGTGGCGGCGGGTGACGATGATGTTGGTAGATGCATCGATCTTGGTCAAAATAAACACATAGTCAGCCTCAGATTTAGGTTAAATAGGTTTTTACACTACAAGACTATTTTCAAAAGGGTCGGGCTTGTTGGATCATGTTTTGATTTAAACTGGATGGGTCATTGGATTCATAGGTATCAGGAAACTCAATGCAAGCTCGAGTAAATTATCATGGAAAGAAATATCTTATGGACATTTAGATTATGTTTTGATGAGGTTTCACTCTATCTTATAGAAAAATCCAGTGCATAATAAAAATATCTTAGGTAGATAAGAAATATTTTAATTCTTTGATATACTGATTTTCCTCAAATATTCTTACACCAAGTCACCATAATATAATTTTTTATTCTAAATCCTCAACAATGGTTGAATTATTTTATGAGATATAAATATTTTTTCAGAGAACCTCAATTTACTTGTGGATAAGTTAATATTATCTGAACCCTTTGAGAAAGTCTTACACAGACTTAAATAAAATCATTCACTGGATGCCCAGTTCATGAGAAAAATTGAAATAAAACAATTAATTAATTTAAACTAATGTAAATAAATTCAACACTAATTTAAGAAGTCAAATCACATTAAACATTTAAATGAAAATAATCATAATTTAATTATAATAAAATTTATTAAAATTTGATGAAAACATAAAGATCATAATTTCAAAATAACTAAGTATCAAAAATAATTATTAAAATAACTATGAATGTAGGATAAATATAAAAAATTTAAATTTAAATTTAAAATAAATTTTCAAAATAAAAGATAATAATAATAATATTAAATTCAAATAATAAATAAACAAAACCCAAAACATATAAACACACCTAATAAGAAATTTATTATTTCGAAAACAAAATTTAACATTTCTAATTACTATTTTATAAAGTTATAATTTTAACATTTATTTTCCAAATTATTAAAATATGTAATTACAAACACATTTCACCATTAAAAACACATTAATGACCCATAATTGATGTGAAAAAATGTATTAAACTAGACCACATCAATACCCCCAGACTATGCTTTTTATTATCCTTAATAAAACAATATGTCAATTATAGTGGAATGAAATAAATCTTATGATTGAAATACTGGGATTCCACAAAAAAGTAATTTTCAAAATTATTTTCCCCATTGGATTTTTATCATGAAATAAAAACATTCACCCTCAAGAAATTAGTTATTCTTTGTGAAAAACTAATTCCTTTTTTATAAAAATAATTGACCATATAATTTTGAATTCAGAGAAAACTCATTTCAATTTTCATTCACCTAAAATTTAAAATATCTGTTTACCTATAAGAAAACAAACTCACATAAATTAGAAAAAAAATTAATTAGACACTATGTTTGGATGAATAAACATAATAAATTAAAAGGAGAATAAATAACTCATCTGACATCATAATGAATAAAATAAAAATGGTCAACCTGGGTTAAGATTTTCATTTCATAATTCATTTTAATACCCATCTTATGATTTTGAATATAATTTAAAAAATTTAAAGATAATGATAATTATATAACATTTTCCCAAATACTAAAAAAATTCAACCAATTTTCAGTAGGGTAATGAAAAATGAATTACTCTATTATATCCAAGGTGTAGAATAAAATCAACCTCCTTAAAGTGGCTACACAACATTGAATATTCAGAAAAAATTAAAATCACAAAAAAATATTTATTGAAACATGAAAAAATAATCAAATTTCAAAAAAAATAGTTGTTTTTTATGTGTTTAAAATGTTGTACAATTCAACATGATGAAAGACCCTCCCCCACACTAAAACTCAATATTATCCCCAATTTTGAATTTAAGGTGGAAAAACATTTTTATTCAATTTTTAATGTTCAAGAAATATTTGACTATTCATTAGATAGAAATAATGATCATAAGGGTTATAATAAAGCCAAATATTGATTTTCTAGATAACAAATAAATAAAAACAAGTCACAACATGAACAAAGGTTCACTATTAGCTACTAATTTATTTATTCAACTCAAAATTAAAATCCGTCCACTAGTTCATTTTAAATAATTTTGAAGAAATTTTTTCAAAAAAGTTAAATATGATTCAACACTAATAAACATGAAAAAATAATTCATTTGAAGGAAAAAAACATCATGTTTAAGCACAAAATTCATCATGAAAAAATTCATTTAGATTTCAAATTTTATAAATAATTAAAGACCAAAGTAGAAACAATAAATAAATTTTAAAAGCAAGAAAAAGAGAATATAATTTTAAATTGAAAAAAACATGAACTAGAAGCTTTATTCTTCTTCAGATCCACTAAAATACCCCCTTATTTAATTTTATAAATTCTCTCTGGTCATCTTGAAACCCCTAAAAAATTAAATAGATTACCATTATATTCAGTAAATTACAACTAAATAATGATAAAACCAAAGTTTAGAAAGTGGTGGGGTGAATCATGTTTCTTCAGCTTACATCTTCTATTGATCAATGTAGATTGTATTACATCTACTAAAAAAAGAAGACCACTTGGACAGAAACCCTAAGTGGATTCTTTATGGTTAAAACTATGTAAATATCCTCCTATAAATACCACTTTATACATTTCATTAAAAAATCTATAAATAAAAAGAAAAATTTGAACACTAAAAAAGATCAGTACCTTACCCCACACTTATTTGAAATGAAAACAAAAAATAAAGGGAAGAAACAACCTGATTATTCATTTGTATTCAGTTTCTAACAAAAATAACTCCTCCCCATAAGGTTCCTTATTACATTCTCTAGAAATTTCCATTCTATGTCCATTAATAGTAAATGGAACATCATTTACAGGACCTCGAATCTATACAACACCAAAAGGTAAAATGTGATTTAAAATAAAAGGTCTTTTCCATTTGGAATGAAATTTACCCAAGAAAAGCTTCGTCCTAGTGTTGTATAACAACAAATTATCTCTAATCCAAAATTCTATTCCAAATAAAATTCTAATGTACATATTTAGTTTTATCCTTAAAAATCATTGAATTTTCAGAAGAATGATTTCTTATCTCCTAAAACTCTTGAAACCACAACTTTCTATATTTTACATCCTTAAACAGATTCAAATTACAGGATTTGACAGCCAAAAAATCTTTATGTCCAAATTCCTTGTGAATATGAAATACTCTCCCAAAAAATATCCTATAAGGTGATATCATTATTGGATTCTTATAGGAAGTCACGTACACCTAAAGAGTATCCTCAAGCCTCAAGCTCCAATCATTGAAGTTTGAGTTAACAATTTTTTCAAGAATACACTTAATATCTCTATTTGAAATGTTAACCATTCCATTCGTTTGAGGGTGATAGGGTGTAGACACCTTATGACATACCCATATCTTTTTCGAAAATATTCAAGATTCCTATTATAGAATTATGTTCCATGGATTGTAAGAATAAATAATAGAATCCGAAATATTCAAAAAAATTAATTTTGAAAAACTACTCTTACATAATCTGTTCTAGTTATAATAGATTTGATCCACTTTTACACATAATCATCCACAATTATTATGTAGAAGTATCCAAAGGAATTAGGAAACATACCCATAATATCCATTCCCCAAGTATTAAATACATCATAAAAAATAATGGTTTTTATGGAATCTCATGACTTTCAGAAATTTTTCCTTACAATTGACAAGCATCACAAGAACTACAATACTCATGAGAATCTTTGAAAATGGTAGGAAAAAATAATCCTAAATATAAAACTTTTCTTTCAATCCTCTATGGCCCAAAGTGGCTCCAAAACTCAAACTATGGTATAATTTTATAACGAAATAAATTTTGGAATTCAGGATGCATATTTTAATAATCTGGTCACTTTCCATAAGACATAAATAAGAACCATCCCAAACATATTTCCTTGACTCAAAAATCATTTTACAAACCTGTTTCCTGAAAATCTAGCGTAGAACAATTTCAGCAGCTATGTAATTCACAATTTATAAAAACCGTGTAATTTTATTAAAAATTTTATAATAATAATTCTCCATAAGAAAAATGTCTCTAATAGTTTCAAAAAAAGATTTATATTTAAAAAAATTAGTAGTTATCCTACTCAAATGATCGACCACATTGTTCTCAATACCTTTCCTATCATGGATCTCTATATCAAATTCTCAGAGAAAAAAAGTACTTCTAAATAGCCTTAGTTTTGATTCTATCTATTTCATGAGATACTAGCCAAAAAATTGACCAGTGACAACAATAGCTTGAGATCCCAAAAGGTAAATCTTGAACTTATCAATGTAAAACACAATGTCTAACAATTTCTTTTCAGTTGTGGATTAATTATATTTAGAAGAATATAGAGTCCTAGAATCATAAAAAATTACATGTGACTTTATATCCACTCTATTCCCATGAACAGACACCTAATACAAATCTAAAGCATCGGAAATCAAATCCAAATGAAAACTCTAATATGGTGGTTAAAATATTGGTGGGGATAAAAGCTTCTATTTTAGTTCATTGAAGGCTTCCTTACACTTATCATCAAATAAAAAGGGACTTCTTTCTGAGCTAATCTTATCAAAGGTAGATCATCCTGGCTAAAATATTTTATGAATCTACTATAGTACCTATCATGGACAAGAAAAGATATAATATCCTTAATAGTCTTCGAAAAATTCAATGAATGGATAATGTCAAACTTAGACTTATCCACCTGAATTCTACTCTTAGACACATCATGACCAAGAAAAGTTTCACATTCAGTCATAAAATTAGTATAATCACTTGGTTTTTTCTTGTATTATTTTTGGATACTATAAGCATTATTTTTAAGACCAGGTCCTAAGATGGTGTGTGATTTCGAGGCCTGGTGTTCCTGTAATAAATTTTTCAAATTTTTTAAATATATTAAACAACACTCATGCATAGTTTTCTTGAATAAGTGAAATAACTCTCAAATGAAGGCCTAAATTATAAATCCAAGGTAACAATTGAGTTTATAATGTGGGTTTTACCCAAGGCGTGATATAATTTTTTTTGGGATGAGGTGTTTGTGAAAAAATTTTCATGGGTGAAAATGAATAAAATAAACAAAATTTATTTTATTTGTTTTTGATGTAGTGATTTAGTTTTATATAAATCCATGGTTATAGCTTTTGTATTAGGGGATTATGCTAAACCTTGGATACCTAGATAATAGTTGGGAAGCATTCTTGGTTAATGGTGATGGATTGGGACCATATCGAGGATTATTTCACCAATGGATATCATGGTTCTGATCAATAACAGAATCACATAACCATTATTCTTCAATGATCAATCTAAAATCTAGATAGGATGTTTTATTAGTGAATTTGTATCCCGTTATTTAATCCTAGTTGAACATGGATCAATTCTATGAACAAAATTGATTCATCCATCGATAATAGGCTTTATTTGATGGATTTATTTTATTTTTTTATTGTGTTCTATTACTCTTTGTTATTCGTTCTCAAATACAATTAATTGAGGCTGAACGAACAAGGGATAAGTTTTTTTCATCACTTTTTATTTTTGTGGATCTCTTCCTCCATTCATTATACGTTCATCATATGTATTTATTTTAGCCCATGGTTTAATAATTAATTGATATTTGATTGTTGTGTGACTGTTATTTGGTGAAAATATTCAATACCAAAGGCATGAATTGTGATGGAGGTTGTGATTATAATATCAGAAATGATGGTGGAAGAATATCGGACCGGTGGGATTTGTTTTCCTCGAGCGACGTGTGGTGCATCTATGAATAGAGCAAGCGGATGTTTCCTGAGCAGATTCGAAGCCTGAATCTAGGATATCTAGTGAACAGAGGCTTGGACAACCCTGGATCTACATATTACAGTGAGGGCGGTGGATCTAGAGATGTGACATATGACGTGAAAGAGTAACCAAATATTATATAAAATCCCAATATACATAGTGTCTATTTTGGGATTACACACTGTGTGGGACCCCCTGACTATGATTCTAGGGTTTCAACTATTGTTAAGTATCACACGTTGTGTGACATGATAACACAACATGTTTCTTTTCCCCAATGAATTGGCTTGTACCTTAGAGAGTACATGGACATAGCTAGAAGTACACGGCTCGAACACATCGTGTATTTGGCACGTTGTGTACTCATACACAAACATATCCAGAGATGCACGAGCATGACTAGACAGAATGAACTAGTGTCAAGATGCCTCTACATTCTATTTGTCTCACTCACACACTATGTATGTTTCAGTTTACATGTTTTATGAGGTGTTACCATATAGATAGACCTAGGGATAGCTGTACATGACATGTACCCTCAGTACATGTTTTGTACCCCCTTCAAGGCTATTTTTAGTTGTTTGTTTCTTTAGTTTAGACTGTTAGTGTTTGAGTATGTTTAATTTGTCCATTTCCTTGAGGGTAAAGTGTGAAATCACATCCAAATCATAGGATTGTGATCCATTCAAGAGGATGCGTCTCAGATAGAGTTTGTGGTGTCCCTCCGTGAGATTAATGTCAATCCTCTGTCATATTTATATCCTAGGTGGGGTTTATAGAATCAGCGTGACCTCCTGGAGTATGTAAATAATCCTCCATCTTATAGGCTAGTCTATTAGGGTATTTGATATTAGTGGTAATTGATCCCCTATAAAGGAGGTTGATCTAGATTGGGTTAGTGGTGTGCCCCATCGATTATGGGTGTGACCCCTCATCTGAGTAGCAAGGTCTTCTGAGACTGGTGAGACATCTTGGGTGGGGCCCAATGACATTGAACTCTTTAATGAGTGTCTTTGGTGATGTTATGGCTTTTGTTGTGGATTCTCCTAGAACTATCATTTCTTCAGGAAGAATCCTATTGTTGGTAGTCAGTTGTGACCACCTGGTGGCGCGGTGTCCTTCTTGAGTATATATAGAAGTTATTTATTATACAGTGATTTTTATATCTTGTATTGAGATAAATATACTTGATTATTCATGTTTGGTTTTTTTGAGGTGTCCTACTGGGTATTATTATACTCACCCCTACATGGAATCCACCCACACATGTAAGGTCATATACAGACGAAGGACCTTTTGATGGTGTCCTGAGAGGATGTAGAACTGGTGGAGCATAGTTTGAGATAGACATACTAAGGTGCTTTCCAGGAGCTTTTATTTGATCTTAGTACCTCCCTTAGAGTAGGTTTGACTCATTACAGATTTTTGGATGGGCTTGTATTTGGCCCCTTTTCCACTTTCAGTACTTTATTATCATATTCTCATTATGGGATTTTAGATGTATACATGCATTGATTTCAGTTGTTTTACATTTCATCATTTGATGGGCATGGTGATGTGATCATGTGTACATGTACTCTAGGATAATTTATCCTACCTGTGGGATATGCCTACTCAACATTGGACACCATCCCCTGGACTATTAGAGGTGGTATTAAGTAGTCATGGATTCGACCCCGGTGGGTCGGGTTGTGAAAATGTAATTTTTCAATGTTTAAAACAAGGATGTTCTTAATACACACTCTAAGAACAACATCTAAAATCCTCATACAACTCTCAAATGATGAAAATTACACCATAAAATCATCCGTAAAAACTTCCAGTCATTCCTCATGAAATTTTGAAAAAATGATAAGTATGCATATTTGGAAAGTGTAAAGAGCATTAAAATGTTCACATGGAATTATCTGATAAGAAAAGGTTCCAAAAGAACATGTAAAGGTTTTTTTTATCATTTTCCTCTTGATCAATTTGAATTAGGAAGTAAACAAAAAAACCATCTAGGATGAAATGATGGGATGGACTAGCTATGTAATGACCCGAGTTTTGAACCAGGTTAAAAAGTGGGGGAAAATTGATCTTTTTCAATTTCTGAGTGTGTCGAATCTATGACCGGGACTCGAAACCGAATTACAAAGGTTGAAACCTTTCTCATTAATGTTTTTGGACATGGGATAATTCCCTTTATGTGTATCGAGTGGCTCGAGGTGTTTCGGGTGCGTCGTGTCCAAAGACGGCTGGTTTTTAAGAAAAAATATAAGGCGCACGGTTTGCGCACGTTTTCCCAAACTGTGCAGCCCAAACCGTGCAGCTTAAATTTGGGAGACAGAGACGTCTGCATGGTTTACCTAAACCATGTGTCCAGCCCGTGCGGGGTTTCGTGG
Organism: Viscum album; assembly: GCA_963277665.1. NCBI lineage: Eukaryota > Viridiplantae > Streptophyta > Magnoliopsida > Santalales > Viscaceae > Viscum > Viscum album. The sequence continues at coordinate 1,333,247,975 of OY728147.1, forward strand.
GTGTCCAGTGGGGGACGAAAGGTTGGCGCGCGGTTTTCCAAACTATGTGGCCCAAGCAGTGCATCGTGCCCTATTTTGGGTTTTTAAAATATTAAAAATGAAATTAAAAAGAAAACCTAAAATCTAATAAACTCTCCCATATCCTCTCAGCAGACCCGCATGAACCCCCTCACTTGGATCTCTCGGCCTCGCGCGCAAGCCCCCTCGGTCGCACCTCCTTCCTCCTCCGTTTTTGGTGATTCCTCCTTCAAATATCTATGGTATGATTCCATCCTCCTCCCTACTTGGTTGATTTTAGGGCTTCCCCTTGACCTATTTTTCATTCAGCCAAACCCTAGGGTTAAGATGGGTTTTTGATTTCGTGTTCGTCTTTGTTTATCTTCTTCTAGGTTGATTTGAAAGGTCTGTTGATACTCCTTTGGGTGAAGTTCGGTGTCTGCCGCCAAAGGCTAGGTAGTTTGCAGTGGTTTCGATCAGCCGGTTTGATTCTGAGGTAAGGGTTTTATACCCGTTTATGGTTTTCATAGGTTCCAATTAGTGTCTTAGGTTGTTAAAGAGTTTCTGGTATGTTTTTCTTAGTGCGTTGGTGGGTTCGGGTTGGTTTCGCTTTGTCAGAGCTTAGGTAGCTCTTAGTTAGAAAGTGTCAAGAGCCGGAGTGGACGGATGGATCCACCTTGAGGTAGGGACCCTCTCCTTACCCTTTAATTTAAATTGAAGCATTTAAAGAGTTTGATACTGCATTGTTTTAGTATTTACATTACGAAAGTTTGGTCGATTAAATGCTTCTTTGAAAACCATGTGAATTGTAAGAATATGAAAAAATGGTTGCTTGGTAACTAAACCAAAGATTTAATAATAAAACCCCTTGATCAGAGGTGCGGGGTCTTCAAGATAAAAGTGGAAAGTATGTTCTTATGGTTTCCTGCTAAACTCTTGTTATGCTTTGGTGAAACTTGAATGAAATGGATTATGGTGGAAAGACCATGCCTTAGGATAATGGAATAAGCATGGATTATGTTAAAGGAATGGTTCTAGTGAATGGGACTTACCTAGGAGGGGTAGTCCATAACACCTCTTTATGCTTTGTAAATCCATAAATGTCCTTGAAATGATATAATATGAATGAAGAATGAATTGGGGGGTTAGAAAATACCATACATGAGCGGGTTTCCTCATGTACCTTATTTAACTGTGTTGAATATGTTAATGTATTGATATGGATATTTAATAGTATTTTCCTTAAGTATAAATGTGATGAGTATGATAAATGACGTGATAATGATACTTGAGATGGTTTTCCTTAGGTATATTTTGTATGAACGTGTTTACATACTTTTTATGTGGTTATGGGATGTATGATTTTTTGTGTTTGTGATATGAATTTCGAATTCTTATGAGGTACTAGCTTATGTAGTATAATATAAACATGGTTTTAATGTGAGTGAGCACATTCTGATGCCACCTAGTGATGTTTTGCGTGTCTGGATGGGCGGCAGTTATACCCAATGCCAGTGCGACAGTACATGTTTGGAAGGGAGGTATTCTTACCCATTTCCAGTTGAATACTAGTGATGTTTTACATGTTTGGATGGGCGGAAGTTATACCCCATTCAAGTGTAAAAGTACATTTCTGGAAGGGAGGCATCCCTACCAATTTCCAGTTGACCTCTGTGGATGATTAAATGTCTGGATTGGATGCAGTTTTTCCCCATGCCAGTATTATGAATGTGACATATGAGAAGCATTTATACCCTATACCAGTTGAATGAATGTGATGGAAGAGAGGCATTCTTACCCCTTTCCAGTTGACCTATAGGGATGAGAGGCATTCTTACCTTGTTCCCGCTATTCTCTATAAGTGTATGGAAGGGAGGAATTTTTACCCCTTGCAAGTTGACCTATAGGAACCAGAGGCATTCCTACCTCGTGCCTACTTATTCTCTTATTAATTGGTGAGAGGCATTCTTACCTCACACCATCTATGGTCTAAATTCATTTATATATATATGTGGTGATATGATCAGGTTACTTTACCGGTATGAGCCGAAGTAGGTATAACCGTCATGTGTCCCTTGGGAACCTGGATGGGTGTTATTTACTTATGTAATTCTGCTTACTTTTTTCTCTATACCTACTCACTATTTAATTATTATACACTATCTAGATTGGGTTAGACACCGGCGGTGCTGGCATACTGAGATTTATATCTCACACCCTACTCGGGATGCCATTGCACTGGGGTACCCAAGTAGACCTTTTTTCTTGCAGGACCTAGGTTGTGTGATGTGTTGTTTGTACCTGAGGAGTTAGGAGTAAAGGACCAATCGGGAGATTTGGATGCTCAGGAGATCGCCCATCTGGCCTTTCTATATTTTCATCATTTCGTTTGTATTGTATTGAATGTGTGTTGTGTTGTTTCATGTTTTCATATTGTATCATTCGTTATCCCTATATTGTGTAAAATGGCTTTGGCCACCTTTTTATAAAATGGTTATCACCTGTCTTTTGCTTCTGCCCTTCAATTGTTTACTGCTTCCGTTTTTTGAATGTCATTTACTCTGTTAATACCGTTGTGTTGCTCTGACATGAGGGTATTGTCTCCCCACTATCACCCCCTGAGACCGTCTCTGTTAGTCGGCAGCCTCTGGCGTACGGGGAGATGCACTTGAGGCCATGTAACCTACTGGTCCGGCCAACAACTTGATGGTGAGTCGGTCCGGGACGCTACAAAGTGGTATAAGAGGTTTTTATTCTTCTAGTTTGTTTTACTATTTAGCGACAATAGACAGGGATAGGAAGGAGATGTAATTTGGTAATAAGTCGTGCTCGGGAGTAGCTAACCCATGTACAGGGAAAATACAAATTCCCTCGAATGAAATTGTTATTTGAATGTTTTTTATTATTACGGTTGATTTGATTTCACCATTGGGTGATGCACATGTTTTTTGTTGATACTGTTGATGCAATTATGGGTTCCATTTCTTATGAATCATATAGGCACTTTGTTGAAAATCACATGCCATGCATTATTCCATGCCATCTAGGATGCATTAGTTGATGCTTGCTGTTGTGATAGGTGTCGTGGTAGTTATTCCATGATTCTCTGATATATCATGTTTCTATGTTACTACTTTCGATAACATCTTGGGTTCAGTTAATATGTAATTGGTTGCTTTGACCAAATTAAATGATTTCAATTATGACGGGAGCCAATTTTCAGTTGTAAGGAGTATGGGCGCCTTATGGCTGGCAAAGGGTAACCCATGTGATTGAATTTTGAGAAAAAGGACTGCTAATGTCAAATTGTAAAATGAGTCTGGTTTTGATTATAGGCATCCAAATGCCAAACTATAATGTTTATATGCGCTTTACAGATTGGTAGGTGGCCACCAGTTTGACTAGATGATTTCTTTGAGCATGTTTAATTCTATAATGTAATTTGTTTCATATAATGGGAACCAAATTTCTACCCATGGATTGTATGGGAACTTCATGAGTTGGAAAACGGTAACCCATAATGAATGTGATGGCAACATGTTTTGCGAAATGCTTATTTGTGTAAATGATGTTCGGTTTTGACCTGATGTGTTTTGGCTGGTTGGGACCCTCGTAGGACTCTTTAACTGTTTGAAAGGAATTTATTATCATAAATTGCCAGAATAAGACGGGATGTCTTGTAGAGACCTGAAGCTTGACGTACATAGACATTACATTACTTTTGCGGAATAGATAGTACATAACAAAAATAGACACACATGGACCGTAATAGTTTATTGTCTTTGGAAACTTGGAACATAATCTTCTAATCATGGGGAAAGATCTTCAACATCTCCCATAAAGATCTTCCCATTTTTGTTTCCTTACCTAAAATCTTTTTTTAATACTGGGGGAAAATAAAACATAAAAAGGGTGAGCTCAAATGCTCAGTAAGGGTAAGCATGGATAAAATAAAACATACCATATACATTTGAACTTAAAAAAACATGAACATTAAAAATCTTGAGCAACGACATAAAACATGGAAGTACATAAGGAATAGATCATAATGGAACATAAATCATGATAAAATAGAATGGGAATAAAACATGTAATTGTGGAATCCATTAAGCACATGTAATGATTTCCATAGTAGCCAAGGCATTGCTGCCAAGACCATCTTAGTGGACAAAGTCCCTTTCTGAATCGAGTTCACTTCTCGTTCCAGTCCTGTAATACTGAACCGGATTAACTTACCGTTCCATCCATGACTATCTCATGAGATATAAATCTTTACCCAATTCATTGGAGGGAGATATAGGTCCCACCCATCTCATAATGAAATCATTCTTACTTGTGCCACAAAATAAGCATACATCATTCATAATAACCCAAAGAATAAAATGGGTTTCATAAACATCATCCCATCATAACATAATCCATATAAAAGAAATGGATATCATTTCATAATAAGAAAACTGAAACCATGTAAATGATAGAGACATTATACTTAAAACATACACATATGAAATAATTTCATTTTAGATGGAAAATGCTTTTGATAAAATACTTGAAATGAATTCTTGAGGAAAATATTCATTCTTCTTTAAAATCATTTTCTTTTCAAAAAATTTCATGCATTTTTAAAAGAAATGGATTTTATTGAAAATAGTCATGAAATATTTTTGATGAAGCTTCATGAAAATCAAGATTTATAAAATCGTAAAAATCCATTCGTGCCATATAAGTTAAAAAAACATTCTTCTTACACTTTTGCCGGAAAAGTCAAAAAGTACCTCGTATGAAAAACGACAAAAGATTCTTTTCATATCCTTTACTAAAAACTCCCCGAAGGGTAAAATTGGATTTAAAAAATTGTAGGTGGATGGAAACAATATTACATATTGAGGGAACATGGATGTAGATGATAAAATACACCCCAGTAAATACCAAAGTATAAACAATCATGGATAAAAATGAGATTGTGATATTTTCCCTTACCTTAGGTCTGATTTGCTTCGTAAGTGTCTGAACCTCCTGTATAATGATTTAACTAATGTTATTGACTTATTACAGAATCATATTCATTGTTATTATATCATATATGGTTTACTTATGACTTTATATTACCCGTTCTTTTGTAAATTCATGTTAAAGTAGCATTTTGGGTAAAATCGTTTCATTTGTCGTTCGTGTTTTAACTTGTAATTATTCATATGATTACATATATAATGATTAATTACATCTAGAATGTAAAACATGACTTATATATATATAATATATCGATCAATGGAAAGAAATACACCGTTCATAGAGACGGTAGGCCCTACGTACACATGAACGTTGTTTTTATTTCCTCATTGAATTGAATGGAATTAATTGGTTGACATACATATATATATATATAAATAAATCTAGTATCATTATTATGTCATATATTTCATGATTACTTATTATATATACTTTATAATCATTTATGAATTGTTAATCATTGAGAATGAATCTCATCGCGTCGTGGAGAGGTTATTCCGTACGTACGCACGAGCGATGATATCGTTCCCATGATCATGGAATTTTATTGGAGTGTATTTATACTATTACAGAATAAATATCACTTTACAATAATAATATATAGTTATTATTTACACCATTATACCCATCCAACTAAGGTGGTGGTGGAAAATAGATTACACCAAAGCGTGGAGACGGTATTCCGTACGTACGCACGCGCGGTGATTTCGTTTTCTGTAAGATGGATAGATGATGAAATAGGGTTGTTTCATACTTATAATAACATATCAGTATATGAGTGATACTGATGTTATTACTTCATAATTAAACAACCTAAGAGTAAGAAGTGTAAGAACAAATAAAGTTGAAATAATCGGTAACAAACATTCCCTCTTCTTTGAAGCGCCTCTTTGAGACCTCCTCTTAGGGTACTAAAATTGGTCTTTGAAGAAGACCAGGACCTCTAGGATGTTTATAGGGAAGTGTGGAAGTGAAATTGGAAGGGGTTGGCCGATCTTGAAGGCTCAAATTGGTGTGAGGAGGAGAGGGAGGAGGTGCCCTTTTATAAGGGATGAGAGGGGCACCTTTGGAAATATAAGAAACATTAGTTTATATTAAAAACCAACCCCACATAAAAACATCCAAAATGACTCATATCAAAATCATAGATGATATAGGGTTGTAATATCATCAACCAATAAAATTTAGTAATGTTATTAATTTAATTTAAACATTATCAACTTGATTTATCCTTATTTAATCAATTTAATTTTATTTGTGGTAATAACATTCTAAATTTTAAATTATAACAAATAATTAGTTATTTGTTGTGAATTACCCATAATTGGATAATTAATAAAATTTATACCAGATAAATTTAATTTTATAATTTTTAAATATTTTTGTGATTTTTAAACAATTTTATAATATGTTATTTTTATAAAATATCAATAGTGTCAATTTTGACACTATTCATTTATTTGAATTTAAATAAAATATATACATAATATATGTTCTAAATAAAAGCATTAATAGATTCATAAAATGTAATATGTATCTATAAAATTAGTTTATCACATTAAATAGTTCATACAGTATTTATTTTATTATTTTTAATACCATTTATTTGGTTTATCTCTTAATAAAATAAACACTAAAACATTTTTGTATAATTATTTAATATAATTATTTATTGTATAAAAATTAAAAAAACTACTATGATGAAGATAAATCTATTACCTTTCATAATTATACTTTTACTAGAATTTATCATCTAAAAATCACAATATTTAAATTGTTATATTTAATAAATTATGGAGGTGACAACTTTGGCATCACTTAAAATAAAATAATATAAGTGTCATAATTGCTTTTATAAGGCTACAAATGGTAAAATATTAGACCATTGGATGATTATGGTTTACATTTACCTGACCAATAAGTTTTGGTCTGGGTTTTGTGAATTTTATGGTCACTATTAGTTTAATAAAAACTATATTCTTTTTTTTCACTAGATAAACAATTTCTGCATCACTATTGTGTCATAATTAATGATAATTATTTAATCCCTAAAAATTATAAATAAATTTATATGATGTAGATAATTTTATTACATTTCTGGAGACTACTCATGTTTGAAATTTCATTAAGTTTATCACTAAACTAAAATTATTATACTTATAAGATTTAAGAGAGTGACATGTTGTCACTTTCTTTGGTTTTAATAATAATTAAATTATTTTCATGGACAAAAGTCCATTAAATGAATATAATCGGACCCTTAGGTGATATGAGTCTACTTTTAGTCATACAATATAATTTTTTCATGTGTTATGGTAATTTTATAATATTATATTTACCCTTAATTAGTTGATTTACCTTTAACTATGGTAAATAAAATTTACTGTAGTTACTATTCACAATTTCCAAAAATAAAAAGTAGCCTATTAACATAATTTGGACCCACTTATTCCAAATATGGAATCCATTTTTCGAAATTCAATACACAAAAGTTAAAAAAATTAAATTAAAATTAATCCCGTTGTCGAAAGAAAATGGGTTTTTGTTTAAAACATTGCAAAAGAATGAATTGATTTAACCTACGAATTCAAGGTAAAATCAATGATAATGACATACATTATATTAAATGGTAAAGATATATTCTATTTATACTTTAAAACCATTCAATAATATAATTTAACCATATAAATTATTACGATGAAAAAAGTTGTTTTTAATTAAAATATATCGTGTTTTTACTATTCATTAAAATATGAAAGTAATCAGAAAAATATCAGAACTTTATCCAATGTAAATTTTTATATCCTGATTCAAAATGAGAAGTTTATTTTGTAAAATTGATCTTATAAACATGTCAAAAACTATATTTAATGTTGGTGCGCCATAAAAAGGTGGCAAAATGCATTTTTTTAAAATCCTTATTTTACCCGAAAAAAATTATTTTGTTCACATACCATGTTCTAGAAAATGTGTAAGATGAAATAATACTGTTATAAAATTCATAATTTAGTTAATAATATTCATAAATTCTAGTTTGTAATAATATTATAACCATATATAATTGTTTAGTGAAACCTGATATTGCGTACAACACACGCTATCGAGGAAAGTCGTGATTACGTGTAATGCACGCCAAGTCAGGGTTGCTTGCTGTGAAAGAATCCTTCGTTGTTTCGTATAATAGAATCCAACCATATTTCATTTATACATTGAATATATATATACACACACACTCAATGTTGCGTAGAATGACTATTATAAAACGAACATGAAATTGTGTGTAACACAATCTAAGAATAGTGTTGTGTATACTTCAAGATAATACAGTGTGGTATATAGCACAAGATAATCTTGTTGTAGCATAAAACACATGACATCAAATAAATTAAAAGGAATACTTATCATAAAATATCGGGTTGTTACATTCTACCCCCATTAAAATGAATTTCTCCCTCGAAATTCGTCGGGGTTATAAATGGTTTACTACACAGAAGTTTTTTTAATAGAAACCCACATCGTAAAAAGGAATACCTAAACATGGATTTAAAAACTAAATTACGAAATGTAACGATTACCCAAATTAACTCATCACTGGGTTTCCACGTAAGAGAACATAGGTGAAAATATGGATATGGAAGAAAAATATAACCATCAAGTTCTGATGGACAGTGGTAGAGGACATGGATATGAAAAATCCAACAATCACAAACCCAAAAATTTGTGATGATCTAAGGTACCATCTGATTCATCGGATATAAGAGCACTAGGATAACATTTTTGGTTTTCAATATCATTTCCCTAAAGTTGAAAATTTTGAATTAGAAGAAATACTTGCTTGATTTTGGTACAATCTCACGGTTGTTCGTGCGTTGAACAATTTCCACTTCATCTCTTAATAAATTGAAGTTAATTTGTTATTCGTGAAGTGTTAACAGATCATGTGATAGAATGATGGGTCATTCCATCTGTTTCAGACAAAAGGATTTCAAAAGTTATCAAGTATACATAATTCCATATATGGTGAGATTAATCATATATGGTTCCTAAAATGGACTTATACTTCATATATCGTACTTCATAATATAATAAAACTAGTTTCTACTAAATTGAGACTTCTTGTAGGCCAGTGGTAAGAGATAAAGGCCAGTCGTACTTCGGTTGTGGGTTCGATTCCCACAGCCTTATCCGACGTGATGGGCTGTCGCCCGTCCTGCAAGTTTTCCTTTTTCTAAAACTACATTTTAAATAATATCGGAAAAAAATATCTAGCCTTAAACAATAATAACTTATGTTCAACATAATTCATTCCAATATTTAGGCTTATCCAAAATACATATGTCCAATCTCATAGTATAAATAAAATGATTACTTGAAATGACATCAACCAAGCATGTGAATACCGTCATTTATCCCCCATATATCTTGTTGGTCACATTCTAATCATGTGAATACCTTAATCATGTATTCTCTTGAAAAATTAATACCCATTGAACCTTAGTGAAAACATGAATGCTGTCAATAGTTAACTCTTTCCACATTCCAAAATCAAAAAAATTATATATACTCAAACCATGATATGACCTTCTCCTTATATCAGTCATGAGCTTATGAATACTATCAAAAATATAATTTTCTCTTGATCCCTTAATTATGCGCATATCATCTACATTCAAAAAATATCTAAATAACCATTCATGGTCACTGGTACCATTCATCATATACATTCAAAACATAAGGAAAGAAAACAGTGTAACAATCCTTATATTACTCTTTATTCAATAGTACCATGAGATTACTTATACAACATTACACTTGATAAACATGTAATAATTCCACTACCTTCTTAAACCATTGACCGAGCTTCAACAATTCTTTCATCTCACATATCATTTGTAGTCTCTTCATCATCATCAACATAAATATTACCCATACGACCATACTGATTCTCTTCATGAGACTTTCCATTAGGGAATTGGTTTTCATAATGCCCGTACATTCCACATTTAAAACATTTAACCATTGTTGTTGTCGTAGCAATACCATTATCCTTGTCCACGGTGTTAAATGAACCTTTTCCGTTGCACTTACTGGATTTGTGTCATTATTTTCCACACCCAAAGCATCTTCCAGCTCCTTTGAAACATTCTCCTTGATGCCTCTTCCGACATGATTTACATAGGGGAAATTGAACTTTCTTTCCTCTATGATCATTATGATACTCCATATTTCTCTTATTAGCCGAGTCAGGAAACTTACCGAATTTGAGGTTTCTGATCATATTATGAGATTTCTGATTCGGCATAATAATGTTGTTTGGACTTCCAAATCCCGTTTCATTGGGTTTCTCAAGAATAATATAATTCCATTGTCCGTCATATCCTCCATTATAGTGAATCTTATTGTTTCCAGCCATTTTCTAAAACCCAAAAAGAATAGTGTGAGAGGAAAAGACCATTCTAGGGAAAAAACATAGTAAGGGTGGAGTACCATCAATATCTTAACATCATAGGTTAAATTATATGATCGTTACTGTTGTTTTAGGACTATATCCTATATGTATACTTATCCTTAGGGACATCTCTATACATCAATTAGAAATATCTCTAGGGATCTCACTAACGTTTTCGAATCCTAGTTTCCAAAGGTTAACTAAACCTTTCCTCTAATACCAACTCTAGAGACCTGAAGCTTGACGTACATAGAAATTACATTAATTTTGCAGAATACTTAGTACATAACAAAAAACAGACACACACGGACCGTAATAGTTTAGTGTCTTTGGTAACTAGGAACGTAATCTTCTAATCGTGGTGAAAGATCTCCAACATCTCCCATAAAGATCTTCCAATTTTTGATTCCTTACCTAAAATCATTCTTTTAATCCTGGTTGAAAATAAAACATAAAAAGGGTGAGCTCAAATGCTCAATAAGGGTAAGCATGGATAAAATAAAACATACCATATACATTTTAACATAAAAAAACATGAACATTAAAAATCTTGAGCAACAACATAAAACATGGAAGTACATAAGGCATAGATCATAATGGAACATAAATCATGATAAAATAGAATGGGAATAAAACATGTAATTGTGGCATCCATTAAGAACATGTAATTATTTCCATAGTATCCAAGGCATTGCTGCCAAGACCATCTTAGTAGAAAATGTCCCTTTTTGAATCGAGTTCACTCCTCGTTCCAGTCCTGTAATACTGAACCAGATTAACTTACCATTCCATCTATGTCTATCTCATGAGATATAAATCTTTACCCAATTCATTGGAGGTATATATAGGTCCCACCCATCTCATAATGAAATCATTCTTACATGTTCCACAAAATAAACATACATCATTCATAATAACCCAACTAATAAAATGGGTTTCATAAACATCATCCCATCATAACATAATCCATATAAAAGAAATGGATATCATTTCATAATAAGAAAAGTTAAACCATTTAAATCATAAATACATTATACTTAAAACATAAACATATGATATAATTTTATTTTAGATGGAAAATGATTTTGATAAAACACTTGAAATGAATTCTTGAGGAAAATATTCTTTCTTCTTTAAAATCATTTTCTTTTCAAAAAATGTCATACATTTTTAAAAGAAAAAGATTTTCTTGAAAATAGTCATGAAATATTTTTGAGGAAGCTTCATGAAAATCAAGATTTATAAAATCATAAAAATCCGTTCATGCCGTATAAGTTAAAAAAAACATTCCTCTCGTACATTTTCCCGAAAAGTAAAAAAATACCGCGTACAAAAAAGGACAAAAGATTCCTTTCATATCCTTTAGTAAAAACTCACCTAAGGGTAAATTTGGATTTAAACAATTGTATGTGGATGGAAAAAATATTACATATTGAGGGAACATGGATGTGGATAATAAAATAAACCCCAATAAATACCAATGTATAAACAATCTCATATAAAAATGAGATTGTGATATTTTCCCTTACCTTAGGTCCGATTATCTTCGTAAGTGTCCGAACCTACTGTATAATAATTTAAATAATGTTATTGAATTATTAAAGAATCATATTAATTGTTATTATATAATATATGGTTCACTTATGACTTTATATTACCCGTTCTTTTGTAAATTCAAGATAAAGTAGCGTTTTGGGTAAAATCGTTTCATTTGTCGTTCGTGTTTTAACTTGTAATTATTCATATGATTACATAGATCATGATTACTTATGTCCAGAATGTAAAACATGACTTATATATAATATATATTCATAATATACATATATATAATAGATCGATCAATGGAATGAAATACACCATTCATGGAGACGGTAGGCCGTACGTACGCATGAACGTTGTTTTCGTTTCCACATTAAATTGAATGGAATTAATTGGATGACATAAATATATATATATATACATAAATCCAGTATCATTATTATGTCATATATTTCATGATTACTTATTATATATAATTTATAATAAATTATGAATGGTTAATCATTGAGAATGAATCTCATCGCATCGTGGAGAGGGTATTCCGTACGTACGCAGGAGCGATGATATCGTTCCCATGATCGTGGAATTTTGTTGGAGTGTATGTATAATATTACAGAATCAATATAACTTTACAATAATCATATATATTTATTATTTACACCATTATACCCATCCAAGTAAGGTGGTGGTGGAAAATAGATTACACCATGGCGTGGAGACGGTATTCCGTACGTATGCACACGTGGTGATTTCGTTTTCCGTAGGATGGATAGATGGTGAAATAAGGTTGTCTCATACTTATAATAACATATCATTATATGAGTGTTATTGATGTTATTAATTCATAATGAAACAACCTAAGAAGAAGAAGATTAAGAAGAAATAACGAAGAAAGAATCGGTAACGGACATTACCTCTTCTTTGAAGCGCCTCTTTGAGACCTCCTCTTAGGGCACTAAAATTGGTCATTGAAGATTTCCAGGACCCCTGGGATGTTTCTAAGGAAGTGGGGAAGGGAAATGGGAAGGGTTTTTCCATTTATGAAGGCTCAAATTGGTGTGAGGAGGATAGGGAGGAGGTGCCCTTTTATAAGGGAGGAGAGGGGCACCATTGGAAATATAAGATATATTAGTTTATATTAAAAAACAACCCCACTTAAATACTTAAAAATTGACTCATATACTAAGATTAGATGAAATATCATTGTAATATCATAAACCAATAAAATTTAGACATGTTAGGTATTTATTTTAAAAATTATGAACTTGATTTATCTTTATTTAATCAATTTAAATTTATTTGTGGTAATAACATTCTAAATTTTAAATTATAACATATAATTACTTATTTGTTGTGAAATTTCCATAATTGGATACTTAATAACATTTTAGACCATATAAATTTAAATTAATAATTTTAAAATATATTTGTGATTTTTAAACAATTTTATAATATGTTATATTTATAAAATAACAATAGTGTCAATTTTTACACTATTCATTTATTTGAATTTAAATAAAATATATACAGAAGATATGTTCAAACTGAAAGCTTTAATTGATTCATAAAATGTGATATGTATCTAAAAAAGTATTTTAGAACATTAAATAGTTCATATAATATTTATTTTATTATTTTTAAAACCATTTATTTGGTTTATCTCTTAATAAAATAAATACTACAACATTTTCGTATAATTTATTAATATACTAATGTTTTTCATAAAAATTAAAAATAAAATTCTATGGTGAAGATAAATATATTACCTTTAATAATAATAATTTTACTCGAATTTAGCATCTTAAAATAACAATATTTAAATTGATATATATAATAAATTATGATGGTGACAACTTTGGCATCATTAAAAATAAAATAATATAAGTGTCATAATAGATTTTTTAAGGCTCCAAATGGTCAAATATTCGGCCATTTGATGATTAAGGTTTACATTTACATTACCAATAAGTTTTGGTCAGGGTTTTGTGCATTTTATTGTCACTATTAGTTTAATAAAAACTATATTCTTGATTTTTCACTAGATAAACAATTTTTGCATCACTATTGTGTCATAATTAATGATAATAATTTAATCCCTAAAAATAATAAATAAATTCATATGATGTAGATAATTTTATTAGATATCTGGAGACTACTCATGTTAGAAATTTCATGAATTTTATCACTAAATTAAAATTATTATACTTATAATATTTAAGAGAGTGACATGTTGTCACTTTATTTGGTTTTAATAATAATTAAATTATTTTCATTGAAAAAAGTCCATTAAATGAATCTAATCCGACCCTTAGGTGATATGGGTCGCTTTTTAGTCATTCAATAGAATTTTGGCATGTGTTATGGTAATTTTATAATATTATATTTACCCTTAATTACCCGATTTACCTTTAACTATGGTAAATAAAATTTAACGTAGTTACTATTCATAATTTCCAAAAATAAAAAGTAGCCTATTAACATAATTTGGACCCACTGATTCCAAATATGGAATCAATTTTTCGAAATTCAATACAAAAAAGATGCAGAAATTATATTAAAATTAATCCTGTTGGCGAAAGAAAATGAATTTTTGTTTAAAACATTGCAAAAGATTGAATTGATTTAACCTACGAATTCAAGGTAAAATAAATGATAATGACATACATTATTTTAAATGGTAAAAATATATTCTATTTATACTTTAAAACCATTCAATATTATAATTTAACCATATAAATTATTACGATGAAAAAAATTGTTTTTAATTAAAATATATTGTGTTTTTACTATTCATTAAAATATGAAAGTTATCAGAAAAATATCAAAACATTATCCAATGTAAATTTTTATATCCTGATTCTAAATAAGAATTTTATTTGGTAAAATTGAATTTATAAACATTTCAAGAACAAGATTTAATGTGGGTTCCCCATCAAAAGGCAGCAAAATGCATTTTTTAAAAAATATTTATTTTACCCGAAAAAATTATGTTGTTCACATACCATGTTCTAGAAAATGTGTAAGATGAAATAATAATGTTATAAAATTCAAAATTTAGTTAATAATATTGATAAATTCTAGTTATTAAAAATATTATAACCATGTATCATTGTTTAGTGAAACCTGATATTGCATACAACACACGCTATCGAGGAAAGTCGCGATTGCTTGTAATGAAAGACAAGTCAGGGTTGCGTGTTGTGAAAGAATCCTTCATTGTTTCGTATAACAGAATCCAACCATATTTCATTTATACAGTGAATATAAATATATATATATATATATACACTCAATGTTGCGTAGAATGACAATTATAAAACGAATTTGAAATTCTGTGTAACACAATCTAAGAATAGTGTTGTGTATACTTCAAGCTAATACATTGTGGTGTATAGCACAAGATAATCTTGTTGTAGCATAAAACACATGACATCAAATAAATTAAAAAGAATACTTATCATAAAATATCGGGTTGTTACATGTCTGATAAAGGTTCAATGGTCAGAAAGAGAGTTTGTTGAGACCTGCCTGTTTTTCTTTGAGCTGTTTGTTAAAAATGATCATCTGCCTAGTAATTTTTTTTGAAAGGTTATTTGAAGTTTGGATTTGAGTCTTTTAAATTGATTAAAATAATGACTGTGATTAAATAGAAAGGTCTTGGAAAAGGAACCCGTAGTGTTGTCCTCTGTTGAAACATCGTGTGAGGGTAAGTTAAGTCTTTCTTGCGAGTGCCTTGAGACAGAACCGTAGGTTTTTACCATGGGTGTTTATTTTCTTTTGGAAAATTACTTGAATGTTAGGGTTGATCCTGATGACTTCTGTTGGGCATGAATAAGTTCTTGGGTCGATGCTTGTTTTACATGAGGGGCTCGCCTGTGGTAAGTTGAACCCTTAGTGTTTCAGTGTCTTGCTTGTGCGGTGAGCTTTCAGACATTTGGTATTGTTCGGGTGTCGTTTTCCCCTTGTAGGACTTTCAGTTTCCAATGACGCACTTGTTTGGATGGATGGTCATGCTTCTTTTGATCTTTTCATGGGATTGAGCATCGGGTAATGCTCTGTAGACATGCCTTGGGCATGGTTAGTTGCTTATGGGTTGTTTTAACTTCTCTTATTCGTGGTAATGGACAACTGGGTATGTTGTCGGCTTTGTAAATGGTCATATAGGGAAAAATGACATTCGTCTAAATCTCTTATGCCACTGTGTATGGTCTTGGGTCATCTCCATGTTAGAGTGACCTGCGAGTTTGAGAATCAAGCTGTCCCAATGCTCAGGATGATTTTCCGAAGACTCGGGTGGTGGACATGCTGGTCTTGTTGCATTGCTTTTCTTATGTGTTTCGACTTTGTTATTGTGGCTCAGAGGAGCAACCCACATCTATTTAATCATTATGAACTAGTTCACTTATGATCAGCTGATCTTTTCTTCTTCCAATGACACTGGCACTTCCAAGGTGGGAATTTTCATGCCAGTTTAGTGATGTGTGTTCTTTCAGTTAGAAGGAAAACACCAAGAAGGACGATTTGGGAATGGTTGGGTTTGTTTGAATGCTTTTAGGGATTGCAGGTGTCATTATTCTTCAACACTTGCTCGGCAGCCCGGCTTTGATCTGGTTGGTGGTGTATGCAACCCCTTTTAAGAAACATCGTTGGTCATGGAGGACTTTGATGGTAAGTCGTGAACGATCAGAGAATGCCTTGATCTGGAAAAAGGCATTGTGATCGGTTTGAGATCTCTATGTGTCAGCAGGTGAAGCTGAGGCTTTTCTTTATAGTCGAGCAGTGGTGGTTTGACCTTTCTTCCTTTCTAGTTTTCGGGATAGGATAATTGGAATCCGTCTAATTCCTCTTATTTTACTCTACTACGCGACTAGTATGTCCCCTATCTTTCTTTCATCCTGGGTGTGCTAAGAGAGCGTCAGTCTTATGCCACTCTAAAGCTTTAAAATATTATGAGATATTTCAGTTATTCTATTTTGGGGATGCATGTGGGATGCGTGGACTCTTTCAGGGCTTGATCTTAGAGACTTCACTAGAATTCGGGTATGGGCTTCAGTGAATCTTCTCATGGTAAGTGTGAGATGCCTTGAGAGAAGGCATCGTTGTTCAGCTTTTAATACATCGGCTGTATAAGCAGGGCATCTTCGTGAATATTCAGCCGAAGTTTCTTGACTCTTTTTCACTTTGGTTTTGAGGTCAATGGGGAATCGACCATTTGATCGTTTCAAAATCACGCTAGGTGCATCTTTGGAATGCTTGGAGCATGCTTTTGAAATTAAATTCAAAAGGGGGAGTGGTAGTTTGGTTTTGACCACTTACCATTAAAAATATAAGGTGGGAAGTACCTTTGATTCATTACTTGAAGAGACCACAATTTGATCATGTCTTTGAGTTGACGAGATCGGGTGAGAGCCTTCATTGTGTTTTGGTTGGAAAACGAGCGTTGGCTCGGGTGTTGATGGCTTAAGTGCCGCATGCTTAACTGGATGTTCGTTGGTGAGTGGGATGTTGGAGATGTAACGCGGTAGCTGGAACGGAGAATCACGACCCTTGTAGGTCGGGTGAGGTTCATTGTTCCTGAAGGATTCTCAGGGACAAGAAGTTCTAAGGTGGGAAGTTTGTAATGACCCGCATTTTGAACCAATTTAAAAAGTGGGGGGAAATTCAACTTTTTAAATTTCTGAGTGTGTCGAATCTAAGACCGGGATTTGGAATCGAATTCTGAAGTGTGAAACCTTTCTCTTTAATGTTTTTGGAGATGGTCGAATGCCCGTTAATTGTTCCGAGTGGCTCGAGGTATTTCGGGTGCGTCGTTCCTGAAGACGGCTTGTTTTTAAGCGACAACAGAAGGCGCATGGTTGGTGCATGGTTTTCCAAACTGTGTTGTCCAAATCATGTGGCTTAAATCATGGAGACAGAGGAGTCTACACGGCCTGTGCATGGTTTCCCTAAACCGTGTGGGCAGCCCATGTGGGGTGTCTTTGGTGTCCTGTGGGGGGCACACTGTTGGCACACGGTTTGCCAAACCATGTGGCCCAAGCCATGTGTCGTGCCCTGTTTTGGGTTTTTAAAATATTTAAAATGAAATTATAAAGAAAACCTAAAATCTAACAAAATCTCCCCTCTCCTCTCGGCAGACCCACACAAACCCCCTACTTTAGATCTGTCGGCCTCGCCTGCAAGCCCCCTCGGCTGCACCTCTTTCCTCCTCCATTCCTGGAGATTCCTCCTTCGAATATTCATGGTAATCCTCCTTCCTCCTCCTTAATTGGCCGATTTTATGTCATCCCCTTGCCCTATTTTTCTTTTGGCCAAACCCTAGGGTTAGAATGGGTTTTTTATTTCACTTTATTTATTGTTTCTCTTGTTCTAGGTTGATGTGGAAGGTCCATTTGGACTCTTTTGGGTGAGATTCGGTGCCCGCTGCCAAAGGCGAGGCGGTTTGCGGTGGTTTCGATCCGCCGGTTTGCTTCCAATGTAAGGATTTTACCAGTTTTTGGTTTTCGTAGCTTCCAATTAGTGTCATAGGTTATTAAAGAGTTCATGGTATGTTTTTCTTAGTACATTTGTGGGTTCGGGTTGGTTTTGCTTTGCCGAATCTTAGGCAGCTCTTAGTTAGAATACGTCAAGAGTTGGAGTGGTAGAATGGTTCCACCTTGAGGTAGGGTCCCTCTCCTTGCCCTTTAATTTAAGGTGAAACATTTAACGAGTTTAATACTACATTGTTTTATTATTTAAATTATGCAAGTTTGGTCAATTAAATTCTTCTGTGCAAATCATGTGAATTGCAGGAATACGATAAAATGTTTTCTTGGTCACTAAACCAACGATTTAATAATAAAACCATTCGATCATAGGTGCATTGTCTTCAAGATAAAAGTAGGAAGAATATTCTTATGCTTTCCTGCTAAACTCATGTTATTCTATGGTGAAACTTGAATGAAAAGGATTATAGTGGTAAGACCATGCCTTAGGATAATGAAATAAGCACGTCTTATGTAATGGAATGGTTCTAGTGAATGGGAATTACCTAGGAGGGGTAGTCCATAGCACCTCTTTTTGATTTTCAAATATCTAAATGTCCTGAAATGATATAAGAGGAATGAAGAATGAATTGGGGGTTACCCAATACCGTACATGAGTGGGTTGCCTCATGTACCTTATATAAATGTGATGAATATGTTAATGTCTTGATATGGATACTTAAGAGGATTTTTCTTAAGTATAAATGTTACGAGTATGATAAATGATGTGAAATTGATACTTGAGATGGTTTTCCTTAGATATATATTGTATGAACGTGTTTACAACCTTTTACATTGTTATGGGTTGTATGATTTTTTGGGTTTGTGATATGAATTTTGAATGCTTATGAGGTACTGCCATAAGTAGTATAATATAAACATGGTTGTAATGTGAGTCTGCACATGCTGATGCCACCTAGTGATGCTTTGCATGTCTTGATGGGAGGAAGTTATACCCCATGCCAGTGTGATAGTACATGTCTGTAAGGGAGGCATTCTAACCCCTGGACAGTTGACTAATAGTGATGTTTTATGTGTTTGGATGGGAGGTAGTTATACCCCACGCCAGTGTGACAGTACATGTCTGGAAGGGAGGCATTCTTACCCATTTCCAGTTAACCTCTCTGGATGATTACATGTCTGGATTGGAGGAAGTTATACCCCATTCCAATATTATGAATGTGATAGATGGGAAGTAGTTATACCCCATACCGGTTGAATGAATGTGATGGAAGTGAGCAATTCTTACCCCTTCCCAGTTCATCTATTGAGACGATAGGCATTTTTACCTCATGCCCGCTATTCTCTATAAGTGTATAGAAGGGAGGTATTCTTACCCCTTTCCAGTTGACCTATAGGGACGAGAGGAGGTCTTACCTCATGCCCGCTAATTCCATTATTAATCAGTGGGAGGCATTCTTACCCCATGCCATATATGATCTAAATTCATTTATATATATATTCCATTCATGATCATGTTACTTTACCGGCACGATCCGAAGTAGGTCTAAACGTCTGGTGACCCTTGGGAACCTGGATGGGTGTTATTTACTTATGTAATTATGCTTACTTATTTTTCTATACCTGCTCACTATTTAATTATTATACACTGTTTGGATTGGGTTAGACACCGGTGGTGCCGGCCTACGGAGATTTATATCTCACACCCTACTCGGGCCACAATTTGCACTGGGGTACCCGAGTAGACCTTCTTTCTTGCAGGACCTAGGTTGTGTGATGTGTTGTTTGTACCTGAGAAGTTAGGAGAAAAGGACCAAGAGGGAGCTTGCGATCCTCAGGAGATTGCCCGTCGGGCCTTGCTGTCTTTTCATCATTTCTTTTTTATTGTATTGAAAGTGTGCTGTGTTGTTTCCTATTTCCATATTGTATCATTCATCACCCCTGTATCATGTAAACTGGCTTTTTCCACCATTTTATAAAATAGTTATCACCCGTCTTTTGCTTCTACCATTCAATTATTTAATGCTTATATTATTGAATGTAATTTACTCTGATATTACCGCTGTGTTACTCTGACATGAGGGTATAGTCTCCCCACTATCACCTTCTGAGACCAACATTACTAGTCGGCAGCCTCTGGCATACAGGTAGACGCACTTGAGGCCATGTAACCTACCGTTCCAGCCACCGGTTCGATGGTGAGCCGGACCGAGACGTTACAAGGTAAACATTCAAGGATTTCATGAATAAAATGCATGGGAATACGGTCTTTCTAATTCAAGAGGTTAAGCCTCCTATAATCAATTAATTCCCTATACTTGTTGGGAAATCTACAAGGAACCAACTTTATGAATTCATTTTTGACAACTGTGAATACACCCCTTTTAGGTACGATTTGAATTGTACTTACCCATCGACTATTAGAAATGGGTTACATCATACCCGCATCTAATAAGGTATTAAAATATTTCTTAACCACTTCAAGAAGGGTAGGACTTAATCACCCTTGAAATTTTCTAATATGTTTGCGAATGTCCTCTAGAATAATCCCATGCATGCACACTAATGGAATAATACCCAACAGACCATCTAAAGACAAGCCTATGGCCTTCCTATTCTTTCTAAGGACCTCTAAGAGTTGATTTTTTTTCCACTAGACATCAAAATAGAAATTATATTATTATATTGTTGATTTCCTCTAAATAGTCATATTTCATTTTTTAGGAAAATCTTTTAGTTGAAGAGTGGTTGGGATATCATCATTGGATAAATAAGATTTTATGGGTTCTTTAAGTTCATTTTCAGGTATTAGAACTTCCAAAAAAAAGGAATATTTAAAAATGCATAGACTATATTTTCATTCATTTTCTTGCAAAAAATATTTGTCAACCTCAAACTAATTTTCATATTCAAGTTCACTAAATGAGGTGACATTTGAATGACATTTTGAGAAGAATTTGAGTCAATATCATCAGAATCTAAACTAGTTTCATCCCTAAAATCAAATTTTTTTTGTAGTAGACCATGATTCAAAAGATTTAGAAAAATCCTAATCATTTTTAGTATCACTATTAGAAAAAACATAATTCCTAACATCATTAGAAAGTCCAAAAGAGTGAACAATTTTCAAAAGTATACATTCACATTCAAATTCATCATTATAGTAGTTTTATAAATTTTTAGATTCAAAATATTCTTCAACATAAAAGGGTCAATTTTCAAGATAATGTTAATTTTCAAAAGAATCCATAGGTTGGTTATTTTGAATATAATCCGCAAACATCTATGTAGAAAAAAGTCAATCATGTTAAATTGTTGTGCACAATGGTCTTCCACTGGGTGTCTTATTGATACAAAAAAATTTAAATTAACAATATTACCTCCATGATCTGAAGATAATGTACCTTTATGAGAATTTATAATTTCCTTAGTAATTTTCAAGAATTTCCACCGTAAAATTAATGGTGCATGTGAACTGAAACGACAATCATCCATTCCTAACACATAAAAATCAGCTGGGAAAACTAAATCATTTTCCCTTACCAACATATCCTAAACAACTCATACTTGATTATCTAATATTCGAAAAGTTAGATGAATTAAAATTATAAATTAGATGATCTCTCTAACCCACATAGATGAAAATATATAATAAATCATAACATTTATGAAGGCCCCCAAATCAATCTTTGCATCTTCAAACTGATGATTTCCAATGATACATGGGATAAAAAATGTACCTGGATCCTTGAATTTAATAGGGAGAGGGTGTTGAATCACAGAAGAAACATTTATCCCAAATTAAATTTTTCACCCACCTTGAACATCCTTTTCTGATTACACATCTTCTTATGGATTTTTTAGAATTAGGGATCCATTTTACAAAATCTAACAAAGGGATATTAACATGAAATTTCGTAAAAGTTTTAAGTACTTACTTGTCCAATTTGGATTTTATATTGTTCTTAATAGGGGGGGTTCATAAAGGATAAGTTGGAAGATCCCTATATATTTTCAGATCATCAACCACATTATTTTTTCATTTATAACATACCATTTTATTTCTAAAATCCCTATATGTTCTTTCAAGTTGGATTTATCTCTTATTATTTGACTTTTAATGTTCAACTTGTTTATGGATATAATGTTATTTATTATTTTTAATAGGTTCTTTAACTACTTGACTAGGTGGTAAAACAATTTCAGTTGGTGGTTTAACAACATCAACAAGTGGTTTAAACACTTACTCATGTAATTTGAAATTAATTTCAAAAGTTAGAATGTTTTTTAGGTTCTTGTTAAATTTTTTCATCTTGAGGATAATTTATCTCTGTTCTACTCTTTAAAACTATTTCAAATACATTCTCTCTTCCTCTAAGATTCACTCTATATTGTGATGGAAAATTACCACTTATTTTATTCTTTAAACCATTGATTTTTGTTTCCATTTAACCCATTTGTGTAACCTTGTTTTGTATAAATACATATTGTTATTTTGAAATATCTTGTCACTTTTTTACCATCTATTTATGGTGTGAAAAATATCTTTGATTTCTTTGATGTTTATAATTCACTCAATTCTAGAAATTTGTTAATTTTCTACCATATCGGTTTCCATATTAGGTTTTATTATACCTAGGATTTTGATCAAAATATTGGGGATAGAAATTCCCATTCAGTTGTTCATTTGTCCTAAAACTTTTGTTATGTTGGTTATTCCACCCTTGGTTGAAATTCTAATTTAACAAAAATTTCCTTAGTTGAATGTTTTGATTGGGGAACTAGTTGTATCGATTGATATAGAATAATTTTATAAGAAATATTCCATTGATAGATTTAAAATATTCATATAGTTGTGTAAATTGATCACTAGACTTATTTTTGAAGGTATTGGTTAATTCTCTCAATGATCCGAAAAAAAGACACGGAAAACACTCCTCATACTCATAATTCTTCAATAAAGTATTGATAAATTTAATTATCATGAATTGAATTCGATCTACAACTTGGATCAAATTAATGATCTGCATTCTGAGTTTATCATACTCAAATTAGAAATGTTTCATACTTAGAATGGAAGAAAAATGAATAAGAAAATTAAAGAACAAAAAACCATCAATAATAAATCAAATTTTTAAATTCCAAATATCTATAGATAATTACAATAGTGAAATTTAATTAAATTGAAAATTTAGAAATAATTCTCTTTATGAATAAAATATATTCATCTATTGTAAATTTAGTCAGAAATCTCTAAGTAGTATAAGTACACTACGTTCTTTATCTTCATTGACTTTTGGAGTTGCAACAGATTCCTATAATATCTCCTGGTTCTGCTCCCATTTTCTCTTCATTAGATGTGTCTGAATTTATTTGTATGTGTTTTTTCTCATATATGAATTAATCTCTCAAAAATAATTATGGAATCCTCCTTTTGGAATATTTTTTTCATAATATTTATTTTCTTTCAATCATTTATTTCACCACTATCAACCATAAACTTAGTCATAGTCTTAACCTCAGTAGCTTCCACATGAAAAATTTTAATTTGCATCGTCACCTAAATGTGACATAATCATAAAACCTCTGGATGAATCCCCCGCGTGAAACAACTAAAACTATAAAAAACTACCCCTGGTCCATGAATATAAAGATCAACAACTTTTATGCACCATGTACTCTTATTCAGACTACTTTAACTCTTGAAGATAACACTGTATTTTCTTTTTCATTTTTTTAATTGGTGATTCGGTAAAAACCTATTCAATGGTCCTGGTTTCTTCATGAACAAAACATTCAAGCACATTCCTATCAAAGGTGAAATCTCTAAGCTTAGTTCAGATAGATAATAGGAAAACATATTCAAAGGGGAATTTCACTAAGCAAATAATGTATATCTCCTTGTTTTATTGATTTCACAACACATGGGAAATACAATACCACTTCAAACATCAATATAGATTTTTCAAGTTATTAAATTAATCATCCTCAACCTATGGACTCAGTTAACCCATTTTTGTACAGTTTCCCATACAGATCCTTCTTCAAATTACATGCATAACCTTCATTTTTTCCAATCATTAAACTATATGTCTGTTAAATATAAACTTCATCATCATGTTCTACATTTAGAAAACAGGACTTTACATCTATTTGAAAATTTTCATAAATTCATTGTGGAATGATATTAAAAAAATTATGATAGTTTTTGATCTTTCCACTGGAGTAAAAGTATCATCAAAATCAATGCCTTTAATTTGTGAGAAGGCTTTTCAAACCAGTTATGCCTTATTTCTTATCACATCACCATATTCATTCAAATTATATTGTAACACCCAATTTGTACCAATAATAATTGTATTATTTTGTTTGGATATAATTTCTCATGTATCATTCTTACCAATCATATACATCTCTTCATTCATATCATCAATAGAAACTTGACGCTCAAAATATTCATTAACGTCTTTTGTATTAATTTTTGAATATAAATAAGTATACAAAACTAACATTGATGTTCTTATAGTTTGAACCTATTATTTTTTATCACTAATCATGATTTGAACATGTAAATTCTATATCAACCAAGGATGAGATGCACAATGTTGTTCCTCATCACAAGAAATAATTGAGTCAAAGTCTTCATTTCAAGGAACTTTTTCACTTTCCTCAACTAAAATCTCATCATCTTATCTATCTTCTTCTTCTGCATCTATTTCTAAATATTTCTTATCATATTTTTCAAGAAATTTTATATTCATAGAATCAATTATCTTTCATGATTTATTTATTAAAACATCATTATCCTCTACCATTAGGATCATAACCAAGAGTGATTTCATCAACACCTACCTAATCAAACTCCCAAATATTTCCAACTTTGACTTTTATAATATAGATAATTATGAACACCCTTCAGTTCTTCAAAATTAGGGTTTTTATTAAGAACATTTCATAGGGATTCATACCTGAATTTTATCTATAGAGACATTTAATCTGAATATAAATTGCTACACCGATTGCCTACCACCAAAAATAGTGGGAAGTATCATTCTCAATTAAAATTGTTCACCTCATTTTCACAAGACTTCTATTCCTTCTTTCAGAAACACAATTTTTGGTGTGTATGATGCACTAAAATCTTGGAGAATTCCATTTTTTAAAGATAATATCTAAAATATTCATTTTTATATTCACCACCATTATTAGTTTGTAACTTCATCATAGAATATCCACATTCTTTCTCTGCACTTCTCTTGAAATTATTAAGCATTATGAAAGACTCTGATTTATGTTTCAAAAACATAATGATTTTAATATTATTTAATTATTTAATGATATAAATTAATTAACTATCTACACATGTTTATTTTTTACTCATTGGCCCATAAATATCATAATGTATCAGTTTTAGGGGTAGAGTTGAATGAATCTAATCCTTTATATGTACTGATTTTTTAATCTTCCCTTTCTGAAAAATATAGAAACACTGATATCTTCTTATAATGTTAGTGATATCATGAATAATATCTATCCTTTTTAACATTCTAATATTACTTTAACACATGTGACCTAACCTTTTATAATAGAGATTATTTTTTTCCTTTCATTCCATGATAATAAGAACTTTCTGTATAACCAACTTGAAAAAAAATTCTCTTGGTTCGTTGGCCTTTGGTAAAAACCTTCCTATTTTTTATACTTTTCACAAAAAAACATATTTCTTGAAAAACAATTTATTACCATCTTCACAAAAAATGTAATAACCCTAAATTATATTAATGGGAATTCCATTCTTATTATATAATATATTTTAAATCACATAAAATCACTTAGAGAACATAATACAAACATTATAAATGATTAATTAATTAAATAAGAGGTATTTCTAGATGTTAAGGAACCTATACTAATGAAATAGTAACTTGACCTTTGGAATAGTAATACAGCCCTTAGGAATTTTTATTCCACCATTAGAATAATAAAATCACCTATTAAAGTATAAATAAAATTTAGGTGTCTTATAAATTAAAATATGATATATTTATTTCATGTAATAAGTAAATAAATGTTTTAAAAATGAAAAACTAAGTTTGAGTATTTTTATAATTCCCAAATATTTAATTATAATATTATGATTAATTTAATAATTTAAAAGAAAATTTATACTCAAAAAATGTGTTCATAAATTAATATTTTGTTGACTTATTATTATAATATAATTTTATGATACCTTAATTAATTTTTCAAGGTGCTATAAAATTAGTTACAATTTTTGTAACGCCTCGACCCCAGCTACCCAAAGTCGGTGCATTATTTCGTAACATTGTCATGATTACAAAAGATCAAGTCTCGAAAGACCGATTAGTTTAGTAGCCTTGGAAACACTAGGTACATTCATAAATGTTACATTACAATATACGGTGAAAACTACAATAACAAAGTCTCCATAGTCCACACTCATATCCTCTTCTTACTATCCCTGCAGGTCATTCATAAAATACTTCTTCACATCCTGAAAAATATTAAAACATTGAAAGGGGTGAGCTCAGATACTCAGTAAGGATAACAATATTGCGGAAGCTTTCATAAATAAACATAAACATTTAAGGCAATGTATAACTAAAAAAAAGCCTTTTAAACTTGAACATCAACATAATATGGAAAAAGTAAAATGAGATAATGTCATTTACTTCTTCACATGGATATTCTACTGGTCGAATAATCACATGAAATATCAATAACCACTTTCATAATGAGGGAATGTATAATGCCAGACATTCTGAAACATTTTGTCAAGGCCTCGGCCAAGACATCTAAAATGATTAAGGCCTCGGCCAAAACCATAAATCAAACTGGGAAAGGGCCTCGGCCATATCCACGTCTAGTTGTCTCATGATTCCTACCGATGCATCGAGGAGCTATAGCGGGCTCCACCCGTAACTTATTAAGTCCAATACATTCCTCATATGAATAGGTTTAAACATATCATAAATCATAACATAATGGTATCACATAAAACATGCATAAAGGAAACATAACATTTCCACATTTCAATCACAAGATATCAATACAACACATTGATATAATAAAAACGCTTTCAAATCCATTTTCAATACCAAAATAAATGAAAATTATAACATGGTATTTATTTTTCATTAAAAAAAGGTATGGCTTGTAGAGTAAGCTAAAACTCAAATAGTGGTCATGGCGGTAGAGAAGTCGTTGTCGCCGCATACGTACGACAAAAACATTCCCTTCTGTCGTTTAGTAAACGCTTCATATAAAAAAGACTCCTTTTGAATATACGTAAAAGTCAAAGGGGTTTATACACCGTATAAAAGAAATTTGTGTATAAAACCAAATATGCCTCAATGAAAGGAGATTGAGACGAAGTCCATAAAAAGATCATTTTTAAAATAATATAGATCTATTATGTTTATTCACTATAGGTACACATAATGAATGTAAAAATACAAAATAGGACATAATAATATCGTGACATAATTTGAATGTAGGAGATTAACCCAAAGAATGGAAGTTGGGTTAAGAAGTTCCCTTACCATGTGTCCGACTTGACTCAACCGTTATTTAACCTCATGAATAATAAAATAGAGTTAATATCTACCTTATTAAGAACCATTTTAAATTTCATTATCCTTTTTATGTCACTTATTACAATGTTATGAACATTATGTAATTATTTAAGTTAATAACGGTCGTTTTGTCGATCTTTGGTACTTGAGTCAACAATAAACTTCTTATAATTACAAGTTGTTCATGTGGTGAAATATCCATTATATCGAGAATTATATTCATGATGTAGTTATCATATATATCATATATATCCAGTATATACATTCATTCATAATATTACGTAACATTTAGAGGTATGAAATGAAATGCACCGTTCATGGAGACGGTAAGCCATACGTACGCATGAACGCTACTTTCATTTCTGTTTCTTATTTAATGGAATGAAATAATAATTATTTAAAGTTATAGTATATTTCCAGTATAATATCATATATAATATCATTTACTCCATCCTTTACACATCCCACATATGGTATTAACGATTCACATCACTTTGAGGGGGCGGTAGTCCACACTTCCTAAAATGAAAATATCGCGTTTACCCATAATGGAAATCATAAAGTATTCCATAAATGAGAAATAAAGAAGCATAAGGAAAAAATAAACATATTATATATCATATATAAATATAGTTACATCTTAATGGCCACCTTTGAAGGTGTTATATGAGTGTTGAAAAATCATCGTTTCGTGAGGCAGAAATTCGCCATCCACAGAAACCGTATGTTCTTTAACCATTAGATGTAGGTGTGTGTAAGTGTAGCTCGAATAATTTTTATAACAACATCCTATTATATTGAGGATACTAGTTCTGTTACAAAAGAATGGAATAAGAAGAGTTTAAGGGGTTGGAGAAGCAAAATAAAACAAAATAACATAAGAGAAGATATTGCATTAAAATTGGGTAACTCTTTTTGATTTGTGCCAAAGGCTTCCTTGGGAAGAATTCTTCCCAAAGTGAGGAATCTAGGAGTAAGGGGGGAAAGTTGGGAGAGTATTTTGCAGAGGTTGTCCGAGCCAAAGGGCTTGAAAGTGTAAAGGAGGTGGTAGAGGTGGTGGCCTTTTATAAGAGGAGAGGAGGGCACTCTTGTAAAGTAAGAAAATTTTACATTATTATACAATGATTTTAGGATTCTAAAGGTCCCACAATTATATAATTCGCGGATAAGGTGATAAGGGTTCTAAATCTACCCATCCAATATTCTTTGGACAAGTGTATGCCTTGGATTGTACATTATCTTTTAATTTTATTAAAATCATTAAATAATGAGGTCATCGCTGCATCATAATGATGTCATATATAATTTAATTTATTTAATGTATAAAAATTATAAAACAAATTCTAAGATGTAGGAAATCTTTTTATCTTTCCAATGACTATTTATAGTCAAAAATATGACTTGTATAACCCCATGTAAAAATTGTTTTAGTAAAACATTTCATGTTTGTGTCATTTTTTACTTTAACATTAAATAAAAGGTATTTATGTCATTTTCCAACTAAAGTGGCTCCATGGGGTCCCCATGTTGACCCATGGATTGTCTTGGTCGGCCATGGCACATCAAATGAGGTGAGGACATGTGTCAAGCTCATCTCATATTATTAAAACATTATTTTTACCTTAAACTACACTAATTACCTCTAATCGCGATTAAGAACATAAAAGTTACTATTCACCAAAATATTATTTTAATCTCATTTAACCACATTTTACTTCTTAATGACAACCATGTATGTCGGATTTTTGAAAATCAAATCACAAAAGTGGTAATATTTCATTTAAAAAAAATCAGTTATTTAACTACCACTTAGTGGTTTCACTATTCATCAAAAATTGATGTTTTTCAGAACAATGCCAAAATTTCACCCTAAGATATAATTGATATTCCGAATTCAAAAATGATGTCTATTTTAAAAAATTCCAAACATATAAGTTGCATTAATTAATTTTATAATTAATTCCCGCTGTCACAACAAATAGCGTGTTTTTAAGAAACAATTTATATCAAAAGATTGATAATTGTTTATGTCCAATTTCAATGTTAAATTAATTCTAATGACCACCATTGGATAAAATGGTAAAAATGTATTCTAATTATACTTTAAAACCACTCAATAGTATAACTTATCACTTTAAATTATTTTGATTAAAAAATTTGTTTTTATGTATTTTTCACTATTCATAAAAAATTAGAAGTTCTCAGAAAAATACCAAAAATTCAACATAGGATAATTTCGATACTCCGAATCCAAAAATGAAGTCCATTTGGAAATATAAAATTTCTATATTTTTAAAAAGTGGTTATTACTATTCATAATGGCTACATTGATTAGTCGCGGTGTTTTAGAACTCGAAGTTGCGTACAATGCAAGCTATTGCATTATTGAATGAGAAGCGCATCATGGAAGCTCGGGGTGTTACATTCTCCCCTCCTTCAATAAATTGTGTTCTCGCAATTTGAAATTTTTCTTGGAAAACAAATTGTTGAAAATAGAAAATACCTTTTTAGAAAACCCACATCGGAAATAAGGTTAATAAAAATATAACTTTAAAAGAAAGAACGATAAGTACAAAGGTCACCCGAGATAGCCCATACTAGGATTCTATGAAAATATGGATATGGAAGAAAAACAAACCATCAAGGTCTGATTGATAGTTGTAGAAAATTGGATTAGGAGAAAGTTAACAATAAAAAAATCACAAACTTGTGATTGGTTAAACGGTCATTGAATCCCCAGTTGGAAAAGTTAACCGGCAACGTTTTTGTTTTAAGTTACCTTTTATAAAGTTAAAGAATTTTTTTAGGAGATTTACTAAGAACGTAAGGGAATATACATACTTTTCATGTAGACTTTCATTCTTTAATAAATTTTTACCAAAAACCCATCTTTCACTCTTAAAGGTAATAGAACTAAAAAATATTCTATTTATCCTAATTGTATAGGGTTCCAAATGTTAACACATACCATTTAGATTTGTAAAATTATTTTGTAATAACCAGGGACTTCCTGTAGGCTAGTGGTATGAAATAAAGTCATGTCCCACTATGGTTGTGGGTTCGATTCCTGCAGCTTTGTCCGACGCGACGGGTTATGCCCCACCCTGCAGGTTTTCCTTTTCCTAAAACTATAGTATTATAATATTCCAAAAATAATCTTCATAAATTTTTTAACCTTAAACAATACTATCCAAAGTTCAACTTAATCCATTCCAACCTTTATAGTTATCCAACATACCTCTGTCCAGACTTTCTCTAAAAGGTCTCTAAATTCCAAAATCAATTGTATCATCAGATTCCTCAAACAAGGTAAAGTTTCTCTTATTGTAACATACTAAAAATATGATTACCTTCATCATATTAAAACCTTAATGAAAACAACAAGTACTGCAGTACAATCCTTATATATATATCACATTATTCAAATAACCAGAATATAATCCATGAGTCCAAAAGCACCAATACATTAATTATTCCGCTTCAACTGTAGTAATAGCATAAGATTAGCCTTGATCCCTTGGCCTTTTCTGAGATAAGTTTCCCTGACGCTTAGGACATTCATTTGCATAATGCCCCTTTTCCCTACAATTATAGCATTCAACATTTATAGTCTCTTTCTTTCCCTTGAAATCATGCGCCTGGTGACCTTTTTATCCACATTTATAACAAACTCCTATTCCTTTTAGGCAAGTACCAGGGTGATTCTTCCTAGAATTATCACATAATGGAAAATCCTTCTTTCCCTTTTTCCCTTTATCTGTCTCTTGTTCCACCGTTCTCTTCTTCTCTTGCTTTACTTTATGTTCATAAGACTTAGAGAATTCCTTTTCTGTCTTGATAGCACATGAGACAATATCTTCGTATGTTGAGAAATATTGTGATACTAAAGATCTACGGAGATATGGTTTTAACCCATCAAAGAAATGATCAATCTTACCTCTTGGATTACGTATATAATCTGCACCATACCTCGCCAACCTTGTAAAGTTGGCCTCATACTTTGCGACATTCTCATCCTCCTTTTGTCTCAGACTCAGAAATTGCCTTTCCATATCTGCTCGATGGTCATGAGGAAAGTATTTTTCTAATAAAATCTCTTTGAACTCCCTCCATTCCATATTCGATACGTCATCATCTTCCTTTGTATTTTGAATCAATGACCACCATTGATCGGCATCTCTAGTGAGGCGGTAAACTGCAATGATAACCTTCTCCCTTTCGCTACTCCCCAAGGCGTGGAATATTTTCTCTAAGGAGTTTATCCATTGCTCAGCTACTAATGGATTTGTACCCCCATTAAATGTTGCTGGTTGGTGCCTCATGAAGTGGTCTAACATTGTTCCTCCACGTTGCGGATCAGGGTGCTCCATACGAGTAAGGTTATTATTCATAACCTGGGTGAGTTGTCCCAGTATGGTAATAAGTTGATCAGCACCAGTTGTATCTCCAGATCCACAATAATTATCTTGAGCAGGAGGGAAATCCCTACACGGAGTGCGTGTATTGATACGGTTTCCATTCCTTTCACTAGGAGCCATTTCTAAACAATGGCATAAACTAGATTAGTTTATGAATCAAAATACATAATTCCATACTTGTAAAATACTTAACATAAATTGAACTATTTATGGACAAAATCCATAATCATAAAAATGTTTTCTTTGAGGATGTATATACTCATAACCCTTCATAGTGTTTTGTAAAGAAAAATAGAATTATCCTAAGCATATCCCCCGGGAGTGTCGTAACCAAGAGTGCAGCAAGGCCCGTTGTCGTGCACCAGTTCCCATTCGAGTCTAGCTCAAAGTGGTGTTTTCAGGTTTTACCCCTAGGTACATCTATGCCATAGCTGCCTCTACCGGCTCGTATCCAGACATGGATGTATTGCTCGAAAACTCATAACATTCTATAATACCAAAATTCTAGGATGTTCTTTTATACTAATCCTCAAAGTCTATCTTTGGGATATGTGCTCTAATCAGAGTTTATCTAAATATAGCTTCCAAGGTTAGTACTAAACTGCCTCTAATACCAACTGTAACACCCCGACCCCAGCTACCCAGAGTCGGTGCATTACTTCGTAACATTGGCATGATCACAAAAGATCATGTCTCGAAAGACCGATTAATTTAGTAGCCTTGGAAACACTAGATACATTCATAAATGTTACATTACAACATAAGGTGAAAAAATAAAATAACAAAGTCTCCATAGTCCACACTCATATCCACTTTTGACTATCCCTGTAGGTCATTCATAAAATACTTCTTCACATCCTGGAAAATATTAAAACGTTGAAAGGGGTGAGCTCAGATTATCAGTAAGGTTAACAATATTTCGGAAGCTTTCATAAATAAACATAAACATTTAAGGCAATGTATAACTAAAACAAAAGCCTTTCAAACTTGAACATCAACATAATATGGAAAAAGTAAAACTAGATAATGCCATTTAGTTCTTCACAAGGATATTATACTGGTCGAATAATCACATGCAATATCAATAACCACTTTCACAATGAGGGAATGTATAATGCCAGACATTCTGAAACATTTTGTCAAGGCCTCGGCCAAGACGTCTAAAATGATTAAGGCCTCGGCCAAAACCATAAATCAAATTGGGAAAGGGCCTCGGCCAATTCCACGTCTAGTTGTCTCATGAGACCTACCGATGCATCAAGGAGCTATAGCGGGCTCTACCCGTCACTTATTAAGCCCAATACATTCCTCATATGAATACGTTTAAACATATCATAAACCAAAACATAATCGTATCACATAAAACATGCATAAAGGAAACATAACATTTCCACATTTCAATCACAAGATATCAATACAACACATTGATATAATAAAAACTCTTTCAAATCCATTTTCAATACCAAAATAAAAGAAAATTATAACATGGTATTTATTTTTCATTAAAAAAAAGGTATGGCTTGTAGAGGAAGCCGAAACACAAATAGTGGTCACGGCGTCGGAGAAGTCGTTGTCGCCGCATATGTACGACAAAAACATTCCCTTTTGTCATTTAGTAAATGGTTCGTATAAAAAATATTCCTTTTGAATATACATAAAATTCAAAGGGGTTTATACACCGTATAAAAGAAATTTGTGTATAAAACCAAATATGCCTCAATGAAAGGAGATTGAGACGAAGTCCTTAAAAAGATCATTTTTAAAATAAAATAGATCTATTATGTGTATTAACTATAGGTACACATAAAGAACATAAAAATACAAAATAGGACATAATAATATCATGACATAATTTGAATGTAGGAGATTAACCCATAGAATGGAAGTTAGGTTATGAAGTTCCCTTACCTTGTGTCCGACTTGACTCAACTGTTCTTTAACCTCCTGAATAATAAACTAGAGTTAATATCTACCTTATTAAGAACCATTTTCAATTTCATTATCCTTTTTATATCACTTATTACAATGTTATGAACATTATGTAATTATTTAAGTTAATAACGGTCGTTTTGTCGATATTTGGTACTTGAGTCAACAATAAACTTCTTATAATTACAAGTTGTTCATGTGGTGAAATATCCATTATATCCAGAATTATATTCATGATTTAGTTATCATATATATCATATATATCTAGTATATACATTCATTCAAAATATTACGTAACATTTAGAGGTAAGAAATGAAATGCACCGTTCATGAAGACGGTAAGTCGTACGTACGCATGGACGCTACTTTCATTTCTGTTTCGTATTTAATGGAATGAAATCATAATTATATAAAGGAATAGTATAGTTCCAGTATAATATCATATATAATATCATTTACTCCATACATTACACATCCCACATATGGTATTAACGATTCACATCACTTTGAGGGGGCGGTAGTCCGCACTTCCTATAATGAAAATATCGCGTTTACCCATAATGGAAATCATAAAGTATTCCATAAATGAGAAATACAGAAGCATAAGGAAAACATAAACATATTATATATAATATATAAATATAGTGACATCTTAATGGCCACCTTTGAAGGTGTTATATGAGTGTTGAAAAATCATCGTTTCATGAGGCAGACATTCACCATCCACAGAAACCGTATGTTCTTTAACCATTAGATGTAGGTGTGTGTAAGTGTAGCTCGAATAATTTTTATAACAACATCCTAGTATATTGAGGATACTGTTTTTGTTACAAAATAAAGGAATAAAAAGAGTTTATGGGGTTGGAGAAGCAAAATAAAACAAAATAACATAAGAGAATATATTACCTTAAAATCGGGTAACTCTTTTTGATTTGAGAAAAAGGCTTCCTTGGTAAGAATTATGCCCAAAGTGAGGCTTCTAGGAGTAAGGGGGGAAATTTGGGAGATTATTTGGGCAGATTTTGTCCGAGCCAAATGGCTTGAATGTATGAAGGAGGTGGTAGAGGTGGGGGCCTTTTATAAGAGGAGAGGAGGGGCACTCTTGGAAAGTAAGGAAATTTTACATTATTATACAATGCTTTTCGGATTCTAAAGGTCCCACAGTTATATAATTCGTGGCTAAGGTGATAAGGGTTCGAAATCTACCCATAAAATAGTCTTTGGACAAGTGTAATCCTTGGATTGTACATTATCATTTAATTTTATTAAAATCGTTAAATAATGAGGTCATCGCTGCATCATAATGATGTCATAAATAATTTAATTTATTTAATGTCAAAAAATTATAAAAAAAACATCTATGATGTAGGAAATCTCTTTATCTTTCCAATGAATTTTTATAGTCAAAACTATGACTTGTATAACCCCATGTAAAAATTGTTTTAGTAAAACATTTCATGTTTGTGTCATTTTTTACTTTAACATTAAATAAAAGGTATTTATGTAATTTTCCAACTAAAGTGGCTCCATGGGATCCCCATGTTGACCCATGGATTATCTTGGTCGGCCATGGCACATCCAATGAGGGTAGGACATGTGTCAAGCTCATCTAATATTATTAAAACATTATTTTTACCTTAAACTACACTAATTACCTCTAATCGCGATTAAGAACTTAAAAGTTACTATTCACCAAAAAATTATTTTAATCTCATTGAACCAAATTTTACTTCTTAATGACAACCATGTATGTCGGATTTTTGAAAATCAAATCATAGATGTGGTAATATTTCATTTAATCGAAAAATCAGTTATTTAACTACCACTTAGTGGTTTCACTATTCATCAAAAATTGACGTTTTTCAGAACAATGCCAAAATTTCACCCTAAGCTATAATTGATATTCCGAATTCAAAAATGATGTATATTTTAAAAAATTCAAAACATATAAGTTTCATTAATTAATATTATAATTAATTCCCGTTGTCACAACAAATAGCGTGTTTTTAAGAAACAATTTAAATCAAAAGATTGATAACTGTTTATGTCCAATTTCAATGTTAAATTAATTCTAATGACCACCATTGGATAAAATGGTGAAAATATATTCTAATTATACTTTAAAACAAATCAATATTATAACTTATCACTATAAATTATTTTGATTAAAAAAGTTGTTTTTAAGTATTTTTCACTATTCATAAAAAATTATAAGTTCTCAGAAAAATACAAAAAATTCAACATAGGCTAATTTCGATACTACGAATCCAAAAATGAAGTCCATTATGAAATATAAAATTTCTATAATTTTAAAAAGTGGTTATTACTATTCATAACGGCTACTTTGATTAGTCGCGGTGTTTTAGAACTCCAAGTTGCGTACAATGCAAGCTA
Source organism: Viscum album (assembly GCA_963277665.1). Lineage (NCBI taxonomy): Eukaryota > Viridiplantae > Streptophyta > Magnoliopsida > Santalales > Viscaceae > Viscum > Viscum album. The sequence goes on from OY728147.1 coordinate 1,333,284,789, forward strand.
TTACATTATTGGATGGGAAGTGTATAATGAAAGTTCGGGGTGTTACAATGTTAAAATGGATAATTTCTATTTAAGGGGTGATTTTAATTGAAAATTAATTTTCTCATATTCATAAAATTATTTTCATAAACCTATGTTCATTTATGAATTCTTCACATCAAAAAATGGTTAGGGTAATTTTTTGTAATTTTTCTAAAATAGTTGAATGTTTGGTGAATAGTGGAATATGATAATTTATGATATTATCTAAATACATGAATTATTGAGTCATAAGTGATGTATGGTGGATTTAATCCCATAATATCAAACTATACTTCATCATTTTAATATATGTAGTGATAATTCTCAAAATATTCATAGTCTTGAGCCAAAATGATAAACTAATGAATAAAATAATGAGAAAACAGCCCTCTACTCCACTATAAATACCACCCTTCACCACCTCTTCTCCTCACACCTTTCAAAATTTGATAATTGTAAAAATTATACACAATAATATTATTAATATCCTCCCACAATTCCAGGGTTCTTTAGTCTCAACAAAATACCAAATCCAATTTTCCTAAGGAGGTTCTCAAAGAGGATAATTTCAAATGGTAAAACCCTCTTTCCTTTTTCTTTTAATTTCTTTTTGATTTCCATTATTTTATCATTCTATACTAACCTATTATATACAAACATGAATTATTACTCTAGTATATTAAATATATTGGAGTGCTATTATGTTATTTGAAAATCCACCATCAAGTCTCTTCTCATCTTCTTTTTATTCTAAAAATGAAAACGTCATCTGTGAGGTTATAATTTTTTGCCTTCACGGCCAACAAATTTTCATTTTCGTTTACCACATTAAAGTATTGTATTAAAACCATTATAATGGTTGAAATAGACTTTAAAATTAATTTTATAACCTTTTTTATGTTCTGGAACTAATATATAGACATAATATTAAATAATAAAACAAAACAAGTTTGTTGTGAGCGAAAACTGCCCAAAATAATCCAAACGATTATCACTTACTTCTTATCTAATTATTCATACTAACCTAAAATAACCAAATTAATTATATAACCATTTAATCTTATGGATGTTAATTAATAACATAAAACTTCAATTCTGTATAACTATTCACAGTTAACATGAACTTCTATATTCTTATACAAGAGATCCGGTGATGAAAACCAAGACAGTGGACAGTCCTGAATGATGAAATTGAACACTATAACACATAAAAAGGCCGTAAAAGAACATATTAAACTTCAATAAACCATGTACATGTATAATTAGTTCTGGAATTAATAATTAATGAATCTAATTTTATTATCCAGTACATTAAGTACAAGTACAAAACCATTTCGGACATACGGTAAGGAATTCTTTCTAAACCTCCATTTTTTCCTTTAGGTTACACTTTCTATCTATTTACCCCAATTATATTATTATTTATTTTTATATAATTATTATAAATTTAATTTATATGTTCCAAATCTAGCATCCAAATTAGTTCTTCTTTCTTTTATGGGGAAATACATGTTTTATAAGGTTCCCTTCTCAGTTATTTACGATAAGCAAGCCCAATTAAAGAGAACTTCTCAATTTCTTACACATTTTAAAGTGCACTCCAAAATCTATTTAAAACCATCATTTTTTTATAAAATCACTAATTTTATCATTAAATACAATCTTGGTTCATTTTTTTTATACAAACATTTATTACCATTCCATTTTAATGACTCTAATGGTTTCCCTTCAACCGCACTAAAGTGGTTAACTTCTAAAGTTTCCTAAAAAATGCTTTTAAATGTTTTAACACCATTTGGACGTAATTTATCATTATATATGCCTATTTTATTTAATTAATTTCTATTTATGATCCATTATTTTATGAACTCTTTTATGAAATGTCCTTTGGTTATGCCTTATGACATGTTTATGATACCCAATTCATTCCCGGGGTAACCCTTATGTTTATAACTCATGTTTGATTCTTATTGTGGTACACATATGTATGAAAATATTATGATGGGTGTTACTATATAGTGCTCCAATTCATTGGGTAATGTTTGGTCTCATGAGACATCATGTTGGGACAGGGAGTGAACCTGATTCCTTTATGGGACATTGTCCACCATGTGATACAGTCTTGGCAGTTAGCCTGGAATCATTTTTATGTCATGTTATATGTTGTTTCCACATTCCTATGATTCTATGATTATATGTTCCCATGTTATACATGTTATTATTCCTTATTTTTGTTCATTCTTCAGGACTTTTATGTCACCATGTTATGCCTTATAACCCATGTTCTAGGTTTATTCCTATGCTTATTACCTTAAGAGGCCTTTTATCTCATCCATTATGTTTATGTAATCCCCGTGTTATCTTATGTGGATATAAGGTCTCAAAAAGAGTTACAAGATCATTATAAAGATCAAATAGAAGATTTTTTTATTTTGGTTTCATGATGTTTAATTATCGCCTTAATATTCTAAAGAAACTAGAATTTATGATCCTTGGTTGTATTTGTTAGTTAATTATGTTTAAAATCATGTAATAATATGTGTAAAAGTATAGGGTCTCTATAATTATATTCATATAAAGGTCTAGTAATTTTTGGATATTATGACTACAAAACATTAGTTATAACCCTTGGGATAATTATATCACCATGAATAGCCTAGATTGAATCTCAGGGTATCACAAATTTGGATATAATTTTCATTTACAGTTTATTCTTCTATGTTCAATGTTTTCATTTTTATATAATTATTATCTAAGTATTCATGACCCCTTATTGTACTTTATTCTTCTTAGTTAATGTATGGAAATAGAATAACCCATTCCAACAATCAATGTGATAGGAAATGTCACAATTTCGTTAATGATATTTCAAATATGATGGAAAAGGGAGCTCAAAACTTCATGACTGCACTTGCTAGACTAGATCATTTTATGAATAATAACATGAATCTTGTGGAACTCCCTCCTCCTAAGAAAAAGAATGTTGTGGTCGAATACTTTATGTGAAAAAGGCCTCCAATATTTAGTAGATCTACTGATCTCATCATCGCATTAAAATGAATTAACTCTATTGAGAATATATTATCTATCCTACATTGCTCAGAAGAAGAGAAATTTGTGCTGGAAGTATATCATTTTGATGGATAAGCTGATCAGTGGTGGAAACTGACTAAGAACACAAAAGAAAAGGAGGAAATTGATTCCATGAAGGGAATATTTTAATAAAATATTTTTCAATAAATATTTTCCCTGAACCCTCCATATTAAGAAGGAAAGGGAGTTCCTTGGAATGAAGTAAAAGGAAGATAATTCTATCAGTTTGTTTGAAGAAAAATTTTCATTTCCTGAAAGATATGACTCTAGATTTTTCATGAACACTGAAAACAAGGTGGATAACTTCTTTAGTGGACTAAAACTGAGTCTATGAAAAACATTTGCGATTCATGAATTCGATAGCTATGAGGATATTTCCAATTATTCCCTAAAGGTTGAAATAGAGATTTGAGACAATTAGTGGTCTTATGGGCCCGATGAAAAAATAGGACAATTGAGTTTAATATGGGTGTATTGATAGATAAATCCCATGATGGAAAGAAGACCAAACATCCCATGTGTTAGAAGTGTGGGAAGAAGCATCCCATAAACTGCTTAAAGGGATCCAAGAGATGTTTCAAATATAGAAGAGAGGGGAATGTGGCTAATAAATTCTGAATGGATATGAAGAATCCCACTAGTTCAGAATAATAAAGGAATGATCAGATCAACACTCAGCCTATAGTGAAATGTTTCAACTACAAGGAACATGGAAATTATGAGATCTAGTTTCCTAATACAACGGTTGTTGAAGTAAATCAACAACAACAACCTCTAAAGAAACAAGGGAATATGTAATCACTACTACTGAGGTGTAACCTAAAAATGATGCATTGAAAAGTACACTGGTTATTCATTAAAGAATAGATAATATACTATTTGATTCTAGTTCTACACAATCTTTCATATCTTGAATGTTTAGTAGAACTATTAAAACACCACCTCAAAATATGAAGGTTGAGTTATCTATGAAAATAGAATATGGATAAATTATTGCATTCAGAGTATACAACTCCTCCCTAGTTAATGTTAGTGGAATGAACTCCCAGAAAATTTTTCCTTACTTACTTTAGTGGAGTTTAATGATATATTGGGAATGGATTGGTAATATTTATACAAATCCACATCAATTTTCAGGAAAGGGAAATCACTCTTTACAACCCGAGGCATCATCCAATTCTGTACAAGTGTAAGGGGGAAGATGAATCTTATTCTGAATCATCATCTCAATTGTGGATATTGTTTCCTTAAGAGAAAGCATATCTAGTTCAAATGATTGAGAAAAAGAAGGGAATCATGCTTGAAGACATTCCTATCATGAGAGATTATACAGATGTATTCCCTGAAGAGTTTCCCAGTCTTCCTACTATCTTTGATTTTTATTTTTCAATTAATCTTATTCCTATATCTCTGCCTATATCAAAGACAACTTATAGAATGGCTACTGTTGAGTTGGAAGAACTGAAGAAGCAGTTATAGGAGAATCCTGACAAGGGATTTATTTGCCTAAGTGCTTCACCATGGGGTTATCCAATCCTAATCATCAAGAAGAAGGATGGATCAATGCGACTATGCATTGATTATCATGAGCCCCCAAAAAATAATGATAAATAACAAGTATTCCCTACCATGTATAGATGAATTGTTCGATCATCTATGTGTACTACTATAAAACAAGGTTTATCCAATGTTAGGGCATTAACAGTACGGGATAAAAACACTATTAAAGGGGGACTTCTAACAACACATTTTTACAAGTGCTAAGAAAAGTATACTTAAAAAAATATTTTTCATTAAAAATATTATATTAAAATATAAATTTATTTATATTAATATGAATATAATATATATTTTTTGAAATATGTTTTAGATAAAGTAAATAGGAATTTACACTTAATATGTAATATATTTAATGAAAATGGACGATAAAATAACTAAAAATAATAATTTTAATTATTAATTTAATTATCATTACCAATTAATTGCAATTTAATATAAATTTGAAGATAAAAAAATCAAAAAAAATAAAAGATCTAAAATAATTTGAAAACGTTACTCAAAATTTAAAAGACCATAACTTTTGATCTGTGTGTCCATTTGGGATCTACCATATATAAAATCAAATCCTGCAATGATATCTATGTACTGGTGACACAATAGAACATTTTTTCATTTTCAAGGAAAAAAGGCCTTGAAGGCCTCTAAAACTGAGTTTTTAGTCAGGTCACCCCATTTTTTTAACTTTCAGTGGATTTTAAGCCACATTTATGGGGTTTGTTTTCCCTGTTTTTAGTGGGGACTACATTTACTCCCATAGATTACATTTATATTGATATTATGGGTTTTAAATTTTATCATTTTTCATAATTTAATTTTATTAATAATCAAATTTATAACAATATATATATACTTTTTTTATATATTTACACATAAAAATTTAATTTTATAAATAAATAATTAAATATATTTATATATAAAATATATTTATTAATATATAAACAGATATATAAACACATATATAAATATATAGAGAAAATATGTGATAAATATATATAAATATATAGATATATCGTAAAATCTAAAAAAACTATAGCGGAGTGGTAAAGTCACTGGTGTATAATGTGGAGGTCTAGGGTTTGAAACTCACCAGAGGTAGGGGTGTGTGCGGGTGGCTGAGATTATCTAAAGTGTAGAAAAAGGGTTGGGGGAAGCACTGATAAAGGGGGTGGGTGGGCCTTGGTAAAATCACTATTAAATGGGGCCTTTATTAGTGCTTTTCTAGCTATGATAAATGTTTCGGGATTTTAGCCACGCTTTGATTATCAATGTTTTTTTACCGTTGATAAAAGACTTTTCTAGTGCTATTAAAGGATAATATTATAGTAGTGGTGGGGCCAATTATTTCTCTAAGGTAGACCCTTGGGCGGGATATAACAAATTAATGGTGAGGAAAGAAGCCATTATCAAATGTGGTATGAACACTATGAGTTCATAGTGACACCCTTCAGACTCAACAACCCTCTAGAAATATTAATGGACTTAATGAATAGTTTTTTGATATTATCTCAAGAAATTTTTGGTAGTCTTTATTTATGGTATTTTGATATACTCGAAGAGAAAGGAGGAACCTGAGGAGAATTCAAATATTGTTCTAAAGACTTTGAAAATGCAGAAACTATTTGAAAAGTACATTAAATGTTAGTTCTAGATGAAGGAAATAATATTCTTGGGACATTTAATCACCAACAAAATAATATTTGTGGACCCTTCTAAGAAAAAGGTAATCAAAGAATGGCCCAAAACAATATCAGTAATGGAGATCCATAGTTTTCCTGGTCTATCTAGGTATTGAAAATGATTTTTGGGGAACTTATCATTATTTTTAAACCTAATAACCAAGCCAACTCATAAAAGAGTAATGTTTTTCTAGAATAGTGAATATGAAGACTACATTAAAGAGTTGAAAAAAAGGCTTATCAGTGCACCAGTAATTACTCTTCCAATAAGTGGATAACTCTTTGTGGTGTAAAATAGTGCTTCAAAGAAGGAATTAGGATGTTTACTAATGAAAAATAAAAAAGTGATAGCCTACGCCTTAAGGAAGTTGAAAATACCTAATAAAAACTACCCAAATCATGATTTGGAGTTGACAGTTATGATCTTTACAATAAAAATCCGGCAGAATTATCAATATGGGGAAAAGTGTGAGATATTTAATGATCATAAGAGACTCAAATATATATTCACACAGAATGAAATTAATATTCACCAGTAAAGATGGTTAGATCTCATGAAATATTATTAATTCTCAATCAACTACTATCCTAGTAGGGGAAAAAGTTTACGATGATCTAGGAGGTGGCGTCACTAGGATTCTCTCTAAACCAAGCCCAATCCAATTTTCAACACATTAATCTTGAACAGAACCCCTTATAGGATAAGTTGAAGATGATAGTGATTACCAATGAAGCGGTGTTATCCGAGCTACCCCAAGAGTATGTCACCATCGCACACCATACCCTTAGTTCTTATGCAGGTGTTATATATGGTTATTTAACAAGACCCTAGTACTATGATTGTGTACATTATTTTGAATAAAGAATATATATTCATTTTATTATTGTTACTTTGTAAATAGTTTTTAAAGCAGAAATTGTATTTTTAGTTTATATTCAATTAAGAAAAATATTTTGATGAATTAATGTATTTTTGAATTAAATAATTTTTTAATATTATATTATAACTAAATTACATTATATTAAATATAAATTATCATATAATTTTTATGAATACAATTGTGATTTTTATTATGGTTTAAAAATCTCTTTTGTCAAAACCCATGAGTTTTTGATATATTTAGGTTTTAATTTTAAATGTAAAAATTCACATATTTAGAAAATTATTTAGATAAAATGAGTATTATTTTTTTAATCAGGACGTCAAAATAATCCAATAGTGAAATTTACATAATTTTCTGAGATAGATGAATTTTTGGGAGAAAACTAAATATGATTTAGTTATATAATGTGTTTTATGACATCATAATGAACTAATAGTGGCATAATAAAAAAATATAAATGGGATGTTTGGAAAATATATGTTTTAGAATTAAAATATTGTGTTTTTTGGTTTATTTTATTTATTCTACAAAACCATAGTGGTTCCTACAAGACTTATAAAATATTTAATCTTTTCAAAATGATTTCCTTGAGAGTGTGACTCACCTACACATAACAAAGCCTAATATTTTAAGAAGCTCAGCCATTTGACTTATAAATTATCTTTTTCCACTTTTATTTAGAAAAACACATGGGAAAAAATCTACTAAATAGTTTTTTTTTTATTAGTTTAATGTGTAGGGTCCAACACCTAAATAAAAAGTAATTCCTTCTATTTTTCTATATAAACCCACCCAAGATCCCACATCATCTTCACTCAAAGAATTTTAAACTCAACCAAAATCTTCCCTACTATCTCTATAATCCTCCCAAGGTTCCCCAAGATCCCAATAAGCCTCTCTCAAGCCTCTCTTAAGCCATTAGGATCACACTTCCATGTAAGGGATTCTCATTTTCCTTATTTATGTCCAAGTTTCCTTATATTGTTATGCCCTTTTATTTTCAATTAAAAATGTTATGGTATTATTCATAAAATTCCCTATACATCCCTCATTATTTTTTAATGATGATATACACCTTTTTCTCTCATTAATTCCTCCCAAGTACACCTGTTACCATGCCAAATTTCTGTAAGGGATTTCATTCTTCCTTATTTATGTCCATGTTTCTTAATATTGTTATGCCCTTTTATATTCAATTATAAATATTGGGGAATGATTTAAAACCTCCCCCATACCTCCCTACAATTTTTTTAAATATTATAGACCCCTTTCTCTCTCATTAATTCTTCCCATGTACACCCATTACCATGCCGAAAATCTGTAAGGAATTTCTTTCTCCTCATTCACATTCTAGAAATTATTTTGTATTATAAATCTAAATTCAATTACATATGTTGGTAAATGTATCTATATGACCCCTTAATATCCATTTCACATACATATTATGAGACACCCCTTTATCTATCATCATCCATTTTTATGAATTCTTATGTAACGCCGTTATGCTGCCAAAATTACATTGTGATTTTCCAAGCCAAAGTCATTATGGAGTGAATACCATGCACATTTATCTATCATGGGTATTCACCTTTATGCACATTTAATTATTTATTATATAGTTTCATTTATGTATTCCACATTCATGATGGTTTTGATTGATTCATGATAATATGATCCAAGTGGCACACTTATGCATGAAATGAAATGAGTAAGAAGGGTGCACCGTGATAGTCCTCCAATGCATTGTGTGAAGAATAGTATCATGATACGTCAAGTGAAATGATGTATTACTCATGATAATTCAGATTCAATGAGGGTTTACCCATGCTCAATGTTCAATTAGACTTGTCTCATGATAATAACATGTTAAGTGTTGTTTCCACATTTCCATGTTATGATAATCAAGCTATATCATGACATTATGTTCATGTTTATTTTACACTCCATTGATTTGACTATTCCTAAAATGTATTTTATTCCTCATTGTATGCACTTTTAACCCCTTTAGTGGGCTTTATAGATCACCCTTTTTTTTTGTGTCCTCAGGTTATACCATGCAATGCTATGTACGAGGGAATGTAGTGGTCATGTAAAATACGTTTTCAATAAAGATGTTGTATTTCAAGTTTTAAGTCATTATGTAATGTTCCTAAGACCCAAATACACTAGACCTCTAAATTTTTCATATTGTATCAAGTAAAGGTTTTATGTAATAAATCATGTTTATGTTTGTAAAAAAGAGAAGGGTTGTTATAATATATGTCATCTAAATCACTGCTTATAGCTTTCATTTTTTTTTATTCCTTTAGTCCTTATCATCATATCTCTTTTTATACTTTAACATTGGATAGTCATCTTTGACGTATCCTTTACTTTTACATTTATAAAAGGTGAACTATTTTGGATCATCATTCCTCTTTCAATATTTATTCCAGGTACCATTCCTCCAATGGCCCGAAGGCCTTAATTTTTTATTAATTTTGATAATCTACCTTTAAAGGGGTGAGGTGGAACCCTTACAAGGTCCGTAGGCATATGTATTACTTGGACCGTAGGCCTTAGAGGAAATAATTTCCCGTAGGTTTCACACATTACATAAAAACCAGCCTAACTACTTGGAACTGCTCCTCCCCAGCATATTCATCGTGAAATCAGTTCTCCACCTTCACATGGCTGTTCAGCTAGGAATTATCATGCATGAAAAGGCTTGTCCGAATGGCAGGTGCCATACCCTCTCATTCTTGCAATCCGTTTAGCTTCTGCTGAGGTGAAAGCTCCTTGTTCATCCTCCTTCTACAGCTTGTTCCTTATAGGTTTTCTAGTTTGAATCTACACTAAGGTGGACCAAAGGCCTTCAGATGGCCCAAAGGCCTTACTGACCCAAAGGCCTCGGAGGCCCGAAGGCCTTACAGGACTCAGGGACCAAATCAGTGGCATGAAGGCCCAAACGGGGGCATATTCCTGGCTGCTACACTGCCAAATAGTGTCTGCTGCAGTCCCGCTCCAGTACCTGCTACAACACTGCACAGTTCCCGCTACAGTATTTCTACAGTACCCCATAAATTCATCCTCCGCTGGGATTTGAACCCCGGTCGTTTGGATTCACTTATGTAGTCCTTACCATTAGAATCATACTTTTCATTATAATTAGGCTTCCTGAAAAATTTATTTTCCCTATAAAATTTATTGAATACTATGGCTAGGTGACCCGTATCCTCATCACTGTCTATAGGTGATTCACTATCACAAGAACTAGAAGTTTGACCTGTATCCCTTTCCTTCTATTTTTCCTTCTATATACATGTAGCAGTCCTGAAGGCTATTAATTATCATTTAGGCTCATCGTCTTCTTTTCGATTTAATTTTATCTCCTCTTACAACATCGTGATCATTTAAATCATCTCTTTGACTAAATGATTTATAATATCACATTATTATCTAATGGATTGAGATGTGCCTATCCATCTTTCTGGTAAACATCTCAGTAGTATCATAATATGGTTCTAATCAAATATTTTTTTTTCAAATGAGATCATTGTTTTTACAATTTCATTGAACTCTAGCTTCATGTCATATTTAGGTTCATCGAATACATTTTTTAAGTTATCATATTTAATTGTATAAGCATTAAGTCTCATCTACTTAACATTATATGTTCCCTAATGTGAAACAAAAAAATTGTCCCAAATTTCATAAGTAGTTTTTCATGTAGAAATTCTATTAAACTCTTCATCTCCTAGGGAACATTATAGGGTATTCATAGCTTTAGAATTATCATTGTAGGATAACATTGTAGAATCATCCCAGGTACTTGTAGCAGTATGAGGTATAACATATTCATCTTAAATTACAAACCAAATATCAAAACCCATTCATTTTTATATGCATTATCATCTTCATTTTCCATTGAGAATAATTTTTTACATTAATTAAGGTAGGTCTATTAGTAGAAGAACATTATTTATTATTATACATTTAAAGAACTAAATTTAGAAATTATATAAATTTGAATCTTTAATGTAAAACTAAAATCATAGTTGAAAAGATTTGAAATATTTAATACCAAATAATGATATCCTTTGATAACAAATGTTGGTCAGAGTGAGTATCTCTGAAGGGGTGGTGAACTGAGCACCCAATAAAAATTTCCTTTTAAAAAAGATTAATTTGAAATATCCCAATATATTTAAAATGTCCTAGATAACCAATATAGTAGATCGTTATAATTTATAATCTTCAAAAATTATTCTTCAATATTTATTAGTTCTTGGATAAGTAATATACACTATTACTTAGTCTTTTGAAGTCAATTTAATTAATTAAAATATTATAAAATCACTAATAAATATTTTCTATCAAAGCATTAATTTTCTTAGTGAAAAAGTTTTACATTTAAAATAAGAAATAATATAAAACACACACAGTAGAAATTTAAAACAAAAGGTTCAATATCAAGATAATACTTAGTCCTCTCCACTTGGTGATCTCCCACCACCAAGTAGTTTATATAAAAAATCAAGTTTATCCAAAATTTGGAGCTGGTTATACAATATTTTACAAATTTTACAGGTCACTTATGACCTCTTCCACAAGTAGAAATGGGAGTATAAAATAAAGAGGTCACACAGGGACCACTAACACTATTATTTGTGGGAGTATAAAAGTAAGACTAATAGAGAGAAGATATCAAGTATCTTCCAGTTTGTCATAGAATATAGTGTGCATTTGGGAAAATAGAGTATGCACACACACTACTCAAAATATAAGGGTAAATGATCAGAACTGAGAAATATAAAAGCATAGGGATAGAATTTTTTTGGTATATTGTAGTACATTATAACAACCCGAATCCGGAGCCACTCAACTGGTTCCCCGAACCCAGTTTTCCACATGACCTCAAGATCATTTCCACAAAACGCCAGAGGCTGCCGACTAGTAGCGAGGGACTTGGTGAGATAGTGGAGAAACTATTCCATCATTTGGTAAAGTATATACCGGAATGATAAACATAAACAATAGCGGAAGCAGTAAATAGTATACACACAACTAAAACTAAACATTAGAAGTAATGTCTGATATAATAATTATGCAACATGGTACATATATCTTTGGAAAGTAACAAACAAAACATCGTGCTGAAATACAACTGAACCCAAAGTTCTAATAGTATATAGTAAACTCCAGCAGCATCACAAGACTAAGATCGGTCTCATGCTCTCTAGCTATAACTAGAAATCAAGCACCTGAAGTTGAAGGGCCACAATACCTATCCACACATGCAACCATATAACCAGTTTGGGCCGAAAAGCCGGACCCAAACATGGTGTGAGACTAGTCCCAGTAGGCATCCACCACAAGATCTATGCCCTACTATCAGTGAGAAATATAGAAAAAGTAATGGAAAATAAATGCAGCAGAGAAACAGGAGTACACTAAATAAAAAAGTACTACAAATCTCTATTCACAATTATTTATCCATTTAATTTAATCATTTAATTATCAACCAAAGCATATAGAAAAAATCCTTATAATCCAAAGTCATAACAGGTAACACAATAGGTATCCCAGCAGACAACCTAACTACAAGTAGTACAAAACCCAAGCGTGTTCTTTAGCTTGGTGGACTCGTCACAAACAACCAAACAATAATTTATCACACTGACCCTCTTGGGGGATCAAATTGGTAGACCCCTACGGTCAAATATTCAACGAAGGAAAAGACACTTTGAGGAAGCACTCATCGTCAATTACACCTATGGTATTGCGGCGATAATACAAAATCTCTAAGGAATAACATACATCTAATTCCACCTATAGTCTCGTTCCGATAAATATCAGAACCTCTGAGAGAGCACAAAGTCAATCCCCCTTATGGTCTCACAGCAGTAATAACTAAATAGGACCTATAGGGAAGCACTGAACATCAATTCCCCCTATGATCTAACTACACCAGGTTCCCACAACCCTGACTAAAAGAAATCGTACGTAAACGATTTGTAGCAGCCCTAAGTATGTTCAAAAACTACTTGTATAATAGATACTATGCATTAAAATCATTTAAACAGCAGACAACACATGCAATCATTCTTATCAAGGCAAGCAATGAATGAAACAAGGTATGCCTCACAGGAAACCTAAGCCAAACGGCCATAAACATCCAAAACAAGGAAAACGCCCATGGGGTGATCCTCAGACATACAAAGAAGAATTTTTTTTTTCATCTAATAGCCTCAAGAACACATGAAATTTAAGGCAGATAATAATACATGATCAAAATCCTAACCTGAGAAACTCGATACATGGGTATCCGACACTTTTTCACAACAACTCAAGGACATTCAACGTAAGGAAAAAAATCACCTACCTGAAAGGTTTTGATGAAATCCAGAATCCAGAGTCACTCAACTGGTGCCCCGAACATGGTTCCCCACATAAATTTAAGTGCATTTCCCCAAATGCCAGAGGCTGTCGACTAGCAACGATGGCCTTGGTGAGTGAGTGTGGAAACTATACCCTCATTTGGTAAAGTATAAAGCGGAAGGAAAAGCTTAAAAAATAGCGGAAGCAGTAAACAGCATATAAAAAATAGAAACTAAACAGTAGAAGAAATGTATGATATAATAATGAAGCAGCATGGTACATGTATCTATAGAAAGCAACAAACAAAACAACATGCTGAAATACGACTGAACCCAAAGTACTAAAAGTAAACAGTAAATTCTAGCAGCATTGCAAGACTAAGCTCTGTCCCATACTCTCTAGCTCTAACAAGAAATCAATCACCTAAAGTAGAAGGGCCACAATCACTATCCACACCTCCAACCATATAACCTGTTTGGGCCGAAAAGCATGACCCAAATAGGGTGTGAGACTAATCCCAGTAAGAAACCACCACAAGATTTGTGCCCTAAAATCAGTGAGCAATATAGCAAAATTAATGGAAAATATATACAGTAGAGAAACAGGACTACCCTAAAGTAAAAAATTATACAAATATCCATTCTCATTTATTTATTCATTTAATCAATCATTTAATTTTGAACCAAAGAATCTTGCAAAAAGACCTGTAATCAGAAGGCATAGCAGGTAACACAACAGGTATCCCAGCGGACTACCTAACTTCAAGAAGTACAAAACCCAAGCCTGTTCTTTGGATTAGTGGACTCGTCACAACCAAATAAATAATAATTTATCATGCTGACCCTATGGGTGGCTCACACGGGCAGACCCCTATGGTCAAGTATTCAACGAAGGCAAAGACACTCTGAGGAAGCAGTCGTCGTCAATTCCCCCTATGGTCTTGCGGCGATAATATAGACACTATGAAGAAGCACTTGCATCTAATTCCCCCTTTAGTCTCTATTCAATATATATAAGACTCTCTAAGAGAGCACAAATTCAATCCCCCTTATGGTCTCATAGCGGTAATAACTAAACAGGCCCATTGGGGAAGCACTGAACGTCAATTCCACCTATGGTCTAACTACACCAGGTTCCCACAGCCCTGAGTAAAAGTAATCGTACTTAAACGATTTGTATCCGCCCTAAAGATGTTCAACAACTACTTGGATAATAGCTACAATGCATTAAAAGCATTTAAACAGCAGGAAACACATGCAATCATTCATATCAAGGCAATAAATCAAAGCAACAAGGTTTTCCTCACATGAAACCTATACCAAATGGTGATAAACAACCAAAACAATGAGAACACCTATGGGGTGATACTGAGATATGAAAACAAGCAATAATTATTCATCTAATATCCTCAACCACACAAGCAATATAAGGCAGATAATAATACAGGATCAAAATCCTAACCTGAGAAAAACGATACATAGGTATTCGACACTTTTGAGAAAAAACTCAAAGACATTCAACGTAAGGAAAAAAACCACCTACCTCAATTTTTTTGATGAAAACCCCAAAAATTAAGAACTCACAAAAAACTCGGGTTGATTCTACAAGAACCCTCCTTAGATATCTTCTCCCAACACAACCAAGACCAAAACTCATCAGATTTGGCATCCACAAACTTAGATCTACCCATAACGGGCTTATATCTATTTAGCGAGGGAAAAGGAGAAGTATATCTAAGTAGATATAAGAAAACTATCAAGAACGACAGAGAACAATCACATACCTAAAGAATTTGGCTTTGATTCGCCAAGATAAGCCTTCGAATTTCCTCCAGAATGCTTGGGAGAATTTCTCAAACCATCATGGGACTGTAATCCCAAGTTATGGCCGCTCAGGAGCTTAAACGATGAAATTAAAGTCAACAACGAGTTATATCCACAAATTTAGGATCTATATTTGAGTGCCCACATGGTTTGCTCGCAAGGTTAGACAAACCGTGCGCTAACCATGCAGTTTGTACTACCTTTTCAATACTCCTCACACGGTCTCTTCGCATAGTTTCCCTTAGTCGTGCAACAATCGTGCAATCACCACTGCCTTGGGTTCCAGCTACGCATGGTCTAACCGCACGTTCAGACAAACAGTGCGCCACCTGTGCAACACCCTATTTTTCCTCAAAACGTCATTTCAAGTTCCCCCGACTCTCCCAAACATCACCCTTTACTTTAAAAACATGAAAAACAACAACCCAGGGTCACATATATGAAAAATAAGATCTAGGTTCTTACAAACTTTCCCCATTAAATAAATTCATCCACGAATTTCCTTACATGGTGTAGCAGAATAAATGTCGAAACAAATCTGGACAATGTGATCGTACATCAGCCTCACTCTCCCATGTCTTGTCATGTACTCTCCGGTGCTTCTATAACATTCATACCAGAGGAACAGACCGACCATGGTGAACCTTGGTACTACTATTAAAAATTCTTATAGGATGCTTCCTAAAAGATGCATCGTGCTCCAACTCAACCACCTCTGGTTGAAAAACATGAGATGGGTCTGATAAATACCGTCGATGCTGAGAAACATGGAAGATGTCGTGCAAAGCCCGGTACCTCTGAGGTAACTGCAACCTGTAAGAAACCATCCCAACTCTCTCCAGAACCTCAAACGGCTCGATGTGCCTCGGTGAAAGCTTTCCCTATCTCCTAATCCTCTTACATCCCATCATCGGGGTAACATGCAGGAAAACCTGATCTCCGACCTTGAACTCCAAAGGTCGTCTCCACTGATCAGCATAAGATTTTTGCCGAGACTGAGCGGTTGCCATCTGCTTCCTAATCTACTCCACCTACTATGTGGTCTCTTGAACATGATGAGGTTCCCGCATAGATACCTCTCATGCCTCCCGCCAACACAAGGGTGATCGACATGGCCTACTGTAAAAAACCTCCTAAGGTGCCATCCAAATAGTTTCTTAAAAACTATTATTATAGGGAAACTCCACTAGAGTATAAGTTTCTCACATGAACCTCTAAAATAAAAGTCTCATGCTCGAAAAATGTCGTCCAACACCTGAATCGTGCGCTTTGACTGGAAATTTTTTCGGGGGATGGCATGATGTACTCAGAAGTACCTATGTACCCAAATCCCTCTGTAGCCCCTGCCTGAAATGCAAAGTAAGGCGGGTGTCCCTATAAGAAATGATAGTACTCGGAACCCAATTAATTCAGACCACCTCAAGAATGTACATCCTCCCAATCTCATCCACACCGAAGGTCTCCTTGATCGGCAAGAAATGTGCAACCTTCGTGAGACTGTCCACTACAACTCAAACCACATCATTCCCTGAAGGAGATCTCGGTAACCCTGTCACGAAGCCCATAATTACATCATTCCATTTCCACTCAAGAATGGGTAACTACTGTAAAAGCCCTGATGGTGGCTGATGCTCTGCCTTCACCTGCTGATAGGTGGAACACCACATAACGAAACCAGCCACATCCTTCTTTATACCTAGCCACCAATACTGACGACATAAGTCATGATACATTTTTTGTGATGCCAGGAAAAACTGCCCAGGATGAAGCATGAAACTCCCACATAATCTCCCCATGTATGTCTGCTGAAACTCATACCCGACCATGAAAACGTAACACCTAATTATCACCCACTGTCCACCCTGGAGTAGGTTATCCATCTGACACACCCTCCTGTAGGACTAGTCCTTCGGGGTCTGATATCTGCCTCGTTCGAACCCAATCTAGAAGAGTATAGGTAACAAATATAGAAGAAATAAACGCATGTACCTGTTTTTCATGAACCTCCAAATGCGTCTAGGAGAATAGAGCCATGAAATGCCACTCGCTATTGGCCTCTTGAATTTCCTGTAACTGAGTCCTCCTGCTCAGTGTGTATGCCACAACATTGCCTTTCCCAGGCATATAAGCAATAAAAAAGCCAAAATACTGTAGGTACTCAATCCACCTCCGCTGTCTCAGATTTAAGTCACGCAACGTGAAGATATACTTGAGGCTCTTGTCGTTAGTATATACCACGATGTGTTCTTCCATAAGGTAATTTCTCCAACAACGCAAAGCGTGAACAACTGCAGCTAACTCCAGGTCATGTGTAGGATAGTTCTTCTCATGTGGCCTCAACTGGAGAGACCCATACGCAACCACAAGATCCTCCTACATAAGCACTGCTCCAAGCCCGATGCCAGATGCATCACAGAAAAATGTACAACTCTTGCCCGACTCTGGAAGAACTAGAATTGGTGTTGAAGTAAATCTCCCCTTCAGCTCTTGAAAGGCTGAATCACACGCTTATGACCAAACATACTTCACCCCCTTCTTATTCAAGCTTTTCAACGGCGCTTCTAAGAATGAGAAGTCCTGTATAAACTACCTATAGTAACCAGTCAGTCCCAAAAACTCCGTACCTCGAATACATTATTTGGATGCTCCCAGGTAACAACTGCTCTCACCATCTCTGGGTCTAAAAATACTTCTATCTCTGAGATGACATGACCCAGTATGTGAATCTCTTCCATTCAGAAGTGGCATTTTGAGAGCTTAGCATATAACTGAAGCTCTCTCAGTGTACTCAATACAATCTCAATATGGGTCGCATGGTCGTGTCGAGTGTTAGAGTACACCAAGATATCATCCACAATAACCACCACGAAAGAATCCAATTAAAGATGGAAAACTATGTTCATCAATGCCAATAAAACTACAGGAGCATTCGAGATTCTGAAAAACATAACCAAATACTCGTACAGACCATACCTACTCCAGAATGCTGTAAGAGGTATATCAGATGGTCTGACCCACAACTGATGGTAGCCGGATCTCAAGTCGATATTTGAGAACACTCTAGATCCTCGAAGATGATAAAAAATATCATCAATCCTTGGTAAGGGATATCGGTTCTTGACAGTCAACTGGTTCAGCTTCTGATAATCTACACACAGTTGTAAATTTCCATCCGCCTTCTTCGCAAATAAAAGAGGAGAACCCCAAGGAGAAATACAGGGTCAGATAAAACCCATTTCTTGCAACTCCTACAACGGCTTCTTGAGATCTTGCAACTTAGGCATAGCCATCCTATATGGAGGTATGGATACCGATTCTTCTCCTGGCACAAGCTCAATAGTGAAGTCTACCTCACGCTCCAGAGGCAAATATGAAAAGTCCTCTGGAAAGATGTCTCTGAAACGATCTACTATCGGAAGAAATTCTATCTGATAAGTCTCGTGATTGTCCAGATATAAACTAGAAATATGGGTTGTAACACTGCCAATCCCATGATTCTCTGGTCCATCTCTGCTCACCTGGAAATCCCATTTTCCCTTGTGAAGAAAAGAGCTGCCCTCTTATGATGTGAAAATCACCCTATGACGATAGCAATCGACAAAGGCCTAAAAAGGAACTGGCCAGTCCATTCCAAAAATGACATCATAACCGATCATCTATAACACAAAAATATTCCACAAGAAGTGACACCCACCAATCTCAAGGGGGAAACCCTTGCACTAACGCACACTAGAAGTTCTATGTCCCTAGGGAGTGTCTAGTGTCATCATACTATCATTAGTATTAATATTAAGTCTAAGGATCCCCACAGTGTGCACAGAAATGAAGCTATGAGAAGCTCCTGTATAGAAAAGTGAATAAGGTAAAATTGAGGCTACCAAGATCCCACCTCGCACTGTGGAAGGTCCAGGATCCTGCAACTGATGAATCTACACTATAGAAAATGTTTGGCCAGTATCGTGGCCCTGTGTAGCAGCCTATGATCTCTGAGTTGATCCTCTCTGAGCCTGACCACCACATCCATGGCCTCTACCCTGGACTAAATGACCTGAAGAACTCCAGCCCCTAGTGTGCTACGAAACTGGTAATCATGCACTGGTACATAGAGTCGAAATAGATCCACCTTAACTATCTACTGGAAGAAGAACCTTGGAAAACCGCTGTAGGTGATCCATCTTGCCTCAAGATTAGCAGTCCAATGGATCCCTCGGGCACTGTTGCTTCTTATTCCCATCCTTTCCACACTGGTAGCACACTACCTTGCTACCTGAGGTATCATCTTGCTCCCCCGAGTCACCTCGTGTAGGATCTCTGTGGCGCTTCCTGCTATCAGTAGAAAGATTACTAACACTGGATGTTGAACTGCCCTAGCTCACTGCTCCAGTATCTCTCATATTCCTCTCCATGATCAATGTCTGGTTTACTATCAAAGAGATAAGAGTTAACTAGAAGACGTTCAACTACGATCTGATCTCTGGTTTGAGTCCCTCCTCAAACGGGAGGAATACTCCATAACTGAAAGAGTACCGTGCTATAGGTTCATGATCTCTATGGCTCTGTCGGCCCTCAACATCTCCGGATAGAAGTAGTCATAGAACGTATGATGAAACTCGTCCCATTCAACTATCTACTGACACCCTACATGAGAAACTATGTCCCACAATCTCTTGGCGGAATCTGACAGAATTTAAGTTGCGAGTTCACCCTTCTGTCTGGGGGTGTCTCGAGATGGTCAAAGATAGAAACCATAACTTCCAACCAGGATTCAACAACATGAGATCTTCCATCCCCAGAGAGTGTGGGATGCTGCTTCTGCTGGAAGACGCACGTAAGCTCTTCCATTGAATGGGCAGGTTGCTGAGCTCCCTGAAAGGTCTACATGGACCTCAAAAATCCCTCAAGGAACTATGTCTCCACACTAGTATCCGGGAGAACTGCTGGTGCCATATCCAGGATACGATCATTATCAGACCCCTGACGTGCAACGAGAGTTTATCTTAGTGGCATGACTCTCCAAGGTCAAGCACACCTTTATTAACGATGAGAACAGTTGGAAACTTTAAAAAGTGAAAAAGAAAAAGAAGAGGAAAACACTTATGACTGAAAAAAAACAAGGTTACAGAGCATGGTCTATCTATACACAGCGTGGTCTAGAAATATTTTCCTCGTCCTCTCATTAGTCACACGGGCTGGTACACGGGCCACAACTACATGACGTGTCAACAATGCACATGGCGTGTTGTCCCTAAGATTTTCTAACCCACATATTCAATTACACAACTGGATCACCCGGAAGGAAAGTACACGGCGTGTACATCAAAGTACATGGCGTGTAACCATGAAAAGTAGTTCTTCCTGAATAGAAGAACACATGGCGTGTGTTCATCAGGCCACACACTGTGTTATCTAGGTTTCTGGGTAGTAGCCATTAAAAACTCCCCAAAACAACTTAAGAACAATGAAAACTAACATCTATGTGCCAAATTACGATCAGTGGGGGCCCATACTCCCTACGAATCAAATCTTGTCATCATAAAAATGCACATTACAAGTAGATAGTATGATAATCCCATGATCTTCCAAATTCGAATCCTCAAGCTCCCATATCATCTCTATGACCAAAACTTTACGTCAATTCTAAATAAGCTGTAAAATAAACAATACCCTATCAGCATAGCAGGAATCGGTATCACAAAAACTATCAAAACACCATGCATAATCTATCACAACATCTATCACAACAGCATGCAATTTCTTTTTCTCCCTAGATGGCATGGTAAAATTCATGACATGTGATTTTCTAACCAGTGCCTATATAATGCATGAGATAGAATACCCTCATGTCATCGAGTTGCAACAAAATAGAAACACAATCATATAAACTAGAACAACAGAAAACAAGTGCATCACCCAACGGTGAAATATAATCAACTATAACACTTGAAAAACTGAAAAGTGAAATTACGGGGTAATATAGCTTTTCCATGTACATGTGTTAATTACTCTCAGGAACAGTTATTTACCAATTACCCATTTCTTCCTATCCCTGTATATTGTCTCCAAACATTTAAGCAAATAGAAAATAAAGATAATCATCTGATACCACTTTGTAACGACCCGAATCTGGAGCCACTCAATTGGTGCCCCGAACCCGGTTCACCACATGACCTCAAGCACATTCCCTCAAACGCAAGAGGCTACTGACTTGTAGCGAGGGCCTTTATGAGTCATTGGGGAAAATATTCCCTCATTTGGTAAATCATACAACATAATGATAAACATAAACAATAGCAGAAGCAGTAAACATCAAACACACAACTGAAACTAAACAGTAGAAGCAATGTCTGGTATAATAATGATGCACCATGGTACATGTATCTATGGAAAGAAGCAAACAAAACAACGTGCTAAAATACAATTGAAACCAAAGTACTAAAAGTAAATAGTAAACTACAGCAGCATTGCAAGCATAATCTTGGTCCCATGCGCTCCATCACTAACCAGAAATCAAGCACCTGAACTAGAAGGGCCACAATCCCTCTCCACACCTGCAACCATATAACCTGTTTGGGCAGAAAATCAGGACCCAAAGAGGGTGTGAGACTAATCCCAGTAGGAATCCACCACAAGATCTCTGCCCTAATATCAGCGAGAAATATAGAAAAAGTAATGGATAATAAATGCAGCAGAGAAACAGGCGTACACTAAAGTAAACAATCCTAAAAATCACTATTCACTATTATTTATTCATTTAATTTAATCTTTCAATTATCAACCAATGAATCTAGAAAAAATCCCTATAATCCAAAGGTATAACAGGTAACACAACAGGTATCCCAGCAAACTACCTAACTACAAGTAGTACAAAACCCAACTGTGTTCTTTGGATTAGTGGAATCGTCACAAAAAACCAAAAAATAATTTATCACATTGACCATCTTGGTGGATCATGCGGGCAGACCCCTATGGTGAAGTATTTAATGAAGGAAAATACACTATGAGGAAGCACTAATAGTCAATTACCCCTATGGTATTGTGGAATTAATACAGAATCTATGAGGAATCACTTACGTCTAATTCACCCTTTATTATCGATTCGATAAATATCAGACCCTCTGAGAGAGCACAAAGTCAATCCCCCTTATGGTCTCACAACGGTAATAACTAAACAGACCCTCTAGGGAAGTAGTCAACATTAATTCTCCCTATAATCTAACTACACCCGGTTCCCACAGCCCTGACTAAAAGCAATCGTACCTAAACTATTTGTAGCAGCCATAAGTAAGTTCAACAACTACTTGGCTAATAGATAAAATGCATTAAAAGCATTTAAACATCTGGAAACACATGCAATCATTCATATCAATGAAATTAATCAATGCAACAAGGTTTCCCTCATAGGCAACCCAATCCATACGGTGATAAATAGCAAAAACAAGGAAAACACCCATGGGGTGATCTTCAGACATTTAAACAAGAAATCATTATTCATCTAATAGCCTCATACACACAAGAAATCTAAGGCAGATAATAATACAGGATCATAATCCTAACCTGAGAAACCCAATACATGGGTATCATGAACTTTTTCACAACAACTTAAGGACATTCAACGTAAGGCAACAGACCAACTACGTAAAAGGTTTTGACGAAAACCCAAATCCGGAGCCACTCAACTGGTGCCCTGAAATTAGTTTCCAACATAACCTCAAGCGCATTTCCCCAAAAAGCTATAGGCTAATGACTAGAAACGAGGGCCTTGGTGAGTCAGTGGGGAAAATATTCCCTCATTAGGTAAATTATACATCGGAAAGATAAATATAAAAAATAACGGAAGAAGTAAACACCATACTCACAAATGAAAATAAATAGTAGAATCAATGTCTGATATAATAATGAGGCAGCATGGTACATGTATCTATTGAAATCAGCAAACAAAACAACATGCTGAAATACAACTGAACCTAATGTACTGAAAGTAAACAGTAAACTCCAGCAGCATCGCAAGCCGAAGCTCTATCTCGTGCCCTCCATCTCTAACCAGAAATGAAGAACCTGAAGTAGAAGGGCCAGAATCCCTATCCACACCTCCAACCATATAACCTATTTGGCCCGAAAAGTAGGACCGAAATAGGGTGTGAGGCTAATTCCATTAAGCAACCACCACAAGATCTGTTCCCTAATATCAGTGAGCAATATAGCAAAAGTAATGGAAAATAAATGCAGCATAGAAATAGGAGTTCACTAAAGTAAAAAATCCTACAAATCTCCATTCACATTTATTTATTTATTTAATTCAATCATATAATTATGAACCAAAGAATCCTGTAAAAATCCCTATAATCCAAAGGCATAGCTGGTAACACAACAGGTATCCCAGCAGACTACCTAACTACAAGCAGTACAAAAAACAAGCTTGTTCTTTGGCTTGGTGGACTCATCACAACCAAATAAACAATAATTTATCATGCTGACCCTATGGGTGTCTCACCCCTATGGTCAAATATTCAATGAAGGCAAAGACACTCTGAGGAAGCACTCATCGTCAATTCTCCCCATGGTCTTGCGATGATAATACAGACTCTCTAAGGAATCACATACGTCTAATTCCCCCTTTAGTATCGATTCGATAAATATAAGACTCTATTAGAAATAACAAAGTCAATCCCCCTTAAGGTCTCATAACATTAATAACTAAACATTCCCTCTAGGGAAGCACTCAATGTCAATTCCACCTATGGTCTAACTACACCTGGTTCCCATAGCCCTGAGTAAAAGTAATCTTACTTAAACGATTTGTAACAGCCATAAGTAAGTTCAAAAACAACTTAGCTAATAGATACAATGCATTAAAATCATTTAATCAGTAGGAATCACATTCAATCATTCATATCAAGGAAAGAAATCAATGCAACAAGGTTTTCGTCACATGAAACCTAAGACAAACTACGATAAACAGCCAAAACAAGGAAAACACCTATAGGGCGATCCTCAGACATGTAAACAAGCAACCATTATTCAACTAATATCCTCATGAACACAAGCAATCAAAGGCATATAATAATAGAGGATCAAAATTCTAACATGAGAAACATGATACATGGGTATCTGGCACTTTTTCACAACAACTCAAGGACATTCAACGTAAGGCAACAAACCACCTACCTCGAAGGTTTTGACGAAAACCCAAATAACGATGAACGCACAATAAATTCGGGATGATTCTCCAAGAAACGTCCTTTGATATCTTCTCCTAACACAACTAAGACCAAAAATCATCAAATTTGGCATCCACACACTTAGATTTACCTATAACTGGGTTAAATCTAAGAAACCGAGGGAAAATGAGAAGTAGATATAAGTAGATCTAATATAATGAACAAGAACGAAAGAGAAGGATCACATGCCTCAAGAATTCAGCTTCGATTCGCCATGAGAAGCCTTCAGATCGCCTCCATAATGCTTGGGAGAAGTTCTCCAGCATTCATGACAGAGTAATCCCGAGTTATTGCTGCTCAGGATATTAAACGAGGCAATTAATGGAAAAAACTAGCTAGATCCACAAATTAAGGATCTATATTTGAGTGTTTGTATGGTTTTCTCGCATGGTTAGAAAACCCGTGCTCTAACCGTGCACTCTGTACTACCTTGTCAACACTCCTCGCACGAGCTCTTCACACAGTTTCCCTTAACCGTGCCACAACCATGCAGTCTCCACTACCTTGAGTGCCAGCTACGCATGGTATGGCCGCACAGTTATACAAATCGTGCACCGCCCGTGCGGCTCCCCGTTTTACCTCAAAACTTCATTTTAAGTTCCCCCGACTCTCCCAAACAACTCCATTAACATTAAAACCAAGAAAAACATCAAACAAGGGTCACATACCTGAAAAATATGATCTCGGTTCTTAGAAATATCTCCCCTTAATGAAATTTGTCCCCAAATTTCCTAACGAGGCGTAGAAGAAGAAACATCGAACAAATTTGGCCACTACGATCGTACATCAGCCTCCCTCTCCCAAGTCTCTTCATGTAATCTCCTGTGCTGCCATAGCACCCGTACTAGAGGAACAGACTGTCCATGGAGAATCTTTGTACTACTATCAACAATCCTTATAGGATGCTCCTCTAAAGATGAATCCTGCTCCAAATCAACCTCCTCTAGTTGATAAACATGAGATGAGTCTGAGAAATATCGTTGAAGCTAAGAAGCATGGAAGACGTCGTGCATAGCCTGGTACCTCTGAGGTAACTGAAACCTGTAAGCAACCAAACCAACTCTCTCTAGAACCCCAAACGAAAGCTTTCCCTGTCTCTTAATCCTCTTACGTGCCAACCATGGGGTAACACGCGGGAAAACCTGATCTCTGACCTTGAACTCCAATGGTCGTCTCCGCTGATTAGCATAAGATTTCTACCGAGACTGTGCGGTAGCCATCTGCTTCCGAATGAACTCCACCTGCTCTGTGGTCTCCTAAACAAGATGAAGTCCCAGCACAGCTACCTCTCCTGCCTCCAGCCAACATAAGGGTGATCGACACTGCCTACCGTACAAAGCCTCATAAGGTTCAATCTGGATAGTTTCATGAAAACTATTATTATGGGAAAACTCCACTAGAGGTATATTTTTCTCACAAGAACCTCTGAAATCAAGGATGAATGCTTACAACATGTACTCCAACACCTGAATCGTCTGCTCTGACTGGTCATTTGTCTTGGTATGGTAAACTATTGTCAGAAGTACCTGTGTACCCAAATTCCTCTATAGCCCCGGATAGAAATGCGAAGTAAAGTGGGTGTCCCTATCAGAAATGTTAGTACTCGAAACCCCATGAAGTCATAACACCTCATGAATGTACAACCTCCCAAGCTCATCCACACTGAAGCTCTCCTCGATCGGGCAAGAAACGTGCATCATTCATGAGCCTGTCCACTACAACCCAAACCACATCATTACCTCGAGGCAATCTCAGTAACCCTGTCACGAAGTCCATCGCGACATCATTCCATTTCCACTCAGGAATGGATAACTACTGTAAACGCCCTGCTGGTCGCTGATGCAATGCCTTCACCTGATGACAGGTGGAACACCGCATAACAAAACCAGCCACATCATTGATCATACCTGTCAACCAATACTGACAAAATAATTCTCGATACATATTTGTGAGGCCAGGATGAACAACTCAGGATGAAGCATGAAACTCCCGCATCAACTACTCTCGTATGTCTGCGGAAACCCATACGCGACCATGAAAACGTAACACCTAATCATCACCCACTATCCACCCAAGATTAGGGTCTCCATCTGACACACCCTCCCATAGTTCTAGGCCTTCTGGGTCTGATAACTGCTTCATTCGAAATATATCTAGAAGAGTAGAGACAAAAACTATAGAAGAAAGCAACACATGTCCCTGTTTTTCATGAACCTCCAAATCCATCTCAGAGAATAGAGACATGAGCTGCCACTCACTGTTGGACTCTCGAACTGCATGTAATAGAGTTCTCCTGCTCAGTGCATCTGCCATAGCATTGCCTTTCCCAAGCATATATGCAATCTCAAAGTCAAAATTCTTTAGGTACTCGACGCACCTCCACTGTCTCAGATTTTTGTAACACTGCGTGAATATATACTTGAGGATCTTGTGTTCAATATATACCATGGAATGTTCTCCCATAAGATAAGGTCTCCAACATCGCAAAGCGTGAACAACTGCAGCTAACTCCAGGTGGTGTTTAGGATATTTCATCTCATGTGGCCTCAACTGCCGAGACCCATACGCAACCACACGATCCTCTTACATATGCACTGATCCAATCCCGATGCCAAATGCATCACAGAATATTGTATAACTTTTGGCCGGCTCTGGAAGAACTAGAATTGGTGCTGAAGTCAATCACCCCTTCATCTCCTAAAAGGATGAATCACAGGCTTATGAAAAAATGTACTTCACCCCCTTCTTAGTAATTCCCTTCAACGACGATGCTATGTGTGAGAAGTCCTGTATAAACCACATATAATAACCAGCCAGTACCAAGAAACTTTGTACCTTGAAGATATGTTTCGGCTGCTCCCAGGTAACTACTGCTCTCATGTTCTCTGGGTCTACTGATAATCTTATCTCTAAGATGAAACGATCCAGGAAGTGAATATCGTCCATCCAGAAGTGGAACATTGAGAGATTAGCATATAACTGATGCTCTCTTAGCGTACTCAATATGATCTCAAGATGGGTAGCATGGTCATGTCTAGTGTGAGAGTACACCATGATATCGTCGACAAAAACCCCCATGAAGGAATCCAAGCAAGGATGGAAAACTCTGTTCATTAGCTCTAGGAAAATTACTGGCGCGTTCGTAGGTCTGAACGACATAACCAAATACTCATACAGACCATACCTTCTTCAGAAGGCTGTAAGAGGTATTTGAGATGGTCTGACCCCTAACTGATGGTAGCCATATCTCAAGTTGATCTTTAGGAACACTCTAGATCCTCTAAGTTGATCAAAATGATCATCAATCCCCAGTAAGGAATATTGGTTCTTGACCGTCAACTGGTTCAACTTTTGATAATCTACACAAAGATATAAAGTACCATCCGCCTTTTTCCCAAATAAAATAGGCGAACCCCAAGGAGAATTTCTGGGTCGGATAAAACCCTTTTCTTGAAACTCCTCCAATGGCTTCTTGAGCTCTTGGAACTCAGGAATAGCTATCCTATATGGAGGTATGGATACTGATTCTCCTCCTGGAACAAGCTCAATACAGAAGTCTACCTCATGCTCCAGAGGGAAACATGAAAAGTCCTCTAGAAATATGTCTCTGAAACGATCTACTACCGGAGGAAAGTCAATCTGAGAAGCCCCCTGATCATCCAGATATAAACTAGCAATCTTGGCTGTAAGAACGCCGAACCCATGATTCTCTGGTCCATCTCTGCTCACCTGGACATCCCATTCGCCCTTGTGAAGAAAATATCTTCCCTCTGGTGATGTGAAACTCACCCTGCGGCAATAGCAATCGATAAATGCTTGAAAAGGAACTATCCAGTCCATTCTAAAAATGACATCATAACATGTCTTCTCTAGGACAAAAATATTCCACAAGAAGTGACACCCAACAATCTCAAGGGGGATACCCTTGCATTGATGCACACTAGCAGTTCTATGTCCCATGGGAGTGTCTAGTGTCATCATACTTTCATAAGTATGGATAATTAGTCTAAGTCTCTCCACAATGTGCACATAAATAAAGCTATGAGAAGCTCCTACATTGAAAAGTGTAGAAGATAAAACTGATTCTACCAAGATCGTGCCTAGCACTGTTGAAGGTCCAGAATCCTGCTCCTAATGAATCTGCTCCACCGCAGACGTCTGGACAGTACCCTGGCCCTGTATAGCGGCCTAAGATCCCCGAGATGATCCTTCTTGAGCATGAACACCATGTACATGACCTCTACCCTGGCCTGAACGACCTGAAGAACTCCATCCCCCAGTCTAATGCGGAACTAGAAATCCTGCGCCCATACGCGGAGTCGAAACAGATCCACCTTCAGTAGCTACTAGAAGAAGAACCTTGAAAACCCGCTGTAGGAGATCCATCTTGCCTCAAGCTCAGAACTCCACTGGGTCCCTCAAGAATTGTGGCTTATTATGCCAATCCATTCCAAATGGGTAGCACACAAACCTGATACATGAAGAAACATCTTTCTTCCTCTAGTCACCTCATGTAGACTCTCAGTGATGCTTCCTGCTGTCAGTATAAAGAGTAATGACTCTGGATGCTGAACCACCCTAGCTCACTACTCTAGTATCACTCAGATTCCTCTCCGAAATCAACGTCTAGTTGACTATAAAATATATATAAGTGAACTAGAAGACATTTACATGCGATATGATCTCTAGTCTGAGTCCCTCCTCAAACATCCTTGCTATGAACATGTCTTCATTCCCCATAAAGGGAGTGAAATGTTGTAACTCTGTAAAATGGTAGGAATACTCCGTAACGGATAGAGTACCCTGCTATAGGTTCATGAAATCTCTGTCTCTGTCGGCCCTCAGCGTCACCGGATAGAAGTAGTCATAGAACTTATGCTGAAACTCGTCCCAATAAACCATCTACTGACGCCCTACCTGAAAAACTACGTCCCACAATATCTTGGTGTAATCTCACAGCATGTATGTTGCAAGCTTCTCCCTTATGTCTGGGGGTGTCTTGAGATGGTAAAGGACAGAAACCATTGCTTCGAACAAGGATTCAGCAGCATGAGCTCCTCCATCCCCAGAGAGTGTGGGAGGATGATTCTGCTGGAAGACTCATGTAAGCACTTCCATAGACTGGGCAGGTTGTTGAGCTCCCTAAAAGGTCTGCATGAACCTCACGAATCCCTCATGGAACTGTGTTTCCGCACCAGTATCTGGGATATCTACTGGTGCTATATACATCATACGATCATTGTCAGACCCCTGACGTGCAACTAGAGGTCGTCTTGGCGGCATGACTCTGCAAGGTCAAGCACACCTTTATTAACGATGAGCATAGTTGCAATCTTAAAAAAGTGGAAATGGAAAAGAAGAGGAAAAACACTTAAGACTGGAAAAAAACATGGTTACATGGCATGCTGTCTCTATACACGTCATGTTCCAGAAAGATTTTCCCCATCCGTGTTGTTTGTCACACGGGCTCGTACATGGGCCACAACTACACGGTGTGTCAACAATGTACACGATGTGTTGTCCCTAAAATTGTCTAACCCATGTATTCAATTACACAGCTGTATCACCCGGAAGGAAAGTACACGACATGTACTTGAAAGTACACGGTGTGTAACCGAGAAAATTAGTTCCTCATGATTAGAAGAACACATGGCTTGTGTTCATAAGGACACAGGCTGTGTTATCTGGGTTTCTGGGTAGTAGGCAATCAAAACTCCCCAAAACCACTGAAGAACATTGAAAAATAACATCTATGTGCCAAATTCCGATCCATGGGGGCCCATACTCCCCACAAATCAAATCTTGACATCATAAAAATGCACATTACAAGTAAACAGTATGATAATCCCATGATCCACAAAATTTTGATCCTCGAGGGCCCATAACACCTCTAAGACCAATGCTTGGGGTCCATTTTAAATATGTTGTAAAATAAACAAAACCCTATCAGCATAGTAGGTATCTGTATCACAACAACTATCACAACATCATGCATAATCTATCACGACATCTATCACAACATCATGCAATTTCTAATGCACCCTAGATGGAATGGTAAAATTCATGACATGTGATTTTTTAACATTTTCTTATATAATGCATGAGATGGCATACCCTCATGTCATCGGGTTGCAACAAAATAGAACCACAATCATATAAACTGTAACAACACAAAACTTGTGCATCACCCAACGGTGAAATATAATCAACTATAACACTTGAAAAAACTAAAAAGTGCAATTACGAGGTAATATAGATTTCCCTTGTACAAGAGTTAATTAATCTAGAGAACATTTAAGTATCAACTACCCCTTTCTTCCTATCCCTGTCTATTGAGTCGAAATAGTTAAGAAAATAGAAAATAAAGATAATCCTCTGATACCACTTTGTAACGACCCGAATCCAAATCCACTTAACTGGTGCCCCAAACCTTGTTCACCACATGACCTAAAGTGCATTTCCCCAAATGCCAAGGGCTACCGTCTAGCAGTGAGGGCCTTGGTGAGTTTGTGGGGAAAATATGCCCTCATTTGGTAAAGTATACAGCTTAAGGATAAACATAAACAATAGTAGAAGCAGTAAACAACATACACACAACTAAAACTAAATAGTAGAAGTAATGTCCGATATAATAATGATGCATCATGGTACACGTATCTATGGAAAATAGCAAACAAAACAACATGATGAAATACTACTGAACCCAAAGTTGTAAAAGTAAACACTAAACTCCAGCAACATCACAAGGCTATGCTCGGTCCCATGCTCTCCAGCTCTAATCAGAAATCAGGCACCTGAAGTAGAAGGGCTCCAATCCCTATCCACACCTGCAACCATATAACCTGTGTGGGCTGAAATGTAGGACCCAAACAGGGCGTGACACTAATCCCAGTAGGCAGCCACAACAAGATTTGTGCCCTACTATCATTGAGAAATATAGAAAAAGTAAGGGAAAATAAATGCAGCAGAGAAACAAGAGTACACTAAAGAAAAAAATCCTACAAATCTCCATTCACATTTATTTATTCATTTAATTCAATCATTTAATTATCAACCAAAGAATCTAGAAAAATTTACTATAATTCAAAGGCATAGAAGGTAACACAACATGTATCCCAGCGGACTACAAAACTACAAGAAGTACAAAACCCAAACATGTTATTTGGCTTGGTGGACTTGTCACAACCAACCAAACAATAATCTGTCATGCTGACCCTATGGGTGGCTCATGCGCTCAAAACCCTATGGCCAAGTATTCAACGATGGAAAAGACACACTGAGGAAGCACTCATCGTCAATTACCCCTATGTTCTTGCAGCGATAATATAGACTCGTTGAGGAATCAATTACGTCTAATTACACCTTTAGTCTCGATTCGATAAATATCAGACCCTATGATAGAGAAAAAATTCTATCACCCTTATGGTATCGTTGATGTAATAACTAAACAGACCATCTGGGGAAGCACTCAATGTCAATTCCCCCTATGGATTAACTGCACTAGGTTCCCAGTACACTAAGTAAAATCAATCATACGTAAACGATTTGCAGAAGCCCTAAGTAAGTTCAACAACTACTTGACTAATAACTACAATGAATTAAAAGCATTTAAACAGTAGGAAACACTTGCAATCATTCATATCAAGGAAAGAAATCAATGCAACATGGTTTTACTCACAGGAAACCTAATCCAAACAGTGATAAACAGCCAAAACAAAGAATACACCCATGGGGTGATCCTCAGACATGCAAACAAGCAATCATTATTCATCTAATAGCCTCAATCACACATGAAATATAAGAGAGATATTAATACAGGATCAAAATCCTAACCCGAGAAACCAGATACCTGGGTATTTGACACTTTTTCAAAACAACTCAAGAACATTCAACGTAGGGAAAAAAACCACCTACCTCGAAGGTTTTGATGAAAGCCCAAACAATGAAGAAAACACAAGAAACTCGGGTTGATTCTCCAAGAACATTCCTTAGATATCTTCTTCTAACAAACCAAGAACAAAACACATCAAATTTGGCATCCACACACTTAGATCTACCCATAACGGGCGTATATCTAAGAAACCTAGGGAAAAGGAGAGGTATATCTAATTAGATCTAATAAAATGATCAAGAATGAATGATAACGATCAAATACCTCAAGAATACAGATTTGATTCGCCAAGAGAATCCTTCGGATCACCACCAGAATGCTTGGGATAAGTTCTCCAACCTTCAATGAAGAGTAATACCGAGTTATGAACACTTATGAGCATAAAAGAGGTGATTAAAGGAAAAAACATGTTAGATCCACAAATTTAGGATCTATATTTGAGTGCCCACATAGTTTGATTGCACAGTTAGACAAATTGTGCGCTAACAGTGTGGTTTGTACAGCCTTGTCAACACTCCTTGCATGGTCTATTTGCACGATATCCCTTAACCGCGAGACAACTGTGTAGTCACCACTGCATTGAGTGCCAGCTATGCACTGTCTAGCCGTATGGTTAGAAAATCCGTGCACTGCCCGTGCAGCTCCCCGTTTTTCCTCAAAACTTCATTTCAAGTTCCCCCGACTGTCACAAACATCACCCTTATCATTAAAACCAAGAAAAACATCAACCAAGGGTCACATATCTGAAACATAATATCTGGGTTCTTACATACATCTCAGGAATTCATGAAAATATAATGAAAAATAGATTGTTCTGTGTTCTCTTGAAAAATTCATCAAAACAGAGTTTCGTAAACTCTTTTTCTTGACTAGAGGAATGCATCAGATGTGTATGAGCTTTTGATTACTTATTCGAGTGCTTTACAAGATGTAATATTTCACCTATTTATCTCTATATGTATGTTTAGTTATCAAGAGCTCACATATTGATAACAGTATTCTTCACATTCCGCCATACAATAGAGTCTACTTTGTTTCTTAACAGCATAAATAGAGATAATATCCATGTGCATCTGGATATTCTATTTCCTCACACAACACATCTGATATCCCATTCATTGAATTTTATTGATCATTTCAGATACAATAATTAAAATATAATTTGGAATTAAATTAAATAAACTAAACATTAGTAACAATTCAAAACAAATATAAGTTAGGAAAATAGTGGTCGTATCTTAGACTGGCGAGGACTTGATCTGTCCATGTCTCAGTGTCCGACGGCGTCTCCTTACAACAGTGACACAAAGTTGGTGGTGTTACTTTGTTGGTGGTTTCTTAGCTTAAAGGTGTCTCAACTGATGGTAGGTCATGTTGGCAGTGTCTCAAACCTTTCTAAATTTAAATTCTGGTGTCATGAAATCCTAACAGTGCCTCATACTTTTCTGAATTTTCACTCTAGAGGCATGTCATTTGATGGTTTCTCAGACATAGAAAATTTTCTATGCTGATAGTGAGTCATGGAAAATGGTATCATGTGTAATGGTGTCTCAAAAAATGTCAAAATTATATTTTTGTGGTGAAATTTATGGCGGTGTTTTATCTCCATGGTGAGTTAGTCTCGACGATGACTCATCCTTAATAGGGACTCGTAGTGAATCATACTTAATCAATTTCACCACCTGTCTCATATTTTGAAATACATACAGAAAACATGAAATTCATTAATATAATTAGAATCATGATTTTTTGATCATTAAAACAATGAGTCTAATAAATGAAAATATGATGTATTTATTTCATGGAATAAGTAAATAAATGTTTTAGGAATGAAAATTTAAATGTGGGTTTTTTTGTAAGTCATAATTATTTAATTAAAATTTTATGATTAATTTCATAATTTAAATGAAAATTTATTTTCATAAAATGTATTCATAAATAAATATTTTGTTTTCTTATGATTATAATTTAATTTTATTTGACCTTAATTAATATCTCGAAGTGTTATAAAACCAGTTATAATTTTAAAATCAACATTTCCATGTAAATGATGATTTTAATTAAAAATTAAATTTCTCATATTTATAATATTTTTTTATAAAATGGAGTTCAATTTTTAATTATACATTTGATAAAATGGTTAGGATGAATTATTTGGAATTTTCTAAAATAGTTGAATTTTTGGTTAATGGTGAAATACGATAATTTACGATATTATGTAAATATGTGAATTATTGGGTCATAGGTGATGGATGGATGGTGTAAGAGAATAATCTCAAAACATAATTCATTATTTTAAAATATTTAATTATAATGTTAAATATATTAATATTATTGAGCCAAAATAATAAACTAATGAAGAAAATAATGAGAAAACATTCCTCTCCTCCACTATTAATACCATTTTTCACCACCTCTTCTCCTAACACCTTTCAAGATTTGATACTTGTCCAAATTTTACCAAATCCAAATACTAATCCTCCCCACCCATCTACAAGAGAATTTGGTATCAGAAAAATACCAAATACTATTTAGCTATAGAGGTTATAAAGGAGGAGAAATTCAAGAGGTAAAACCCTCTTTATTTTTCTTTTAATTTCTTTTAAATTTCCTCTATTTTCTCATTATATCCTCACCACCACTATCCAAACATGAATGATAAAAATATTAAATTATATATACTATAATTTTTTTATGTTAATTTAGAATCCACCATCATGTATCTTCTCCTCTTCTTTTTTTTTATAAAAATGAAAACATCATATGTGAGGTGTTAATTTATCACCTTCAAGGATTAAAAATTTTCATTTTTCTTTACTATATTTAAGGATGGTATTAAAACCATTATAATGGTTGAAACATATTTTAAAATTCATTTTATAATCTTATTTATGTTTGTAACTACCATATACACATAATATAAAATAATAAAATAAAACCAGTTTGTTGTGAGTGAAAACCACACAAAATAATCCAAAATATTATCACTAACTTCTTATATAATGATTCATTATCACCACAAATAACCAAATGACTTATCTAACTATTAAATATTAATTATGTTAATTAAAACACATAACCAAAAATCTGGAGATGTATTCCTATTTTACATAAAATTCAATACTCTTATACAAGTGAACCGATCATGAAATCCCAGAAAACGAACGCTCATGAATGATGAAATTGAATGTTATAACGCATAAAAAAGGATATAAATTAACTTAATAAACATCAATAATTAATGTAAATGTATAATAAGTTTTTTAATTATTATTTAATTAAACTAATTTGATTATTTAGGACATTAAGTACAAGTACAGAACCGTTTCAGACATAAGGTAGGAGATTCTTTTCGAACCTCCATTTTTTCATTTGGGTTATGATTTCTCTCTCTTTAACCCAATTTAATTATTATTTAATTTTATATAATTATTCTAAATTATGTTTATATGTTCCAAAATTACATTTATATATCATTTATTTTTTGTTTTATAGGGAAATACATGTATTATAATGTTCCCTTCTTAGTTCTTCTTGATAAGCAAGCCCAATATAAGGGAACTTCCAAATTTATTACCCATTTTAATTGAACACCATAATATATTTAAAGACACAATTATTTTTTATAAAATCACTAATTTTACCATGAAATAAAATCTTGGTTCATTTATGGTTTTATACAAACAATTATGACCTTTCCATTTTAAATACACTTTAATATTTTCCTTTATACCACACTAAAGTGGTTCACTTCTAAAGATTCATAAACACTCCTTTTAAATGTTTTCACACCACTTAGACATCATTTATCATTATCTATGACTATTTACTTTAATTAATGTCCATGTATGATCCATTATTTCAGGATATCTTTTATGATACACCCTTTGGTTATGCCTTATGTTTATGATACCAAATTATTTCCATGGTAAACCATTATATTTATAACTCATTTTTGATTCTTCTTTTGGAACACATATGAATGAAAATGTTATGATGGGTGTACCCAGATAGAGCTCCAATACATTGGGTAATGTTTAGTCTCATGAGACATCATGTTGGGATAGGGGGTGGACCTGATTCCTTTATGGTACTTTTTCCACCATGTGATATAGTCTTGGATGTTATCTTTGAGACATGTTTATGTCATGTTATATGTTGTTTCCACATTCCTATGATGTTGTCATTATTAGTTCCGATGTTATACATTTTATTATTCCTTATTTATATTCATGTTCTATACCTTTAATGCCATCATGTTATGCCTTCTAACCCATGTTCTATGTTTATTCTAAAGCACATTTCCTTACTGGGATTTTAGGTCATCCTTTTTGGTTATGTATTCCCTTGGTTATACTATATAGTTATAATGGATAAAATGGAGTTAGAATATCATTATAATGATTAAATAAAAGATTTTTTTATTGTGGTTTCATGCGGATAAATAATGTGCCTAATCTTCCAAATACACTACAATTTATGATGCTTGGTTGTATTTGTTAGTTAATTATGATTAAAATAATCTAATAATATGTGTAAATGGATAGGTTCCCTATAAAAACACTTAAAAAAATTGTGTTTCATCCCATCAATAAAAAATTCTCTTTTGGATTTTAACTTTTCATTTCCAATGATAGAAGATCCAACACCTTTGATTCTATGTGACACATCATTTCCAAAAGTCACTATACCTTATTTAAAATCTTTTACATTCTTCAAAAAAATTTATCTCTTATATTATTCGACGAACACCCACTATCCAAAATCCAAGGTTATTATCCTTTTGTAACTTTGAGAGTAGTTTCAACAATAAAAGATTCTTCCTTTCCTTTTCCTTTCTTCACATTACACTTTTGATATTTTTTGAACTAACTTTGTTGGATTTAAAATATAAAAAGACACCCATTTTTCAATATTTCCTGACTATTCACAATATTCAAAAATATATTTCAAGGGTTGGAATCTATTTTCAATATCAACAACAACTTTCTTATTTTGTTTATTTTTAGTGGGTATATTCAACCTCAAAATTTTCCTTTGGATTCTTTTGGGTTCACTATAATGATTGTGGTTAAACCAAAATATATATTTTTTCTGCCTAATTCCTCCAAACATCTAGCAGAAACCATAGAAACCTTATCTTCCTCTGTAACTTTCATGACATCTAGAGTTATGTTTCTATTTTTCATAATCTTTTTACCCTCTAATTTGTTATTTAATTGCACACCAAAGTTTTGGTTATTTTTTGAGTTTTTATTCTCATTATTAAACCATTTTTCAACTTCAATAGAATCAACTATAGTAGTTTTTGTTTGTTTATAATTTTATGTTTTAGAGACATTCAATTTTTTCACCTTTTTTGGTTTGAAAACATTGTTTTATCAACATTATTATTTTTCTGAACAACTTAATCTTCTTTATCAACCTTTGAGGATAATTTTTGTTGATTTATTTGAGGTTTACATTTTTTAGAACTTTCCCCATATTTAGTAAATGATTTTTAGAAGTTTGTAACTCCTTGTTAAGTTTTAGGAAGAAATTATTAAGCATGATGTAATTCATTAGCCTTAACTTTTACCTTCCCCTCAAGTTGAATATTTACATTTTTATATTTATCAAGTGACTTCTTAGATATTTATGATGGAAACATATATCTTTTTGACATCAATAATTAAAAGGAATCCAAAAAATGAATATTGATGATTATTTGAATCCATTTACTAATGAGATAAATTTAGTCTAGATTAATGGTTTTAGTAGATATGATGTAGTTGAAAAAAAAATTCTTAATGAAATCTGCATTTATGCAGAAAATTATTGACTTCCCAATGTATGGAGTATTATTTAGCTAGAGTAAAAATTGTCCAAAATTGTTTCCATACTGTATGAGTGACAACCAAGCATTTATGCTTTCCAATGGAAGAAAACCTTATTTTTTTCAACTATCATCACATATTTCGTTCTACATACCATACTTTCTAAAGGATCATAAATAATTTCAGAAAATGTACAATTGAATGTTATGGAACTCCACTAATGATCTTAGGTATTGATTTAAAATATTTTTTCTATTTATAACCTCTTATTATCTATAGACTGACTATAAACCAAAAAAAGTTAGACAACATTATGAAATATCAAAATTGGACAAAACGAAGTATTTTTTGGGATATGCCATATTGGAATGATTTTTTGGTCCATAAAATGATAGATGTCATGCATATTAAGAAGAAGTTTTTTGATAAAATATTTTTGACAATTTTGGATGTGTATGGTATAACTAAATATAATGTAAAGGTAAGATTAGATCTTCCTTAAATTTATAGTTATTTATTACTTGAGTTATATGAAAATATAATATCACATAATGTAATGAAGACAAAAGTGTATTATATAGTTTCTAAAGATAATATTTTATTATTCTATCAATGGATTTCATATTTGAGTTATCAGATGGTAATGTCTCCAATTTGGACCGATGTCTCAAAAATGGTCATATTACCATATTAAAAAGTCATGATTATCATGTTATAATGGAAGTAATACCATCAATAGGACTTATTGGTTTGTTAACTTCTTCAATTTGGGATGTTTTGACATAAAAATCATATTTTTTCGAAGACATTTGTGATGTTATAGAAGAGTATGATGCACTGAGTAGGCTACAATAAGAATGTTTATTTAATTTTATGTAAATTAAAGAAAAAAATTCACTATCTTTATTTGATTCAATATAACATTTAATATTACTTTTATTTCATGAAGAAAAGGGTGTAGGAGCAGTATAGTTTTGATGGATGTACCCATATGAGATATTCATGAATAAATTGAGAAAAAATACATGTAACAAAGTAAGTTTTAAGGGTTAATTGTAGAAAAATAATTTCAAGAGATTATTTCTTTTTTATGCTCTCATTTTTAA
This sequence comes from Viscum album, assembly GCA_963277665.1. Classification (NCBI taxonomy): domain Eukaryota; kingdom Viridiplantae; phylum Streptophyta; class Magnoliopsida; order Santalales; family Viscaceae; genus Viscum; species Viscum album. The sequence goes on from OY728147.1 coordinate 1,333,324,237, forward strand.
TATAAAAATCCTTAAAACATAATTGGATGAGTCATAATGAGGGAAATTTTTATGAATAAATGAACCATTATTTATTAGTTTTTAATGATCCTAAAATTGTATTTGGAGGAGTTCATGAATTATGGATTTCAGATTACAAATAACACAATGCTCATACATACACTATACTCAGTTTTGAATAATGAAATGATTTGTACAGTGGTTTATAATTTCACCTTTTATTTATTTTTTTAAATTATATTAATATTAATTTATTTATATATTATATGATGATCATATTAAGAAATAATTCACACATATTATGCTAGATTCTCTTGAGGAACACCTATAACATATTTTTTCTTACTGGTTTAAAATAATGGTAAATTAAATTATTTATGGGAGAACATATGAAATCAATTTATTATTTTTTATATTATGGATTAGTTTTTAATTTTCTATGTATCAAAACATGAATATAAAATTGATAATCGATTATGTGTATTGAGTAACTGACCATCTAAATTTGTTAAGTCTTATAATGTATACTTTGTTAGTGGATTATGATTTCAAGAATGTGTATATAGTGAATAAACAACAATTAATTGTATTTTTTTAATTGAAAGGATCTCATCATAAAAAAATTGATGTAGAATTTCATGGCATGATGGATGAAATAATTGAGTTATGTAACCTAGTATATAATTATGTCACAATGTTTAAATTTCATTAGTTTGATACTGATAGTGGGTTATGCATTCTTCCATTATATAAAATCATTGAAATTAAATATAAATAAATATTAAATTACACAAAAAATTTATGCTAGCTAATCAAGCATATAAAATTTATTATGAAAATTCTTATATTGATTCCAGAGATTTAACTGACCAGTGTTTTATAATAAAAATGAAATCTCATGAAAACCAGTTTATGGAAATTGAATGTGTTTCTTTTTAAGTGAAATAAATTAAAAAAATTCAAGATAAAACACCAAATATATCTTTTAATTTAAGAGATATAAATATTGACGATGAAACCCTATAGTTTTGGGTTGATGGGGTCGATAATATTGATAATGTATCCAATGAATTTGAAATAGAAAGGGATGATGAAGAAAAATATTTATGGAAATTGATGATGTTGATAAGTAAGATGAATACATTGACACCATAAAATATTAAGATGAGTATGAAGATGAAGAATAATGAAATTTCATTATGGTTTTAGTCATAACTTATATATAATACTTGTTTACAATTATTTGTAGGAAACTTTATTTTCACATTTTGGATGGCTAGTGAAAATATCGAGGAGATGTTCTATGCCCTCGTAGATATTGTGCTTCATAGTGATCTCATTGATGACACATCATTTGGAATAAATGTTTCTACCGCTAAATCATTGATGTGGAAGGGTTGTGGTCTAGCTAGATTGATGATTCCAAAACTTGTTCATGAGCAATGTCCACCTCTTGATTTTGATCCATTCATGTCGAGGTATGTTCAGCTGTGTATTTTAGTTATTTTTCATTAATTTATTTATGTACTGATTATTTAATTATTTGTTATTTTTTCCAGTAATTCATAACATATTGTTGTTGGACATGGGGTGTGATTATATATTATTAGTTTTCCTGACCACGGGTGACTAGGATCATATTCCCATTGATGTCTATCATTTTAATTTTGTTCATTGGATCATACATAAATAAATGATATTTATTTTGAAGTTTGTTTAATTATTATTTTGATATTATTAATTATTTATAGGGTTTATGGTATCCCTTTGATTATAGCATGAGAGATACTATCTTGGAGATATGAGAGATTTGTATACATGAGCTTTATTGTTAGTTTTTTCATAATCCAATAAATAAAACCATATAGAGAGTTGGAGCCACGATTTTTTTGTTATCATTATTGTAGTCATCCATGTGATTTTATCTCATCCTATCCTTTGAATATATTGTGCTTCTAATATTTATGAGATAGTTTTCAGAGGAGATCATGTTCTAGACGATAGAACTGGGGGAGATAAGAGGTCACACATAGAAATGATAGTTGCTCCTTTAGTAGACACCATAGACATATGATATGCAATTTTATTAAATAATTTATATATAATTTAAATGTAAAATGTTTATTTTATATTAATATAGGCAGTTGAGCATCCTAAATTTATATAATTCAATGTTTTTAAGAATATGTCCACTAAACCTACCACTAAAGAGAGTACTAGTGACTGACAACATCATATGTTGGTAAACACAATTTTTTATTTTTAAAAGTAACTAATATTAAACTATTTTAACTATTTTAATTTCAAATGGAATTTGATGTGGGAATTAGAGGCCATGAATTATCACATACATGATGATATTTAGGAGGAGACTATGGTTTGAGACACCCATTGGCCGGTATTTGATGAGTTATAATTGATCTAGGAGACTCCGTGTGGTATCAAGAAAGGCTGAGTAGTTGGTATCCATTCTTGATTAATGTTTTTTGGTTATTATGGCATTGATGCATGGTCATCATCCATCTTAAAGGGGAGATCTTACAAAGTCTTCATCTCCATCATTTGAGTATGATGAGAATTTTCGATCTCAGAATAAGGTTATAGAGAGAATTTATAGAGAGAAATGGGATATTCATCAACACTAGTAAACAATAATAGCTGAAACTATATCAATGGTAGATGGAGCCTCATGATTAGATTATGGAGTATATGTGATGACTTGCACATGTTATAGGGATATAATTCCATCTACCTAGTCCTTCAAATGATCCACCACCTCCACAACGATTGATGATTTATTTTGTTGACAAAAATTTTATAATATGTTTTGGATTAACATGTTTGGTTTACTTGTAAAAAGTTTTATATGTTTGGTTTTTTAATATTTCAATGACTTATGTTTAATATATTTGGTTTTCCTATTTTTTTTATTTTTTTATAATGGAAATATGGTTCTATATTTAATGATAATTCACTACATTTTCTATGAAAACTAGTATTTTAGATGGGGATTTTTTATGTTGAAAAAAAAATTGTGATATTCTATTGAAAAAAATTTCATGCGATGAAATTTTCATTCTTGGGTCAATCGTGAAGGGATCCTATCACAAACCAGCCCAGGTACCCTAGTAACTCAATAACCGATCCTATCCTGACATAACCAAAAGTGTGTTTCCGATCCCCATAGGTTGACAACTAGCACATGAAATCATACAACATACATGTGGGAATGATTTTTCCACAATAATGAAGAAGCAAAAGTTAAAAGACATTATGCATATCAATAGGAAAAACTCCACTGGGAGTAAAAGTACTAAAACACAACGAGGTATAAAATCCAAAGTTCTACAAACCAAATTACTAAATAGTAAAAATATCCCCAAGGTCCGGAAAGACACAATTCAACATGTCCAAAGCTCAACAGCTGGATCCACCTCTAATAGATCCCTTCCCTTTCTTTGAGCCTGGAAGAAGAAAGTACACAAAACCTTGAAGGAAAAAGTATGGTGTGAGAATAATCCCCACATGATACCACCAAAGATTTCATAATAGATTCTAAATATATATTATCTAAATAAAATCATTCGATTTTCCATAATAAAAAAGTTTGAAAATTTAGAAGCATATTTAAACAAAACATGCTATAAATTTTCAAAATGATGGAAAATACATTCAAAGCACATGATTTACTTTAAAAGAGATAAAATATTTCTAAAACAATGGATTATGTAAATCATTTATATAAAACAGTTTATATAAATTCAACGGGCATGTAGAAGAGTTCCAAAAACAATGGCATACATTTATATCTCCAATATAAATAAACAAATGAGAAACATGGTAATATTCCAAAAGGTACAATAGTATTAGACAGTGATACAATTCCACACTATCTAAATGATCTTAGAAAAATGTGTATATACACGTCCCTATGACACTAGATGAAGGGGACTCGTCCCCAACCCATCAGGGATGTGACCCGCTGCATTTATATTTTAGAACATTGTCAAAGCATAGAGTGTATCCAAATAAATAAATAACATCCTAAGGCATGCATGTACTATTACATGATGGGTGAACTATTTTAAGACTGTTTAAAATATCATCAATCCCATTATTCCATTTCAAAAAATCCAATTTCATTCCATTTAAAACCAAAATAGGTTTTATTACAAAACATGCTTTTTTCAAAAGATAAAACCACCGGATTTCTATCAAAATTTTTAAGCCATTTGTGAGTTTGAAATTCATTGAAAACCAATTCCATCATTTTCAAATATCCATTTTCACAATTAAATTCAACAATTTAATTGAAAACATTTCTGTCAAATCTATAATTTAAATTCAATAATTTAAATCCAAAAATTTCCATAAACCCACCCCAATTCATTAGAATTGCATTTTTTCCAAATTCACCTGTCAAAACCATTTCAAATCATCCAATTAATTTGATTCAGGTTTCATTAAAGAAATTAAGATAAAGTTTAAGAAATTAAATTTAAATCAGCAATTGAAAAAACCAAGAAAATCAAAATTAATCAATTTGGTAAATCAGAATAGAACAACCTACCGCTTCCTTAAAGAACGATACTCACAAAGATATCCATCAACGAGATCAAAGGTGAAAGACATATTGAAAATCAACATAAAAGTAAGGTCCAACAACACATGACATAGATCCATCAATTCCTAGAAGATCCATTAAAAAACCAAGAAGAGAGGAGGATAGAAACTCAAAGAACAAGGTAGAGAACTTACCTATGAATCGCACCGCATAGAAAAGGGTGATCGAAAGCTGATCTGATCGATCTGGAAGGTGGGGGCCTCTAAAAATTTCCTAGGGAGAGTCCAATGTTGACATCCAAGAGGTCTAGGAATAATAAACCAAGTGGTACTTCCCAACACATTACTGTTGGATGGGTGTGGGCCAAGTCACGACGTGTCCCTTGGGGTCATGACATGCAGTCCACACTAGACTAGTTTGCTGAAAAACCGGTCACCTCGGGTTAAAAACCACTATTTAACCCCTAAACGATGTGTAACTTTGATACATGATGTGTACCATTTTACGACCTGCTCTCCACATTCACAACCCAAAACCCGCACCAAGTACACGACATGTACCTATTCTGCAGTCTGTAGTAAACGCAGAAAAAACACATAAAAAGGATTTTTTTTAACCAAAACAGAACATAAAAAAGGAGGGAAACTAACTCGATCATGGTAAGTGGATGTTACAAACTCCCCACCATAAAAAATGTTTGCCCCAAAAATCCTATAAAGAAGATTCCATGCCAAATATATGATACCACTACTATCTCATCAGTGCCTCGCATTCCCACGTCTCATAACTATCAGAGCCATTTTCATTAGTACATAAACCAAAGGCTTTGTCTTCCCACAATGCAAATTGGTCTCATAATCAATTATCTTGAGTGGATTCTCAATTAAAGATAAATCGGGCTCGATCTCAATATCACTCCATCTCAAAATGTGAGATGGATCAGATGGATACATTCTTAGCTGTGATACATGGAACAAGTTATGTATGGACGTAATCTATGGTGGAAGTGCCAAATGGTATGAAACCTTCCCCACCTGCTCAATAACATCAAAAGGTTCCACAAAGAGAGGATAAATCTTCCATTGCCTCCCAAGCTGTCGATGACCCAACCAGGACTAAACCTTTAAGAACACCTAACCACCAATTAAAAACTCTAAAGTTCTATGATGTTGATCAACAAAAGACTTATATCGTCTTTGTGATTTCAACATCCACTAATGTATCAGATGAATCTTTGATGTCATCTCCTACACTATGCTTGGTCCAACCAAAGAACTTTCACCAACCTCCGACCAACACAACAGAGATTTAAAAGGCTGACCATAAAAGGCCTTGAAAGGTTCCATTTTGATCATGGATTGGTAACTATTGTTGTAAGAAAACTCCACCAGCTCTAAGTGATCATCCCAAGCCTGGCTGAAGTTGAGAACATAGGCACGAAGCATATCCTCGAGAATCTGTATTGCTCATTAAATATGGCCATCTAACTGTGGATGATTGGCTATGCTCAAACAAACCTGAGATCCTAGTGCCTCCTTAAGGCCTCTCCAAATGCTATAAGTGAAACAAGTATTTATATCTGATACTATAGAAAATGGGACTTTGTGAAATCAAATAATCTCTTCCACGTAGAAATTACTCAACTCTTCAACATTGGCCGTATCACAAATGGGTATAATGTGAGCTGACTTGGTCAGCTTGTCGATCACAACCTATATTGCATTATTCTTTCTCTAGGTACATGGAAAACAAACTACAAAGTCCATAGAGAACTCATCCCACTTCCACGTGGGTATTGGAAGTGGTTGAAGAAAACCTGAATGTTTCTGGTGTTTAGTTTTAACCTTTTGGAATGCATAGAAATGAGAGACAAAGTCAGTAATGTCTCATCCCATTTCCCACCACCAGAACTACCTCCTCACTTCATAGAACATTTTTTTGGTTTCTGGGTTCACAACCCACTAAGAAATATGGCAATCCCCCATCACCGCCTTTCTTGCTACTAACAGCACAGATGAGTAGTTTTGATAGCATAGAAAACCCTCTTTAGAGAACGGCCATTGGTAAATTGTCTCCCCACTATAAAGAGATTATCTAATGCTAAAAAACTCATCAGCAAGCTATTGATCTTGAAGAATCATATTGAGAAGAGTAGAAGTCAACCAAACACTGTATAAAGAAACATTATCCCCTTCCTCTTGTACTCCAATATGCAACTCTGCAAGGAGAGACATCAAATTCCACTCTTATAAAGACTCTTTCATTTTCTGGTTTGGAAGTTCCTTGCTCAAAGCATCAGCAACAACATTCCATTTCCCTGGGGGTATAGGCGATGTTAAAGTAGAAAGACTACAAGTACTCCACTCAATGCCTCTTCAAAATATTCAAATCTTTTTGAGAGAAGATATAACTCAGGATTTTGTGGTCTAAATACTCCATAAATATTCTACTAAAAAGGTAGTGTTTCCATATTTTAAGTATGTTATTCACAGTTGCATGTTCTAGATCATGGGTAAGATAACTCTTCTCATGTGGCCTAAGCTGACGATCTCTATATGGTACTACATGATCATGCTTCCTAAGAACATATCCCATGACAGAACCTAATGCATCACAAAAGATCCCATACTCCTTCCCAGCTTTTGGAAGAGTCAACACTGACACAGTAGTCATCAAACACTTCAACTCAAAAAACGAACTCTAACATCTTTCATCCCATGCAGACTTCACCCCCTACTAAGTTAGAGTACTCATCTAAAAATTCATCTTCAATAAGTCTTTCATGAACCTAAAATAATATCTATCTAATCCCAAGAATCTCTGAATCTCAAAGACATTTTGTGGTTGCTCCCACATCATAACAGCCTTCAACTTCTCAGGATCAACTTATACAACCTGTTTAGAATCCATGAGTCCTAGGAAATTAACTTCATGAATCCAAAAATTACACTTTGAATGCTTGGAATAAAGGCAGTGTTTTCTCAGCAGACTCAGAACTATTCTCATATGTTTCACATAATCCTCCTCGAACTCGGAGCAGTCAAGAATTTCATCCAAAAAGACTACCACTAAGGTATCTATATACTCATGGAAAATAATTTTCATTAATAACATGAAACCATTAGGAGAATTTTTTAAAACAATTGGCATAAAAATGTACTCATAGTGGCCATACCTACTCCTAAAGGATTTTTTTGAATGTTAGATTATTTTATCCTCAAATGATGGAAACCAGATCGAATGTATATCATTGAAAACCACTTCTAGCCTTTTATTTGATAAAAAAAGATCATAAATCCATGGAAACAAATATTTGTTCTTTATCAAAATTCGATTGATCTTTTGATAATAAATACATAAGAGAATAGAACCATCAGCCTTCATAGCGAAGAGAACTGGAACTACCCAAGGTGACATACTTAGATGAATAAATCCTTTCTGGTGAAGATCACCCAGCTAAGAATATAGCTCTTTTAGTTTAGCTGGAGCCATTTGGTAAGAGGATATATAAACTGGTTGATTCTATACAATCTACGAATATAAACCTCAATGTATCTCACTAGTGGAAGACCATCGAAATCTGAAGAAAACAGGTCATAAAACTCGATGAAGACTGGATAAAGATCACCACCCATTTAATCTCACTCCATCTCAAAAGAAAAAACTTATATTACCTTCCCTAACTCTGGATAATAAGGTCCAACGCTACTCGACCTTGGGCCCCATTCTTCTTAAAAGACAAGCTACACAACACTATGTTTAGTACTGTAGACCCATCTAAGATGAAAATAAATTCAAGAATTGTTGGAAATGAGACAATAAATCCTGAATATGAAATCAAGAGATTTCATATAAAAAACTAGAAAGCTCCATGATAGATAGACATCTGATATAGAGAAGAAAAAAGCAGGACTACAAAGACCCAGATCTCTTTTTTTACCAAGGGGTGTAGTAATATATATTGAAAAATATTGTTTTTCTAGAAAAAATATTAAGTAGGTTAACTATACAGGTTTAAATAAAAGAGTGATATTCATTAGTATAAAAAATATCAGTCACTATTGATGAATCAATGGTAATGGTACCTCTCATAGTCACTAGACCCATGCCTTCCTCCTCTATAGATTCTTCCACTACGTGAAGAATTTTAAATCCGGATGCCTATATATAGAACCCTTTTATCAATGAATCATTTGATTTCCCCATAGTTTTAGGAGAAACTGATGATCCTGTCCCACTTCATGGAGTAGAGAATTGATGGAAGAACCTCTGTAAGTGACCAAAATATCTGATAGAGCTACAGTTCTTAGGTACATCACTGCAAACCCTCCTAGAATTTCCTGGCTTACCACACTGATATCAAGTCAATGAACATCCTCCTAGAGATGTAGGAGGTCTCGAATGACTCTTTTGTTGAGAACATCCCTAAGGATCATCACACTTATGTATTCCTTTTAAGGAACCAATGTTTCCACGGGGAGAAAAAGGAACTCCTATCAACCCTGACTTATCATCCACGTCCATCTAAACCATCATTTCCCTATCCAACACATCAGACTAAGTAGGCATATTTAGCAAGAAAACCTCATAAGGGATATCTAATCGAAGTTCCAACTCAAACCATCGAGCCTTCATCCTATCATTAGATACTATCTCAGGTGAAAACTGCACCAGCTCAGCAATACGATTTGAATACTCGATCAATGTTTTGTCGGCCTGCTCAAGGCTAAAAAATCAATAAAATTGGCCCACACCATTAACATTTCATTGAACTGGTCACTAAAAAGAACTTTGATGTCATTAAACTCTAATCTCTCGGGCTTCCCTGTCGTCACCATCATGTCCCACCATCACTTGGTTGGTTCCTCTAATTCGAAGGTGGCACACTTCACCTTGATTGCATCAGGTGTCTCCAAGAACGGAAATAGATATTCTATCTTGCTCAACCATTCCTCAGCATGTGGAGGGTTATTAGAGCCTTTTAAGAATGGCTGATTTTGTCAAAGTAACTCTTGAGAATGATTCTGAAGAACATCACCTATGGATCCATAGCTGGAACCTGAGTGAAAACTAGAGGTGGTTCCTGTCGTAGAACATGGACAGTGTGCACTATCACCTCAACCATATTCGGATCAACAACAATATTTTCTTAATAAGGTTCAACAAAATCCTTTCCCTATATCTAATTCTCACATCTTATCAGAGGTATGATGCTACAAAACATCATTAGATAAAAGTAGAACATTATATTAACACTCAAACCAAGTATAAAAAGAAAATATTCTCAACATAAGGGAAAAACATGATTTATATTTCTCTCCATACAAATATCAATATGTAAAAGACGTGAACTAAGCCACAAGATGTCTTTCTCGAACCAACCCTAGTGACGTAAGATTTTATGTGGTGAGAGATGTCCATACAATCAATCACAAGTACATCCTATGTCCCGAAAATATTTCAAAAATGCATACTGACTTCATGAAAAAAAGATAAAAAAACTCTTTTGATGCCAATTTTTCACGAACCATCCTTGGTACCCTGGTAAATCGATAAACGAGCTAGTCTAGACATGTCCTGAAGAGAATTCCCGATCCACATGTGTTAGAGACTAGTACCTGTCATCATAAAACATACAAATGGGAACAGTTTTTACATAAGAATGTGGAAGAAAAAGATAAAAGACAGTATGTGAATCAATATGAAAAATTCCACTAGGAATAAAAGTACCATAATACAACGAGGCATAAAATCCAAAGTACCACAACCCAATGTACTATATAGTAAAAATAGCCCCATGTTCTCTAAGGAAACTACTCACCAATTCCAAATATCAACAGATGGATCCACCTCTAAGAGAACCCTTCCCTTTTCTGAAGCCTTGATGAATAAAGTCCACAAATGTCTGAAGGAAAAATTTGGGTTTGAGATTAATCCTAGAAGGATACCACCCATGATTATATAACATATGTCAAATGTAATTTATCCAAATAAAAGAATTCATTTTTTCAGAACAAATAGATTTGGAAATTTAAGAGCATATTTAAATAAACCATGCTATACTTTTTCAAAATGATGGAAAATACATTCAAAGAACATGATTTGCTTACAAGAGATGGAATATTTCTAAAACAATGTCTTATGTAAAACATTTATATAAAATAGTTTATATAAATTTAGTAAGCATATAAAGTAGTTCAAACAACATTGGTATATATTTATATCTCAGATATAAATAAACAAGCGAGCAACATTGTCATATGCTAAAAGGTAAGATAATATTAACCAATGATAGGATTCCAAACTCTCTAAGTGATATTAGAAAAATTTGTATACACACATACTTATTATACTAGCTAAAAGATAATGTTCACCAACCCATCAGGGATGTGACCCACTGCATGTATGTTTTAGATTTTTTTGTAGCATAGAGTGTATCCAAATAACTTACTAACTTCCTAAGGATTTAATGAACTCATACATTATGGGTGAACTATTTTAAGACTGATTAAAATATGATCAATCCCATTCTTCCATTTCACAAATTCCAATTTCTTTCCATTTAAAACTAATGTAGGTTTTATTAAAAAAACATGCCCTTTTCACAAGATAAAACCATTGGTTTTCTATCAAAAAATTTTAATCCATTCAAAATTTTGAAATTCATTCAAAACCAATTCCATCATTTTTAAAATAACTTTTTCACAATTAAATTTAACAATTTAATTGAAAATATTTCCATAAAATCCACAATTTAAATTCAACAATTTAAATCAGACAATTTCCATAAACCCACACAATTCATTGTAATTGGGGTTTTTCCAAATTTTTGTGTCAAAACCATTTCAAATAATCCAATTCAATGGAATTGGGATTCATTCCATAAATTAAAAGCATCTTTAATCAATTTAATTTAAATAAATAATTGAAATAAACCCAACAAATAAAATTTAGTCAATTTGGAAAATAAATATGGAACCACCTACCTATTCCCTAAAGAATGAAACTCACAAAAACACTCGTCAAAGAGGTAGAAGGTTAAGGATATCTTAAAACTTAGTCTAGAAGAAAGATCCAACATGACATGACATAGATCCATAAATCCCTAGATGATCCATTGAGAAAACAATAGGAGATATAGAGAGAAACTCAGAGATCAAGGGAGAGAACTTACCCAGGAATAACACTACAAGAAAAAGGGTGATTGAAATCTAATCAGATTAATTTGGAAGGTAGGTCACCTCTAAAAATAGCATAGGGAGAGTCTAGGGTCAAGAACCAAGAGGTCTTGGGATAATAGACTGGGCGATATTACCCAACACATTACTTTAGGCCGGGCACAAGCCGAGTCACAACGTGTACCTAGGGGTCATGATGTGTAGGGAACACTGGATAAGTACACCAAAAAACGCATCACCTCAGGTTGAAAAACCTATATTTAACCCTTACATTACGTGTACCTCAAGTACACAATGTGTACCATCTCATGCCAAGATCTCCACATTCTCTACCTAAATCTAGCACCTAGTACACGACATGTACTTCTGGTACACGGCATGTACCTATTTTTCAGTCTGTAGTAAAGCCAAAAAAACACATAAAAAGGATTTTTAACCTAAAGGTAACTTTGATAAGGTGTAAAAAATACCCAATATTGGTAACAATATGTTACAAAAAAGTCATAATTGAGCCCATGTGATAGCACAAACACCCCACCATAACATGGCTGTCAAGTCCTAGCCTTCCAGGTACCACCAGTTGCCTATGAAACTTCCCAAAAGGTCACCCATCTTGATCACTACTCTAGTCCAAGCACACATAACTATGGAGTACTAATCAGATAAGCTCATGAAGTGGAAGGTGCACCTTGTTGACTTGAGTCATATCATTTATTCATTTAACCCTTCATCATTATGGGGTGTGACATTCAACCCCCCTTTAGAGCACAACATCCCCTTTGTGGGACCTATATCTCAACCCAGGTAGTGCGCTGCACATAAGGTTTGGTACCACCTCTAATAACAAATGTGACAACTGGGCCCCTATGACAACACAGACAACCCACCTTAATATGGCTGTTAGGTCCTGGCCCTCCATGTACCACCAGTTTTCCCGCAGCCACATGGTCCCCACCCTAAGGCCCACACACTTTCCCAAACAGGTCATATGACTATTTAAAGTCCCCACATTCCTAAACATATAATTTTTAATGTTATTTTCCCTCACTCAAACACACCTTGGTTAACTTCGTAGAAGGTCACCCATCCTGATCACTACTCCAGGGAAATCACACTTAACTGCGGAGTTCTAATCAGGTAGGATCCCGAAAAAGAAGGTGCACCATGTTGGCATGAGTCATATCATTTATTCATTTTACCATTTATCATTTTGGGGTGTTAAGACTCCCTTCATAATTGACTATTTTTTATGGGATCCCATCACGATTGACCTGTCATAGATATCTCAGTTCTAGTTGTGTGGGTTATGTACTTTATAGTTTTTTAAATGAAAAATAATTAACAATTGATTAAAAAAGTTTGAAATATTTTATAGTATTATTTAAGGACAAAATAATGGAGAAACAGAAGGTCAAATCAATAATGTCTAGAGGATAAACCAAGAAGACAAAAGGACCTTCCAAGAGTACCATTACCCCACCTGTCCACTACCGTATAAATTAACATTACATTTTTTTATGGGAAAAATATTCACATATGGTAATGTGTCCCACATTGAATATTTAAAAGAAATATTTGGATACTCCATTATAGACATGATTGGTCTCGAGAGAATAAATTAAATTTTCAAGTTTTAATGGTTTAGAGTCCTAGTTGTGAATACATTCAAGAGGAATATTTTTATATTATGTTCTTCCAAAAAATAATCCACTATGTTCAATATAGTTAATAAATATTCATATTTATTTTATAAAAATATATATTACTACTATTTATAGGAAAATATCTGTAAAGAAATTTTTGGACTCGTTAATCTCACTATTACTTAAAAGCCAAAATTTAATTTGAACATGGATGAAATTGATAAAAAGGTGAACTAAGCATGAAGTTTAAAATCAAAATTACAGATGAAAATATCTTATTGATGAAAAAAATGTAGGGGTAAAACTCTACAATCTAATCATATAAAATTTATTTTTATTTTTTTCATTACTAATTTTTTTAGGAAGTACGAGATGCTCATTACACTCAATTTTAATAACTCAAATGTTTATTTTTTGGATCTAATGCATATATTTTTAACAAATAAACCACACATGATGTCTATTTTGAATTTTTAATTCACTATAATCAACATTTAATAGATAAAATCAAAATTATACATTTAAGTTTATGTTTTATCAAAAAATATTATGATAGGGTGATCTATAAATATCATCTAAATCATGGTATAGGTTCAGTGATTAAACAAAATAAGCATGTGGATTTCTATAAATGGGGATATATTAAGGTATATATAGTAATATTTAAATATCAAAACATATTTCAAAAAATTTACTTATTTTTTTTAATGTTTCTATAGTGTTCAAAACAAAATAATGATAATGATTATGCATTTTATGTTTGTAAATTTATGAATGATATCATATTCCATCAATAAAATCTCATATCAAGATAGGTATTTCTAAATATAATTATAATTTCATTTTAATATTTATTAATCATTTATTTTTAAATATTTTTTTAGTACTTCTAGGATTTCTGATAGTATACATACACAAAAAAAGAAATATTTTGGTTTAGAGATGAGTTCTTAGAGTACTTGATGTCATAATGTTTATTGACATCAAGTTGAGGTCATTACCTTATATTTTTTTGATCTAGTATAGAGAAATTTCCTTGTACATAAATTTGGGTTGTAAAGAATTAGTATCATAATGCTTATATATTACTTTTCCTAAAATAAAATTCAATTTTTATTTGAAATATGTTGGTTATAGTTTTATTATAATCCTACTTTTCCTATTTCCATTCAATTTTATTTTCCATATTTGATCCCCCTATCATTACAATTGTATTTGAACCCCCATATATTTTCCCATATTGATAGAGGCTATAGAGTTAATCATTCTCCCTAACCAATAGTTCATCCACCTGATGACAACAATATAAACGTTTTGATTCAAGGTGTTGCAAATTTAGTAGCAAGTTCTGGTAAACTATTTGAGGATATCACTAGGGATAAAAACCTGTTTTTTTTCTTACTAGGGAGATGACCATGATTATTATTCAAGGAATATTTTGGAGAAATAAAAAATGTATTATGATAATAAGACATGCTTTTATGGGAAATCGTTTTAGAATATACTGATGTTTATAGAAGAGATTCATATGAGAATATTAGGGGAATAACTTCTTGAAATAAGTGATGAACATTCAAATACACCTACTTATTCTATGCACATAGTCCATCTTCAATTCAACCTTTAATATACATTTACTAATCTTTTGTCTCATGTGAGTACTTAAATATTCATATTGTTACTATATTGTTAAATCTTTTTATGGGTATATTCTCATTTCCCAATTGACTCTACATTTATTTTCAACTGTTTACTAATTTCATTCCTTTGGGGGTTATGATGAGTTATTAGAAACAACAAAACCCTTCGGTGATGTCCTTTCAATGTATGATATATTTGATCTGTTTCTAAAGGATAGGTATCATGGAGGGCTACGATATACGAATTATGGTAGAGCTAGAAAAACATGTTTCAAGCTACTTGTTCTCACGAAATATTGTACATTCAGTCTATAACTAAGATAATGGTTATAGGGAAACGGTTTGAGGGTCTTACCACAAATTTTGAAGACAAATTACTAACTTCTATGATCAAGATGGACCTTGGTAGTGCAATAGTGTGTGACTTATGGATTCTTTTCATCATTTTAAAAAAGGTTTGTTCTTTTTCTTTTGGATTTTAGTGTCGTATTAAAGATATATTACCCTTGTGTACAAGAACTATAGGTTGATAAGTCTGATGATTTAGAAATGAATAATCCTTACCTAAAACAGGAGGATTTTCAATGGAATTTTTTTTCAATTTTATATAGGATCTTTGATATTAGTGACCTTTTTTATGGGGTAGGTAATTCCATGATACTAGCCACATAATTTTTATTTTTTATCTTGTTTTATTTTAATGAGTTTGTAAAAATGGCCTTGGACCTAGTACAGTCACTTCCACCTTCACAATGGGGAAGTAAGATGGATTCCTTTACATTCACATTTGATTCAACCAAAGACATGGAAATAAATGAGACTGTAAATACTTACAGAGAAGCCTCAACTATATCCCAACCCAATTCTGAAAATAGAAATATGGAAGTAAATATTAATGAAGTTAAAATAGGGATGAAAGTTGAAAATATTGAGGGTCCGAGTGATCTCTACAAGATTATACTTTCATTAAATATTATGTTTTAATTATATATATATATATATCATTGGTAGTTCACTGCGTTTTATGTGATTTACTGGTTATTCTTAAAATTTTATATATTTTGAAAAATCCATTATTCATTTTTAATTTTTGATAATGGACCACACATCAATATGCCACATGATGTGGATGGTATGACTCAATGTTTGTGTTTTCGCATAAAAAAAGTGTTATCGTACTCTAAAACATTTGTACTAAACAAATGAGCTCGTATTTTCATGATAATTTATGAAAATTTTATATAATTCATTATTTTTGTGTAATAATCGACCACATGTAAGTAAGACCCATGAGGTGGTTGGTATGACTGAATCTATGTGCTTTTAAAATAAAAGTTTCATTTTAGTCTAAAACATGATTTAGATTTCTAAAATAAAGAAGATGGGCTTTGATTAACTTGATACTATAAGAAAATGATCCATAATTAATTTTTTGTGTGGTAATATACCTCAGGTCAATATAACACATGACATTACTGATATTACTCAAATTATGTGTTTCACATTAAAAGTGTTATTTTACTCTAAAACACACATCACATAAACACAACTGAGAAAATGATCTCATATTATCTTGATATTTTAAGTAAAATATCTATAATTAATTGGTGACATGTAAGATCTAACAAAACATTAATCTTATACATGATGTGACCAGTATGACTCAAAGTTCATAATTTCACATTTAAAAAGTGTCATTTTACTTTAAAATATGTGTAACATAGCCAAAAAAAAGGAAATAGCTCAAATTGTCTTGATAATTTTTAAAAAATATACATAAATTAATTTTTAACTTTTAGTGATTTACTGAACATCAATCTGATAAATGATATGGCTGGTATGACTCAAAGTCTGTGTTTTAAATATAAGTGTCATTTCATTCTAAAAATACATTTAGATATCCAAAACTAAGAGAATGAGATTGGATGGGATTGATACTTTATTATATTGATCCATTATTTATTTTTTATGTATATGTATTGATCGCACATCAATCTAACACAAGAAATAAATTTTATGACTCAAATTGAATATTTTTAGTAGAAAAGTGCCAATTTAGTCTAAAACATGATTCATATAGCCAAAACCATTCTTATGAGCTCTGAATGTCTTGATAATTTAGCTTAATGATCAATAATTTATTTTTGATGTATAACAATTAAAAAAACATCAATCTGACACACAACATGGCCACTATGACTCAAAGTTCATGTATTCATATTAAAAGTTTCATTTTACTCTAAAATATGTGTCATAAAGACAAAACTAAGAAAATGAGTTCATATTGTCTTGATACTTTAAGAAAGCCATTCAGAATTATTTTTTGACATGTAGCAATCGAACAAATTTCAATATAGCACATGATGTAGCTGGTATGGATCAAATTGTGTGTTTTCATATTAAAAGGTGTCATTTAAGGCTAAAACATGCATCACATTACCAAAACCAAGGAAATAAGATTAGATTTTCTTTATAATTTAGGAAAATGATCTATAATACATTATTGAGGTGTAGGGATTTACCACATGTCAATCTAACATACTACATGGCCGATATGACTCAAATTATGTGTTTTAAATATAAGTGTAATTTTCGCCAAAAATGAGATTCACATAGCGAAAAATGAGAAAACAATCTTAGATTTTCTTGATAATTTAGAATAAGAACACATAATTCATTTTCGACATGTAGGAATTGACTTCATGTAAATCCGACACACGACATGGCCGATATGACTGAAAGTGATTGTTTTCAATATAAAAGTGTCTATGTAGTCTAAAATGTGATTCACATAGCCAAAACTAAGAAAAAATTCCTCATTAGCTTGATACATTATTTTAATGATCCATAATTAATTTTTGATGTTTATAAATTGAACGCACATCAATCTAACACATGATGTGGATGATATTTATCAACGTGTTTGTTTTCACATTAAAAGTGTAATTTTAATCTAGAACACACATCACATAGAAAAAAAAGGAGAAAATGATCTAGGATTATCTTGATAATTTAGGTTAATGATCCATAATTATTTTGTGATATGTAGAAACTAAATGTGCATCAATATGATACATGACATGACCAGTATGACTCAAAGTGTGTATTTTCACATTAGAAGTGTCATTTTACTCTAAAACAAGCATCATATAGCCAAAACCAAGAAAATTGGATCATATTGTATTGATAATTTAATATAATGGTCTATAAATAATTTTTGATATATAGGAATTGACCAAACAACAATCGGATACATGACATGGTAGACATGACTCAAATTGATTGTTTTCAATATTAAAGTTTTATTTTAGTCTAACACATGATTCACATATCCAAAACATAGAAACAAATCTCATATTTTATTGATATTTTGGTAAAATGATTCATAATTAAATTTTTACATGTAGGAATCAACCACACGTCAATCCAACACACGACATGGTCGGTACAAGTCAATGTGTATTTTTTTAATATAAAAGTTCCATTTTATTCTAAAAACATGATTTCCATAACCAAAACTAATCAAACAAGATTTTATTTTCTCGATACTTTAGTAAAAAAATCCTTAATTCATTTGTGATGTGAAGGAATCGACCACAGATCAATCTGAAACACGATGTGTCCAGTATTATACAAAGTGTGTGTCTTCAATATAAAAGTGTCATTTTTGTCTAAAATGTGATTCACAAAGGCAAAAATGAAAAAAATAATATTCAATTGTCTTGAAAATTTATAATAACAACATATAATTCATTTTTGGAGTTTAGGAATCTTCCACATGTCAATCTGACACATGATGTGGCTGACATGACATAAAGTTCACATGTTCAATATAAAATTTCATTCTTTGTTTAAACATGCATCACCTTTTCCAAAGCATGGATCAAATATTGGTTTGTTATCTTGCTTTTGTAAAATGATACAAAATTCATTTACGACATATAGAAATCGACCTAATAGCAATCTGACACACGATATTGCCGATATAACTCAAAGTTCATGTTTTTAATATAATAGTGTCATTTTAGTATAAAATGAGATTCACATAGCCAAACACAAAAAATGATCTTTCATTGTATTGATACTTTATAAAAACAATTCATAATTTATTTGTAACATATAGGAATCAACCACATGTGAATCCAACACACGATGTGGCATGTATGACTCAAAGTGCTTATTTTCAATATAAAAGTGTCATTTTAGTCTAAAACATGATTCACATAGCCAAACCCAAGAAAAAAATCTTGGATTATGTTTATACTTTAGGAAACTATTCCATGATTCATTTGTTAATTTTAGTAATTGACTTCACATAAATATGACACACAAAGTGGCAGGTGTGACTTAATGTTCATGTTTCCAAGTAATTATGATAATTAATAACTGTCTATACAATTAAAAACATAATTAATAATTAATAAGGTAATTATAATATTAGTAATTAATGATATAATTTTTAACAAATATCTATGTAATTAAGGTAATTAATGAATGATAATGCCATTAATATATTCAGTAATTAATATATTAATTCATAAAACTTATTTATTAACTGAGTAATTAATAATTCACAATATAATTATTAATTAATCATATAATTGATAGTTAATAATATAATTGGAGATATAATCATTGATAATATAATTAGCAGTTTAACTAATATTATCATTAATATATTTAGTAATGATATTATTTATCATATGAGGATTATATAACATTACAATTGTAATTTGTTTATTTTTCATGAACTATTACTAAAAAAACCTTAATTTTATTACATGGACGCACATGTGTACAATTTTTGGTTGATCACTGGAAAAATTATGCTATAAGAGTTGTTTTTTGAATCCGTTTGTAATTTTTTTTATTAACTGTAAATATTACATTAATGTAAATATTTAGTATGAAATTATTTAATATAAAATTTTAATTTAAATGATGATGAAATGTAATATTTTTATACCATTTATGTTTAATTGTAATATTTAAATAGTTTTTCTATGATTATAAATTCAGGTTTTCTATTAGGAATGTTGCAGGGCTACAATTCTATAGCATCTAGTGTGGAAATTATCAGGGGTAGCAAAAGCATTGATAAATTCTACCTTTATTAGTGTTCAAATAAATCACTGTTAAAGTCACACAGTTTTTAGACGCCCTATCTTGTGAGTGCTTTTTAGCACTAAGAAATCCAATTTCTCGTGCAGAAAAAGGTTGTTTATGTTGTAGTGATATAATTATATAAATATTTTTAAATACATTAATAAAATATGTATATATATTTACATATTTAATATTTAAGTATATATTTATATATTTATGTATAATTGTATATTTATATATAAATTGTTTATAATGTATTTATAAATTACATATTTATTTTAAATAATTTTGTGTGTGTGTGTTTTTGTTGGCATGTGTGTGTGTGTGAGACTCTCTCTCTTTGTATTTGTATAAGCGTGTGTGTCTATATATATAATGTATATATATTTTACTTGTCATATATAGACATATTTAATATATATATATATATATATTGCAATATATACTCATTTTAACACACACATATATAATTACCTATTTTATTAGAAAATATATATACATATATATATGTTTATTAGTAGTCACACATATATATTTATATATAAACATTATATATACATTTTTAGGTATATATATATATATTCATACATTTTTAGGTGATTAAAATGGTTAGATATTTTTTAATTGGATAATAATTATTTTCATATAGTTTAAATTTTGTAAAATATATTTTTGCGTGTAAATATTTTTAAATCCTAATTTTTTACAGTTAATGATTATATATAAATAGATGCAAATTTGTATATATATGAACATATTTAATTATAAATAATACAAAAACATGGATACCGATAAAATTTCAAATTCTTAATATATATATATATATATATGAATGTAATATTTGCGAATAAATTCATTTCTCACTGAGAAAATACGATAATTCCCTATTAAATGAAGTTGAAATTTCATTAAATATTGAAAAATTATTGTATCCTAACTGAAAGATCGGTTTTGGAGGCATTTAGATTCCTTTATAACCTCAAAAAGTTTGATTTTATCCTCCCCATCCAAGTCAACATGACGTAGATCTCTTCACAACCTTTAACTTGACATCTTTTGAAGTTCAAACGGACACCCAAATAAAAATTTATAGTCAATTGAAGTTGACGTGTTATTTTTAACTTATGTTAAGTGAATAATTAATTAATTATGTTTTTATGACTAAAATGTTATTAAATTCCTAATACTATATTCTAATTACTCAATTTTTAATTAATATCAATTTGTACTAATTTTATAAACGATTTATTACTAAATATATTATATATAAATTGAATATAAACATTGAGTTTTATATAAATCATATTTAATAAAATATATTTAATATATATCAATATAAATATATTTATATATTAAAATATGGTTTATAATGTATAATATTTTTATAAAGGTCACCATTTGTCAGTTCCAATTAAAAACAACTATTTTAGCATTGATAAAGGGAACACTATTATCAACACTAAGAAAAATGTTGATTAAGAGGTACATTTATCAGTGTAAAAAACCAATCAACGAATGACCTTTATTAGTTATTTTAGCTAGGACTGAAAAAATTACCCTCTTTATCGGTGCTTTTGTTTTAGTGATGATAAATTGTAGTGATGAATATTGCCAATTATGTAGTAATAATCTCAATTAATTATATTTAATTATACTTTTTTTAATATCCCAATTAATTTATAACCAACCACTAACCAAACAATTAATTAACCTAAATGAAATACAGGATGCAACCATAGATCCACTTAAAACACACATCAAATATTAAAAACATATTTCCAAAAATTTCAAACAAGCCTAAAAATGTTTAAAATAAAGAATAGAAGCATACCTAATAACCTAACATAAATGATGTTCTAGATGAAAATAAAGCTTGTATAATGGAATACTGTATTGACCTTAGAGCATCCACTAATCCCTAACACACAAAACCCCAATTTATATCTTGTATATATTATTAATAATTCATAATTTAATTTAAGTATTAGTAATTAATGTAATTGTTATTAAAATATATTTATTTCATTAAGATAATTAATAACTGATAATATCATTAATATATTGAGTAACTAATGGTAATATTTATATATATTTTTAATTAATAATGTAATTAATAATTCATATTATAATTATTAATTAATAGTATAATTAATAATTAAAAATATAATTAAAAATATAATCATTAACAATATAATTAATTGAATATTAGATAATATCATTAATATATTCAGTAATTAATATAATTTATAATATGAGGATTATATGACATTATATATTTTTTTTATTTTTTTATGAACTATTACTAAAATAAACATTGGTTTTACCACAAGGGAACTATTTTGTACAGAGTTCAATTGACCATTAGAAAAATTCTTCATTAAGAGCCATTTTTTGTAATGGGTTGCCATTTTTTAATGGTAAATATTACATTGGTGTATATATTTTGTATCAAAGTTTTTAATGTTAAGTTTGAATTTAAAAGATATTGTAATGTAATATTTGTATTCTAATTATGTTTAATTGAAATCTTTAAAAAAAACCAATGTTTATGACTTCTGGTTTTTTGTTAGGGATGTTGCATGGTTGTAGTTCTACAGTAGCTGCTGTGGAATTTATTAGTGGTAAAAAACACTAATAGAGACCACATTTTTTAGCACTAAAATAAATCACTGATAAATTTCATTCATTTTTTGGGGGGATTAGCTTGTCTGTGATTTTTATTACCAACAAATCTAATTTCTAGCACTGACAAAGGTGGTTGTGATGGACATCTAGGCTTAGAGCTAATTATTATGGTTCGTTGGGCCATATAATGAAGGCCTTGCGGGCCTTCGTATAATAAGGGTATTCAAGGGCAATATATATTAATAATAAATAAGAGTTGGACAATATGAGTTACCCCTTGGGGGGGGGACTATGACCTGCTCATTCAACCCATGGGTGTGAGTTGTGTGTGTGTGTGTAATTTTAACTCCAAATATCTAGTATATAAATATAATATATTAAGTGAAAACACATATTTAGTTTTATATAAATCATATTTAAGAAAATATATTTAATCTATATCAATATACATATATTTATATATTAAAATATGATTTTTTATATATAATCTTTTATGAAGGTCACTGTTTGTTAGTGCTAAAAACAAGTGTTTTAGCATTAATAAAGAGGTGCATTTATTAGAAATAAAAAAAAGTGAAAGAGTGCCATGTTATTTATGATTTTCGCTAGTACTAATAAAAGTAATCTCTTTATTGAAATTTTTGTTTTATAATTATATTTTTTAAAATTTTGTGTATGTATTCTGAACCTAATGTTGTGTCTCATTTTTTTTATAGTTCCAAAAACATAAAATATGATATAACTTTTAATTTTTAATATATTATGATAAGTTTTTTCGGAATTTTTATCCATTAAATATAATATTAAATGTTTTTAAACATAGATTATCATATGAAATTTAATGATAATTTATTTTTAAAACAAAAATATATATTTTTTTAGTCATATATACGATTTTCAAAAAATTATAATTTTTTATTTTATTAAAAATCAGAAGTATTTTATATTGGATTAGATGCTAAATTTTGTTTGTGGTGAAAATAATTTTATTTATACAAATTATAATTTCTTTAAAATGTTAATTAAAATATTTAGAAATACGAATATTATCACGCACACTTTATTATTTATAAATATGCATATAATAATACTATTTGTTATTATATTCTACATTAATCATGAAATTGTACAATATTTTAATTATTATTGAAAATATTATACATTTTTATGACCTTTATAATTATTGGAAGTATTTAATAATCATCTCTATTATTTTTATAATTAAAAGACAATTATTATTATTAAAAAATATTGATAAAAAGTCATCAATATATAAATATATATATTTAAAAATATTATGTATATATTTAATTTTTTTCAAATTGTAAATGCATAAAAATTTAGTTGTTATAAAAAATAAAAATAAAACACAAAGTAGAGATAACCAGATTAAATTATTTATAATTAATTAATACAAATTTTATAAATATAAACAAGAGTAATAAATAAGAACTCTTTAAATTAATTTAGTTATTGGTCTTAAATTTATAAAACATTCCACTCCTTAAATTAATTCATGTTAAGGATATAAAATTTATAAATCAATAAAAATAAAAATCTTCCTTCATGAATATTCTTTAAATTATAAATGAATAATGTTTTCTAGTGGTGAATATATTTGCGTGTTATTATAAAATTTTCAGGTATATTTTAAATCATTTTAAAAATGAAATTCAAATTATTGACATTAACTTTTTCAAACTTTCATGGAAGAAATTTTTTATTTATAACCATTTACAATTAATCATAAAATAATTTATAACATTATTTCATTACATTTTATATTAAATTAAATATACTCAAAAAATGTTTTTATTTTTATCCATAAATAAATTAAAATTTTGATTTATTTATATTTTTTAAAATTTAATATTAGGCTCATGTATTTCTAATATTTCTAAAATTTAAGATATTTTAAAGATCTTTTTTACGAATGAATGCCTAATCGGGGTAAACCAGCACACTAGTATTCCACTCATAGTAGTCACTGTCAATCAATAAACCCTAGGTAATATTCCACTACTTTCATTCTGTGTGGAGTAAGAAATCATCCGATAGACTAACTTCCATGGTTATTTCACTCTCTAACTAGTTTTCTTTACTGTTTTTAAAGTTTAGACTTGATTCATGCATCATCATATACCCTCCTCAGAACCCTATAGATGGAGGCTCTCTAAAGATGTGGCCTGCTGGCCTCGCTGAGATCCATCATATCATTGAGAATTACAAGGATGACTGCTACACCAACTGAGGCTACCTAGGCCAACACATCACCAACCTCTCCAACTTCTCCCACCACTGTAAGGAATCGGTCAACGGAGAAGTCATAACGCTCCACTGAAATGCCTCGACATTATGGTTCCCCCGCTTGAATCCCCTATTGGAAAACCTATATGTGAATTGGATAATGGAGATCGATATCAACCTTGATGTGAAGATTCTCGATGTGATGGACATATTGGAGAGGATCATAGTGGATTTGAAAGTGTGATGAAAAAGGAATGGGGGAAGATAAAAATTGTATAACCATAGATGATTTTGATGATAGGTCTTATCATTTTTCTGTCTAAGAACCCTAATGAGATCAAAACCACCACTATCATTGTTCTGTTTTATCAGGAGACCGTTTTAAATTGAACATGTCACTGCATATCTAGTGGTGGAGACACCAACATTTAGATTACACCGTGGAATCTTCACAATTGTGAATGCGATCCTCTGTCTCTGCTTCTGCCCATGTTGTTCATCCCCATCCCTCATGTCTACCTCACCTCTAGTGGAGGCAGTGCTTATAATGAATGATGTTATGTATTATGTGGCGGCAACATCACCAATGGTGGAGGGAGTAGCACCCAAAGTGGAGGTAGAACTGCCCACAGTGGAGGGAGCAGTTCCCATGGTGGAGGAAACAATGGTCTATAGAATGTGGTGCAACATTACACTAACCAAACAACTAGGATAGATAAAAACATGGAGAAGTTTCTCTGTCTTTTTTACTACCCTTCCATTTTTTCTAGATATTGAGTACTATTTTTATTTTCAATCATTTATTTTTTTATGACCACTCTAGTAGGATTAATTCATAACTTTGTCTTAACATGAAACCAGAAAATTATAATATGATTTAATAACTCTACTCTTCTCCATTAACGAGCATGATAAAAATCTAATGCCAAATAGAGAGTTGATTCAACCACATTTAGTTAACTCCATATAATAATAAATGTCATATACCTATCCAATATAATCCCTAAACCACACAAATTCCAACATGATAATTATGAAGAAAGACCACTTCTTTATTAAAATTAAATACATCTACTAGTGGGGGTATAAATGATGACAATTATCTACACAATTTCTGGAAAAAACCAAATCAACTTATTTACATTTCCACATCCAAATCTACCGAAAATTACATGCACAATGAATCCATGACTTCTATGGAAGCATTGCACAATTAAAAAGATACTCACTACATTGCATTCAAACCCACCACACTATGGATCAAGCCTCTATGGAAAAAACCAAATATAATGATCATATAAAAAAGTTGATGGATCTTAGCTACGTTGCCAAGAAAATCATAAAAATTCATCTAGATCCTACCCTAAACTTCCCACATCGGTTTCACATTATTATACATGAAGAAAACATGATAATAAGTTTTTCCATACAATTTACAAAAATGTCATGAATCATCAAGGGATTCTATTTTTTGGGAGTAAACCAATGAAAATCATCGACTAGAAGTATGCTAAAGGATTCAGATACAACAAAAGTTCATATTGGGTAGTAGCCAACTCAATTTTTTGTCTCATTAAATGAATAATAAAAAATGTACATGATGAATAATTTTATGACTGATGAAATTAATTCGAAGATAAACTGACATGAACACCATAACCAAGAGGGAAGTATCATCACATATAATTTATAATTAATCAATCTATTTAAAAAAATTCATTATGTTGAATTTTTTTCTTTGTCGATGAATAGGTTGATCACTTCTTAGTATACCATTATTGTGCTGAGATGATTCTAGGGTAGAATCCATTTAGTGGTGATCCACACATACTCTGAAAACCTTTTAACATTTCTATATAAATATTAGGATCCTAGAACATAATTATATGATGATTACATCATTCATGGTTAATTTATATAATAAAATCTGGAAGAGAGAAGAATTGTTTTATTCTCTAAATACCTAAGATAGTGGAGGAGGAGGATCGATATATGTTCATTAAAGTGTTCTATGTGAGGAACTCTCTAGTGTTTGAGATTATTCCCTCTATGCATCCAATGTGAACAATGAAAAGTTAGATTAAAAATTAAATAATCAGTTTTATATAAATCTAGGGTTAGATAAATAACAATTGCAACCAAACCCTTATTATTTTCTAAATCCTCAATGAACTCCATGTCTAAATTAATAATGTTATTTTTATTTACATGACATTCACTAAACTCACGAATAAAATATATAGTATTTTTCTTAAATAAATAAGTAAAAATTTATTCAAATAACATTCAATATGTCATTTATCATTGAGCCTTTAACTGGACCCATTTACTCTTAATAATTTATTGGATATTTAATAGAAACTATTTATTTAAATAAATAAATATCACTATATTATTCACTTATTAATAAATAAATTTTATATTCACTAAAATTAGAATGCAAATATTTAATAACTATTTAACTCACAGATAATATCTTGAATAATTGGTGACCAAATATTTGAAATCAACTAGACATGCATAATTATTAAATCATAGACGAGAATAATATTTATTCATCTTGTTGAATTCAAATAGAATTTAACTGGTTTTCTAGAAACACTTATTGTGTGACCCCTTAGACCCATTTCTTAGTGGAATTAAGAAAAACTGACTAAAATATAAGGTCAACATCTAGAAACATTCAAATAAACTCATAGAGAAATAATTTAAATGCTACAACAAAAATATCAATATATAAATGTACATTGTGCAATATAATCCCTTTATCATGATTTCTCTAATCTAGCAGGTTGAATGCTTGTGTCATCATCTAACATGTTTGATGTATTTTTTTTAATTTCTACAAATTAACTTGCTGAAAGAACACCCTAACCATGGAATTAATCAGGTTGTTACATTTCCCAAAAGGGGCCTAATACTTCAACGTCCCCTAAACTAGGAAGGGGAAAAATCCCTTTGTGTGTTATTCATTCATGTAATATAACTCATGACACACCCAACATATCCTACCTTGTCACGAGAAAATGTTTTCACATTTTTCATCAATACATTATAGTAGATGACACATGATATGTATTAATAACAATATTTAAGTGTAAATATCATTTAACATGTTCATATAAGGGGACATTCAGTGAAATAAATAAATATAGAATCCATACTGGCGATTCATGTTCTCATAATATTTTACTCGGAAAATTACTAATGGAACAAAACATGAGAATGTGTCTCAAAGTTCCATGAGTCTCCAACCTTGATAGCCTATATCATTTAAGTTCTATAAAATGATATCATCTGACTATAAAACACAATTTTATGAAAACAATCCTATGACTTCTAGGTTCTCATCATAGAAGAGAAAAACAATGTCCTTTCAATGTGAAAAGTACCCCAAAGAAATTATCACATATATGACATACGGATTAATGATCATTATGTGATAAATAATTAATTAATATTCAGGACTATTAATATGTTGGAAATATAATGATCAAGGTAGTTGGTTCTTGTGTACCAACTCCAACAAACTCTGAATTGTATTATAGACATCTACTAACACTCTACTGGTTAGTCTCTCATGTTAAAAATGCTTCTGTTGAGGTATGGCTATATTCTGTAATCCCACCATGATACCTATAGTTGACCTGCTTATTGAGACTTCATCTCACTAAGAAAATCCCTTAAGAGATGATATTAATGACTATAAACCCTTAGTCCTCTTTCATCCAGGATATCTTGGATAATAACATAGTCAAAAATCATTATTATATGAATGAAATTTAATATTTGGTATATCTTCCAAAATATAGAATAAAAGGTTGCTAAACTTTTTTCATGAGTTATATCAAAAAATGAAACATACTAATTCAAATGTAAATATGAAAACTACTAGCTGTAATATGATTTAAACATGTATATTACCTAATCCTTACCATGATTGTAGATTAAACTGATCTAAATAATGCTAGTTTCATATTCCTTGGAAACTAGAATTCTTATTTCTCGAATTATTAAAAACTCATCAAGGTTTTCTTTCCTATGAACTAATGGATAGTCGTAGCTTTCTACCTATGTAGTTCTCTTAAGTCTTGTACGATATTCATATATTATTCTTCATACATAATTAAGACCATACCTTTGTACATATCATGGAATGTGAGATAGATTTCCAAAGTAATCTTAGGCATATGAATTGTATACATCACAATAATACCATGTGATAATGAATACAATTCCGGTCTATTATTATATTTTGTGTTTTTCAAAACCTTGTCAGCTATGTATAATTAATTGGATTAAAAAACCATTGATCTATGGTAGTATATCATATTACCTAGAACATAGGTTTCTACACAATTCATATTGGAGAAATTAACTTTAGGTTTAGTTAACCATAATACTAATAAATTATTTTATATATGTTGTCAAACTTATTTTCCTTGCAAAGTATAACGCTCCCACTAACCTATTATAGTCACCTCTGCACACATTCATTTCAAATATATTTTCATTAATCATTATTCATATTTTGATTCATAATGAATCCCTGAAACTTATATATCATATTGGTATTTCTTGATGTCACCAATATTTTTGATCTTGTTATTTAAATATATCCCATAAAGTTTAATTTAAATAGTATGGTCTTGATATCCAATATTTTAATGACCCCAATCTATAGACACTAATTGGTTCTATATTGAAGATAAATACATGAAATCAGATGCACCTCCCTATACACCAGAGGCTTCTAGCCATTAGTGAGTGTCTAAGGTGGTATGGTGGGTAGACTATACCTGCATATTGAAAGGACTAATGTGATCACTGATATGGGGAGGGGGTGAAACAATTAATTTTTTTTTATAATTTCTTATTTCATATGAAACAACAATTATCTCTTATCAAAGATTTGTAACTTTTATAAGAAACAAGTATCCAAACACAACAATAAGAACCCATGTATTTACAAGGTTCAATTCTCATCAAGATTAAGTAGTTATTTTTATGGTTTGGAAATAATAAAATACCACACAATACACTAGAAAATAATAATTTTTATATGGTCACATCAAGAAGGGAATATCCTTACACTTTCATTGTATTGTTATAAAAAATACAGTGTATGTTATTCCTAACACAAAAGATATAACTATGATTTTTTAACAAATTTATAATCCTTCATCAATAGGCTCAAAATGTTGTCATTATGCTGCTTGTAAAAACATCATTTTTTCTCTTCTTACCAAAAAATATTCTTATTTTTCTTAAATTTCAACAGTTAAGAAATTCTTCAGTAATTTTTCTATCTATCCATTTAGTTCATTGAGAAATTACATCCAAAATGTTTCATGGGAAATTCCATCCAAAAAGATCTTTTGTAAAGTTTATTCGGTTCCCTCTGAAAAACTATGCAACTTTTTTATGCCATGTTATTCCAATTTCACCTTATATAAAAGTTTATCTAATGAACCCTGATCAAAACTCCTCCTTTCACTAAAAGTTTATTATTCTATTAAACCGATAGATTCTTTGGTTGGTGAAATCATACTAAAAACTATGTCCAATAGAAGTTTGTATGATTCCCCTATAGGAAACTAGTTCTGTAGGGCAGCAACCCTGACCCTAATAACTTGGAGATGGTGTCTCCATTATTATATTGGAATAAGATACAAGGAATCACATCCTGAAAAACCTAATAGTTTATTAGTCTGGTTAAAATAGTTATATACTTGAATTCACATTTAATTTGAAACATAAACCACAAAAATTATTTTCTTTGAGAACACCATTATTCCCCTTCACATCCTCTTGTATATATATCATAAAACACTTCATAGTATCTTGGTGAAAATAAACCATAAGGGGTTAGATAATATGCTTAGTAAGGGTAAGCGTACAATAAAAGTATGAATAAATAAGTCATAATAAATATTTCAATGTAAATAATTGAAACACATTCCATTTAATCAATAAATTGAGCATAATATTGTCGGAATAAATGATGATCAAATAATGTCATTTAAAAAATTAAATTATCTTTAAAACTAAACCATGAATATTATATCTAATAAAAAAATCACATGTAATTTCAATAACTAAAATTCATAATGATGTAATTAATAGTTCCAGACATATAAAACATACCATCGAGGCCTTGTGCCAAGAAATATAAATAAATGGGTAAGAACTCCACGAAAACCCAATCTAGTTTGTATTAAGAGACCTATCAATGCATCGAGGGGCTACAGTAGGTCCCACCCATCACATACAAGTCCAATTTATTCCTCACATGAAGGGTGTGAAACATAATCAATATAAAAATTCATATTTAAAACTAACATATGAAATGCTAATATTAACCCAATGAATAAACATAATCATAAACCATCCTGAGTAAAATGGTGAATGGTAATAAGGTTATAAATCCCCAGTAAATCTGATTATAAACCACCCAAATAAATAATACTGATGATATCAATATAACATATCCTCACTGAATTATATGTAAAATATTGATTTGATGTAATTGATGAATGGGAATAACAAGAAAATATATATAAAAATATTCTTGAGGAAAGAAACCTTTACATTTTTTAAACAACCTTTTTAAAATCAAAACTTCACCAAAAATTGTGAAAATATGTTTCTCTTTGAAAATAACATTTGAAAAATTATAAAATAAGCTTCAAAATAATGAGTAGTTATTAGGGAAGAATTTTTTTTTCATTCCATATATGTTAAGAAAATACTATATTCACATTTTTGGTAAAAGAAATACAAGAATTGTTTTGAAAATGATAGGAAGATTAATTTCATAACATTATATAAAAATTAAAAATGTGTAAAAATAGCTTCAATAAATATGTTTGAAAATTTTGAAAACAATTTCGAAAACATTTTTAGAAAAAATGGGTTCTGATGAAAAATGATTTCCGATTGAAGAGATAAATAAAGTCACATTTTCATAAAAAACAAATTTCAATCATTTTAAGTACCAAAGAGTAAAAAATGATACCATTACATGAAAAATTTCATGAATAAACATATTTTAATTAAATATATTTATTTTAAGATAAAAATATCATTTAATTCTCGTAAGGGAGACTAATACAAAAGAAATCCAGAATAATGATGTGAATATGAAATAAACCATTACCAATTTGCTAACGTTTGAATCATAATCACCATAAATTAAATTAAATAAAATGAAACATTAAATACCATTAATATCACACAAATGAAATAAGTGCTGAATATGAAATATTTCTCACAGAAGTAAAAGAGAGATGAGAACCCCTTACCTCAGGTTCAACTTCCTTCGTATGTGTCCAAACCTATTATATAATAAATATATGATTATTATAACTCTATAGAAAAAATAATTATATATATTATATCATATATTATCCTCTTATAACACATTACAACCTACTATTTAATATTATTTCATTATTTTCATTGTTTTTGGTGTTAATTGCCATGTTTTCTCATGCGTATTTTGTCATAAAGGTTCTATTTTTTGTATATAGGATATAGTTTCATAATATATAGAATTATATTAATGTTATAAAAATAATTTTTACATAGAGGATATATTTTTAGAACCATTTATGAATGTTGGACATTGAAAATGAAACACATCGCTTCATGGAGATGGTAGACCGTACTTACGCACAAGCGATGATATCATTCCATTAACGAGTGAAGGTGTAAGAGATTGTGTGATATATTAATTTTAAAAAAATTAATATAATATCATATATATCACATATATTCATTAATTTCATCATTATTACATTCCATTTAAAGAGTACATGAAAACGAATCACATCATTTCGTGAGGTGCTAGTCCATCGTACACACGAGTGACATTATCGGATTTGAAAAGGAATGAAACTTAAAAAGAAATATCTGATAATAAATTTAAATAATTATAATAATATCATAAATATAATCTAAATTTGGTAAATTAATCAGTATATCTAGCCCTGAATGGTGTTTATGTAAAATGAACAACATCAGTTTGAGAGGCTGTAGTCTACCGTACAAACGATCGATGATTTAACATCTTATTTAATGGAAGTGGAGACGGATAAATATTATGAAAATAATATAATAAAATATCATTATATGATATATACTGGTTTTATTATATTTAAATTGTTAATACATAATTTAATAGTGAAAAAGTAGAAAGAAAATGAATGAGCTTCGTTAAGATAATTATCTTCTCTAAGAGAAACCTCATTTGGATATCCTCTCAATGACTTCAGGGTTGGTATTTTGGGGGTATAGAAAGATCTATAATGTGTAAAAGGATATTGGGGAGATAATTTGGTAGGGTCTATCCATGAAAAATGGGGTTATAGGCATGATTAAGTGATCGGAGGGTCTTCCCTTTTATAAGTGGGGAAAAGAGACCTACTTGGAAATTACATTGAAATATCCCAAAAGATTCGAAAATGGTAATGTAATTTACATGAGAAAATATTAAAAAATACCCTATCATAGAAATTGGGAAGAATAATGAGAAAATATTTCTTCCAATAATATTTTTACAAGTTGGTTGGACATTTTAACCCTTATCTTCTTAGCTTAACCCCAGGTAAACCAATATTTACCTTAACTACGGTAATTAATTTTTAATATTTTCATTGTTAATTAGGGTCAAAAATTTATTTGACATTGTTATATAATATATATAATTATTATTCCAAATACGTCATCCATTTTTTCAAATTTCATTCACATAAGGGTAAAATTATAATTTAAAATTAACCTCGCAGACATGACTAGAAAGTTGGTTTTCAAATAGAAAATGTTTAAAAGATTATAATGTTTTTATATAAAAATTAAAAATGAAAATGATTAGAATTACTTAAATTTGGTTAATAGATATATTATTTAACTAATTTTTCTTTTTAACCAATTTAAAATATTATCTAACTTTATAAAAAATTTAAATGAAAATGAAGTTTTCAATTAAAATTCAGTATCTTCACTGTTAAACAAAAAATTAATATTTTTTAAAAAATATCAATAATTTAAGAAAATATATTTTTAACATGTGTATTTACAAAATTAAGTTTATTTTTTCTAATAAATTCTCTAAAATATATAAAAAATAATTTTCAATTATTTTCACAAAGCGCGATTATACCACCTTTTAGAAAATTATAATTTCTCAGAAAACATTTATTTCTATTTCAAATTATTCTTATTTTAATTTTAATCAATAGATAAATAATGAATTTATTTCACAAAACTATAAAACATATAATTTTTATATTTTATTTATTAATATTCATACGATCCAATATAACGGTTATGTTATAATGTTCATGTTTAAATAATAACTATTTAATAGAGTATCATGTCTTGTTTAAATCCAATGTTTCATGCCTCGTAGGCTATCAAATAGATTTTAATTTTGTAAAAATATATAAATTTTAAATCTCATGATGTTATATTCTTTTATAATATTGGTTTTTCATGTCATACATGATATCAAACATGATATTCCTATTTTAAAATCTAGGGGTGCTACATTCTACCCCCTTCAATAAGTTGTGACCATGCAATTTAATATTGATCTTGGTAATTAAGGGTTTGAAATTTTAAAATTCCCATATAGAAATAGCAAATTATTATAATGTTTAATAAAATATTTATTTTATAAGAGAGAACTTTTGTATGAAGGTCCTCTATAATAACATAAAACTAGGCTTACAAGTATGAGAACATAAGTGGGATGTGAAGATATATACATGGACGAAAATCATAAATAAATATATAAAATAATAGATTTTATTGATAAAAAGAGAAAAAATTATCAATGGAATGTTAATGACCTCAAAACCATAAATCTATGATGATTTAAAAGTTCATTTGATTCTTCATATATGAATGTAATAGGATAAATTTTTTATTTCAAGTTTATTTTTATTAATGTAGAGCGATTCATTGATGATCTATAATAAGAACATAAAGAAATATACTAACTTGATATATTTTTATTTTATAGGCACAACCTAATATTTGGATGTGATTCGATTATTTTCCACCCCATTTCTTACTATTAGAAATGAATATCCAAGATAAATTTTTTTATTCCTAAAGCACCGAAATTAACTTAACGGATCATAAGATAAATAAAAGAGTGAAAATTATTTCTATATATATTAATATATAAACAAAAATAGTGTAACCCAACTTTTAATACAATACATTCAATAAGTATTTTTCCATAAAATCATTTTAGTAAAAATAATGCCTTATTAACTGAAACATTACACAATCCAGTGGTAGGTGCTTCACCCTTCAGTTGTGGGTTCATGCTCTATGACCTTGAAAAATGTGATGGGTTTTCACCTAGAATGTGGGTTTTCATTTTTATAAACCATATTAATATAATTCCTATAATGGTCCCAAATTGTAATATCTCATAATAACCTCAACATCAAAGATTAGATAAACCTTAAAGGTTACCAACACCTTCATAAAAACTACTTTATCATTATTATCTGAACATCAGGAACATATTAAGGGTTATTCTCCCTTAATCATGTGTTTCAAAAAATGTTTACCTTTATACTAAATCATTTTTCTTGGTCATCAGTACCATTCAATAGATGATCATAAATCCTTTAAGAAATAGTACTGTAGTACAATTCTTATACATTACATGATTCATATAAATATAATATCATTGATAAAATTCTTCTATAACATAATTATCAAATCCAAACACAAGTACATTAATCATTCCACTTCATCTATAGTTATAAAATAATATCAACCTTTATCACTTATTTTATTTTGAGGTATATTATTTTTATACTTGGGGAATTCATTTTTGTAGTCCCCCATATCCTTATAGTGGAAGCATTGCACATTATAAGATTCTTTATTTACCTTTTAGTAATGAACCTCGTGGAACTTTTTTCCAAACATGATGAAAACTCCTTTTCCTTTTAATCATGTACTGAGGTGTTTCCTTAAAATATTATCACATTTTGGAAAATCGTTTTTCCATTTTCCCCTTTATAATTTTTTAATCATTCATGCTATTATTATTTGGATTCCTTTAAAATCCATAATACTTAGAGAATTATTTCTCTAACTTTATAGCACATGAAGATATTTCTTCAAATGATGAAAATTTTTGGGATACTAGTTTCTATTTAATTATAGGCTTAATATGATCAAAAAAATGTTCATTCTTACTCATTGGATTACATGAATTGTTACAGTTACCATTATTTCAACTAGGAACCATTTCTAAATGATGGAATACACAATTTTAGATTATAACATTATGGAACATAATGTATAATCCCAAAACTAGTGAAATAATTAACATAAATTGAAAATTCTAGGCCCAACTAACCTCATAATAAAATATGGTTTATTTGGGGATATCTTTATTTTCAAATCCTTTATAATGGTTTTTAAAGATAATGTGAATTACTCTAAACATATCCCAAATTAGTTTCAAACCAGGTGTGTAGTGTGAACCATTTTTGTGCACCAGGAGGTGATCATGTGAAGACTAATGCCCCCTTTCCAGTGTTATTACTCTTAGGAATATCTGTGCTAGACCACATCCACTTGTAGTATCCAAAAGAAGACATATTTTCTAGGAATAACCACATAACCCATTCTTTACCAAAACATTATGATGTTCTTCTATACATAATCTAAATGTCTAACAAAGGGTTTTGTTCGCTAACCAATGTTTTCTTAAATCTAGTTCCCAAGGATTCTACTAAAATTAATATGATACCATCTATAGTTACCTCGAATCCAGTAACCCATATCTAGTTTCTAATTTATTACATTGACATAATATATAATAAATTTCATCATGAAGGGCCAAATAGATTAGTAGTATTGGTAAACTAGATACATGTAAGATCCTAGACGTTATGAAGGTATATACTTGTTTAAAATTTTGTTTCTATATCTTATTTTTGGAAAATGAAATGATTACCGGTTATATTAGGTGCCTTAGGGGTGTTTAGGGGGGTCAGGACAAGAAATAAATAAAAACCAGTTCAACCTGTGCAAGGTCCATGGTTAAGTAAATAGTGCGACCTTCCCAGGAAAACCGTGGAACCTTGAACAGTGGAATATCACATTGTTCTCAAAAAGTTAAGTAAACTCTTTGGACATCCCAGATAACTGTGTGACCCAAATCTCCTTTGGCGGTGATTTTTGTATGGTTTGTTCATGGTTTGGAAAACCATGGAGACAAACCATGTGCCCCATTAAAAGTTAAAAAATTTATAGTTTTTCCATCTTAGGATTTTAATACTCTTACCCAATTTTCTTCTCCATTTACTCCATTGCAACCCTAGTGATTAACTAAAACAACCCAATCTTCCTAATGGTGGTTCCCCTTTGATTCTAGGTCATTTGGAGTGCCTTTGATTGCGAATTGAAGATCTGGATAAGTTTAATCGTCTCATTTCTTCACTTTTTTGGATTATGGTTTATATCTTGGGTGATATTATTTTGAAGCCCTAAAACCCAATTTTTTATAAGGGAATATATGTTTGGGAGGTTTTTTGGATTGGGATATAAGGATATAATTAAGAGTCTATTTTTAATAGATTCTAGGTAGGCGGTTTAAAAGCTATATCCTATAGTTTTTATGTGGATTTTTTTGCATATGAGATTGTGTTCTTGTTATCCCCTTGATAGGATTTGGGTTTTGTTAGTGTGATTTCGTAAAATAAGTGTTTAATTGATCAATTAAACCTCTCATGATCCTTGTGGGATGCATTTAGGGTGATTTGACTGGTATGGGGATGCCCATGTGGTGCACTGACCTTCCCGAACATGGAAAAGACATATGTTATGTTTGAAATTTACTTGTAATTAAGTTGATCCATGATGAAAATGTTGATTGGTTAATTGAATTATTTATAAGGTAATGATGGTGGTTGTGTCTAAATATGGATAATGACATAAAGGGGTTTTTGGGTTGACATGAAAATGGGATAAAGGGACAATGTGAATACAACAAATGGATTGTGATTTGGGCTTGGAATGAAAAGTGGGTTAATACATGTCAAAAGATGAATGGGATAGGTGAGTTAACATATGGTAATTGTGGAATTTGTTCAATGGGTTGATGTATGGAATCTAGTGAGTGTTCTTAATGATTTTAGGCTTAAGATATTGAAATTGGGATAAATATAAATAAAATGTAAATGGAAAAGTGTTTATGGGTTATGACATAATATTTATTCCTATTTTGATTTTTGGGGATTATGATTTTTATATGTATTGGATGTGTTTCGTTGTGATATGGTATTTCTGGTGAATGGATATATATATATATATAATCATGTGCACAGGTCTTTGTAGTGTAGGGGTATTGAATAAGGTTCTACACCCATGGGTCGAGTTAGAATGATGATCTAAACTCCACCACAAAATGCATGGTTTAGGGAAGGGTATGAATCTCTATTCCCCAAAAGGATGAATTCCACCTTGACAAATGCTTTGAGGTGAGGATAAAGTGTTTATCCCTAGTGATAAAGGAACATGACTTACTCTCTTATGTGTAGTGATGAATGCCTTGAAACCTTGTGTGAATTATGTAAATCCCTAACCCATGGAACACATGTTGATAATGAATTAAGTAATGGAGAAGTTAAAATTGAATAATTAGTACTAATGTTAGTAATGGTTAATGTAAAGGCTATTAACTAATGAAACCCAAACTATGTTTTATTTACATGTCATTTATTTAGTACTTTCATGCACTATCTATTTAGACTGGCTATTTTGTAGACACCATTGGTGGTGGCCTACTGAGTTGTAATCACACCCTCCTAATGCCACTATTGGGTACCCAAGAAGATTTTATACCTGTAGGTTAGGATAAGGGAAAATTACCCATTATTGGGATTTGAGTCGGGCAGGTGATGTACATGGATGAGGTTCTAGACTTGGATTTAGGGTTGTTTTTGGGATTTTTTTGGTTGTCTTTATTTTGGGTTTTGTTCACTTGGATCTATTATCATGACATGACATATTTACTATTGGCTATGGTTTGTACCCAGTTTTGGGGAAATGGTTATTTATGCATGTTCATTGGTTATTACATGCTATTTATACTATTCAATTTGTTTTATATTATGGATTATTTTCATAAAGAGGGTATTGTCTCCCTACGTGACCTTTTAGACCCTCATTGCTAGTCGACAACCTCTGGCATATAGAGAGGCGCGCTTGAGGTCATGTGGCGACCCAGTTCAAAGCACCCGTTTAGTGTCTCTCAAGTCGAAAATGTTACAAAGTAGTATTATTGCATGTATGTTCTGTGAATTACTATTTGATGATAATAGATAGGAGGTTAGGAAAGCATCATGACTTGTTAATGAGATCATTCATGGGAGTAGCTAACCCATGTTTGAGGGAAAACCCAAGTAACACGGGGTGGGAATTTTTTTCTTATTGCATTTTATTACATATGATGTTATTTGACCACTGTGAGATGCACTTGTTATGTGATGTGATAGTTCGATGATATTTTTGCTTATGGTTGGAACGTCATGGGGTTGTGCATTCATGCATCATTTCAAGAAACTAAGTATATAAGTGACATGCATCTTGGTAGGCACACACACAGGATGGGTGAGTGGGACCTATAGGGTAGAATTCATTTGAATTTCATGAAATTAATGAGAACGGTGTCTAATGAAATGATGCAAATGGGTAAAAAGGGAAATAAAATGTTAAGAATGGTTAAAGAATTATGTTTAAAGAATTTTGTAAATGGGTAAATATAATAGTTGTAGAATTTTTGAAATTGTAAATGTTCCTAGGAGGAATGATTTGTGTGGAAAATATGGAAATAGTTTTGAATGGTGTCCAATTTAATATTTTAAAGCATTTAAGATTTTTTAACCATGTTATCCATAGCCCGTGGTAGGGATGGTTGACGGTATAATTTGGGATCTGATGATGAATTTTTGGATAGTGTATGCAATGGGTTGTTTTTTGACCAACAAAGAGCCTTATATTATTTGAAATTTAAAATATTTGTGTTATATGTTCTAAAGATCATGTTTGGCTTTGTAGTAAAATTCCACCTGATGACATGTGTCAACTATGAAATAAGAGGATATTGATGAGAATGATCCCCCAATAGTGGAACAATATGACCAGGTGATTCAGGAAAATAGATAATAGAATTTTTATGAGAACTTTTCTTATTTCATGTAGGTGATGGAATGGAAACCAAGGTGGGTTGTACTAAGTATGTTTGAGCTAACTAGTTAGTTTCAGCTATAAAACAATCCAACCTTTATTAGAGAGGGAAGGTTAGAGGGAGATTAATTCTAGATAGAGTTCATCCAGATGATTCTTGATAATTTCGAGGCGCCTTATGAGAAGAAGTCAAGTTAGCGGCCTATATGTTATGTGGTCAGAAAAAGCGTTGGTGGGACATCATGGTTCAGACTGAGCAGGCCGAAAGAACAGTAATTAAATATTTTGAGAAAAGTTTCTATAACATTTCTACCCAAATACCTTAAGGAAAATGAAGGATATAAATCTTATGATTTTAACCCATTGGGTTGCATTAGTGCTAGATTATACTAGTCATTTCATCGACTTTCACTCCTTCATCCCAATGTTGGGAGGAGACAAGGTGACTATGGAGAATCATTTCCAGGATGGTCTTGGACACACGATCATGTCCTTGGTGAATATATTATATTTGAATAGATTTTTATAGGTAGTGAACTGAGACCATATCTAAAAAGAGAACCTAAAGGGATCCTCAGGTAGAGGAATTTTGGTACTAGCAAGGTGGATGAGTGGTGCACCTTCCAAGGACTGGAGGTGTCATTTTGGAAATTTCCATTAGGGATAAAGTATGCAGAGTAGTCAAAAGAGAGGTACAATCTCTTAGGGTGGTGACTAGGTGTTCTGTTACCAGTGTAGAAGGTTGGGGAACATAAGTGGCTAGTTTCTCGGACCACTAGTTGAGTGAAGATCATGCGGTAGGTTAGGAAATATATAGAGGTTCTGTAGGAACCCTTGATATTTGGGCATAGATTGAGGGTAGAGGTAGATTCAAAGTGCAGGCATCGAGTCAACTACCCCATATTAGGTAGGTAGTTGGATCTCCACATGCCATACTAGTAGGGGTGGTGGACATGGAACTCTAGCGTGAGATCATCCATACTAGAAGGGTATTGTAGTGAAAGGTACTTGGGCTATAGCCCAAGGTAGAGGGGTGGGTCATCTTCATGTAGTTCAGTCTACACTTGGAGGTTGAGAGGCTGGATCATCTATCATTTGAGGTACAATTCATATAGAATCCATTCTCTCTAGTACTTTATTTGACATAGGTTCCACACATTATTTTATTTTTTCACATTTTGTAGTGGTGTTGGGCCTATCCATGGAACAAGAGTGTTGGGTTATGTTTATTGATATTCCATTAGGGGAGTGAGACGAGGA
Organism: Viscum album; assembly: GCA_963277665.1. Lineage (NCBI taxonomy): Eukaryota > Viridiplantae > Streptophyta > Magnoliopsida > Santalales > Viscaceae > Viscum > Viscum album. The sequence continues at coordinate 1,333,365,728 of OY728147.1, forward strand.
TATCATAAAATGTAAGGATTTTGATTTAGAGGTTGGTGGGTACCATTTCACGTGGAACTTGTTTTTTCTATAGATGTTAGGTTTTGAGCTGATTTTGGGTATGGACTAGCTGGTGTTGTACGAAGACCATATCAAATATTACCAATATCATGTAACGTATGCATCTCTTGAGGGAGAAACTTATTTCCTTTGTGGTGAGGTATATGTTCGAGTAGGTCGTACAGGGATGGTTTTCCAGAAATTGGGCTAACTCATGACCCAAGTGACCATTCTTACGCAAGATAAAGGAGGAATGAATAAAAAATCTTCCCTCCCATTGTGGATCAATTTTAGGTTATGTTTCCTGAGGTCATATCGGGGCTAACACCCAAGAGAGATTTGGAGTTTACGTTTGAGTTACTGCCAGTGGAATAACAGGTTTCAATCCTTCCATATCAAATGGTTCTAGAATAGATCCTAAAACATAAGGTTCAACTAGAAGAGTTAGAGTGTAAGGGGTTCATCCAACCCAGTATGTTTCTGTGAGGATCTTCCATGTTGTTTTCCAAGAATACTGATGGATCATTGAGGTTATGTGTTGAATATAAGAAATTTAATAAAATGAAGGTTATGAATCGATACCTGATTCCTAGAATCAATGACTTTTTTTGACCAGATGAGGGGTGAATCAGTGTTCATCAAGATCAATTTGAGATGATGATATCATCAGTTGAGGGTGATAACTTTCGATGTACTGTAGATAGCTTTTAGAAGCAGGTATGGGTTGTATGAGTTTGTGGTGACTCCATTTGGCTTAACAAACCCATCGAATATGTTTATGGATTTAATGAACTAAATATTTCAATAATATCTGGATCAGTTCATGGTTGTATTAATTAATGAAATCTAAGTGTACATTAGAACTCACGATGATCATTCCAAAAATCTCGACATCGTCCTAAGTACATTAAGAGAGAAAAGTATTTACATAAAGCTATCAAAATGTTATTTATCGATTGATAAATCTCAGTTCTTGGGTCATATCATTTAGGATGAAGGTGTCTCAGTGGATCAAGAGAATGTGAAGGTTGTGGTGTCTTGGTAGCATCCCAAGAATGTTTTTTATGTTTGAAATTTTCTAGGAATAGTTGGTTATTAATGAAGGTTCCTTAAATATTTCTCCAATTTAGAAGAACTTCTCTCAGGATTTACCAAGAAGGGAGTTAAGTTTGAGTGGTCTGAGTAATGTGAGAATGCTTTTCAAGAGTGTGATAACCAGTTGACAAGCACACCAATCCTGATATTACCTATGCCAAGTAATATGTACACCGTATTTTGTGATGTGTCCAGTGTTGACTTAGGGAAGTGTTAATATAGAATGATCATCTTGTAGCATATTGGTTAAGATAGATTAGGCCTCATAAAATAAATTACCCTACTCTTGATCTTAATTTGGCCATTGTGGTTCATTCCTTAAAGTGTTGGAGGAATTACATGTTGTGATAGTAGATCATGGTGTTTACCAATCACAACATTCTTATGTACATATTCTCTTAGTGTGATTTGAATCTTCAGCAATGAATATTGGTTGAATACATGCAATATTTTTCCTTTGAGTTGATTTATACACTTGGAAAAGGGAATAGGTTTGAAACTGATCTGAGATGGAAGATGTAGAATCAGGTGGTTTGGGATTCCAAATCTAAGTGAAGAATGATAACCTTGTGTTTCTGAGATTCACCTAGAGTTGTCGGATAGGCATGTGATGATTAACATTATGTTTATATCAATTGCGTCCATGATTTTGAGCTTGGTCAAGGAGATTGATCTTGAGGATCTAGAGTGTTTGGCAATGAAGTAAATTCATAAAGGTGGAGATTCACCTTCTAGATGGGATGTCGGTGCTGATAGGATTGTTTGTGTTCATGGACTCATTGTGGTTCTAATGAGTATGCAAGAATATTTGATGCATGAGTCTCAAGCATCATGATTTTCTATGCATCCTAGTTTGGATAATATGTATCATGACATTCATAGGTAGAATTGGTGGCTGGGAATGAAGAAAGTGGTTATGGGTTTTGTGGCGTGATGACTCACCTATTCGTATGTGAAGTCCGAGAATCAATGCATAGGTGGTTTGTTACAACCATTTCCCATACTAAAATGAAAGTGGGATGATATAACAATGAACTTTTTAGTGGTTATCCTAAGGATGTCTCAGAAGAATGATGCAATCTGGGTAGTTGTGGATCAGTTAAAAAAGGTGGACCACTTTCTTTCTAATCTAGGAGACCTTCATGGAAGACCAGTTGGGTGAGTTATATGTTTTGGAGATAGTGCAGTTTCATGGTGGATGGAGGAATATAGTTTTGGATCATGATTCACATTTCACATTGCTATTATGGTAGGGATTATAGAAGTAACATGGTTCCTAGGTATTTTTGATTGAAAAATTTCACCCACAGATGGAAGGGCAGTCAGAGTATACAATTCAAGTGTTGGAGGACATGTTGAGGTCCTATGTCCTAGATTTCCATGGTTTGAGGTAAAACACATGTCTCTTATGTATTATTACTAAAAAATAGTTTTTAGGATACGATTCATATGTATCCTTTTGAGACACTCTATAGGAGACCATGCGGATCTCTATTATGTTGCTTAGAAGCTAGGGAGTTTAAGCTGTTGGAACTGAGTCTCAAACACGATACATTAGAAAAGGTTTAAATGATTAAGAAATACAGGGAAACATCTCAGAGTAGGAATAAGTCAAATGAATATTGGAATAATAGGCCTCTTGAGTTTATGTTAATTGATAGTGTTTTTATCTAGGTGTCTCTAAGGTTAGGTCACCATCAAATACAAAAATAGGGAAAGTTGGCGCCTATGTATGTGTGGCCATTTGAGATTGAGGAGAGGATCAGACTGGTGACTTATCGATTGGATCATTGATTATCCAATAAAAAACACATATTTTTATTAAATGATAAGGGTATTAAATGTTCATTTTTGATCTTATGTGCCTGAGTTAGGGGATTTTAATTTTTAACATCTAATCTCATCATTTGTGCACTTCATGCCTAATATGCACCAATTTAGGCCCAATGTTTCATCTGATTTTAAAGAATGTAATTATCTATATTTTAATTTTATATTTTGGTAAATGGATATAAACATAAATATAAACATTTTTCATTCAGGGATCAATCGAGTATTCATAATGTGTGATGGAGATATTTTGCGATGAAAGGAAATAATTCCGGAGAATGCAGATTAGATATCATCCCACTGATGAGAATGTGGGGCCCACAATAAAGTCTCAATTAAGCCCAAATTTAATTGAAGGATATAATACATATATAGGAACAAATAATTGTTCTGGATCCATTGCTAATTTGTCTAAAATTGTGGTGATTATGGCAGCCCAATTTAAAGATTCCATTCTGGTTAAGATTCTGCGGCCTAGAAAAACATCCCACTATTTATATCATATCTTGCGAACGGATTATTATTTTGGGATGAAATTTTACAGGATTTTAGGGGACATATGGGGATTAATTTAGGTATTCTAGGGCCCACTCAAATTTGGATTTCTAGAAGGTTCTTTCGCCATGTCTTTCCAGTGGATGAAAGCTAGATGCAACTTCGGTGCAAGAAGTGGAAAAGTCTCTCTACATTAATGTTCCACCCACCTTTCCCCAACACAATTAATTAATTAAACATGGTAATTTGGGGGATCGGCCAAGGGTTCATTTTTTCCTATTTAAGTAAGTATTGGTGGAGGATTTAGGGATCTTTGGGGATCTTTTCAATTGTAATGTTATGCTGCGATTTTGTTGTCTCAAGTTTTTCTTTCGCATGTAAGTTGTTCATTTCACTTTATTTTCTTAATAAATTCTCTTATTTTCCTCTTATTATGTTTTTATTCATATCACGTTGATACTATTGGTTCAAGGTGTGAATTTATTTACACCATACATTGTGATATTTGTCACACAACGGTGGAGTGATCATTTTATTTTTAGTGTTTTCATTACTTCTCAATTTCCTCCCTCATGAGTCTACATTCCTCTTCCATTGAAACCATAGAATCATTGGAGGGATAAAAAAATTATGGGTTGATCCAAGGGAGTAGAAAGAGTCTGGATTGGATGTTATTTATCACCCCATTAATGTCTAATCACTTCTTTTAATTGATATTTTTATTTGATGATTTGTAAACTCCATTGTCTTTGTTGAATTTATGGACAAACACTTCAAGTGGTAATACGAACCTTTACCTTGAAGTGCTCAAAACATTGATCCTTCAACTGTATAGGAGATTAGTTTTATGGTTTGTAGGTATTAAACCAGTATATTTGGATTTTGTTTGATCTTCTTAAATGAACCCATCTCAAATATTAGAAATTGAAATCATTGAAAAGAATTTCATCCAATCCACCCCGAGTGATAACCTTGGATCAACTCATTATTTTAAATTGAAATCACTTAAATCTGTTAGTGATCCTTTAAAAACATCTATAATGAACCCATGTTGGCCAATTCATATCCAAAAATAGTCCTTAGAATTTGCGTGTCTATAGGTTACTTCATAGGTCTCTATGGATTCGACAACCCAAGCTACACTAAAAGTGACCGCTTGACCCTTAAACCTTGGGTAAATTTTGGCAACACCAAATTTTGGAACCGTTTCTGGGGACCAAGTAAGTTCCTTAGACCGAAACCTTCTTTCCTCACCCCCTTTATTCTATTCTCACCCAATATCTCTTATCTTTTCCCTTTATCTCATTTTTTTCATTTGGCCCATGTCCGCCTAGACCCATGATAACTAAAACAGACTAGTTAGGGTGGAAGGTCATAGGAATGGGGATTCAAGTACACCATTGGATCCTAATATTCCTAATAATCTAGAGTCAATTTCAATGGAGGTTGTTCTATGAAACCAACTCATAAACTCGGGTGGGAACCAAAATGGAAATCAAAATGAGGTAGCCCGAAATTTGGGGAATGTCGTTGATCAAACCATGAATGACTACCTTACACCTACCTAAACCAATGCACCCTCCTGCATTTGGAATTTTTACCTAGGATATGCCCACTATGTCTTTAAACCTCATGTCCTAATCCAACTTCCATCCTTCCATGGGATGGAGTCAGAAAGGCCTTACCTTCATGTCAAGGAGTTCAATGACATTATTTAAACCATGTGCTCACCACATCAACTTGAGTTAGCTAAGATGAGGCTCTTTACTTTCTCACTTATGTATTGAGAAAATAACTGGTTAAATAATCTGAGACCTTCATCGATCCACACTGGGAACTAACTACAAAAAGAATTTTACAAAAAATACTTCCCCCATCAAAAAAATCATTGCACAAAAAAAGAGCATCCAAAACCTTTTTGAAAAAGAGGGAGATTCATTTTATGAAACATGGGAGAGGTTCAAAGACACCCTAAAGATTGTTTCACACCACTGTTTTTATATTCCAGAACAAGTGAGAATTTTCAATGAAGGTTAGCGCATGGGGAACAAACAATTCAATTACATGATGTGTAATGGGACCTTTAAAAACAAATCCACATATGATGCTTACGAGTATCTAGAAATCATTGATGAAAAAAACCAAACATGGGGAACATCACCTTATTCTGAGAATCCTCCAGGAAATACTGGAATGCATACACTTAGAGAAGAGGAAATCCTTCAGGCGAAACTTGCAGCACTCACTAGGAAGGTTGAAGAGATAGACCATATGAAAATCCATGAAATCCAAACTGTAGACCCTGTTTGCACAATCTGTGACAAACATGACCACAAAACAGACAACATCCCAACCATTCCATCCATCAAGGATGTTCTTTTTGGAGGACCACATTCTGAAGTCAATGCCCTAAACATTCAAAATCCTTAATACCCAAATGCATTCTACCCAAGGTATAATGATCACCCAGTCTTCCGATGGGATGATAACCAACAACCTAGCCAACCACAATGACCAATCCCATAGCCAACAAAAAATTTTCACAACCATAACCAATTACAACCACAACTAGTCCAATACCAACATCCTCCAGTCCAATACCAACAACCAAAGTATCCCCTTGGGATAAACTAACCACCACAATCCCCACCCAATCTACCCCTCTTCCAATCCTTGAACAGTTGTGTAAACAAATGGACAAAATGAACTCTGAATTCTCATCACTGAAACAAGAACATCAAACCACCAATACTAGAAAGGAAACCATTCCCACATAGGACATTCCACAACAATAATCAAGGGGAAGACAAGTTTCACTCAAACAACTCATGAACAACTAAAGGTTGTGATAGTTTTGAGAAGTGGGAAATCAATTGAGAAACCTGAACCAATAGTCCAAAAACCACCTGAAGATTCAAACTCTATTGAAAATTCAAATGATACACATGTAAAAAATAGAAGAAAATAATAAAAATGTGAACGAACCAACTCTTCAAAAAACAACCCCACAACCATCCCCATTTCCTCAATGCATTAGAGGGAAATCCAAGCCTGAGTAGAGTGAAACATTGAGGGAAATATTCTCAGATGTCAAGTTGAACATTACACTCCTTGATGCAATTCAAACCATTCCTTCATACTAAAAGTACCTTAAGGACTTGTGAACTTTTAAAAGAAAATTTTCCCAAAAAAACCAAGTCCTTTTGGCTTCTAATGTGAGTACCACCATTCAAGGGACCATTCCTCCTAAGTTGAAAGACATGGGTTGCCCTTACATCAATGTTGAACTAGGAGAGAGAAATTTTTTCAAGGCCTTATGCGACCTAGGTTCTAGTGTCAATCTCATCCCCTATGCTGTGTACTTCCAATTAGGCCTAAAAGAGATCCAACCCACATCTGTCACACTTCATCTTACCGATCGTAGTATTAGGGTTCTAAAGGGGATCCTAAAAATGTTTTGATTAAAGCTAAAAATTTCATTTACCCAACTGACTTCATTTTTCTGGACAATCACCCAAGATTTGGTCCTAGGGAGAAAACCCCAATCATCCTTGGTCATCCCTTCTTTGTAACAATCAACTCTGTTATCCGAGTTCGAAATGGGAACATTACCATCACCTTCGGAAACATGAGTCTAGACTTGAACATCTACCATGAAAACTATCAAATTTGGGATGATGAAGAGATTCATGAGGTTAATTGGATAGGTAGTGTTGATATTGAACTCAAGGAACATGAAGAAATTACCGAAGAATGTTTAAGTCAAGCAGAGATTGATTTTCTTTGTTCGCATGAGGGAAATTTGTCTCCTTGGCTAGAATCGATTTCAGATAGCTCTATTGATGATTTTATAGATTCACCAATCAATGATACCATGGGTGAAATCAATAACATAGAGTTCATACCCATTCATGAAACTACTCTATCTAATTTAGTGGATGAAAATTCTTTTCACAAGGAACCAATTTTTTCAAGAAATCTGAACAAAGAAACTGAGTTCAATACAAAGTCTCATACTTTCTTGGAAATTGATAACCACTCTGATCTTGACTTTAAGGTTTTATCTTCATCACTCAAGTATGCATTCTTAGGGGACAATCAATCCTTTCATGTTGTCATTTCTTCCTCTCTTGAAGTCGATCATGAGAGGATGCTTCTAGATGTCCTTAGAAGACCCACAAAATCCATTGGATGGACCCTATCTGATATTCCTGGGATTAGCCCACTTATCAGGAATCATAGAATTGTTCTAGAATCAGATTAAAAGCCATGTCGTCAACCTCAACGGCGACTCAATCCTAATATCATGGAAGTAGAGAGAAGATAACTTTTGAAATTGTTAGATGCTGGTATCATCTATCCTATAACTGAGAGTGAGTGGGTTAGCCCAATCCATGTGGTTCCAAAAAAGGCTGGAATCACAGTAATAACCCTCACGGTTAGAGAGATGCTTCCAAAAAGGGTTATTAGTGGATGGAGATTCTGTATTGACTATTGGAAGATCAACTCTTGTACCAAGAAAGAACTTTTCCCCTTACCCTTTATTGATCAAGTCCCCGAGCGAGTGGCGGGTCATCAATTCTACTGCTTCCTAGATGGATTCTCAGGGTATAATCAAATCAAAGTCTCCTTAGAGGATCATGGAAAACCAACCTTCACTTGTCCATTCGCCACTTTTTCCTTAAAGCGCATGCCCTTTCGGTTATGTAATGCCCCTGGTACCTTCCATCAATGCATTATGGGAAACTTCTCGGAGTTTGTGGGGGATTGTTTAGAGGTCATCATGGATGATTTCTCCATCTTTGGGGATACTTTTGATAAATTCCTTCTAAATGATGAAAAGGTTTTGTCAAGGTGAGAGGATAATATTCTCATACTAAATTGGGAAAAATTCCATTTCATGATAAGGGAAGGACTTTTTCTAGGTCATCTGGTATTTGTTAGAGGGATTGAAGCTGATAAAGATAAGGTTGACATCATTCATCACCTTCCATCACCTAGACCTGTTAAGGAAGTGAGGTCCTTCTTAGGACATGCTGGTTTTTATTGAAGGTTCATTAAGAACTTCAGCTCTATTTCTCGACAAATTTGTGCTCTATAGGTTAAAGATGCTCCATTTTTATGGACAGAAAGCTGTGAGGAATCATTGTATGCACTCAAGTCAACTCTTATATCTCCACCTATCATGAAATATTCAAATTGTAAACATCCTTTTGAGCTCATGTGTGATGGAAGTGACTTCACTGTAGGAGAAATCTTAGGACAATGGTTTGAGAAAACTCCATGTGTCAATGCTTATGCAAGCAATTATTTAAATGATGCACAAATAAACTACACCAACACTGAAAAAGAGTATCTTATTGTTGTCTTTGCCTTAGAGAAATTCAGGTCTTATTTGTAAGGATCACCCATCATTGTCTACCCTGACCATTCAACCCTAAAATACCTTTTCCAAAAACAAGATGCTAAGGATATATTGATTAGGTGGGTCTTTATTCTTCAAGAGTTAGATTTAACCATTATGAATAAAATGGGTGTTGAAAATGTTGTAGTTGAAAACCTCTCTAGGATGGAATTCAAAGATAACTCACACCATCTCTCTGTGTCTGATTCATTTCCCGATGAGAACCTATATTCAGTGAGTTATTGCCCGTGGTATGCTATCATACAAAACTATTTAGTGACGGGTGACATTCAAAAATTCCCGGGGACCCAAGCTAATAGTAAATTCCCTTATGATGTCAAACACTATGTGTTTAATGATCCTTACCTCTTCAAGTTCTGTCCTAATCAAATGATTAGGAGATGTGCTCCTGAGTCTGAACAAGAGTCCATTCTAAACGTTTGTCACAGAGAGGCATGTAGAGGCCACTTTTCTACAAATAAAACCGCTGCAAAGGTCCTACAACGTGGTTTCTATTGGCCAAAACTCCCTAAGGATTCCTTCCAATTCTGCAAAATTTGTCCTCAGTGTCAGAAATTAGGATCCATTACCAAAAGGAATCAAATTCCCCTCACTCACATTCTGGTCATTGAAATCTTTGATTGTTGGGGAAATGATTTCATGGGACCCTTTCCAAACTCTAAGGGATACCTCCACATCCTTTTTCCTGTTGATTATGTCTCAAAATGGGATGAATCCATTCCCACCAAGTCTAATGACCATCATATTGTGATCCGATTTCTGAAGGAGCATATATTTTCTCAATTTGGAATCCCTAGTGCTATAATCATTGATCAAGGAACCCATTTCTATAATCTCCCATTCTATTCACTCATGTCTATGTATTGAATTTCTCATAAAGTTTCCACTGTATACCATCCTCAAACCAATGGTCTAGCTGAGTTAGCAAATAGGGAGATTAAACATATTCTTGAAAAACTGTCAACCCCTCTTGGAAAGATTGGTCTAAGAAACTCTTGGATGTGCTTTGGTCATATCGTACATCACTCAAAAGCATCCTAGTAATGGCACCAGGTAGGTTGGTTTATCAAAAAACATGCCATTTACCTGTTGAAATTGATCATAAGGCATTTTGGGCAATCAAAAAAATGAATTTCGACATTTCTTTAGCCGAAGAAAAGAGGAAATTAGATATTAATGAACTTGAGGAACTTCAGATGGAGGCTTATGAAAATTCAAGGATAAATAAAGCTAGATTTCAAGCCTACCAATCTAAGAATATCAAAGTCAAACAATTTGAACTGGGAAAACATGTTCTCTTGTATAGTTCAAAACATCATTTACACCCAAGAAAGTTAAGGTCTATATGGTCATGTCCATTCATAGTGCATCATGTGTACCCCCATGGGGCAGTAGAGATTCAGGATCCCACAAGTGGTAAAAGTTTTGAAGTCAATGGTCATAGGTTAAAACCATTCATTGAATCATTAAATAAACAGGAAATAGAGGTAGAGTTAACAGAGCCAACCTATGAACCAGGAAAAAATTGATAGATTTAGGATCCATGTCGTGCTAATGACGTTAAACAAAAGTGTTGCACGGGAGACAAACCATGGTTTTCACGTTTTTAATATTTGTGAATCATCTTTTGTTTCCTTCTTCTTCATTTTGATGTGTTAAAAAAATATAGACCTTTGAAATGTTCTTCTTTTATGAGTAAGGATGGGTATGAAAGGGGAGAACCGTATTCATCCATGTCACGCGGTGTGATTCCTGAGTAATACCTTACTCTGAAAATATAAAGAAGACAATATATCATCAGTTTATTTTTTTTTATTTTTTTGTAGGTATTTAAAAAAATAGATTGTTGACCAGTTCTTCTTTTATGAGTAAGGATGGGTATGAAAGGGGAGCATCGTATTCATCTGTGTCACGTTGTGTGATCCCTAAGTAATACCTTACCCAGAAACATTAGAGAAGACATTTAATCATTATTTTATGTTGACAAAAAATAATACAAAAAAATATTTATATTAAAAAAAAAAATAAAGGCATGTCATAGGTTATTGGGAAAAGATGGTCACAATCGTCCAAGGCATTGGGAGACAAACCAGAACTGAAGGGAGACATGGGAATGTATTTTCAACATCAACCACCAGGTGACTTCATTCCATAATTATCATTTTCAATGTCTTTGTTGAACTTCTATCCTACCCCTTCAATGTTTCAATTCTTTAAACACTGGGGATAATGTTATTCTATGTTGGAGGGAGATGAAAATGTGTGGAAGGTAAAATTTCATTAATCATGTACATGATAACACACATTCCAAACTCTGAAATTGGATATCAAATAATATTTCATGCTTTGATTCTGATTTTAATGAAAGTTTATGTTCATGTGCATAGATATTGGAAAGTGCGGTTGTCCAATTTGATTTTTCATCGTTTATATTTTTATCCAATTATTTAAAAAACAATGCACGTCCTCTAGATTGTGGGGTTTTAGTTCTAGTTCTTGGGGACCCATAATAAATAGCATAGGATTGGCGATCATTTTATTTTTAACTTGAGTATTAAAAAAAATCAATTGCGCGTAGAGAAATGAATTGACCAAATGTGTGGCTTTTGGCACATGGGGATCGTGACTCCATAGTTGTCTGGACCATAGTTGGACATTTTATCTCTATTTGTGGTAATATGAATTTTTTTTTGATTGATTTAACTCGAGACGATGCCTAAGTATGTGAGATTCACTAGGTTCCCTACAGTCATTGATCCTGGGAGTCATCGGCAAAGTCTTGCTACATGGGTTGACTCGATTGAGTTCAATTTCAATTACCATGGAAAAATTGCAAAAAAAATCCAAAAAATCCAAAAAAAACAATAAAATAAAAAAATGAGTACTCCTTTTGTTATTAAAATTTGTTTTCTCCTAGTGCTTCCATCTTTTCTCCGTCGAATGCAAATGAACCCCCATGTATTTTGTGACGCACAACAATTCATCATGCTTAATTGATTTTGGTTGAAATATGGTGATGAATTTGAAAAAAGTAATATGCTTGGCTTGAGATATGAATATGGAAATATCTTGTTTTAAATTATTTTGATGGGTTTCATAATTTTTTGGTATGAGATCTTTGGGTGAGAAATTTGTATTAAAATGTTTTTGGAAAAGGTCATTTGAATTTCATTTTTGTGAGATATATTTTGCTTGGGACTAGAAAAAATAAAGTTTCGGGGTGTGATTGCCAATAAAAATACATATTCTGATTAAATTTTATGGGTATTAAATGTTTATTTTTGATCTTATGGGCCTGAGTTAGTGGATTTTAATTTTGAACATCCATTCTCATCATTTGTGCACTTCAGCCTAATATGCACCAATTCAGGACCAATGATTCATATGATTTTAAGGAATGTAATTATCCATATTTTAATTTGATATTTTAGGAAATGGATATAAACATAAATATTAACATTTTACATTCAGGGATAAATGGAGTATTCATAATGTATGATGAGGATATTTGGAAATGAAAGGAAACAATAATGGGGAATCCAGATTGGATATCATCCCACTGATGGGAATGTAGGGCCACCAATACTTTCCCAATGAAGACCAAAACATATGGGAGAATAGAAGACATATATTGTAACAAATAGTTATTCTGGAGCCAGTGCTAATTCGTCTTAAATTGTGGTGATTATGGCGGCCGAAGTTGAAGATTCAATTATTGTCTATATTCTGCTTCCCAGAAAAACATTCCACTATTTTTATCATATCTCGCGAACGACTTATTATTTTTTTCTGAACTTTTACAGGACGTTAGGGGACATCCATGGTTTAATTTTTGGACTTCTAATTCCCACTAAAATTCGGCTTTCTAGAAGGTTTATTCGGCACGTCTTTATGGTGGATACCAGATGGCTGCAACTTCGGGGTAAGAAGTGGAAAAGTCTCTCCACCTTAATGTTCCACCCACATTTCCCCAACAAAATTAATTAATGGATCATGTGATGTAGGGAGACCGACCAAGGATTCATTTGTTTCCTATTTAAGGCAGTAGTGGTGGAGGATTTAGGGATCTTTGGTGATTTTTTCAATTGTAATGTTATGCTGCGATTTTGTTGTCTCAAGTTTGTCTTTCACATGTAAGTTGTTCTATTCACTTTAGTTTCTTAATAAAACCTCTTCTTTTACTCTTATTATGTTTTTATTAATATCACATTGATAATGTTGGTTCAAGGTGTGAATTTATTCACACCATACTTTGTGATATTAATCACACAATGGTGGAGTGATCATTTTATTTTTGTTGTTTTCTTTACTTCTCCATTTCCTCCCCCATGAGTCTACTTTCCGCTTCCATTGAAACCATAGAATTAATGGAGGGCTAACACACTTATGGGTTGATCCAAAGGAGTAGAAAGGGGCTTTATTGGATGTTATTTATCACCCCATTAATGTCTAATCACTTCTTTTAATTGATATTTTTATTTGATGATTTTTAAACTCCATCGTCCATGTTGAATTTAAGGCCACACACTTCACGTGCTAATATGAACCTTTACCTTGAAGTGCTCAAAACATTTATCCTTAAATTGTGTAGGTGATTAGTATTAATGTGTGAAGGTATTATACTAGTTAGTTAGGATTTTGTTTTATCTTCTTAAATGAACCCATGTCAAATATTAAAAATTGAAATCATTGAAAAGAATTCCATCCAATCCACCCCGAGTGATAACCTTGGATCACCTCATTGTTTTAAATTTAATTCACATAAATCTGTTAGTGATCCTTTAAACCCATATATAATCAACCCAGGTTTTCCACTTCATATCCAATAATTATCCTTTGAATGTGTGTGTCTATAGGTTACTTCTTAGGTATCCGTCGATTCAACAACCCAAGCTACACTGCAAGCGACCGCTTGACCCTTAAAACATGGGTAAATTTGGGCGACACCAATATTTCAAATTGTTATAGTGGAATAAATGATATTTTTCCTATTTCATAGTTTTTACATCATCAACCTAATCCATCTCATGTGATAAATGTTGAGTTTGTAGAGCTTGAGGATGATGTGTCCTTTGAGGAGCATCCGATTTGTATTGTGGATCGTAGCGAGAAAGTCTTGCAATGAATGACTGTTCCCTTTGTTATTGTTTTATGGAAACATGGAATTGTTCAGGTTGAAACATGGGAAAGAGAGTCAGATTTGTGGGACTAATGGCTTGATCTCTTTTCATCAAAAAATCAATGTTGTTTGGGAGTGTGACTTGTGGATGAGCCATTATAAGGTGGGGTGTTTATAAGATAAAAAACATTGTGAAGGTGTGTATTGTGTAAATTATGGTTTTTATATCTTATTTTTGGATATGAAATTTTTCATGACTGTATGAGGGGCCTCAGGGGTGTTCCATGAGGTCATAACATGAATGGAAGGAAAATTGGGCCAACATGTGCAAGGTGTATGGATGGTGCAAGGTTATGTAAATTGTGTGATCATCCCAAAAAAAACCATGAAACCTTGTATAGTGTAATATCACACAGTTGGTGCATGGTTAATTATGCCTTGCAGATATCCCAGGAATCCATGTGACCCAACTCCCCTAAGGTATTGGCATGTGCACATTTTGTGCATGGTTTGGAAAACTGTGTGAAAAAACCCTGCGTCACATTATAATTTGAAAACATTATTGTTTTTTCTTCTTAAGACTTTAATAGTTTCACCCAATTTTCTTCCCAATTTCCTCCCTTACAACACTAGTGATGATCTAAAATGACCCAATCTTCCCATGGGTGGATCTCCTTCGATTATTTGCTATTTAGAGCATTGTTGACTGTGAATCGATGATCTGGGAATGTGTAATCCTCTCATTTCTTCTCCTTTTTGGATCAGGGTTTTCATCTTGGACAATCTTCTTACAAATCCCTAAAAACCTCTTTTACTAGTGTAATATAGGTTGGGGATTCAAAGGGTGTTTGGATCAAGATCTAAGGCTATGATTAAGAGTGTGATTGTCGATGGATTTTTGGTAGGTGTTCTACAAGTTATATCTATAGTTTTTAAGTGGATTTGTGCATATGATAATGTATTCTTGTTCTCGCCTTATTATTATTTTTGTTATGTTAGTGAGGTTTTGTAAAATGGGTGTATAATTGAAAAATTGAACCACTCATGATCCCCATGGGATGCATTGTGGATGATTTAATAGACATGGGGCCACCCATGGGGTGTGCCGACATTCCCGATCATGGAAAACAAAGATGTTAAGTATGAAATTTACTTATAATCAAGTAGATCCATGACTATCTTCTTTATTGTATAATTTATTGATTAATAAGGGAATGTTGGTGGTTGTATAGAAATATTGATAATGGAATAAAGGGGGGGGGGGGTTGTCTTGATATGAAAATGCATTTAGAGGGACAAATTTGAATATGCCAAATGGATTATGATTTATACTTGAAATGCATAAGGGGTTAGTACATGGGAATTGATGAATGTATTAAGTGAGTCAACATATGGTAATTGTGGAATATGTTAAATTGGTTCATGTATGGAAACTAGTGAATGTGATTAATGAGTACAAACATAAGAAATGGAAATTGGACTAATTAGAAATGTATTGTAAATGGAAAAGTGTTATTTGGTTATGGAATTACATATATTCCCATTTTTATTTTTGGGGATTATGATTGTTATTTTTATTGCTTATGTTTGGTTGTCATGTGGTTTGTGTGGTGTATGGATATATATATATATATATATGCATGTTAACATGGCTTGGTAGTATGGGGTATTGAATAAGGTTCTATTCACATGGGACGAGTTAGAATGATGCTCTAAAATCTACCCCATAATGCATGGGTTAGAAAAGGGGACATAACACTATTCCCTTAATCATTGCATTCAACCCAGTCCGAAGCTTTGAGGTGATGATAACGTGTTTGTTGTGAAATGTTTATCCCTAGTAATATAGTTACATGACTTAATCTCTTATAGATTATGATGAATTCCTTGAACCCTCCCCTAAATTATGTAAATTCCTAACCAATGAAACACATGATGATAATGAATTAAGTAATAAAGATTATTAAAATGATGAATTTGGCATTAAGGATAGTAATGTTTAAATTGAATGTTGTTAACTAATGGAATCAAAATTTCTTTTATTTTATTTTCATATATTTAATATGTGCATGTACTATATTTTTAGACTATATATTTCTTAGGAAATGTTCATGGTGGCCTACTGAGTTGTACTCACCCCCCTACTCAGGCCGCCATTGGGTACACAAGCAGATTTCATGCTTAGATGTTAGGATAAGGGAAAAGGACCCATGTTTGGGAGTTGAGTCAGGTTTGGGATATACATGGATGAGGTTCCAGACATGGATTTAGGAAATTTTTGGGGATTCTTCAAGTTTTCATTATTTTGGGTTTTGTTCACATGGCGCTGTTAGCATGTCATGACAGATTTACTATTGGCTATGGTTTGTAACCAATTTTGGGGAGATGGTTATTTATACATGTTCATCAGTTATTAATTTTTTTTATTATATTATATTATTTTTATACAATGGATTACTCTATTAGATATGGTATAGTCACCCTATGTGACCTTTTAGACCCTCAATACTATTAGACAACCTGTAGTATATGAGAAGGTGTGCTTAAGGTCATGTAGAAACCCAGCTCGGGGTATCAGTTTAGTGGCTCCTGGGTCGGGGACGTTACAATAAAAACATGAATTCAAAATACATTTAAAAATTGAAAATACAAAAAGTGTTTTCATTGAGAAGAACATTATTGCCCTTATAATATTTATGTATATCAATAAATAATTACTTTCTATTATCCTGGAAAAAAATAAAAAATAAGGGTTGAGATCAGATACCTATTAAGGGTAAGAAAACAATATATGCTATGAATAAATAAGTTATAATCAATATGGAAAGGTAAATAACTGAAAAAACATTCCATTTAATTAATACTTGAGCATAATATGACCGGAAAAATGATGATCAAATAATACCATATAAATAATCACATGAGCTTGAAAAAGTAACCATGGACATTATAACTTATCAAATAATCACATGGAAAATCAATAAATGAATTATTAATGGTTTAATACATAATTCCATACATCTAAAAAAATACCATCAAGGCCTTATTCCATGAAATCTGAATAAATGGGTAAGGCCTTTGTAAAAACCCAATTTAGTTTTTCTCATGAGACCTACTGATGCATCTGGGGTATATATTGGGCCCCTCCAATCAATTACTATGTCAAATGAATTAATCATAGGAAAGGAGTGAAACTTAATCAATATAAATATTTGTATTGAAAAAATAATATAAATTTTTTTAATACTAACCCAATTTGATAAATATAATCATAAACCATATAGATTAAAATGGTGAATGGTAATAGAAGTGTACATCCTCAGTTAAACTGATCATAAAAAAATCCATAAAGATAATGAGAATGGTATCAATAAAACATAACCTTATTGGATCATAAGAAAAATATAGGTTTTATATTGTTGATGAATAAGAATACCATGAAAAGAATCCTAAAAACATTCTTGAGGAAAATATCCATTTAATTTTAAAAATAACCTTTTAAAATGAAGAGTTCAGAAAACATTTTGAAAATGATTTTATTTGAAATTAATCTTTTAAAGCTTTTAGAATTATCATTAAAAAATTGATTGTTCATGACAACATAAAATTATTTTCATGTTTTAAATGTTAAAACAAATATTCCTTTCACATTTTTAGTTAAATCCAAATGAGCATTGTTTTCAAAATGATATAAAGATTCCCTTAATATTTTTTTTAAAAGTAAAAATAGATTAAAATTTATCTAATAAATCATTTTGAAAAGGTGAAGAATAATTTTGAAAACATATTTTTAAAACATAGGTTTTTATGAAAAATTATTTCTGATTGAATAGAGAAATAATGTCGGATTTTATTAAAAAAAAATTTCCAATCATTTTAAGTAGAAAAGCGTAGAAAATGATAATATTAGTTGAAAAAGTTCATTAATAACCATGTTTTAATAAAATATATTTATTTTAGGATATTAATATTAAAAAATTCCCCTAATGGATTCTTATATACCTACAATCTCAAAAAACGATGAGATTGTGAAATAAATCCTTAGCACTCTCGTTACTTCTGAATAGTAAGCCCCATAAAATAAATGACATTAAATGAAACATTAAATACCATGAAGATAAATATATTAATTACATAACATATCAAAAGGTTAGTATATACACCACAAAAAGGAAATAAGTGGTGAATATGATATATGTTGCACAAGACTAATGGTGAGATGAGAAACTGTTACCTTACATTAGACTTCCTTCATATGTGTCCACAAATAGTTTATAATAAATATATTTTTATTATAAATATATTAAATAATCATAATAATATATATTATAACATATATGATCATATTATAACATTTAACCTCCATTTGTTTCATAATATTTCATTATTTTCCATGCTTTGGGTGTTAATTTCCTTGTTTTCTCTCGCGTGTTTTGTCATGAAAGTTCTAGTTATTGTATATAGGATATAATTACATAATATAATTTCTCATAAATTTTAACAATATCATATTTAATCATTATATATATTTTTATATCCATTTATTAAATTTGGACATGGATAATGAATCACATCGCTTCGTGGAGAAGGTAGGTCGTACATACGCACGAGTGATGATATCATTCCATTAACGAGTGAAAGGTTAAAGAATTGAGTTATAAATTAATTATATAGAATTAATATCACCTCATATATATATCATATATATTTTTTCATTTTATCCTTATCACATTACAAGTAAATAGTAAGTGAAAAATGAATCACATCGCTTCACCAGGCGGCAGTCTGCCGTACACACGAGTAATGTTATTGCATTTGAAATGGAATGAAGTGTAAAAAGGTATATGTGATATTAAAATTAAATACGTATAATAATATAAAAAATATCATATAAATTTGGTAATTCAATATTTATATCCATCCTTGAATGGTGGTGATGGAAGACAAACTACATCGATTAGTGAGGCGATAGTCCACTATACACACGATCGATGATTTCATTTCCCATTTAATAGAAGTGGATATGGATAAATATAATTAAAAAAAATAATAACATTTAAGTATATAGTATATATTTATGTTACTATATTGTATGTTTAAATACATAATACATAGTGGAAAAAGAATAAATTAAATGAAAGAGATATGTTAAGATAATTACTTTCTATAAGAGAAACCTCATTTGGATATCCTCTTAAGGACCCTAGTGTTGGTATTTTGGGAAAACCATAAGATCTATAATGTGTATAAATATTTTAGGGATAAAAGTTTTCAGGGTATGGATGAGGCAAAGGGCTTTATAGGTGTGAATAAGTGAGGGGAGGGAGTTCCCTTTTATAAGTGGGGAAAGGGGACCTTCTTGGAAATTACTTGGAAATGTCCCAAAAGAATCCAAAATGATAAAGTAATTCACATGAAAAAATCTTCCAACTGAACATATATTATAAATTACTAAGTATAATATGTAAATATGTCCAATAAATTAGTTTTTACATGTTTTTAGGTAATTATAACCTATATCTTTTTTGTTTAACCCCTAGTAAACCCATATTTACCTTAACCACGATAATTATTTTTTATCATTTTACTATAAATTATGGTAAAAAATTATGTTAAAATTATGATATAATATAAATTATTATGATTAAAAATATTAAATCATTTTTTTATATTAAATTCATATAAGTGTTAAAATTAAATTTAAAAATAATATTGTAGATGTGTCGAGAAAGTGGGTTTTCAAAGGGAAAATGTTAAAGTGTTTACAAATTTTTTATTGAAAAATTCAACATAAAAATTATTCGAATGACATAAAATATATGAATATATATATAATTGATAAAAATTTACTTTAAAACCAATTAAAAATATAATTTGACTTTATAAATAATAAAAATAGATGTTCTGAATTAAAATTCAGAATTCTTACTATTCATCAAAAAATAACCATTTCAAAAAATTATAAAAAATCATCCCAAATATAATTTTACATGTATATTTAAAAAATGGTTTTTATTCTTTCAAATATGATTTCTAATATTGGTGAAATTTAATTTTCAGTTATTTGTGCAAAGCATGACTAGACCACCTTTAATAAAAATACAGTTTTTCTTTAAAAAATAATTTTTACTTCAAATCATTCTTATTTTTTTTAATCAATAAATGAACTTTTAATTTATTTTATAAATGTTTAAAACATATAATTTTCATAATTAATTTATTATAATTCATAACCATCAATTTAATGTCCATGTTATAATGGTAATGTTTAAATAATAACTTTTTAATTGGGTATCATGTTTTGTTTAAACCCAGTGTTGCATGCATCACAAGCTATTAAAGAGATCAAATTTATTTTAAAATAAATTTATCATAATGTTTATGGATGTTATATTATCTTTTAATCTTTGTTTTTTTGTTTCATACATTCTATCGAACTTGATTTTCTTATTTTAAAATCTTGGTTTGTTACATGTAACACTTCAACGCTTGCACACGCATGAACAATGCTCTTCGTACTTTATACGTGCTCTGTTTATATTGTAAAATTTTAGGGAGAAAAGGTTGGGGAAAAATTTTAGTTATACAGTCAATGAAAACTCAAAATTAAAGACTCCCACCAAAACATTTTGTTAAAACCTTCTATAAAATTATAGAATTTTCTTCATCATACTCAGAAAAATTTAACGACTTCATCATTATTCAAATTTACATAAAAATCAATGAGTATAATGATTCTACTACCTAAAATTTAGAAAAATAAAATAAAAACACAACATCATCACATTTAATATCTTTACTAAAACTTCTCAGATACTTTTGAACTAAAAAATCATCTCAAAACTTCATCCGACAAAATATTGTGCGGTAAATGTTTGTCAGTCAACTTCTATCCAAAATAAATTCAACTAATAGTCTTATATTTATTCATGGGGACCCTTTTAAAAAACATCATCCAAATATTTCGTTATTTTTCTTACTTCCATTTGAATAATATTTCATTTTCCTTCATTTTTCAACCTATGTGCAATGATATTTATACAAAATGTTCATTTGACCATCATGTAGAAAATCCAAATTCATGGCTTCATACATGTCCATCTGATAGATATCTATACAAAATTTTTTCCATCATATTTAATCTGAGGAAATTTACTCAATTGAATATTTTCAGATCTCATTCTTTAAAATATCCCTTTGAACTTCAGAAACATTCCTCTGTCAACATGACATCGAAAATATCCATCACAAATCCATATTTATGTATCTTGAAAATTTTGTAATCTTCACAAACTTGACAAACTTCATAAAATTTGTAACCTTCATATGCTTCTTTACTCTACCAAAACTATAAACATGTTTTTATCAAGTAAAATCCACATATCCATGGTAATGAAAACATTGTACATACAAAAAAAAATCTCCCCCATTATTTAAAATTCATAGATCAAAATATTTATGAAACTCTTAATGTTTGAAACTTTTAGAACATAAAAATATCACATTTTTTAGATTTTCTAAAAACTGTTTTTTTGAACCTTTTAAATAAAAAATTATAGAAAAAAACCTTATCCAATGGACTTTTTTATAAATACAACATCCATTATTTTCTTACATATGATCTCCACTTTATCAAACTTCATTTCATAACTTCATATCATATCAAAAGTTCATTTGAATATGTTTATAACAAAACATTTACACAAGTTTTGGTATATCTGATGGTATTAGTTAACAAAACATATTCTAATCCCCTTCAACAAGTTCCAAATCTTATTAATCACTATTGTTGGAAACTTTAACAAAGTGAGATGAATTTTTTCAAAGAAAACACATTAAAATTTGTCAAAAAAACCACTTACATCTAGAATCTTCATAAACACCTTCAACCAATATAGTCCCAAAAATCCCCCTTTGCATTTTGTTTTCGACCAAGAATCATAATTCACTAAAACTTTATAACTGAAGCTTTGGGTTACTCATGAAACAATTCTAAGACTACACAAGTAAACTCAATGTAAGAAACAAGAATAATTTAACAAAAAAACCATGATGTCCATAGACATTGAATACATAAACTTCATCTTCCACACATCCTCACCACCAGTTTTCCTAAACCTTGCTCTTTTACAATTTTTTACTATAAGAAAAATGATTCCTAGATCCAATTCAATAAACTGTTAAAATAGTTCACACATGTTGAAATAAAATCTTAACCCTTTTAATAACTCCCCCAAAATATATTTATTTCTTAAATAGTTAATCATATACCAATGGATATATTTTTGTAACTTTTCTCCCACTGGAAAAAACTATCCATAAAAACATGTGAGAGGGGACATATCCACACACCTTTTCATTTATGAGAGGGAGGTTGTACACCCATGTTCAACCTCATATTTTAAAATATTTCCTCTATAAATGGTTTAGATAATATATCATCAACTAATTCTATTTTTGAAACATACTCTAGAATCAACTCATTCTTCCCCAACTGCTCCTTGATGTAGTTCTATTTGGTGTCAATATGCTTTTAATGAGAATATTACTCTATATTTTTAGTGAGATTTATAACACTTGTATTCTTAGAACTTAAGAGAAGGGGTAAATTCACTTCCACTAAATAGTCTTCCAACTGATTATTCATCCACACAAGTTGTGTTACATCTTGAGTGGCAAACACACACTCATCTTCATTAATACTGAGTGTTACATAATTTTCCTTCTTTGTATGCCAACATACACAAATTTAACTTATATGTAATACTCTACCAGATGTGGATCTATTATCTTCATAACATCATTCCCAATTAGTATTTTTATAACCAAACCGATCAATCTTTCCTAAGATGTAATATTTTATACCAAAATAAATTTTCTCTTTGAAAAATCTGTGAATTATTTTTCCTACCAAGTGATGAGATTACTTTTGAGAACATTGTAATCTTGCAAAAAAAAATTATAGCATAAAAATATATGACCTTGAAGTTATTAGATATAATAAAATTTCAACCAACTTCCGAAATTCATTATAATCAACTTCCTTTCCTTCTCCATATTTACCCAACTTAGTTCCAACTAAAATTGGTGTTGAAACTATATTTGAATATTCCATGATAAAATTCCTAAGAATAATATTAAAATACTTATCTTGATAAAGGAAAATATATATTTTTTGTAATATTTGTAAGACAATAAATTATTTTATCTCATTGATCACGGAAATTTAAAATAACTTCTTCATCTCCTCAAAAAAACTTTTCACAATTTTCATTTTAATTTAAAAAAAAGATTTTGTTGTCAACATATATGATCACAATGAGAGAAATCAACTTATCTAATTTGATATAGAGATTACTATCAAGTATTTCTTTATATATGTTCAAATTACTTAATAAAGTATCTAATTTAGAATACCAAGATCTCAGAGAGTGATTCAACCCTTACAAAGCCTTCTTCAATTTACAAAAATAACTTTCATCTTTACCAATATTGAAGTCATATCGTTTTTCATTATAAACGTCTTCATCACATAATCCATTATGAAAATATATCTTCACATCCATCTAAAAAATTTCATAATTTCATTGTGAGGTCATAATAAGAAAAATTATGATATTTTTTAATCTTCCCACTAGAGAAAAAGTCTCATCAAAATCAATGCCTACAATTTATGAGTAACCTTTACAAACCAATAGTACCTTGTTTCATATCACCTCTCCATATTCATTCAACTTGTTTTGGAACACCCAATTTTCACAAATAAATTTTTTATTATTTGGTTTAGTTAGAAGTTCCCATGTATCATTATTTTCAATCTAATATAGCCCTGATTTTATAGCATCAATCCACTCTTGATTATCAAAATATTCATTAACATATTTTGGATAAAAATTTGAATATAAAGAAGTATGTTAAACTGACCTTGATATTATTCTATTTTGAACCTATTGATTTTTATCACTAATGATGTTTTGAGCTTCCACCTGATTTCTCAACCAAGGATGAGATGTAAATTTATTCCTCATCACTAGAAATATTTGAGTTAATGTATTCATTTTGAAGAAAATTTTCATTTTTCTCAACTACAATCACCTCATATTTTCAATATTCAAAATCTACATCTATTTTTGAAACTATTTTATAATATTTTTATATAACTTTTACATATTCAGAATCAACATTCATTATTTCTCATATGTATCCTCTATCATTAGGATCGTAGATAATAAATTTTCCATCAAACCTCTTTGATCAGAATTCCCATGATTTCCACCATTGAATTTTATAATGCAGGGATTATCAAATACCCTTAGGTGTTTAAAACTTATAGTTTTAATTATAGAATATTTTATTGGGAGTCATAATAAAATACATTCTCTATATAAATAAATTATGAATATAAATTTATATACTGACAACCTAGCTTAGAAAATAATGATAAGTGTCATACTCAATCAACATTATTCACCCCATTTTCACCAGACTTATGTTATTTCATTTAGTGACACCATTTTTCTATGGTGTATGCAGTTAACTATAATCATGACGGATTCCAAGTTCTTAATATAACATCTAAAATATTCATTTTTATATTCACCACAATTATCAGTTCATAAATTATCTAGATAATATATATAATATTTTTCCACACTTCCCCTAAATTTATTAAACATTATGGGAGCCTTTGATTTATTTTTAAAAAACATAATAATTGTATTGTGAGTAAAATAATCACTGAAATAAATAAATTACTTATCTCCATCTGTTGATTATTTACTCATTGACGCCCAAATATCAGAATGTATCAGTTCTAGGGGTTGAGTTGAATGAATCTCAATTTTCTTATGTAATGTGTTTGTAATTTCCCCTTTCTAAATAATGGTGCAAAAAAAATCTCTTCATTTTATCATGTTAGTAATATCATGAAAAATATCTCTCATTTTTATGTTAATAATATTAATTTGACACATTTTTCCCATCCTTTTATACCAGAGTTGATTTTCTTCCATCCTTCTAAGATAACATGAACATTTTTCACATCCAACTTGAAAGAAATTTCCTTTGGTTTATTTTCCTTTTGTAAAAAATTCCCAATAATTTATTATTTTCAAAATAAAACCATATTTCCTAAATTAAATTTTATTAAATTAATAAAAAATCTATGAAATACTTAACAAATTAAGTTTCAACCCAACAAAAAATAAGGATATTTTGGATTTTATCTTTTCATTACGAATGATGGAAAACATAACACCTTTTATTCTATGTGACTCATCATTTCAGAAAGTCCCTACACCTTCTTTAAAATATTTAACATTATTTAAAATATCCAGATCTCAAATCACATGTAATGAACACCTGCTTTCCAAAATCCAAGACTGTTCTCCTTTTGTATATTTAAGAGCAGTTTCAACAACAAGATATATCCTTGAACTTTTCTTTATTCACATTTAACTTTGGAGATTTTTTATACAAAATTTATTCAGTTCGTAACATAAAAAGGCACCCATTTTCAAGATTTTCAAATTGACCAAATCTTTCATAAATAGTTTCCAAGGGTTGGACTAAATTTTCAATATTCACACCAACTTTCTCAGTCTATTTCTTTTATGTTTGTTAATTCCCCCTCAAACATTGCCTCCAAATTATTTTGGGTTCACCGTAATATTGGTGGTTAAAACAAAAAATATATCGTGTATGACCAAATCCTCCACAATTCTACCAGTAACTATAAAAATCATATATTCGTCTATAGATTATATATTAATCAGAGTTTTGTTTTTTTCATGAACTTTTTTACCTTCCAATTTATTATTTTATTACACACCAAAATTTGGTTACATACCAATATTATATTCCCAATCTTAATACTCTTCTTAATATCAATAGAAACCATAATAGTAGTTTATGTTGGTTCATAATTTTACGTTTTAGAAACATTATATTTTTCAACTGTTTTAGTTTTGATTACACACATGGTTTGATCAACTTTATTATTCTTTTGAATAGATTATCTTCTTTATAAACCTTTGAGGATAGTTTTTGTTGATATTTGTTCGGTTGATATTTCATAGAACATTCACTATATTTTTAATCTATGATTTGGATGTTTATAACTCCCTCCTCAGTTTTAACAAGAATTTATTATGCATGATCTAATTAATTCTCCTTCACTTATATATTCAATTAAATATGAATAATGATCTTATTCTCTTTATCAAGAGACTTCATTAAATTGTTAATATCTTTCAGAAATACCTATTTTTCTACAAGAAAATATTTTTGATTTTTTTCTATATGATTTTAATTTTTCAACTTACTGATCTCTCTTTCAAGTCTTACTATCATTCAAATACATTCTTTCTACTCTCTTTTTCGTGAATATTCCAACCAAGTAACTTCTTCTTCAAGACTACTAATTTTATCAATAAAAAAATTTTAATCATTCCCTTTTGCAATAAAATAATTTTTAGTAGCATCATCACTAAAGTTTTTAGCTTCTTCTTCATTATTTCCATCATCATCTTATTTGGGAAAAAATATTCTCCTTTTGGATTTAGTGTAACTATTATCCATTACCTTGAATTAATATTTATATTTTCCTGTATTATTTTTAAAGGAACATCTTAATTTTATATCATCACCACATTCTTTTTCTTATATTATTCATGGGAAATTTTTAGAAAAGTTCCCAATAGCTCTACATCCAATAATTTTCATTGTAAAATTCCCATTGTACATTTCAATACCCTTTTTGAAATTTTTAGAAAAATTGAAAAAAAATTCATCAAAAATTTTACTAACCCCCCCCCCTTCATTGTCGAAGTCACAAGCTTCTTCTTCTTTGATAAAATTCTTGGGGTTTCCTTTCTTAGCAGGTTTGAAGGAAATTTCTCGACCAATTTTTTTTACACTTCATTAATTTCTCTATTCTCATTTCATACATGATGAGGGTGATATAAAGATCATCAAAAGATAGAGTTTTAGGATTTATGGGTTCCAATGATAAAAATTTAGCATCAAAACTATCAGGAATAATTCATAAGATCTTTTGAACTATGGTTGAATCTTCCAACTTCTCACTGTGACATCTTATGGTGCTTATTATGTCATTCACCTTTATAAAGAAGTCACCAAATGATTCATGATCACCCAATATGATGTCTTGGTACATTAACCTATAAATCTATAGCTCATCTTTCTTAGCATTCATATTTCCTTCCTATATGTTCTTCAACTTCTAGAAAATCCCTTCATAAGTTCTAACACCATTAAATTTAAGAAAATTACTTTCAGAGAGTGAGGAAAGTATAAAATTTCTAGATCTCCCATCATTATACAAATTTTTCTTATCACCAACTATTAGAGTAAAATTATCACAATGGGGAGGGAAACCATATGTTATATCTTCAAGAAATTAATAACCATGATACATATGATATGAAAGCATTATATATTTTCAAATATGATAGTACTTTCCATTTAATACTATAATTTCCATACTATTAAAAGAATTTTGAACATATATTTCAACTTATCTGTTCAATTGACTTTTGAAAGAATTATATGAAAGAAACCTTCTATTAGATGGATTTTAAAGGACCAATGTGATCAATAATAGGAAGATGGGGTGAATCAGTGATTTTTTTTTTATAATTTCTTATTTCTTATGAAACAAAATTTTCATCCTATTAAAGAGTAACGACTTTGCTGAGAAATAATCATCTAAACACAACCATAAGAACAAAATTATTTACAAGGTCTACTAAAAAATGAGTATCTAGTCCTTAAAATGGTTTGGAAATAATACAATAAAACACAATCCCCTAGAAAAAAATACTTTTTATGTGGTTACAACAAGTATAAAATATCCCTACACTTTCAATTCACTATTATGAAAACTAAAGTGAATGTGTTTCTAGAACAAATGATAAAATAATGATTTTAGTAATTACTTTAGAAACCTTCACTAGAATTCTCATAATGTTGTTACTATACTGATTGAATAAATTTCACTTTTAATATTCTTGTAAAAAACTATTCTTTAATTCTTTACTATGTAGTAGGAAATAACATATTCTACCAGTCAGTTGTCCATCTAGAATTTTCTTTTGGAATATCTATCTAGAATGTCCCTCCCGAAAGTCTACTCGGTACCCACTAAAAAACACTACATCGTCCTTATGACCAATTCATTAGATTTCAATTGATATAAAAGTTCATCTAGGGCCCCTGGCCAGAACATCTTTTTTCACTAAAATCTTATTCTTCTCTTCAACCAATATATTACTTAGTAATTAACATTTTCTCAAAACTCTATCCAATATAACTTTGTCTAATTTCCCTATAAAAAAACCAATTCTAAATAAAATTAACCTTTTCACATGAATTATTAGTGTTATTAATAGTTTTTTACTTCCACCCATTATATATCAACATATTAGGGAGCATGGGTGGGAAAAAACCATTTTAGTTTCCCAATTAATGAAAACCTAAAATTCTAAATTCATAATAATTTTTTTTAATGTTCAGGAAATTATGAATAATTTTTTTTATTTATATGTAATTATTTCAAGATTGTAAAATCTTACGGCGCATGATTCAAAGGCACGAAGTGCACGGAATGATCCGTTGACGTTTTGTAAAGCTTTAATTAGTGCACGTAAGCAGATTTCATGAAAAGAGGAATAAATCTTAATTGCTTAATCGGATCGAAAATCCGAGGGAACCATTGCACTATGGATGGAAAGTTTACCCAAGGTGTGACTTATGTTTAGTCATCACAAGCCTTTGGTGAGAAAACCCGAAAATGGCATAACAGTAAATAAAATAATTAAACAAAGTTATTTTATTTTTCAAATGCTTTTAACACACGAACGGTAAATATGATTAATAATATGAGACCACTAATGAAACCATGAGGGTATTATTTATTTAGGAAGAAAATAACTTTGTCCGGTGTGGGACACCAGAAAAAGTTAGTTTTTGGCCATAAATAAAATAATTAAGTGACAATTATTTTATTATAAAATCAATAACATTTAAACGGTAACATGGATTGAAAATATGAGAGTACCGTTGAGTTTTTTGGGGAGTTTTTCACTTAGGTAGAGCCTAACCTTGACCAACACGGTTCAAGAGTGACTATTAATAATTTTATGAACTTTTTTTTAGGTATGTTCAGCAAACGCGTGAGCGGCATTTTCTAAATTTTGAACCATTGCTTGAATTAAAAATCCAAGGGAACCATTGAATCTACCATGCCGAGATTATCCTAAGAGATAATTTTCATTGACTACAGTAGTTCTGGAGAAAAAGTTATTTTTTGGGACTTTTTAAAAGAAATAAATAAAATAAATTTGTTATTTTATTTTCATTCCTTTCCTCCAACGGAAAAACTGCAACGTGGGACAAGAGACATGTCAATCTAATAAATTTATTGACCTTTCAATTCTATGTAACTGAACAATTAGTGAATTAGGAAGGTTTTTAATTAATGGGCATCATTAATCACACGAACATTGCACACCCTCCCCTTCTCTAATTTATACGGAGCTTGGGGAGAGGTGTCGACACATCTTCGCTAAGCAACGAAGTACTGAAAAATTACAGTGATGCCAATCCCTTGGAGGATGGAGCTGGTTCTAGAGGGTGGTGTCGAGCGACACTGAATCCTTGAACCAGATATTGACAAATGAGTGATGTCGTTGGAGGATAGTTGTAGGGGATGACGAACACCGACCCACTTCCACAAACACACGCTCACCATCATTCTTGAGGTAGGGGATTTTATTTTGAATTATGATTGAATTTAATGATAATTATTCGTATTTTGGATTCACAACGACTATGGAAAAACTAACATGGCAATCTTCCCACACCTAAACCATTACCCATTATCTTTGGTTCTTCACACATTCTTCATGAGTTCATCAACACCAAATATTTAACGACACTGGAAACACCTTGTTTTGCTGAGCACAACATATGGACACAAAGTCCTCGACATGAGGATCGTGAAAATGTGAACGACATAATTTTTGGGATTGGAATGAAGCCGTGATGGCTCACAGAAGAAGGTGGTGGCCAGCACCCGGCTGGCCGTGAGAAAGGTGGGGCGGCGTGCGTCTGCGTCGCTGGTTGAGCAGGAGGCCGCAGTCCGTCGGCAGTGGTAGAGCGAGGTGTAGTAGCCAACATGTCGGCCAACCACGTGACAGAGTGGCAACATGCTTACATGCTGCTGGAGTAGGAGGCCATGACCTCTTGGCTACAGTGGAGGACGGAGGGCGGCCGACACCCTGCCGACCATAGAGGAAAAGTGGTGCATGACCGCACCGCTGGGAGGTGGACTGGACGGAGGACCGACCAGCTGTAGCGGCTGGCCAGGGCCCGTTTGAGCCTCGTGGGAGACATGATAGTTCCCAAAGGCGCTTCCCTTTGCGGTTCCAATTGGAATGGGGTCGTTCCCCCTTCTACACTAGCTTAGGTGGACTGCACCAAGTGGGCGGCACCAGCAGGTCGCGCCAGCAGGCTGGGTCGGGCCGCCCCCTTCGCGAGCAAGGTCAGACGATGGCCAAGTGGGCTAGGCCTGCCCCATCCAAGCCCAAACAGGTCATAATAGGACAAGGTCGAGTCGATTCGAAATGGTTCAGGTCGGCCCAGGCTGGGTCAGGCCGGGTCTGTCAGATCGGGTCAGACTTGACCCTGGCCCAATTAGACCCAGATAAGCCATTTTGGCCGTAATTTGAGAACCAAGCATTCGTTTGATGAACCGTCTATGGAACCAGAATCCTTGGACCGAGACGGTACTTTTTGTATACTGCAATTTAGTTTTGGATAAAGTTGTAGTATGGCTGGGTTGGATCGAACCCGAATCTAACCGGTCCCTCGGAGCGGAAACGCTAATAACATATAGACCAGGCGTCCATTTGATGTGTGGTCTATTGCATTGGGTCTCTTAGGATTTGATGGAACATTGGGATACTTCTTTTTGGAACTTAATGTTGGTTGTGGTATGACCAATGTCTTGAGGAGTGGTCCTCCCAAACAAGATATTAGTGATAATCCAGTGGCTGGCAGTGAAGCAGAGGTTGGAGACAGATCATATGGAGGTTGGTTACCTATCAAATCTGGGTGGTTTGGATCCTGTGTGGGTCATTGCAGGGGTTAGTACCTATCGACCATGTGTTGGTCAACACTCAGTGATCCTGTGTCGGTCAGCACATACCGATCCTATTTGGGTCCAATCCTGTGTGGGTCAACGCTCAACGATCCTATGTGGGTCAACACATACCGATCCTATGTTGGTCAGATCCTATGTTGGTCAGTGCTCAGTGATCCTATGTGGGTCAGCGCATACTAATCCTGTGTGGGTTAGATCCTATGTGGCTCATAAGAGGTCCGCACCTATCGACTTTAGGTGAGTGGGATCCTATGTGGGGCATTGCGGTTGTTAGTACCTATCGATCTTATGTGGGTCAGACTCCGTATGGTCTGCAGCAGTTCCTCTTGATAGAATAAGATGATCTAGCTCCACCACTAATCACATGTACTTATATACTTTAGTGAAAACATGGTTTGAGATGAGAGTATGTTTGAACTAAGACTTTTACCTTCTTGGTACTATCTTCATGGTGATACATGTGTGGTACATTTAACTTCGAGGTACTATCTTCGTGGTGATACCTGTGTGGTACTTTTACTTTTGTGGTACAATATTCATGGTGATACCTATGTTGTACTTTTACCTTCGTGTTAATCTCTTCATGGCGATACCTATGTGGTACATTTACCATCGTGGTACTATCTTTTTGGTGATACCTATGTGGTAATTTTACCTTCTTGGTACTATTATCTTAGTGATACCTATGTGGTAATTTTATCTTCATGGTGTTATCACTTTGGTGATACCTATGTGGTACTTTTACCTACGTGGTGTTACATTCATGGTGTTACCTTTGTGGTATTCTTCCCTCATGCATGAGATGTGTTTATCTTGATAACTTAGTTGTATATATGGGCATATACCTTAGTAGTGTTGATGTATTGATTTGTGGTTTTACTTTGTGGAACTTTAAGAGACCTAGGGGGTCTCGAGATCCATACTAAGTATTGTTATAATCAAACCTACATTAGCTTCCCCCACCAATTGCTGTGTCTGGGGAAGACAACATATAACATTGATTGAGACTGAGGGAGCCAGGACTCAACGGTGTGTGGAGTTGGACCATTCAATGAGACGTGACATAGAGGAGATGGACAAACGTGGATTGCTGAGGAGGTGATCTGTACCTACCCTTCAGGTAGGATCCATGGTGGAAGATCCAGGAGACGATTTTAACTTTTCAGTTGTATTTGTAATTTTTATTTGTACTTGTACATTCATTTGGCCTTGTATTCCAGCCCCTTTACTTTCAGCACTCTTTATATGAAAACATTCTACATAGTGGTTGCTTCTTGTTGCATTATTTTCTGTGTGTATGTACAAGTTTATATAAAATGAATTCCTATTTTAGGGAGTGTGCCTTTCAGTGCTAGTCACCAGCCCCTGGACTTTGGAAGGCGGGCTTGGGGTTGTCACGGCACAGGCCCCTGGGGACGGGTCGTGACAAAGTGGTATCAGAGGAGTTCAGTTCTACTGAAGAACTAAGACTCTAATATTTTCTGTTAAGAAATAGTGTTAAGTGTTATGAGTATGGTTTTCAGTTCAGGGAGTCTAGTGTTGGTGCAGTGGCTGATGTATCCATACACCAGGACCCTAGATTTCGATTTCCGACTCAGCATAGGAAAACAACGATTGTGGGTGTTTTTGAAAAGATTTTCTTTTTTTATTTGGAGTCATCTCACCAGGTATAACATAATGACTGTGGTGCACATGTTCCTTATCTGAATGCCACCAGAAATATTGCCAGTTTAGATTCCCAAGAGAGTACATGATGATGGCCCACTGAGCGATGAGGCTATGGTGCAAGGCCCTCTTACTGTGTTGTCACCTTTGGGTGGTGAACCAGCGGCACCACCACCTGTTGGGCAGCAGTTGCCACCAGCCGCACGGGCAGACAATGCACACCGGCTGATCGCATTGCACGTGTTCCAACGGTAGAGGCCTCCAAGGATTCGAGGTGAGACATATTTTCAGGTAGCTAAGGACTGGCTGGAGGCTATGGCTAGAGTTTAACACCTATTTTAGACACCAGTATAGCAGATGGTGATCTTAGTTACTAGTATTTTCTAGTGAGTGACCATGAGGATGGTCTGCATAGTGATGAGGCTTTGGTACGTAGACCATTTCCCAAGATGGTACCTTCAGGTTGTGTGCCAGCTATTTCATTTCCCACTGGTCAGCAGTTACAATCAGAAATACTGGTAGAGGACACATATAGGCTTAGTTCCTTACATGTGTTTTTGAATCAGATACCCCTCTGGTTCTGAGGCGAGCCTGAATCACAGGCAGCTAAGGACTTTCTTGAGGAGGTGGATGAGAGTTCTCTAGAGCTTCTATAACTTCAGCAGGATGACATGTCGATATATGAGTATTCATCGAGGCAAACCAATCATTTCTGATACTCGATGAATACGATACGATAAGCGCTTCAGGTTTAGGAATTCCAAGAACGGTGTGTTTAATGGTGACCAAGACAACACTATTCCTCTATGAATTCTTACCTATGTTAGGGTGCTGGAGAGAACCTTTGCGGTTGAATGTTCATTGGATGAGTAGATACAACCAGTGAATGATAGTAGTGGGAAAGTAGGAAACTAGTTCCAGTCTCAGAGACATGAGTTTGCAAAAAAATGTTTTGGGAAGAATAAGTGTTAGGGACAGATGAATCTGTTGGACTATAGATGTGGAAGAAGAGCTAGGAGAGAAGCATGAGGTGGTGTACATTTTGACATGTTACAACCACCCCCCTTTGTGGTCCCCACTTGGCTCAGGGAGTAGGAGGATAGGGGAATGAAGTAGCTTCATATGGCCAAGGAGTGCGACCCAAGGGCTCTATGAATGATTTTATGAACAATATGTGTCTACTAATAGCTTCCGTTTTAATAGACTTATGTAGAAATCATTCCATCCTTCCACGAATCTTGTACAAGACCTAGAGTTTCCAGTTAATCCATTTACATGACCCTCACATATGGAGATACCTTTTGGAGGAGACTCGATAATCAAACTTATGCTGATGGTGTGATATTACCCTTGGGGCGAGAGTTTTGGTTGGAAGCTCTTAGTGGCAGTGTCGAGGCCTTACGACGTTAGATTGGGTATGGACTGGACCTCCACAGTTCATAATTATATTGACTATATTAGGAAAAAGGGTTGTGGTTTACCTCAAAAATTGGAATGGGATTTTCCTTGGTTGGAGAAAAAGGAAACCCAAGGAACACAAGATAAAATCATGCATAGGAGGGTGCAATCGATCACTCTTGAGTCGGCCAGACTTATCCTCGTGGCAGAAGGAGTTTTGAGTTTTTAGTTCCAAACAAGAGTGGAAGAGCATGGGGACATCTTTTCAGATGATTTTTCTAGGATTACCTCCCCGAAGGGAGAGGGACATCTGCATTGTCTAGGTAATATCATATATTTGTACCCGACTTCTCTAGGGTAGCGTCACCCATGTCAGCTTTGACAAAAAAGGGGGAGCCTTTCCTTTGGACGGAAAAGTGTCAGCAGAGCTTTCATAAGCTGAGACAAATATTGACAAGTGGAACTATGCTGAACAAGACCTGGAATTAGCTGTAGTGGACTTTGCGCTAAAGATGTGGTGATACTACTTGATGGGCGAACATTTTACAGTCAAATCTAATCACAAGAGTCTCAAGTATATCTTCTCTCAGAAGGACCAGAACCTGAGACATAGGGGATGGCTAGAATTCATCCAGGACTATGACTTTGAGATAGTTTATACTCCTGGGAAGGGGAATGAAATAGCAGATTCACTCAGCAGGAGGTCTGTTCTGCAGTTGTTGAGTGAGGTGATAGAGTAGCTATCCGCATTTCAGATATCCTTTGTGTATAGAGATGGAGTAGCATAACTCCAGTCTATGATAGTCACCCCACACTCCATCAACAAGTCAGCATATCTTGGGGACACTAACTGTGAGTCTCAACATGCTTAGAAATCCATAGGATAGGAACCAGATTGATTTTCTAAAGTTCGGGAGCACATCATCCTCTTAAGAGGATGTACTATGGTACCAGTGGAACTACGAGAGAAGTGTTGAGGGAGTTCCATACATTCTCTATGGTGGAACATCCTGGAGTGGCAAAGATGTATCAGGATCTCATTTGTCAGCAAGTGAATATTACACAGAGATGGAAGAAGTCTTATTCTAACCAGATGCGAAGACCTTTGGAGTTCCAGGAGGGGGAAACCAGTTTTCTTGCGAGTCTCCCCTCGATGAGGAATACATATATTTGGCTGAGGCAGCAAGTGATCATTGAGGATTATCAGAACATTTTTGATACTTTGGAGAATTGGCAAGGTTGCACAATGCTTGGAAATACCACCATAGTTGGAGTGGGTGCACGATGTCTTCCATGTATTCCAGCTGAGGAGATACGTGCATTATCCTTCTGATGTCATCAGCCATGGCGAGCTGGACTTAGACGATGGGGTGACATTTATGGAGGTTCTAGTAGAGATTAAGGATTGACAAGAGTAGGTCCTTCGTGGATGGTCGATACCTTTGGTGCACAATTTTTGGCAGCATAGGAACCTCTAGAAGAGCCATGGGAGCGGGAGGCTCAGATCCGTGCTTAATACCCCCATTTGTTTCCTTAGTCTATGTTGTGCCTTTTGGGGACATAAAGCCCTAATTTGGGGAGAATGTAATGTTACATAAATTATGTATCATTGTTTTAATTAAATGGAATTATTTTGATATCTCAAAATCTGATAGTGCGTGATTCCGAGGCCCGGAGTGCCCGGAATGATCCGTCGAAGTTTTGTTAAGCTTTAATTAGCGCGCGTAAGTAGTTTTCTTGAAAAAAGTGGAATTAATCTTAAACGGTTACTCATATCATAAATCAAAGGGCACTGTTGTTCTCAGGATGGAGGGTTTACCCTAGGCGCAACTTAAGTTTAGTCGGTGCAAGCCTACGTTGAGAAAAACCAAAAATGGCATAACCGTAAATAAATTAATTAAACAAAATTATTTTAATTTTCAAATGATTATAACTCACAAACGGTAACTCAAATTAAAAATATGAGACCACCAAAGAACTCATGTTTGTACGATTTTTTAGGCAAATTCTTACTTTGGTCAGTGTACGCCACCAGCGAAAGTTAATTTTTGGTCGTAAATAAAATAATTAAATGACAATTATTTTATTGTAAAATACATATCTTTTAAATGGTAACTTGGATTGGAAATATGAGAGTAATGTTGGGTTATTTGGGGTGTGTTTCACTTAGGTAGAGCCTAACCTTGACCAACACAGGTCGATGGTGACTGTTAATAATTTTCAAAACTTTTTTCAGGTACGTTCAGAAAATGCCTGAGCAGCGTTTTCTATCTTTTGAACCGTTGCATGGATTAAAAGATTGAGGTAACCGTTGAATCCGTAGTGTTGAGATTCTATTAAGGGATATTTCACATTAATCGCAGTAGGTCTGGAGAAATAGTTATGTTTTGGGAATTTTTTTAAAGAAATAAATAAAAAAATTGTTATTTTATTTTCATTCCTTTCCTCCAACTGACAAGTGGTAATGTGGGACCAACGACGTGTCAAGTCAATAAATTGATTGACCTTTCAATTGTATGTAACTACACAATTGGGGAAATAGGAAGGTTCTTAATTAATGGACTTTATTAATCCCACGAACGTTTCACACCCTCCCCCTCTTCTATTTATATAGAGTTTTGGGAGAGGTGTCAACACTTCTTCACCAAGCATCAAAGTGCTGAAAAAGTGTAGTGATGCCAAAACCATGGAGGATGGAGCCGGTACCAGAAGGAGGTGACAAGGGACACAAAAAATCTGAACTAGAGATCGATGAATGAGTGACGTCGTTGGAGGCTAGTTGTGTGGGATGACGAACACCAACCTGCTTCCACAAATGTGCATGCACCATCGTTCTTGAGGTGGGAGATTTTATTTTGAACAATGATTGAATTTTTTGATAATTCCTCATATTCTGGTTTCACAACGATAATGGAAAAACTACCATGGCCATCAGCCCGCACTTAAACCATTCACCTTTATCTTTTGTTCTTCTCTTATTCTTCTTGCGTTTATCACCACCAAATATTCAATGATGCTGGAAACACAATGTTTTGCTAAGCAGGACATATGGACGCGGAGCCCTAGACACAAGGATTGTGAATATATGAATGACATAATTTTTGGGCTTGGAACGATTCTGCAATGGATTTTGGAAGAAGGCGAAGGTCATCACCCGACCTACCACGAGGAAGGTGGCATGGTGCCCGTCCACACAGCCAGTAGAGTAGGAGGCTGCGACCCATAGACCATGTTAGAGCAATGGGTGGCGGCCAGCATGCTTGACGGCCACGTGGCGGAGGGGCAGCACGCGTCCGCATCGCCAGATCAGGATGTTGCAGCCGCTTGGCCTCGACGGAGGCTAGAGGGCAGTCAATAAGTGGATGGTCATAGAGGTGCAGCGGTGTGCGACTGCGCCACTCATAGGAGGACCAACCAGATCACCGACTGGCTGTAGTGGTTCGGTGGGACAGGCTTGGGCCCCTTAGGTGACATGGAAGTGACCAAAGGCACTTCCCTTTGCTGTTCTGAATGGAAGGGGGGCCGATCCCCCTTCGGTGCCATCTAGGGAAGACCGCGCCAATGGGTTGGGTTAGGCCGCCTCTTTATTGGGTCGGGCCAGACCATGGCCCAGAAGGTCGGGCCCGCCGTGGCTCGGGCCGCGTCGGTCCGACCAGGTCGGACCGGACCCGGGCCTAATTAGACCCAGATACTCTTTTTTGGTCATAACCTAACAACCGGGCATCTGTTTGATGAACCATCTACGACACTAGAATTCTTGGATAGAGAAGATCCTCTTGATACATTACAATTGAGTTTTGGATAAATTTGGAGTACGGATGGGTAGGATCAAACTCGAATCTAACTTGGGCCTCGGATGGGAAATGCTAATAACTTATAGTCTGGGAATCTGATTGACATGCCATATATTTAGTTGGGTCCCGTAGGACGTGATAGAATTTTGGGATACATCATCGAGATGCTTCGTGGAAGTTGAGTTATTACTGATGGATTGAGGAGAGGTTCTCACAAAATTTCTATTAGTGGGAATCCAATGGATGGTAGCCAGGCGGAGTTTGGAGACGGATCATACAGAGGTTATTTACCTATCAACTCTGGGTAGGTCGGATCTTGTGTGGGTCATTGAGGGGGTTAGTACCTATCGATTCTATGTGGGCCTGCCCTCAGTGATCTTGTGTAGGTCAGGGCATATCGATCCTATGTGGGTCAGATCCTCTGTGGGTTAGCACTCAGTGATCCTGTGTGGGTCAGCAGATACAGATCTTTTTTGGGTTAGATCCTTTGTGGGATAGAGTTCAATGATCCTATGCGGGTTTGGGCATACCTATCTTACATAGTTCAGATCTTGTGTGGGTAAGAAGAGGTTAGTACCTATTGACTTTAGGTGGGTCGGATCCTGTGTGGGTCATTGCAGGGGTTAATTCCTATCATGCCTATGTGGGTCAGACTTTGTATGGTCAACAGTAGTGCCTATTGACAGAATAAGATGATCTAGCTTCGCGACCTATCATCTATACTTCAACACTTCACTGAAAACCTGGTTTGATATGAGACTCTATGTCAACTAAGACTTCTACCTTCATGGTACTATCTTCGTGGTGATAAATGTGTTGAACTTTTACCTTTGTGGTACTATCTTCATGGTGATACCTGTATGGTAATTTTATCTTTTTGGTAATATCATCTTGGTGATACCTATGTGGTACTTTTACCTTTGCGGTACTATCTTCGTTGTGATTCCTGTGTGGTACTTTTACCTTTGTGGTATTATCTTCGTGGTGATACCCATGTGGCACTTTTACCTTCATGGTACTATCTTATTGGTGATACCTGTGTGGTACTTTTACCGTCATGGTACTATCATCGTGGTGACACTTGTGTGGTACTTTTACCTTCGCGGTGTTACTTCCGTGGTGTTACCTTTTTGGTATTCTTCCCTCATGTATGAAATGTTTTTATCTTGATAACATAGGTGTATGTATGGACATATACCTAAGTAGAGTTGATGTATTTATTTGTGGTTTTCCTTTGTGGAACTTGAGGAGACCTACGAGGTCTCGATGTCCTGACTGAGTATCGTTATACTGACCCCTGCATGGGCTTCTCCCACACCTTGTTGTGTCTGGTGCAGATGACGTAGAACATTGATCGAGGCCGAGGGAGCTAGGACTGGACGGTGCACGAAGGCGGACCATTTTGGGAGAAGTGAAGTAGAGGAGACATACGTATGTGGGGTGCTAAGGAGGCGATCTGTAACTAACCTTCAGGTAGGATCTATGGTGGATGATCCAATAGTTGGGTTTCATTTTTCAGTTGTATTTGTACTTTTGAGTTGTACTTGTACTTTTATTTGGGCTTGTATTTCAGCCCCTTTACATTCAGCACTCTTTATACTACAACAATCTACTTAGTGGTTTCTTCTTGTTGTGTTCTTCTCTTTGTGTATATACAGGTTAAAAGGCAATGCCTTCCCATTTTAGGGAGTATTCCTTTTGGTTCTAGTCTCCAGCCCCTAGCCAATTGAAGGCGGGCTTGGGGTAGTCAAGGCATGGGCCCCGGGGGATGGGTAATGACAAATTTCCCTAAATCCTTCTCAACAATTACATAATGTTCTTGAATGTAAATTATAAACATTTGTGACTTCATCCTATATAAAATTTCCTTAAAAACCAATGGGTATCACATTTTTTCCTTGTGATATTTGGAACAATAAAAGACCTTCTCAACATCATCACATTTGAGATCTTTACTAAAACTTCTCAGATATTTTTAAACCATAACATAATAAAAAAACATTTCCAAAAAAATGTTTTGTGGTAAATGTTTGTCCAATAACTTCCATTTAATGTATCTTAATTCAGCACTTTTATATTACTTGATAAGAACACATAAGAAAACAACATCAAAATATTTATTTCATTTTAATAATTGCATCAGAATAATTTTTTATTTACCTTCATTTTCCAACCTATATCTAATGATATTTATCTATAAAGTTCAACTGATCATCATGTATAAAATTAAACTTCATATCCACATACATTTCTCTAGAATAGAAATATGTACAAATGGTTTTCCATCATATTCTATTAGAAAAATTTTGTCTTATTTGATTTTTTTGATATCATACTTCAATATCTCCCTTTAAACATTAGCTACTTTCTTTTATATGCTGGAAATCACAGATATCCATCAAAAACTTTGTATTTCCATAGATTCTAAAATTTATAAGCTTTGAAAACTTCAAAAACATTATAATCATTATTTATTTCATAAAATTATTCACTCTATTAAAACTCTATCCAATTTTGTTTTTCCATTAAACTCTATAGAGCCTTCACAATGAGAAATTTTCATATCCAATTTTTTTGAACCCTCTCTTTTAAATTATTGTATCAGGGGATTTATTAAAATCATTATGTTGGGAACTTTTAGAATAAAAAATAATCACTTGATTTGAATTTTCAGATAATTTTTTGTATAAACCTTTTATATAAAAAATTTCCAGTATAAAAACTTTGAATAATGGACTTTTTTACAAAAAAATATTCTGATATTTTTGTAGACCTACTATCCTCTTTATCAATTTCATTTCAAAACTTCATAATATATCACAATTAATTATTGACATTTTTTATAACAAATAATCTATACATTTTTTTGTGCGTCCGATGGACTTGGTTAATAAAACTTTTACTGATCCTCTTTGGCCATTTCCAACATTGTCCAATCACCATTATTGGAAATATTAAATTAGTGAGTTGTTTTTTTCAATGAAAATATTATAAATTTTTTCCAAAAATATAATTACATCTAGAAACATCATATACACCTTCATCCAACTTGTTCCCAATACACATCAATGTGAAATATTAGTGGAAATAAAGGAAAAATATAAATATCCACAATAAGAAATAAACATGCATACAGAAAATTTCCATTATATAATAAAAAAACCCATGATATATAAAAATGAATTATATAAATGTCAAATAATCTTAAAATACTATAAAATATCCAAAAAAACCACAATGAACAAAATATAAAGCTATAAGACTCCCCAAAATGACCCCAAACACATATTCTCCAACCCTATTAGCCCAAATCACGGATCAACAATAGGGAGATTACCCTTGTATTGTCATGCAGTCAAGAAGTACTCTTAGATACCAACCAATGGCCTTAGAAAGGTGTGAGTATAACTCATTAGTCCCCCACCAATTATGTCTATATGTATATCCCAATTGAGTTTGGGTATGCTGAAGTGGAAAATAAATATAAACTTGTATAACTTGAGTAGAAAATAAATAATTAAACATCATTGATCCCCAGGTTCTATGATGACAATCAAGACTAACTATACCTTCCTCAACTAGTGCCATATATATCTAAATAGTGGGTATCTATATGGGGGGTAATATAACCATCCCCATGATTCGATATATCCCCAGGAAATATACCCATCCAAGAAATAAAAGATCAAACATAAGAAAACATACCCATCCTCGAAAAAATGTCACACCCAAGGAAATATACTTCTCCCAGAACTAAAGATCAAACTCAAAGGGAAATACATCTCTAAAACAATGGAAGAAATACCTAAGAGAAAAAACCCCTAATCCATTCCTTAAGGGCAAACACATTATTTTATTCAACATCTTCTCATTTCCATATCGTTTCATCCAAATACTTTTTTCCATTTAAACCAAAACTCTATTAATTATTGATATGACATCATACATTGACATTTAATATAATAAATGTTCCCTATTTTATAATTTGAAATTTTCCATTTAAAAATCTAGTAAAAGAATTCCGGTTTCATAAAATTGTCTAATGGAATCTTGGACAAAAATACATTTCAAGGCATCTTACCTTTCAAATTAGAAATCATAGATGAATCAAGGTATCATAATTTACTATAAATTATATAATTTATATTATACAGCCTAATTTTAGTTGAATGCATGGTATGATGGATCAAATGCACAACACATGCACTAATAAATAGAGTAAGTCTTGTGGGATAATTTTGAGAGAACCTATATTTTAAATTATGATTTATAAATTCTAAGAACCACCAACTGAAACAATTCCAATGAGCCAAGATCCCTAAATTAGATTCCATTCACACCGTATTATGGGTTTAGATAAATATTACATAAATAAATAAAAATAAAACTACTTAGGGAATAAAGAGGTTTAGATATACTATGAAAAATCAATAATAACAATCAAAACATTGATCCACTAATAACTGAAAGAGAACATCCCAAGGAAGCCAAAATTCACCAAAAATAGAGGGGAGCTTGGGGAAATAAATTATGGGAGGTTTAATATGATTCATATATTTTAAAACACTAAAACATTTCCATCCAGGAGAAGTTGATAGAGTGAATCAGTATTTCATACAATTAAAGTCCATGTCACGAACCCCTCCCTCTAAATATGATTTTAAACAATTTGTTTTTTGGAAAAATCTAAAATTATTTTATATGGAATGAGATGCCAGATTTTATATGGAATGATTT
Organism: Viscum album; assembly: GCA_963277665.1. Taxonomy (NCBI): domain Eukaryota; kingdom Viridiplantae; phylum Streptophyta; class Magnoliopsida; order Santalales; family Viscaceae; genus Viscum; species Viscum album. The sequence goes on from OY728147.1 coordinate 1,333,408,510, forward strand.
TTTTATACTTATTATTATATCTTTAAAACGATAGTTAAAATATTTAAAAATGAAAATATTATCACATACATTGTATTATTTATAAATATAAATTTAATAATAGTAATTATTATTATATTATACTTTAATCCTTCATTTGTATAATATCGTAATTATTATAAATTTATATGACTGCTATAATTTATGGAAGTATTTAATAATCATAACTATTATTTTTATAATATAAATTTTATTATTATTATTAAAAAATATGTCGAAAAATCATCACTATTATTTATATATTTTTTAATATTATAATTTTTAATAAATACTTTTTGTCAAACTATAAATGCATAAAAATTGAGCAGTTATAAAAAAATCCAAAAGGAAACATAAAATAAAGATAAAAAGATTAAATTAATTATAATTAATCAATTTAAATTTGATAAATAACAACACAAGAAATATATCAACACTCCTTAAATTAATTTTAGTTAATGATATTAAATTTGAAAAATAAAACACCCATTAAATTAATTCATATTAAGGATATTCAATTTTTAAATTAATAAAAGAAATTCCTTCTGAAATATAATTTAAATTATAAATGATTGATGTTACCTAGTGGTGATTATTTTGGGGTGGTATTGTAAATTTTTCATATATCATTTAAATCATTTTAAAATAGCAATTCATATTCTTCGCATTTACCTTTTCAAACATACATCGAACATATTTTTTATTTGCAACCATTTACACTTAATCATAAAATAATTTAAAAATATATTTTATTATATTTTATATTAAATCATATTTACTAGAATAATATTTTTTTATCTATAACTAAATATTACTTTTGATTCATTTATATTTTTCAATATTTGATTTTATTTTCACGTTTTTTAATATTTCAAAAATTAAAGATCTTTTTGAGATCTTTTTTAAGAATGAATACCCAATCATGGTAATCCAATAAAATCATCTTCCACTCATAGTAATAATATTAAATCAATAAACCCTAGGTAATATTCCACTCCTTTATTTTTATGAAGTCTAAGAAATAATACTATGGACTAATTTCCATGGTCATTTCTCTCTCTGACATGGATTTTTTGTTATTTTTTGTATTTTATATTCAACATAAAACATAAAGATGGGATGTTGGAAGAAGATTCTTGACTGGATACTGAATAATATGGAGCTACATTTTACCTTTTATAGTCTCAAGTAAAGGATGTTCCATAATAAAAGAGATTTCACAATTCTATACGACATCAATGCATGCATGCATCATCTAACATCCCAAGAACCCTATAGATGATGAACATCTAGAGACATGGCCTCATGGCCCTACTAAGGTCAATCAAATCATTCAAAAGTACAAGGGAAACCACTTCACTAACTTGTGTCTTATGGTCTAGTACATTACCAACCTCTTCAACTTCACCCTCCACCATAAGGAAAAAAGATGACAAATAAATCATCACACTCCTCTATATGGCCTTGAGATTGATGTTATACAATTGTGATCCCCTTCTGGACAAATTTTGATGTGTATTTGATAATATAGATCAATTTTTTCCTCAATGTGAAGATTTATGAATTGATGAAAAAACTATATAGGATCACGACAGCCACGTAAGCTCCCATAGCAATACTCGGAATGATCTGGTGAACTTATCAGTGGAGGTGAAAGTAAAAGAGAACAAGAATAAGGGACGATAAAAAAGGTGGTGCCTCTGGAGAATCTGATGAGTGGTCCTATCATTTCCTTATCTAATAACCCCAATTAGATAAAAACTACTGCTGTTGTGGTTTTGTTTTATCAGGAGGACACCGTGAATTGGACATATTATTACACAATCGGTGGTGGAGACATAAAATTTCAGATTGTGTCATTGAATGTTAACCATATTTAACTAATTCCTATACCACTATTTCCACTACCCAAGAAGTTCCTTCTTCCTCCCTCATGCCTCCCCCACCACTAGTTGAGGTGATGCTTCTGATGAATGTTGTTGTGTGATTCTGTGGAGGCCGAAACTCCCATGGCAGATGGATTAACACCCATGGTGAAGGAAACATTGGTCGACGAAAGGTGGAACTTAGTATTTTTAAGTCTCCAATCAAAATCCATTATAATAATCCAAGTGATATAAATCATAGAAAAAAATCCAATCCATCACTGAAGGAAAACATATTGAAATAAAGTATCATTTTTGTGAGGAAATAGTGGAGAATGGGCTTGTGAAGTTCGAGTACGTGAATACACAACTATTGGTTATAGATATTCTAATGAAATAATTACCCAAAGAATAATTTGAACTTTATAAGTAGGATCTTGGAGTTTATTCAACTTCACACACTTGAATAAGTGTTGATATGGGACCACCTATCCTAATGGTATAGCATGTTATTCCCTTATATGCTGATATATTTTATTTACAATGTTTTTCCACAAATGAGTGAACTTTAGGTTCATTGAAAAGGGGGGATAATATATCCTGATCAAGATAGGGGAAAACTAAAAAGCGGATTAATGAATTAGGGGGAGTTTTAAATCAAATGATATTGAAATAATTATTTTAATGAAGATAAATCATTTGAGAAGATTTTGATGTTAGTAGTTTACAATATGTAGATAAAGAATAGTGTATTCTTGATTGCCACAGGTTTTGTTACAATTGGTATAAAAAGGTTCATCAAGTGTAATTGATAATAAAGTGATTCATAAATGAAATTTGCATGATACTTCTATTTCTCACACAACTTATGACTCATGTGGTCTTATATAGAGTGTTCTGTAAATATTTGATCGTTATCTAGAATCAAAATAATCCAAGAAGATGGAAAAGTGAAATGTGTTGTCAAAACATGGTAATTGGATGCTTTAAATTTGTATAAAAATGTGTAGAGTTCTTAAAAAAACCAAAGGGAGAGATTTTTGGGAAAAAATCCCATAAGGTGACATTGTAGTGTTTTTGGGATGATTGGGCTTATTGACAAAGTAGGTTGAAAAGAAATGTTGTGTAGTTTGATCATTATTTTTTACTAGGACATTTGAAAATGTTTCAAGATATAGGTATGGAATCACTGGATGTGGTACATAATGTTTTGTGTATATGATGACATCATTTTCCAGTGTTTTCCAATTTTTTCTGTCCAAAAATTTGGTGGAAGGAAAAATGAATTTTTGGAAAAGGAATGATTTTAATGTAAATGTAAAAGTTATGAAAAATGGTGAAGGTGTTTTGATTTGTTTTAATCAAGTGAATATTCTACTCCATCAAATCAAAATATAGATGATGATAGAATTTCACACTTGTTTTCAAACTTTGAAAAAGTTAGAGTTGCATGACATAGGGAGAGTTATGTGAGACCATTAAATAGAGAAATAGTCATGAAAATGTGGCGAGTTGAATTCTAAAAGTGACATTAAATTGTTGAAGTTTAGTTTACAAGGAAAGTTTCACGCTTAATTGAAGGTGCACAAGGTAGTTGTGTGAAGGGTCAGTTGTGTCTATAAATAGAAAGCTACCCCTTATTTGACAAGTTCAACACATAGAAAATATTGGGGGTTTGTATCATGTAAGAGTTTTGAGAAAATATTTCTTGAAAGAATTAATAGATCCAACATAATACATGCACAGAAAAATGATTAAGTTCCAGAATAATTCAAAAGTTTCATGAAAGTTGAGAGTTTCATGATGAGATTAGTAGTTATGTAAAAGTTAATGTTTCATAATAAACCATATTATTTTCTTCAAATTTGATAGATTTTTGCATAATTCAAACAAAGGTTACATGGAATCTAAATTATCTGAACCTACAAGGATTTTACTAGAGTTTATATGATAACGTGGTAGTCAGTAGGTGGGTGATTTTTGAGCTTCGTGATGCACCAACTGAGGTGTAAAAAATATTGATTGAGGTGATAAAAAGAAGAATCTTATGAAGGAGCAGTCATCACACATTAGTTGAAAGATAAGTCTGTTTTAAAAAAGTGATTTGTTGTAAAATAGGATGGATTGTTAGTCCACTATGAACTTTGTAACTACAGTTCACTTTAGTTGAATTGGTACAAAGGCACACTGTATTTTTATGCTCCAAAGATGTTTCCCAGTGCAAGTGAACAAAGTAAAATTTTCATGCCTCCTGAATTATTTCATTATGTTCATATATTACTATAGGAAAGGGAGATAAGATTGTTTTGTTTAATGACAAAACAATATTTGAAGGGGAAGTTGTTTTAATATATAATAACCTGATTCAAAAATCCTCTAAAGATATTTTACGTAGTTGGGCTAACAGTAGTTCAATCTAAAATTTTTCGATTTCTTCAATCATACATAATTCATTTTTGATGTCTAATAATCAAAAACAAATAAACCAGACACATGATCTGTTCGGTATGACTCAAAGTGCATGTTTTCATAGTAAAAGTGATATTTTACTCTAAAACATTTGTGACATAACCCAAACGGAATAAACGAGCTCATATTGTCAGGATAAATTATAAAAATGATCTATAATTAATTTTTTACATGTAGGAATTAGATACACATTAACTTGATACATGAGGTGGCCTGTATTTATCAATATGTATGTTTTCAATATAAACGTGTTATTTTAGTCTAAAACATGATTCACATATTCAAAATCAAGAAAATAATATTTTATTAACTTAATACTATAGAATAATTATCAATAATTAATTTTTGATGTATGGTAATTGACCGAATGTAAATCTGACACAATACACGACTGATATGACTCAACATGCTTGTTTTCACATTAAAAGTGTCATTTACTCTAAAACATGCATCACATAACAAAAAATTTGAAAATGAGATCAAATTGCCATGAAATTTTATAAATAATATCTATAATAAATTTGTGACATATATGAACCAAAATCACATCAATCTTAAAAACGATGTGATGTGTATGACTCAAAGTGCATATTTTCACATTAAAATGTGTCATTTACTATACAACATGTGTCACGTAGACAAAACCAAGAAAAAAAACTCATATTTACTTGAAAATTTAGGGAAATGAAAAATAATTCATTTTAATATATTGGAAATGACTGAACCTAAATACGATACAAGACATGGAAGGTATGACTCAAAGTGTGTGTTTTGATTATAATTTCCATTTTAGTCTTCTTTTGCATAACCAAAATTGAGAAAACTAGTTTTTATTGTCTTGAAACTTAATTATAATTATATATAATTTATTTTTGATGTATAGGAATTTATCTCACATAAATCTAATGAACATTATAGCTGGTATGACTAAGAGTTCTTTTTCTAATATAAAAGCCCCATTTAAGTCTAAAACATAACTCACATTTCCAAAACTGAAAAAAATGAAATATAATTATCTTGATAATTCTTTAAAATGACTAATGATTTATTTTTTATGTTTATGAATTATAAAACAATATTATGACACACAACATGGTTGTTTTGACTCAAAGTACAAGTATTCATACAAAATGTGTCTTTTTACTCTAAAATACATGTCACATTAAGAAAACTAAGAAAATGAGATCATATTATCTTGATAATTTAATAAAACTGTTAATAATTCATTTTTAATTTGTAGGATTATTCCAAATTACAATCTAACACATGATCTAGTCAGTATAACTAAAATTGCATGTTTTCATTGTCACGACCCGCCCTCGGGGTCCGTGCCGTGACTACCCCAAGCCCACCTTCCATAGGCCAGGGGCTGGCAACTAGCACCAAGGCGTAAATCCTGGTAAAAAGGGAAGGCATTGCCTTTGTAAAGTAAACAAACACCACAGAGTAAGCAAGCGAAAAGTAAACACTAAGCAAAAGCAGAGTACAACTGAAAGTGCGGAAAAGTAAATGGGCCAGTATACAAACCCAAACTGAAAGTAAAGTACAACTCGAAAGGGAAAACAGCAACTGGAAAGTAAAAGCCGCTACACCGAGCTGTCCACTGGAAATCCCACCTGAAGGGTGGGTATAGATAGCTCCACTACTCCACGGGTCCCGCCGTCCGCTCCGAGCACGTCCCGTCCAGTGGTCCACCTCCGGGTACCGTCCCGCTCTGCAAGCCTCAGCTATGGTCAACGCTGTCCGTCGTCTGCAACCAATACAACGTAGTGCGGGAAAAGCCCGTGCAGGGGTGAGTATAAGCTACTCAGTAGGGACCCCAAGACCCCTGAAGGTCTCTCAAAATCCACAAAGGATAAATCACGAAGAAAGGAACAATCACGAAGTAATAACCGACACTGCTTAGGTATATTCCCATACATATACCTAAGTCATCAATTTCAAATACACTCCAACCTCCGAGCCCAAGTACAACTCAGTCCACATAGGAAAGTAAACGTATTCCACACAGGGAAGCAAAACGTAATCCACATAGGATAGCACAACACAGTCCACACAGGAAAACAACAGGATTCAGCTCAAACCAAGATTTTCATTAACGAAACTGTAATTGTTGAAGAGCCCCATCTCTGAAGTGTACAGTGGTCCTGTCACGACTCCGAGGTACTGCTCACTAACCTAAGATTGCTGAAGTACTCCTCCTGTCGAGTACCGCGGGTCTACTTCCAACTACCGGGTGCTCCGTCCGCTGAGGGTCTGCTGCCAAATACCGGGCGCTCACCCAGATAGCCTACAGAGGTACTCCTCCAGTCGAGTACCGCGGGTCTGCTGCCAACTACTAGGCGCTCCGTCCGCCGTGGGTCTGCCACCGAATACCGGGCGCTCCGTCCACTGGGCTAGTCGACTCACTCCAAGTTGAGTCGGTCGAGCAGTCTTCAGGTCTCAGCCGGTTTCACGGTCTCCGTACTCTGTACGCTCGTCTCCAGTATCGCAGGTCTGCCGCTACAACCGAGCGCTCCACTGCCAAGGATATGCTGCTACAACCAAGCGCTCCACCGCCCAAGGTAAACAGAAGATTCAGCTCACACAGGTTCGGTAGCACTGTTCCACGTAGGATCGCTGAGTGTTGTAGTCGTCGTCGTCGAATCCACACAGGATCTCTGTACTGTCGTCGTTGCGGTCACATTAGCAGTAGTAGCAGTAGTAGTCACAGTAACAGTCGCAGTCAGCACTAGGGTTCCCGCACACAGCAAGCTCGTTCGGAGGGTCTGCTCCACGAGCCGAGAGGCTGATACATCAACTGTCACGAAGTCCAGAGTTGATGTATCCAAAAGTTCCGTACCGTCAACAGGAACTCAACGCAACAGACGGCGCGTCGATCGAACGCCCGGTCTGAGAGTTATTGGCATTTTCGTCCCCGGGGCCCGGTTGGTTTTTAAGGCAAAACCAACCCGACCGTACTCCACCTGCGTCCAAACCTCGGGCGGAGTATGCCAAAAGATCTGTCTCACTAAGAGGAACACAACACGGCTGACGGCACGTCAATCAGACGTCCGTAGCTCTAGATATGAGCGTTTCCGCTCCGAAGGCCCGGTTGGTTTCGTGAACGAACCAACCCGGCCAAACTCAAGTAATCTGAAACCTCGAGTGCGATATACCGAAACGACCGTCTCGATACAAGGATCGCGTTGCCGCAGACGGTTCGTCAATCGGAGGTTCGAGGATCATGTTATGGCCAAAAGACCAAAACTGGTTCGAAACGGGGGGGTCCGGGTCCGGGCCGACCCGGCCCGACCCCCCCTGGGTCGGCCCGGCCGGCCGGCGGCGCGGCGGCCCGGCGGTGGCGCGGCGGCCCGGCGGTGGCACGGCTGCCCGACGGTGGCGCGGCGGCCCGGTGGTGGCGCGGCGGCCCGGTGGTGGCGCGGCGGCGTGGGGGCCGCGGCGGCCTGATGCCGCACGGAGGCGGCGCGGGGGGCAAAGCCCCCGCTTTCTTGGAGGCGGCGGCGCGGCTAAGCCGCGCCCTTTGCAGAAAAACGGCCCCCGCGTGGGGGCCGGTTTGGAAATAAACCGGGGGGCTGCTGCCCCCCCTTTCTTGGAACCGCCCCCATCTTTATGAGGGGGGTTTTAATTGTTGGCCGTGGGATTAATTTTCCCCCGGATTTGGCCATCCGGCCGGCCAGCTGGCCGGCCGGTTTTCTCCAACGGGACCGGAAAAATTTGGTCCCCTCTTCGGCTTTCAACACCGGCGGCCCGGCCGCCGGTCTTCTCATCTCGCCGCGGCCCGGAACCGGCCGCAGTGTTCGTCGTCCGGCACGGTGCGACGGCACCGCGCCCCTCCGCCGCGCCTCCAATTTCCCTTGATGCGGTGCGGTGGCGTCGCGTTCTTGAAGATTCTTCCATGGCGCGCGCGCGACGGCGCCGCGCAAGATAAACATACAATTATCCGCGTGGTGCGACGGCACCACGCCACCTTGCTTCCACCCGCAAGATAAATCAACATGAATGATGGAGGGGGTTCGGCCGTGTTCATGCGGTCCGGCCCCCTCACGTTAAATAATAACACAACTAAAGAATATCCAGTTGCCTCACGTTTAGACATGCTAAATCCTCAATCAAGAATGGAATAAATAATCAATAGATCAACAACCCCTACCTTGGTATAAGGTTCGAAGATTTGACTACGTTCCGCGGATGACGACGTCGCGGAGGTCGGGCGTCGCGGTCGTTGTTCGTCAAATCCGTTGACGAAGAGATACGCCCGAAGAGATACGTCGTTGGTGAATCCTTGTACGCCGACGAAGGTTGTCCGAGGAAGAAGCGGCGTTCCCTCTCGTTGACACGGAAGGCGAAGAAAAGAGGCGGCGTTCTTCGTCGGAGTTTGAGCGTTCTTCGTGTTCTTCGTCAGAGCTTTAAGAAGAAGAAGAAGCTCTCAAAAGCTCTCAAGTTGGCTAAGAGTTCTAACCCAAAAAAAAGAGAGAAGAGCTTAATTTAATCAAAAACTTAACACAAGAATTTCAAAGGTTTGAAATTCAAAAAGAGATAACTCCACATTAATTAACAAGTTGTCATGTTAATTAAAGAGGGGTTAAGGGAGTTTGAGGGAAGATGTAAAGTTAGGGGTTCGTGTGGGCCCCACAAAACTTAATCCTCTCAAGGGAGGTTAAGTGGGTGTGGGTCCCACCCCTAACTTCCTTTGAGAGAAGTTAACTAATAAGTTTAAATAAAAATATGTAAACACAATTTTTATTTAACTTATTCTAATCTCCCAAAAACTAACTCTCAACCTGAAACAAACACAACTCCCGAAAAGGTCTCATTAAGCGAATATCGGCGCTGCGAGTTCATCGGTGCCCTCGGATTTCAATTCCGAGCACCGGATCAAAATTTAGAAATTCCCGCTCGTTCGTTCACTGAACGTACCCGAGCCAAACTTCGGAAATTGATTCCGGGCACTCCGGGCCTCGGAATCAGGTGCCGTCTGAAACTGCGCTCTTGCAAAATTCTAAAAAGAATTAAGAAAAAAATTTCCCTTGAATTTTACAGGTCTTTACATTACTCCCACCTCAGGGCTTTACGTCTCCGTAAAGATACATCAAAAACTAGGGAAACAAAAGAGGGAACTGAGCACGCATCTGAGCCTCCCGCTCCCATGTGCTCTCGTGGAGATTTCCGTGCTGCCATCAGATGCGCACAATTGGAATCGATCGCCCACGTAGGACCCGCTCCTGTCGATCCTCTACCTCCACCGGGACTTCCGTAAAAGTCGCCCCATCGTCAACGTCAAGCTCCCCATGGTCAATGATGTGTGTCGGGTCGTGCACGTATCTCCTCAGCTGAGACACGTGGAAGACGTCGTGCACCCGGTGCCACTGAGGTGGTAGAGCCAGGCGATAAGCCACCTCACCAATCCTGCTGAGAACCTAGAAGGGTCCGTTGAAGCGCGGAGATAACTTGCCGCCTCAGCCAAATCTCCGAATACCACGTCGAGGTGAGACCCGCAAGAAGACGTGGTCGCCATCCTCGAACTACAGTGGCCTCCGCCTCCTGTCAGCGTATGACTTCTGCCGGCTCTGAGCTGTACTCATCTGCTCCTGGATGACCTGGACCTTCTCTGTCGTGGCCTGGACCATCTCCGGTCCCACCAGAGCTGCAAGATTTCTTCTTTGCCGATAAGAGAAATCTGGTCCCATCCCCTGGATGAACCACATTCTTTGCCTAAAACTGTCAATCCTAACATGGATGATACCAATCCATACCTAGGATGACGTCGTAAGGCCTCGACGCTACTACTAAGAGATCCAACCGTTACTCTCGCCTCCAAGGGTTGAGTCACACTGTCTGCATCAGTGTGTGGTAGCTGGTCTCCTCCAGTAGATGTCTCACAAGTGAGGGTCAAGTCAACAGCCAAAACTGGAACCTCTTAGTAACATCACGAAAGAGGACAGAAACGAAAATATCACGAAGGTATGCGTGTTTTATTATTGCAGCTCATAATACAAGACGCTACACAAAAGCAACAAGGAACCAGAAGTACAAAGGACGTATCCACTAGTTCTGCTCCTGTCCATCGGCTCCCAGAGCTCCATGATCGAAGGCCTCGGCTGCCTGAAGTTGAGCTCTCGCATGTTCACCTACTCCCTGTGGTCGGGGTGGTCCTCCTGGTGGTGGTGGTGGCAGAGCCTCAAAGCGTCGCCCACCACCGGCTGCTCGTCCAGCTCCTCTGCCTCGTCTGCCTCCTCCCTGCGGACCGCCACGGTCGAACCTCTGCCTCTGCCTGGGAGGTTCTTCACATAACTGCTGATCATCAGCATGGCGGGTCGGACAATCACGAGCCATGTGACCTATCCCGCCACAGGAGTAACACTGCCCACTCTCGGCACGCCTGGCTCTGACTCCACCCCGGCATCCCCGCACAACTGAGCCTGAATCGTGCAGTCGGCCACTGGTAGGTCTGGTCTGCCTGGAACCCTGAGTCATCCGTCGGCTATCTACTACAAATGACTCTACCACGTGCCGCCCTGCGGTGGGTCGCTGTGCTGGTGTAGACTCAGCAAGGAAACTCTCGATCAGAAGGGCCCGCTCCAGTACTCCTGTCTGAGTCGGTATGCTGAGGGAGATAAGCGATGCCCTGATCTCGTGTCTCAAACCCTGCTCGAAGGTCCGGGCCCAGAAGAATGGGTCCCGTACCATGTCGGTCGAGTAGCGCGAGAGATCAGTAAATCTCGCCGAGTAATGTGCGACCGTCATGCTGCCCTGCCGCAGCTGTAGAAGCTCCTGGATACGCACCGCACGAAGGGTGGCTGGGACGAACTCCGAGCGGAAGAGGCTCTCAAAGTCCGTCCAAAGTAGAGATGCCTCATCGTGCACCTGGAGCATCAGGCTCCACCATCGTCCTGCTGCTACGTGTAGTAGGCTCGCAGCAAGGATCACCATGAGGTCTGCTGGTGTCCTCACTAGCCTAAACACTCGTACTACTGCCTCCAGCCAGTCCTCTGCTGCCTGGGGATCCGTCTCCCCACGAAACCTGGGCGGTCGCTGGCGTTGAAACTCATGAAGTGCGCTGAGGCGACGTGCATCGTCAGCGACTGGTGCTGGAAGCATCGGGGGCTCGGCGGGTAGAACTACCGCTGGTGCCACTGCTGACAAAGGGCCCTGCACCGAAGCCTCGTCGCTCGGTGGGCTGTCATCACGTTCGACTCTCAGAACCCTAGCTGGCTGCCATCGTGGGGCCATCCTGAAAAGGGAACAGGTGCGCCACGGTCAGAACATTATACCTGGTGAGCTGATATAAAGTAATCACAAAGAAAACTTTGAAACACACACGCAATCAATGTTTTCGTGCATTAAGTCGGAAATCAGAAGTCAGGGTCCTGGTGTACGGATACGTCGGCCGCCGCACCAACACTGGACTCCCTGGACTGATAACCACACTCAATACGCTAAACATTATTGCTTCACATAGAAAAGACCAGAGTTCGCGGTAGAACCGAACTCCTCTGATACCAATTTGTCACGACCCGCCCTCGGGGTCCGTGCCGTGACTACCCCAAGCCCGCCTTCCATAGGCCAAGGGCTGGCGACTAGCACCAAGGCGTAAATCCCGGTAAAAAGGGAAGTCATTGCCTTTGTAAAGTAAACAAACACCACAGAGTAAGCAAGCAGAAAGTAAAAACTAAGCAAAAGCAGAGTACAACTGAAAGTGCGGAAAAGTAAATGGGCCATTATACAAACCTAAACTGAAAGTAAAGTACAACTCGAAAGGGAAAACAGCAACTGGAAAGTAAAAGCCGCTACACCGAGCTGTCCACTGGAAATTACACCTGAAGGGTGGGTACAGATAGCTCCACTGCTCCACGGGTCCCGCCGTCCGCTCCGAGCACGTCCCGTCCAGTGGTCCACCTCCGGGTACCGTCCCGCTCTGCAAGCCTCAGCTAAGGTCAACGATGTCCGTCGTCTGCAACCAACACAACGTAGTGCGGGCAAAGCCCGTGCAGGGGTGAGTATAAGCTACTCAGTAGGGACCCCGAGACCCTTGAAGGTCTCTCAAAATCCACAAAGGATAAACCACGAAGAAAGGAACAATCACGAAGTAATAACCGACACTGCTTAGGTATATGCCCATACATATACCTAAGTCATCAATTTCAAATACACTCCAACCTCCAAGCCCAAGTACAACTCAGTCCACACAGGAAAGTAAACGTATTCCACACAGGGAAGCAAAACATAATCCACACAGGATAGCACAACACAGTCCACACAGGAAAATAATAGGATTCAGCTCAAACCAGGATTTTCATTAACGAAACCGTAACTGTTGAAGAGCCCCATCTCTGAAGTGTACAGTGGTCCTGTCACGACTCCGAGGTACTGCTCACTAACCTAAGACTGCTGAAGTACTCCTCCTATCGAGTACCGCGGGTCTACTGCCAACTACCGGGCGCTCCGTCCGCTGAGGGTCTGCTGCCAAATACCGGGCGCTCACCCAGATAGCCTACAGAGGTACTCCTCCAGTCGAGTACCGCGGGTCTGCTGCCAACTACCAGGCGCTCCGTCCGCCGTGGGTCTGCCGCCGAATACCGGGCGCTCCGTCCACTGGGCTAGTCGACTCACTCCAAGTTGAGTCGGTCGAGCAGTCTTCAGGTCTCAGCTGGTTTCACGGTCTCCGTACTCTGTACGCTCGTCTCCAGTATCGCAGGTCTGCCGCTACAACCGAGCGCTCCACTGCCAAGGATATACTGCTACAACCAAGCGCTCCACCGCCCAAGGTAAACAGAAGATTCAGCTCACACCGGTTCGGTAGCACTGTTCCACGTAGGATCGCTGAGTGCTGTAGTCGTCGTCGAATCCACATAGGATCTCTGTACTGTCGTCGTCGCAGTCACAGTAGCAGTAGTAGCAGTAGTAGTCACAGTAACAGTCGCAGCCAGCACTAGGGTTCCCGCACACAGCAAGCTCGTTCGGAGGGTCCGCTCCACGAGCCGAGAGGCTGATACATCAACTGTCACGAAGTCCAGAGTTGATGTATCCAAAAGTTCCGTACCGTCAACAGGAACTCAACGCAACAGACGGCGCGTCGATCGGACGCCCGGTCTGAGAGTTATTGGCATTTTCGTCCCCGGGGCCCGGTTGGTTTTTAAGGCAAAACCAACCCAACCGTACTCCACCTGCGTCCAAACCTCGGGCGAAGTATGCCAAAAGATCTGTCTCACTAAGAGGAACACAACACGGCTAACGGCACGTCAATCGGACGTCCGTAGCTCTAGATATGAGCGTTTCCGCTCCGAAGGCCCGGTTGGTTTCGTGAACGAACCAACCCGGCTGAACTCAAGTAATCCGAAACATTGAGTGCGATATACCGAAAAGACCGTCTCGATCCAAGGATCGCGTTTCCGCAGACGGTTCGTCAATCGGAGGTCCGAGGCTCAAGTTATGGCCAAAAGACCGAAACTGGTTCGAAACGGGGGGGTCCGGGTCCAGGCCGACCCGGCCCGACCCACCCCTGGGTCGGCCCGGCCGGCCGGCGGCGCGGCGGCGCGGCGGCCTGGCAGTGGCGCGGCGGTGCGGCGGCCTGGCGGCGGCGCGGCGGCCCGGCGGTGGCGCGGCGGCCCGGCGGTGGCGCGGCGGCCCGGCGGTGGCGCGGCTGCCCGGCGGTGGCGCGGCTGCCCGGCGGTGGCGCGGCTGCCCGGCGGTGGGTTTTAATTGTTGGCCGGGGGATTAATTTTCCCCCGGATTTGGCCATCCGGCCGGCCAGCTGGTCGGCCGGTTTTCTCCAACGGGACCGGAAAAATCCGGTCCCCTCTTCGTCTTCCAACACCGGCGGCCCGGCCGCCGGTCTTCTCATCCCGCCGCGGCCCGGAACCGGCCGCGGTGTTCGTCGTCCAGCATGGTGCGACGGCACCGCGCCCCTCCGCCGCGCCTCCAATTTCCCTTGATGCGGCGCGGTGGCGTCGCGTTCTTGAAGATTCTTCCATGGCGCGCGCGCGACGGCGCCGCGCAATATAAACATACAATTATCCGCGTGGTGCGACGACACCACGCCACCTTGCTTCCACCCGCAAGATAAATCAACATGAATGATGGAGGGGGTTCGGCCGTGTTCATGCGGTCCGGCCCCCTCACGTTAAATAATAACACAACTAAAGAATATCCAGTTGCCTCACGTTTAGACATGATAAATCCTCGATCAAGAATGGAATAAATAATCAATAGATCAACAACCCCTACCTTGGTATAAGGTTCGAAGATTTGACTACGTTCCGCGGATGACGACGTCGCGGAGGTCGGGCGTCGCGGTCGTCGTTCGTCAAATCCGTTGACGAAGAGATATGCCTGAAGAGATACGTCGTTGGCGAATCCTTGTACACCGACGAAGGTTGTCCGAGGAAGAAGCGGTGTTCCCTCTCGTTGACACGGAAGACGAAGAAAAGAGGCGGCGTTCTTCGTCGGAGTTTGAGCGTTCTTCGTGTTCTTCGTCAGATCTTGAAGAAGAAGAAGAAGCTCTCAAAAGCTCTCAAGTTGGCTAAGAGTTCTAACCCAACAAAAAGAGAGAAGATCTTAATTTAATCAAAAACTTAACACAAGAATTTCAAAGGTTTGAAATTCAAAAAGAGATAACTCCACATTAATTAACAAGTTGTCATGTTAATTAAAGAGGGGTTAAGGGAGTTTGAGGGAAGATGTAAAGTTAGGGGTTCGTGTGGTCCCCACCACACTTAATCCTCTCAAGGGAGGTTAAGTGGGTGTGGGTCCCACCCCTAACTTCCTTTGAGAGAAGTTAACTAATATGTTTAAATAAAAATATGTAAACACAATTTTTATTTAACTTATTCTAATCTCCCAAAAACTAACTCTCAACCTGAAACAAACGCAACTCCCGAAAAGGTCTCTTTAAGCGAATATCGGCGCTGCGAGTTCATCGGTGCCCTCGGATTTCAATTCCGAGCACCGGATCAAAAGTTAGAAATTCCCGCTCGTTCGTTCACTGAACGTACCCGAGCCAAACTTCGGAAATTGATTCCGGGCACTCCGGGCCTCGGAATCAGGTGCCGTCTGAAACCGCGCTCTTGTAAAATTATAAAGAGAATTAAGAAAAAAAATTCCTTGAATTTTACGGGTCTTTACATTCATATTAAAAATGTGTTTTTTATGCTAAAATAAAAACCACATAGCAATGTATGAGAAAACAAGATAAGATTGTCTTAATATTATCGGAAAATTACACATAATTAATTTTTTATGTGTAGTAATTTTCTACATGTCAATCCAACACATGACGTGGCATATATAACTCAAAGTTCATATTTTAAATTTAAGCATCAGTTTAGCCTAAACCATGATTCACATAGCCAAAACTAAGAAAACAAGCTATGATTGTCTGAATACATTAAGAAAATGTTCCATAATTTAGTTTTGACTTTTAGGAATTAACCTCATGTAAATATGACACACAACATGTTTGGTATGACTGAAAGTGTTTGTTTTCATTATAAAAGTGTCATTTTAGTCTAAAATATAATTCAAATAGTCAAAAGAGAGAAAAAAGTAATGATAATCTTGATACATTATGATAGTAATCCATAATTCATTTTTGATGTGTATAAATTGTATGCACACCAATATAACACATGGCGTGATTGACATGACTCAAAGTATATGTTTTCACATTAAGAGTTCCATTTTCTCTAAAACACACATTACATAGCCTAAAATGAGAAAAAATATCCTATTGTATTGATACTTTAGAAAAATTATCCATAATTTTATTGAAATGTAGGAATTTACTGTACATCAATATGACATCATAAATTTCCCATATGAGTCAAAATATGGGTTTTCACATTAAAAGTGTCATTTTACTCTAAAACACATGTCTCATAGCCAAAATTGAGAAAATGAACTTAGAATGTTATGATAATTTAAAAAAATGATTAATAAATCATTTTTGACATGTAGGAATTGACCCGGCATAAATATTTTACATGACATGGATGACATGACTCAAAGTTCTTGTTTTCAATATAAAAGTTTCATTTTAATCTAAAATGTGATTCACATATCTAAAACTAAGAAAAAATATTGGATCATCTTGATCCATTAATCAAATTATCAATAATTTATTTTTTACATGTAGGAATCAATCAAACATCAATCTAACACATGACATGGTCGGTATGACTCAAAATGTTTTCTTTCAATATTAAATTGTCAGTTTAGTCTAAACCACAGTTTTACTAACCAAAGTTGATCAAAAGAGCTTGTATTTTCTTGATAATATATGGAAAAAAAATCCAAAATTCATTTTTAATTTGTAAGAATTGACCTCAAATCAACCCGACACATGATGTGGCTTGTATGACTCAAAGTGTGTATTTTAATTATAAAAGTGACATTTAGTCTAAAACAATATTAACAAAGACAAAACTAAGAAACACATATTTGGTTATCTTTAAATTTTTTAATAACAATACATAATTATTTTTCGGTGTGTAGGAATCTACCACACATCAATCTGTCACACTATGTGCCCGGTATAACTAAATTTATGTGTTTTCAGTATAAAATTGACTTTTTAGTTTAAACATGAATTACATTGTAAAATTCATGAAAACAAGCTTGGTTTATTGTCATGGTTTTTTAAAAGGATTCAAAATTCATTTGTGACATATAAGAATTGACCTCATATCATTTTTACACATGATATGACCGATATAACTCATAGTGTATGCTTTCAATATAATAGTGTTATCGTAGTGAAAAACATAAATCACATCGCCAAAACTGAGCAAATAATATTGGATTGTCATGAAATTTTAGAAAAATGACTCTTTATTTATTTGTAACATGTAGGAATAAAACACATTTGAATCTGACACATGATGTGGCATGTATGATACAAAGTGTTTGTTTTCAATATAAAAGTTTCATTTTAATCTAAAACATGATTAACATAGCCAAACCCAAAAAAGATGAGCATGGATTGTCTTGAAACATTAGTAAAATAATTCAGTATTAATATTTGAAGTGTAGGAATCAACTGGATATCAATCGACACACAACTTTGCTGGTATGACTCAATGTGTGTTTTTTCAAGTAATTAAGATAACTAATAACTAGTAATGAAATTAATAATATAATTAATAATTAATAATGTAGTTAAAATATTAGTAATTATTGATATAATTTTAAACAAATATTTCAGTAATTAAGATAATTAATAACTGATAATTTCATTAATATATATAGTAATTGAGAACATAATTTATATAGATTATTAATTAACTGTGTCATTAATAATTAATAATATAATTTATAATTAATAGTATTATTAATAATTAATAATATAATTATCAATATAATCATTAATAATATAATTAATAGTACAAATGATGGTATCATTAACATATTATGTAATAATATAGTTTATCATATGTGAATTTTATAACATTTAAAATATAACTTGTTTATTTTTTATTTTCTATTTGTAAAATAAACATTGGTTTTATTTTAGGGACACACATGTGTATTGAGATCGATTGATCACTGGAAAAAGTCTGCTTGTTTGAGGTGGATAATAGGTGTTTCTACAAGGGGAGTTAGTATGGTTGACAGGGGATAGATGTGTGGTGGGGTGGGTAGATCCACCCACTAGTTACCTTAAGATACAAACCACACCATACGAGATTCAAATTTACTTTTTATTTCAATGATGTAATTATAATAAAATAAGAATATCATTAGAAAGTTTTTAAATGTTTTACGATAAAAATTTATTCACAATAATAATAATTATAAACTTATTTTAGTTTTAGGTACACTATAATATATACATGAACCATACCAGATTAATAATTTTCTAGTACATTTAAAACCTAAACCAAGTTAAAAGGTACAAAAATATGATTTTATCAGGTTAGGTAGGGATAAACACCCATTTATCGAGAAACCATTTTTATACCTAGAACATTCAACTATGAAATTAAGAGCATAACATATATTAAATTACAAAATTATTTTAAAATTAGAAGACACTTATTATAAAAAATTGGGATATTGATCATAGATAAAACAATGAATAATAAATAAAAAAATATAATTATTATTAATGAAAAAAGTGAGATAACGAAAGGGTATTGGTATATATGTGGGTTAAATATTTATTTTTCATTACCATATCACACATCCATACACAAAACACACCCACACCCACACACACACACACATACACACATATTTATATGTATGTATGTATAATAAAAATTGTTAATTAATTATAATATTCTTTATCATATTCAATGTTATTAATTGTATCCTATGACAATGGGGATAATAACTTAGTAAATGTGTCCCTTGAGAATCAATACCAATAAGAATAAAGATAATAAAAATAATGATATCCACTATTAAAAAAATTATTTATTTATAACACCCCCATAGACTTCATTTAGAATAATATCTATTGTAAGGAAAACCAAGTGAGAAAAACCTAATGTAGTTAAAAAAGTACAATATTACAAACTCACCTTCACAAACTCATGATAAACATTGAATTTTTACATCTCAATTTTATAAATCATCTTTTATATAAGTAATTGTTAGTAGTACTATACGGATAAATCTTTGATCTATTTTGATAAATATCAATTTCGCCATTTTTTTTAAATCCATGAGTATTTTTTTGCGCAAAAGGTTTATTAATATCAGAGTTTTTATATCTACCATTTAATTTTATTATAAAAGTCACATTATCCTAATGAATAGTAATGTGAATATCCTTATTCACAATCAATCCAAAACTACTTTTGATAAGATGAATAACAAATCTCAACGGAACACATTCTAAACATGCCTTATGAAATAAAATAAACTCAAACACGATTTTAGGAAGTCACATAAATATTTTATTTCATTTAATTCCATGAGATAACGATTATAATATATTTTAATTAAAATTTAGATTCAATGTATCTTTATATGCATCATAAAAAAACATACATCAGTATAAACAAAAAATTTTATTTTTAAATTTTAGAAAAAAATATTCTTTGATTAATAAATACATTAGGTAGTCTCTCAATATGAGTGATTTCATTCAAATTTATTCATGTAGAAGATGAATATAACCTAAAAATAAAATTAAAAAACTTATATATCAGTCATTGAATAATTTTGAAGGAATATTTTTGTTCTAATAACACTTAGACATGGTAATTTTAGACCAATAAGTTATTAATTATCCTCTCATTGTTGAATTTTTTTATCCTAATCAAGAGTTCATACAACCATTGGTGTACTTAATGGATATGATTTTTTCAAATGAAACCTAGTTAAGAATTTTTTATTTTATCTTGATTGATAAGAAAAATTCAATTTTGTATATTATCAATTTATTATCCAAGGTAAAATTCTTTCTTTCAAAAGTCATTAATTTCAAATAATATCTTTAAAAATTTAATTTCCTTAGAATGTATTTTGAGATTACTAATGATGTTCAAGTTCTTAATATATATTAAAATTATGAAACATTAAAATCATATCCTACATAAGAATAATGCAAAATTATATCAATATTATAACTCTTTCTCATGAAATATACATTCAAAAGGTTATAATATATATTAGATGGATTTTTTAATCCATATAATGATTTATTCAATTTAATAGAACAAATATATTAGGATTTGGATCATGTTATAAACATTATGAATCCTTTAAATATTTTTGAATAAAAATCATAATTATTTTTACAATATATATATTTATTCACAACATCCATCAAGAAAAATTCAGTATGTTCATGTATAAACAATATCACAAGATATAAAAAAGTGATACAATCCATTACATGAGAATATATACAATCATAACCAATCATGAGTCTTTATAATGAATATTAAGTAGATACTCATGATTTATATATCATAAATTCATTATTTTTATTTCCTTTTTTCATAAATGAATATTTATAATTAAAACATCTGATTAATTTTAGTGTTTTCAAAATTGAAACAAAAATAACACATTTTTTAATTGAGTCTATTTAAAATTAGATTACAAATTTCCATTCATCCGAAATTTTTAAATTATGAAACTCATTTACTAATTTAGTTTCTTCATCCTTATCAAGAATACTTTATTATATGATATATTAAAATATCATTTTAACAATGGTCTCTATTAAATTGAACCATCATTTGGTATGAATAAAATTTATAGATAATTTCTCTCGATCATGATCATGTTCTTATGTTATACAATTATTTCTTGAAATTTATTTACTATGAAATTTTTTATTTACCATAGGTTTATTTATTTCCTTACCAAAAATTCCATGATTTCATTTCCGAGGAAAAATATTTTTATCCTTTTGAACTAAGAGGTCACCCATTTTTCAAGCATAAATCATAAGAATTGTTGATAGAACTATTTTATTTTCCATTCAGGAATATTATTCTAATTGGTTAATTTAAAATGGTTATATATGATTTTATATTCTATTTTAAATCATATAATTCATTAGGTAATTTATATTATATTTTTTGAAAATTAACTATCCTTTGAAATTTCAGTTCATTCATATTATTATGATGATCATAATGTAATAAGGATGTAATTTTCCCTGATATTTCCATGGACATCTATTGATTTTAAAACATTAATACATGTAAAAAATTTCTTCAAAATGAAAAAATATATTATTTTAAATATATCCAATGTTTTTACAACTAGATGTTGTGAGTTTGATTTTTTTTAAATTATAGTGGGTGTTTTTTTCAATTGAATGATATGATTAATTAAATTTAGAGAATAATAATTTGACATTCATGGTTAGGAAAATAGGGATATGATGGAATGTGGAGATGGTTACCATACATTGGAACTTATTTCAGTAAAGTATGCATGAAATTGACATATATGTCTTTCATATTTGAGTATGTGAAGAAATTTTGGTATGATATGTGTGACATTGAAATATATGTATTTTGAGTTTGAGTTTGAACATATAATTTTAGTTATTTTAGTTAAGTAATTGTTGAATCCAATACAATATCTATATGGCGGAATTTATAAATAAGGTTCTACGTTAATATAATTCATATGAATGAAATGGTTTTGGATGGAATTTAAAGTTAAAAAAATTGAGTGTGATGATTAACAATAGCTCATAAGGATGGTTTATGAAGAGGATATGACGATTATTAAATTTGGAAAAGGATATTAGATTCTTTTTTAAATAGGATCACATCACACCACAATAGTGTTCCCTATTCTATAATGGATTCTGTATAAGAGCAATCTAGAGTGTTGGTTTGATGAAATCACCATGAATGAAAAGACTATTATACAACAAGTATTTCATAAGAGCATTATTAATATATGTAGGAATTAATTCATTACTTCCATGTCGTAACATGTATTATAACTCCACAATATTAGATATCTGTAAATAAATATTCATGAGAAATATTGGATTTGGTTATTTAAAAAGTGTGACTATCATGTCATAATGATGTAGGTTGTTCCATAAAGAGGGATGTTGCACTATACTGGATACCATTTGAGAAATTTGTGTGGTTCTGAAATATGAATTATTATTATCTACCATCTTAGTAAAAATTTTATTCAACAACCATATGATATGAATAACTGATTAAGGATATATCAAACCATAATAAGTTGGTGGTGTTGTGAGGTGTTCATTTTTAGTAGAGATCCATGAATTCACGTTGGCTATATTATGAAGGAGTTGAACCGTGGGGGATGGAATCACACTAAAATGGGTCAATAATTTGTGGATATATTTAATATCATTATATAATACTATATGCGTTTTATAATGGATTTTTATAGATCCTCATTATTTTTGGATGGATAAAAGTTCATGATGGAATGATGGATTTCTCTCTACGAAGTAGATTAATTTTAATTAGATTACTCTATAATGAAATGCTTCACCCCATGATCAAGAAAATTAATGAAAATATTAAAGATCTTATTAGAATTAAAAATGGAAATATTTAGAATGTAATTTGAATAATTATCTCAAAATAGTTGGATTTATTTGAACCCATTAAAACATGTGGGATATTTGAATTATTTTTAGATGATTAGATGGTTTGTGATTGATCCCGTCCTCTGAGCTAACAGTTAGAATATTAAATGGATTATAAAAAATACTCATAGTATTTATTAAAAAGAATTTAAATTTTACTAAAAATCTATTTTTTGGAGAGGAAGAATAGATATGAGAAGATAAATGATTTTATTATTATACTCGGTTCGCTAATGGAAGAGGATCAAAGTAGAAGGAGTATTTTTTATATATCTTTTTTTCAAAGGGATAACGTGTAATGAGATTATTCAAGTGTAAAATAATCAACATCTAGAATTAGATATTCACTAATGTGGTGAATGAATTTAAGTCAAAAGTCTAACTATCACATAAAGTTGTCACTCTTATCTTGGATTAGAGAAGGAGAATTAAAACAAACTTGGATTTAATTGGATAATCAAATCTAGAGTTATGATGAATAAATGTAATGATTTTTATATGGATCTATAAGATACTTTCATGTATATACAATAATATTCCATTATTTAAGAACTATGTAGAAGAGAAGAAGCATGATTGACCTTTAAGATTTAGTTTCTAATCCCTAAAATTTTTAAAAGAACTGATCCTTGGAAAAAAGATACCATGACCAAAACTATATCCACTAAACATGATTTTAGAATATTTTATAACATTAACACTTTATTGTTGTGTACCCCTTGGACGTATCCCAATATAGGTTATTCAAGTAAAATATGTGTTCGCTTTGTGTTTTCAATTATTTATTCATGTTTAACATTAGATATGATCAACGATGAGGGAGTGTGATTTTAAATCTGTTACTTATAATAAACTAACAAGATCCAAAGGGTGACGATTTAATCCAAATAATTTATTTTATTCAATGAAATGATGATTCACACCCTATTAGGGTGTATAAATTTATCTTGGTTATAGAAAATGGTATCATATAAATATGGTTTTGATTTAGAATTTCATTTTTTAATCTAGTATGGTATTTTTTATACGCATAAATTCTATAATGAAACATCCTATTTTCAGTGACACTGACATCTATGGTTAGAAAATAGAGATACATTGATTTTTATAGTCTTGTGGTAATGATATCATGGAATATGTGTTTCACGATATTGAATATAGAAAAAATAATGAATAAGTACATGATGTTGAAGGCAAATAAAATTTTCATTAGAGGTATCTATAGTGAGGTATTTAAAGAACAATTTATTATGTTGGATCATTGGATATATGATATATCTTGAAAGAAATATATTAGAATAAGTAAAATCATTGAATATTGTAAAGCCTATTTTTAGGTATTATTATATATGAAGTGAGTTGAGTCATCAGTTAATAGAACTATAAAATATTTCCTAATTAAAAGAGTTAAGATGAGAAGGAACTAGAAGAAGATGACTCTTGAGAAGGACACACCCATAAAAGTAAGTGTGACTTGTAATATTGATAAAAATTTCTCTAAAAATGTTTTGAAGCGTACTTTAAAATTTATAAATTAAAATTCTCTCATGTTTATCGAATTGTATTGTGATTCTATGGAAGAATTAGTAGTGAGATAAAGTCTATAATCCAAATAATGTTCTTATAGGAAAAAATATGAGATCTAATCCATGTAAGAAAAGGTAGATCAACCAAAGATTATATAAGGGAATGATTATGTGTTCACAACAGATTTGGTTTTGGAAAATAAGTAATTTAATTAAGGATACATTTTTTTAAATTAATTTGTTATAATAATGGGTGAAATGAAGAAAGGTAAACAATATATACTCAATGAACATTCACATGAGCTGCAACAAAAAATGGACATAAATAAAGAGTTTCAATATAGTATTATAAATCAAAAAAAGAGTTGATAATTTCAATAAAATATTTTTTATTTAGGATAGTGTACATGGATTGTCAAAAAAATCAAAAGTATGTGAAGATAAAAGAGCTTGAAATTAGGCTGAAATCCTCAAATGGAAACATGAAGATGACTCCCATGGAATTATTAATAAATGTATTACATGAAGGTGTAAATATGGAAATGAAAAATAAATGGAAGGATCTTGTAAAATCATGAAGTGATCGATATATAATAAAGGTAACTATGAGTTTTCACTACTATATAATTGTTAGTCACATAATGGATGTGTATCTAAAAGAATAAGGAATTAATGGTGGAATGAAATATGTAACATCATCTTAATCGAGATAAGATGAAAAAGGGAAAGATGTTATTGGGAGATAATTTTATAATACCAAATATTTAAGTTTGAATTTGTTTCCCTATGTTACTTATTTTATTCCTTATAATGAATATATACATGACTAAAAATAAATAATATCAGATATGAATTAAAATAACAGAACTTTATTCTATCTTAATGGAAAATTACAATAATATTAAAAGATAACAAGTATTTCATATAATAGAAAACAATATACCATGGATTATTATATCCCTTAAAAGTGGATAAAATTAAAATAGACAATAAATAAAGATTAATAATATATTTATAACTAATAAATCAATTGGATCATCTTCACCTTTGATGATCACTATTAGTAGAACTAATCCTACAATGAGAAAATGAATCATGAAGAGAGAATGAATTTTGTAAAATCAAAAATAAAACCTAATATAAAGAGAAGTATTATTTTTGAATCAATAATGGAATAAGTTTATAGAATATAATAGATCTAATATAATATTATTTGACAATTATTAATAGGTATATAACCATTGTGTTTAATCCCTTTAGACGTATTACTAGTTTATAATTATCAGTATATTGCTAATATAAATAAAATTTATTTACATGTAAAATATATATTTGTATTTATAAATAAATAATTTTAAATTAAATAAATAATTTTGGAATAAAATAGAAACATAATAATTCATTTCTGATAGTACATTATATTATAAATAATTTTTTTATAAAATATAATTTTTATAAATTTTTTACATTTAAAGAATAATTTTAATTAAATGGATTTATGAAATACATGTAGTGATTATTAAAATAAGAATATAATATATAAGAAAAAATAAAGTAACTATAATGAATAAAAATTTATTTTTTAATAGAAAAAATAATTTTTTTATTTAAAACCATAATTTTTATTTTATGTTTCAAAGTTTAATTTATAATATTTTTATTTGGAAATTTAATGAAATTTATATTTTATAAATATAAAAAATGAATAAAATTTCATACAAATATTATTATTTATTTAAAAATAGGAATAAAATCATTTAACTGTAAGAATATATATTTTTCAATGAATTGATTTCCAATATTTTTTTCTTTTTTATCATAATAAATTAAATTGATCACTATTGAAGAATATTTTTAATTAAATGTGCTACTTATATAGAAAATATATATATCAAAATTTGTTACATTATTCCCAGGTTTTATGGACTGATCAACAAAATTTTCTTCAATGATTTTCTCCTTTATGTTAATTGATTATAAATCAAAATCTATAAGTGATTTGGTATTTAGAAGGTACACGATCAATTCAATTTCATAACATATCAAAATATTTCATTTTTTTCATTCAACCACTTATATCCATTCTATTTTCACTATTTATTATCCTCTCATAGTTAAAAAATATATTTATCATTATCAAGATATTTTAAAATCATATATGTACAAAGGATATGATTTTTCTATATAAAACCATCATAAAACTACTTCAATGTATCTTAACTAATGAATAAAAAATCAATTTTTCATGATACTAAATTTAAAATCTACGACAATTTCATTTCTAAAATTATTCAATTCAGAATTATTTATTTAAAATATTCAACTACCTCTGAAAGATCATTGGGATCCCACTAAAATTCAAATAATAAAGATACATTAAAATGATGAAAAATTCAAATCCATTCATCTTTATAAAGAAATTGAAAAATCGAATCATTTTTATAAATTTTTTCATCAAATATCCTATCAAAAGTTTATACCACATATACTGTGACTACTTCAAACCATATAATGATTTATTCAATTTAATGGAATAATGATATTGAGGTCTAAAAATTGATACATTGAATTTTAATGCTTTTGTGTTTTTATATGAAAATCATTATTAATGATACCATATTGGTATACAATCATAAAATCTATCTTCAATAGTTCAATATCTTCATGTATAACCAATATCATGAGATACCAAAAATAGGAAAAATAAAAAAACAAGATAATATATTTAATCATAATAAATATACTCTGTTTATAAAAACAATATGTGCAAATAATCAAGATTTATATCTTATAACATCATTATTTTCATTTATATTTTACTTAAATACTCATTTATGACCAACTAGATTGATCCCTTATGTTGTTTTCAAAAATTAACCTAGAAATATCACATTTAAAAGGCAAGTCTAATTTATATCATATTATAACTTTCAATCTACTATAATATGTTATATCATGATACTTATTTAATGATTTATGTTATTTATTCTCATTAGCAATTTCAACTTCCTCTTTATATAAAAATTTATCATAAATAATGGTTTCCATTTGGTTCCAATATCTTTTAGTGTTGTTAAAATTTATATAAATTTTATAATAATAATTATCAAGTATGATCATGTACTTTAGGTGAAATCTTCTCTTGAGGAATATCAGTATTAGTAAAATTTATATTTTAATAGTGTTTATTTATTTTCTTGACCAGGATGGATTTATCCATTAATGAACCTACCTAATTTTCCCTCAATCCCGAGATCTGACCACATCCGTTATATACTCGATTGGTGTTCCTGATCCCCATGGGATTGCGACAAGAACTTGATAATCAAACAAAAAAACTGAGGGAATGATTTCACCCATCCTAAACAACCACATGGCATACATATATATTGAAAGAAAGAAACAGTGGATGATTAACAAATATATATTCCATAATTGTAAGAAAACAGTTCAAAAAGACAACTGAAAAAGTATCAAAAAACTCCAAGACCATTCCAACAACAAATGACTAAAAACCAAACCGCTACTCTAAATGATGGCATGGACAAACTCCCACCATCTCATCACCAACTACCCAACTTGATTACATGAACCTCACACCCTCACTACGACGCCTTGCCTTTCCCTTCATTAGAAGACAAAATAGGGTTATGTACCACTGAAGAGGTGCTCATAGTGTGAGCTAAGAGGCTCAATAGGATCCCACCCAGGTGTTCCACAACAAGTCTTTGTATAATAAATCATATATTCTCATTTTAAAATAAATCATGTCGTGATAATTAGTAAAATGGTTTTATATAAAACATGGTAAATGTTTCCATTATTCCATAATTCTAAACAAATGTAGCTATATTAGTTTCAAAGAATATTTTACATAAAATTTTCAATAATTATAAACATGGATATCAAGTCTAAAACAGAAATCCATAGAGTACAAAATAGAAGGACATATATCACAACATCCAGGAATACTACAGTTCTAGGTCATAGAATACTCACGCGACATTAATCAAGTCAAAAAATATGGTCATTGAACAACATGCCTAAGAATCATAGGAATACCCCATGAGAAAACCCCACAAAATGTCATATCAATATCCTAGAGCAATGGGCTTAGGAAACATAGGAAGTCCCCAACATAAACCTCCTAGATAATCACAAAACAATGGACTATGGCCTCAAGTTAAACTCTCCACCTATGTTCCCAAGGTAACCCATGCGTTCAATTTCAAAAAACAATTTCAATACTTTTAAAACCATTCATAACAATTTCATAATCCATTTATCAAAAACTAGGGGAAAACCATTTCTTTTTTAAAACCCTTCTGTAATACCCAAATATAACCACACTGATTTAATAAAAAAGTATATAAAGAAAAACAAGTATGTGTATTATCATAGGCTAGAGATAGAACCAAATACCACAATTTTCGGGTTGCACATGCCCACAACAGAATCCACCAACAATGAAATCCAATGACAACAATGATGTCCCTATAATAAAATCCCAGAATCATAGGATTGATCCAAATCTAAACACATGATGTCAATGGAAGAGAGGAAACCTGTAGGTCTTGAGGATGAATGCCCTCCGCACCATGACCAACGAATGGAAATGGCCACCAGAATCAGATCTCACAATGAATATTGAAGAAACCAAGAGGGAGCATCCAACTTATATCAATATATTCTACATTGCAAATCATGGGCGCTATCGAGACCAACAATAATGATGAACTAGAAAGAACACTTACCCAGAGAGATTCACGGTAGACGCAATGAAGATGCAAAGATGACCGGATTGAAACTAAAGGAAGGAAGCCTTGGAAAATCACTTAGAAAGATTCTGGGGTTGATAAAATAGAGTATGGAAAGAATGGGATGAAAAAATTTTCCAAACGGTTGACTTAAACCTGGGTTTGGGAGAGGTCCCAATTTATACCCATGGGTCACGACGTATAGTCCATTCTGGATAAGTTACAAAAAAAACCCATCATCTCAGATTAAAAATATGATATTTAAACCATACATGATGTGTAATCACTATTTATGATGTGTTCCAGCTCACAACATGATCTACCCTTTCACGACATGTATCCAGTAACTAGTACATGACATGTACCTCATTTACATGATTAGAATTAGTTCACAACAACAAGTACACATATTTTACTTCTGGTACACAACGCGTACCTTCTATAAAACCTAATGAAAATAAAAAAAATGAATATTAAAGACTTTTAACCAAAAGGGAACTTATAGAGAGAGATATATAAACATACCTAATCAAGGTAATGGGATGTTACAAACTCCCCACCATAAAGACTTTTTAAAGTTGAAAAGTCATGTGAAAGATGTAACTCCTGGAATTAAATGAGACCATTGTTCCCTCATAAACGACTCACCTTGCAAAGTCTCATGAGAATACTATCCTTGTTTACATAGAACTCTAACCAAAAGAATTAATTTCCCATGCACGACTGTCATATAAGAGCCAATGATCTCAACAAGTTTCTCAAAAAAAATCATATAACTATAAATCAATTTATTCCAAACTCAGAGCGTGAGTAGGATCAGGTTGATACTTCCTGAGATGATATATGTATAAAACATCATGGATTCCTTTAAAATGAATTGGGAAATCCTACTGATATGAAACATGTCCAAGCTGTTCAGTGATCTCAAACAGTCCAATATATCTTGGAGCCAACATCCCCTATTTTCCAAGACGATGATGAACCAAAAGAGAAGAAAATTTTAAGGAAAACCAGTCACCAATGGAAAACTCCAAAGGTTGATGCCGCCAATCTACATATGATTTTTATCAACTATGGGATGTATCCAGATGTCCCCGCACATCCTGAATCATTCCTGAAATCTCTTGAACCAAACCCGGTTAAACTAAAGATATGTCACCCACCTATTCCCAACAAAGAAGAAATCTACATGAGTGAACATAAGATGCCTCAAAGGGATCTATTCCTATAAACAAAGGATATGTTTTATTGTAAAAAAACATTACTAGTCCCAGATATCTATCCCATGATCCACCAAAATCCAAGATGCATGCATGAATTAAATCCTTTAGGATCTGATTTAAACGCTCTATCTGACCGTCTGTTTGTGGATGGTAAGTTGGGCTCAACTTGATCTGAGTTCCCATTGCCTATTGAAGAAATCTATAGATCCTCTATGTGAACCTAGGATCCCTATATGAAACAACGATTGAATGAATTCCATGCAACCTCATGATATCATGCACGTACAACATCCCTAGATCATTAACTTTAGTTGGGTATTTGATCAGAATGAAATGAGAAGACGTAATCAACTGATCAACAACCACCCAAAAAGATTTTTTCCCTCAGGATGTCCCTAGAATCCCAACAAAAAAAATCCATGGATATGTCTTCCCATTTCCTAATAGGAACTGTAAGAGGCAGAAGCAAACTAGAGGGTTTCAAATGCTTCGCCTTTATCCGTTAGTATGTGTAACAACATGTTACATAAAATTCAACGTCACACTTCATACTCGACCACAATAATCTTCTTCTAATGTCATAATAAATCATCATAGTTTATGGATTAATGACCCATGAAGAAATATGGAAATCAATGAAGACTAAAATTATTTGAGATGCTGGGATGACAACTCACTTCCTAATGTGAATCATACCATTTGAAGAAAGATACCAACCTAAAATGGTCTCCCCACTATTAAGGTTTTTCTAAGTCTTTTGAAACTCATCATCCTTATTATAAATTTTAATGATAGACTCTAGAAGTAATATGACAACCGAGCACTGGTCAAAACTATACCTGAAACATCCTCCTAAGAATCCAAGTGAAAATGAGTGAAAAGCCCCATAATATTCCACTCCTCCTTCAATTCCAAAATATCCTATGATGGTACCTTCATTCTTAGAGCATCGACAAAAACATTCTATTTCCACATAGTGTAGTTGATGTCGATTTCAAATGTATTAATGTATTCTATCAATCATCTCTATCTGAGATTCAAGTCGTTTTGGTAGAAGATATAGCTCAAAATCATATGATAAGAGAAGACTGTGAACCTCTCCCCAAGGAGATAGTGTCGACAACATTTAAACCCATGCATGACTGATGAAATCTCTAAATCATGATTGGGGTAGTTATTATCAG
Organism: Viscum album; assembly: GCA_963277665.1. Classification (NCBI taxonomy): domain Eukaryota; kingdom Viridiplantae; phylum Streptophyta; class Magnoliopsida; order Santalales; family Viscaceae; genus Viscum; species Viscum album. Next base: position 1,333,439,604 of record OY728147.1, read on the forward strand.
GTGGTTTGATATGATTAGATCCATAAGCTACCACATGATCATCATGTATCAGCACGCATCCCAAACCCACACTAGGTGCATCTCAAAACACCATGTAAACCTTACCGAGCTCTTGTAAAATTAGAATATGACCCTCTGTCAGAATTCATTTTAGTTCATCAATAGAATTTTGGAATTTTTCATTGCATGAGAATTTCCCCATTTTCCTGGTAATAACAGTCACAGGTGATGCTAGATTAGAGAAATCCTTAATAAAGAATCAATAGTACCCAACAAGGACATGGAAGCTCCAAATATCAAAGGAATTTTTGTGATTTATTACAAGAAATAATAGCTTTTAGATTATCTAGATCAACTGATAATCCATGATAAGAAATTATGTGTCCCAAGAACAACACTTATTGAAACCAGAAACTAAATTTCGAAAGCTTTCCATACAGACGATGATTTCTTAGATTTTCCAAAACTAAACACATATGGTGCTCGTGATCATGATCTTATTTTGAATAAACTATAATATAATACACTATTAAATCCACAAAACATTCAAGATATTGGTGGAATATCCGATTCATCAAGTCTATAAAAACTGTAGGAGACTTAGTTAGACTAAAAGGCATCACAAGATATTTGTTCTTAATCGTTACCTGGTTCAACTTTTGATAGTCCATGAATAATTGAAGTCAAACATCCTCTTTCATAGAAAATAGAATATGGGATTCTCTTGATGAAACACTAGGCATAATGAAACCTTTCTCTAACTAGTCGTCTAAATAAGGCTATAGCTCTTTCATCTCAGTCGGCGCCACGCGATAAGACGACATCGATATCAGTTGCGTAGCTAGTACTAGGTCAATCGTAAACCATACATCTATCTCTATAGGAAGACTGGAGAAAACATCATGGACAACATTAGGAAAGTCTTGAACAATAACAAGAAGATCATTAATAAAATAAACATCATTGAGCTCAAATGAAATAACAACCAGAAAATTAATGAGTTATAGAGGGAAGGTCCTGAATGACTAGACCATGGGTCCCACTCTCCAAGGAATTTAAAAGATCTCTCGTCCACAACATGAAATGAAACATTCCAATGATTATAATAAACCTCAACTCAATGACTTACAAGCCAATCTATACTGATGATGACATTAAAAAGATCTAGATCCGAAATAAGAAAATTCTAAAGGAACATCATGTCAGATATCATTAACGAACAAGGAACCTTCAACCCTTAATATTTAATCTTTCCAAGAGATTTTTCTAAATCAATTTCAAGGGGAATAAGTTCAATTAGATGGTCAAGTACATCAACAAAGCATGTAGATATAAATGAGTGAGAGATACCAGTATCTGACAAAGAAATTTCTATTGAAGATGCAATAAGAATCAATCTCTCACAATTTCTATACCTGCATTAACATAAATTGGAAACTAATCTACTATGTGTAAATGATTCACTATTGAGGACTGTGGCTAGTGACCTATAGTCATTGATTTTTCTGACTGCACTGATGTATCCCTTAGAGCTGAATAACCCTTACCATAATGGGAAGTATTCATAGCCCGATAGAAATGTTGTAGATGACCAACACATCCACAACTATTGCACATCTTCATTGGAATAGGACAAAAAAAACTGGAGTTATTTCCCTTTCCAAAATGATTTCAAGTCATGGGAACACTTCTAGCTGTAAAAAATACTGCATAAGAGGCTCACTACTGAGACATGCCTCCACCACTCCTGCGACAGTCCGGCCACTTCCTCTTCTTCCCATGCATGCCACTGAAGATGTCACCAGTTGAATGAGAAGAGGTGGTAATGATGAGATTTTCTTTCATATTAATCTCTACCATTATAGACTTATTTACCATCTCTACATAGGTATAAAGTTTCATCATGAACACATGTGATATGGTATTTGGTTGTAGACCAAGTAGGTAATTTTTCACCTTTAACTGGTCATTATTTACCACATCTGCAGTAAACCAGACAAGCATAACAAACCAGTTGGGTGTATATCGTCACTGAATTCTCTCTATGATACAATTGAAGGAACTCCATAGACTTTTACAATATCAGAGACTCTGGAAAAAACTGCTGAAAGAATAGGATTGCAAACACTTCCAATTTATTCCCACATTTTTGTCTACCTGGACCATAGAATCCCACAATCACCTGTTAGAACCCTCATGCCTAAATGATGCAAATTTTACACTAATATTCTCAATGTTCTCCAGGAAGTTGAAGATTTAATAAATCATATCCATCCAATACTCAAACTCTTGAGTTTCAGACATCCTTTTAAAGGATGGTGGCTTCTCACGCAAGAACTCCTGCAATCGATCTATCTCTCCTCCAACTCATGGGTGTACTTAAACCACTATGTTCATAATTCAAGGAACATCCTAATTAATAGCACAGAATGACCTTATGATAGTCTCAATGAGATGATGATCAAAAGGTGGATTTTCATTGAGGAGAATCAGTTTCACCCTCCTAAGGGACCCATGGATGACGTCTTAGAGGCATACTACTTCACACCGAAGCATAAGAACGATTATACAAAAGAACAAATCTCAAGTAAAACTAGAAAACACATTAGAAAAAACTGATATTTTTAAAATAAAAACCATCACTAGAGACACATATCCTAACAACCCATGGAAACATGAGTCTCGTTATAACAATAGTAGTCTAGGAACTTATCTCAACATACCTCTCAAGTACTGCAAATACTATCTCCAGTCTAATTGACATCCCAAGAAAAGGATTCATGTGGACAGACCACCATTGATACCAAACTATAACAAACTGACTCTGGATTCCCTCAAACCCAGGGTTTGACCTGATCCTTCACATACATAAAGGTAATTCTTGATCCCCACTGTCTCGTGACAAGTACCCAGGCATTGAATGAAAAAATAGAGGGAATGATTTTTCCCAACATGAAAAACCACATGGCATATATATATATAAGGAATAAATGGAATACTGACAAATATATATGCCATAAATATAAGAAAAAATAGAAATAGAAAAATGAAAAGTATCTAAAAACTTCAAGACATGTCCAAGAAAAAGGAGTAAAAACCAAATAGCTACTCTAAAAAATTGCATGAAAAATCTCCCACCATCTCACCACCAGCTACCCAACCAGCTGACACAAACCACGTTGCCTCACTGCGGTGCCATGCCTTTCCATGTACTTGATGACAAAAAAAGCCTATGCAACGTTGAGGAGGTGCACTGGGTGTTTGATAAGTAGTATATCAGTTTTTTATAAAACATGGTAAATTTTTCCCTTTTTGACAGTTATAAACAAAAAACGGTATATCAATTTCAAATCATATTTTCCATAACATTTTCCACAATTATAAACATGAAAATAAAGGCTTACTCAAAAATCCATTTAGCACAAAACAAAAGAATATGTATCACAACACCCATGAATACTACAGGTATAGGCTGCAAACTACTCATACTATAATAATCAAGTGCACAAATCTGATCCTAGATGAAGAGGCCTATGAAGCATAGGAATAACCATTGAGAAAACCATCCAAAAGGTCAATATCAGTTTTCTAGAATAATGGTCTTAGGGAATATAGGAAATACACAAGAAAAACCTCTTTAATAATAGAAAAAATATGGATCCTGGCCTCAAGCTGATCCTTCAACCTAATAATCCAAGGTAACCGATGTGCTCAATTTCACAAACCAATTTTAATGATTTGAAAACCATTCAAAACCACTTCACAGTCCATTTATCAAAAACCAGGGAAAACCCATTTCTCTTTTAAAACCCTTTTCAACACACAAAAACAATCATGATGTTTTAATAATGATATTTATAAAGAAAACAAGCAGGATTATTGTTATAATATAGAGATGAAACCACCTACCTCAAAGTTCAGATCACACACACCCGCAATAAAATACACCAATAATGAAATCCAATGATAATAATGAAGGAATTAAAATCAAATGCTTGCATCTTAGGATTGATCAAAATATATGAACATGAGTGTAGTGAAAGAGATTAAACCCACATACCTCAAGTAATAATGCCCTATACACCACAACGGATGAAGGAAGAGGCCTTCAGAAGGAGATCTCAAAATAGATATAGAATAAACCAAGAAGAAACATCCAACTTAGATAAAGAGATCTGATACCGCAAAGCTATGGAACTATCAAAATCAACCACAATTAAGAACCGAATATAACCCTTACCCATAGAGATGCACTCTAGACACAAAAAAGATCCAAATCCAGCCATATAAATCTAGATTGAAGAGGGCCTTTGAAAATAACTAGGAAGAGGCTAGGGTCAAGAGCAATGAAGTCTGGAAAGAATAGGACAATAAAAACTACTAAATGAATGACTTAAACTTGGTTGTGGGTTGGGTCATGAAGTGTACCCAAGGGTCATGACATGTAGTCCACACTGGATATGTTACACTTGAAAAACCATCAACTCAGATTAAATTTCTAATATTTAAACCATACACAACGTGTACTCACTATTCACGATGTATACCAATTCACAACATGATATCCCCTTTCTTGACATGTATCCAGCAACATGTAAATGATGTGTACCTCAGTTACACAACATGTACCAGTTCAGAGTAGCTAGTACATGATATGTACTTCAGGTACATGATGTATACCTGCTCTATAGCCTACATAAAATCCATAAAATGACTCCTAAAGAATTTTAACCAAAAGGGAACATAAAGACAAAGAGACACTTATCTGATTAAGGTAACGGGATGTTGCACACCCCCTTTCCTAATATTAATATTTTTATCTTTTGAAATGACTGGTATCTCACATTTCATATATAGATTGATCTATTGTTTATATAACTGTTACATTGTCCACATAGGGGATTTATTTTATCTAGTTCATTTAAAATGGATATATATGATTTTGTAACATGTTTTAAATCACTGAATGCATGAAATAATTGATTTTAATAATTTTTAATATTAATGTTATTTTCATTTTTTAGTTTCTTGATATTTTCATGAGGCATAATATATAATAACGATTTCATTTTCCAGGATATTTCAGTTGATATTGATTTATTTCCAACCATTAATATTGGAAACATTTTATCATGAAAATGATAATCAATAGTTTTCTCAAATAAATAAATATCATTTTCTAATGTAAAATTATATCCATGGTTGACTCAAATATAAAATAAATCCTTATACTTATTTGGGGTAGAATGTTTTTTCTTTATAAGGTTGATTTTTCAATATATAAAACACAAACATATTTTCTTTAGTGTGAAATATTTGGTTCATGAAAATAAGGTAATTATAAAGGGTAATATTTATAAAAACATGATGATTTTATTTGAAACAATGTTATTGTATACAAAATTTATTATATCCATGATAAGATGAGAGATTATATTTTTGGTATGTGTATGCATTCCATGAAGTTGATGTCTATAAATTCTATACTGGATCTATTATCAATACTCAAGTAAACTAGATTTATATTGAGGAGTTTTATGTGATCAAGGGAGCTTGATTTTCCATGAATGATTAATTATATTTGGAAGATTTTATTGATTGATTCTATAGAAGAAGATTTTTCACAAACACTATCCAAACTGATGGTCTAGGGGAATAACAATATAGAAGACATTATCTATGAATTCTCCCAGTGATGAGTATCTCTTAACATACTAATGTATTATATAGGAATATGTTTTTCAGTTTTTTCTTTCAGGTATTCTCGAGGATATATCCTTATGATTATATAAATCATGATGTATTACAGGCTTATCATATGAATGATGAAGAATGTATTTAGTGGATGATTCTCAACATTAAAAGAATAGTATAAGATTATTTAGAAGCATCTTGATGGGGATTTGAAGAAATTATAGATACTATAAATTATGAAAGGAAGAGTGGATACTTATACTTGAGTGAAAATGCTAAATATTACGAATCTAGATCAAACCATATCATGTTGATCGTTATAATATTTATTAGTCTAGTAAAAGTGAAAGAAACAAATGAAGTGTTCAATAAAACAACCATCATTATTATTATAGTCATTTAGTGGCCATAGAAGATAAAAGGATGACAACAAATATTATTTAGTAACCATTACATCATGGTATGTATTGAAAATGTTCATGGTTTACTAATCTATGGTTATAAAAAGATCTAATATTTAGTTAGTGTTATTTGGATGAAAAAAATCATCGTATTCATTATAGATTCAATGAGAATTTTCAAAAATACTTAGACACCATATGGAAGCCCAAAATGGTCATGTTCAATGGGATTATATAATAGTTGATTATGTGAAATATTATAAAGGATTAAATCGTGGTTTTTAGTTTGGAGGAGTCACCATAAATTGGTGGTAGAAAAAAATCATTGCCTACGTTCTATATCATGATTTTATAGATAAATAGTTGTAGTATAGATGATCATTATTTTGTAAAATTAGTGAGTTGTTTGAGAGAAAAACATGAAATGGATAACAAATTCATGTTTTTAGTGAACAAAAAAATGATGTAAATAAAAATAGATTTTGTAAATAATATAGTTTTAAGAAATGCTCATTATTTATATATATATGTTTGGTCAGACTCACTACATTATATTTCTCTTCAGTTTATCATGGTTTAGAAAAATAAATTATAAAAATATTTAAAATTTCATATATTTTGGGGAAAAATTTATAACTTTAGATGATATATCCAAATAAGAGGATGGGTGTAATTTATTTGGAATTATATGGACCTTCCACATAGATCGTAGAGAAAATATCTTGATAGATGGATAAATCATTATTTTTAATAAAAATATAAAAATATAGAGATATAAAATAACTATATAAATGTATTATACAGACAATATTGAAATATGTGAGTGAATGATGAAGCTTCCAATCATATGAAAGAAGGATATGTCCACCAAACTTGGTTGTATTTCCCCAACTAAAATCAATTTACAATATCCCAACTAGCACACCACATGACCTCAAGCATGCCTATCCCATACACCATAGGCTTCCAACTAGGGATGAGGTCATAAATCATATGTTGGGGATACTATGACCTTGATATCATAATCATAAATAATAAATAAATAACCAAACACCACCCAAAATAAATAATCAGAGTACATATAAATAAAAAATACATCCGTGTTATAAATAAATGTAATATAGTCATAAATTTATATAGAACAACTTATCACCCACTAGGATGATCACATAACCAAATATAATTTATGGAGGCTCTACCACCATTCCTGAGCCTAACCTCTATCCAATATCTAATCCTCATCTAGATTCTCCAGCCTGATCCACTGCACATCTTGTTCTTTGACATATACAATAATCATAGGGTCTGCACAAGCACTAGACTGCTAGTGGAAGGTTTAAGAAATACATCTTATAAGGGTCTCAAAAACATCCTCTAATATACCCTTTTATATACATGCATATACATTACAAAAATAAATATCACAAAACAAACACAATAGAATGTGAATTAGTTATCATGTACTAACTAGGACACCATGACACTCGAAAATACCTACCTTTGTCATCAATAAAGAATATTTGAATTCATACGACAATACATGAATCATACCTGAAAATTCAAGGAAGGGCGTCATAAAAAACATTTACCCATAACAAACATTACTGGGAAGGTATCTTACTAATCCCTTATTACTAACTAGAGATGTAAGATAGGGTTCCTTACCAAGTTTGACCCATACCTTAAAGATGTCGATTAAGGTGTCTTTCTAAACATTAACCCATACATGAAGACGCGTGGTAGGATGTCTACTATGTACTGACCACCACTCTAAGATAAAGGGTAGGCCTCACCATCACATCATATCTAAAAAGATATCTATGGTGGGAATCTTGATAACCAACCTATTACACAAGTCATAGAATCCTCTTTGGGTAAGGTCCCATATGAACCTCTTGTATCACATAATTTTAAAAAAAGTAATTTTATGAAGGAATAAAAATATCAAACCTCTAACAAAATAGGAAACTCACCATCTCTAGTCATGTACTATAGTTACATCTCATTCCACATCACATACAATAATTGATCGGAGGAGGGATTCACAATAGCCAACCTGTCATGGAAGTTAAACATAGATATCACTAGGTAGGTCCCTTGGACAATGAAACATATCAACAATTTGAGGAGTAAATCTCAATATACAACCTCACTCATGAGCTAGACCACATTATTAGGGAAAATATCACAACGAATCATATGTATAAGCAATCTGTGATGGGTATCTCAATAACTAGCCCCTCACACAGGTACCTCATATCAAAAATCATGCAAGAAATAATCAAAGGATAGAATCACAGTATCTAACATCAGTTATGTAAGAAAACCATATCATACAAACATAATACACACTCTTATATAATTATTCCTCACATACCATAATAAAAAACACCAGAAAGACTATATGATTAGTTTTTTTGGAGAAGAGATATATAAACAACTTATTTTTTAAACCTTCTTCAATATCTCCTAAAAATATTATTCATATATGATTCCCTTATATACATATTATATATAAAAATATTCTTTATAACCATGGTAAATGGAAACATAAGAAATTATGGGCTAAAATTCGTAGAAAGGGTGAGCATAATATATATTAATCAATGATCATAAGTGAGCATAAGATGAACATGTGAGAAAGAGAACTTAATCTAGATACAGGAATATAACATAAATAAATCACACATAATTAAACATATATCATAAATCATGATTCATGATATGAGTATTTAGACATAACATAAGAAATGAGTTTTGGGAGTGTGGAATCACGGGTCAAAAATTATAAACCATGAGGAGTTGAAAAAAGTATGTTTAATAAAATAAAAATATGGCACAATCATAAGCATAAAATCCATAACTTATTTCATGTTAAAACACCAATAAATTCATATCATAATGGATTAGGCTAACCACCTTCCAATAACATAGTAGGATTGGGTTATGCACCAGTGTCCCATAATGTTTTGGACTTGAGATAACCACATGTGTCCCATCTTGATCTCATGAAACATAATTATTTTCCATATCTATTAGAGGTATATATTTAACTGACCTATCAAATAATGATAAACCATACATATGTGTTCTATATGAATATGATAAAATTGATAATATTATTAAATCATAATTAACATGTGTGATATAAATGGGTTTCATAAATATTTACAAAAAATAGGATCATAAAACATCTAAATAAAGAAGATAGATTATATCATTAAAGCATATCCTCAATGAAGAAAAATAAATGATTAAGAAAAATTTCATGGTTAAAAAACATTTAATAAGATAATTATAATATTTATTTGGAAAATAAGAAGAAATATCATTTATATTTTTAATAAAATTAATTTTAATGGTAATAATTTATAAAAAAAATTAGAATAAAAATTATTTGGGAAAACCATGAAATTATAGGAAGGAATATTTTTAAATAAGACCATATAAAATATATGGAGATATAATTTCATAAAAATAATTAAAATACCAATTCCTGTCACACTTTTTTAAAAAATGTCAAAGTTAAAAAAAATAATCACCATAGAAAATTGTAAAATGTGATTCCGTTTACAATCTATAAATAAATTAAATTTTTATCAAAATTAAACTTTAAAAATCATATTTTTATAAGAAATAAAATATAATAAACTTTTTAATGAATATGTTTGTAGATAAGATTGTTTCTCGACTGAAAAGATGAGATAAGGTTAGAATCATTTACAGGAAACCATTATATTGAGTCATGAATCAGTGAGAGGTTGAATGATAAGAAAAAAATGAAAAAATATAAATAAAAACACAAAAATTAATTTCATAGGTTTTTATTATGAAATAAAAAAAATTTCCTAAATTATAATTCAAACATAGATAATATTTATTTCAAAGTGAGATTGGAAAAGAACCCCTTACTCCAGACTTTCACTTAGTCATACATTCTATAAATCAATGTATAATGTATTAAGGTTTGTTATATATATCTATAATAACCTTATTCATATCTATATAACGTAATGATTTTTTTTATAATTTCTTATTTCCCACGTATCAATTTTCTATTATTAAAATAAATATTCAGGTGTTCGCTGTTTAGTTTTATACGAATAATTTGGATTGGAGGTATCCATCCCCACATATTGATCATGGATTCAATATAGAAATAATTTTTTTGAGGATTTATTATATTTCTTTATATTTTGATAGAGTCCCATGTTAATTTTATGTATCTTATGGAAACTACTTCCATGGAATGCTTAAAAATATCCTTTTTTGTGATTTTTGAATTTACAACATAAATAAATTAATTAATTAATAAAATTTGTAATATTATCATTAAATAATTATAAAAATATATTAAATAAATTATTATTACCTAAAATTTCCATTATTTATGTTTTATTAGTCATTCATGATGTGAACATTATAACATCATTCATGTAGGTGATAAAAAAAGAACACTTTATAATGATTGAATTAGAAAAAACATGTTATTGTGTTGTAAAAATATCACTTTTACATGAGATTAATGATTTTTAAAAAATATTTAAAGTGAAAAATCTTATTTAATAAAATGCGTATGGAGAAGATAAATATAAATTATTAAGGAGAGAAGAAAACTAACATTTAATACTTGAATCTCCTCTTAGAGAGCCTCTTATAAATGCAGGATTTGGGTCATCTTCTTTTGAAAATATGTATAAAAAGACATGATATTATTACTAAGGAGATAATATTGGTTAATATTTAAGATAAATCTATTAGAAATCTTTGGGTTTATGTGGTTAGAGGAGGGTCCATTTTATATGTGATCTTTAGTGGAATTTTCACAAATACTCATTCCTTAATGTGTAGAGAATGTATTTTTACATGGAACATGAATTAAAGGTGGAATAATAATAGATATAGGATAAGGAGATGTTTATAATAATGACAGAAACTCATTTAGTGACAAGATTATTTGATATTCTAGTATATTATCCCATAATTCAACTATTTTAATTCGTTTTAGCCTTTTATCATGACATATAACTTTTACATTGGTAACATATTTTTATTCTTAAAAATGAAAATGAAATAATTGTGTAATATTGATGTGATGATTAGTAATGTGGAAATAATTTAATCTAATTTAATTTATAAAAATTAGAAATATACCTTTTAAATGAAAACATAAATTATAATGAAATTATTTTTATAGAAAAATCCATTATTAAGCATCATGTTTTCTTAATAAAATATGGTATAAATTAATTAATTTAATGAGTGATAATTTAATAAAATTAAATATTACATTTTACTATAGTCATCCTTGAAAAGAGATCAATTGAATTTTTTAAAATAAAAATTAAAAATACTTTAAAAGATCTATTCTTTGAGAAATATCCCTTTTAACATTTCAAATTATTAATCACATCCCATTAAAATTATATATTTACCTTATATCCAAATAATTATACTAATAAACTAGTATTCAAAATTTTCTTTTAATAAAATATTAATTTTAAAAACAATAATAATATTAAAATATATAGTTGTTTATAATAAATTATTATTATTTTTTCATTCAATACTTATTTTTTATGTGTGAGTTATATTATTTTTAATTTATTACTATAAATTAAATTTAATTCAATGTAAATATTGGAAACTACTATATCTAACAACTATATATCTGACAACTATATATCCACCAACCATATGTATAAAAACTCTATAACCAATAACTATATATATAATTGTAATATTATATTCATATATATATTTCTATACACACTTTTCTAAACTATTCATCATGTTCTCCAATTTCATTGTCAAGATGTTTGTCATATATACAATTTATTTAATTATATTTAAATATATCATCAATAATATGATCTTTATAGAATATCATAATGATGTATATTTCATCCTTATAGTATTTTTATTTACTATTGGTTTTATTCCTTAAGATATTTTACAAATTATATTTCATTTCGTTATATTGTAATGTATTTCATTTTTTATTCTAATATTTTTTTCATAATAAATTATTTTTTACTTTACTTTAGTGATGAATTTATCACAATACATTAACCACATATGATTTATTTAGTGGAAAATAAATACAAAAAACCTGGGATGTTACATTTTACCCCCTTAAAATATTTATCCCTTGAAATTTTTTACTCTATATAAAAGATGATGATACTTGTACCTCATCACATATTTGGGTTTCAACATTGCTTACCCAAACATATGATTTCTCTACAAAACTTTAACTATATGAGTGTTCTTATTTTTTATTAATTTATCTTTATGTTGCAATATTTTACCAATTTTCCCTCATAAATGAGATCATGTTCTAGTTTTACATCTTTAGATTTCAATACATGTGATTGATTAGGTATATAATTCCTCTAAATCAATATATGGAGCACACCATTCAATTATGAGAGGATTGGTGGATGTGAAATTTGATAATATACCATCCCAAGAAGATCATGGATTTAAAAAGGTCCAATGTATCTAGGGATAGAATGTTCCTTCTTACCAAATACCATTACTCTCTTCTATGGTGATATTCTAAGTAATATCCTTCCTTAAACTTGAAACACCAATTCATCTTGATGATTATCATTATAGATATTCTGTCAACTTTTTGAAGTATTAATATTCCATTGAATGATTCGAATCTTCACTAACATTTCATGAGAATGAATCGGTCCAATGATCTTACACCCTCCAACTTTATCCCAAAATTTTCGAGTTTGACACATATTCCCATATAGAACCTTATATAGATCATTTTTAATGCAATAATGAAAACTATTGTTATTTGATAAATATAATAAGGGAAGTTCTTTATCCTAACCTCATTTGAAAGTAATTTTTCATGATCTCAACACATCTTTTAGAGTTTAAATAGACATTTTAGATTAGACATCAGTCTGAGGATTATAATAGGTTCTAAAGATTTACTTTGTATTTAATTTTAATAAAAAAATATACATTAATTTTAGGTTAACCTTAGTTCCCAGACTGATATAATGGAATTTGGTACTTTATGAATCCTTACCAATTAATTTATGTATATCATGGAATGTTTCTTGAAGAAGTTAAATAAGATGAATTCATGAGGTAGAAAACTAAAACCCAATGGGTAGTACAACCTTTAGAAGTCCTAAGAAGACTTTCTATAAAACCAATTATGATGTTATCCAACTTCCATATAGATACGCTTAGTGGTTTCATTATCCCATTATATTTTTTTTGATTTAGACTAGAATTTCCAGAACAACAAGCATTGAGATATATAATTTAAATCACCCTATTCAATAACACTATTAATCTTCCTTGATATATCTATAAATATTTTTTAGGATGGGTAGAGAATGATGAATTATTTGAATAATTAAATAACCCCTTCTTCAATAATGGTACTGAACGAAAACGTATTCTTTTCATGAAACTTTTAATACCATTATTTTCAAGGTTAAACTCTAAAATATTCCTTACCTTATTCTATAGCTCCATATTTTCCTTCTATAATATATTGATATTTACATGGGTGTATGGTTGAGAAATGTCACGACCCGCCCTTGGGGCCCGTGCCGTGACTACCCCATGCCCGCCTTCCATAGGCCAGGGGCTGGCGACTAGCACCAAGGTGTAAATCCCGATAAACAGGAAAGGAATTGCCTTTGTAAAGTAAACAAGCACCACAGAGTAAGCAAGAAGAAAAGTAAACACTAAGTAAAAACAGAGTACAACAGTATGTGCGGAAAAGTAAATGGGCCAGTATACAAACCCAAACTGAAAGTAAAGTACAACACGAAAGGGAAAACAACAACTGAAAAGTAAAATCTACTACGCCAAGATGTCCACTGGAAATCCCACCTGTAGGGTGGGTACATATAGATCCACTACTCCTCGGGTCCCGCCGTCTGCTCCGAGTATGTCCCGCCCTTTGGTCCACCTACAGGTACCATCTTGCTCTGCAAGCCTCAACCACGATAAATGTTGTCCGTAGTCTGTAACCATCACAATGTAGAGCGGGCATAGCCCGTTCAGGGGTGAGTATAAGCTACTCATTAGGGACCCCGAGACCCCCGAAGGTCTCCCAAAATCCACAAAGGATAAACCACAAAGGAAAGATACAAACACGAAGTAACAACCGACATTGCTTAGGTATATTCCCATACATATACCTAAGTCATCAATTCCAATACGCTCCAACCTCCGAGCCCAAGTAAAACTCAGTCCACAGAGGAAAGTATACGTATTCCACACAGGAAAGCAAAACGTAATCCACACAGGATAGCACAACACAATCCACACAAGAAGGTAAATAGGGTTCAGCTCACACAGGTATACTTCTTCTAAAGACGATAGAGATGATCACTGATCCATCTAAGTCGTCGGACCCACAAAGGATCGATAGGTACTAACCCCCGCAAAGACCCACACAGGATCAGACCCACATAGGATCTGTAGGCGCTGGCTCACACAGAACCGCTGAGCGTTGACCCACACAGGATCAGACCCACATAGGATTGGTAGCACTGATCCACACAGGATCGCTGAATGATGTAGTCATCGTCGTCGAATCCACTGAGGATCTCTGCACAGTCATCGTCACTGTCACAGTAGCAGTCGCAGCCAGCTCTAGGGTTCGCGCACACAGCAAGCTCATTCGGGAGGGTCCGCTCCACGAGATGAGAGGCTGATACATCAACTATCACAAAGTCCAGAGTTGATGTATCCAAAAGTTCCGTATCGTCAACAGGAACTGAACGTCGCAGACGGCGCGTCAATCAGACGCTCGGTCTGAGAGTTATTGGTGTTTTCGTCCGAGGGGCCCGGTTGGTTTTTAAGGAAACAAAAACCCGACCATACTCCACCTGAGTCCAAACCTCGGGCGGAGTAAGCCAAAAGATCCATCTCACTAAGAGGAACTCAAGAAAATTGTCGGCACGTCAATCAGACGTCCGTACCTCAAGATATGAGTGTTTCCGCTCTGAGGTCCCGGTTGGTTTCTTGTACGAACCAACCCGGCCGAACTCAAAGTATTCCAAAACCTTGAGTGCGATATACCGAAACGACAGTATCGATCCAAGGATCGCTTCGCTACTGACGGAGCATCGTTTGGAGGTCCGTACACCGAGTTATGGGCATTTGAACCCAAACAGTCCGATATCGGGGGTTTTGGGCCCGGACCGACCCGGCCCGAGACCCCCCCGGCTGGCCCGAACCAGGTCGACCCGTGCCAGACAGGGTCGACCCAGCCCGACACGGCCCGACCCGGCCGGTCGCGGCCCGGACCAGCGCGCCCCGGTCCGGCTCGACGCAGCACGGCCAACGCACTGCCAGCTCGGCCTTCAGCCGACCTGTTGGAAAAATGGGGGGCGCCTGCCCCACTTGTGTAACCGCGGCCCCCCCTCATTATGGGGGGCCGTTGGTGCTGGCCGGGGGAATTTAATTCCCCCGGCTTTCTCTTTTCCGGCCGGCCCGACCTGGCCGGCCGGCCCCCTTCTCAACGAGACCGGCGGTGGCCGGTTCCCTTCCGACTCCGACACTGGCGGCCCGGCTGGCCGCCGTTCACCATGCTCCGCCGCGGCCTGGAACCGACTGCAGATCTTGTCATCCGGTGCGGTGCGACGACACCGCGCCCCTCCACCGCGACTCCGCTCCAGCCATGGCGCCTTCGACTTCCTTCGACGCGGCGTGACGACGTCGCGTTCTTGTTGGACTTCTCGGCGTGGTGAGACGGCGTCGCGTAAAACTTGTTGAGCGTTTCTCGCGTGGTGCGACGACAACATGCCATCCCATTCCATTCACAAAGAATCAATCATGATCATAGGAGGGGGTTAAGCCGTGTTTGTGCGGTCCGGCCCCCTCTCGTTAAATGATAACATTTAGTTGATTAACCACGAAGTTCGACATGCTAGAATCAAGAACGGAATTTATTTAATAAAATAACCATAATCCACTACCTCGGCATAAAGAGCGATGTTCGTCAACGACCCGTGGAAGACGAGCGTCACGGAGGTCGGGCGTTGTGGAAAAAGTACGTCGACGTCGCGAAGTGAGGATTCGAAGTCATTGACAGCGATTACGTCGCGAGAAACCATTGCGGAAGAGACTACACGGAAGAAGAACGTCGCGTCGCGGATACGGCGTCGTAGAAGAACCGTGTTCTTCGGCAGAGAAGTTCTTCATTGCAGAACGGTGTTCTTCACGTTCTTCATCGAGGTTGAAGAAGATAAAGAAAGCTTTTCAAATTCTCTAAAGGTGACAAAACTCTATCCAAAAATAAAATAAGACACTTTCTTATTTTATTAACACAACAACACAATTGAATTTCAAGAGTTTGAAATTCAATAACCACACACAACTCACCTCATTTACTCATTACATTTAAGTCATAGGTTATAACTTAAGTTAACATAATTATAGTGGGAGTTGAGGTGGGTTTTAGAGGATATGAAGAGGTGGGGTTCGTGTGGGCCCTACCACCCTCATAACCTCCCAAGGGAGGTTGGGTGGTTACCCAACATCCATCAAGAGCTAACACTTAGAGTAAAATAATAAAAATTTTATTGTAATTATAAAATAAACTTCCAAAAATTTTATTATCAACACTCGTGTAAACACAACTCTTGAACAGGAGTTCCTAAGAAATAACAGGCGTTGCGGTTCCATCGGTGCCCTCAGAAATTGATTCTGGGCACTGGTTTAAAAGTTATAAATTCCCGCTCGTTCGTTCACGGAACGTACTCTAGCCAAACTTCAGAAATTGATTCCGGGAACACCGGGCATCAGAATCAGGTGCCGTCAGAAACCGCTCTCTTGTAAAATTCCAAAAAAAATTAAGAAAAAAATTCCCTTTAATTTTACGGGTCTTTACATTACTCCCACGTCAGGGCTTTACGTCCCCGTAAAGATACATAAAAACTAGGAAAATAAATGAGGGTACTGAGCATGCATTTGAGCCTCCCGCTCCCAAGTGCTCTCCTGGAGGTTCCCGTGCTGCCACCTAATGCACACTAGAGGAATCAACCATCCACGTAGGACCAGCTCCTGTCGATCCTCGATCTCCACCAGGACCTCAGTAAAATTTTCCCCATCATCAACATCATGCTCCCCATGGTCAATGATATGCGTCGGGTCATGCACGTATCTCCTCAGCTGAGATACGTGGAAGACGTCGTGCACCCGGTGCAACTGAGGTGGTAGAGCTAGGTGATAAGCCACCTCGCCTATCCTGCTAAGGACCTGGAATGGTACGATGAAGCGTGAAGACAACTTTTTGCCTCGACCAAATCTCCTTATACCACGTCGAGGTGAGACCCGCAAGAAGGCGTGGTCACCATCCTCAAACTCTAGTGGCCTCCGCCTCCTGTCAGCGTATGACTTATGCCGGCTCTGAGCTGTCCTCATCCGCTCCTGGATGACCTGGACCTTCTCTGTCGTGGCTTGGACCATCTATGGTCCCACATGTGCTGACTCCCCAGGGTCTGTCCAGCACAAAAGAGATCTGCAAGGTTGGTCGTACAATGCCTCATACGGTGCCATCCTGATGGTGGAGTGGTATCTGTTGTTGTACGCAGACTCCACCAAGGGTAGGTGGTCCTACCAACTACAACAAAAGTCGAGGACACATAAGAGGAGCATGTCCTCGAGAGTCTTAATGGTCCTCTCTGTCTGACCATCCGTCTGAGGGTGGAAGGCTGTGCTTAGACATAGTTGCGTCCCGAACGCCTCCTGCAATCCCTTCCATAGCCGGGAAGTAAAACGAGCATCTCGATCGGAGACAATAGAAGATGGCACACCATGAATTCGTACAATATCCTGAATGTAAAGACGTCCCAATCTCTCCACTGAGCCCTGCTCTCATATGGGTAAGAAGTGAGCCAACATAGTGAGTCGGTCGACAATCACCCAGATGGAGTCGTGACCTCTGGAAGTGCGTGGATGTACAGTCACTAAGTCCATAGATATGTCGTCCCACTTCCACTCCGGAACCTCCAAGGGCTGAACAAAGCCTGCTGGTACCTGGTGTTCAGCCTTCACCTGCTGGCAAGTGAGGCATCGAGAAACGAACTCTGCCATAGCCTTCATCATGCCCGGCCACCAGTGCTGTCGTCTGAGATCCTGGTACATCTTCACCACTCCAGGATGTACCGCCAAGGAAGAAGTGTGAAACTCTCTCAGCACCTCCTCCCATAAAGCAACTGGTACCATGATACGTCCCCTGAAGAGGATGTCGTGCTCTTCTCCAAAGGAGAAACCATCAGGTGTCTATCCTGAGGATATCTGTGCACGCCTCGTCTCATAGTCAGTGTCCCCACGCTGTGCCTCTCTGACCTGTTGTAAAAGTGGAGGAGTGACTGTGAGAGACTGAAGGAAGGCTGCTCTATCTCTATCCATGAAGGATATCTGCAAAGAGGCTAGCTGCTCCGTCGCCTCCTCAAATAGCTGAATGCCTGTCCTCATGCTGAGGGAATCGGCTACTACGTTCCCCTTCCCAGGAGTATAGACTATCTCAAAGTCATAGTCCTGGTGGAACTCGAGCCATCGCCGCTGTCTCAGGTTCAGGTCATTCTACGAGCAGATGTACCTGAGTCTCTGATGATCAGAAAAGACTGTAAAGCACTCGCCCATCAGATAGTGTCGCCATGGCTTCAAAGCGAAGACCACTACAACTAACTCCAGGTCATGGGTAGCGTAGTTCTGCTCATGCGGCCTCAACGGACGTGATCCATTGGCGATCACTGCCCACTCCTGCATCAAGAAACAACCGAGTCTGGTCCCTGATGCATCGCAGTAGACTACGTAACCAACTCCCTCCTCAGGCAACCTCAAGATAGGTGCGCTGGTCAATCTCTGTCTCAGCTCCTGGAAGCTCTGTTGACATCTGTCTGACCACACGAAGGTTTCCCCCTTCTTCATCAAAGCTAAGAGTGGTGCCGCAACTCTGGAGAAGTCTGGCACGAATCTCCGGTAGTATCCAGCTAATCCTAAGAAACTCTGCACCTCCATCACGCTCCTGGGTGGCTCCCAAGCTAACACTGCCTCGATCTTCGCAGGATCCACTACAACTCCCACCTCAGAGATGACGTGTCCCAAGAAGTGTACCTCACGTATCCAGAACTGACACTTCGAGAGCTTACCATAAAGCTGGTGCTCTCGAAGTGTGTCTAGTATAACCCGCAAGTGGTAGGCATGCTCCTCCTCAGTCGTCGAGTAGATCAAAATGTCGTCGATGAAGACCAGGACAAATCGATCGAGGTATGGCTGAAAGATCCTATTCATGAGGGCCATGAACACTGCTGGAGAATTGGTTACGCCGAATGACATAACCAAGAACTCATAGTGGCCATACCGACACTTGAAGGTCGTCTTCTGTACATCCTCATCTCGAACTCTGAGATGATGATAGCCTGACCAGAGGTCTATCTTCGAGAACAACCGTGCTCCATTGATATGATCAAAGAGGTCATCAATCCTCGATAGTGGATACTTGTTCCTCACTGTCACCTGGTTCATGCGATGATAGTCGACACAATGTCTCATGCTATCGTCCGCCTTCTTGGTGAGCAATATCGGGGAAGCCCAGGGTGAAACACTGGGACGGATGAACCCCTTGCCCTCCAACTATACCTGTAGCTCTCGAAGCTCGGTGTGGGCCATCCGATATGTTGGAGTCTATATCGAAGCTTTCTAGGGGTACATGTCAATATAAAAGTCTACCTCTCTGTGAGGAGGTAGACCTGGAACGTCATCGGGAAAAACGTCCGCAAACTGATCCACCACTGCAGGAAAACCAGGACTCTGCACATCAACTGCTCCTAGAATGAGGCTTTCCAACTGATGAGTGATGGGCTATCCTCTCCTCCACGGAAGTCCATCCTGTCCTGCCAAGGCTGCCTTCTCGCCGGTGAAGGTGAACCTGCTCCCGTCGGTGCGTACACATCGCACCTTGCGCCTAAAACAGTCAATCTGTGCATAGACCGTAGACAACCAATCCATTCCCAAGATGACGTCGTAAGGCCTCGACACCACTACAAGAAGATACCAACCGAAGCTCTCGCCTCCTAGAGTGTAACGCCCCGACCCCAGCTACCCAGAGTCGGTGCATTAGTTCGTAACATTGGCATGATAACAAAAGATCAAGTCTCGAAAGACCGATTAGTTTAGTAGCCTTGGAAACACTAGATACATTCATAAGTCTTTCATTACATCAAAAAGTAAACAAACTACAATAACATGGTCTTAACAGTCCACAATCATATCCCTTTCTGACTACCCCTGTAGGTCATTCATAAAATACTTCTTCACATCCTGGAAAAATATTAAAACATTGAAAGGGGTGAGCTCAGATGCTCAGTAAGGTTAACAATATATCGAAAGCTTTCATAAATAAACATTAACATTTAAGGCAATGTATAACTAAAACAAAAGCCTTTTAAACTTGATATTCAACATAATATGGCAAAAGTAAAATGAGATAATGCCATTTACTTCTTCACATGGATATTCCACTTGTCGAATAATCAAATGAAATATCAATAACCACTTTCATAATGATGGAATGCATAATGCCAGACTATCATAACCACGTAGCCAAGGCCTCGTGCCAAGACCACAAATAAGATTTTGTCAAGGCCTCGTGCCAAGACACTAGTTTGTCTCATGAGACCTGCCGATGCATCGAGGAGCTATAGCGGGCTCCACCCGTCACTTATTAAGTCCAATGCATTCCTCATATGAATAGTTTTAAACATATCATAAACCATAACATAATCGTATCACATAAAACTTGCATAAAGGAAACATAACATTTCCACATTTCAATCACAAGATATCAATAAAACACATTGATATAATAAAAATGCTTTCAAAACCATTTTCAATACCAAAATAAAAGAACGTTAAAACTTTGTATTTATTTTTCATTAAAAAAATGATGGCTTGTAGAGGAAGCCGAATCTCAAATAATGGTCACGGCTGCGGAGAAGTCGTTGTCGCCGCATAAGTTCGGAATGAAAAACATTCCCTTTTTTTGTTTAGTAAAACACTTCGTATAAAAAAGATTCCTTTTCAATAAACGTAAAATTCAAAGGGGTTTATACACCGTATAAAAGAAAGTTGTGTATAAAACCAAATATGCCTCAATGAAAGGGGATTGAGACGAAGTCCTTAAAAAGATCATTTTTTTTAAATAAAGTACATCTATAATGTGTATTCACTATAAGTACACATAAATAATGTACAAATACAATATAGGACATAATAATATCATGACATAAGTTGAAAGTAGGAGATTAACCAAAAGAATGGAAGTTGGGTAAAGAAATTCCCTTACCTTGTGTCCCACTTGACTCAACCATTCTTTAACCTCTTGAATAATAAAATAGAGTTAATATCTACCTTATTAAGAACCATTTTCAATTTCATTATCCTTTTTATATCACTTATTACAATGTTATGAATATTATGTAATTATTCAAGTTAATAACGATCGTTTTGTCGATCTTTGGTAACTTGAGTCAACAATAAACTTCTTATAATTACAAGTTGTTCATTTGGTAGAATATCCATTATATCCAGAATTATATTAATGATTTAGATGTCATATATATCTTATATATCCAGTATATACATTCATTTATAATATTACGTAACATTTAGAGGTAAGAAATGAAATGCACCGTTCATGGAGATGGTAAGCCGTACGTACGCATGAACACTACTTTCATTTCAATTTCATATTTAATGGAACTAAATCATAATGATATAAATGTATAATATAATTCCAGTATAATATAGTGTATAATACCATTTACTCCATCCTTTATACATCCCACATATGGCATTAATGATTCAAATCACTTTGAGGGGGCGGTAGTCCGCACTTCCTAAAATGAAATTATCGCGTTTTACCCATAATGGAAATCATAAAGTATGCCATAAATGAGAAATACAGAAGCATAAGTAAAACATAAACATATTATATATCATATATAAAAATAGTGACATCTTAATGGCCACCTTTTAAGGTGTTATATGAGTGTTGAACAATCATCGTTTCGTGAGGCAGAAATTCGCCATCCACAGAAACCGTATGTTCTTTAACCATTAGATGTAGGTGTGTGTAAGTGTAGCTCGAATACTTCTTATAACAACATCCTAGTATATTGAGGATACTGGTGTTGTTACAAAAGAAATGAATAAAAAGGGTTTAGGGGGTTGGAGAAGAAAAATAAAACAAAACAACATTAGAGAAGACATTACCTCAAAATCGGGTAACTCTTTTTGATTTGAGCCAAAGGCTTCCTTGGGAAGAGTTCTGCCCAACGTAAGGCCTCTAGGAGTAATAGGGGGATGTTGGGAGATTATTTTGGCAGAGTTTGGCCGAGCCAAATGTCTTGAAAGTGTAAATGAGGTGGGAGAGGTGGGGGCCTTTTATAAGTGGAGAGGAGGGGCACTTTTGGAATGATTGAAATGTTATATTATTTCACAATTCTTTTCGGATTCTAAAGGTCCCACACTTATATAATTCGATTATAGGGTGATAAGGTTTCGAAATATCCTCATCCAATAGGCATTGGACAAGTGTATGCCTTGGATTTTGCATTATCTTCTCATTTTATTTAAATCATTAAATAATGAGGTCATCACTGCATCATAATGATGTCATAAATAATTTAATTTATTTAATGTCTAAAAATTATAAAACAAATACTATGATGTAGGAAATATTTTTAGCTTTCTAATGAATATTTATAATCAAAATTTGGACTTGTGTAACCCCACTTAAAAACAATTTTAGTAAAACAACTCATGTTTGTGTCAATTTAATTTTAACATTAAATAAATATATATTAATGTCATTTTCCAACTAAAGTGGCTCCATGGGGTCCCAAAGTAGACCCATGGGTTGTCTTGGTCGGCCATGACTCATCCAATAGGAGTAGGACAAGTGTCATGCTCATCTCATATTATTAAAACATTATTTGTACCTTAAACTACACTAATTACCTCTAATCGCGATTAAGAACTTAAAAGTTACTATTCACCGAAAAATTATTTTAATCTCATTGAACCACATTTTACTTTTTAATGACAACCATGTATGTCAGATTTTTAAAAATCAAATCAGAGAAGTGGTAATATTTCATTTAAACGAAAAATCAGTTATTTAACTACCACTTAGTGGTTTCACTATTCATCAAAAATTGAAGTTTTTCAGAACAAGGCCAAAATTTCACCCTAAGCTATAATTGATATTCTGAATTCAAAAATGATGTCTATTTTAGGAAATTACAAACATATAAGTTGCATTAATTAATTTTATAATTAATTCCCACTGTTACGACAAATAGCGTGTTTTTAAGAAACAATTTATATCAAAAGATTGGCAATTGTTATTTCCAATTTCAATGTTAAATTAATTCCAATGACCACCATTGGATAAAATGGTAAAAATATATTCTAATTATACCTTAAAACCACTAAATAGTATTATTTATCACAATAAATTATTTTGATTAAAAAAGTTGTTTTAAAGTATTTTTCACTATTCATAAAAATTAGAAGTTCTCAGAAAAATACCAAAAATTCAACATAGGCTAATTTCGATATTCCGAATCCAAAAATGAAGTCCATTTTGAAATATAAGATTTCTATAATTTTAAAAAGTGGTTATTACTATTCATAACGGCTAATTTGATTAGTCGCGGTGTTTAAGAACTCAAAGTTGCGGATAATTCAAGCTATTCCATTATTGAATGAGAAGCGTATCGTGGAAGCTTGGGGTGTTACATTCTCCCCTCCTTCAATAAATTGAGTCCTCGAAATTTGAAATTTTTCTTTGAAAATAAAAGTTTGAAAAGAGAAAATACCTTTGAGTAAAACCCACATCGGAAATAAGGTTAATAAATATATAACATTAAAAGAAAGCATGATAAGTACAAAGGTCACCCGATATAGCCCATTATAGGATTATATGAAAATATGGATATGGAGGAGAAACAAACCATCAAGGTCTGATGGAGAGTTATAGAAAACAGGATTAGGAGAATGTTTAACCACAAGAAAATCACAAACTTGTGATTGGTTAAACGGTCATTGAATCCCCAGTTGGAAAAGTTAACCGACAACATTTTTGTTTTAAGTTACCTTTTATAATGTTGAGGAATTTATTTAGGGGATTTACTAAGAACGTAAGGGAATATACATACTTGTTATGTATAAATTCATTCGTTAATAAATTTTTTCCAAAAACCCAACTTTTACTCCAAATGGTAACGGAACTCAAAAATATTCTATTTATCCTAATTGTATAAGGTTCAAAATGTTAACACATACCATTTAGATTAGTAAAACTATTTTGTAATAACCAGGGACTTCCTGTAGGCTAGTGGTAGGAAATAAAGGCTTGTCGGACTATGGTTGTGGGTTCGATTCCTGCAGCTTTGTCCGACGCGATGGGTTATTCCCCACCCTGCAGGTTTTCCTTTTCCTAAAACTATAGTATTATAATATTCCAAAAATAATCTTCAGAAATTCTTTAACCTTAAACAATACTATCCATGGTTCAACTTAATCCATTCCAACCTTAATAGTTATCCAAAATACCTTCGTCCAGACTTTCTCTAAAAGGTCTCTAAATTCCAAAATCAGTTGTAACATCAGATTCCCCAAACAAAGAAAAGTTTCTCTTATGTCACATACTAAAAATATGATTACCTTAATCATATTAAAACCTTACTGAAATCAACAAGTAATGCAGTACAATCCATATATATATATCACATTATTCATATAACCAGAATATAATCCTTGAGTCCAAAAGCACCAATACATTAATTATTCCGCTTCAACTGTAGTCACAACATAAGATTGTCCTTGATCCCTTGGCCTCTTCTGAGGTAAGTTTCCCTGACGCTTAGGACATTCATTTGCATAATGCCCTGTTTCCCTACAATTGTAGCATTCAACTTTGACAGCCTCTTTCTTTCCCTTGCAATCACGAGCCTGGTGACCCTTTTCTCCACATTTATAACAAACTCCCATTCCTTTTAGGCAAGTACCAAGGTGATTCTTCCCAAAATTATCACATAATGGAAACTCCTTCTTTCCCTTTTTCCCTTTATCTGTCTCTTGTTCCCCCGTTCTCTTCTTCTCTTGCTTTACTTTGTTGTCATAAGACTTAGAGAATTCCTTTTCTGTCTGGATAGCACACGAGACAATATCTTCGTATGATGAGAAGGATTGTGATACTAAAGCTCGACGGAGAAATGGTTTTAACCCATCAAAGAAACCATCAATCTTACTCCTTGGGTTACGTATATAATCGGCAGCATGCCTCGCTAACCTTGTAAAGTTAGCCTCATACTTTGCGACATTCTCATCCTCCTTCTGCCTCAAACTCGGAAATTGCCTTTCCATATCTGCTCGATGGTCACGAGGAAAATATTTTTCTAAAAAAAGATCTTTTAACTCCCTCCATTCCATATTCGATACGTCATCATCTTCCTTAGTGTTTTGAATCAGCGACCACCACTGATCGGCATCTCCAGTGAGGCGGTAAACTTCCATGACAACCTTCTCCCTTTCACTACTCCCCAAGGCATGGAATATTTTCTCTAAGGAGTTTATCCATTGCTCAGCTACTAACGGATTTGTACCCCCATTGAAGGTTGGTGGTTGTTTCCTCATGAAACGGTGTAGCATTGATCCTCCACGTTGCGGATCAGGGTGCTCCATACGAGTAAGGTTATTATTCATAACCTGAGTATGTTTTCCCAGTATGGTGATTAGATGATCGGCACCAGTTGCATCACCAGCCCCACTATAATTATTTTGAGAAGGAGGGAAATCCCTACATGGAGTGCGCGCATTGATACAGTTTCCATTTCATCCACTAGGCGCCATTTCTAAACAATTGCATAAACTAGATTAGTTTATGAAATAAAATACATAATTCCATATTTGTAAAATACTTTACATAAATTAAACTATTTATGGATATAATCCATAATCATAAAAAGAAATGTTTCCATTGAGGAAGTATATACTCATAACCCTTCATAGTGGTTTGTAAAGAAAATGAGAATTATCCTAAGCATATCCCCCGGGAGTGTCGTAACCAAGAGTACAGCAAGGCCCGTTGTCGTGCACCAGTTCCTGTTCGAGTCTAGCTCAAAGCGGTGTTTTCGGGTTTTACCCCTAGGTACATCTGTGCCAGAGCCGCCTCTACCTTCTCGTATCTAGATAGGGATGTATTGCTCGGAAAACTCACAAAATCTCTACAATAACAAAATTCTAGGAAGTTCTTCTATACTAATCCTCAAAGTCTATCTTTGGGTTATGTGCTCTAATCAGAGTTTATCTAAATCTAGCTTCCACGGTTAGTACTAAACTGCCTCTGATACCAACTGTAACGCCCCGACCCCAGCTACCCAGAGTCGGTGCATTAGTTCGTAACATTGGCATGATCACAAAAGATCAAGTCTCAAAAGGCCGATTAGTTTAGTAGCCTTGGAAACACTAGATACATTCATAAGTCTTTCATTACATCAAAAAGTAAACAAACTACAATAACATGGTCTTCATATTCCACAATCATATCCCTTTATGACTACCCCTGTAGGTCATTCATAAAATACTTCTTCACATCCTGGAAAAATATTAAAACATTGAAAGGGGTGAGCTCAGATGCTCAGTAAGGTTAACAATATAGCGGAAGCTTTCATAAATAAAAATTAACATTTAAGGCAATGTATAACTAAAACAAAAGCATTTTAAACTTGAACTTCAACATAATATGGAAAAAGTAAAATGAGATAATGCCATTTACTTCTTCACATGGATATTCTACTGGTCGAATAATCACATGCAATATCAATAACCACTTTCATAATGATGGAATGCATAATGACAGACTATCATAACCACGTAGTCAAGGCCTCGTGCCAAGACCACAAATAAGATTTTGTCAAGGCCTCGTGCCAAGACACTAGTTTGTCTCATGAGACCTGCCGATGCATCGAGGAGCTATAGCGGGCTCCACTCGTCACTTATTAAGTCCAATGCATTCCTCATATGAATAGGTTTAAACATATCATAAACCATAACATAATCGTATCACATAAAACATGCATAAAGGAAACATAAAATTTCCACATTTCAATCACAAGATATCAATACAACACATTTATATAATAAAAATGCTTTCAAAACCATTTTCAATACCAAAATAAAAGAATGTTAAAACTTTGTATTTATTTTTCATTAAAAAAATGATGGCTTGTAGAGGAAGACGAATCTCAAATAATGGTCACGTCGGCGGAGAAGTCGTTGTCGCCACATAAGTACGGAAAGAAAAACATTCCCTTTTGTCGTTTAGTAAAACGCTTCGTATAAAAAAGATTCCTTTTGAATAAACGTAAAAGTCAAAGGGGTTTATACACCGTATAAAAGAAAGTTGTGTATAAAACCAAATATGCCTCAATGAAAGGGGATTGAGACGAAGTCCTTAAAAATATCATTTTTTTAAATAAAGTACATCTATAATGTGTATTCACTATAAGTACACATAAATAATGTACCAATACAATATAGGACATAATAATATCATGACATAAGTTGAAAGTAGGAGATTAACCTAAAGAATGGAAGTTGGGTAAAGAAATTACCTTACCTTGTGTCCGACTTGACTCAACCGTTCTTTAACCTCCTGAATAATAAACTAGAGTTAATATCTACCTTATTAAGAACCATTTTCAATTTCATTGTCCTTTTTATATCACTTATTACAATGTTATGAATATTATGTAATTATTCAAGTTAATAACGATCGTTTTGTCGATCTTTGGTAACTTGAGTCAACAATAAACTTCTTATAATTACATGTTGTTCATGTGGTAGAATATCCATTTTATCCAGAATTATATTCATGATTTAGATGTCATATATATATTATATATCCTGTATATACATTCATTTATAATATTATGTAACATTTAGAGGTAAGAAATGAAATGCACCGTTCATGGAGACGATAAGCCGTACGTACGCATGAACGCTACTTTCGTTTCAATTTCATATTTAATGGAACTAAATCATAATGAAATAAATGTATAATATAATTCCAGTATAATATAGTGTATAATACCATTTAATACATCCTTTATGCATCCCACATATGGCATTAACGATTCAAATCACTTTGAGGGGGCGGTAGTCCGCACTTCCTAAAATGAAATTATCGCGTTTTACCCATAATGGAAATCATAGAGTATGACATAAATGAGAAATACAGAAGCATAAGTAAAACATAAACATATTATATATCATATATAAAAATAGTTACATCTTAATGGCCACCTTTGAAGGTGTTATATGAGTGTTGAACAATCATCGTTTCGTGAGGCAGAAATTCGCCATCCACAGAAACTGTGTGTTCTTTAACCATTAGATGTAGGTGTGTGTAAGTGTAGCTCGAATAATTCTTATAACAACATCCTAGTATATTTAGGATACTGGTTTTGTTACAAAAGAAATTAATAAAAAGAGTTTAGGGGGTTGGAGAAGAAAAATATAACAAAACAACATTAGAGAAGACATTACCTCAAAATCGGGTAACTCTTTTTGATTTGAGCCAAAGGCTTCCTTGTGAAGAGTTCTGCCCAATGTAAGGCCTCTAGGAGTAAGAGGGGGAAGTTGGGAGAGTATTTGGGTAGAGGTTGTCCGAGGCAAATGGCTTGAAAGTGTAAATGAGGTGGCAGAGGTGGGGGCCGTTTATAAGTGGAGAGGAGGGGCACTTTTGGAAAGATTGAAATGTTATATTATTTCACAATGTTTTTCGGATTCTAAAGGTCCCACACTTATATAATTCTAGGATAAGGTGATAAGGTTTCTAAATCTCCTCATCCAATTGGCTTTGTACAAGTGTAAGTCTTGGAATTTTCATTATCTTCTCATTTTATTTAAATCGTTAAATAATGAGGTCATCGCTGCATCATAATGATGTCATAAATAATTTAATTTATTTAATGTATAAAAATTATAAAAAAAATACTATGATGTATGAAATATTTTTATATTTCTAATTAATATTTATAATCAAAATTTGGACTTGTGTAACCCTACTTAAAAACTTTTTTAGTAAAACAACTCATGTTTGTGTCAATTTAATTTTAACATTAAATAAATATATATTAATGTCATTTTCAAACTACTGTGGCTCCATGGGGTCCCCAAGTTGACCCATGGGTTGTCATGGTCGGCCATGAATCATCCAATATTAGTAGGACAAGTTTCATGCTCATCTCATATTATTAAAACATTATTTGTACCTTGAACTACACTAATTACCTCTAATCGCGATTAAGAACTTAAAAGTTACTATTCACCAAAAAATTATTTTAATCTCATTGAACCACATTTTACTTTTTAATGACAACCATGGATGTCGGGTTTTTGAAAATCAAATCACAGAAGTGGTAATATTTCATTTAAACGAAAAATCAGTTATTTAACTACCACTTAGTGGTTTCACTATTCATCAAAAATTGAAGTTTTTCAGAACAAGGCCAAAATTTCACCCTAAGCTATAATTGATATTCCGAATTCAAAAATGATGTCTATTTTACAAAATTCCAAACATATAAGTTGCATTAATTAATTTTATTCCCGCTGTTACGACAAATAGCGTGTTTTTAAGAAACAATTTATATCAAAAGATTGGCAATTGTTTATGTCCAATTTCATTGTTAAATTAATTCCAGTGACCACCATTGGATAAAATGGTAAAAATATATTCTAATTATTCCTTAAAACCACTAAATAGTATAATTTATCACAATAAATTATTTTGATTAAAAAAGTTGTTTTAAAGTATTTTTCACTATTCATAAAAATTAGAAGTTCTCAGAAAAATACCAAAAATTCAACATTGGCTAATTTCGATATTACGAATCCAAAAATGAAGTCCATTCTGAAATATAAGATTTCTAGAATTTTAAAAAGTGGTTATTACTATTCGTAACGGCTACTTTGATTAGTCGCAGTGTTTTAGAACTCGAAGTTGCGTACAATGCAAGCTATTGCATTATTGAATGAGAAGCGTATCGTGGAAGCTCGGGGTGTTACATACAGTAAGCCCACACTGCCAGCACCAGTGCGTAATTGTCAAGTCTTCTCCCGTAAGAGTCTCTAGCCGTAAGGATCGAGCCAACGGCTCTGTCGGAATCTCCGAGCTCCGAACAAGGGCAGCGGCTATGAAAGAGTGACTCTCTCCTGTGTCTATAAGTACTGCAGCAAGGGTGGAATAGACACAGATAGTACCTCGAATTGTCTCGGGCGCGCCGTGGTCGTAGGCCTCTACTTCCTGGAGCTGTGCTTGTCTCTTCCCGCCAGCTCCCTGTGGTCGGGGTGGACCTCCTGGTGGTGGTGGTGGTAGAGCCTCAAAGTGTCGTCCACCACCTATTGCTCGGCCAGCTCCTCTGCCCCATCTGCCTCCTCCCTGCGGACCACCACGGTTGACCCTCTGCCTCTACCTCGGTGGTCCCTCAACCGTCTGATGCTTCTCGGCACGGTGGGTCGGGCAGTCATGAGCCATGTGGCCCTGCCTGCCGCACGAGTAACACTGTCTGCCTCCCGAAAGACTGGCTCGGCGCTGTGTGCCCCGCACTGTTGAGCCAGTGTCCTGAGGTTGTCTGCCTAAGGGTCTGGTCTTCCTGGACCCATGTGTCATCCATTGACTGCCTGCTGCAGAATACTCTGCTACGTGCCGCCCTGCGGTGGGTCTCGACGCTGGTGTTGACTCAGCAAAAAAAACTCTCGATCAAAAGGGCCTGCTCCAGTACTCTTTTCTGAGTCGGAATGCTGAGGGAGATCAGCGATGCCCTAATCTCGTGTCTCAATCCCTGCTCAAAGGTCCGGGCCCAGAATAATGGGTTATGTACCATGTCGGTCGAGTAGCGCGACAGATCGGTAAATCTCCCCGAGTACAGAGCGACCGTCATGCTGCCCTGCCGCAGCTGAAGAAGCTCCTGAATGCGCACCGCACAGAGGGTGGCTGGGAAGAACTCTGAGCGGAAGAGGCTCTCAATGTCCGTCCAAAGAAGAGATGCCTCATCGTGCACCTGGAGCATCAAGCTCTACCATCGGCCCGCTGTTGCGTGAAGTAGGCTCGCAGCAAGGATCATCATGAGGTCTGATGGTGTCCTCACTAACCGAAACACACGTACCACTGCCTCCAGCCAGTCCTCGGCTGCCTGGGGGTCCGTCTCCCCACGGAACCTAGGTGGTTGCTAGTGTTGGAACTCATGCAGCGCACTGAGGCGACGTGCATCGTCAGCAGCTGGTGCTGGAAGTATCGGTGGCTCGGTAGGTTGAGCTACCGCCGGTGCCACAGCTGACAAAGGGCCATGCTCCGAGGCCTCCTCGCTCAGTGGGCTGTCGTCACGCTCGACTCTCGGAACCCTAGATGGCTGTCGTCGTGGGGCCATCCTGAGATGGAAACAGGTGTGCCACGGTCAGAACAATATACTTGGTTAGCTGATACAAAGTAATCACAAAGAAAACATGATAAATACAGGCAATCAATGTTTTAGTGAATTAAGTCGGAAATCAGAAGTCATGGTCCTGGTGTATTGATATGTCGGCCGCCGCACCAACATTGGACTCCCTGGACTGATAAACACAGTCAATACGCTAAACACTATTGCTTCACATAGAAAAGATCAGAGTTCGCGGTAGAACCGAACTCCTCTGATACCAATTTGTCACGACCCGCCCTCGGGGACCGTGCCGTGACTACCCCACGCCCGCCTTCCATAGGCCAAGGGCTAGCGACTAGCACCAAGGCGTAAATCCCGATAAACAGGGAAGACATTGCCTTTGTAAAGTAAACAAGAACCACAGAGTAAGAAAGCGGAAAAGTAAACACTAAGTAAAAACAGAGTAAAACTGTAAGTATGGAAAAGTAAATGGGTCGGTATACAAACCCCAAATGAATGTAAAGTACAACTCCAAAGGGAAAACAACAACTGAAAAGTAAATGCTGCTACGCCGAGCTGTCCACTGGAAATCCCACCTGAAGGGTGGGTACAGTTAGCTCCACTGCTCCTCGGGTCCCGCCGTCTGCTCCGAGTACGTCCCGCCCTGTGGTCCACCTCCAGGTATCGTCCTGCTCTGCAAGCCTCAACCACGATCAACGTTGTCCGTCTTCTGTAACCAACAAAACGTATTGCGGGCATAGCCCGTGCAGGGGTGAGTATAAGCTACTCAGTAGGGACCCCGAGACCCCCGAAGGTCTCCCAAAATTCACAAAGGATAAACCACAAAGCAAAGATACAAACACGAAGTAACAACATACATTGCTTAGATATATTCCCATACATATACCTAAGTCATCAATTCCAATACGCTCCAACCTCCGAGCCCAAGTACAACTCAGTCCACACAGGAAAGTATATGTATTCCACACAGGAAAGAAAAACGTAATCCACACAGGATAGCACAAAAAAATACACACAGGAAGGTAAACAGGGTTCATCTCACACAAGTATAATTTTTCGAAAGATGATAGAGATGATCACTGATCCATCTAAGTCATCGGACCCACAAAGCATCGATAGGTACTAACCCCCGCAAAGACCCACACAGGATCGGACCCACACATGATCTGTAGGCGCTGGCTCACACAGAACCGCTGAGCACTGACCCACACAGGATCGGACCCACACAGGATCGGTAGCACTGATCCACACAGGATTGCTGATTGTTATAGTCGTCGTCATCGAATCCACTGAGGATCTCTGCCCAGTCGTCGTCGCTGTCGCAGTAGGAGTCGTAGCCAGCTCTAGGGTTCCCGCACACAGCAAGCTCGTTCGGGAGGGTCCGCTCCACGACCTGAGAGGCTGATACATCAACTGTCACAAAGTCCAGAGTTGATGTATCCAAAAGGTCTGTATCGTCAATAAGAACTCAACGTCGCAGACGGCGCGTCAATCGGACGCCCGGTCTGAAAGTTATTGGCTTTTCTCTCCCAGGGGCCTGGTTGGTTTTTAAGGAAAAACAAACCTGAACGTACTCCACCTGTGTCCAAACCTCGGGTGGAGTAAGCCAAAAGATCCGTCTCACTAAAAGGAACTCAACAAAATTGACGGGACGTCAATCGGACGTTCGTAGCTCCAAATATGAGCGTTTCCGCTCCGAGGTCCCGATTGGTTTCGGGTACGAACCAATCCGGCCGAACTCAAAGTATTCCGAAACCTTGAGTGCGATATACCGAAACTACCGCCTCGATCCAAGGATCTCTTTGCCGCTGACAGCACGTCGTTTGGAGGTTCGTAGCCTGAGTTATGGGCATTTGAACCCAAACAGTCCGATAACTGGGGTTTCGGGCCAGGACCGACCCGGCCCGAGACCCCCTCGGCTGGCCCGAACCGGGTCGACCCGACCCGGACAGGGTCGACCCGGCTG
Organism: Viscum album; assembly: GCA_963277665.1. Lineage (NCBI taxonomy): Eukaryota > Viridiplantae > Streptophyta > Magnoliopsida > Santalales > Viscaceae > Viscum > Viscum album. The sequence continues at coordinate 1,333,473,179 of OY728147.1, forward strand.
GGCTCGGCCTAGCCTGGCAGACCGGCCAGGCGCCGGTCCGACTTGACGCAGCGCGCCCAGCGCGCTGCCCGCTCGGCCTTCGTCCGAGCTGTTGGAAAAACGGGGGGCGCCTGCCCCCCTTGTGTACCCCCCCCCCCCCTCATTATGGGGGGCCGTTGGTGCTGGCCGGGGGAATTTAATTCCCCCGGATTTCTCTTTTCCGGCCGGACCGACCTGGCCGGCCGGCCCCCTTCTCAACGGGACCGGCCGTGGCCAGTTCCCTTCCGGCTCTGACACCGGCGGCCCGGCAGGCCGCCGGTCACCTCCGCCGCGGCTCAGAACCGGCCGCGGCTCGGAACCGGTCGCGGCTCTAGTAGTCCGACACGGTGCGACGGCACTGCTCCCCTCCGCCGCAGCTCCGCTCCGGCCGCGGCGCCTTCGACTTCCTTCGACGCGGTGCGACGGCGTCGCGTTCTTGTTCAACTTCTCGGCGTGGCGCGACGGCGTCGCGTAAAACTTTCCGAGCGATTCTCACGTGGTGCGACGGCACCACGCCATCCCGTTCCATTCACAAAGAAAGAATCGTGAACATAGAAGGGGGTTAAGCCGTGTTTTTGCGGTGCGGCCCCCTCTCGTTAAACGATAACATTTAGTCGATTAACCACGAAGTTCGACATGCCAGAATCAAGAATGGAATTGATTGAATAAAATAACCATAATCCCCTACCTCGACTTCAAGAGCGGTGTTCATCAATGACCCGCAGAAGACGAGCGTCGCGGAGGTCGGGCGTCGCGGAAAAAGAACGTCGACGTCGCGAAGCGAGCATTCGAAGTCGTTGACGGTGATTTCGTCGTGGGAAACCATTTCGGAAGAGACGACGCATAAGAAGAACGTCATGTCACGGATACGGAGTCGCGGAAGAACCGTGTTCTTCAGCAGAGAAGTTCTTCGTTGAAGAACGGTGTTCTTCGCGTTCTTCGTCGAGGTTGAAGAAGATGAAGAATGCTTCTCAAATTCTCTCAAGGTGACAAAACTCTAACCAAAAATAAAATAAGACACTTTATTATTTTATTAACATAACAACACAATTGAATTTCAAGAGTTTGAAATTCAATAACCACACACAACTCACATCATTAACTCATTACATTTAAGTCATAGGTTATAACATAAGTTAATATAATTAAAGTGGGAGTTGAGGTGGTTTTTAGAGGATATGAAGAGGTGGGGTTCGTGTGGGCCACACCACCCTCATAACCTCCCAAGGGAGGTTGGGTGGTTACCCAACTTCCGTTATGAGCTAACACTTAGAGTAAAATAATAAAAATTGTAGTGTAATTATAAAATAAACTTCCACAATTTTTATTATCAACACTCGTGTAAACGCAACTCCGGAACAAGAGTTCCTAAGAAATAACTGGCGCTGCGGTTCCATCGGTGCCCTCCGAATTTGATTCCGGGCACTGGTTCAAATGTTATAAATTCCCGCTTGTTCGTTCACTGAACGTACCCAATCCAAACTTCGAAAATTGATTCTGGGCACACCGGGCCTCGGAATCAGGTGCCGTCAGAAACCGCGCTCTTGAAAAATTCCAATGAAAATTAAGAAAACATTTTCCTTGAATTTTACGGGTCTTTACAATAAATCACTTGGGAAATATAGGATTTATCCCATTCCTTTATGATTCTATGCTTAATTATTTTAAAATACATGGGTATTTGGTCTCTTTCAATCCTCATCATGGATTAGGTAGCATGGTCCTTCCTACTCATATAATCAAATTTTATTTTCATTCCTATGGTGGTAATGGATTGAAAAATCATATTCCATAATCAAATATAACCATCTACTTTGTGAAAAATTCAATAATTTTATGAGAAAATAAACTTTAATCTATTATGGTAACTATATATTTCACTAGTTTTACCATATAGATAATGAATCTATATTTATAATTAAAATATTACCACTACTAACTCCAAATCATGTTTTGGGTAATATTTCTCATAAAAATTTAATTGGAGAGTGGTATAAGCTACAACGATGTCATTTTGTATATGTAAACATCCCAATCACTTATGTGATGTATCACAGTAAATAAAAAACTCTTCTACACTCTTGGGTTGTGTGAGTAAATGTGTGGAAATAAACCATATTTGAATCTACATGAATTTTTTTTACATTCATCTATATAATGGAACTTAAATTCTTTCTGAGTTAATGTTGTTTGTGGATTTGATAGACATAATTTTTTTTCACAGAACATCCATATTTTATTTAAAATAAAATAAAATCTTGGATCTCTATTATAGAGGTTGGAATATTTTATTATTCACTCACTTATATCATTGGAGGATCCATATATATAACCTCTATTGAGATTGAAAAACCCAAGAATGATAATTTAATTAGTGTTAATTCACACTCATTAAATTTTGAATTTAGTTTCTCCTTTCTATATGTCTCAAACACAACCCTCAAATGATATATATAATATTAATTTCTTTTGGAATATATGAGAATATAATATATAATGACTACAAAAAAATAATATATCTAGTATATAATGAATATATTCATTAGATCCATGATGATAGTAGGGGAATGTTTGTGTCCAATGGGAATTATTATGATTTCCTAGTTTCTATATCTTTTACGAAAGGCTACCTTGGTAATACCCTCTCATTTCACCATTAATTAATGATATATAGACCAAAGGTATTTATATGAGAAGTATTTATATCCTAGTATATGATAAAACATGTCATAAATATAGGGTAGATGATTTTAGTTCTTGATAATAATATTTTTAGGTTGACAACAATCAATACCGAGAAAAATTGATTCATGATTATTATTAAAAAAAGAACTCGTATACCACATGTTGATGTAATTGGAAATATAAATACTAACTTTTCTTCTTCAATTATTATAATTCAATCGAGGTCCTTATATAAGGAGTCTTTGAAATAGGTATAACACTAGACATGAGTTATATTAAAAACAAATCCTCACAATCTAGAGGAATACCGGGAATCTGTTATGGAAATACATATAAATTTTCCCAAAAAATATATTTAGCTTAAATACTTTTTCTTTCCTCTAACCGTTTTGACTATATATCATGCATAGTAAGGTAATAAGACCTATTTAAGGGATGAAAATTCTATATGGAGTTCATAGACAACCTTTTACTGATAGAAAATCATTGGTTTATTTCTGATCTAAAATGTAATTCTTTTTTTTTTGGAAATTTATATAGTATCTTTGTTGGGAGATACAATATTTTCCCAAAATCACATAAAATTTGTCTAAATTAAGAACATTAATATTTTCATGAGAAAATCTTCCAAAAAATTCAATATGAGAAGAAATGTAGGCTAGAGATATAATCATCACACCATTGGTAGTTTTAATTAATAATTTAATATCTATCCATTGGGGTGATGATTTTATGTTATTATTAGACATTCTAGATATAATAGAGTTTTTATAATATTAAAAATTTAAAAAATTTATAGATTTTAAGTGGATTATGAGTGTATCTTTCAACAATACATTTTTTTGACCTAATGTAGTAGTAGTGGTTCCAAAGGATTTCATTTTCTCCATTATCATTGGAGGTTGATGACATCATTTATCATCATTAACCCTTGGATTAGTCTAAAAATTCTCATAATGACCATAATCATTATAAGTGGATAATTTATGTTTGTGTTGTTATTAGGATGATATTTCTGTCCATTCATTTCAATCTTTTTCCCCTTCATAACTCTTCAACAGTCATATGTCACATGAACTTCTCTTCAACAATTCCAGAATTTATTTGTTCCTTTGAGACAACCCCCCATTTATATTTCTATAATTTTTGCATTTAAGAAGATTAATATTGAACCCTACATAGGTTTTTTGTTTGAGTTTCAATGAAACAAGGTTTTTTACTTTTTATCCATAAAACATTGATAATATTGGGAGTCTATACTTTTCATTTCCACTATGAGAGTACATCAAAAAATTTCATCATAGCTACCAACGTCTTATATAACCAATATTTTTTAATTTTGATTTTACTTCACTAAAAAATGTCAAATAATGATTTCATGGTAAATGGTAAAACCATATGATTACCTTGCACATCTTGTAATGTCTTCTTCATATTTAATGATGGATTAACCCTTATTTTTTTAGCTCTAGAAATTCCCTCTCCATTTTAGTGTGAATAGATTGGGTAAAATATGTGTTAAAAAAAACTTCTAAAACTCCTCCCATTTTATGGTGATGAATTTATCCTCTTGAATTTATTCTCGATCAAGGTACACCATTGATATTTCACACCATCCAAATGATAAATGGGTAAAACAACATTTTCACGATCAATGAAATGGATAAATGAAATATCATTTTTTGTTTGTTGATCCACTACTTGACGATTTTTGGATCGAAAGGCCCAAAAAAGGAGGGTATGAAAATTTAAATTAAGTAATAAATGTATATTTTTACTTTTCATTAAGAATTTGGGAGTTTATAACAATAACCATTCAAAGAATATTTATCATTAAATATAATATCATTCATTATTATCAACCCAAGGATATATTCCCACTATCATCCAACTATATACGTCTTCACATCTCTAAACAACTCTTCATGATGTGTAATAAAACCAACAAACTCTCAAATTCCATAAATAGATTGTAAATAGTTCTTTAAAAATTATATTTAGTTATCCACATATGATCTAAGTTATCATATTATTTAAATAATACTTTTTTGAATATATCCATATGATAATTCCATGTAGTAGCCCCAATTACATCTCCTATTCTATTATTACCTGATGTACGCAAAATAATCAACATTATTGGGTTCTATATATGTCCAAGATGATAAAAAAATATAATCTAATCCTAATATGTATGTTGAAAAAACACCAATAATGCATCTCTTCATCATGATCCAATTTGGATCTTTAATCCCCCTTGGGAATTTTTTTCATTGCCCACATTAATTCAATATTCAATATTCCCCAATTACTAATAATAAATGAAAAGGTAAAATTACAAGGGAATATCTCACTAATATCTACCATTTTTTATTTATAAAATTATGACATAACAATTTACTTATAAATTTGAAAAAAAATCTACCATCTATAAGTCTACATGTGTCAGGTCAATGTAAAAAAGTGTGATTAACCTGGACAACTATAATGTCCATACAACCGACCAACATGTGATACTAATTATTAATTCTTTACTTTAAGTCTATCTAAAATTATGTTTTAAAAAATTTAATAACTATACTAATCTAAAAAATATATCAAAAATATTCCAGTGTGATAATATTCATCCCCTTCAAGTTATCTGTAGTTTAATCATCACTCCCCCTTAACAACCAGAATGTATATAGTCATACAAAGGATGTGAAATATAATTTTCATACCTCAACTTCATACATTGTAAAATTTATTCAAGGAATTATATATTCACATATATTTTTTTCCAACTTGTATTCTTATTTTTCGACCCATAGGGGTTACACTCCAATATTACTTCCTCATGGAAGTTAATCCAATCCCTAAACAAACTATTCTAATTTAATAGTAGTTAAAAAACTCATTTATCTCTACCTATTACTTCATAACATTATATATCATACATATAATCACAAAAAAATTAATTAATAAGGGGTAAATGCATTGTTCCTCTAGGAAAATAGTAATCTTGAGAGTTTTCTCTTAATAAACATCATCCTTTCCTTTTATCTTATACACTTGAAGAAGTCTTCATGATTCCTTTTATGATTTTATTTCAAGAGTATTCATAGGTAGAATGATCATATTCCTCTTTTCAACATTCATTATTTTTGGGAAAATCCTTCATAACATTTATATAAGATCACATGCATGTGATGGAAATTTATTTTTCTTCTTCATCCTTCCTACTTGAGATGGAAGAATTGTTAATTTTTTTTGAGTAATGTACAAGATATTTAAACCTACAATATAAAATATCATGATATACCTAATTATCATTTTTTGATAAACAAACGTAAAATTTAGTTCTTCTATGTGAAGTCTATTGTTTTTATTTCTCATAATAAATATCTTGTGATTTAAACATATGTACTTTTAAAATGAAATAATTTGACCAGAATAGACATGTCTATTATATATTCTATGAACTTTATTATCATAAATTGTTTATTGTGTTTTTATATAATGTGTTTTCTTGTATTATCCATTATAGTTATATTTTTATTAACAAATTTCACATATTTTATTTACAAAATAAAATATATTTTTCAGTGGATAGATTTCTAAAAATTTCATTTATAAACTACATCACCTTAAGTGTATTAATTTTTCTTAGAGAGTTTATCCTTATTTTTATAGAGTTTATCCCCCTTGAGTCATGTTAATTATAAATAATTTACATGTTGTATGATAAATTATAGGATTTGTTCCTAGTGATTCCACAACACTGATAATGATGCTTAAATTTATTTTTTCCTTGATATTGGCTGGTCTGTTGGTGAAAATCTACTTGCAGACTGGATCCAATACTTCCTTTGTTTTGAAATTTTCATTATTAACTTTATCTTTTAAACTCATCTCTTAATATCCTTGATATAGGGGTGAAGTTTCATTTTCTTCTTCAACCCATTCAGTTCTTGTTTTGATTTCAAAACATGCACTATTAGATGACAAAATTTTAATATCATAAGAATAAGTTGAAAAAACTTGCACATTTTTCATTAGTATTTAATTCTTAAAATTTTTGATGATCTTACCCAAGAATAAATAAATTTTTCATAATTTTTATCCTTATATTTAAGGTATTTTTATCTTAATGACACCTAAACAATGCCTCATTTTACTCTTATTCATTTATTGAAATATTTTCATCATTTTCTTATAACATATTATTTTGTTATATAATATTCACATTGATATTATTGATCCTCTCACAATTATAATTATCTTTATAATTTTCAACTATTTTCTTTTTCTCTAGTGGTTTGATTCTTTTATTGTGATTTTTTCTTAATATATTCTATAATCCCAAATTTTAGCATATATTTAGGGAATATTTCATCTTCCTTCACCTAATTATGAGAAGATAATTAATGTCTTTTAATATGATCCATGAAGGTCATGTTTTTGAGGTAGTTCCTCCCTATTTTGAATCATTACATTGAGATGAATCTTAATAATATTATTCTCTATATATAATGTTCTTTTAAAAACTTCTTGAATTCTTAACTTTATTAATATCCTCCATTCGGGTTTTTTCAAATTTACTTCTATAGATGTATTATTCTACCTCATCACTCTTGGATTAATCTAATTTATTATTCATTAAATATATTACAAAATTTCCAATTCAACCAAAATTAAATGACATTATAGGATCATGGATTTGTATTTACCTTTTCCAATTCTGACATTTCTTTATGTAAGAGACACGATTCAATAATGTTATTAATTTATTTACTCACCATATTTTAAATATTATAATGCTTAATTATTCACTTATTTGACCTTGATACCTTTCATTACATGAAATTTCATCAACTCATTTATATTATTTTTTATATTATGAAATTTTATCAGCCCATAAATAATAATAATTTTATTCAACTCATAAAAGGATAAATTATCTACCGCTTCATGTTCAAAAACATTATCATCAAATATGTTAAGGAATTTTCTCATCAATTTCATAACGATAGTTGAGTATTATAATGTTTATTTAAACCCAATGAAATTTATAAAAAATTCATTCTCACATGTAATGAAATCATCGATTCTCCCATCATCAATCATTCTAATATATTCAAACTTCACTATATAAATATTTAATTTGGATTCTTTCACATTTAAATTCACTTAAATTATATTTTCATGAATATCCCACACTTCTTTGGATGTTTTAAGTCCCATAACATTAGTGTACTCTTCCAGATAAGTAAATCATAATAAAAACCATAAATTTTTCGTCAACATCTATATTCCTTTTGTCTATAAATTTCAAATGAAAATCCTTCTCATTTGGAGTAAATCCAACTAGAACAATATCTAGTACTTATAGGCCTTGAGATAGAAAATATAGAATCATTATTTTCATATAACCTTTGTTGTTATTTCTATCGATCAATGAAACAGCTATACAATTAAATTAATTCAAACTTTATGTCCTAAAATTATATTAATACTGTATATTTACAAAAAAAACTTTAATAAATATGATACTGATTAATGTGGGAAGGTGGATATATATATATCACTAAGATGGGGTGTAGAGGGTGAATCAATGAGATTAATTTTTATGTTTTACTACATATATCAGTCTTTGTTACTGGAGAATGTCTCAATCACATCATTCCATAAGGTATCACTCTTTACTATATATAATAAAATAATATAATAGAAAATAACACATATATTTTTACAATGTTGGGTCCCAATGGGGGTACCTACTCCTTAATGTGTTGAGGTTGTGTTCGAGAAACATATATCAATAATAAAATACATGTTCTTACAATAGAAACTATCAAATCAAAATCACAAATACTAGTAAATATATTTTGATAGATCTCCCAAAAACACCTTTTCATCTCCCGATGGATGTTTTTAATGGCTCCTGTCAGTTTATAGTCTCTCAACTTGTTCTTTAGAATATCTCCCTCTATGGTACAACCATTCTCCCAAATAATACATGGAAATGTCTATGACCAATTTTTCCATATGGTGTAATACAATGTTGACATAATTCCTCAATAATCAGTTTACTTTAATAGATTATTAGTTTTTCAACCTCTATGATATATATATATATATATATATATCATAAGGAAGGTGTTGACTCTCCTTCTCCCACTTCATCTTCCTCTCCCATGAAACATAAGTTTATCGATCCTTGTTGGAGATGATTCTTTTTTTCATATACATAAATTATTATTATTAGTAGTATCATATCTTTTCTTCTACACTTATCTCTTTATTCTTCTCACTTTTATACCTACCAAGATGAAAGATTACATTGGTTTTATATTTTGAATATTGAAAATCCTCCCTATTCATTGACAACATATCTCATAATTTAAGATGTTGATTATTATTTTATAAATTATAATCACATTTGATCTCATTTATTCTTGGTTTGTAACACCATCTATTTTTATGTAATAAACTAAGGATTATTTTGGAAGATAAATTGGTAGTCTAAACTAATTTTTTGGTGGAACCAGATTCCATGACATGGTGTAAGTTTTACGCCATGGAGGGTAAAGATGATTCATGGTTAGGGCACCGTGGCATAGTGTTTAACTTCTATGGTTTTGGATATTTTTACATAGAAGTGGTGTGGATATTTTAATGTGGCGTTGATGAAAGGTGGTGGAGTTTTAGAGGTTCTACCAATTTTGGTCCACTACGCCAAGGAGTGGTGGTTGTGGCATAATTTTCTTGTGAAGGCTTGGAGGATATGGTGTGGTAATGGACATTATGTAGTAGTGCTATCGATATTTTATAGTGTACCTCCATTGGACATAGTGTGTATTATAGATGTTCTTTAGACCAAGAACCTCTACAGAGTGGCCAAAAACTTTTCTTCATAGTCCTTTCTATTTTGAGATTAGTTTTTGCATAACCCTATATACTGGTACTGTGACACCTAGTTTTTTTTCAAAACTACCTATAAATTCTTGAGTCCTCTCAAACAGAATCTACTCTCAAAATCCACTCTTAGACACAGTTAGACTCTAGGGATTATTCAAGTGATATTCTAAACCCCAAGGAATTGGATTCATCCCTTATGATAGAGGATTAACTCTAGAAGATTCTAGGATCATTGGAAAGGGGGCTTGATAAAATTGGTGTCTGGATGTGATTTGGGTATTAGATCTTGAGTAATATTCATGTTGATGTTAATGTGGTTGTTATACAAATTTTATTACCATGAAGAGTCCATGTATATTATTGTTATCATGATATGAAATTTTTTCTTATATTGACAAACCATGCATGAGTTTGATAACATATGTGTGGATTTGTAGACCATGATACCCACATTTGTGTTTGGTCACTTGTGTGTGTTTTTGGATACTGTTCCTCACTCTTGATATGATATGTTGTTACTCTATATGATATTCTTTATTTCCATGTGATGTAATTATTATAAGAAATATTTTTTTATTCTATGAAAGGTACCAAAGTGACATGTGGACTTTCTATGGATCAATAACACTAGTGGGAGAGAGTGTTTAGATGATATTTGATATATGATTATTGGACCTTGTTATTTTATGGGGCATGATGGCCACGTGTGGCTTGATATAGGGTAATTTTAATTCCCCAAATTGGGTGACACAGTTCCTATGCCTCAATCAAGTCCACCACATTGTCTCAAGTTCCTCTCCCAATATGACAAATGAAGCAAAATAGAATTTTGGGTATAAGGTGGTATAGTGGTGAGACTGTACCCACATATAAAATTAGAAGTATCAGTTGAAATAATGGAAAAATTGTACACATCACAACTTGATAAAAAGATCAAGTATAATCAAACCCAGTCATAACCCATGAAATAATATATTGATGTTACATACATACCAAGAAAACTTATATACAAGTCAATTATAGTAAATCAATGCCAAAAGTTAACAAAAGGGTAAAAAATTAAATGACAAAAAAACCCAGACATCTCAAGATTTATCTCATCTTCCATCTCAAATATTGTATCCTAGGAAGAAACTCAAACATCATATGTTGGGAACTTTCCAATATGTCAACATGCATCCATGATGTTTTCATAGGTAAAAAATGATTACTCGAACATGGTGTGATTAAACATTAGTAGGCCACCACCGATGGTGTTTAATGTTGAGGCGTACTACGTCATGTACCACTAATAAGTTCCTCAGACTTGGTTAGACACATGGACTCAAGAATGCCTCCCTATATGCCAAAGGCTTTAGACTAGTAGTGAGGGCCTATGGTGTGTATGTGGGGAGACTACGCCCACATGTTAGAGTGTAGAACAATAGTATCCTAAAAGGAATAATAAGTGCAATAATAATAATAAATAATATTATAATTGAAAAAAGTGATAAATATCCAAGTAGTAAATAATAATCATGATAAATTAACCGATTCATATAAAAATGATGATGTCATGTCATGTCTATACAAAATAGGAAAACATGTATGCATGGTAGTAAGAAGATAGTATAAGTCATTCTATACAAAAGAACAAAAGACCAAAAACTATCCAGGAATCCAAAGTACATGCCTGATCATCTTCTACCAAGATACATCCCAAAGAAGGAAATTAGGTCATGTGTCCAAGGAGAGATGATTCCCCTTATCTAGTCCTACGATCATATATTCTTCCTGGGTACTAATGGTGACCTAGATAGCATGTGAGATAAATATTAGTAGGCCACAACAAATAGTGTTTATACAATCTAGTCTATGAATATAAACCGAATCAAGTGAAGGTATATATATAGATAAATCAATTCTATAATTATAACACGTACCTTCTTCAGCCTCAGTTGGTAATGCCTTTGAAAATGAGACCATTAAATTAATTCATTTAATTTTTGTTTACATATATAAATCATGTGAAGGTTTCATTAATATTGAAACAGATCATAAAAATGATAAAATGGGACCTAAATGGTAACTATGGAATCCTTGACCTTTGGGGTTAGCCAAATCATAGAAATATCAGATGCAGTCTGACTATAAAGGGGTATGAGTGTAATCCAAGGGGTAATTCCCAAGGAATTACACTATAAAAGATTCTAACTAAGTCTAAGGATCTCATCCAAAGTAATCACTGGCTATGAATGACTGGCCCCAATGTGGTGAATCAATAGTGCTACATTTCCAAATACATCAATCCAGATCTATGGAGTTTATCTAAGGCATCCTAATATTTTGAGACATAGTGAAGGTATTTTATTATTTTATTTTAGGAATCCTTTAGTAGACAAGGACCATGTTCCAAGGTGAGTATCTCCCTTGGAAATTGGATCCTTGAATCCGAATGGAATCCTTTGAGTTCTCAAGAAATTCCCTTGGGAATCTATGGATGGATCAAGTTTGAACATACTTATAAATAAAAAAGGTCCATATGCAATATAGATCTTACACATATAAATCAATTCAATTTAGTCCATGTAACACCTATTCCATTAAATAAATAATATGGTTCATTCCACTACCTTTCATCAACATTACAAGTATAATCAAGGAAATGAAACCATGTATCACAATAATTTATAGGCATTTAATAGGTTTATTCCATAGAGGACATTCAAAAAATATGAATTTATTTATAACTAATTAAGATAAGTGATACTTATAAGTATATAATTTCCATTTAAAAATTTAAATGTAAGGGATGACCCAAGTGATAACAATATATGTACCTTCCATTTAACACTGTAATATTAATTTATAAATTTAAAACACTTACCTTATTAATGGTCAAGTCAGATGCAGCCGAATTGTGTTTATGATTAACCCAACATGGGTCATCAAGGAATAAATGTAGAAAAAATCCTATATGGGTTGATAATAATTGAGGTATTAACCTCCAATAATTTCAATAGATAATATAAAAAGTGATACATAAAATGAGTTCAAGGTCTATAATGAAGGAAAATGAATTTTAGAAGAAATTCTTAGTGAAACTGGCATGCGAACAATGGAGATAATTTATAAATGATGATACTTTTAGGTAAAAGTCATAAACCACTTACCTAAAGACACTAGTACTCTCCCCTTCCTGTATCAAAACATAGTTTGGCCTAGATCAAAATAAAACTGAAGAACGGATTAAAAAATTGAAAATAGGGCATATGATCCTATATCAAAATAGTGAAAAAGATGGAATGATAAATGAGGAGAAGAAGGTTAAATATTAGAGATCTTACCAAGATGGGTCCAATGAGATGAATGGTGCTTAGATCAAACAATAGATTCTAGAGATATGCAGATACCTAGAATAGAATCTTTCCATAGGAGAAAATGGGGGCTCCTTATGTGAATAAAAGGAAAATAAAACGAGGATAATATTATAATTAAATTTGGGGATAACTGGTCATTTTACCCCACATTAAAGGGGTTTCACGATTTGGATTCACAGTTTTACAAATCATGTTCTGATTATGATCCATGTACTAACCATAGAGAGTCCTCACTTTGTTTGGCTGCACGGTTGAAAAAACCATGTTCCATCCTTGATTAGATAATTGTACAGAGAGAGAACCAATATTTTTTCCCTCACGATTTGAGAAACAATTCACAACAAGTTCCATTTAAATCTTTTAAAAACTAGAGATATTTCTCATGGTAAACCATGAAACCTTATCTACCCTCTAAAACACATCGTATAGTTAAGAGAAACCATGTGGGTTGGAAGGAACAATTTCTACTAACCATGTGGCCTAGCGATTTCCCCCACCGGCTAGAGATTTGAGCTTTGAAAATGGTCTAAACACCTTCATATCCTCCATAGCCTCACTAAAAATCCATAAAAAGTCAAAATTGAAGAATTAGACTAAAAATTAAAGGATCAATACCTCATAGAAAAACCAGGTTCTTACAGTCTTCCCCCATTAGAGGAAATCATCCATGAGTTTCCCTTTCAATTGTTGTAAAATGTTTTGCGGGAGAAACTAGGACTACTGATAACAAACATTGGACTCCATCTCCCATGTCATTTCATGTACATAGTTGTGATGCCATAACACATGCACTAAAAGAATAGATTATCCTCCGAGATCCTTCATGCCCCAATCAATAATGTTTATGGGATACTCCACTAACAAATCATTGAAATATAACTCATCATCTTGAGGGTCAAAAGTATGAGACAATTTGGTATGATAATTTCACAACTGAGAAATGTGGAAGATGTTGTTCCTAGAATGGTACCTCTAAGGTAATATCAACCGATATTCTATCCAATCAACCCTCTATAGGATCCTAAACGTCTCTACATAGTGAGTTAATAACATCCCTTGCCTCTGTATCCATATATTTCCAAGTATGGGTGATACCCGAAAGAATAAATGATCCCCTACCTCGAACTCCATAGTTCATCGATGGTGATCAACATAAAATTTTTATCTAGAATGAAAGGTAATCATATGCTTTTTTATCAGATAAAACTTCTCTAATGTCTCCTGCATGAGGTGGGAACCTAGAATCCCTACTTCTCCTACCTCTAAAAAACATAGGGGTGAATAGAATATACTACCATATAAGGCCTCATACAGAGCTATATGAATTGTATCATGGTATCTATTATTGTAGGTGAACTCAATGAGAGGGATACACTTCTACCAATAACCACTGAAATCAGGGATGAATTCTCATATCATTTCACCTAACACATGTATCATCAATTATGATTATCCATTGTTCTTAGGGTAAAAACGTTTTCTCAAAAGATCCAATATACACAAATATCTCTATAACCCCTATTAGAAAATTGATGTGAAATGATCATCCCTACTTGAAATGATAGTATGAGTGACCCTATGTCATTGTATAATCTCATAAACATGAAGTCTTCCTGGATCATTAATTGAGAAAGTCTCCTAGATAGGAAGGAAGTGGACTACCTTTTTTATTCGATCAATGAATACCCAAACAACATCACTATCTTGAGGAGACCTTGATAAGATAATGATAAAATACATCATGAAATCTATCCATTTACATTTTGAGATAGGAAATGGCTATACCAAGCTAACAGTTTATTATTTCTCTTCCTTCAATTTCTGGTAGGTGGAACATCTAATGATAAAACCTACAATTTGATGATTAATCAATAAAAACCAATAATAGAGACACATATCATGGTATATATTTGAGATTCCTATATTAAATACCCACTAAGATGAATGATACTCTCACATCTATTCTTCTATCATATATACAGAAACATATATATTTCAATGTATATGTAGGATGTTGTCTTTTTCAATAGATCAATGTGAATGTGGGTCCTCTCTAGAAATAATCTCCCAGAGAACCAAGCCTTCCTGATCTAGGAAATACATTGTATTCACCCTATCCTATAGTGAAGAGGTAACTGCTAATGCTACATGATAATATTTCCCATTAATCTCATTAAACTCTACAATAATCTTATAAAAGAGTTTTATCAATTTCCATTCATTAATGGCTTCCTAAATGGCATGTTTCTGAGTTTTCTAGTTCAGTGCATCATCTACCATATTTCCCTTTCTGGGCATATATAGAAGGCTTAAAGTCAAAATACTGAAGGTATTAGACCCTTAATTGTTCTATGATATTCCTGCCACACTGTGTTCAGATATATTTGAGGCTATTGTGGTCTATATACACCAAAAACTAGGTCTCATTAGATAGTTTCTTTAGAAATGAAAAGTATGGAAAAATTCCAAAAGATAATGTTTGTGCATTAGGTAATTACACTCGTGAGGTTTCAACTGGAGATACCTATTCACAATGAATATATATTCGTTCATTATTACTACACCCAAATTCCTTCTTGATGCATCACAGAACACTATATATCATTTTATAGGTTTTTTAAGAATTAGAATTGTTGTCAAATTAAGCCTTCCTTTCAACTCATGAAAGGCCTTTTAGCATTCATTATACCACAAGAACTTCACACCATTATTTTTATGACTAGTAAGAGGTAAAAAATGAATGATAAGTCTTATATGAAATTATTATAATATCAAACCATCCCCAAGAAACATTGTATATTAAAAAAGTTCTTGGACTGCTCCCAGGAAACTAGAACACTCACCATCTTTGGGTCAATAGATACTCTTGATTTTTAGATAATATAACCCAAGAAGTTATCCTTATAAATCCATATGTGGAACTTATAAAGATTATAATATAGGCGATTCTCACTCAGTGTATCAAAAATGTTCTCCAGATGTTTATAATGGTTGCTTTGAATATGAGAATACCCTAAGTTTTTTTCCATGAAAACGACAAGAACAGAATCTAGATAGAGATGGAAAACCCTATTCATCAAGTCCATGAAAATGGTGGGTGTGATTTTTATAATTAAAGACATAAAAAATAATCATATAAACCATAAAATCATCTAAAATCCATACGCGGGATTTCTGAAAGCCTGAATCACACATGATGATATAGCGATCTGATGTCGATTTTCTAGAAAACTCCAGATCCTCATAGATGGTCAAAGAGATCATATATATGAGTGAATTGATATTGGTTCTTAACTAAAATATGGTTCAAAATTTGCTGATCCATGCCTATCCTAAGGGTCCCATACACCTTTTTGGAAAAAAAGACCGGGTGAACCGCAAGATGAAGTACTAGGTTATATAAAACCCATAGATTATAAATCCTCCAAATATCACTTGAGATCCTATATATTAGTAGGTTCCATCATTTATGAAGGAATAGAAGCTGGAGCTACTCCTAGTAAAAGATCAATCATAAATTCTACCTCTCTTTTAGGAGGTAATAAAGGAAAATCATTGGGAAAGAAATCCATGAGATGATCTAATACAAGAGAAAAATATATTGAATGTATTCCATTATACTCTAGATAAAGGCTAATAATATGGGTGGTCACTCTACCAAGAAAATGATTCTCTAGTCAAGATCTACCTTCTTATACATTCTACTTACCATTGTGAAGGTAGGTGACACCATCTGGTGATGTAAATGATATTGCATAGAAATAGAAATCCACATAGGCATGCTATGGAACCCAAAAATACGTCATAAGAATGAAATCAGAACCTATAATATCTAGTACAAATAGGACCCATAATAAGGAATTACTGCCTGCCTCAAGGGGACAGTCCATACATTGGTGTATTCCTTATGATCGCACACCCAACGATGTGTCTAGGGTCATCACACAACAAAAATAATGAATTTATATATGGAGACATTCCATAATTTATAAAGAGTTAATGAGTGATAAAAACTAGTATTAAATAAATTATATACAATACTAGAGGCTACTAAAATGGGACCTCATATATTAGATGGTCCTATACTCTAATCCTTTTGTATTAGATGTAAGGAATGAGACTGGCCTGATATATGACCTTATTCTACTGATAGACTACCCTAAGAAGGTCTTCCCTATTAGTGATGATATTAATAAGTCTGGATTCCATGTTCATTACCTCCTCCTTGACCTATTTGGTTAGTTATACTCCAAATGCCTTACTGAAACTTCATAACTGATCCTACTCTTGAACATGGAGTTGGCATATATCTTTTTTACTTGAAAGATGGTGGAATGTTCTGAGATAATATGTTAATAAGATCCATACAACCATAACCACATACCCCAGTGGGATTATATCACATTGAGGATTTAAATTACACCACCGTCCACACCAATTCCCTATAATATAGCTTCTAGTGTATATACTATGCAACCAATATTATGATGATAAACATCAAGTCTATGTTTGCTGCTACCAAAAAAACTGCTACCCAAACTAGAAACTAAACCTATGTTCCTAGTAAAGTCAAATTCTCTTAGGTTCTACTAATTTATAAGAGAATAATTAATGATCTTAGATAAGGTATGTTTCTGAAAAACATTCACCTATGAGCACAAGGCATACTTAAGCCCATCCTCGAAACGTATCACTCTCAATAGCTTATCACCAGCTAGATGTTAATCAAACCACTAAAACTAAATAAAAAATGATTAATAGTCTATAACAGATATAAAATCCCACTCTAGATACATGGAATCTCTATCCAAGACATCTCTCAACATATGAGGGAAAATGTAATCATATATAGAAGATTGGAAGTCCTCCAAGACCATGCCTTGATGAAAACAAGCCTGAGTAATGACATACCACTAACACATTGCAGAATCACACATCATATTAGTAGAAAGCTTGAACCTCCTCTTTAAATGTGTCTCGAGATGCTTGAAGATAGAAATAATGGACTCTATAACAACCTCAATAGCATGTGGAACTCAATCCTCTAAAAATATGGGAGGATACTACTACTGGAAGACACAATTCATATCTTCAATAGTAGGTGTAGGTCATTGAGATCACTACATGTAATTAATTAGACATAGAAAAACCTATAGAAGCTATGTGTTTGTGGCTAGTTTGGGTATAACAGGTGGTTCCTTAGGTGGAATTATTAGAAGTATCACCATTGTATTAGGGTCCACCACCTATAGAGCATGGTCTTCATGACATTCCTAGAATATAACACATGGATATCGTGGTTTAATAGATCTAAAACTTCCATGTTCACACCTCATACCAGGTTTTGATGTAGATAGTATCACTAGAATAAAAAGTCTATAATAATAAGGTTCCACTAACCAAGATACTATACATACTACCGATTTAGATGTATAGGGTATTGGTATGTAATCATGTTAAATTTAGAGGGTTTTTATTCTATAGAAGGTTCAATTTAATTTAAGGAGGAAAACACTCTTTAAATTATAGCTGGCCACTCTCTTTATTGGAAACCATTTCATTCATTAACAAGAACAAAAATTATAATTTTTTATATACATATATACACATATCATGGTCTAATTAAAAATATCTTCATTCCCATTAAATAAATCCCCATAAACATTATAACTAAAATTGACACCCATTTAATAAAAATTTTCTATCTTACATTCGGTCTCAAAATGTAATTCGTAAAACGCATGATGGTGTAACTCATTGAATTACACTTTCTAATTAACAAGGCCCCATACACCTTATAATTAAAATTGGTAATCATGTGATCACAAAAAAAATAAAGCTCATATAACCAGGGGTACATAACCGACATGGGTAGAAACATACTATTTAATATTCCACCACCATCCTGTATAGAAAAACACTATTTATATTGATGTTGACACTTTAAAACCCCAATTAACGTTCCTAGAAGAAGATGTTAGCATCACTGAATCATATATCAACCATGGATCACTCAATAATCACAGGAAACATAGGCAATAAAAGTAGTGAAATTCATATATAGAGTATGGAATATTCATAACATGTGAATTATAGGTGCCTATAATGATGCATGTAACACTTTTTCTTACCATACCAGCCCAAGGTAAATATACATAAAGAATTAAAAATATTGTAATTCATGTGCATCACCCCATGGTGAAATTACATTAACTGTAATAAGAAAAATACATAATCACAATTTACCATTCTCAGGAAACCTGGTATTTACCCCGAACATGGATCAACTACTCTCAATAATAGATTATATCCAAGTTCAAATATTTTCCTAATCTTCTATCTAAATTCCCATATAGTAAAATAAGAAAAGAAATACTTTGATAACACTTTGTGAAATCCTGACCCATGTTTCATTGAATGGTTCCCCGATTAAAATTGTCCACAAGGCCTTAAGTATGCATCCTTATACGCCAAAGTCTACTGATTAGAGAATTAGGAAAAAATCTTACAAAGTAAAACCATATATTATAAGTCGACACATATACTCATTATCCAATTTTTTCACCAAAGAAAACATTAAAAAATAAAACATGGTTTCTTTATAACATCTTGAATACCATTTTGTCCCCATATTTCCCCTTACTCATACTTTAACCATGTGAAAAACATTTTCAAACATGGGATGGGCGTAAAAGCTGAGTAAGTGACATAGAAATAATGAAAACCATTAGTATAGTGGAAAACATGAAAATAAATTTAATCAATGAAATAAACATTTTCCATGAATTAAACACATATTTTTACTTAAATAAAATCATTAAAAACAATAGAAATCAATTATAACACCATTAGGTGTCTTAGAGAATCATATACATGAAACCCTTTCAAAACCATTTCAATTGGAATAACCATATGACTGACTTAGAATAATTATTATTACCCAATGTTTGAGAGATATTTATTGGGGATAATCCTTCATAAATGATATATTGGGATCACCAATGAGCTATAATGGGGATCGTACCTTTTTATAAGCTATATTGGGCTCCCTCATGAGCTATAATGGGTCTCATCCCTTCATATAAGCTATATCAGACTCACCCATGAGCTGTAATAGTGATCAAAACATTATATATGCTCTATCGGGCTCACCCATTTAATATAAGGATCAATATAAATAACAAAATAAAACCACATATAATAATAATAAATGAAAAATAACACATCCATTTTGAAATCACAAGATAACATTTCAAGATATTAAAACAATCAATCCATCTTTAAAACACAATTAAAACATAAAAAAATATTTTGGAATCGTTGTGTCCCATATAAATTTGAATGTTTTAGGGAATTAACATTTTAAAACATCCAAGTCCAAATAAATAAATCATTTAAATAATTTTCAAAAAACATGGACAATACTGAGAATGATTTTGAAGAATAAATTTTAAAACATTTAAAATGATGTTTTAGTTAAATATTGCCTTACCACTTGAGAAACATCTGATTAAAAATAATAAAATAAAAAAATTAAACAAAACATGATAATAAATTAATACATGATATAAAATTTCAAAAAAAATATATATACACCTTATAGGTTAATAAAGGTACATAACACCAGGATATGCATCAATGAAAGGAGATTGAGAGAAAGTCCCTTACAAAGATAATTATTTTTATAAAATAGTTTGATTATGTATATTCACTATAAATGAACATAAAAAATTATTAATAGAAGATAATATATTCAAAATTATTTTCACACATAAGAGTTGAAATAAATAACCAAGAAGTAGAAGTTGAACCCAAATAATGGAAATTGGCTTAAGAAATTCCTTTACCATATGTATTGAATCTATTTTTACATGTAAAATCCTCATGTATAATAAGTATAAGTTTATTATTCATATTTAATATAACCATATTTATATATATAATACCATATATGATTTACATGATACATTATATTACTTTTTTTATTAAGTCCATGTTTATGTTATGTTTTGGGTGATATTTTCTTTGATAATCAATCATGTTTTTCCTTTTAATTCTTTATTATAAAATTTATTTAATTGAAGAATATAAAAATGATATAAATATATTATATATTCAATATATATGTATTTATAATAACCTTTAATGATAAATTAAAAACATCATTCAGGGAGACGGTAGGCCGTATATATGCATGAACAATATTTTTTTTCCTATTGTATTGAAAGAATGAAAGTAAATGACATGTATGTAAAGATAAATAAATATTTATTATCAATATCATATAATTAATATTCCATTAGTATTATATATTTTTACTAAAATAATCCTTAATACTTTCCATGTGATGTGAGAACCAATCACATCACTTTGAGGACGTGGTAGTCCACATGTTCACAAACGAAATTATCGTATATCTACAATAGGAAAAGCATGATGGAATTTTTAATATTAAATTTAGAAACAATGAAATAGGTTAAAATATAAATATTAAAATATTTTTTAAGAATATAAATATTTTTAATACTATCCATAAAGGCGATAAAAGAAAAAGAACAAAAACGCTATTCAGAGAGGTGATTAATCGGCATAATTTGGACAATAATTTCATTCTTTGAATAATAAGAGATGAGAAATGAAATTTAAATGAGATATTACATTATAAAAATAACAATATAGTATATTCAAGATTATATATTTATAATTAATTTATGGATGAATGAGTTCAGGGGAAAGTAGAAAAAGAAAAAAAATTAAGAGAGGTATTTTGATAAAATTACATTTTTAAATACCACCTCCTTGAAAGGCCCTTGAGAACCCTGGATTTTGTCTTTTGGTGAGAGTAGAATAACTTGGAGATGTTTAGAGTTTGGGGGATAGTATTTTTCATATATTTTAGGAAATAAAAGGCTTCCGGGTTCAAAATGGGGAGGTTAGGTGTGGAATTAATACTTGAAAAGAGGTGGTTTCAAGTCATTAAATTATTGATTATTTTATATTTAAAGATAACCATATTGAGGTGTAATTAATTTAAATAAATTTTAATTTCAATTAAAGATTTTTAGGCTGGTTACTGTTGATAAAAACCTCAAAAAGATTTAAATGTTGTAGTTTTAGGTATTTTAATCCTTTACGCTTTAAACTTTAATATGTTTGATTTTTTACCTATACTGCGTAAAATAATTGTTTTACCATGGAAACTTTTCTTATACCAAAAAATAAAATTTACATTACATATAAGGCCCCGGCCATAAACCATACTTAATATTGAATTAAATGAATAATTCACATTGGGGATCTTTTCAGGTTTAGAGTATTAGAGAATTAGGACATAACTATTACATCTCAAAAGATTACAAAGTAGACACTTCTAAAAAATTTCCATAGAATAAAAACTCTTAATAAGAAACATGTCTAGTTCCATGTTTTATATATAATGACTTTACCTTGAACCCATCCATGACCCTATTCCACAATAAGACCTGTGAAAAACATTTCAAAAAAACATGGGGTGAGCATAAAAAGCTCATTAAGGGATACAAAAAGAATGAAAACTGTTAGTTTATCAAAAAAACAAGTAAATCATGTATACTTTATCAAAGTAATACTTTTATCCTTTATGATGTTTTAAAGACTCTTCACTAAATAAAAGATCATTACTTACCCTTTTATAACCAAAATATTACCATAAATCCCATATAAAGAAAACATAACATATAAAGGTAACTTGGGTCATAAACATACTTAAGTGGAATAACCATACGGTCGACTTCCACACATACTTATTGGAATAGCCATATGGCTGACTTCCATACCCAATGCATTGGAGTTTATAACGTAACCACCCATCCTGGTATTCACGACACCACCCGTCATATGGTTTATCACGTAACGACTCGTAAAATGTCCAATTACCATCATTACACATAAAATATTTAAAATATAAACATTTCAATAACAACATTTCATTTGCAATCAAAATAAGTAATTCCAAGATATTGATTTAATCAATACATTTTCAAAAACCATTTAAAAAAGATTTTTGAATCAAAGTGTCCCATACCACATTAATGCTTTTAATGGAATTATAATCTTAAAACATTAATGTCCATACAGATAAATACTGACAACCATTTTGAAAACATGGACATTAGAGATAAATATTTAGAATAATAAATCTTTAAAACATTTAAGACGATATTTTTTGTTAAAGAGTTTTTAACAAAATGAAAGACTCTTGAATACAAATTATTGTGGAATAACAATTAATCTGAACTTTATAATTTCATGAGAATAAAGGGATTCATGATATAATATGTCCAAGGTCATTATACACACCATATAAGAGTGAATTGGTGCATAACAACAGTGAAGTGTCAATGGAAATGTAAATTGAGATGGAATCCATTATAAAGATGGTATCCTTAAATTAAGGATAAATCTATCACATAATTATGTGTGAGAAATAAAAATACACCCAATATAAGTGGATATTAAGTGTGAAACAATCAGAGGTCATTCAAAAATATTCATAGGATGACATGTTCAAGAAGTACAAGTTGAACCCAAAGAAATCGAAATTGGGTTGAGATGTTCCCTTGTAAAAATTCGACAGCATTATGGCGTCACTTCAAAATTCATAAAATTATTCGATGAGAGAGTGAATGGAATATCATCACATGGACATAAAATTTACATCATTAAGGATATATAAGAACATATCCCAACAAAATAATATGTAAATTAAAGACATAACAAAAGAAGTCTTCCAAAAAGACGAGGGTGAAAGGTGCCCTTACCAAGTTGGGTAACATTCAAAACATACACCCCATGGAAGAAGGGTCATACAATGAAGATGTAAATACCCATAAATGATATTATACTAAACAAAGTTTATAATAATGGGAATTACAAACACCAATCCAAAGAAAATAGGGGCAAACTTAGCATAAATTTCACGGGAATAAAAGTGAGATGAAAAATCCCTTACAAAAACTCGGCATCCTAACGACGCCACTTAAAACATCCAAAAATGAATTGAAGAGATCAAATAGGGTCTCTAATCATATTAAAATAAAATTTATAGCAAGAGGAATATAAATGAACTTCCCCCATCATATCAAAGAATAGATTAAAAGAAGTGACATAAAGGAGAGTACATAAAAAGAAAGAGAGAGGTTAGATCTCTTATGAAAATACGGCAGCCTAACGGCGCCACTCAAAACTTCCAAAATGGATTGATGAGAGAAAATAGGGTCTCTCATCATATGAAAATAAAAATTATACTAGGAGTAATATAAAAGAACATCCCAATCATATGAAATATGAGCTTAGAAGGAATGACATAAAAGAGTGTACTTAAAAAGAAAGAGAGGTGTAGGATCCCTAACCTTGGGTCCGACTTGAGTCGATCGTTCTTTAACGTCCTGAATAATAAACATGAGTTAATATAAACATTCTTAAGAACCTTTTTCAAGTTAGTTATTACTTTTATATTACTTATTTCCATGTTTTAAACATTATGTAATCATTTAAGTTAATACTGTTTGTTTTGTCGATATTTGGTTCTTAAGTCGAAAGTGGACTTCTTACAATCACATGTTGTTCTTGTGGTCAAAGGATAATTATATCCAGAATGATATTCACGATTTGGATATCATATATATCATATATATCCAGAATATACATATATTTATAATATTACATAATCATTTATAGGTAAGAAATGAAATGCACAGTTCATGGAGATGGTAAGCCGTACGTACACATGAACGCTACTTTCATTTCTATTTCATATTAATGGAATTAAAACCAAATGATTGGTATGTATATTTTAATTTTAGAATTATATTCATCATTTATATGTAACAAAAACCATATATAATAACTTTATATCCATCCTTTACACATCCCACATATGGCATTAACGAATCAAATCACTTTGAGGGGGTGGTAGTCCGCACTTTCTAAAATAACATTATGGTGTTTACCCACAATGAAAACCATAAAGGTATGTCACAAAAGAAAAATACAGAAGCTTAAGTAAAGAATAAACATATTATATATCATATATAAATATAGTTACATCTTAATGGACACCTTTGAAGGTGTTATATGAGTGTTGAACAATCATCATTTCGTGAGGCAGAAATTCGCCATCCACAGAAACATTATGTTCTTTAACCATTTTATGTAGGTGTGTGTAAGTGTAGCTCTAATTATTCTTATAGAAACATCCTATTATATTTCATACACTGGATTTGTTACAAAATAAATGAATAAAAAAAGTTTAGGGGGTTGGAGAAGCAAAATAAATCAAAAGAAAACAAGTGAAGACATTACCTTAAAATCGGGTAACTCTTTTTGATTTTAGCACAAAGGCTTTTTTGGGAAGACTTCTGCCCAAAGTGAGGCTTCTAGGAGTAAGAGAGGGATGTGGAGAGACAAAATGGGCAGAGCTTGGCCGAACTAAAGGATTGAGAGGTGTGGGTATGGTGATAGCGGTGGGGGACTTTTATAAGAGGAGAGGTGGGGCACTCTTGGAAAGTAAAGAAATGTTACATTATTTTAAAAATGAGTTTCGGATTTAAAACGTCCCACATTGATATAATTCGAGGATAAGGTAATACGAGATCTAAATCCACCCATCCAATAGGTTTTTGACATGTGTAGGTCTTATATTTTACATTGTATTATCATTTAATTTAAATCGTTAAATAATGAGGTAATCGCTGCATCATCATGGTGCCATAAATAATTTAATTTATATAATATCTAAAAATTATAAAAAAAATATCATGATGTAGGAAGTCTATTTAGATTTCTAATGAATATTTGTAGTCAAAAATATGACTTGTATAACCCCTTTTAAAAATAGATTTAGTAAAACATCTCATGTTTGTGACATTTTAATTTTAACTTTAAATAAATGTCATTAATGTCATTATCTTAGCCAAGTGGCTCCATGGAGTCCCCAAAATAGACCTATGGGTTTTCTTGGTCGGCCATGACACATCCAATAAGGGTAGGACATGATTCTAGGTCATTTCATATTATTAAAACATTATTTTTATCTTAAACTACACTAATTACCTCTAATTGCGATTAAAAACTTAAAAGATACTATTCACCAAAAAATTATTTTAATTCCATTGAACCACATTTTACTTCTTAATGACATCCATGTATGTCAGATTTTTGAAATTCAAAACACAGAGGTGGTAGAATTTCATTTAAATGGAAAATCAGTTTTTATAAGTATCACTTAGTGGTTTCACTATTCATCAAAAATTGAAGTTTTTCAGAAAAATACCAAAACATCACCCTAAGATATATTTGAAATTATGAATTCAAAAATGAACTATATTTTACAAAATTCAAAACATAAAAGTTTCATTAATTAATTTAATAATTAATTCCCGCTGTTTGAGCAAATACCGTGTTTTTATAAAACAATATGTATCAAATGATTGACACTAGTTTTAGTCCGATTTCAAAGTGAAATTAATTCCAATGACCAAAATTTGATTAAATGGTAAAAATATATTCTAATTTAACTTTAAAACTAATTCAAAATATACTCTAATTATAAAAATAAATTATATTTAAAAGTGGTTTTGAATTAAAATGCAACATTTTTCACTATTCATTAAAAAATGAACTTTGTCGGAAAAATACCAAAAATTTACACAAAGTAAATTTTGATGTCCTGATTCTAAAAAAGAATTTTATTTTGTCAAATATAACACATAAAATTGTTAAAAAGTTGATTTAAAAGAGGTTCGCCATCAAAAGGAGGTTAGTCGACCTTTTAAAGAATATTATATTGTTTATGCTTAAAAATTGGATTCATTCTCATTTTTAATCCTCTAACATTTATTGTAAAAATTAAAAATATTTGACAAACATACATAATAATTTTTTAGTTAGTTCCATTCTTTCGCACCATTACAATGGCTAGGTCTTAACTACCATTTAAAATAATATTATTTTATTATTAGAGTGCAATGTAAGATTTCAAAGGAACTCGTTGTCGCGTATTGGGTACGCCATCAAGCATAGCATTCCCTTTAAAGTAATATTAATATTATTTTCACAAATATGGATAAATATAAAAATTCCATATTATTTATTTACCTGGGGTGTTACATCCTTCGCCCCCTTTTGGGAATTGCGTCCTCGCAATTTCAAAATTGGGCTTGGAAACACCATTGAATGTCCCACATCGGAACAAGAGTCGGTAAAACAATCACTTTAAAAGAAAGGGAGAGAAGTACAATGGTCACCCGAGTTATCCCATACTAGGATTACAAATAGGAAAATATGGATATGGAAGAAAAAACAAAGGGTCATGTTCAGAGGGAGAGTGATAGAAATCATGCTTAAGAGAAAGTTAGCCACCAAAAAATCACAAAATGGTGATTGGTTAAACGGTATTTGATTCCCCAGTAGGTAAAGTTAATAGAAATCATTTTTTTTTTAAGTTACTTTACATTGAGGAATTTATTTTTGAGATTAACTAAGTCATAGGGAAACATACTTACTTGTCATGTTGACTTTCAACTTTTACTAGATTTCTTACACATACTCATACTTTCTCCAAATGATGAGTATTTAGGAGGACTTGTTCACATTAAGATTACTATAATCAACTTCTCGAGAATCACCTAATCCAAAAAAGAAAACTATATACTTCCTATATCTTTAGACCTTAACCAAAACCAAAACAAAAAAAGTTATTACAAGATCAGATTATACCCAAAAAGGAAAATCCTTTAAAAAAAACAAATCTACTCTTAATCTCCAAAATTTATCAAACAAAACCCAATGTTCAACAAATACAATTCAATAAACAAATTGTCCATAAAATAATTCAAAGTAAACCAAACTAATATTGAGACCCAAATATTTGAAGGATATAGTCACATAGTCTTCCAAGGTACAAATTAACACTTATCTCCAAATAACATCAGTTACTATTAATGTCTCATATTGAAAAGTAATTAACCTAATCACATATCCTCCACGATAGGTTAATAATTTCTATAGATAACCCAAAATAAACTTACTCTTAATTCATAAAATATATTAACTAAAAAGAATTAGTCAAACTAACCAGGGACTTTGCGTAGTCAAGTGGTAGGCGATAAATACCAGTCGAACATTGGTTGTGGGTTCGATTCTGGCAGCTTTGTCCGACGCGACGAGTTTTCACACGGTCTGCATGTTGTCCTTTTTATAAAACTCCAAAAATAACCCTAACATGTTTTAACCTCAATAGTTTCCTTATACCTCTCATTTTCATCCAAATTCATTATTATCTCAACATCTTAATTCTTGACGTCTTATTTAACCACCATAAGATAAAATAAAACGATTCACAAAATGAATAACAACATACCTTGATCATTGAGTCTACTCGGTTTCATCGTCATCTTGTCCACGTAGGTGGACGTCCCATGCATTACAACAATGATTTAAAGATCCTTCAAAATCATTTGCTACCTCCATCCAAATACACCTTGTACAACATGGGTTATATTTGTGTTCAAAGAAAAATAGTTTTGGAAAATAATCATGTATGCCATATAATTCCAAAACATCAGATAAAAAATGATTTCTATAAAATAGTCGGACAGAATTTGAGTTGATACTTTGTATTATTGGTCCTTTTAAAATACCATAAGTATGTGCTGAGACACTATATTTTAAGAGAAAATATAAATAGGTTGCGCAAGGGTCTCCTTCCTCAGCACCATTTTTAAAATAATAATATGCTTCAAATTCTTGTGATAAGGTAAAATATTTGAAAATACCTTGATAATATTTACCTTTATTGAAAATATGAGTATATTGTGAAAATAGTATTTTTCTAAAAACAACCCATGATCCACAATGATAACGATGTATAGTGGAGGTGTTTGATATCTCAAACAACTGCTTGCAAGTGAGTTGTATGCTAGAAAAAGATTCACAATCATCCTAACATGACTTTTCAATAAGTATTGCAAGCATGTCATCAAGAAGAGATAGGAATGTCGTTTGAGATCCATCTCCTTCCATTCATAACTGACTTTACTCTTCTTGAAAAAAAGTTATAAAATAAGGATTTAACTGAAATAATAGATATAAGGACTAACCATGTGACTAACAAAAAATCCTAATCCCTAAAGTTGTCTAAACCGACCTCTGATACCAACTATAAGGCCCCGACCTTAAACATTACTTAATATTGAATTAAATGAAAAATTCACATTGAGGATATTTTTAGGTTTAGAATTTTAGAGAATTAGGACATAAATATTACATCTCAAAAGATAAAAAAGTAGACACTTCTACTAAATTTCCATAGAATAAAAACTATTAAAAAAACATGTCTAGTTCCATGTTTTATATAGCATGAATTTCCCTTGACCCCATCAATGACCCTATTCCACATTAAGACCTGTGAAAAACATTTCAAAAAAACTTGGGTTGAGCATAAAAAGCTCAGTAATGGATACAAAAAGAATGAAAACTATTAGTTGATCAAAACAACAAGTAAACCATGTATACATAATCAAAGTAATACGTTTCACCTTTATGAAGTAGTAAAGACTCTTCACTGAATAAAAGATCATTACCTACCCTTTTGTAACAAAAAGATTACCATAAAACCCATATAAAGAAAACATAACATATAAAGGTAACTTGGGATATAAACATACTTAAATAGAATAACCATACGGTCGACTTCCACACATACTTAATGGAATAGCCATACGACCAACTTCCATACCCAATGCATTGGAGTTTATAACGTAACCACCCATCCTGGTATTCACGACACAACCCGTCATATGGATTATCACGTAACCACCCGTAAAATGTCCAAGTACCATCATTACACATAAAATATTTAAAATATAAACATTTCAATAACAACATTTCATTTGCAATCAAAATAAGTAATTCCAAGATATTGAATTAATCAATCCATTTTCAAAAACCATTTAAAAGAGATTTTTGAATCAAAGTGTCCCATACCACATTGATGCTTTTAATGGAAATATAATCTTAAAACATTAATGTCCATATAGATAAATACTGACAACCATTTTGAAAACATGGACATTAGAGATAAATATTTAGAATAATAAATCTTTAAAACATTTGAGATGATAATTTTTTAAAGAGTTTTTATCAAAATGAAAGACTCTTGAATACAAATAATTGTGGAATAACATTTTATCTGAACTTTATAATTTCATGAGAATAAAGGGATTCATGATATAATATGTCCAAGGTCATTATACACACCATATAAGAGTGAATTGGTGCATAACAAAAATGAAGTCTCAATGGAAATGTAAATTGAGATGGAATCCATTATAAAGACGGTATCCTTAAATTAAGGATAAATCTATCTCATAATTATGTTTGAGAAATAAATATACACCCAATATAAGTGGATATTAAGTTTGAAACAATCAGATATCATTCACACATATTCATAGGATGACATGTTCAAGAAGTACATGTTGAACCCAATGAAATCGAAATTGGGTTAAGATGTTCCCTTGTAAAAATTCGACAGCCTTATGGCGTCACTTCAAAATTCAGCAAATTAGTCGATGAGAGAGTGAATGGAATCTCATCACTTGGACATAAACTTTACATCAATAAGTATATAGAATAACATATCCCAACATAATAAGATGTAAATTAAAAGACATAACAAATGAAGTCTTTTAAAAAGAGGAGGGTGAAAGGTCCCCTTACCGAGTTGGGTAACTTTCGAAACATACACCCCATGGAAGAAGGGTCATACAATGAAGATGTAAATACCCATAAATGATATTATACTACACAAAGTTTATAATAATGGGATGTACATACACCACTCAAAAGAAAATAGTGGCAAACGTAGCATAAATGTCACAGGAATAAAAGTGAGATGAAAAATACCTTACGAGAACTCGGCAGCCTAACGGCGCCACATACAACATAAAAAAATGGATTGATGAGATCAAATAGGGTCTCTAATAATATTACAATAAAATTTACAGCAAGATAAATATAAAAGAACATCCCCCATCATAACAAATACTAGATTAAATTAAGTGACATAAAGGAGAGTACTTAAAAAGTAAGAGACAGGTTAGATCTTGTACGAAAATTCGGAAGCCTAACAGTGCCACTCAAAACTTCCAAAATGGATTGATAAGAGAAAATAGGGTCTTTCATAATATGAACATAAAAATTACAGTATTATTAATATAAATTGACATCCCAATCATAATAAATACGAGCTTAAAAGAAATGACATAAAAGAGTGTACTTAAAAAGAAAGAGAGGAGTAAGATCCCTTACCTAGGGTCCAACTTGACTCGATCGTTCTTTAACGTCCTGAATAATAAACATGAGTTAATTTACACTTTCTTAAGAACCTTTTTCAAGTTCATTATTCCTTTTATATCACTTATTTCCATGTTATAAACATTATGTAATCATTTAAGTTAATAATGATTGTTTTGTCGATATTTGGTTCTTATGTCGAAAGTGGACTTCTTACAATGACATGTTATTCGTGTGGTCAAAGGTTCATTATATCCAAAATGATATTCATGATTTTCATATCATATATATATAATATATATCCCGAATATACATGTATTTATAATATTACATTATCATTTAGAGGTAAGAAATGAAATGCCCCGTTCATGGAGACGGTAAGCCGTACATACGCATGAACGCAACTTTCATTTCTATGTCATATTAATGGAATTAAAACCAAATGAGATGTATGTATATTTTAATTCCAGAATTATATTAATCATTTATATGTAACATACATCATATATAATAACTTTAAATCCATCCTTTATACATCCCACATATGGCATTAAAGAATCAAATCACTTTGAGGGGGCGGTAGTCCGCACTTCCTAAAATGAAATTATCGTGTTTACCCACAATGGAAACCATAAAGGTATGACAAAAAAGAAAAATACAGAAGATTAAGTAAACCATAAAGATATTATATATCATATATAAATATAGCGACATCTTAATGTCCACCTTCGAAGGTTTTATATGAGTGTTGAACAATCATCGTTTCGTGAGGCATAAATTCGCCATCCACAGAAATAGTATGTTCCTTAACCATTTGATGTAGGTGTGTGTAAGTGTAGCTCTAATTACTCTTATAAAAAAATACTAGTATATTGAAGATACTGGAGTTGTTACAAAATAAATGAATAAAAAAAGTTTAGGGGGTTGGGGAAGCAAAATAAATCAAAAGAACACAAGTGAAGACATTACCATAAAATCGGGTAACTCTTTTTGATTTGAGCTCAAAGGCTTCCTTGGGAAGACTTCTGCACAAAGTGAGGCTTCTAGGAGTAATAGAGGGATGTGGAGAGATACAATGGGCAGAGATTGGCCGAACCAAAGGCTTGAGAGGTGTGGGTAAGGTGATAGTGGTGGGGGCCTTTTATAAGAGGAGAGGAGGGGAACTCTTGGAAAGTAAAGAAATGTTACTTTATTTTAAAATGTGTTTCGGATTTAAAAGGTCCCAAATTGATATAATTCAAGGATAAGGTGATAAGGGTTCTAAATCCACCCATAAAATAAGTTTTTGACAGGTTTAGGTCTTATATTTTACATTATATTTTCATTTTATTTAAATCGTTAAATAATGAGGTAATCACTGCATCATCATGGTGCCATAAATAATTTAATTTATTTAATGTATAAAAATTATAAACAAATATCATGATTTAGGAAATATTTTTTTATTTCTAATGAATATTTATAGACAAAAATATGACTTGTATAACCCTATTTAATAATAGTTTTAGTAAAACATCTCATGTTTGTTACATTTTAATTTTAACTTTAAATAAAAGCCATTAAAGTCATTATCTTACCCAAGTGGCTCCATGGGGTCCCCAAAATCGACCCATGGGTTTTATTGGTCGGCCATGGCACATAAAATAAGGTTAGTACATGTTTCTATGTCATTTCATATTATTAAAAGATTATTTATACCTTAAACTACACTAATTACCTCTAATCGCGATTAAAAACTTAAAAGTTACTATTAACCAAAAAATTATTTTAATTACATTGAACCACATTTTACTTCTTAATTACAACCATGTATGTAAGATTTTTGAAATTCAAAACACATAGGTGGTAAGATTTCATTTAAACGGAAAATCAGTTTTTATAAGTACCACTTAGTGGTTTCACTATTCATCAAAAATTGAAGTTCTTCTGAAAAATACCAAAACTTCACACTAAGCTATATTTCATATTCCTAATTAAAAAATGAAGTATATTTTAAAATTTTAAAAACATATAATTTGACTTAATTAATTTAATAATTAATTCCCACTTTCAGAGCATACAACGTGTTTTTATAGAATAATAAGTATCAAATGATTGAAACTAGTTTAAGTCCGATTTCAAAGTGAAATTAATTCCAATGACCACAATTGGATTAAATGGTAAAAATATATTCTCATTGAACTTTAAAACCAATTCAAAATATAATCTAATCATAAAAATAAATTATATTTAAAAGTGGGTTTGAATTAAAATGCAACATTTTTCACAATTCATTAAAAAATGAACTTTATCGGAAAAATACCAAAAATTTACACAAAGTAAATTTTGATGTCCCGATTCTAAAGAACAATTTTATTTTGTCAAATATATCACATAAAATTGTTAAAAAGTGGATTTAAAAGAGGTTCTCCATCAAATGGTGGTTAATCGACCTTTTAAAGAATATTAGAATGTTTATGCTTAAAAATTGGATTCATTCGCATTTTTAATCCTCTAGCATTTATTGTAAAAAGTAAAATTATTTGAAAAACATATATAATAATTTTTTAGTTAGTTCCGTTCATTCCTGCCATTACAATGGCTAGGCGTTAACTACCATTTAAAATAATATTATTTTATTATTATAGTTCAACGTAAGATTCCAAAGGAACTCGTTGTCGCGTATTGGGTACGCCATCGAGCATAGAGTTCCTTTTAAAGTAATATTAATATTTTATTCAGAAATAGGGATAAATATATAAATGTCATATTTTTTATTTACCTGGGGTGTTACATTACACACTATTTTTTAACTTATTATTGAAAATAATGAATATATTTTACCTAATTCAATTTACATAATTTTATGAATTAGATTTAAAATTAATTCGAGAGACAAAACATAAGTGGGGTTTTAAAGTGAAACTTTTAAAAGATTGAAATGTTTTCATATAGAATTTCAATTAGAAATTGATTCCAATGAACTAAATTGGATTTTTTTTATAATTCAACTAATTATTCTTAAAAATGAGTTTATAATATAATTTAAATATATAAAATAATTGGATGGAAAAAAAAATTGAACTAAAATGCAGAATTTTTCTTTGTATATAAAAAATGAATATTTTCAGAAAAATAAAAAATATTTATCCAGTAAATTTTTATTTCCAGGTTAAAATTATGTTTTTTTCAAATATAATTTATAAAATTGAAAATAACTCTATTCAAAATGTGTTCTCCATTAAAAGATGGTGAAAATGAATTTTTTTGAAAAGTACTAATTTTATGTTTAAAATTGAATTTGTTCTTATGCCATGTCTAGAAAACATATAAGATGAATTTTAAAAATTATATAGAATATATATTTCATTAATAAAACCCAAAAAGGGTGATGTTATTATTTTATAGAAACACTTATTTTCATTTAAATGTTTTTTAGAAAAACAGTTCGTTTTATTAAAATGGGGTTTACATTCATTTCTATTTAATTATCCACCAACGAATTCATTATATACATGATTAAACCATATTTCCATAATTTAATTAATAGTGTTCATTCAAACCAATTTATATTCTTGGTTGTAATGGTTACATTTAAATAATAATATTTTGTTGTTTGTTTAAGATCGTTGTGGCGTATCATGTATGATATAGTGTTTCATTATTAAAACTCGGGATGTTACATTCTCCCCTCATTTTAGAAATTACATCCTCTCAATTTGAATTCAGGGTTGGTAACTATGGGTTTACTTTTCAAAACAACTTTTTTGTAATCCGACATTGGAAGAAAGATTAATAAAACTACCACATTAAAAGAATGAAAGGGAAGTACGATGGTCACCTGTGATATTAAATATTAGGCTTCCAGGTAAGAATACATGGACACAGAAGAGAAAACTAACCATCATGTTCTAATGGAGAGTGATAGAAAACATTTTCAAGAGAAATTAAAAAATCACAATACAATAAATTTGTGATGGGTTAAATATTCATTGATCTCAAAGGAAAAAAAGAAAAAGGAATTTTTTTTTTCATTAAGACCCTTTTCAGACAGTTGAGTAATTCTATTTATACATTGAATAACATCATAAGGATATACATTTACATGAAAAGATGAGTTACATCCTATAATAAATTTCCACAAAACCTACCTTTTTCTACAAATAACGAGTATTCAAGATTTTTATTACACCCGAAGCACTAGAATCAACTTATAGGGAATCCCATAATCATAAAATCTTTTTTCAAATATGATAAATGTTTCCCACGAAAAATAATTTTAATCAGCCATCAAAACATTTATCTTATAAATAAAAAATTATACTAACTGGGTCTTCACGTAGGCCAGTGGTAAGAAATACACCCTTTTCTCCCTTTGATTATGTGTTTGATTCTCATAGCCTTACCATACATGATGATTTTTCACATATCCTACGGGTTTCCCTATTTTTTTATAAACATATATATTTCTTATAACATTTCTAAATATTGTAAATTCCTAAAAAGTAATCATAAATTTTTTTCACGTCAATGGTTAACACATTCCTTTCATTTTGTATCCAAAAATGTAATAACCCTTAATTACATCAAAAATGAATATCATAAAATATACAATTTTTTTTATTAAAAATTCATAACCTAAATCCTCAAAAAGATTCATTAAGAAAAACATGAAAAAATATAAACCCATGATTATATCCATTTCTATTAAGAAGACATCCTAATATCTAAACTTGACTAAACCATCCTTTAATACCAACTATAAGTCCCTGACCTTAAACATTACCTATTATAGTGTTTTTTGAACAAAAATTTACATTTAGGGTTATTTTTAGTTTAGAGTTTTAGTGAATTGGGGAAAACTTTTACAAAGTAGACCCATATATTACATGTGGACACTTATACTCAATATCCATTTTTTTCACCAAAGAAAACATTATGAAATAAACCATTGTTTCATTATAACATCTCAAATACCAAATCATACACATCCTTATCCTTACTCATCCATTAACCTTGTAATTGTTTTTTAAAACATTGGATGAGAAAAAAAGCTCAGTAAGGGAATTAAAAAGAAAGAAAACAATTAGTCTTGTAGAAAACATTAAAACCAATTTAATGATTGAAATTAAACATTTTTTTCATGAATTAAGCACATATATTATACTCAATGGAAATCATTTAAACCAATATAAATCAATTAATTTTTTTTGGTGTATTAGATCACCATTTATATAAAATCTTTTCAACACCCTTTCAATTGGAATAACCAAATGGATGAATTCCAATAATTATTATTAACCAATGCATTAGAGATATTTAATGTGTATAATCCTTCGTAAAATCTATATTCGGCTAACCTATGAACTATAATTGGGCTCATCTATTCGTATAAGCTATATTGGGCTCACATGTGAGCTCTAATGTGGATCATCCCTTCGTATATCCTATATCAGGCTCACATGTGAGCTGTAATGGGGCTCAACCCTTCTTTTGAGCTATATTAGAGTCATCCATTTCATATAATTCTCAATAACAATAACAAAATCATAAAACATATATAAAAAATAAATTAAAAATAACACTTCCACTTCAAAATCACATGATATAATTTAAAGACGCTAAAAAATAATTCCATTTTTAAAACACAATTAAAACATCTCAAAGAAGATTTTTGAACCAATGTGTCCCATAACACTTTGAAAATACTTATGAAAATTATTATTTTAAAATATCCAACTACATATAAATAAATCCTTTATACAATTTTGAAATCATGGAAATTTATGAAAAATATTTAGAAGAATAAATATTTTAAACATTTAAAATGATGTTTTAGTTAAAGATTACCATACCACTTGAGAAACAATTGAATAAAATCAATAAAAATCAATATTATAAAAAACATTATAATATATTAATCCATGATATAAAATATCAATATGTCTGTATATACACCTTATAGGATAATAATGGTGTATAATTTTAAGATACGCCTGAATGAAAGGAGATTGAGACAAAGTCCCTTAAAAGATCATTTTGTTTATAAAATAGTTTGATTATGTATATTCATTATAAATTTACATAAAAAATTATAAATAAAATATTATATATTCAAAATTAATTTCAAAAAAAATATTTGAACAATATAATCGTGAAGTAGTAGTTTAACCTAAATAATTGAAATTGGGTTAAGAAATTTTCTTTTTTTATGTATTGAACCTATTCATACACGTACAAAACTCTTGTATAATATTTATAATTTTATTATTAATATAGAAAAAATAATATTCATGTGTATAGTACATTATATTATTTACTTAAGAAATTATATTACTAATTTTTTGAACTCCATGTTTATGTTACGTTTCCTGTGATATTTTCTTTGTTAATCGTGCATGTTTTTCCTTGTTATTATTGATTCTAAGGATTAAATTAATTTCAGAATATAAAACATGAAATAAATATCCGATATATTCAATATATATGTATTTATAATAATTGTTAAATACAAATTAAAAACACTATTCATGTAGACGTAGGCCAGACGTATGCATGAGCACTATTTTCATTATCTTGTCGTATTAAAAGAACCAAAGTAAATGAAATGTATGTAAGTATGAATATATATTGAATATCACTTAAGTATCATTAATACATCATTATTTTCATTTATTTTTTCTTAAAATATCCTTAATATATTCCATGTGATGTGTAAACCCATCACATCTCACTAAGGAGGTGGTAGTCCACATGTTCACAAACAAAGTTATCGTATATTAACAATACAGAAAGCATGAAGGTATGTTTAATATAAAATTTATAGAACATTAAATAGGTTATAATAAAATTATTATAATATTATATGAGAATAAAAATATTTTTAAGAACATCCATAAAGGATATAACGGAAGGAGAACAATAACATTATTCATGGAGGCGATTAACTGATATAACTTGGACAATAATTTCATTTCTTGGAATAAGAGAAGATGAGAAATGAAATGGATATGATATATTCAATTATAAATATAAAAAAATTATATAAATGATTATGTAGTTATCATTCATTGATAAATAAATGAGGTGAGGATAGTGTAGAAAATGAAAAAAATTTAGAGATGTATTTTGAGAAAATTATCTCATTAATATCACCTCCATGAATGACCCTTATGGACATTGGATTTGGTATTTTGGTGAGAACATAAGCACTTATAATTAGAGAGAGTGAGTAGGAGAGGTTAGGACATAGATTTTGGGAGCTACATGAATTTTTGGTTCAAAATAGAGAGGGGAGGGGTGGTATTTATACATGAGGAGAGGTGGGTTCAACTGATCAAATTATAGATTATTTTATATTTAACGCTAACCACATTGAGGTGGAATTAATTTAACTGAATTAGAAATTAAATTAATATTTATATTATTTTTGGGGTCTATAATGCCTTCAAAAAAACATTAAATTTTGTTGTTTTTAGGTATTTTAAGCATTTACCATATTTACTTTAATATGTTTTATTTTTTACCTACACCACGGTAAATAATTTTTTTTACCATGGTAGCTCTTTTTATACCATAAAAAAAAGTGACCATAAAAGATAATTTGGAAATTAATATTCCAAATAAGGAATCTATTTTACCTAATTCAATTCACATAATTAGTGTAATTATATTTAAAATTAATTCTCCTGACAAAAAAAAGCGGGGATTTAAAGTGAAACATTTAAATGTTTGAAATGTATTTATATCTAATTTAAATTTAAAATTGACTGTAATGACCAAACATGGTTTCATTATTGTATAATTGAAATAATTATACTTTAATTTTAGTATAGAATATAATTTAACTATATAAATAAATTTGATGAAAAAATATTTTTTGAACTAAAAAGAGGTATTTTTTACCATGCATAAAAAATGAATATTATCAGAAAAATACCAAAAATATATACAATGTAAAATTTTATCTCTATGAAAAATAAGAATTTTATTTTTTAAAATAATATTTATAAAACATTCAAAATATTTATTTAAAATGGTTTCTCCATCAAAAGGCAGTAAAAATATTTTTTTTGAAAAATAGTCATTTTATGTTAAAAATTGAATTTGTTATTATATCATGTCTAGAAAAAATATAAGAATAATTTTAAAAATTATATTGAATATATATTTCATTAATAAAACTCAAAAATAGTTATTTGATTATTTTATATACACACTTATTTTCATTTAAATAGTTTTTCCAAAAAACATTACCTTTATTAAAAATGGGTTTACCCTCATTTACAATTGATTGTTCACTGAAGAATTAATTATATACATGTGTAAGACATAGTTTCATAATTAAATTTTCTGTTTTCATTACAACCATTTTAAAATATATTTTTTAATGGTAACATTTAAATAAATATATTTAGTTGTTCATTTATGCTTGATGTGGTGTATCATGTATGTGATAGTGTTTCTTTCTTAAAAATATGGATGTTACAAACCTTCTTTTAATTTCCTTGAAATTTTCTTCATGATCATTAGTTCAAAGGAACATAACTAACTTCTTATTTAACATGATTATATTATATATTCTTGATTAATCCTTCGAAACGCATAAATAATATCTATCCAATCGAAGAAAACTATGTGTCTCAGTCACGGTGGTTGGTCTGGGCAAATTTTCAATGACTTCCAGCTTTGATGGATCCTTCGATAGTGTAGAGCCCATAGATTTTGTAAAATAATTTTTTTTAAAATAAATTTAATATTTTATATTTTTTTTAATTTAATAAAAAATTAATTTATTTTGGCTTTCATTTTACACAACACTATTTTAAGCTTGAGGTACACACAAGACCGAGTTTTTTCTGCCTTTTAATTACGCACCTATTTTAAAAGTAAATTTTTAAACTTTTATAATCTTTATTTTTAAATATAAACTACATTTTTTAATTTTTAATATCAAAATTATCATAGGGTGAATTTTTTGTCTTTTTCAGAGAAGTTTTATTTTTTTATGAATAGTAAAATCCACTACAATTTAGTAAAAATTAGTCTTTTCATCTAAATAATAATTAGTGTTAAATTATTTTTTAAATTTGATTTTAATGTAAAAATAGATCAATTATTAACATACTAATCCAATTTAGGTTATTATAATCATATTTATATTGAAATTAAATATAAAAACTTGTTGAACTTTTTTAATGTTTTAACTTTAAAAACCTGCTTCCTCACAACATCTATGAGATTAGAGTTAATATTAATGTTTCTAATTCTGTAATTTTAATTTTGAAAAATGGATATAAATAGTTTTAATAATTATAATATTTATGGTCAAATAATATGAACATAATTTTTGACCAAAATTATTAGTGATAGTGATTAAAATTAATTACGGCGATTAAGATAAAAATAGGCTTAATAAGGGACTAAACCTTAATCTTAAGGACCAAAATGACCTAGAAAAATGTCAAAAAGACATTGGATTCTAATAATTATATAGTTTACACTATTGTTTCTAATTTTATAGGTTATTTGGATATTATTATATGGAATTTCCCTATATAAAATTCTACGTAAGGAAAAAGACAAAAAATGAAATTTCCTTACATTTAATATTTATGGAACTTTGATATATGTACAAAACATTTTATTTTGGGTTATATATATCATTTAGAAATATACATATTTTTATCATATTAATTTATCATTAATTTTTTTATCTGATTTAACTACATAAAATTCTTAAGAAATTCTAACGTAGTAATTATTTAGTTAATAATTAACAAAAATAAATTATACTTTAATTGTTAAAGGTGAATTAAAATGATTGATTTTTTTTCATTAATTATTTTTGAATATTAATATATCATTTTAAAAATATTTAAACTTAATATATTTTAATTCCAATTTTTTTTGATATGTTAGAACTAAAATTAAATAATTTCAAAATTGACATTATTGTTATTTCACAATAAATGATATTTTATTAAATGATTTATGATTAATAAAAATATTATATTATTTTAAGTTATTTTTAGGAGTTAAAAAATATTAAATATGTTGTATTAAATGACCAATTGACGTTTTATAATTAACATATTTATCCATAGATTGTAAAAACATTTTTTAGCACGGTCTGAGTTGAAGTAGTGTTTTGAAAATCACATGCGGTTGTTTTGAAAATTAATTTCCAAAAACCAAGATATTTTTTTAAATTATATATAATATTTATAATTCAGTGGATATTTATTTTATAATAAATCTAAATATATTTTAGTCTTAATGGTTAAATTTATTAGTTTATAAAAGTAGATGCTTTAATAAACATCAAAATAACAAAATTGGCGAATCCAAGAAGTTATGGGACAAAATTTTTAAAATGAACATATTGTTTTTTTATTTTTTAGACTATTTTGACCATAAATTAACATTATTTCATTATTTTTCTATTTTGGAGTCACAATAAAAAAAGACCTCCCATTATTGAAAACCTTTTGGTATTTAAAAGAGTGCCACTCCCCCTCCACTATAAAAGGAATGCACCCTACCCCTTCCTCACACCACTCGAGACACTTATGATCATCCAAAATCTTCCCAAATTGTCTCCCAACATCCATAAATTTTTTATCTAAACCTGTCATTGCTAATTATGAATTCCAATAATCCTTTTGGCAAAAAACCAAAAGAAGTTACCTGATTAAGAGGTAACATATTATTTCAATCTCTTTTCATTAATTTCAATTATCCAACCCCTCCACTATCCCTATTCAATAATTATACAAAACAAAATTCTCACTATACAGAGATTTCTTGATTATAAGGGTTATACATATACATACAAACACCACCAGCTAATGGGTAGCACATATACTATTTATGTGTACGATGAACTACCACCACAATAAATAATGAATGTTCACTTTTCCTTTACCACCTATCATGGTGGTTATTATGATGGATACTCTTTTTATATATATTATATATTATATTTATTATTTCATTATGATTATATAATCCTTTACCACACATTTCATTCCACTTTCTATTTGATGTAAATATGATAATGTTTTTTGAGGATGTGTGGACTACCTCCCCCGCAAAGTAAAGTAGTTCATTCACAAACTACATGGAATGTATTAAGGATGGGTTCATTATAAATTTAAGATATATATGACACAATAATTATAATTTAATAATTATACATATATATATATACTTATATTTCACTTACTATCTTTCTTTCAATACAAAAATAAAAATCAAAACACCGTTCATGTGTACGTACTACTTACCGTCTCCATGAACAATGTATTCCATTTTGTACTAATCTATTATTCAGATTATTATAATAAAAATATATTGAATATAAATGATATTTATATCATGTTTTAAATTTCTTAAATAATTATATAAGTATATGTAACAACGATATAATTAATTAAGATACATGTGAAAAACAGAGCAGATATTACCCGAAGAGAAACATTAACATAAAATTGTTAACAACAGGGTAATATAAGGTCATAATAAAACCATTTACCTAATTAGATAATATAATTTTATTATTTAAAAGATTTATAATAAAATTAAATTTATTATTCATAAATCTTGTACTTGTATGAAGAA
The DNA here is from genome assembly GCA_963277665.1 of Viscum album. Lineage (NCBI taxonomy): Eukaryota > Viridiplantae > Streptophyta > Magnoliopsida > Santalales > Viscaceae > Viscum > Viscum album. The sequence continues at coordinate 1,333,516,078 of OY728147.1, forward strand.
TTTCTAGACATAATGTAAAGGAATTTCATCTCACTTTTTATTTCTACATGAGAAATACTTTATTCACCACCCATTCCATTTTTTGTGATGTGTATAATTACCATGGATGTATTCAAGGATTATTATAATTATATTTATAGTTATATAAATAATAATTCTATGATATTTATTTCATGGGGTTAATGTATAAAAATCTACCAAATCAATAATATATTTTTGACCCAATTTGTCTTTTTTGAGTCACATGTTTTACTGTGCACCACCATTATTTTTTGAGGTTTATATACTTACATTTGACATGTTATATATGGAATCTACATAATTTAATGATATTTTCAGATTCATTTAATTTCAGTTTCTTAAATAGAGAGCATAATCCCAAGATACCATGTGGTAAGGGTTAATTGAAACAATCTCATCGTTTATCGAGATTGTTTATGATTATGCTTCCTTTATCGAAATCGAATGACCCATATCTCAAGAAAACTCATTAATTTTATTCTCATATATTTATTCATAATATAATCATGTTTTATAATCATTTTACATTTTTTCAGTTAATATTTTTAGTAAATTGTTTTTTATAAAAATACGACTATATTTCTCTCTTTGGTCGAAAACCTATTTTTATTTAATGACCATCTTTTAGAAAAGGATTTCTAAAATAATTTCAAAATATTATTGAATATTATTTTTCAAAGAATTTTTTTTTAAAATTTTTTATTCTTTTCAAAGTTTTTTTATTAGTTTTTATATTATTTTTAATGAAATTGTTTTCAAAACGTTTTAAATATTTCTTTATATGTTTTCAAATCCTTTTCAATGAAATTGTTTTCAAAATTTTTGCAAGACTTATTTATAAGATATCATGGTTTTGAAAAATAAATATGTTTTTGAAATGTTTCTAATATTATTTTATAATATTTAAAGGAAAATGGTTTTCAATACTTTTATCACATTTCTTTTATGAGTTTCCAAGGAAAACAATATTCAAAATGATTTCAATTTTCTTTTATAAGATTTAAAGGAAAACATGTTTGAAATTTTTTTCTAGTTTCATTTATAAATTTTTAAGGAAAATAGTTTTCAAAATATTTTCAAACATATTTTATAAATTTTGAAGGAAAAATGGTTTTCAAATTGTTTTCAAGATTATTTTATTTGTTTTAATGGAAATTTTTTTAAATTTTTTTTTGTTTTACGTAGACTTGTTCAAACAAGAATGAATATTTAACTAAATAAATGTATTCAAAATATCCTTCCAAGTTATTTTCTATCTAATATAAAATTCATTAATGTTACTCATTCCCTTCTACTAAATTATCCAAAGGTCTAATTCGTATTATTTCTTGAATAGTTTATGTTTTAATGGAATTTTTCTTATGACACCTGATTTTCTTCCATAAGTTATATGCTTTTGAAACTAGATTCTTCTCAAAGGTTATACTTTGATCAAATTATTAAGAAACCTATCTATTTTCCATAGGTTATTATGTGATGAAATTTTCCTGATACCTATTTCATTTCATGGGTTATGATTTTATGTTTATAGAACTCATCTATTTTTATGGTTCAGGATATAAAGAAAATTTTATTATATTGTGGAACATGAATGAATTATTTTATTATGAGATGAGTGGGAGCTATATCAATATCTAATTTATTGGGTAATGATTTATATCTCATGAGATAGACATGGCTAGAATAAGGAGTGAACTCAGTTCAGTGTTACAAGGCTGGAATGAGGAGTGAACTCAGTTCAGTAATACAATGTTAGAATAGGGAGTGAACCTAGTTCAGTAAAATAATTTTTCCACTAAGCTATCCTTGGATGAAATGCATTAACTAGTATGGAAATAATTTTATATGATTATTTTTATTCCATAATTCTATGTTTTATTCATATGTTATGCCTTCATGGCTTATGTTATTTATATCATTATTATTCATGTATTGTGAACTACAATGCCTTATGCCAAGATTCATGTTAATTATATTTGATATACAGTGTATGATCTTATTTTTTTATGATAATATTATTATACCCTTAAGCTCCTGATTATTCTTACATATCTTCCTTGTTTACCCTTACTGAGCATTTAAGCTCACGCCTTTTTATGTTTCCTTCCCCTATGTTATGAAGATATGAATTATATTTGATGTGTCTAATAAGGGTGATGGTCTAGAAGAACCTAGTGGGAGATGATGTGGTCCATTTAAGTACATGTGTCTATGTTTCATTGTTTCTAAATTCACTAAACTAATATAGTCCTTGGGCATCTATTTTTGTAATGTTTTATGTATTATGAAAAATTTTTGGAATGTATATGTACATTAAGACAGTGTCATTAAAGTTGTTATCAGAGAAAAGTATTAGTTCACATTTGGAAACTAGTATGAGAAAACATTATTGAGATCCCTGGGTATATTTATATGGATATTTCTTGGGTTGTCACTAATGATATGTATAAGGATGAGTTATCGTTTTGGAAAATTTCTTGGAATGTTTCTAAAGGATAGAGTAAGTGGTTTAATAGAAATATATCCCCATCTTGATACAATAAGTGGACTTGGCTCTAGCATAGATGAACCTAAGAATACAAACTCCAAAAACATGTTCTAGGCCCAACTCAGGGTAATATAGTACATGATAATGGGACTTCCTTAACACCTGGCTTGACAATCCTAAGGGATGTGATTTCAGTATTCATAAACACTTCACAAACCATGCTGAAGGATTTAAATAAAAGTTGGATATGAATAACTTAGGATAAACGTATGGTGTCATTTTTAAAGAAATGTTTCATAATTTAAACATCATATATGTGATTTTCATGATTATGGGATTCCTTGCTATGATAACTTTTTCTTAATCAATGATGGAATGGATGTATCTATGAAGAACATGATCAAACGTGCATGCATGAATGAATCAATCTTGTACAATGTAGAGGGAGAAAAATTTGAGGTTATTAAACCTCAAAGCGTACTCATCCACAATCCTACCGCCCTCATACAGCTCAAGATTATCATAAATTCACATGGTGTTCGTGAATCATCATGAAATAACTTATAAAAGTATAAACATGATAGAATTATCACATCATGGGTCTATATCAGCAGCCTCCACCCATTCCCTACTATTCCTTGGATGTGACTGTCTATTAGTGAAAAACTCAGATTAGTTGGTGTCCAAGAAATCATGAAAAATCAAATAACCAAATCAAGCCAATCCTCTATGGAATGACAATATAGATCATCATGTAACTTCAATGGTCTTTGACACTATATCTCATAAAGTGTGTGAAGCATATGTGCATCATCGACCTACCCTGATGGTACTATCTTCTACTTAATATGTGGGGAAACTACTCTCAACCTGCCTGGAAGAATCACCTAATGAGATGACCTATGAACTATTTCCTCATAACATAATGGATAGTTGTTATGATACTATAATGATAACCTGGATGGGTGTCTTCATGGAGGCGTCATTAATGTGACCAAGATATATAATAGTAAGATGATCATATATATGAGGAGATAACTCAAGAAGGATAGTAAATGTAATCAATAATATATGATTTATGTAACAATATAACATCATGTTACCTTATTTTAGGTACCACATGAAACATATTTTGATCTTTTGTTTGGATTCATTTAAGGTTGGTTTGGGTAAAAATTTGAGGATTTTGGGGGCCTAATGGCTAATTCACAGGTAGTAAACTATTTGGTTAATCCTTGTAGTTTTTCATAGAAATCCCTTTAACCTATAATGGTAAAATAGAGTGAGGAACATGGATTTTTAAAAATTTAGTGGCAAGACCCCCAAATCATTCTACCTCAAAAAATGGTATTTTCAAAGTTGGAACATGATTACCCAAACTATGCACCCATCCAGGATAAAACATGCCCTCATAAAAAAGTAGTGTCACATGGTTAGTTTAACCATGTATCTCCCTCTAGAAAACAATAAACATGGAAATTTAATACCCTCATTTTCTAAAAAATAATCTCAACCCTCTATTTTTACCCCCACTCAACCATAATTTATCTCCTTCATCACGAAGGATCTCAAGAATTTGTTTCAAATCCAAAAAAACCTAATCTAGGTAGATCAACACATAGTTGATCTCATTTGATCTCCTTTATGTATGTAGATATTCTCCCATGTGGATTCATCCAATATTATATTCTATCGTCTATATAGTTGGATAGATCATCATGTTATTAAAGGATCTAAACTTTTTTTTAATGAATCTTGATTCTAGGTCGTGTTTCTTAATCTCCTCCACCACATTCTTTATTTGAAATCCCACTGATGGTATTATATTTCACCTTGTGATTGAAGGTTGTTGGTTCCACAATACTTTTACATTAAATTTAAAACCTATATTTCCTGATTAAATTTAAATGAGTTTTTAAATTATTAAAAGACTCAGACATGAAATTATTGATGTTTGATTTTTTTGATATTGGCATGTAATTTATGGAAAACAAAAAATTTCAATGGAATTGAAATTATTAGTTGGATTTGAGAAAATTGACGACTTTATTTAAAAAATAAATTGATGAAATAGAATTTATGTTGATCCATCAGATATTTTTTTTAAATTATATGATTTTTGAAAGGGCATGTAATTAATGAAAACCATGATATGGTTTTGAAATGAAAAAGGGCATATTGAAAAATGAATTTTGGGAAACTGAATTTTGAAGTATGAAAAGTTTTGAAACATTTTATTTCTTATAATGTGTCATATTATTGGGTTTTGATTTGATTTTACCAAGAATGAGTGATTTATTATTGGATAAAATGTATTCTTGGGTAGTTTATAGGTAATTAGGACAAGAATACTAGGACTCTGACTCCATAGTAATGGATTTATGATGACAAAACTAACTAAACCAAGATGAAATATATTTCCCATAATGGATCACCTAATGTAATGTGGAATGATTTACCATAGTGGATACACTAATGGGGTGTTTATTTGAGTGTGAACATGTTTATAGGGTCATATTTATAAATGAGAGAAACTAACCTGCCCTATGGATTGTTGGCATGATGCTTCACATTACATGACCTGATTGTGCATGCTATTTATTATAGAACTGTTTTATTTATGAAAAATAATTTAAATTAATTTTTTATGTAATTATTTTATTTAATACATTTTTTTATATTTTCCATATTTTTATTGGAAATGATGTTTTGTTAAGAATGTTTAAATGATCACCATGCCTTTGTTTAATTGAAATGATATAATATTTTTTATTTATTATATGGTAAAATTTAAGGAACACTTGGGGATACCCTAATGGGATATTTATCTCACACCCTAAATTTTCCTTTGTATTTTTATAAATTATCTTATGTAATGTTTGAGAAAAGGGAAATCACCATTTAAAGGTGGTGGAAGTTTTTGATCTTTTGGATGTGCATTCAAGGAGGAGACTAATGGAGATTATATCCAATCATTTAATGGGATTCATAAGCTTTTATATTGATATATTCTGAGAAAATTTATGATGTAATATTGTGGGTTTTTTACTATTTGATTATAGTACCTTTTCTTGTTTAGAGTGTTTAGAATGAATACTCGTATCTTCATCTTCCACTTTTTTTTGGAAAAAATAATTCCCTCTTTGATCATTTGTGAAGTTAGGTGATATTAATAAACCAATATGGATTGGGAATTCCCTTCTATATTATTTAGAACCGGATCTATTCTCAAGGTATTAAGGTATATGGTTTTCTTTGGGATAACTTTTTATTAAAGGCTGGTTAGGTTTTGAATATTTCCTTGATGTCAACATGCAGTTTCATTATCCTAGTAGGCATGATGTTGGATTATTGAGACCTTTAAGGTATTTGTGAGTGTGTTCCTAGAAATCACTCATTGTAACGATCCATAAGTTACCTTGGGTATTTGGGAGAAGTGCCTTTGAGGAATGTCTTCATCTGGTTATAGTCTTTTCCACTCATTTTATTTGATTTGGTTGAAATATAAATCTTGTATACTGGTTTATGGAATTGATAGTATAATATCCTTAATCAATGTACTATTATTGATGCTTCCAATGTTTTATGTTAATACTATATAGCATGATTCCTCCATGAATATGCTTGGATATACCCTAAGAGGAAGCTACTGGGGAACCACAAATTGCGAATCCTCCAGGGGACTACAATCAAGTTGAGATAGTGGTGTGTTCTATACAAGCTTTGGGATAGGTGACAACAGCTTTTATGGTTTAGGATGTAGTTGTGGAATGTCAAAGGGATAAATAAAAGAATCATTGTTTATAATTTATTCACTAGAAGACACATTCATAGAAAGTTTCTAATGATCCTCAAGAGACTAAGGACAGATTGAAAAATATAGAGATACTTTTTATGTTCCTGGAAATGATGAATTATATTAATGTAAAGTGTTTTACCTTCAAGATGAAACGGCCTATCAGGATATGGTTGGATTATATGGATAAAATAAATAATCATGAGGGAATGTACTGTAGGAATGTATTGTTATTTTCACTACAAGTTAAATCAAGAGTCAATGTTCTCAGAAAATTATATGGAGTTCCTTGACCTCCAAAAAGATGAAAATACTATGAATAATTATACAAAATGTTTTTTGAGATCATAAAATATTCTCTAAAGGTTATAGAAAATGATAAACTAGAGGTTTAAAATTTTTTTATGGGAATTCATTCTGAAATATGATCTTAAGTCTTCATTTTGAAGTTCATTTTTTATACTGATGTACTAGATAGTGAATTGATGGATTAGTTTTATCTTGCTGGTATGTTAGAGTTTAAGGAATTTTTCAATTCTAAAAGTGGTATTTCATTGAATTAATTCAAGGTAAAGAGAAATTATGGAGAGCCACATGGTGGATCTTGAATGTAGGAATCTTTTAAACCTCATATAGTTCATGGTAGAGGCCCTTTTAATTTCTTCTAGTGTGGAAACATTGTGCATTCAAATCAGGTTTTCCCTAAGGAACCTAATATCTGTAGTTTTTCAGGATGCTCAAGCCCTCTAAAGAAATTATTCCATTTATTTTATGTTCCATTATATGTTGTGGGATCATTAGAATCTAAAATTACTATTCTGAAACCATATTCTACATGATCTAAGGGGGTCTAGCCATAAGAATCTGGAATAAAGTTTCTTCACATAGTGGTAGAGTTTTCGTAGGAATCATATACTGGTATAATGATTGTGAGAGGTACCACAACTATAGATTCACATTTAGCGACTACATTATTTGAAACTGGTGTATATAAATCATTTATATTGACTCGTGTTGTGAACTATGTAAATAATTTAATATGGATTTTATATTATATGATTGATATTTCTATTCCCCTTGAAACTATGAGAGTGCATGATTTTCAATATCCTTCTTATATTTCCTATTTATCTAAGACTGAGCATAACTGGGATTATATGTTTCTCAATATGAAGCCTCTTGACATCATTCTTTTGATGGATTAACTCCTTAATAATAAGGCATTAACTTATTGGTATCTTTTATGGGTTACCTTTACAAAGCCTAATGGGGTGTTCCATGTGTTTTAGGGGGAATGAGACCTGAGGTCAAGTAGATATGGACCATCCTTTTCAATTTTAGGTATGGTTATATCAGTGTTTTATTTCATTTTGGAGTGATAATATTTGAGTGATGATCTCCCTATAGTCATCATTTAGTTTCCCAATGTTTTCCCCCTTATTTCACTAGTGTTCCACCTGTAAGAGTTTTTTGAATTTTTATTGATTTACTACCTAGTACTCAGCCAATGTATATTCATTATTAACATAAGAAACTAGTGGAGTTGAAAGATTTAAATATAGAGTTGGATGACATACTTGAGAAAGTATTTATATACCTTAGTGTGTTACCTTGATAATTTCCTTCTCTCCTTGTGAAAAAAACTGACGAAACACTACACCTTTGTGTCGATTACTGGAAACACAATGGAGTTACTATAAAAAAAAGTTATCTGATATCATAGATTGATGATCTGTTTGACGAATTGAAAGGGGAATGTGGTTCTAAATGATTAATCATATCTATGGTTACAAACAGTTGAGAATAAAATAATATGACATTAATAAGGCCACTTTTTAGTGTAGGTATGACCATTTCTGATTATATTTTATGCCAATTTGGTCTAACCAATGCATATGTAGTCTTTTTGGAATTGATAAAAAAATACTTCATGAGTACCTTGAATTGTTCACTATGGTATTTTTGGATAATATTTTGGATTATTATAAAATTGAGGAAGGTCATGTCTATCATCTTAGTGATTTTATAGAAATATTGAGAGATCCAAACCTTTATGTGAACTTTCAACATGCAATTTCATGATAAGAGAAGTGATGTTCTTCGGATAGGTGGTATGAAAACGTGGTATTTCAACTGAAACTGAGAAAGTGAAGGTTTTTATGACATGGGAGATTTTTTTTTATTTTTTAGATATATATCTCTTTGGTCTTGGTGGGGTGTTACTATAGGCTTGTCAAGGATTTCTCAAAGTTGGATTCCCCAGTGAAAACTCTCACTCAGAAGGGAGTGATGTTCTTTTGAAATGAATCATTTAAAAGTAATTTTGATTAGATTAAAATTCCATTGAATTTCGTTCTAGTGTTGTCTCTTTTATATGATGGGTATGGGTATGTGGTATTCATTAACACATCAGGTTTGGGTTTTGGGATGTTTTTTTATACATAGTGATCATGTGGTAGCATATGGATCCAGACAACATAGGACACATGAGAAAAATTACCTAACCCCTAATCTCAAACTCATATATGTGATACATTCTCATAATTGAAATTGGAATTACCATCTCAAATAAAGGATTACCATTTATTTTGAACCATGATTCTTGAGTTACATCTATACATAAAAATTTGTGAATCCTCAATAGGGGAGTTGGGTGGAGTACCTGAAAACTTTTGATTTTCACATTTACCACACCATGGGGAAGGGAAATGTCATTTATAACAATTTTAACTAGAAACATTCAACCCAAGATATGATAGAATCATTAAAGGAGTCATAATTTATAGATATTTTTTCTCAGTTGCATTTGGTAATCTGGGAAGAAGTGGCTGTTGTTATCTTGGAAAGTGTTTGGTTGAACTCCACTATGCTTGAGCTGATTCTTCACTAAAAACTTCTTGATAATGAATTATGTGGAATTGGGGACTCTCTTTATGGTGAGTATAATATTAGTGAGTGTACATTCTCAATGGATTCTATCCTATGGTTACAAAATTGGTTTTTTGTGACTTTGGATTAAAGGAAGGTTGTGATGGGAGATTTTCATAATTCTTAGTGGGTGGTGCACTTTGGTACTAAAAATATGTCTTATGACAAGAAGAGAAATATTGGGGGAAAGTTATGAGATGAGATATTACAAACTTTTCTTCACATTGTTACACCTATTAGCTAGTGAAACCGGAGCACTAGACACCTTCTGGTTCTTTAAACCACTTTTAGTGCCAAATTGGAAGAGGGACGAGAACTATATCGACTTTGTTCTTGGGTTACTACATACACCTTAGGGAAAAAATTCAATATGTGTTGTGATTCATAGTCTAAAATAATCGTCTCACATTATACTCATTCAATATACAACAAAAGTTGAGGACCTGGGACATATCTATGTGTAGGATATTATTGGGTTTCATGGAGTTCCATATACTATAGTCTCTGATATAGATCCTTATATTACGTCACTATCTTGGAGGGGCTTCTTGGAGGCATAGGGATCTAATTTAGGTCTGAGTATAAACTGTCACACAAATACAAATTTCTAGATAGAATGATCTATAATGATTCTTGACGCTATTTTTCAAGCATGAATTCTTGATTTTAGTGGAGCTTGGGATGTCCATATGGGACTATTTGAGGTTTTTTATAAAAACATTTACTAGTTTTCAATTCGTATGGCTCTTTTTAGGCTTTTTATGGAAGGCCTAGTAAATTTCTATTGTGTTGGTCATTTATCGGTGAAGCTTATTTGGTTGAAATAATTTTTTCTGAAGATACATTGATGAAGATTCAGTTTATTCATCAAATAATATACCTAAACAAGTTACAGCATAAGTCCAATGTATATTATCATCAATGAAAAATGGAGTTTTGATTGGTGACCATGTGTTCTTGTGATTTTCACCTCAGTTGGTTCACCAACATCTTGGAAAATAGGGGAATATTTTATCGAGGTTTTTGGGTCCATTTGTGATTGTTGAGTGGGTGGGGAAAGTGTTTTACCATTTAGAAAAAACACTACAATTGAATTTGAAAAAAATGGGTTTCATGTATCGCATTCCATGAAATGTATTTATAACCCTTCTCATGTTTTAAGTTGAGACAATTTTGATATTGATCCTGATTTATCCATGACTAAGTATAAACTCATGATTGTTGATTCTAAAATAAAGGAACTTAATGGAAAGAACATTCCTTTAGAACATGTGCAATTGAATCATGGTTTAGATTCATATGATATGTGGGATCATGGGATACTGATGGGAGAGCGGTGTCCTCAACTCTTTGATATGGAATCTTCTTAACATGTTTTCTTGGGACTAAAAGTGTTTTTTGTGTGGAGGATGTAACATCTCATTGCATTGTTTTAGGTAACCTTAAACCCTTTTTTGATCAATATTTTGTTGGGATTTTTTAAGGAATTTTTTTGTTAAAATATTGAGAAATTTGGAGACCCGAGACGTAGTGTACGGTTGGTGAAAACCATGAGGTTTGGCCCCGCAAACTATGCACCCTATGATGTCACATTGGAGGGAGGTTCATGGGTTTTCCAAATTATTCAGAAAACCCCCCAAACCATGCAACCAAAAATAGCGGGCTTTACATTTTTGGCACATATTTACCCAATCCGTTCAACCACCAGGAGAATTCATGCACCCCCAAGAGTAGGGACGCACGGTTAGGGTGCACAGTTAGAATAACCATGACACCCCCTATAACAAACTATTCACATAGAAATATAATCCCATGATTTTTAGAAAAATAATCATGGGACCTTTGATTTTACATTTAATCTTTCCCCACTCATCCCTAATCAATTTATTTAGTCTTGAAAGATCACAAAAATCATTTTTCTATCCTCAAACAATTTCTCATGGAGGATAGAAGCATGGTTGATCTCATTTGATCTTTCTCAGGTAAGTAGACCATATATAAATTGGACTCATCCAATCTTCTCACATATATTCTTTTTAGTTTGATAGATCAACATGTTATTTATGGATCTATACTTCTTTTTGATGGATCGCGAATCTAGGTAGTGCTTTTTGATCTCCTTTGAATCATTATTTTTTGAAAATCCCAATGTTTGTGTTATCTTTTACTGTGTCATTAATGTTATCTGGTTTTATAATAATGTTTTATTCAATTGAAACCCTATATTTTTTTATTTAATTTAATTTAGTTTTCAAATAATTTGAAATCTTGAATTTGAAATGATTGATGTATTATTTTTTAGATTTTCATGGAATTTATGATAACCCCTAATTTCAATGGAATTGAATTTGTTGGGAGGATTTGAGAATATTGGTGTCTTGATTTGAAAATTAACGTGATGAAATTTAATATATATTGATGCATGAGAAAATGGATTAGATGAAAATATTTTTTTTTAAATGGAATGAAATTTATAAAAACCATGATCTAATTTTGAAATAAAAAATGGCATATTTAAAACAATAATTTGGGGAATTGAATATTGAATGCTGATTTTTGTGAAACTTATTATTTCATGGAATGGGTCTAGTTAGGTGATGTTGAATTTATTTTCCCATGAATGTTTTATTAATTATTGGAGAACTTGTAAGCCTAGGTAGTTTGTCAGTAACTTTGAAAAGTATGCTAGGGTTCTAAATCCCTAGAAATTGATTTAAGATGACAAAACTAACTGAAATATATTTTGTTAGATTTCCTCTAGAGGCTACCCTAATGTGGTATAGACTAATATCCCATAATGGTTCACCTAATGTGGTGTTGATTTTAGTGTTCATACATTTTAAGAGCCATGTTAATAAATTAATAAGTGTAATGATCTTATTATGAGAAACTATTGTATCACATGGCTTGTTATCATGGCGATTTTATTTACATAACTATATTATGAATTCCACTATTTATATAATTTTTTTAATCATGAAAATGGATTTATATAATCTTTTTTATTTAAAATGTTTATTTATAGTGGTTTTGATATATTTCCTATGATTTTATTTTAAATCATGTTTTATTTTAAAATTAAGTAAATTATTTCCATGAAAATATTTATTTAAATTGATATCATATTTGGATTATTGATGTGGTATTTTTTCTGGAAAATTTTTTGGGACCCTACTGGGATGTTTATCTCACACTATATGTTTTCCTTCAGGCATTTTTATATCATCTTATTCCAGGTTAGAGTAATGGGAAAGTGCCACTTGGAGATGGTGGATGTTTTTGATATTTGAGAACTAGTGTCATGGAGGCAGCTGATGGAGATGTTATACAATCATTTATGTTATATATAATATTTTATATTGATCTTGTTGAGTAATATGATGATGTACTATTTTGGGTATTGTATGCCTATTTGATTATGGAAAATTCTACTTTTTGGAGGGTTGAGAATACTAATTTTAATCTTTATATTCTATTGTTTTGTGGAAACTATTGATCTAAAATTTATCTTTTATGATTTTATTTTCTATTCACCAATCCACTGAGACAGAGAACACCCTTTATGATGTTTCAAAGATTTCATGGATATCAGGGTACCAGGGTATCTAGGTTGGATTAAGAAACCAATGTTCACTATAACCGATATCTTGATATGTCAAGTCAATAAATAGGTAGTCAAATTCCTATTTAATGGATACTTCATCCTATACACCAACATTGGTGTCCTTTTTTAGAAATCCAAAATTGACACACTCCCAAAACATTTAACTATATTCCCAACCAATCCTCACCATGGGCCCATCTCTACACCAACTTGAGGATGAACCACCCTCGATACCACTCTATCATGACCTGACCCACTGAGGTCTGCATGGATTATGGAAGGCTTGGTTTTACAACCCCAATCCCACCTACAATATTCATGGGTATAGCAATAATTATTCATAAGTAATAACTAAAATGAGGGGCCTTTACCTAATATACCTGTATGAACACAGAAAAATATCTCCATGAAAAGGTGAAAAAGAATATAAAAAACAATGCAGTATCTAGATTAAAATCATGCATGAAATAAAATATAGGGAATATAATAGATTATGAAAAAGTGAGACAAATAATAAATGGTATTAATAAATTCTCAACCAAAAATTAAGTCCCAACCTAACAGTTATTGGAATAAGAAAAAGTGACGAGAGTCTGACTCTTGATCTAAAAGTCTGACAACCAAACATGGTCAATGCACACAAGTATCACTATAATCCCTTGATATCATCCTAGATCATTATGTAATATTCATAAAAAATTACATGTGTGGGTGAATCCTATATAGGGGTGAGTATATAAATACCCATTTTGACACCTCGAAAATGATGATGAGAATAATAAAGAGACAAAAAAAGAATTTATATCAGCTAATAACTAGAGGGAATGAAATAGAACATATAAATTATCAAAAAAATTCCTAGAAATTAGAGAAATAGGATCTCTATATTAAAAACCTATCCTTGAATAATTAGCCTATCTAAAACTCTAAAAGTTCATCTCTAATTCAAAACATATTTTGTGTCTGTTTGAGTAATCCATGTGTAGGACCCACAATTTGCCATTGCTCCATAGATTGATGGGTAATAATATCTAATGGAGTATGTAGAGGCCTGAATCTTGAGGTACATGGACATTACATTACTTTTGCGGAATACTTAGTACATAACAAAAACACACACAAGGATCGTAATAGTTTAGTGTCTTTGGAAACTCGGAATATAATCTTCTAATCGTGGTGAAAGATCTTCAACATATCCCATAAAGATCTTCCTTTTTTTACCTGAAACCTTTCTTTATATCCTGGGGAAAAGAAAACAAAAAAGGGTGAGCTCAAATGCTCAGTAAGGGTAAACAAAAGAAATATCAATCACCTAATATTCATAAGAACATAACATTTTGGAAATCTTAACCTGCAAAAGAGAGCATAATTTCATAACATGGGATAAATCATGGCAGTGAAATGTAATCACAATAATCATAACATAAAACATGAAACTTTTTGGCATACACACATAATCATAGAGAATCATTTCTTGTTTGTCAAGACTCATTGCCAAGACTATCTTAGTGGACAAAGTCCCTTTATGAACCGAGTCACCCTCGTTTCAGTCCTGTTTCACTGAACTGGTATAACCTACCATTATAGCCATGTCTATCTCATGAGATATAAAATCTTTACCCAATGCATTGGAGGGAGATATAGTTCCCACCCATCTCATAATGATACCATTATTATGTGTTCCACAAAATCATAAAACATACATCATTTCAAAACCCATGTAATAAAAATGGGAATCTTAAACATCATGACATCATAAAACAATTCATATAAGATAAAGGAATTCCTAAAAATAATTCCATCACAACATAATCAAATCAATTTAATAATAGGGATAAAAACAGAACCCTTTATTATCTTAGATGGAAAAAAATTTTGATAAAACAATTGAACTTCATTCTTGAGGAAAATATCCTTTCTACTTCAAAAACATTTTTCCTTTCTTAACATGTCATACAACATTAAACTAAAAGAAGTTGATTAAAAATAAGCTTGAAAACTTGTAAAGGAAGCTTCTTGGAAATAATGTTTTAAAAATCCATTCATGCTATATAAGTTAAAAAAACATTCTTTGTACTTTTGTCGGAAAAGTCAAAAAGTACCTCGTACGAAAAATGACAAAAGATTCCTTTCATATCTTTTACTAAATACTCACCGAAGGGAAAAATTGGATTTAAAAAATTTTAGGTGGATGGAAATAATATTACATATTTAGGAAACATGGATGTGTATGATAAAATACACCCTAGTAAATACCAAAGTATAAACAATCTCGGATTAAAATGAGATTGTGATATTTCCCTTACCTTAGGTCCGATTTCCTTCGTAAGTGTCCGAACCTCCTGTATAATGATTTAAATAATGTCATTGACTTATTACATAATCATATTCATTGTTATTATATCATATAAGGTTCACTTATGTCTTTATATTACCCTTTCTTTTGTAAATTCATGTTAAAGTAGCGTTTTGGGTAAAATCGTCTCATTTGTCATTCGTGTTTTAACTTGTAATTATTCATATGATTACTCAGATCATTATTAGTTAATTATAGAATATAAAACATGATTTATATATAATATATATTCAGAATATACAAATATATAATGGATCGATAAATGGAAAGAAATACACCGTTCATGGAGATGGTATGTCGTACGTACGCATGAACGATGTTTTCTTTTCGTTATTGAATTGAGTGGAATTAAGTAGATGACATACATATATATACACATAAATCCAGTAGCTTTATAATGTCATATATTTCATTATTTTTTCTTATATATACTTTATAATCATTCTTAAATGGTTAACATGGAAAATGAATCTCATCGCGTCATGGAGACGGTAGTCCGTACGTACGCACGAGCGATGATATCATTTCCATAATTATTTAATTGAATTGGAGTGGATGATACAATATATCAGAATCAATATGATGTTCTAATAACTATGTATAGTTATTCTTTACACCATTATACCCATCCATGTAAGGTGGTGGTGGAAAATAGATTACACCACGGCGTGGAGACGGTATTCCGTACGTACGCACGCGCGGTGATTTCTTTCTCCGTAGGATGGACAGATGGTGAAATAGGGCTGTTTCATACTTATAAAAACATATCAGTATATGAGTGATACTGATGTTATTACTTCATAATGAAACAACCTAAGAAGAAGTAGTGGAAGAAGAAATAAATATGAAAGAATCGGTAACGGACATTACCTCTTCTTTGAAGTGCTTCTTTGAGACCTCCTTTTAGGGCACTAAAATGGGTCTTTGAAGAAGACCAGAACCTCTAGGATTATACTAGGGTAGTGGAGAAGAGATTTTGGCAGGGTTTGGACGAGCTTGAATTCACAAATTGGTGTGAGGAGGAGAGGGAGGAGGTGCCCTTTTATAAGGGAGGAGAGGGCCACCTTTGGAATAACAAAAAATATTATTTTATTATAAAGACATGTTTGGTTTTAAATAGCCTAAAATTGATTATTTTCGTGGCTAAGGTGGGTATGGGTCGAAATCCTCTCATCATATATAATTTAGACAAGTTTAGGTTCCTATTTTAACCTTATCATTTAGATTTAACATTAAGTTAAATAATTTTACTTTTACCGTGTCTTCTTGTGTTCTTACACTATAAGGTTAATAAACATACTATAAGAAGCCAAAAGAACCCCAAATTGTTTATTATTAATATATATAACCTTATCTAGGTCATTTGACCGATCCTTAGATTTTTAGGAATAAAATAACAATTAATAATGTAATGTTTGTTTTAAAAACTATTTTATGTCAATTTTGACACTATTTAGTAATTGATTTTTGAGAAAATCATAACAGAATGATAAGTTCTAACAAAGTTAATTAAATCAATAATAACATGTCCTAGTAACCTATAAAATTAGTTTAATTCATAAAAAGTCTCAAATTACATTTATTTTGGTGTTTATAACATCAATTATGTCAATATTTCATTAATAAAATAATTACTGCATCATCATTGTGTCATACATAAATTAAAATATTTAATGTCTAAAAATTACAAATAAAATACCATTATGTAGGAAATCATTTTATATTTTTAATTAATATTTATAGTCTAATTTATCTTATGTATAACCCCATATTTAAAATTATTTACTTATTAAACATTGATTTTAACTATTTTAACCCTTCTTTAAATAAATTAATAATAAATGTCCTAATCTAATCCAAGTGGGACTAAATAGTCATATTTTATTCCTAAGTTTGTTTTTGGTCGAATTACATTTGTCCAGTAGAATTAGGACATGTGTTAGGGTAATAATAATATCATTTTTACCATTAATTACCCTATTTACTTTTAACTGCGGTAAAAAAAGTAAAAAGTTACTATTCACCAAAAAATTATTTTCATCTCATTGAACTACATTTTAGTCCTTGATATTAACCGTGTCTCTCGGATTTTCGAAATTCCACTCACAGAAGCTGTAAAATTAAGTTTTATGAGAAATTCAGTTTTTTAACTACCACTTAGTAGTTTCACTATTCATAAAAAATTGAAAGTTTTTAGAAAAATACTAAAATTTCACCCAAGGCTAATTTCGATATTCCGAATCCAAAAATGAAGTCTATTTTGTAAAATAAAATTTATAAAATTTCAAAAAGTGGTTATTACTATTCATAACAGCTAGTTTTAATAATATTTTAATAGCATATTGTTGTTTAGTGAAACTCGTTATTGCGTATAACACACGCTATCGAGGAAGGTCGCGATTGCGTGTAATGCAAGGCAAATCAAGGATGCGTGTTGTGAAAGCTCCTTTTGGTGTAGCATACAACACAAGACATTAATGAAATTAAAAAGAATATTTTTTATAAAATCTCTGGGTGTTACATTCTACCCCCCTTAAAATGAATTTCGCCCTCGAAATTCGTCGGGGTTATAAATGGTTTAATATTCGAAAGTTTCTTTAATAGAAACCCACATCGTAAAAAGGAATACCAAAACCAATCTTTAAAAATGAAAGTATGAACCGTAACGGTTACCCAAATAAACTAATCACTGGGTTTCCACATAGGTGAAAATATGGATATGGAAAAAAAAAATTTAACCATCATGTTCTGATGGAGAGTGGTAGAGAACATGGCTATGGAAAATCCAACAATCACAAATCCATAAATTTGTGACGATCTAAGGTACCATCTGATTAATCAAATATAAGAGCACTAGGACAACATTTTGGGTTTTCAAGATCATTTCCCTAAAGTTGAAGAATTTGAATAAATACTTACTTTATTTTGGTACAATCTCACTGTTGTTCGTGCCTTGAACAATTTCTACTACATCTCTTAAATAAATGAAGTTGAATTTGTTATTCGTGAAGTGTTAGCAGATCATGTGATAGAATGACGGATCATTCCATCTTTCTTAAACAAAATGATAGCAAACGTTATTAAATATACATAAGTCATTCGATAGTGAGATTAATCATATATGGTACCTAAAATGGACTTATACTTCATATATCATACTGCTTAACATAATAAAACTAGTTTCTACTAAACAGGGACTTCCTGTAGGCCAGTGGTAGGCGATAAATGCCAGTCGCACTTCGGTTGTGGGTTCGATTCCCACCGCCTTGTCCGACGCGATGGGTTGTCGCCCATCCTGAAGGTTGTCCTTTTTCTAATGCTATATTACTATAACATCCCATCAATAATATCGAAAAAATTTATGTCCAGCATAATCCATTCTAATCTTTAATCTTATCTAAAATACTTCGGTCCAAGCTTATTGTATAAAGAAAATGATTACTTGAAATGTCACAGAATAATATCGTGAATGCCATCATTTATCCCCCATATATCAAAAGATATGTCAAATTACAAACATGTGAATACCTTAATCATGTATTCTCTTGAAGAATGAATACCCATTAAACCTTAGTGAAAACATGAATGCAGTTAAAAGTTAATACTTTCCACATACAAAAATCCTCAAAATTATATATACTCAAACCATGATATCACTTAGTCCTTATATCAATCATGAGCTCATGAATACAATCAAACATCTCATTATATTCTTATCTCTTCATTATGCTCATATCATCTGTTTACCAAAAATGTCTAAATCACTTTTCATGGTTACCGGTACCATAATATTATTGAAAACCACAATAGACCAAAACATAAATATTCCAATATTCCACGATACTATATAAAACATTATTTTGGAATCCCATTACATAAACACTTATTCATTCCACCACACCGTTTTCATATTCCACATCACCAATAGTGATCGCATGTGACTTCCCTTTGTCCTTTCCCTTATGTGGTTGCTCATGTTGATCATCACTAACCCTTGGATTAGGGAATTTATGAGCATAATGCCCCATTTACTTGCACTTGAAGCATTGAAGTGTTGGTGGTGCGTTCTCTATAGTGTTTGCTTTATTCACATCATTAGAAACCCTTTTTCCATTACCTCGACACTCAGCTGCTCGATGACCTTCTTTTCCACACTTAAAACATTTTCTAGTCCCTTTAAGACAATCTCCACCATGCTTCTTTATACACTTTGAGCATAAGGAAACATTCATCTTCTTTTCACCATTATTATGTGATTTCTCCTTGAACTCCATCTTTCGTTTCTTTTCAAAACCATGAGATGGATATGTAACACCAACTTCCATTTCTACCTTCATAGAAAAACACACAATTTCTTCATAGCTACTGAAGTCTCTTATAGCTAATGCCCTTAGAAGACTTGGTTTGAAGCCACTGAAAAATCGATCAACTTTACTTTCAAGTTGGATGATAATGCCAGATGCATACCTTGAAAGTCTTGTAAAATTTGCTTCGTATATACCAAAAGATTCATCATCCTTCTGCTTCAGCTCAAGAAACTCCTTTTCCATATTTGTTCGAAGAATACGAGGTAATTACTTACTGAAAAACAAGTTCTTGAACTCGTCCCATTCCATGGACTCAATTTGATCTCTTGGCCTTGTATTCTTGATAAGATTCCACCATTGATCAGAATCACCTTCCAAACGATACACTGCTAAGATGAATTTATCATGTTCAGAACATTGAATAACTGAAAATATCTTTTCAGTGGTACTGATCCACTGTTCAGCAACAAGTGGATCAGAAGTCCCACTGAAAGAAGGTGGACGTTGCCTCATGAAGGACTCAATAGAATATTGTTCCCTTCTCTGCTCATTTGGAAGTCCAGAAAGATTCATAGCTTGTGTAAGTATAGCAATAAGATTTTTCACTCCATCTCCCATAACATTTGTTTGTTCTAGCGGACAATCATTTCATTTTCCATTGCATTGATCAACACGGTTCTTTCGGGTTCCAGCCATCGTCTGAAACCCAAAAAGAATAGTGTGAGAGGCAAAAATAATGCTAGGGAAAACAACATTATAAAGGGGGAGTATCCTCAATATCTAAATTCTTAGGTTAAATTCTATGATCGTTACCATAGTTCTAGGACTGTATCTTATACATATACTTATCCTTGGGGACATCCCTAGATATACCTTAGAAATATCTCTAGGGATCTCACTAATGCTTTCGCATCCTAGTTTCAAAAGGTTGACTAAACCTTTACTATGATACTAACTATAGAGACCCGAATCTTGACGTACATGGAAATTACATTACTTTTGCGGAATACTTAGTACATAAAAAAACACACACAAGGATCGTAATAGTTTAGTGTCTTTGGAAACTCGGAATATAATCTTCTAATGGTGGTGAAATATCTTCAACATCTCCCATAAAGATCTTCCTTTTTTTACGTAAAAACATTCTTTATATCCTGGGGAAAAGAAAACATAAAAGGGTGATCTCAAATGCTCATTAAGGGTAAACAAAAGAAATATCAATCAAATAATATTCATAAGAACATAACATTTTGGAAATCATAACCTCCAAAAGAGAGCATAATTTCATAACATGGGATAAATCATGGCAGTGAAATGTAATCACAATAATCATAACTTAAAACATGAAACATTGTGGCATACACACATAACCATAGAGAATCATTTCTTGTTAGTCAAGACTCATTGCGAAGTCTATCTTAGTGGACAAAGTCTCTTTCTGAACCGAGTCACCCTCGTTTCAGTCCTGTTTCACTGAACCGGTATAACCTACCATTCCAGCCATGTCTATCTCATGAGATATAAAATCTTTACCCAATGCATTGGAGGGAGATATAGGTCCCTCCCATCTCATAATGATACCATTCTTATGTGTGCCACAAAATCATAAACCATACATCATTTCATAACCCATGTAATAAAAATGGGAATCTTAAACATCATGACATCATAAAACAATTCATATAAGATAAAGGAATTCATAAAAATAATTCCATCACAACATAATAAAATCAATTTAATAATAGGGATAAAAACAGAACCCTTTATTATCTTAGATGGAAAATAATTTTGATAAAACAATTGAACTTCATTCTTGAGGAAAATATCCTTTCTACTTCAAAATTTTTTTTCCTTTCTCAACATGTCATACAAATTTAAACTAAAAGAAGTTGATTAAAAATAAACTTGAAAACTTCTAAAGGATGCTTCTTGGAAATAATGTTTTAAAAATCCATTCATGCTATATAAGTAAAAAAACATTCTTCGTACTTTTGTCAGAAAAGTCAAAAAGTACCTCGTACGAAAAATGACAAAAGATTCCTTTCATATCTTTTACTAAAAACTCATCGAAGGGTAAAATTGGATTTAAACAATTGTAGGTGGATGGAAATAATATTACATATTGAGGAAACATGGATTTGGATGAAAAATACACCCCAGTAAATACCAAAGTATAAACAATCTCGGATTAAAATGAGATTGTGATATTTCCCTTACCTTAGGTCCGATTTGCTTCGTAAGTGTCCGAACCTCCTGTATAATGATTTAAATAATGTCATTGACTTATTACAGAATCATATTTATTGTTATTATATCATATACAGTTCACTTATGACTTTATATTACCCGTGCTTTTGTAAATTCATGTTAAAGTAGCGTTTTGGGTAAAATCGTCTCATTTGTCATTCGTGTTTTAACTTGTAAGTATTCGTATGATTACTTAGATAATTATTACTTAATTATAGAATATAAAACATGATTTATATATAATATATATTCAGAATATACATATATATAATCGATCGATAAATGGAATGAAATACACCGTTCATGGAGACGGTAGGCCGTACGTACGCATGAACGACGTTTTATTTTCGTTATTGAATTGAGTGGAATTAAGTAGATGACATACATATATATACACATAAATCCAGTAGCTTTATAATGTCATATATTTCATTATTATTACTTATATATATACTTTATAATCATTCTTAAATGGTTAACATGGAGAATGAATCTCATCGCTTCGTGGAGACGGTAGTCTGTACGTACGCACGAGCGATGATATCATTTCCATAATTATTGAATTGAATTGTAGTGGATGATACAATATATCAGAAGAAATATTATGTTCCAATAACTATGTATAATTAATCTTTACACCATTATATCCATCCATGTAAGGTGGTGGTGGAAAATAGATTACACCACGGCGTGGAGACGGTATTCCGTACGTACGCTTGCGCGGTGATTTCTTTTTCCGTAGGATGGATAGATGGTGAAATAGGGTTGTTTCATACTTATAATAACATATCAGTATATTAGTGATACTGATGTTATTACTTCATAATGAAACAACCTAAGAAGAAGAAGTGGAAGAAGAAATAAAGATGAAAGAATCGGTAACAGACATTACCTCTTCTTTGAAGTGCTTCTTTGAGACCTCCTTTTTGGGCACTAAAATGGGTCTTTGAAGAAGACCAGAACCTCTAGGATGATACTAGGGAAGTGGAGAAGATATTTTCGCAGGGGATGGCCGAGATTTAATTCTCAAATTGGTGTGAGGAGGAGAGGGAGGATGTGCCCTTTTATAAGGGAGGAGAGCGGCACCTTTGGAATAACAAAAAATATTATTTTATTATAAAGCCAAGTTCGGTTTTAAATAGCCGCAAATTGATTTATTTCATGGATAAGGTGGGGATGGGTCGAAATACTCTCATATAATAGAATTTAAACAAGTTTAGGTTCCTATTTTAACCTTATCATTTAGATTTAACATTAAGTTAAATAATTTTACTTTTACCGTGTCTTCTTGTGTTCTTACACTATAAGGTTAATAAACGTACTATAAGAAGCCAAAAGAACCCCAAATTGTTTATTATTAATATATCTAACCTTATCTACGTCATTTGGCCGATCCTTATATTTTTAGGAATAAAATTACAATTAATAATATAATATTTTTTTTAAAAACTCTTTTATGTCAATTTTGACACTATTTAGTAATTGATTTTTGTGAAAATCATAACAGAATGATAAGTTCGAAAAAAGTTAATTAAATCAATAATAACATGTCATATTAACCTAGAAAATTACTGTAATTCATAAAAAGTCTCAAATTAAATTTATTTTGGTGTTTATAACATCAAATATGTCAATATTTCATTAATAAAATAATTATTGCATCATAATGTGTCATAAATAAATTAAATTATTTAATGTCTAAAAATTACAAATAAAATACCATTATGTAGGAAATATTTTCATATTTCTAATGAATATTTATAGTCGAATTTATCTTATGTATAACCCCATATTAAAAATTATTTACTTATTAAACTTTGATTTTAACTATTTTAACCCTTCTTTAAATAAATTAATAATAAATGTCCTAATCTAATCCAAGTGGGCCTAAATGGTCATATTTTATTCCTACGTTTGTTTTTGGTCGAATTACACTTGTCCAATAGAATTAGGAAATGTGTTAGGGTAATAATAATATCATCTTTACCCTTAATTACCCTATTTACTTTTAACCGTGGTAAAAAAAAGTAAAAAGTTACTATTCACCAAAAAATTATTTTCATCTCATTGAACCACATTTTAGTCCTTGATATTAACCGTGTCTCTAGTATTTTCGAAATTCCACTCACAGAAGCGGTAAAATTAAGTTTTATGAGAAATTCAGTTTTTTAACTACCACTTAGTAGTTTCACTATTCATTAAAAATTGAAAGTTTTCAGAAAAAATACCAAAATTTCACCCTAGGCTAATTTCGATATTCCGAATCCAAAAATGAAGTCCATTTTGTAAAATAAAATTTATAAAATTTCAAAATGTGTTTATTACTATTCATAACGGCTAGTTTTAATAAAATTTTAATAGCATATTGTTGTTTATTGAAACTCATTATTGCGTACTACACACGCTATCAAGGAAGGTCGCGATTGCGTGTAATGCAAGGAAAATCAAGGATGCCTGTTGTGAAAGATACTTTTGGTGTAGCATACAACACAAGACATTAATGAAATTAAAAATAATATTTTTTATAAAATCTCGGGGTGTTACAGAGTACCCATTTCCTAGTATGATATGGGCTATTACTCATTAGATACAGGACCCCCACCCTAGTAAAATAGGGGGTTCCATTCAGTGGATAGAGGACTCACACCCTAGTATGATGGGGGGCACATGATGGATAGACAACCCTTGCCTTAGTGAGATAACGGCTTCCAACCTCGACATATCTATTATGATACTACCTGACAACCACTGATTTTAAATCATCACTAAAAGAAAAATAATTATAGAGATATCTCAGATTTTATCACAAAATCCTCTATAATGATTACCATCACATTCTACATAGAAATCCTCTAGGGTAAGCTACACATAGGCCATGTTCCATATCCTGAAGAAGGGGATACAAGAGGTTGAAAATCCTATGAACACTATATGATGTGTAATTTGGGTCACATGATGTGCGACCTTACTTAGAAAGCTAGAAATTTCCTCACCAATTCATTTTTTGGCAGTCCACGTAATACTACAAGGCTAATATGCATACTATAAAATGTATATCGGCCACTAGGAGCCTGTCCATTTGTTGTTGGTCCCAATCATCTACAGAATTCAATGCACATGTACATCTGAACATGCCTATATAATTTGGGATTTTTTAGTTTACATGGATGTGTTTGAGTACTAAGTAGTGACTATGTTCTCCTGGTTATTCTTTTGCCTGTGTTATCCCAGAGTACATGCAGATCCCATAGTACGGGGTCACACAATGTGTAAGGGGCATACACGCTTTGTGATCTTTATCTTCCATAAAATCATATACATACATGAAAAGGGACTAAAAATATTGTGTTCATGGTATACATATCATTTAGTTTTGTTTTTCATAGAAACCATGGAAATATTTACATGTCTCGTTCTGCCTCTACTGCCATCGCTTCTACCTTGAATCATTATGAAGGTCTGAGATCTGGGGTAGATCGTGCCTAATACATATCCTATGGATAGATTCTAACGACCCTAAACCCACACTATAACACACTAACATATTTATCAAATATTTACCTTTAAATAATTTTTTTTCGTTTACATATTCTATTACCCTCAACCACAAGTTCAAACAAACCACAAAACAATATTAAACTATTTTGTGTCAGATAGCTCCTGCCCACTGGATTAACAAGTATGAATAGTATTAATTAATATTTGAAAAATATAAATTCAATAAATTTACAAAATAATCTAATTAGTTATCAAATTATTAGAACTAAAAACAAAAATTATATGAAAATAGAGGAAATCTTTTTCTAAAAAATAGATTTTATGCACCCAATGTATTTTTATAAGAATAAATTAGATTAATCACTTTTGGTGAATGATTTTAATAAAATTTAAATATTATATATTCAATAAAATTATTTTACATTAATATAATATTTTTTTATTCATAGTATAATAATAAATCCAGTTTCATGCTTAAAAATATATTTTTTCAAAAAAGTAGTTTTTTTCACATTTTGTGCACTTACGTTAAAATTAATTTCTACTATATATTGGTATTTAATTACATAAGATCACATATATATTAAAAATAAGTAGGTTAAAATTTGGAAAACAAGGACCTTTTATTTTTAGATAATATGAATATTTACAATGGTAAAATTTATCTCCTCTGTAAAGAGTAAATAGGTTTAATCTAGATTGAAATAAAGTGATAAAGTGACAATATTTAATCCCAATTCTTATTGGATATATTTCATTCAACCATCATCACATTAGGCTCAAAATTTATTAGTATAATAATAATGTCCCGCCACTTCCCATTGGATTGAGAGTACAACTAGTCATTACTTGGCATTAAGCGATATCGCCAAGACACCAAACGCTAGAAATAAATGATGAAGGGTTTAATAGTAAGTACAGGAATATTTACCCTTACATTTATTGAAAAAACAACCCAAAAACAACATGAAAAAATAACTCACTATATGATGCATGAAATAAACATAGAAATTTTAAATCATTCTCTTTATAACAACCAACTAAAGTATGCTACAATGGAAGAAAAATAAATATCAAAGTAATCATAAGAAAGAAAAATAAGAAACTACAATAAGGAAACAAGAATCCATGATAAACAATCTATATGCTCCAACATCTCCAAGTAGTCCAAAGTATCACATCATGGTGCTAAAGAAGTGTGATACTTTACCTTTTCCCATGTTCTAGAAGGTATCATCTGCAAAAGCACCAATGTTCCAAAGAAGAGGAGAGTATATAACTAAGTAGGTTTTCCCAACGAATTCCCTACACACACCCCTGGGATAAGAAGGTTAGAAACATTTATATAAATCTGTTTATGTAAAATAATTCTGAAAAACCTTTTATAACGAAATATAAACAAGTTACAAATACCACTTAGAACTAAGTGAAGACAAAACTAAATGAAAGCAATTTACAATAAGTTATTTTTCCAAATACTAAATAATCAAGGCTTAAAAACCAATTCTTATTATCATTTTTTCATACCCTTTCCTTAGTTCACAACAAACCCAACATGCATTCTTCATTTGATAGTTCCATACTCATGAGCGGTCTCTTTTCCAATTATCTTGTGTCCCAATGACACACTCCCCCGATCCAGGGTTACACACCTTTTACCCTAATGGAACACATCAATTAATTAGGGGAATGTCGAACATGAACTCACAAAAAACCCAATGTATTCCAAAACCATTCCAAATAACCATTTAAAACCATTTCAATAAACGTATAATTTTATTGAAAACCAAAGAATAAACCAATTTTAAAATAACTATTTCACTTAAATAAAACATCATTTTTTTGGGAAAACTTCTACTCAAATCCTTCTTCCATAATTCTAGAAAATCCCCATTTTAAAGTACATATTATAAATCCAAGAACAAAAGAACATTATTCAAAACACCAAATTTTCATGATTTCCCCCAATTTTCCAAACCATTACAAAGAAGGGTTCATAAAGATTTCTAAACAGCCAAATAACAACCAATTACAAAAAAATATATTCATTTTTTATGAATTAACATCAGTTCTACTAAGTGGAGTTGAGAGAGATTTCACCTACTTTAGTGTTTTTGATGAAACTGTACAAT
Organism: Viscum album; assembly: GCA_963277665.1. Taxonomy (NCBI): domain Eukaryota; kingdom Viridiplantae; phylum Streptophyta; class Magnoliopsida; order Santalales; family Viscaceae; genus Viscum; species Viscum album. Next base: position 1,333,543,455 of record OY728147.1, read on the forward strand.
GGGTGAAGAATGCTTAAGAAAACTGGGTTGATTCTTCATAGAACCTCCTTAGATCACTCCTCCTAGAAATATAATGAGAAAATATCAACTTATTTGGAATAAAAACTCATATTTATACCCATAATTGGTGTAAATCAAAGAAACCAATAAGATTATAGAAGTACATATAAGTAGATCTAATAAATCGATCATGAATGATGAAGAACGATAACATACCTCAAGAATCCGAGATGAAAACACTAAGGGAAAGCTTAGGATTGACTCCAAATCACATGGGAGAGGTTCTCCTACCTTCACGGAAGAGAAATATCTAGTTATGTCTGGTTAGGAGAAAAAAAATCCACTTAGAGGAAAAAATTTGTGAGATCCACTTTTTTAGGATCTCACTTAAATCATTCACATGGTTAGTTCGCACAGTTAGACAAATCGTGTGCTAACTGTGTATTAGATACTTCCTAGGAAGACCCATGAACAAACCGCTCACATTGTCTCCCTAACTATACGCACACCATTCCAAAGCTCTCTACCTCAAACCTACCATTTTTCATGGTTTCTACTAGGACGACCACACAATTTGGATATACTGTGCACAGCCCGTGTACCTCTCCATTATCCCACAAACTTACAAAAATATCACCAAACTCTCCCAACATTCCCACTTATAATTTATATTTATAAAACACACAAATAATGGGTAATGTACTAGAAACTGTGGGTATAACAATAATGGACTATTTTGCATGAAAAATGATTTTTATATTATTTAAATAAAAGAAAGTTACAAAAATATCACTCACTTAGTTTTAAATATCCAATATGTTTTCACATAATGGAAAAATTGTAATGAATGAATAATAATTTTAATTTTAATAGCTATGAATTTATATTTATTATTGTAATTTATTTTCCATTATTCGGTATTATACAATTACCATAAATTCTTACATAACATAAAAATAATATTTATTCAATTAATTGAAAAATAATATAAATGATTCCAAAAATATTATAAGATATATAATTTGAGTAATTTATAGTTTGAAATGAATTTTTTTTGGTTATTTTAACATATTAGTGTTTCTTTAAAATATTATATTTAAATTATAACTTTGTCTTTATGTCTTTTATGTCAAATTAAATGAAGTGTCAAAATTGACAATAATGATACTTTGTAAAAATAATATCTTATTAAATTATATAAAAATACTAAAAAATATTAAATAAGAAAAGGATGATGCTATATGGTCTATATTATCATATATTTTCCATTTATAGGCCAATATTTACCATATATGTAAAAAATCACAACTCATTTATATTGGAAATGTTTTTACTGTAGTTAAAACTAAAATTATTTAACAAAGGGTTAATCAAAATCAAATTGTTTAAAATGACACCAAATCCAGAATAAAATATACTGGTAGATTTTATTATAACCCTATACTACCTTATATTCTAAACCATATTTATTTGGAGTAATTTTTATTAAGAATGAATTTATTATAATTTAATCTTTTGAGAAATTCCAAAAAAGTGAACCTGCCTCAATTATAAAAGGTCCCCTACTTCTCAATTTTTACACCACATTGGGACTACTAGATTGAAAAAACTCTACAAATTTGACATATAATATTCTATATCCACATTTTAGAGGTTTTAATCTTCCCAAAATAAAAAACCTAGAGCCCTATTGAGGTGATCTAAAATAATTGTTTCAGAGAAGAGGCAATCGCCTTAAACAATCATTTTCTTTTATACTCTTTTTTATATCATCTCTATGTTATTTATCAAAAAATAATAAATTAAGAATCCTTAATATTCTTAAATGTTATTATGATTATGAAAAACCATTATACACCCTCTTTCCCATCAAATGATTCGTGAAAGTATCGATCATGCGTACATGCTGCTTACTGTCTCCACTTAGAGATACAATTCATTTTTCATCAAATTCGTTCATGGATGTGTATTATGGTGGGTTTAATGTTTATATATTATATTTATGGAATTATTATAGTTTTGAAATTATAATATAACATCTACCTACATAAAATTGAATCCATTGGTAAATGATAACGTCTGTCATGCGTACGTGTGGATTACCACCTCCATTATGCGATGTGATTCATATTACATTTATATAATATTTGGAAGGTAAGGTGGAATATTTTTATTAATATATATGATATAAAAATTATCCTTTAAATTTTAATTAATATTTACATTTCTTTTATTCCATCCATAAATAATGAAAACAATGTTCATTTGTACGTACGACCTATAATATCCACGAACAATGTAATTAATTTTTCTTTCACTGATTTTATAGAAGAATTAAAATATGCATATAATGAATATATATTATATTTATTTCATGATTAATTATTTTTAAGTTATTGGACCATGATAAATTTATAAGGACTAGGACTACTAAACTAAAATACTCATGATAAAGAAAATAGTTAACACCGAGAAATGAGGATTTTAATAAATAAATATTAATGAAAGGTGGTGTTGAAATGTTAAAAAGGGATAATATATAAGATTATTAGTATGAAAACAACTATATAATATAACTATAATCAATTTAAATTTATTATATATGATTTTAGATTACTTCCAAAAAAAGGTGAACTCGACGTAAGGGTTTTATTCCACAATATCATTTTTTATCGGAATTGATTGTAAATATGACTAAAATGATGAAATGTTTATGAAACATCCCAAATAGGACCCATTTTTAAACTACATTGTTCCCACATCTAATAGGATAGGGGTTAGAGAATAGTACCAAGTAGGAATATCACTCCCATGTGTGGCCATAGCCTAATGTACCTGTACACATGCACACATGTCCATTACCATGCAATGATGAAATATAAATAAAGTAATAAAACATGCATGCATACACCTAAAACACACTGTTATTGTATCCCACCATGTAACAGTAAAAAAGGTCCAAATATAATCTGACCATAAAGAAATATAAAATAAGGCTTCCATGAAAGTATAGAAGGGGAGTGTGGTCAAGGTAACCACTGAAACACACCTTAGTCAGTCTAGATCGCTAAGATTTACTTGGTCATGTTCTATATAGTACTCCTTAAAAAGGTTGACCAACTATATTAGAAATTAAATGTGTGGGAGAATCCCATTAATAGGTGAGCATAACATTACCAAATTAGAAACCCAGAAATTATAAAGAATATATCAACAAGAATAACAGTAAGATCAACATAGGAAAATGTCTAAAACAAATATAACAAGAATAACCCTATATTATCAAAAAAGACACCTTGTATTAACGTAAAGTCACAACTATAATTATAGTATTTGAATCCTGGTCATTTCTTCCATAGAAAACTCTTCTGGGAGAACATGTTGCACTGTTCAGATAGCACTGACAACGTCAGTATGAGATGTAAGACTCATCAAGTATCTACATAAGAAGTATATGATGGAAGTATGAAGATAATGATACATAGATGAGGATCACACCCAAGACCATGAGTTATACATTCAACTCAATCAGGAATAACCCACTAAGTAGTGGATTAGTGCCCGCATAGTGTTGGTTATGATGATACCAATAACTCCACATAGGAAAAATGATAATAGAGAATATCAATATAGGCATCACAAAAAGATTATAATAACTCTATCCATAAAAATCTTCTATAGGGATCACCATCCTATTTGTAGGATGAGATTCCATACTATGTAGGAGGGGATTTATCAAGGGAACACTCCCTAAGGAAACATTTCCATGCTGAATAGGAAAGGGGCTTTAATCCCTATTTGAAGTAGTAAAAAATGTGTACTTTTAGTACATGTTGTGTCCCATCTGCACCTAGTCCTACCCATTTATAATGGACTATGCCCATGTAAATGTCCTTATCTGTGTCATAATAAATCGTTTTTCTGATCTAATGCCCTTCTAACAATTTTTATGTACATAGCTATGTTTTCGTACACCTGTACTATTTTTGTCTATGTCAAAGTACACAGTGTGTCCAAACTATGGTACTCCTATCAATGCATGTGCATCCTTTGAGGTACACACCGGTCTTCCAGGTCGAGTCACACATTATACGATAGGGGTCACATGCCATGGGATATTTAACTTTTTATTGAAATCATATAAACACATTGGGGGTAGCACATAGTTTGTGTTCCTAAAATACATACTCTGTACTACATGATTTTACAAAAACTTTTATATAGTTCACATGTATTCATTTACTCCTCTTACCATCGATCCAACCATTTATCTCATAAGAAATAAGGAACAGAAAAAATTGAGCCTTTCTGTCATCAATCACCCTGTTTTGTCCCTTTTAATCACTTCTATGATCATCCAACCATGTCATCTATCATCTCTTTACAAAATTATGATGAATGATATACCTAAATCCATCCATGATCATTTATACTTTATCATAGATTAATCCCATAATCGATAAAATCCTGAATCTGAAATATCAATCTATTTTGCTAAAAAACATGTTTATAACATTTGATTTACTATTATTTTTTTCGATACATTGGTCAAAATGATTACTAGTGATGAAAACATAGGAAAAATGGGACAATTCAAATAACAACCAAAGAGGAATAAACCACGAATGTTTTTGGATGGCCTCAATTCATTTTAATAAAAATGAAAAATTATACTTGAAATAAGACCAATCTATTCATCTATTTATATGCTGATTGATTCACGTTCATCATAGAAATAAACAAATAATGAAGAATAAATATAAAATAACAATCCTACCATGATTCATATAAATTTCTCATGAAGAAATTTTTTATTTCACTATCCTTAGTATGATCCATATGCTCTATTATACACTAATTACTGATCCATGATCCAATCATCACTCACCAACGAAATCTTCCCCATCACTCTCCAATGTCTCTCTTGAGTTGAAGGGTTATATAGATAACCATGAAAATCCTTCATAAGTGAGTTTATATGGAGAAATAATTTAGGTCAATATGTTTTTTAATAAAATAAATAAATAAATAATTTTACATTATTAATTTTACCATGACAGTGCTCAACATGAATTCCCAACGAGTTCAAATGTAATGTCACACCTAGGTTGAAACCCATGCTCTGAACTCAATGGTAGCCTCAAATATCTGAAATGGAACTTTATTTATAATTTATTATATATTTTAATGAAAACATCATTGGTGTGCATTTAATATATTTAATATATTTCAAAAATTAATTATGGGCACACATCACCTCAGAATATCTCATCATCATTTCACCTAGCTCTAAAAATAATCCATACGATATTAGAAAACAATTAGTGGAAAATTAAGAGTTCTTAAATTATATTCACCTTGTGGCTTTGCATCCCAAAAATCCAAAATATATGGTTATATAAAAATATGTGGGTACTGATCACACAAATTGGTCTCTCGATCTAGGATGCTCTCTTTAAGATTCTCGTGCTTCCACTAGACACGCACTAATGAAATCTATTTACCATGAAAGTTCCTATCCTGATCCTTGATCTCTACTAGTTACAGAGAAAAGGTAGCTCCATACATATTGTATATACCTCCTAGTTTATGACATGTAATGGATTGATCATGTAAATCATCATATATGAAACATGGATTATTCCATATACTTTATCACATAGTGGAAGTAGGGCTATATGGTATGCGCCCACACCAAATTTATGCCTTATCTGGAAAGGGACAATTAATATTGAAGATAGCTTGAAACCCCAGCCAAATCTCCATAATCAATATCTAGGTGAGACCTTATGAAATACATGCACCCCTTCCTTGAACTACAAAGGCATCTATCGTCTATTTGGATAGGAATTATGATGGATCTGTGCAGTCCTCATCGACACAAATATTATATACACCTTCTCTGTTGTGGCACACACCAACTCTGAGCCCATAAGTGATGACCCTTCTACGTTATTCCATAATAGGTTGTGAATTGTAGGTTTTCACATACAAGGCCTTGAATGGTGGTATACCAATGGTAGAATGGTAGCTATTTTTATGTAAACTCCTCCAACGGTATGTGATCCTACAAACTATAGAAAAATTAAATCATGAATTACCACTTCATTTCTTCTAGAACCTGAATGGTCCTCTCAGTCTGGTCATTAGTCTGGAGGTGAAAATCTATGCTCAATCACAGTTGAGTCCCAAAATCCTCATTTAATCCCCCTCACAAATGATATGTGAAGATAACATCATAGTTGGAATTGTTCAATGTGGGAACTCCATGGAGTTGAACTATATATTCCACATATAGGAATCCCAATATTTCTACTAAACTTTGTCCTCAGATAACTTGGATGTGGGCCAACATGGTGAGTGAGTCTATGATCACGCATATCGAATCTTGTCACTTGGACATATGTGGAAACCCTATCAAAATTTCCTTGGATATCCCATCACACTTCCACTCATTAATATTAAGGGGTTGAGATAAACCCACTGTAACCTGGTGCTCATCCTTTACTTTTCGACAAGTAAGGCATTAAGAGAAAAACTATGCAACTCCATTCTTCATTCCTAGACAATAAAACTAATTTCAAAGGTTTGGGAACATATTTGGAATACCTTGACATACTGCTAAATGGAATTAATGAAACTCTCACATAACCTCATCCCACGACATCAGTGATACCATCACACATTATCTAAAATTAATGAAATACTCCCCACCATTAGAAACTCCATAAAGTGCGTGTACATTTGATATCAATGTACATAGGGTCCCTCAGTGAGCATCCCTAATATTTACCTCCGTGAATCTCTATAAAATTGGAGGGGTAACAACCATCGACTGGATGTAAGCTACTCTATTCCCATCTAAAAATGATTACAATAATGAGGTGAACTGCTCCAATGCCTAACTTAGCTACTACAAACAAGATCTCCTACGGAGAGAATCTACAAAATCATTACCTTTCATCAGTGTATATGAAATCTTGAAGTAAAAATCATTAAGGAACCCTATCCATCATCTCTATCTCATGTTAATATACTTATGAGAAAAGATATAGATGACACTCCTCTAGTCAGATTAGATGATAAATGACTCACCCATCAAGTAGTGTCTCCACATATTTAATGAGAAGACTACTACTGCTAACTCAAGATCATTAGAAGCACAATTCTCTTCATTTGGTCTCAATTGATAGTAACCATATAAAATCATTGAATTGATCTAAATCAGAACCCAACCTATCATAGTTTTTGATGCATCACAAGACCCTAATTAATTGACAACCTCCTATAGAAATAGCATGATGGGAGAGCTAGTTAATATATTTCTCAACTCCTTGAAATATTTTAGGAACCTCCCTTTCTACATGAAAGGATTCCCCTTTTGGGTCAAAACTATCAAGGGAAACGATATACATGATAATTCTGTTATGAATATCTTATAGTATCCTGTTTTCCCAAGGAATCTCCACAACTCCATCACACTCTTGGGTGGATCCCAAGGTAACATTGGCTCAACCATTTCTAGATACACTAACAAACCATCATCTAAGATTACATGTCCCAGAATGTGGACCTCTTGAATTCCATACCAGTTCTTAGAGAACATCCTATAAATCTGGTGCTCTTAGAGTATGAAAAAATCCATCCTCAAGTATCTCATATACTCACCATCGAATGTCGAGTACACTAGGATTTAATTGATTATGAGTACCAAGAACCAATATAAGAAATATTTAATGACTTAGTTCACGATTCTTATAAACACTCTTGGGGCGTTCCTTGTGATAAATTGAACCTACATGCACTTATAGTGATCGTAGCAAAATCTGAATGTCATATTCGGTATATCATTGTCCTGTAAAAAAAACTAGTGATAACTTGATTTTAGATATATCTTTAAGAATCATTATGAACCTCTAAATTAATAAAATAGTTCATTTATCCACTAGATGGTTACCTATTTTAGGTTATGGTAGTTCGCACATAACATCATCCTCATCTCTATCTTCTTTGAAAACAACATTGGGGATGCCCAAGGTGAAACACTGTGTGTAACAAACCATTATTATGGAATTACTCCAAATATAACCTTATATATAAAATCTATAGATGAGATATCTAATATTATGGCATAGATATCGGGGTCATATTAGGGTGTAGATCAATGGAGAAGTCTATCTCTCAACGGGGAGTTAATCCTAGAACCTCATCCGGAAAGACGTCATCACACGTACCCAACACTATATGGAACTTAAAACTCATATAATTACCTACACCTAGTTCCATTATATGAAAATTATGATTAAACAGCTTCACCAACCAATTAATGAGTCATCTTACACTACCTGGGATTATTTTTCCCCCATAAAGGAAAAACCGGTCCCACCACTATAGACACAACACATCCTCCACCTGAAACAGTCTACCTGGGAATGAATTATAGATGTTATGTACATACATAAGATGTATTTGTAAGGCCTCATCACTAATGTAATGATATAAAAATATAAACTCTCAACTCAAAGAGTTAGGTCACACCATCAACTAAAGTGTGTGATCACTAAGTCACACCCCATAGGAGTCCCTAAGAGCAAGGGTTGGGACAAGGGCACAAATAGATTCTCTAAAGCTCTAACCAGATAATTGTAAACAAAGGAATAAATTAAAATGGATTCTATCATTTTTTATGATTATGTAGAAAAGAAATATATTTTACCTCATATAATCTTTGGATCCTCCAGGTCAAAATCCTCAACCTCCAATAGGTTCCCCCACCTTTTCCTCCATCTCTTTAATTATATTGCAGAACACATGGTAATGGTGTTGGTAGTAAATCAAAACGTTTCGAACATCCAAATACTCTCCAAGATTCTCTTCCACATCCTCTTCCCTACAGACCTATCTGATATGATCAATGCATCTTCTTAGGTGTCCCATCCACTATCTCAATATTAGGCATATATATGGTTAAAAAATCTCAAGAAAGATGTACCCTACCATCACATGAGTAATACCACCTCTCATTGGGATGAATAGAAACACATTCCCCCCCAAGAAACATAACCACTATCTTGGGATCACCTCTTAAAATGAGTCACACATCCAGGCCATTGTGTCTGACATCAGTACCCTACTGCTGAAGTCTCATCTTTTGAGTGCCAAATTCCAGTAACAAATGTCTACATCCGCTCCACTAAGAAACTCTGAACCACCAAGGAACTCTATAACACCCCAATATAGTTATGAATTCATAGAGATATATTTCTATCTCTTTTCTCTCTATGTAGTCCTCTCTTTAATGTCCAATCCTAAAATTAATGATCTTAAACCATATACATTCAATACCTAGAGAGTTTGGTGAACCTCAATGAATACTCAACCACTATCATACTGCCCAGCTAAAGTTGTGAGAGCTCCAGGATGTGAAAAATCTACAACATATCTAGAGAATACACCTATCTTAAAAGGAACCTGAACTCGGACCATGAATGAGTTGCCTCATTATACGAATGGGTCACTAAACCCCACCTTTATTTGGAAGAGCTAAGGAGATGGTTCACTGCTAGGTCCAGCATCCTATCTTTTTGATTCTTGAAAATATGGAAAACTCACATAACTGCCTCAAGATATTCCTTAGCTACCTATAGTTCAGGCTCACCTAGGATTCAGAGAGGTCTCTATCACTAAAACTGTTTCAGCACACTCAACCCATGTACTTCATCAACGAGAACTATCGATAATATCTTATCCTAAAAATGGTGTGGTATAACTGGTGTACTACCTGAAGGTAACACCTTTTAAATAGGTCCCTCTATCAATGCCTCTTCACTGATGGGGATCAAAATCCTGATCTTGACACTGGATCATAGCTCAGATACATTATGGTGTCATCCTGAAATATACATGATGTACCATGCTGAAGTAGTATATCTGGAGAGACGAGTCAAGAAGGACATGGAAACCACAACCCATACCTATATGATTCATGTAAAAAGGATTTTCCTACAATGAAAATATACATGTATCAAGTTGAAAGGTAGGTGATCAAATTATTTTTTTATGGATACATCAGTTTCTTCAACAACACTTGAGTCTTTATCCTGAAAGATGAACTCGAAACACTTAACATTATTACCACAAACAATCCAACTGATTCTAGTCCTAAAGTATAATTGACTACATTGATACCACTAATTCATGACCTTTTTATAATGGGTCCCATGTCACAAATACTCCAATCCCACCTCTAATAATCTAATAGATGGTTACTAGCATCGAGTATGCATATCACTCACATATGAGGCCTTAGACTAATGTAACTATATGAACACACACATCACTAATCCCATATAATTCTAAAATGTGGAAAAAATGATACGAAATTAACTTATACATATATTGATCTCTGTTAGAGTACAAAAACAAGTATTATAAAGGGAAATGGACAAATAAACCCCATTATAAGGAAACTAAAAAAAATTCCAACCCAAAAGTATAAAAGGGGATGTTATTAAGGTAACCACCGGAATAAACCTCCCCCAGTCTAGATCACTATTCTATTCTTAATCATCATCCCTATGTGAATCCATCAAAAGGTCAATAATTTACATAATACATGACATGTGCGGGAAAATACCATTCATGGGTGAGTATAATAATACCCATTTGGACACCTAGAAATCACTAAGCATTTAAATACAAGAATAACAATCAACCCATCACTGGTTAATGCCTAAAAAATATAACAAGAATATCCAAATATTATCAGCAAAGACACACTATATAAAAGTAATGTAAAATCTATAATTCCAGTATAGGAGTACTAATTGAAGGTTCTACGTAACACTTATCCAAGATAAAAAGCTACATGAGTCAGATTGAACTGACGGTGTCCGTTTCAGTTGTACTGCTCATCGTTCCTTTCCATATAAGTATATCTTGTAAGTCTAAAGATAATGATACAAAAATGAGGATCAAACCCAATTCCATAGGGTATACTAGAAACACAACCTAAAATAACCTACTAAGTAGAGGATTGACACCCACATAGTGTTGGTCACAAAAATACCAAGAATTACACATGGGTAAAGATGATGATAGAGGATCTCACTCTTTGCCTCATGGAAGGACTCCAACAACTCAATAAAAGAAGTCCCACTGAAGGGATCGCCATGAAATGTGTAGGATGCAGTTCCATAATAACCGTAAAGGAATTGATCAAGGGAACAAACCCTAACGAAGCATGTCTAAGATGAAGAGGATAGGGGATCTAAGCCTTCTTGGAAATATTACACAACATGTACTGGTAGTACATGATGATTCCCTTTGACAATGGGTCCGGTTTGAGTACCATGGCCTATTCCCATTTCAATTTATATGTTAATGTATGTTTCAGAGTACATGGATTTTATGATTAGAAGGTGTTGTATTGGTCGCTTTCAAATGATGTTCGGTTTTGGGTTACATAGGTGCAGTAGAGTGGCTGACCAAGGTCGTCTCTCAAAGGATGAAGTAAATTTAACAACAAATTAAAGGTATTCAGAAAATAGAATAAAACTAAATAAGAATAATAATTAAAATAATGGTGGTTCTTTATTTTTTTATAAATCTAGAATAGGTTTGATAGAAGAAGAATGCATTTTGTTAATTTTGAAATGAAAGTTCACTAACAAAGAACAACAAGAATATGTTTTTTTTAGAAAAATATTATTAAAAAGTGTAATCAATCTACTCTACCACATAATTTACTTATTAATAATTATCATTTTAATTAATATCCACTTAATTATGATCCTGAAATTTTTTAACCCTCGAACCATACGGGAGTTGACTTATCCACAAAGATGAAAGTACTTAAAACCTAGGCCAGCTTCAGAACACACAATCACAAAACCCTACATTGATTGATGTTATATGGTTATATTATAATCAGTGGTTAATTAGAGCACATATACACTCTATAAATGAGGATTAATTGAGTTTAGGTATTTTATTTTAACTCTTAAAACTTATCCAGTGTGGTCATGTATTGTCGATTAAGTTCGTGCTCTCACAATTTACACAGAATCTCGACCTCGCGTGATTTGTGTTTATTATAAAATTGCTTTGTTAGTTTCATTTAAATTGAAAACTCAATTAATAGATCAAATTTATTGAATTAAAATATCTCATTTATTCAAAATAAATTATTGAATAATGTTAGAGGAAGATCAATTACTATGAAAACTACTTTTCTATGGGCGACGTAGTCATCGTAGAAACGGTTTGCATGTGCAATGGTTTAGAAAGGGTAGAACCCATATCATTTCAACTCAAGAATGATAGACCAAATAGGTAGATAAAAGAAGAAGAAATTTGAACAAAACAGAAGAAAATATAAGAAATAAAAGAATAAAAAAGAGGATTACTATAAAAAAAGAAACATTACAACATGAGGAAGAAGAAGAGGGCTTTGTCAAAGGGATCCTTTCATCAAGAGCTACCCTTATTTAAATCATTGAATAATTGGATTTGATCCTCCTATACTATTCTATATACTTCTTAATTCATGTAAAAACCCTTACAGATGATAAAAATACATATTTATAGAGTGGAGGGGAGGCTAGGTTAAAAGTGGTTTCAAATGTGAATGAGAAGATTCTGCCAAATATTTAAATCCCACTTCCATCGCATTCTTGACCACCAAAAATCATGAATTAGCTATCCTTACAGTAGGATAATATGTTAAAAATTTGTTTTTAGAGCTCCTCCACAAATTTAAACCCCACCCAATCATGGATGCTGGAGTTATGGCCCAAATACAGATCCCATATCAAATTTGGAGAGTCCATCCCAACTTTGAATTCATATCCCATTTACTCCATCCATATGCACTCTTAAACTCTAGTGCCCTAAGTAAAAGTTGTATAAAATTACGTTCGGAACATTGTTACAAAAAATTAAGTTCAAATAATTGATATAAAAATATTTATGTTCGAAATACTATAGTGAAATTTAAATGGGTAAAACTGTAATTTTCATCAAATTTTCAAATTAATGATCTAATCCCAAATATTTAATAAATTAACATATTTAACACAATGTGAGGAAATTATGTCATATATTATTAATAAAATATTAAACAAAATAGTGTTTTATCAAACCCCCACACTAACCCTTTTGCAGTCCCTGGAAAAACCTCAAATCAAGTAAACATTAATATCAAATCAAACAAAATTTAAAACACATATAATTGAGATCCAAAAATTTCACACCAGAAACAAAAGAAATCAGGACTCATAAAAAACAATTATTTAAAGTTCTCCATTTATATCATTAAATATATTTCTTCTTCATTTATCCTCCCATGCACAACACAATTACCTCACTTGAATATTCTCTTATTAAAAAAATGTAAATTTTTTAGCAATGTATTTATCATCCAAACTCATAAAAGGGTTACCATAGGCTTGATAAATTCCTAAATTGAAACCCAATTTCATTTAAGGACATATGTGTATCATGAGGATTTTTTTTGTGCTGTTTTGTGGCTTTCGGTTGGTAGGATTTAGATGAGAAAAATTATGAGGCAGAATGAGGAGGGCTAGACAATTTTTTAAGAAAAATTGCATTAATATAATTTCCTCTTAAATATGATATCCTCCTCAATCCCCATAGCATCAATTAATATTAATATTCATGAAAAATAAATGAATTTTCCCACCATTAAACATTTCAGCAGCCAAAATATCAATATTCTCAATCATGATTTTCTTGAAAGCTCCAGATAGGCACAATATTCTTTCTTCATGAGAAGCTCTAGAAAGGCGCAACTTATTTTATCATGAAATCTCCAGAAAGGAAAAACTTTCAATATAATGCTTTTTTTATTAGAAAAATTTTCTCGTTGATGTTTAATTTTTCACCCAAAGTATTGCAAAATGTAGTAGCACAACAAAATACAACTTCTCCCACACTTAAGTTTAACTAGATTATGCAATTTCACTTCAAGAGTTGGTTTGATAAGGAAAAATTTCTTGTAATGTGGCTAACCTAACAGGTTGTTCATGGATTATAAGGGCTAAAATGATTAAATTTTAATTGTATCCCATTATAAAAAAACATTCTTGAAATAGGGTCTTTAATACCAGACAAATGCCTCAATCATTTAAACATAAGTACCTCATATCCTCATGTTTTCATAGGAATAAATCAAATTCTGGTTAAATCAAGCATGGTCTGTTTCTCTCAATAAATGAGGTAAACGTAAATAATATGAAAACAATGGTTCATAAGCCTCACAAGAATGTGATTTCAAATATAAAGACAGTGATATGTGGCATGAGATTCAAAATTCAGAGTACTTTTCATGAAATTACTAAAGATTTTAACATGAAACAATGTTATTTTCAGCATTAATTTAAGCTCGGTTTCATGGGATAAATTGATTCACTTATTTATATGGATTTAAAAATGGCGATGATAATCATTTCAGCTCAAAAGATTAAAAAACAGACAAAAAGATGAGAAATAAACTCCCAAAATTTGAAAAACACACAATTTTTTTTGTTATTTAAGTCATTGAAATATAGGAAAACAATTGAAATTACTAAACTAAAAGGTTCCCTCCCCCACACTTAAAATATTTCATTGTCCTCAATGTGTACCCATGAGATGATATATTCACATGAAATGAAGAATTTTAAATAAGAAAAATAATATAAAAGTGAAAGGTATAGAAATAGACTGATATGATCAGGTGATGGAGGGGTCATGCGGTGTGATGAAATCCACTACATCAGTAGGAAGTCCCTCAATGTATCTCTTAAAATGTTTACCATTTACTATAAATCTCCTTCAAGTGTCCTCTTGTGTGATCTCCATTTCACCATAAGGAAAAATATTATTCACCACATAAGGACCTAACCATCTAGAATGCAATTTACCAGGAATCAACATCAGTCGTGAACTGTTGACAAGGACTTTCTCTCCAACATGAAACTCCCTTGCTTGGATAATTTTTTCATGAGATTCTTTTGGTCTTTATTTATAGATCCTTGAGTTCCCATATGATTATCATCAAATCTCTTCATGCTCTGGAATTTGTAGCTTCCTTTGGATTCCAGCTTGTGCCAAATCCATATTTCATTTCTTTATAGCCCAATAACCTTGATGCTCAACTTCCACATGGAGATGACACACTTTCTAAAAAATAATCCGAAATGGGGGAAAACCAATGGGTGTCTTGTATTTTGACCTATAATTCCTCAATGCATCATACAAGCACTTTCTCCAATCCTTCCTATTTGGCTGCACAATTTTATTTAAAATTTGTTTCAACTCCGTATTTGAAACCTCAGCATGACCTTTTGTTTGAGGGTGGTATAGTGTTGATGCTTTGTGATTCACCCCATACTTTTGAATGATGGAAGACCAATTCTGATAGTAGAAGTGTTTCCCTTGGTCACTGATGATGGCCTTTGGTACTCCAATCCTACAAAAAAACCATGTCTTGAAAAAAGCCCCCTACAACATGAGAATCATCCTTCCTTGTGGCCTTACCCTCCACCCATTTACTCACATAATCAATTGAAACCAAAATATACAAAAAACCAACGGAACTAGGAAAAGGACCCATACAATTGATGCCCCACACATAAAAAATCTCACAAAGAAATATGGGTTATTTGGGCATCTCATGTCTCTTAGAAATGTTCCCAGTGTGTGGGCAATGAGGGCATGACTTATAAAACACATGGGCATCATGGAATAACCTAGGACAATATAATCCAGATTCTAAGACATTACCAGCTATCAGTTGGGGTCCAATTTTTCCACCACAAGCATGTGTATGCCCAAAATGTAAAATAGATTCAAACTCATGATCAAGAACACACCTCCTAATAAATTGGTCACTACAACTGCACCAAAGGTATTGATCAACCCACACATAATATCGAGGTTCACTATTTAATTTTTGGACTTGATGTTTCTTTAAATATGAAGGTATTCTAGATGCAACAAGGTAGTTAACTAAATCAGCATACCAAGGATTCATACCTGAGTTGGAATAATGTTTCTCATTGGGGAAAGTGTCTTGAAGTTGTACCTGTTCCAAGGTTTCATCCTCTAGCGTATGAGTAAGCTTACTAATGTGGTATGCCACTAGGTTTTCTGACCCCTCTTTTTCCTTTATCTCAATATCAAATTACTAATGAAGGATCATCCGGCAGATAAGATTGGGATTTGCATCTAGCTTCTTCAAGAGGTACCTCAGATCTTCATGGTCAGAAAAAATAAACTAATTTATAGCCCAATAAACATGAACAGAATTTATCTAAATAAAATATGATTTTAAGAAACTAATTTAACATGGTTTTGTAGTTTTATTGGGTTGAATCTAGTGTCCTAGATGCATAGTAAATCACATGTGAACATACCTCCACCCTCTGAGATAAGACAACTCCAATTTCCAAGTTGGAGGAGTCACACATAAGCTCAAAAGGAATCTCCCCCCATGGGGGTTGTATGATCGATGGAGTAGTCAGACACTTCTTTAACTCATCAAATGAAGTCCTACAAGTATCATCAAACACAAAATCAGAATCCATTTGAAGTAATTGTGACATAAGAAGATAAATCTTACTAAAATATTTGATGAAGCATCGATAAAATTATTAATTCCCTAAGAAAGATCTAAAATCATGCACACATGAAGGATATGGTATGGATTAAATAATGTCTACTGTAGATTTATCAACCCCTATCCCATATTCTGAAACTACATTCCCTAATAAAATTCCCTGCTCTACCATGAAATGACACTTTTCAATTTTTATGACCAGATTCTTCTAAATACAACGATTCAAAATCATTTCCAAAAAAGAAATACAATCATAAAATGAAGTCCCATTCACTGTAAAATAATCCATAAATACCTCCATGCAGGTCTAAATAAAATAAGAAAAAACTATGCTTCTCTTGGAGGTACCTTGGGCATTGAAAAGTCCAAATGGAATCCTCCAGTAGGAAAATGTGCTGAATGGATAAGTGAATGTAGTCTTCTCTTGATCCTCTGGTTCTATAGGAACCTGAAAATATCCAGAAAATCTATCCAAGAAACAATCCTGGGTCTTCCCAGCTAGTCTCTCAAGCATTTAATCAATAAATGGGAGGGGTAAATGGCCCTTGCGTGTGGACTGATTTAGTTTCCTATAATCAATATAGACACACAATCTATTTTTTAACCTCATTTGAACTAACTCATAATTCTCATTTTTAACAATTATAACACCACTTTTCTTAGGCACAACCTGAATAGGACTCACCCACTGGAAATTTGAAAACGGTTAGATTATACATGCATCAAGAAATTTTTCAACCGCTTTTTAACAAATTCCAGAAGGGTTTGATTATGTCTCCTTTGTGGTTTCCTCACTAGTTTAGCTCCATCCTCCAAAATAATCATATGTATACAAATAGAGGGGATAATACCATAAATGTAAGACAAGGTCCACCCGATTTCCCTGATGTTCTCACTCAAAATATTCAAAAGTTTTTCTTCATGATCAAAAGTGAGATTGTTATCAATGATAACAAGTAATTTTAATCACTTAACAAGTAAGAGTATTTGAGATTAGGTGGAAATGTCTTGAGTTCCAATGTAAGGGGTGATGTATGAATGGAGACATTGAAGGAACAGTAATATGTGCACAATGAGCATCATTATCAGAATAGAAATCCCCAGAATCAGTGAATAAAGCATAAAATCCATCAGCATACTCAATAGGAATGTCATAATCAAAGTTCAAATGAACAGAATATGATTCCATTTCAAAATCAATTCTAAGAGAGTCTTGTGCATTACAAATAGGTGTGGAAGTAATCTTAGACATCAAATTATAACTAAGACTCGTAATCTCCCTAATCATAGGACAATAAAATTCCATGGGGTTTTTATTTTTTGGTTCAAAATGGGAGATAAAAAATGTTGATTGGTCCTATGAGGGGTAATTCATGGATTCTATAACATCAAATATCACAAATCCATCACCAAAATCCATGGAGTTTGTACCCTCATTGACATTTATGATAGATTTTTCAGTTTTTAGGAAGGTTCTACCTATGATAATGGGATAATGAGAACTTACCTGATCATCCTCCATGTTAAGCACATAGAAATCTACTGGAATGATCATGTCTCCTACCTAGACAAGTACATTCTCAAGGAATCCCGTTTGATATGTTGTAGCTCTATTCTCCAATTGATCCACTACTCTCATTGGTTTCAGATCCCCAACCTACAAAGAAGAGAATATAGAGTGATGCACCACATTTACAAAAGCTCCCAAATCACAAAGAGTATAGAAAAGTGAAACTCCCATATGGTTCATGGTATGATGAATGTCATTGGATCTTTAGAATTTTTTTCTTTTCCAGAGCTGTTATAATGAGTGATGAAACACTCCTTGCAGGAATGATCCTCTCATTTACCTTGAGCCCTCTGGGATTGGTACAAAGTTATTTTAAGAATTTTTCATACCATGGGATTTTTTAATGGATTCAAGTAGATGAATGATGATCTCCAAATGCTTGAATGTGTCCAAAACTTATTTTTTTCATTGCCTCTTTAGACATCTTCTTGGTTTATACAACTCTATTTGGAAATGGAAGGGGTTTAGGAGAAACATGACCAATCTTTTTCATAACTTTATCTATTTCCTTGAATTTCTCATCAGTTCATGTGGAATTGGGATTTTCTGGAGTTGAGGTGAATCCTGGTGGAATGGTAGTTACAAATGTATCATTCATTTGCTTCCCAATTATCAATGTGATGGAATTGGCATTACCCTTGGTATTTGGAGAAGGCTGGGAAGGAATATTTCCATAATTCTTACTTACTAGTTCGTGGAGGGAAGTGGAAATCTTGGCTCATTTGGGTCTTTAACTCCCTCAGATCTGAACCTTGACTCTTCAACTCATTCTATTGATTAAGAACAATTTTCATCAAAAGGAAATTAATTTTAGAATCTAACTTGGTTGGGGGATTCCCTTGTTGTTGGTTTGTTGATGCTTGGGATTCAAATATTCCTTGGGGTTGTTGGAAACCCTAATTGTAAGGTGGAGGTAGTTGGAAGTTTTGTTGAAAAGGGGGAATTTGTTATTGTCCAGAGCCATAATTCATGCCCTATTTATCTTTCTAACCTTTTTTGTATACTAGTGCAAACGAATCATGCTTATTTTGGGGATATGGTTATTGTTCCTGCTGATATGGTCTTCCAGGGAATACTGCTGTCCAATCCTATGTCTCTAGTAATTGTGGGAAACTGACAGTTGGGTGGCTTGTCATAGTTAAAATGCCACAAGGCCTGGAAGGAGGGTCTTGAGATGTCTTTTCTTCCAAAGCAATTTTCTTCACCATAGTGGTCAATTGTTCTAACTTCGTATCAATAATATGACTCTCAAGATAATAAGGACTCACATGATATACTCCCATGACATGTGGTGTACCTCGATCACCAATTTGTTGGGAGTTTTGGTCCATCTTGTCAATCAATGCACGCACATCTTCCAGTGTCTTGTCCACCAAGTCACTTCCAGTTTCATCATCCAAAATTCTTCTCTCCATAGGTGTGAGTCCTTCATATAAGTATTGGATGAGTAGTTTCTCACTGATTTGGCAATGTGGGCACCTTGCACACAACTTCTTGAATCTCTCCCAGTACTCATTCATTGACTCCCCTTGTGCTTACATGATTCATGGGTTCTCCTTATGAATGGAAGTGGTCCTTGATGCTCGAAAAAACCTCTGAATGGAATGTAATTTTAAATCAATCCAACAAGTTATATCTTCATGTTGTAAAGAATACATCCAATCTTTTGCAGCTCTATCAAGTGAGAATGGGAATGCTCATAGTTTGACTTGGTCTTCAGATACATTTATTGGTTTTAGAGTTAAGAAAACAACATTAAATTCACTATGGTTTATGTTTGGATCCTGACCAGATAATCTATGAATCATTGGAAGAAGATGAATTAACCCAGATTTTAGTTCAAAGTCCGATTTGTGATTCGGGTATGCAATTCAATTTGGTTGATGGTTAATATCAGGTGAAACTAATTCTCGAATGGTTCTATTAAGTTCATTGTTATTTCCTTCAGACATTAGTTCTTGTTTTATGTTAGACATAGTTGTGTTTCCAATTTCAATGTTCTTGGAGTAGAGGAATTCTGCAACTGGTTTAATGTTGAATCTTCCAATAGACTGAGAATGTATGATTCGAGCTCGAAGGCTACATTTAATCTCAGAGTCAATATCTAAGGTATATTTATTAATTTTTCGTGTCATAAATCAAATAAAAATTAAATAAAGGAATGTGTACCATAGTAAAATAATAATGAGAATTTTGAATTGATAATATAAAAAGAAGAGGAATAAAATAAAAGAAGAAAAATAATCAGATTGGGTAAAGTAAATAATAAGAGAAGAAGAGAATAAAATGTAAAATAAAATAAACACCCCTAAATGGTTGAAATAATTACTTGCCTCCTGTGAGAACACAGACCTTCTTTTTAGGTATGTTTTTCCTTTTTCTAGATATTTTGAGAAAAGAGGAGTTTCTGGAAATTTTTTAGGTGCACGCCGTGTACTTTATGAGTCATGTCGTGTACTTCGTTTCTGTGTGAGGCCATGTGCTGGCCGTGTAAGGGCCACACACATGGTTGTGTGGGGTGACGTGGAGTCCACCTAAAGCGGAGTACAAAAATATTAAATAAATGCCATGTACTCCAAAAGTACACACCGTGTATTTTATTTTTTTATTAAACGCACCGGGGTCGTGTCTGACAGATAGAACCATCTTCTTCTAGGTGTTCTTCATCCGAGAGAGTTTGTATGACTGAAAATATTCTCTGAGCCCCCGAGCCTCCATCCAGTTTCCGAATCAACCGTCATCGATTGCGTTGGAACCACAAGAGTAAGCTCTTCCTTCTTATAAAGAATCATTTTCCAATTTCTCCTCTTTTTCATGTTATCTTGGGTTGAACGTTTTGTGCATTTTCAATGATCTACAACGTTTAAAGTAGATTAAATCATCATAGTTCATGTATATTGATCTCCTAACCTCAAGGTAGGTGTTTTGTGCCATTCTGTTGGAAGTCCTTGAATATTATGTTCAATTTCCACCAATACCCTTGAACGAGGTATTACGTGTTTATTGTTTTACCCCCATTGTATTCCTGCCATTATTGTATGCCTGTGCAGAGGTAAATTGGACATGTTTTGGGTTGAATGTTATACCTTGGTTTCTCTGCTCATGCTTCATTCTATTTACAACTGTTTGGTCCTATTTTGCATGTTTGGCCGTCTACCTATTTTCCATGCCTTGTGATCGTTGGATGGAGTGTAGTTTTCTATCATGCTTGATATGTTGTAGAATAGTTAGACAAGTGGTTCTATATGTTTACTTTGTCCATATAGCATTATTATGCATCAACCTACCTGGGGCTGTGAGAACCTGCTGCTATAGACTAAAAGGGGATAGACCGAGTGAGCTTCCTCAGAGAGACATTGGATAGTCGTAGACTATAAGGGTATATACCATGTGATATTCTTCAGAGAGTATTTGACCTTTATTCTATATAGGGATTGACCGAGTGAGCATCCTAAGAGATTCCATGATTACTTTGGGCTATAAGGGGATAGAATGTGAGAGATTCCTTAGAGTGTCCCTGGCTGTTATAGACTATACGGGGATAGATCATGTGAGCTTCCTTAGAGAGTTTCTGTTTTGTTTTTTTTGAATTACCTGATTACCATAGGCTATTGGAGGTATTGAATATGTGAGATTACTCAGAGAGTCTATGAATGACCTGGGCTATAATGGGAATTGACCAAGTGTGCTTCCTTAGAGAGTCCTTGACCTTGGGGCTCTAAGGGGAATTGACTGTGTGAGCTTCCTTAGAGTGTTCCTAACTACCCTAGACTATAAGGGGAATTGACTGTGTGTTCTTCCTCAGAGAGTATGTAATTCCATATGACCAAACCAGAGGGGTTAGGCTGAGTGCACTGTGAAGGATCCGGGCATAGCGGAAGTGCGTGGGTGGATGTTCCCACTTTCCTTTTTGTCATTAACAATGATCAACCCTGGACCAATACGATGATAAATGCCAGTCTCCATGGATCGAATCATAGAAATAGATAAAGAAAAATGATTTTTTCTGAAAAAAAAGTAGGATCGTTACATGTTGATTATTATTAATTTAATCAATTGAAAATATGTACCTTTTTGTGTTCTTTCTTTATTGATATTTCTGATCACGTTCTGAGGTGATATGTCATTGCATCGCAGAAGACAAGGGTTGACTTCCTCTAGCGGTGATCCACATGTGCACCTCGTATCTCTAGACGTCGCCAAAGGATTCTCCAGGTGGTAGCATGGAGAAACCTTTGCTTGCGTTGTCTGCCTTAGATCGTCTTAATCTGATGGAAGAGGATCTCTCTCAGTCTTGAGAGAGTTCTTAGAGGAAGAGGTTCTTTTGTCCTTGAATGAATTATCCAAAATTGTTGTGCACAACAATTCTCTTGTGAGTTAGGAAAGAGTTGGGGTTGTGAGGATATTTATAATCGTGTTTGAGGTTGTATAGTTATGATAATAAATAAACGTGTTCTGCATTTTATTTATTTCATTGACAATTATTGAAATCCCCCCATGTTGAATAATTAATTCCTTGACATACTCCCTTGCTAATTATAATAAATATTATTTAATAAAACAATATTATATCCTCAAAATCATGACTGGAAAACTAAATGGCGTGTAATCATTCATACACGGTGTGTACTTCTTTTCCATAAAACTACATGGTGTGTAATCATTAATACATGGTGTGTACTTGTTTTTCATTTCCTTTCCAAAATGAAAACTACAGGGCGTGCAATCATTGATACACGGCGTGTACTTGTTTTCCATGAAAAACTATAGGGCGTGTAATCATTAATACACGCTTTATATAACTTGTTTTTCATATCCTTCTTCCTCCATCATTAAAACAACTTAGCCTTCCTTGAATAATTATTAAACCATGTACGATAATAATCTTTATTCTAATTTGGATACTTGGATACACGTAGTCTGTGACACTCTAGGCCACTTTCTCATTGTCATTAGGTGGGCTTTCCTAAAGTCCAAGATTACTATGTAGCAACGGGTCAAGGCACCCAAGAGAAAGAAGTTTATGCCGCAATGACATGTCACCTGATACGAACTATTGCTGTGAAATTTAATCACTTTGTCTCAATATCTCATCAAGAAGGTTTCATGGAAGTGTCATATACCTATATGCTTGATATGTCATTCTATGAATTCTAGAAATAAAATAGTAATGTCACCATGGCCATTGAATTTGTTCGACAGTTCTATTTCAATCAAAGGGGCCGAGATATCTACTTCCATAAATATGGAAGGGACAAATCCTTCCTTGACTTATCCATTAACAACATGTCATTCGTGAAGCACCCAATGTACTCTACTTCCCACCAACTCTCTTCGTGACAGTTTTTGTTCGAAAATCTATGTGCGTGAGTCATGACATGAGTTAATGATAATCTTCCAGTCTAAGGACCATTACACACACTCGTAGATAGCAATGTCCGATGACACCAAGACATGCAGAATTTATACTGGCGGGTCTGTTCTCATAATCTCCCCTCATAGGGATTACCAAGTTTGAACTACATGAGAGAGAGTTTCATCTTCTTACGAGTACACGCACATGACAGTTTGTATACTATATGTCCTATCATAGAATGTCATCCAACCGTAGAAATTTATTTAAGAATATTTTTATAACATTTCAAGGTTCTCATCATAGCTGGGATCTGCCATGCCCTTATTAATGAAAAAAATATTCCATGAAATTATTATATTGTAGTCATGCAGAACAATGAACAATATATATAATAAGATTAAATTCATGTAATCAAGGTAAAAAACAGTTGGTTCTCAGGACACCAACCCTTAAAAACTCTAACATGGACTAGAGCCAATTGCCTATGACTTTTAGTCTGCTAGACCTCATATGATGATCATGTTATTGCTAAGTCAAGGCTTTAGTCAAGTGGTCCTCCATGTTGTCTTCTATGTAAATAATGCTCACGACAACTTCACCTCTCTGAGAAAAATCTCTCAAGAGATGATACATCCAATGTATGTGCTTTTTCTGCTGATGTGACCTTGGTTCTTTTGAAAGTGCCACCGCTGCAGTATTATCACAATAGAGTGTGATAGGATCTTTATTACTAGGTACTACATCCAGATCTTGGATGAAGCTTCGGATTCATAATGCTTCTTTAGGTACCTCAGAAGCTATGATATACTCGGAATCCGCTGTAGAATCTTCCACCACACTTTTCTTTGAGCTCTTCTAGCTCACTGCACCTCCATTCAAACTGAAGATGTATCCAGTATGTGACTTCATGTCATCTTGATCAGTTTGGAAACTAGTATCTACATGTCCTCTGATTACTAGTTCCACATCTCCTCCATAAACCAGGAGCATATCCTTAGTATTCTTCAGATACTTACGGATAGTCCTGACTGCCATCCAATGTAGGTCTCCTAGATTAGGATGATATCTGCCTACCACACTTAATGTGTAAGCAACATCTAGCCTTATACATTTCATAGCATTCTTGATGACCTAATCACGTATGCATAAGATATCCTTTCCATTTTCATTTGTTCCTCAAGTGTCTGAGGATACATTTTCGTGGAAAGATGAATGCCATGTGACACTAGTAACAATCCCCTCTTGGATTGTTCCATACTGAATATCTCCAGTATCTTGTCAATGTATGTACTTTGACTCAGGCCCAACATTCTCTTGTCTCGGTCACGATAGATGTTGATACCATGAATATATGCTGCCTCGCCCAAGCCTTTCATGGAGAAGAATTTATCTAACCATGCTTTAACTGACTGTAAGATAGGTACTTCATTTCCAATTAGTAACATGTCATCAACATATAATATTAAGAAAATGAATGCACTTCCACTAAACCACTTGTAGACACAAGTCTCACATTCATTCATAACAAAGACAAATTTATTTAAAATCAAAATGAATTTTCCCAGACCTTGATGCTTTCTTTAATCCATAAATTGATTTCTGTAACTTGAATACCTTGTTGGAATTATTTTGGAGTCACAAACCCTTTAAGTTGTGTCATTTAGACATGTTCTTGGAGGATCCCTTTAAGGAATGACGTTTTGACATCCATTTGTGAAATTTTATAGACATGGTAAGCAGAAATGACCAATAGGATTCTGATGGATTTCAGCATTGCAACCGGTGAAAACATTTCATCATAGTCAATTCCTTGATGCTGTCTTAAACCTTTGGGAACCATTCATGCCTTATAGGTGATAACTTTCCCCTCCATGTCAAATTTATTCTTGAATACCCAT
Source organism: Viscum album (assembly GCA_963277665.1). Lineage (NCBI taxonomy): Eukaryota > Viridiplantae > Streptophyta > Magnoliopsida > Santalales > Viscaceae > Viscum > Viscum album. The sequence continues at coordinate 1,333,568,900 of OY728147.1, forward strand.
TTATTACCAATAGGATTTACATCAACTGGATGATCTACCAAAATCCAGACTTGGTTTTAGTACATGGAATCCATTTTAGAATTCATGGCTTCTTGCCACTAGACAACGTCTCTGCCTTAAATAGCTTCATTGTCGGTAAGAGGATCATCATTGTCAACCAATAATGAGTAACCATCCTTGGTGACAAGAAAACCATATAATTCTGGTTCTCTCACCTCTCTCGTGCTCCTACACAGTTCTTGTGTCCCTGGAACATATTGTTCATCCATGGGGCTTTGTGGAATCTGTTCTTGTACCAGCTCCTGTGTATCTTGAGCCTCGACTTCATTGAAGTCTATCTCGCTCCCACTATCTCTTTTGGAGATGTGCTCCCTCTCAAGGAATATGGCGTTTCATGACACTGTAACCTTTTTGTCTAAGGTGTTGTATAGGTAACATCTCCTTGTTTCGCTGGGATATCCTATAAATATACACTTTTCGCCTCAAGGTGCATGTTTGTTACTTAAAGAGGCATTAAACAATGCTTCGCTACCCCACACATGTAAATTTGATAACATGGCTTTGCGTCCACTCCATAGCTCATATGGAATACCATTTATAAATTTAGTTCGTACTTGTTTTAGTTTGTGTGCTGCTATTTGTAATTCATATCCTCAAATGGATAATGGAAGACTCACATGACTAATCATTGATCTCACCATGTCTAGCAGGGTGTGGTTCCTCCTTTCACATTCACTATTCCACTGATGTGTGTTAGGAGGATTGAGTTGAGATAGAATCCCAAACTCCCATAAGAAAACAATGAAGTCCAGATTAAGATATTATCCTCCTCTGTCTTAGCAGAGTTTCTTAATCTTCTTACCAAGCTGGTTCTCAACTTCATTCTTGTATTCTTTGAACTGATCAAAACAATCTGACTTTTACCTCATTAAGTAAAAATATTCATATCTACTAAAATCATCAGTAAAAGTAATGAAGTACTAGAAACCACCACTTGCTTTAACTGGAAATGGTCCACACACATCTGTGGGAACTAATTCTAGAATCTCTTTAGCCTTTTCACCATTCCCACTAATTTGGGCTTTGGCCATTTTTCCTTGTAGATACGCATTACATACACCAAGTTGTTTTAGTTCAATAGAATCTAAATATCCATCTTGATGTAATTTTGTCAAACGTTTCTCATTGACATGACGTAGTCGGTGATGTCAAAGTTGGGTGTCATATGAGTCATGTGAATTAACTTTGTTATCAATTACCATTACTTGGGTTGTGTAGTCTAACACATAAAGGCCGTTATATAAATGTGTCACACCAAAACAAATGCTATCTTTATGAAAGTAGCAAGATCCACTTCTAAATTTGAAGATGAATTCATCAGTATCTAATCAGTATACTGAAATAATGTTTTTGGTTACAGAGGGTACATAATAAAACTCTTTCAAAACCAAGACCATCATAGTAGGCAATGTGAGGTGGTAGTCCCCGAAAGCTAGAACAACACGTCTGGATCCATTGGATGCTCATAGTTATACCTCCCCTTAATCAATCTTACTTAATCTAATTGGTTACTATATTTGGATACATATGTGAGCACCAAAATCTGTATATAATACCGAATTTGTAGAAATATATAGATTTCATTTGATAACAAACACACATGAACCTTCCTGTTCTTCCTTGGGTGGGTGTAGTATTTCTTCCAGTGTCCCTTCTTGCCACATGCAAAACAAATAGCCTCTTATTCTATTCCCTTCCCTTTGATCGTCCTTTTCTAGCTAGGCCTTGAAGAAGTTTTGCGCTTAAATCTCTTCTCCTTCCCTTTCCTTTTATTCACCATGACGACAGAAGGCTTTTCACGCTTCTTGTCATTGACCACTTGGTGAATGAGGATAAGAAGATCAGACAGAGGCTTCTCAATGTTGTTCATGTTGATGTTCACAACAAAGTTTGAGATGATCTAGGGTAGTTATTAACGAATGAGATCTGTACCTAGTTCATCAGGGAGTTAAAACCCTAACACCTCCGAGCTCTCAATGTAACCAATGAGATTGACTACATGAGGCCTGGACGGGGCACCCTCTCCAAGCCTTCCCTGGAATAGAGCCTTGGAGATATGAAAACTTTTCTGTCTTTCTCTCTCCTAGTATAGATCATAGAGCTGCTCGAGCATGCTATAGGCATCCATGTCTTCATGAGACTTCATGAGCTCACTAGACAATGATGATAACATCAAACATTGAATGTCGAGTGCATCGTTCAAATGTTGATCATAGACCAGGAAATCTTCATCACTTGCCCTTGGGGAAAGAGAATCAGGAAGTGAGGACTCCAGCGTGTAAAACATTCATTCATCGTGTAGGATAACCTGAAGTCACATAAACCATTGCTGAAAGTTACCGCCAGTGAGGATATTTTCATTTTCCAGAATTTATCATAGAGAAAATGTGGTTGACGAGTTTTTCATATTGATTCTAAAAATTAAAAGAGTAGATTTATCAGTACTTTCTTGATTACATTTTTATGAGAAATAATAAATATTATTAGGTCTCCCACTATTTTGTCAAGTCTAAATGGCCCTCACCATTTAAATTGGAATGTCCAGTTTCTTTGACATTCTAGTGGAAATGATCCATATTCCCCTTCGCATAACCCTAGAAAGGGTTGGTCAAGTTATTTGAAAGTATTTAGGTAGGCAGGTATTTTATAACTGTGAGATTACAGTTCCATCATCTATTGAGTGGACTCCCCAATCCTGAAATCCTGACTTGGATTTCCTCAACCCTTGCCTCCAAGATTACATCAAGTCTAGAAAGGGCTACTCCACTTGATGTAATATGTTTAAGTCAACCTGAAACCTTTCATATGAGATTCCTTTATAAAATTAAGGGTCCCAACAAGGGTTGGTCAAACACATAGTTCTATTGAGTCTTTCCCTTAATCATGTAATAGAAGGCTTTCTCTAACATAATATGGTATTGAGGGATTTTAATCTTTTATGCGTATTTTCGCATTATCACATGCTTGTTAATATTAAGTAATGTGTTCTTAAGTGATTAACCATGTTTTGATAATGTTTTTTCATATTCAGGTTTTTTATTTTATTCTATTTTTCATTATTGATCATTTTATTAATTATGTGATCGCGACAACACATACATAATAAATAAACTATGAAATCAGACAGAAATAAAATAAGATGGCATGGTCATGAGCTTCTATTGGTTATCTTATCTAGCAGTTTTGATAAGCTAACCCTGACCTAGGGAAAAACACCTTGAACCTAATGGTTCTTGTTCTGCAGCTCCCACATGTCCAGCTTTGTATCTTTTTGTGTTGGTTTTGCCTCAGCTTTGGATTTTGAACCTCTCCTATGGCTTGGGAGATCATCCATTACATGGGTTTACATTAAAGAAACCATGGGCACGCAGGCCCTACATTTTATTGGAAAACGGCTCACAGGCCAACAAATTTAAATAAATTTAAATGAAACCATATAAATAAAATGTCCTTTTTTATATCTCATTATCATCCATAGCATGCAAAGACATTTAACCATATTTAGAATTAAAATTCATTTAATCGTTATATTATTCACGATTTGTCACGCTTGAATTCATTTAATTAAGATCTTTTATTTAATCTATTCTTTATCTAAAATTCCTTTCTAAATTTCCTTCAGATTATTCTCATACATATTCATTATGCATGCCTTTTTACTTTTAGAGGAAACCTAGTGAAATTCCATTTTTGGAAAGTACACGACGTGTAGTTTATATTTTCACGGCGTGTATTTATTTTCACCCTTTATCCAAATTACACACAAGGGGCTTTGGCGTGTTATCTCTAATTTGGAAATTTTGGAGTACCTGGTGTGTAAATAAATCATACATGGCATGTACTTCCTTTTTACATGGTTACCGGACTAGAAATCCCATGTACGTGGTACGCGACTTCTTCTTTGTACACGGTTTCACTTGGGCTGGTCGGACTACATGGCGTGTTTCTCCAACATACACACTGTGTATTCCGGTTCCACACGCCGTTTAATTCTGGTCAACACGACGTAATAAATACTTAGGTATACTCAATTCACACGATGTGGTTTGGCGGACCAGTGTCAGTTCATTGAACATAACTACATGGCATGCAATTTTCATTACAAGCCATGTATTCCCGTGTTGTACAGACAGAAATAGCGGCTCCTCCGGATGAGTTCCTCATTTTTAATTTAATCAAAATTAAAATTAAAAGGCTATTTCTATGATATGAATCTAGAAACAAAGGAGGAAGAACAGATCTCATTTATTCATATTTATTGAACGATTTATTTCGAATTGAATCAAATATAAATTCATAAATTATCAATGAAAATTAAATAACTACAATCAATGTTGTAACCTCCCTCTAATACCATTTGAAGGTTCTAAGCACAGCAGAAGCACGTGGGTGGATGTGCCCACTTGGATTTTTTTCATTAACAATGATCAATCAGGGATTAATACGATGATAAATGCTAGTCTCCACGGATCAAATCATAGAAATAGACAAAGAAAAAGAAAAGTCCCGGAACCACAAAGTTGGATCGTTACAGGTTGATTATAATTAATTTAATTAATTGAAATGAAGTACCTTTTAGAGTTCTTTCTTCGTTGATATTTCTGATCACGTTCTGATGTGATACGTTATTGCATTGCTGAAGCCAAGGGTAGATTTCCTCTAGCGGTGATCCACACGTGAACCTCGTATCACTGAACGTCGCCAAAGGATTCTCTGGGAGCTAGTGTGGAGAAACATTTGCTTGCGTTGTCTGCATTAGATCATCTTGATCCGATGGAAGAGTATCTCACTACTACTTGAGAGTGTTCATCGAGGAAGAGGTTCTTTCGGCCTTGAAATAATTCTCCAGAATTGTTGTGCACAACGATTCTCTTCTGTGTCAGAAAAGAGTTGGGGTTGTGAGGATATTTATAATCGGTTTTGAGGTTGTAGAGTTATGACAATAAATAAACACGTTATTCATTTTATTTGTTTCATTGAATCATATTGAAAACCCCCATATCGAATAATTAATTCTTTGACATGCGCCGACACTGATTATAATAAATATCATTTAATAAAAAAATATTATATCCTCAAAATCCCGACTGGAAAACTACACGGCGTGTAATCATTAACACATGGCGTGTAATTATTTTCCATAAAACTGCATGGCATGTAATAATTAATAAAATTTGTGTACTTTTTTTTCATTAACATTCCAAAAATGAAAATTACATGGCATGTAATCATTAATACACAACTTGTACTTTTTTTCCATGAAAAACTACACGGCGTGTAATCATTAATACACAGCGTGTATATCTTATTTTTCATTTCCTTCTTCCCCCATCATTAAAAAGACGTAGTCTTCCTTGAATAATTATTAAAAAATGTATGGGAATAATGTTTATTTTACTTGAGATACTTGGAAACACTTAGTGTGTGACCCTTTAAGCCTCTTTATCATTGGCATTAGGCGGGTTTGCCTAAAGTCCAAGATTACTGTCTAGAAAATGGTCAAGGCACCCTAGAGAAAGAAGTTTATGCCACATTGACGTGTCACCTAATATGAATGCTTTCTATGAAATATAATCCCTTTGTCTCAATATCTCATCAGGCAGGTTTCATGGCAGTGTCAAAAACCTATATGTTTGATCTGTCATTCTTTGACTTCCAGAAATAAACATTTCTTGTCCCCATGGAAATGGAATTTGTTTTACAGCTCTATTTCAATCAAAGGGCCCGAGATATCTACATCTATAAATATGGAAGGTAAAAATCCTTCCTTTACTTATCCATTAATAACATGTCATTCGTGATGCACCCAATGTACCCTACTTCCCGCCAACTCTCATCATGACGGTTTTCTTCAGAAAATCGAAGTGCATGAGTCATGACATGAGTAAATGATAATCTTCCAGTCTAAGGACCATTACACATGCTCATAGATAGAAATGTCCGATGACACCAAGACATGCCGAATTTCTATTGGTGGGTCTGTTCTCATAATCTCCCATCTTGGAGATTACCAAGTGCGAACTCCATGAGAGAGAGTCTCGTCTCCTTACGAGTACTCGCACATGACGGTCTGTATACTATGTGTCCTATCAGAGTATGTCATCCAAACGTAGAAATTTATTTTAGAATATTGTTATATCATTTCATGTTTCTCATAATAGTGGGGATCTTCCATGACCTTATTAATGCAACAGATATTATAAGACATTATTATATTATAGTCATGCAGAACAATGTACAATATATATAATAAGAGTAAATTCATGTAATAAAGGTACAAAATAGTTGGTTCTCATGAGACCAACCATTACACACTTCCCATAGGGTTATTGGTTTTTGCAAGGTTGGACCAGAGGGTTACTTAGTATTCTATACTGCTTGTTAGCTATTTCTTGACTTTGGAACTATGGATTATTTTATTGTTCATCATGTTTTTGTTTACTGTTTTCTGTACTTTTACCTGCCATATATTCACTAACTATTTGTCTGAGATCTTCGGGTGGTTTCCTATTGGGATTTAGTCTAACACCCGATTTGGGTCATGCTTTTGGGCCCAAATAGACTATATTGTTGCAAGTATGGACAATGGAAAGCGCCCTTTGACTTTAGGTACTTGACTTTCTGTGGAGATGGAGAGCATGGGACCAAGCATAGGCTGGCGATGTTGAGGACCTTTTTATCTTTTTTTGTACTTGTTTTTAGTACAGGTTGTAGTTCTAGAATTGTGACTTGTTTGGATTCTTTCTTATACATATGTAACATGCATCATATATATAAATATGGGCTCCTCCTGTTTATCATATTCAGTCTTCCACTGTTCGATTGTGTATGGATTGTGTACTGCTTCTGTTATTGTAATTGTTTTTTTGTCTCCGTTGTGTACCCTACCAATGTGGGCATAGTTTCCCCACTATCACACTCAAGACCCTCACTGCTAGTCGGATGCCTCTGGCATTCGTGGATATGTTCTTGAGGCCATGTGACCAACCGGGTACGGGGTGCCTCTGGGTGGCTTCTAGAACCAGGGCGTTACAAAGTGGTGTCAAAGGGTATTCTATTCTCTTGACATACTATTTGGAGCTTATAGCTAGGGATAAGACGAGATAGGTTGTTGTTAATAAGGTGTTCTTGGGAGTAGCTAACTTTTGTACAGGGAAAAGCCATACTACCTCGTTTATTGCAATTTTATTGGGTAGCAAATTTTTCAGTTGATTTTATTTCACCATGTGGTGAATCACATGCTTTGTTCTGTTACCATTATTGTTATTGCAGTTCTATTTCTGTCACATCCTGATGAGATGATGGTATATCATCTCATTCATCATATAAGCACTTCTTAGAAATCACATGCCATGCATTCTTGCCATGCCATCTAGGATTTATTAGTGATTACATGTTGTTCTGATAGACATTGTGTAGATTATCCATGCTGTTGTGATAGATTATTTGATAGAATCACAGTTGTTTGATAGGGAACATGTTTGTATAGTGATTTGCTTAGATGGACGCCAAACATTGGTTCTTGAGGTGTTATGGGCCCTCATGGACAGTAATTTGGTGGATCATTTATTTTTTTCATTGTCATAACTTGTATAAGATGACAAAAATTGTTTCGCGGGGAGTATGGGACCTCACAGATTGGGATTTGGTACCTTAACACTGGTTTTCTATGTTTCTGGGGCTCCGGAGCAGTTTTTGAGGCTACTGTCCGGAAAAACCCAGAATACACGGCGTGTAATTTATGAATACATGCCATGTAGTCTATAGCAGTGTCACTGACTGTGGGAGTAGAGACACGGGGCTGTGAATAATCTTGTAGGAACACGCCGTGTTCTATTTTAGCACATCGTGTAGTATAAAATAGGTACCCCGACCGTGTCACGAATAACACTGGTCGTATTTTCTTTTCACATACACTCCGTGTCTGAATTTTACATGCCGTGTAGTCTAATCTAGGTGCCCGGCCATGTCACAAACAACACGGGTCGGTGCTACCCTTTCTTGTACACACCGTGTCTGCCTGGAACACGCCGGGTAGTATCCGTCGTGTGTTAGGCCATGTTGCTAACAACACGGGCCAGGTAAGGCATGTATAGTACACGTTGTGTCTGCCTTGAACACTCCATGTAGTTTTTTCTTAGAGGAGTCGTGTGGATTAACAATGTTGAAAGACTCGGGCAGGGAATAAGATTAAAGTACATGTCATGTGTTAGGACAACGCACCGTGTATTTGGGGTGTTACACACCCAGTTTAGGCAGAAGTACATGCTCATGTGAATGACTTAAGGGAACACTCCATGTAAGGAAAGTCCACACAGTGTAGTCATGTTTTTCATAACTTGAATGCCTTATTTTCCATGATCCTTCTTGTGTATTTAGTTTTCAGTCCTTATTAATCCTAAATCTAAGGTGTGTGCTTGACTTTGCAGAATCATGCCACCTAGACATCCTCCGATTGAATGCCGGTCATAAGGGAGTGTTCAGACACTCGATATGGATGATCAGGGACTACATGTAGATTCTCCTATTGTTCCAGCCTTGGAATCAGTGGTTATACTAGTTACAGGAACTAATGCACAGTTTAGTTAGGGTTTTTTGAGGATGATGTAGACCTTCTAGGGAGCTCAGCCTCTTGCCCAGTCGATGGCAGATTTGATGTTAGTTTTCTAGTAGTAGCATCCTCCCACCTTCTTATGGGAAGGAGGACCTCAGGATGCATAGTTGTGGATTGAAGCCACGCTGATGATCTTAGAGAATCTCAATGTACCACCACAGAGGAGGGTGAAGCTCATGACCTACAAGCTCTGAGAATCCGGCAAGAGGTGGCGGGATGTCATATCTCCGGTGGGACGCCATTAGAATATGGATTGGGAGAAGTTTAATTGTATCTTATATTATTACTTCTACCCAGAGACCTTTTGTACTAACCGAACCTGGGAGTACATGAGCATAGAGAAGAGCACTCTTTATATGATAGAGTATTCCTCTCATTTGACGGATCTTTAGCATTTCATGCCGATCAATGCAGGTGATGAGTTGTTCCTGGATAGAAATTTTGAGGATGGTCTCAGGAAAGAGATCCATTACCTTGTGAAAATATTTAGGTTGAATTCGATATTCTCTATTGTCAACCAGGTTCTGATCACAGAATGCAATATGAGGGATTCTAGAGTAGTGATCCAGGGCGGTTCGGCCTCCAGAGTTAGTGTTCCTCCTACTGATAGAAGGATGCTCCACATGGATCATTCTCGAGCAGATCAGAGTAGGTAAGATGAACCTTCTGGTAGCCACGTGGTGTGCTACCAGTGCGGGAGGAGCGAGAATATGAGGCCATATTTCCCGGGAGACCTGATGGAGTGCCTATCTTGTGGAAGGATGGGCCATTTCTAGCGTTTCTATTAGTTTTTCTATCCTGAAGCTGAAGACAGGGGTTCTTCTATGACTTCTAGTTTGGGAGAATCACCACCATTTTCTCACCAGTAGGGGAACTGGAGTTCTTCCAGCCATTCAGGCTGAGGTGGAGGTCGTTAACGGGTTGGGCAGTCACCGGTCTATCAGTGATAGCAGGGCGGATTAGCTCAGAGTGGACAGGTAGGGTCATAGGGCCATGGAGCATGCCAGACATTTGCAATGGAGCAGTCCCAGCAAGAGCAGGATCCCAGACTATCCCAAGTTTGAGGTATGATCTTAGTAGACACAGTTTTATCTTCTCTTCTTTTCGACACAAGGGCTTCCCATATCTTTATATATGTCACTGTTGTGGAGTGTCTTGGTCTTTGAATATTTTCATTTGCTGACATCTTGACACTAGAAACACCGTTGGGGACTAGGACAACTAGTTTACATAAGTGTAAATAGTTCCCTCTTGAGGTTGTGGGGTTTCACTTCATATCGTACCTCTATTACCTAGAGATCACGAACTATGATGTCATTCTCAGAATGGACTGGTTGGTACCCTTCTAGGAAGTCATGGATTACTATCACCACAGGGTGAGATTAATATCACTAGAAGGTGGATCTTTTCTTCATCGAGGTGAGTGGGATGTCCAGGCGTGTCGAGCAGGACCTGAGAATCATGGGCTAGGAGGTGTTATAGCCCAGATTGTGAGTCTTTATCTGGATGACCAGAGGACTTCACAGATAGAATTTCCTCTAGTGGTGGATCGTTTCAGGGATGTCTTTCCAGAGGACTTTTTAGGTTTTCCTCCGGAGCGTGAGGTAGAATTCTCAATTTAGCTCATTCCAGGAGTGGCATCGATGTCCATTCCTCATTATAGGATTGCTATACATGAGTTGCAAGAGCTCAAGAAGTAGTTGGAGGTGTTTTAGGCATATGGTTTCATATGACCCAGTACTTCTCCTTGGGGTTTTCATGTCCTGTTTGCAAAGAAGGCAGACATCACCCTCAGGCTTTGTGTGTGTTATTGGAAGCTAAACCAGTTGACGGTCAGGAACTGATATCCCTTGTCGAGGATTGATGATCTCTTTGATCAGTTTCGAGGAGCCCTACTGTTCTTGAAGTTTGAATTGAGATCCGGTTATCATCAGTTTCACATTAGACCATCTGATATAACTCTTATATCTTTTAGGAGTAGGTATGGTCTATAAGAATATATGTTTATGTTGTTCGGTCTCACGAACACGCCTGCAGTTTTCAGGGCACTGATGAACTGAGTGTTCCATCCATACTTGAATTCCTTCATGGTGGTTTTTTTGGATGACATCTTGGTGTACTCTCACACTTGAAACTACCATGATAACTATCTTGAGATCGTTCTAAGTACACTGAGAGTGAATCAGTTACATGCAAAGCTCTCGAAATGCCACTTTGGGATGGATCAGATTCACTCCTTGGGTCATGTTATATCAGAGACAAGAGTATTAGTCGACCTAGAGAGAGGGAGAGTAGTAGTCTCCTGGGAGCATTCAGAGAACATCGTTGAGGTGTGCATTTTTCTAGGGCTGGTTGGGTACTAAAGATGCTTCATACAGGACTTTCCACACTTATCATTACTGCTTATAAGTCTGACAAAGAAGGGTGTGAAGTTCATATGGTCAGATTTTTGTGAGTCAACCATTCAAGAGTTAAAGTGAAGGATGACGTCAGCACCGATTCTAGTCTTTCCAAAGCCAGGAAAGAGCTATAATATATACTGTGATGCTTCATGTATTGGACTGGGAGCTGTGATGATGCAGGGAGATGGAGTCGTTGCATACGGATCTCGGTAGTTGAGGCCACATGAGAGGAACTACCTGACGCACGATCTTGAGCTGGCGGCAATTGTTCATGCTATACACTGTTGGAGACATTATCTTTTGGGAGAGCATTTTTTGGTTTTCACGAACCACAAAAGTCTGAAGTACAAATTCACTCAGTGGGATCTGAATCGGAGTTAGCGCAGGTAGGTCAAGTATCTTAATTCCTTTGACTTTGAGCTTGCCTATACCCCTGGGAAAGGCAACGCAGTTTCTGACAGGTTGAGAAAAAGAACTCAGATACAGGTAGTCCAGGAGGCCACCAGTGAGTGGAAACATATGGATCTATTCTCTAAGATTCATTTGTAGTTGCATGACAGACAGTGGAAGTCTTTTCTATCTTGTTTAGTTGTTACCACTACTCTTCTCGAGCGGGTACGGATGAGGCATCTATCATACTCATAAGGCCTTGTCTTGTGGGAGAGTGTGTCAGGAGAGGACCCTCTTCCAGGATGGAAAGTGGGAAAGGATGAGATCTTGCATTTCCAGGGATGCATATGGGTTCCAATAGACATACGTGAGGAGCTGATGCGGGATTTTCATTCCTCAGTTTGGGTAGTTCATCCTGGCGTCACCAAGATATATCGTGATCCACACTGCCAGTATTGGTGGCTAGATATGAAGAGAAACATTGCTTGTTTTTTCATGAGGTTTTCCACTTGTCAGCATTTAGAAGTGAGGCATCAGCGACCACCAGGTCTTTTACAGGAGTTACCCATTCCGGAGTGGAAGTGGAATGATGTCACGATGGAATTCGTGACCAGGTTGCTGAGGTCTCTTTGAGGGAACGACGCAGTGTGGGTTTTCATCGGCAGACTCACGAAGGTTTCTCACCTTTTGCCGATCAAGGAGACCTTCAGTGTTGATGAGTTGGGGCGGTTCAACATCTAAGAGTTTGTATGTCTACATGGAGTTCCACACTCCATTGTTTCAGAAAGGGATGCATGTTTTACTTCTCAGTTCTGGCTGGGTCTTTAGAAGTATTTGGCTACATAGGTACTTTTGAGTACAACTTACCATCCGCAGACAAATGGCCAGTCTGAGTGTAAGATTCAGGTGCATGAGGATATGATCTGAGCTTACATTCTAGACTTTTGAGCTTCTTTGGAGAATCATATCCCTCTTGTGGTGTTTTCCTATAATAATAGTTTTCAAGACACTATTCAAATGCACCTTACGAGGATTTGTATGGTAGGCCATCCTGATCACCCTTGTGATTGCTGGAGGCAGGAGATGATGCTTTGCTGGGACCTCATCTTGTCCAGGATACCACAGAGTATATATAGTTGATTCGGAAGAGGATGAATACGACAGAGTTTTAACAGAAGACTTATGTTGATCAGTAGAGATGACCTATGTAGTTCGAGGTCAGGGATCAGGTTTTTCTACGTGTCACACCGAGGTTGGGACACAAGAGGATTCAAAGACAGGGTAAGCTTTCCCAGAGGTACATCGGGCCATTTGAGGTATTGGAGAGAGTTGGGCCGATTGCATGTCGGTTGCAATTACCTCAGAGGTACCGGGCTATTCATGACGCCTTCCAAGTTTCTCAGCTCCAACGTTACTTTTCTGACCAGTCTCATGTCTTTCAACCTGAGGAAGTTGAGCTTGAAGCGGATGCATCGTTTGAGTAGCATCCTATCCAGATTGTTGATCACTGTATAATGGTTCTTTGTTTCCAGTATGTTCCTCTACTACAGGTGCTATGGTTGCATGGGCGAGTATAGGATGCGACTTGGGAGAGGGAGTCTGATATACGATCGCAGTGGCCGGAGTTGTTCGGGGTTTCTTCTTCTACGCTTCGCTAGGGAAATTCGTGGATGAATTTTTTTAAGGGGGGAAGTTTGTAAGAACTCGGACCTTATTTTTAGGTATGTTTTTCCTTTTTTGGAGTTTTTGAGAAAAGAAAAGTTTTAGGAAATTTTTGAAGTACATGTGTACATTATGAGTACACGCCGTGTACTTAATTTCCACGTGAGGCTGTGTGATTTCCATGTAAGGGCCACACACATGGTCGTGTGGGGTGGTTTGGAGGCCGCCTAAAGTGGAGTACATAAATAGTAAGTACACGCTATGTACTCCAAAAGTACACGCCATGTATTTTTTTTCATTTAATGCACTGGGTTCGCGTCAGATAGACAAAACCATCTTCTTCCAGGTGTTCTTCGTCCGAGAGAGTCCGTACGGCCACATATATTCTCTGAGCCCCCGAGCCTCCATCAGTTCTCTGAAACGACCACCGTCAATTGCATTTGAACCACAACGGTATGATCTTCCTTCTTCTAGATCATCGTTTTCCAATTCCTCCCCTTTTGCATGTTATCATGGGTTGATCGTTTTGTAAATTTTCATAGTTATATGACGTTTTAAGGAGATTCATGCATCGTAGTTCAAGTATATTGATCTCCTAACCTCATGGTAGTTGTTTTTTTCCTTTCTCTTTAATTTCCTTGAATATTATGTACAATTTACACCAATACCCTTGAACGGGGTATTGTGTGTTTACTGTTTTACCCCAATTGTATACCTGCCATGCATATATGCTTGTGTAGAGGTAAAATGAAAATGTTTTGGGTTGAATGTTTTACCTTGGTTTCTCTACTCATGCTTCATTATGTTTAAGATAATTTGGTCCTATTTAGCCTATTCGGCCATCTACATATTTTCCATGCCATGAGATCGTAGGATGGAGTGTTGTTTTCTAACATGCTTGAGATGTTTTAGACTGGTTATCCAAGTAGTTGTGTAGGCTTACTTTGTCCATATAGCATTATTATGCATTGACCAACCCAGGGCCGTGAGAACCTGATTCTATATACTAAAAGGGGATACTCCGAGTGAGATTCCTCAGAGAGTGTTTGGACAGTAGTAGACTATAAGGGGACATACCAAGTGAGCTTCCTCAGAGAGTCTTTGAGCTTTAGGCTATACAGAGATTGACCGAGTGAGCATCCTCAGAGAGCCTAGGATTATATTGGGCTATAAGGGGATAGCCCATGAGAGCTTCCTCAAAGAGTCCTTGACTGTTTTAGACTATATGGGGACAGACCGTGTGTGATTCCTCAGAGAGTCTCTATTTTGTTTGTTTCAATCACCTGATTACGATACGATATAAGAGATATTGACTATGTGAGCTTCCTTAGAGAGTCTATGAATGACCTGGGCTATAAGGGGAATTGACCGAGTGTGATTCCTTAAAGAGTCCATGACCATAGGGCTATAAAGAGAATTGACTGTGTGAGATTCCTGAAAGCGTTCCTGACTACTATAGACTATAAGGGGAATTGATTGTGTGTGCTTCCTCAGAGAGTCTTTATAATTTTTTATGACCAAACCAGAGGGGTTAGGATGAGTGCACTACCCAAAGGGGTTTTTTTTTTCTATGTATGACCAGAGGGTTACCTGTTGTTCTATACTACTTGTTTTCTATTTCATGACTTAGGAACTGTGGATTAGTTTATTGTTCAACATTTTCCTTTTTACATTTTTCTGTACTTTTACCTGCCATATATTCCCTGACTGTTCGGCACAGATCTTCGGGTGGTTGCCTACTACGATTTATACTCACACCCTATTTGGGTCATGATTTTGGGCCCAAACATACTATACTGTGTAGGTATAGACAAGGGAAAGAGCCCTTTGACTTTAGGCACATGAATTGCTGTGGATCTGGAGAGAAAGGGATGATTCTTAGGCTTACAATATGGAGGAGCTGGTTTTCTTTCTTATGTGCCTGATTTTTGTACTTGTTGTATTTCCAGCATTGTGAATTGTTTGGCTGCTTTCCTAGACATATGTTACATGCATCATATATTTATATATATGTGCTTCTACTGTTTATCATATTTAGTATTCCGCTGTTCACTTGTGTATGGATTGTGTACTACTTCTATTATTGTTATTGTTTGTTTTTTTTCTCTTCCACTGTGTACCATGCTAATGAGGGCATAGTTTCCCCACTATCACACCCAAGGCCCTCGCTGCTAGTCGGCAGCCTCTAGCCTTCGGGGAAATGCGCTTGAGGCCATGTGACCAACTAGGTATGGGGTGCCTCTAGGTGGATTACGGAATTGGGGTGTTACAACTCACCAGAAATTGCGCCAATTTAAAAGTATCTATCTTGGGGACTTTTAAATGAAGTTCGGTTTCGGGTTACTTAGGTGCAACAGAGTGCCGGACCAAGGTCGTCTCTCACAGGAGGAATTAAATTTAATATCAAATTAAAAGTACATTGAAAATAAAATAAAATGAAATAAGAATACTAATTAAAATAATGTGTTTTGTTTATATTTTATAAATCTAGAATAAGTTTGATGGAAGAAGATTACATTTTTTTTTAATTTTGAAATGAATGTTGATTAACAAACAACAACGATAAGTTGTTTTTTAGAAAACTATTTTTAGAAAGTGTAATCGTTCTAACTCTACCTATTAATTTACTTATTAGTCATTATCATTTAAATTAAAATCCACTTAATTATGATCCCCTAACTAGTTAACCCTCAAAGCCTATATATGTTAACTTAACCACAAAGATAAAATTACATACATCCTAGGCAAGCTTCGGAACAGACAATCGCAACACCCTTCTTTGATTGATGTTTAAATGTTAAATTATGGTCAGTGGTTAACTATAGAACATATAAACTCTTTAATTGAGGATTAATTTAGTTTAGGGATTATATTTTAACTCTACAGACTTATCCTATGTGGTCTTGTATTACAGATTAAATTCACACTCTCATAATTTACAAATAATATCGACCTCGTGTGATTTGTGTTTATTGTTCAATTTCTTGGTCAGTTTCATTTAAATTGAAAACTCAATTAATATATTTTATAAATTTAATTAAAGTATCTCATTGATTAAAAATAAATTAATTAATAAGGTATGAGGTAGAACAATTACTAATAAAACAACTCTTCTATGGGCATTGTAGTCATCGTAGAAACGATTTTCATGTGAAAAGGATTAGAAAGGGTAGAACCCAATATAGTTTCTACTCAATAATTACAGCCCAAGGAGGAAGATAAAATACGAATAAATTTGAACAAAATAGAAGAAAATATAAGTAATAAAAGAATTACAAAGATGTTTATAATGAAAACTCAAACATTACAACATGAAGAAGAAGATGACTTCGTTGAAGGGATCCTTTTTTAAGAGCTACCCTTATTTAAATGGTAGTAGAATTGGTGTGGATCCAATTATAATCTTACATAAGCTTCCTAATTCTCGTTCCAATAATTAAAAATGATAAAAATACATATTTATAGTGTGGAGGGGAGGCAAGGTTAAAAGCAGTTTCAAGTGTGAATGAGAAGATTCTGCCAAATATTTTAATCCCACTTTCAATGCCTTCCTGACCACCAAAACGCATGAATAATATGTCCTTATAGAAGTATAGTATGTGTTATATTGTTTTTTAGATGTTTTCTTCATATTTGTGCCCAATACAAACAGCTATGGTGGAGTTATGGCCCAAATACAGAACCCATGTCCAATCTAGCGAGTCCAACCCAACTTTGACTTGATGGCCCATTTACTCCATCCATATGCACTCGATAGCTGTAGTGTCCTAGAAAAAAGTTGTATAAAATTAAATTAGGAACAATATTAATTTTTTTTAAGTTAAAATATGTCATATTAAAATATTTATGTACGATATACTACAGTGCATTTTAAATGGGTAAAACTGGAATTTTCATCAAATTTTCATAAGAATGATGTAATCCCAAATATTTCATAAATAAACATATTTAGAAAAATTTCAGGAAATTTTGTCATTTATTATCAATAAATTATTCAAAAATTTATTTTATATCAATGATCCTATGTACTAATAACTGTGTCCATGTATACTTCTCTATCTATTTACTCCTATCATAGTCGTGTATGTGCCAGTGCACAAAACATGTATGAGTCCATGTACTCCTAGAAATGTATGTGTACCCAATAATTTATATGATGATCTTCTAGGTTGTGTCATACACCGTGTGATAGAGGTTACATTCCATTAAATATTTTACTTTCTATGTAAACACTAGCGCCACACAGGGGGTCCCATATGGCATTTGTTCCAGAATGACAGGCCGTGTACTGTGGGATTTTCTAGAATCTCAGATATGGTTCATGCATCTTAATATACTCCTCTAACCTTTTATCCATCACTATCTATCACTAGAAATAAATAACAAAACCATCCAAGCCCTTCCATCATCGATCACCAAGATCAATCCCTTTGAATCCATTCGAAGATCATGCACCTATGTTGTCTATCATCAGATACTAATGATATGAAGAACAGTATTCCTATATCCATACAAAATAATTAATAAACCATAATAGATCAATACCTTATTTTATCTAATCATGAATCCACAATATCAATCCATTTAACCAAGAAATGGGTGCACAAAAATTTATTTATTGGTAATTTTCTCAAACTTCTGATAAAAATGAATACCAATATTGAATGCACAAAAAAATGTGTTAAATAAAAGAAACACCAAAGAGTAAAAAACATCAACTACGTTTGGTTGCCTCTATCCATTAATATTAGAATGATAAATGAAGAACTACATAAAAATAATCAATTCTCTAAATAATTTCAACATGTAATATCGTACCCACAATATGGACAATTAGTGAATCAATTTGTTGGTCGATTGATTCGCGTTAATTATTGAAATAAAAAATAGGAATAAACCATATAAAAAACCATCCTACCATGATTATGATCAATTTATATTGAATAGAAATTCTATTTTTTCATTGGAAATATCCTCTTGCTCCACCACACAACGATTAATGATTCATTATTCGGTTGTCTCTCACCAATGGAAGATCCTCCAACACTATATAGTGGATCTCTTGATTCGATGGTTTAATCGAATAACTCTATAAGTCCTCTATAATAGAGTATATATATTTAAATAAGTTATGAAATTGTGTATTCTAATAAAATAAATAAATATTTCATTTTATTTTATAATCCACCCGCCACAATGCTCAACCCAAACACTTGAAACGTTCCATGTTTATGTCTCAAATAAGGTAAAACCCATTATCTGAACTCAACGGTGGCTTTATATTTACAATTTGATAATCTGTTTATATTTCATCCCACATTTTCATAAAATATTTGTGAATGTTTTTTAATATATTTAATATATTTCAATAATTAATTCCAGGAACACGAGGCCTCAAAATATCATTCCGTCTCTACAGATAGTTCCATACATAATACATATAATATTTAAAAAAATACATCAAACAATCAGAGTTGTTATAGAAATATCATGATCCACCTCTTAATAAACATATTAATCTTATTATCTTTTATTTACTTCTTTAAAATAAATTTTTTATTTTATTTTTCCTCATCATCTGTACTCAAGATTCCAGAAATATATTTTTAAGGAAAATAAATTTCATTTCTCTATTTAGTTAAAAGGCCCTTTCCTTCCATATCCATGTTTTCTAAAAAAACATTAATAATATTTTTACTATTTTTCTATAAATTTTTAATTTCATTTTTACCTATGTTTTACTTTTAAAAAAATAGGTTAAAAGGAATCTTATTTCTATTTTCCAAACGAGGTACTTTGTGATTTTATGAATCAAATATTGATAAAATATGTTTTGAACATAAAAAACATGAACAAAATTATCCACCATCATTAAGACTGTTTTCTATAAGGGTTTATTTACATGATTATAAGGTTTTCTTTGAATTTTATTCCCATTATAATTGAAATGATTTTTAATACTTGATTTCAAAATGGAAATCATATTTTCCTCAATAATGATTTAGTGATATTTTAGTGCTATTTCTATTTATTAAAGGAAAACCCCTTGAATTTACATATTCTTTACTGGGGATATGATCCTAGGATACCATATTTATTTTTTATAGAGATATTTTATAATTATGATTAAAAAATGTTTATGAAAGTAGTTAATTTTCCATGGGTTATGTTATGATGAAATAATTAATTTTTTATGAAACAAATTTCTTTTACTCGAGTTGTGCAAAGATGAAATGTCTATGAATCCTATTTATTTTTATGTGTTATGATATGGTGAATTATTCATGGTATTTTGGAACACATATTTTTACTTTTAATTATATGATCGGTGGGACCTATATCACTCCCCAATGTATTAGGTAATGATTGATATCACATGAGATAAACATAAAGGAAATGTGGAGTCATCCCATGTCGATAAGGGAATTTATCCACTATGATATTATTGGGAGTAAACCATGATATGAATTATGGTTTAGGGATTTAACCTCTTTCAATATATTTTTTTGGAAAAGAGACTTGAATTATAAGGAAATCGTTTTTTGCTTATGTGTATACCAAGATTCCATGTCTTATGCCAATATTTTTCATTCATTTTTCATTTTCATTAATTATATTATGATTCATGTCTTATAAATTACTATTATTTATGTCATGACTCAAAATTATGATCTATGATATACAGGGTTTGATTTCAAAATACTAAGATAATGTTCCCATACCCTTTTAGTCATGTAATCCTTATATGTTAATTGATATCTCCTTTTTTACCTATAATGACCATCATATATCTTCTTTGCTTATTTTTACATACCCCCGGTTATGTTGAAATGTTTAAAGTATGATCTATATAATAATGGTGATTGTTATGAAGAAATAATTGGGAGAATGTGTAGAAATTTTATTTTACTTATGTTTCATGTTTCTAATGATACTAGACCTAATATATTCTGGAATTGATCAAAATGTTATGTAATGAATATTTATTAATCAAGATTTAGTGTCTATGTCTAAAAATTATGGATCACTATAGTTGGAATCAAAGTGTGGTTTTGTTAAATTGTGGAAATGATAATGATAATACATTATTAAGAACCCCTGAGATATGTGTATGTATAGGATAATATCCCCATGTTTTAGTAATGATAATGTATGACCTGGGATAAACATAAGGATACATATAAGAAGGTGTGATTATTTATAAATCATATAAAAGTTTTTTTTGATTATGTGGTTTCCCACCAAAATTAGTTTTCTCATAATATGTGTTTTTTTAATGGATAAAACCCAAAGGAATCATGTTATTACTAAAT
The DNA here is from genome assembly GCA_963277665.1 of Viscum album. Lineage (NCBI taxonomy): Eukaryota > Viridiplantae > Streptophyta > Magnoliopsida > Santalales > Viscaceae > Viscum > Viscum album. The sequence continues at coordinate 1,333,589,341 of OY728147.1, forward strand.
ATGATGGATAATATAATGATTTTCCTCCTATGAAGAAAATGTTATGGGATATGGAATGAAAAATATTTTTTCTTTTCTCATAAAATATTCTCAAGCTATGAATCATGCTGAGATTATGCATGTGAAAATAAGGGATTGATGTTTTGTTGAGTCCAATAAAAGGATACAACAACATTCTTTTATTGCATCCACTAATCCACTAGTCACGAAACGATGGATCAATACCATCAAAAATATATTTTTAGTTCATCAGTGTTCATAACATGGGTATGTTATTTTACAAGTATATCATATGTAATGTGAAGAATATTATTTATGGACTCTAATCCTGAACATGATATAATAATAATAAATTGATTCTAGGGAGTGGGAAATATCAAAACTCATATTTTTCAACAAGTACATTGAAAAAACATATATTTTTTTGAAATATATATTTTTTTCAATTAAATTTAATACTTTATATATTTTTTTCATTAAACTAAATATTGAGTTTAACATGTGTTACACACAAAATCATGTTAATCTTGCACTACACACAACACTGGGTTATCTTGCATTATACATGACACTGAGTTTTAACAAAACCAATATATATCATTACTATAATTATTTTACAAAACCATCGAAACATATATGCTAAAATTATCAACATGAGTAGTAATAAATACATTTTAAATTTTAATGTACAAAGGTTTTATATAAATACAACATATTGGCCAAAATATACTTAATTTTTAGAAAATTATTTATATGCTTTGAAAAAATTATTTTCTCAATAAAATTTTTTTTATTTATTTTTGTGCACAATAATATTGTAGTGACTTCACCTGAGAAGGCCTGAAGCCAGTGACTACTACCATTACATTACTATTAGATACAATAAATTGTATCCCAAAGGACCGAACTATTTAATAGTCTTAGTATACATAAATGAGTATTATATTTCTAATTAATACACTAATTAAAATATATTGTTTTTATTTTGAGGATAATAAATTTATTCCATTTACCTTATCCCTACATATCTTTTATAGTATTCTTCTTAGATTCATGTAGAAAGGAACCATAATAAGGGTTATCTCTAATGCTCAGTAAGGGTACGTAAAAAAGAAGGAATAAATAATTAATGAGAATAATGATTATGGAATGGTAAATAAATGAACACAAATTCCATGTAATTTAAAATATTATAAGGAAGTGCATAAATAATATAGAAAGGTAATAACTGGAAACACATTCTATTCAAATAACCAGATAACTAAAATCCATATGGAATGGTAAGAAACTAAAACACCTAACATTTAATCAGTGAATTGAGAATATAATGAATCCATAGATATATTTATGAAAAATCTAATAGGGAAATAATAACTGAATCAAAATGAAATAAATTCTTGGTTATTATACATCCTGTTTCCTAGGCACATTATTTCTTTACTACAAATACAATTTAAAATGCACTGGGTAAAGACCCGTTAGCTTAGGCTAGCCACCTAATTCCATCCCATGATAATAACAATGCATCAATGGGATTGCATTAACTAGTCCCTGACCCATATATCTTCCATTTAACAGTCCCAAACTAGTGTCTTCCATGTCCAACGAATTATCGAATAATTGATTTAAATTCATAAAAAAGTGCCGTATCAAATATACATATTGAGTAAAGGATTCCGATCTATCAATATTTCCCATGTTAATAAAATAATCATCAGAGTGTAAAACATATGTAAACATGGTATATGGTTGGAGAAATAATAATATTCATGGTAAATAATTTGGATAATTAGGGTAAATTCCATGTCCAACAATCATATGAAATTGAATATTTCAAGGGGACTAAAAGAAATCAAGGAAGTGAATATCAATACTATCCTTGGTAAAATCAAACAAAACCCATCCAGAGGATGAATATAGACATTATCAATACAATATATCCCCAGTGGAGTAATTTAAAGGGTTACTATCATTGATGAATGAAAATACATTAAAAGAATATTTTAAGAACACTCTTGAAGAAAATATCCTTTTGTTTTCAAAAAACATTTGAAAAGCCTTTTTTTTAAATTCATTTCTATTCAAATTTTATTTAAAAACTAACATTTTGAACATGGAAATGATGATTCTTGAAAATTATTGTGGGTAAATTCGTATAGGTAATATGTGGTAAATAAAAAATTATTTTTGAAAGGTAAAATAATTATAAAAATGATTTGTTTGGAAAGAGACAAGAAAATTCATTATAAAGTATTGGTAAAAGAAAAAAAAGGATAGAAATATATATTTTCAATTCATTTTGAAAATAATAAAAATATTTTTTATTTTTTTAATAAAAAATGTTTTTTTATAAGAATAGAGTCTCTCCGAATAAAGATAGAAATTATGTTTTATTTTCTTAAAAACATTTTCTAAAGCATTTTTAAGTACGAAAGGAATAAAAATGGAACTATTACATGAAAAAGGTCTCAAATAATCGTAATAATATAAAATAAATTATTTTATTCAATAATAGTAAAATAATTTATTTTAATATAAATACCTTTGATTTATTATTATAAATATTTTTGAGGAAAATAATAATTGAACATTCCAAATTGTCCCACACCACTTTGAAATATTTTGAATCATTATCCTCATGATGGAAAAAATTTAAATGAAAGCCTATAATACCATGATGATCAAATTATTTGTGATTTAATATATCAAAAATGACATTTTATACACCACATAAAATAATTAATTGGTGAATATGACATTTATATCACCGATGCAAAATGTGAGATGGAAATCCCTTACCATGACCCTGACTTGTCTCATGTATCTTTATATTCCTGGAAAATAATATTATGTTAGTTATTTTATTTCTTAATAACCTTTTTGACGTTTATCATTAATTTTATTTTATTTCTTACCATGTTATATACAATTAACTAAACCATTAGTTTTGCATTGGGTGTTTTGACCAAATTTTGTTTATGTGTGAAAAACAATTTTGGTTGCTAAATTATGGCCAAATGGTTCATTACATAATATCCATAGAATAATAATCAAGACATAATTATCATATTTATAAATCAATTATACTTTTAAAACAACCATTAAATATGGTTATGGAAAATGAACCGATGTTACAATCATGGAGACAATTGGACGTACACACGCATGGGTAATGTTTCCATTTTTCTGTGATTATTATTGAAAGAAGGTAAAAAACAATATATCAATAAAAAATATTAATTATACCATAAATACCATGTTATTTATTCATATATACTTAATTATATATTTATTGTGATTTAAAAGGATTCACTTTGTGTCGAGGAGGTTGTAGTCCAGACATCTATGAACGACTTTATCACGCTAGTGTTTGAAGGGGAAACAAAAAATATGATATATTATATTTATAAAAAGGTAATTATGTCATTAATTTAATATATAGTTTTCTTTATGTATAATATTTTAAATTAAAAAAAAATCCATTATACATCCAAGTAGTTTGGGGCTTACTTGAGCGGTAAAGGCTCCCAGCAATCCTACATTAGACCGGGGTTCAAATCCGATTTGGAGATAATTTCTGTAGGTAGGAGGTGACACAGACATAATACATGATGTAGGTAGATGGTGATAAAGGAATGATGTGGTATTGGTGATGCAGTCTTGGTGATATAGGGACGATGCTTCACTAGGCTTTTGGGCTAGTTTGTGGGCCTTTGGGCTATATTATGGCCTTCATGCCCATTAGGCCTTTGGACCATGTAATGAATAAATAAGTCATGATGGGTGGAATATCCATTAATGGGGATATGACCTGCCATTCCATCTTGTGTGTGTGTTTTTAATGTAATTTTACCTATAGGCACCTAAAATATATATTATACGTTCCATGTTTAGCATTAAGGGATCACATCTCTTTGAGGAGGTTTTAGTCAACACTTCCACAAACGATGTTATCGTATTTCAAAAAAATATAAAGTATAAAGTTATGTGTTACAAAAGAATTAAATAATAATAAAAAGATAATAAAAATAATTAATAACATATATAAATATATTTTAAATAATTATTCCTATCCATGAATGGTGTTAAATGAAAAATGAACAGTCATCATTTTGTGAGGTGGTAGTCTGCCGTACATTGAAACAAATTGTTCATTACCCATTAGATGAAACTGTGTGTAAGTGCTGGTCCAAATATTAGCATAAAAAAATTTCATTATATTGAATATAATGTTATTTTAATATAATAATTGGTCAAGTATAGTTGATGGGGGTGGAGAATGAAATAAAACTAAAGAGCATGAGGAAATGTTTCACATCATCTATGGGTAACTCCTTTTTGTATACACCAAAGGGATTCCTTGGATGGATTTCTGCCAAAAGGGATGATTAGATGATTAGGGGAGGGTTATTTAGGAGCTACATGGGAAAATATTTTTCGATATAGTAGCCTGATATGTGTTAGGAAGTGGGAGGAGCAGAGGGATTTTTATATATGAAGAGGAGTGACACTCTTGTAAATTTTTCAAAAGGGAATTCCAACCACATTTTTCCCATTGAATGTCGCTCAAATAATAAAAAAAATAAAAAAGGGAATATAGGGTCCAAATATGGGTAGAAAATGGATTTTGGACAAGATTATAGTTCATTTTGACCATTAAGATGAAGGTTTAGTCCAGTGTTAAGTTTAATTTCACCTTAATCGTTGAAATTAATTTTAATTACTTTTACAAATATTTCTGGAAAACAATAATTTAATATAATTAGACATTATAAATTATGATTATTTAAAATATGGAATCAATTTTTTTAAAATTACAATCATATAAATTTATGAAATTAATATAAACTTATCCCCACAGACATGATAATAATGCGAGTTTTTAAAGTAAAATCGTTCAAAAGTTTAATATGTTTTTTTACCAAATTTCAAAAAGAAATTGATTCAAATTTACTTAGTTGGATTAACTGATAAATAATTTATATAATTTTACGTTAAAAACAAATTAAAATATCATTCAACACTATAAATAAATTTGATGAAAAAGCAGTTTTGAATTAAAATAACGAATTTTTCACTATTCATTAATAAACGAAACATCAATGAAAAATAACAAAAGTAAACCTAAGATAATTTTTATGTTTTTATTTATAATTTTATGTTTAATATTACCTATAAAATTTCCAAATGTTCCAAAAAATGTATTTAAAATTGATTATCCATTAAAAGGTGGTAAACGTTTATTTATAAAAATATTGATTTTTATATAAATATTAGATTATTTATTCTATTTTTTCTATATAATATATTAAATAATTATAAAAAAATTGATTATATATATATATATATCATTAATATCAATCATGAATTGTAATTAATTAAATTGATGATGATAAACAACTTTGTGAGCATAAAAATAGTTTTCTATAAAAAAAATCCATTTGTATTCAATTGGATATTATATCCATTTATAATTAATTTAAAACTAATGAATTAATTTTTTATTTTTTCTTGACAACATATTTTCATAAGTTTGTTAATGCTATTAAAGATCTCTAATTTAATGGCTATGTTTTGTCTTATTATATTAAATAATAATAATTTAATACTATATTATTGTTCAGTAAAATATGGTCTTCTGTGTAAGACAAGATATTGAAGAAACTCATTGTTGTGTGAAACATATGATAACTCAATGTCAATTTAATTTCAAGATATAAAATATATTAAATTTATTTAAAATAATAAATACATTATAAATTATTGGGAAATAAAATTTCCTTACGTGCTTAGTGTTGTGTGTCTTATATTCTATTAGATATAATATCCCTATTTTATATTTTGGAGGAATTACATTCTCCCCACATTAATTAAATTACATACTTTCAATTTAAATACTATCTTGGTAATATAGTGTTTAATCCTTCAATTTTTTAAATCCCATATCACGAGAAAGGTTCATTATAAATCCTCCATAAAAGTGAGAATGAGAAGTAAAAGGGTCACATGGACTGGCATATAACTAGGTATCTAAGCTAGAGAAAAAAAATGGAAAATAGAGACATATACTTTAAAGAGAAGAGTAAATATTTATATAAAGTTATTGAGGTAATCAATAACAAAAAAATAATTGATTAATGGAATGTTGAGGGCCTCAATGAAATAAATCCATCATGATTTAAAAGACCACCAATTCAACAGAAAGTATGGTATTGGCACAATATTTGATTTATACATCATTTTCCTAATGATGGGTAATTATTTTACTACCTATGAATATAAGGAAATATAATTACATGATATATTTATATAAAAAACAATTTCATGCGTTGGTTGTGCTTTGATCAGTTTTACAATTCATCTAAAACCTAATTTTGTAGTCTGATGCACTAAAATACGGTTCTAATGGATCTTAGGGTCCATAAATGAGTGATAAGTCAAACTATTGGTCCCTAACTATTTTCCAAAACCAATATGGTTACTACATTAATATATAAACCTAAAAAGTATCACTTCTGGATCATCATTAATTTTTATTCATAAAATTGGTTAACTAAAAACAATGAAATATTAACCAGGACATTGAATTGGTCAGTGGTTGGTGTTAAACCCTTATCATCCTTCGGTCATGGGTTCATGATCGGCAGACATGTTGTACTTGATTGGTTATCACCCAAAAAACTTGTTATCCTTTTCTAAATCATTATTTATATAATATCAAGAATAAGGATGATAAACATCCTTGAAATAATGTTAATCTATAAATATCCTTTTAATAAATGTTTTCAACACAACCCCAATACATAAATACATTATCCATTTATTTTCAAACAAGTCCTTCCATGGTCTATATTTTAACCTCAGGAAGTGGGAATTAACTTAGGAAATGTCCAGGTTCCCCACATTTAGAATGAAAAATTATAAATGGTTCTTTAAGATGAGTTTTATTTCCTTCCATCATAATCTCTATTTTTCATTGAATATTATTGGTTTTATTTCATGATTTCCCACACATAAATCATTTCTGCATTCCATTTCGATACTTTCGTGCATTTCTCCTTCTACATTTTTTCATGGTGTAAATCAAGACTTTTTTCTCCATGGTCTCCACCACTTGAGCTCTTAGAAAACTCCATCATTCTCTTCATTGGTGACTTCAAGAGTTGGTTAAGGTATAGGTTTTAATAATATTTTTGGGAAAAGTGATTCGGAATAAACATGATATATTTCAATCCTATCAACACCTCAATAGGTTTTCCATTTTCACCACATTTCCCTTTATGTTCAATGTTAACTTGAATCCTTTGGGTTCCAGCCATTAACTAAAACCAGAAATCATAGCGTGAATAACAACAGTAGTAGTGAGAAAAGCATATGTTCATTTATAGTAAATGTAAATCATGAAAACATATTTTAAATATAAAAAACCTAGGTTTAGCCAAGGTTATTCATTGTAAAAAATTATCATTATTGTTTTTAAAGAAAATGAGAATTATCTTAAGAATATCCCACGAGTGTGTCATACTAGGTGCATAGTAAAGACCATTGTCGTCTACTGGGTTACGCAGATTCATGCCTGATGCAACTTTCATATGTTATTACACCTAGTTACATCTGTTCTAGAAATAGATCCACTTTTAGTATCTAGATAAAGATTTATTTCTAGGAATACCCACATAATATCTACCAGACTAAAATTATGGGATGGTCTTCAAAACTAATACTCACATTCTAACTTAGGGTTATGTTCTTTAATAAATGTTTTTCTAAATCTAGTTCCCAAGGGTTCTAATAAACTTTCTATGATACCAAATGTAGTAACTCAACCATAAAATCCCTAGAGCTGGTGTCTACTACCATTAAATTGGCATAAGATAAAAGCAAATAACATTCCAAAGGACTGATCATTTTAGTATTCTTGGTAAAAAAAACTACATACATGAGGTTTTTATTACACATTAGTACAAAAATTTAAAAAATAAATTATTTTATTTCAAGGATAAAAAATTTATTCCATCAAGATTATCCCTATATATATTAAATAGTAAGGTTCTTGGATACTAGGGGAAAGGAAACATAATAATGGTGAGCTCAAATTCTCAGTATGGGTAAGGACATCAGAAGAAATAAAGAATCAATGGGAATAATAATTATGGTAGTGTAAATATTTGAACACATATACAATGTAATCAAAAAAATGAGAAGAAAAAAATTAACGATCTAGAATGATAATAACTAGAAACACAGGACATTAAAATAACTAGATAAGGATAAATAAATATGGTAAGGTAAAAAAATCAAACACATGACATTAAATCAATGAACTGAGAATGAAATGCTTCTATAGATATGTTGACACAAAATTTCAAGGATAAATAATAACTGATTCAAAATAAATTAAATTTCTAATTATTGGACGTCTTGTTTCCCTAGAACATGTTACCTTTAACATAAAGATGATTTACAACGTAATGGGTAAAGTCCTATTAGATTAAGCTAGAAAAATGACTTCATCCCATGAGACTAATGATGAATCATGGGGCTTGTATTAACTATTCCTAAAACAATATAAATTTCATTATATGGTACGCAACCCATGCCATGCATTTCCAAAGCATTATCAAATAGTTGATTAAAATTCTTAAACAATGTTCCTTATCAAATATTCTTATTGAGTAAAGGATAAATATTTTTCAATATTTCCCCAGTACATAAAATTAATTTCAAAGTGAACTCCATATGTAAAAATGACATATGGTTTAGGAAATAAAAATATTTATGGTAAATTATATGGGTAATGATGGGATATTAAATGTTCATTGATAAAGAGAAATTTAATATTTCAAGGAGAATTATAGGAACTAAGGAAGTGAATGTCAATACTACCCTTGGAAAAATCAATCAAAACCCATACAAAGGAATAATAAGGATGGTATTAATAAAACATATCAAAATTGATGTAAAATAAATTTTTCTTTTCACTGATGAATGAAAATACTATATAAATAACTATTAAAACATTCTTGAGGAAAATATCCTTTTTTTAAAAACTATTAAAAATCATTTTCATTGACAATAACTATTGAAAAAAGTTTCATTAAAAATTTTCATTTTAACCATAGAAGTAACGTTTCAATGAAATTATCGTGGGTAAATCCACACATGTAGTATAAGGTAAAAAACATTCCTTTTACATGGTACAAAGTTTAGAAAAATTCCTTGTTTGGAAATAGAAAATAATATTAAATTGAAAGAATTTGTAAAATAAAAAATGGTAAACTTTTATATAATAAATAATTTTGAAAAGGTTAAATTTTTTTGAAAACATTTTAATAAAACATGCGTCTTAGAAGAAAATAGTTTCCTTGACTAAAGAGAAAAATGTAGTCGGTTTTCCATAAAAGAATTTACAAAAAATTTTGAAGTACCAAAGGATGGAAATGGAACTATTACATGATAAATTTCATGAATAATTAGAGAATAATAAAATGAAAGGGTTTATTATAAAATTTTCATATAATTTACTCAAATGTAAATACCTTTTATAAATCATAAAAATTATTCATGAGGAAAAAAATCATGGAAGAATCTAAAGTGTCCATTACAACATTGAAACATTTTAAATCATAATCCCCATGAAAAAAAAATAAAATCAAATATTAATATACCATGAATATAAAATTATTAATGATATAATATATCAAAATTTAAAGTAGATACACCACACAAAAGATTTAAGTGGTGAATATGAAATTTATCACACAGATGTAAAAAGAGAGATGAAAATACATTACCTTGAGTATTAATTATCTCTTGTGTTTTTATATTCCTAAATAATTAAATTATGTTAATAATTTAATTGATTAATAAACGTTTTCATGTTATTTATTAATTTAATTTCACTTATTAAATTATTTTATATAACAACTTAAGCAATTAATCTTTTGTTGGATGTTTTGACCAAATTTTATTTCTGTATCAAACACAAATTTGGTAGGTAAAATGTGGTCAAAGGGGATATTAAATAACATATCTAATATAATAATTACATAATTATCATACTTATAAATTACATATAGTTTTTAAAAAATCATTAAAAATGTTTTATGGAAAATGAACCAACTTTACCATCATGGAGACAGTAGGCTGTAGGTACGCCTGACTAATGCTCTCGTTTTTCCCTGATCATTATGGAAATAAGGTAAGTAATAGTATATCATTATTGAATGATAATTAAACCATTAATAATATTTTATATAATCATATATAATCATATATATAATTCTTGTGATGTAAAAAGAATTACATCATATCGAGGAGGTGGTAGTCCATACATCCAAGAACAATATCATAATGTTTTATGATCAAGAAAATGAAATAAAAAATGATATATTTTATTTTTATAAATTTAATTAGGTTATTAATATAATATATATGTTTTTAATGTCCCATATTATTAATTAAAACCATCTGTTATACATTCTATGTATAGTGTGAACATATCACATCGCTTTGAGGAGGCGATAGTCCAAACATCCACAAACGATGTTATCATATTTAAAAAAATGGTATGTGTTTTAAAAAATTAAAGAATCATAAATAAATAATATATATCATATATAAAATTTATAAAAAGATTTTACATCATAATTACAAACCATGAAAGGTGGTAATGAAAAAACTAACAATCATCATGTCATGATGTTGTAGTTTTTTGTACACATAAACAATATTTTCGTTACACATTAGACGGAGTTGTGTGTAAGTTTAGGTTGGAAATTTATAATAATATAGTCTAAATATATTTAGGATACTGATTTTTTATATATTAATTTAATAAGGATATTTTAGGGGGTGGATAAATAAATAAAACTATACTGCTTGAGGAATGATGTTGTATCTTCTTTGGGCAACTCCTTTTGGTTGACACTAATGAGATTTCTTGGATGGATTTTTTTTACAAAGGGGATGATAATATGACTAGGTAATGGTTTTTAGGAGATATTTGGGAAGATCATGTTCTATCCAATTTGGATTGAGGTGGGAGAGGAAGTGGGAGGAGAGGACACATTTTTATAGTTGAGGAGGAGTGACACTATTGTAAATTTTGAAAAAGGAAATTCCACACACGTTTCCCAATAAATTCCGATAAAAGTAAATAAAATTATAGAAAAAGGATTATAGGGTCTAAATATGGTAAAGAAAAATTTTAGACAACTTCATAGGTCATTTTACCCTCAAGTTTAAGGTTTAGTCCCTTGTTATGTTTAATTTCACCTAAATCATGGTAATTAATTTCAATTACATTCACTAATATTTTTTGTAAAAAAATATGTTTAACATAATATAAATTATAAATAATTTTTATTACAAATATGGAATAATATTTTCAAAATTCAAATCATATATGTGGTATAAATTAATTAAAATTTAATCATGTAGACGTGACAACAATGCAAGGTTTTAAAGTAAAAACATTCAAATGTTAGCTATATTTTTATACCCATTTCAAAATTGAAATGGATTAAAATTACCTAAATTTGATTAATTTATAAATAATTAACACGTTTTAACTTTAAAAAATATATTAAAATATCATTTAACACTACAAATAAGTGATTCAAAAAAGCAGATCTGAATTAAAAATTAGAGTCTTTCATCATTAATGAAAAAATTAAACTTCCGTGAAAAATATAAAAAAATCACCATAAGATAATTTTTATGATTATATGACAAATATTAAGTTTATTTATACATATAAGATTTATAAAATTTTAAAAATTGTATTTAGAATTTGCTCTCTATTAAATGGCGTTAAAAGTGACTTTATAAAAATATTGATTTTTATGAGAAATAATAGGTTTGTTTTTATCTTATGCCTATAAAATCTATCATATAAATTTCAAAAATATTTTATTGAATATAACATATTTATTTTTCATTAATAACACACATTAATTATAATTAATTTAATTTATTAGGATAAAAATTATTTATAATCATAAAAATAATTTTTTATAAAAAATTCCCTTTATATTCAATTAGTTCTTATATTCATTTCTAAATAATTTTTAACCAATAAATTAGTTTTATATTTTCAGTAAAAAAAAATTTTTATAATTTATTAAATAATATTCATAACCACTAATTCAATTACTAGGTTATGTCTCATTCTATTAAATAATAATATTTTAATAATATATTGTGGTTTGGTAAAAATCGGTCTTGGGTGTTACAAAAGCCATTGAAGAAACTCATTTCATCAAGTTACATAGGCTAAATCTGTTTCAAATGAAATTAAATATATAAAATATATTGTTTTTTTTAAATATTAAATTTACTATAAATTTTCAGGATATTATATCCCCATTTGCCCATGGTGTTGTGTGTCATACACAATGTCAAATACAATGTTCCTACTTTAGATTTTATGGTCATTTCAAATAAAATTAATTTTTACAATTTTATAAATTTAATATGATAAAATAATATTAATTTTTAAAATTAAAATTTTAAAATTAGCTTACGATTATTTTTTATGAATTTTCTTAAAGGAATTATTTTTAATTAATAGTGACATTATTGAATTTTAATTGAAGACTACCATTCAGTTTAATTTATTTATAAAGATAAATTATATGTTAAATAGGTTTTATTGTAAAATTATTTCAATTATAAATACATTAATTTAATATAGGTCCTTTTAATTAATTTATATTGATGCTTGATATAAAAACATTGTCAACTGTGGAATATTGTTTCTTAAAAATCATGAATTCCCATCACATCTACAAGATTAAATTTAAGATAAATATTTTCACTAATATAAATTGAATTTGGAAAAATGAATTCCAAATTTGTAATAAAAATTATTTACATTTATTATTAATATCAACTTAATTTTTTTTACCAAAACGAATAGCAAAACGTAAAAAAATATTTACTCTGATTATGGTAAGAACTAATTTACCGTGGTTAAACTTAGACGATATGGGCTAGAAATGACCTGAAAACTTTTAAAAAACACTTTTATGGAAATATTTCGACCTTATCTCTTTTTGGTTGTATAATGGACTTTTTGAAGTCTTTTTTTCATAATAGAAATGTGGGTATGATTGAATATTTTCAAACAATTATAGGTGTGTCACTCACCACTCCATTAAAAGGCTACCCCTTCCCCTATTTTCTTTAAACATTCACACCCTTTTATTCAGCCAAAAACTACCCAAATAACTTTATAAAATACTTAATCCTATCTTATAATCCTTAATTTCAATATAAATACAATCAAGGAAGGTATTTAGTGAAAACTCAAGGAGGATACCCAAAGAATGGGTAACATTCATCAATGAGTGTTTTTGTTTTTTATTCCACATCGCCTTAAATTATTATTACACAACGATGATATAAAAATCAGTATCTTATATGTACATATATTTTTATTTATGTTAATTTAATTGCCTAGAACCATATTCTCTTCCATCAAATGGGGTACAAAATCATCAGTCATGTGTATGGTGAACTACCACCTCGCAAACAGATATCAATCATTTTTCCATTTCCACCACTAATAGTTGGACATAATGATGTATTTAATATTTATATAAGATATTATGATATTATTATTCTTTTGGAGTTATTATATCTCAGATAACTTCATTCTTTCCATTTTTATGGGAATACGATAACATCGCGCATGTGTATAACGAACAACTGTGTCACGAAGCAATGTGATTTGGTCACACTTTACATGGAAGGTAATAAGGATGGTTTTAATGATACTATGTGATATATATTAAATTAAAATTATTATTGAATAATATAACATCATTTAACTTTCTTCACTATATTACGTCGAGAAAATGGAATCATCGTGCATGATTATATACGACCTACCTCCTTCATGAACATTGTATTTTATATTCGATAACTGTCAATTATATTTTAATATAAAGACATATAAAATGAAAATATATTATATTAATACCATGTATCAATTTATGGGGATTATGGAACTATTTTCCATTTAATTAACTATCTTCTAATTTGTTTATTAATGGTATTTTAATGTAATTTTACTATTTTCACACTCTTTGGTACTTAAAATAATTGAGAGAAAGATTTTATGGAAATCTGACTTTATATCTCTTTTCAGTCAGAAGTTCGTTTTATTCTAAAACCATATTTTCTGAAAATATTTTATTATTATCCTATTATTTTTAAAATTCATTTTTACACATTTTTTAGATTTCTCTAAATGTTTCAAATGAATCTTCATGTCTCATTCCAAATAATGCCCTATTTTTTTTAACAAAAATGGGAATGGAACCTTTATTTTAACATGTACAACATGGATGAAACTTCTTGATACCATGTCAATTAATTTACTTGAACATTAATTTATAGTCTTCAAGGTAAGTTTAAAAGTAAAATATTTTGAAAATGTTTTATGTTTTAATATTTTTTTTCAAATTGGAATTGTTAAATTCATTAAAAAATATTTTAAATGGTTTTTAGAAGCTTCCATTATATGTTTTTATTGTTATTTGAAATAAAAGGTATTTTGAAAAAGTTTATCATTTAAAAATAGATATTAAAAGAAATTTTATTTAAATTTTGAAATGTTTCATGTGATATTTCAAATTGCTTCTCTATATAAGTTGATATGTTTTGAGGTTACTATTGATGGGGTTATCATCCAAAAATACCATTATTATTATTATTCTAAATGGTCTATGTTTATGATTAAATTATGTTTATGAAATATGTTTCTCTTACATAGGTTATACAATTATAGACCTATTCTGTATTCCACTTGTTTTCATGGGTTATTTTATGATGAAATGATGAAATTATTATGAATATTGTCTCTTCTCCATTGGTTTTGATATGATGACATGTTAATGAAGCCCATTTCATTTGCTGGGTTATGATATGTGAATGTTTATTAATCGTGTGGCACACATTTGAATGTTTTTTATAATGTGATTCAGGTTATGTTATAACTAGGAATGGTTATTATGTTTTATCCAAAGATGACTGGTTCCTATATCTCCATCCAATGCATTGGATGATGATTTATATCTACTGATACAAACAGGACTGGAATAGAGGGTGAAATCGATTTAGTAAGGGACTTTCCCCACTATTATGGTCTTGGGAGTAAACCTTTACTACCATGATATTATATGTACACCTATCTTTCTTGTCCATCAAATTATGTGTGGACCTGTTTTCATGTCCATAAGTTTATGTGAGGGCCAAATTTACTATCCTTAACACAATGAGTGAACCAGTATCTATTTATACTTCTGTACATTGATATAAAGTGATTTGTACTGAAAATTCCTATTTCTTATGAAAATATTACACTTTCATGGAACGTATTATTTTATTTCATTATGATTCATGTCTTATGAAACAAAATATTCTTTTACATGCCTCTAGATCATGAAATTGGTTTTCCCAGGTATAGTTTTTAAATGATATGCTTATGTTCTCATACCCTTATTCTAATTCCTTACTTATGTGATAATTGATATCTCATTAATCATCTGAGCTAACAATTTCATATGTTTCCTTTCCCTAGGTCATGAAGAATGGTTTTAAGTATGCTATGTTTTTGAAGTGTACTAAAAGAGAAAAATTTTATGGGATATTTTGAAGATCTTTCTCCATGTTAGAATAATATGTTCATTGTATCGAAAGACACTAAATAATTAAGGTCCTTAGGTGTTCATTTGTGTATTTTTTTAATATTAATCTAAAAATATTTAATATCAATTTTTTAGAGGCCTTGATCACTATTGTTTGTATCAGAGGAATGGTTTAGCTAACCATTGGTAACTAAGATGAGAAAACATTAGTGAGTTCCCTAGGGATACTTATAAGTATCTGTCTAGGGATTTATAAAAGTACAAGATTATAGATGAATCAAAGTATAGTAAAATGTCCTGGAATTTTGGTTAATGATATAGATATTTATCTATATGAAATTATATCCCTGTCTGAATACTACAAGTGGATGTGGCTCTAGTACAGATGAACCTAGATGTAATAACTTCAAAAAGGCTATATTGAGGTGGACTTGAACACCACCTAGTGCATAAAAATGAATGTTTGTTCTCAAATAGTTTTACACTCCCATGTGTAT
This sequence comes from Viscum album, assembly GCA_963277665.1. Classification (NCBI taxonomy): domain Eukaryota; kingdom Viridiplantae; phylum Streptophyta; class Magnoliopsida; order Santalales; family Viscaceae; genus Viscum; species Viscum album. The sequence continues at coordinate 1,333,605,494 of OY728147.1, forward strand.
TATTTGGAAATTCAAAAAACTCTATGAACCACCAAGAAAGTTTTAAATTGATGATTACTAAAAATGACCAAGGATAAACTTAAGGTGTCATAGATTACAATTAATGTGTCATGATTTGGTCCTCATATAAATGATTCACCATGATTATTTGGTTCCCTACTATGATTATTTTTTATTATAGAACTCTTTTTGGGTTTATTCAATGGATGGAACCCAATAGAACTATGTTAATACTAAATAAAATAGAAAATGAAATGACTTTACTCCTGGGAAACCAAATGTTTTGGGAGCTAAAATGAAGAACCTCATTATTATGCTCAAACAACATTCTAAATCTATGAATAAGGATGGGAATATAGAAATAATAGTTGTTAACTACATTTTTTTGAGCCCTTTATGACGAAATACACAGATTATTTCCATGGTTCCACTAATCTTCTAGTTGATTAGAAACGGATCAGTACCACTAAAAAGATATTTTCCACTCTCCAATGTTCAAACATTAAAAAATTAATTTTGGATATCTACTATTTTGAAGGTGAGATAGACAAATGGGTGACTCGTACTAAGATTAAGAGGTAGTGAGAATTAATTGAATCCAACAAGTGGGATGAGAGTAAAACTCTATTTTGAAATAACATCTTTTTCTATATTCTATATAAAAAAATGGAGAATGAATACCTCATTTTTAACTAGATGAATGATGAATCCTTTAGTAGCTAAGATTAAAATATTAGGATACATATGAGGTACAATTTAGGTATTATAATTTTTAGTGTAAACGTAAGGTCAAATGATTATTCTATGGCATCAAACCAAATCTCTAAATGGATCTATTAATAGAGGACTTTGGATGCAACAAAGAAATAATTTTATATAAACTACAAGTGAAAATGTATATTGGAAACCCTCTTGGTCCTAGAGATAAGAACATGAAAATTGGGTTCCATGGAAAATCCAATGACATGAAACTTAGAGGGTGGAAAAAGTTTCAAAATCACAGTTTCTAAAACTATGGGAAAGAGAACTTAGGTGACTGGATAAAAGTAATAAGAAGGGGTTTCAAGTATAAGAAGTATTTCCATTGAAAAAATAACATTTAAGTGATAAGAAAATACTGGTTAATGAAATTATTAGAGATATTAATCCAAAAAATCTACCACCCAAACATTAGTGTTTCATGTTCATGTAATTTGGGAATTATGTGAATTAATGACCCAAACCAAGGGATAATTAGGATGATAATCCACCAATTACTATAAATAAAAAGGATAAAAGGAAATCTTATAAAATTACAATTGATGAAGTCAATCATTATAAACAGGTCACACTTATCCACCCCTCTTTAGGTTCGAATGTCATGTTTGATTTTGTATGAATGATACCTATGAAAATATTGTTGTTGGTCATTTAAAATAATTTCGTGTGATTATTTCCCGCTACATGCATTTGAGAATAATGAAATAACATTTGATATTCTATTGGTACATTTTTGAACCCAAGCTTCCAATAAAAATGTGGTTTTATAAGATATGATCTTATATAAGGAATAATGGGTGAATTAACATTTGTATTTGTATATGTGTCCATGTATAATTAACTTAAAATTTATTGATTCCATATTTGGTTTATAAATTTATGTAATTTTCATAAGTTAAAAGTCATTGACACACATTTTAAGGTTTTATCTGATGTTATATTATCAATAATAAAGATATTTTAAGAGAAATTTATGGTAATACAACATTTTGGTAATATATATATTTTATTGAAAAAGTTATTTTGGGTATAATTCCATTGAACTTCATGAATGTGTGATTAAATTTACTAGAAAACAATAGGGTTTAGCTTATATTTGATGTTGAGATAATAATGGGTTGTAGTAGAACACCTTACAAAGTCAACACACATCATCAATATCAGAGAAGATTTATATTTGGATCGTATTTGATGAATATACATTAACCAAGTTGTATGGTTTCATGGAATAACACCATCAATTTTTTTTATCAGAATCTAAATTTTAACATAATGTTTTGGAGAGGTCTTTAGCAAGGTCTTTATATAGAGTGTATTCTAAACAATATAAGAATAATTCAAACTCTATAGGATATTGTAAGATCCTTTTCGATATATTTAAAAGGTGGTTAGGATAAAACATTACAATAGTGGAGTTCTATTATAACAATATACCTCACTCAATAATTTATATGTATCCTTATGAAACCCTTTATACATATTAGAATGAAGTTCCAGAAAGAAAGCTATTGGGACCTGAGCTAGCTGATGAGATAGAATTTAAGGTTAGATCCATTAAAAAACATGTCTATTCTGCACAAATTTTGATAGAAATGTTTTTACTAACAATATTCAATGCGATGTATAGTTTCAATTTGGTTATAAGGTTCTTCTATACATTTATCCATGAAATAATGAATTGAAAACTAATCCCTAGATATACCAGTACAATTAATATACTTGCTCATATCAGGACAATATCATATCATCTGGTTATTCCGATGAACTAATCGTATATTCATGGTGTTTTCCATGTATCACTACTATGGAAGTACATACTTGATCCATCACATGTACTGAACTTAGAGTACATACCACTAGAGCATGATATTTGTTATGAGGAACAACTAGTAGAGATTCTGGATTGAATAGAGAAAGTTATACGAAACAAGATCACTAACATGGTCATTGCTTTATAGTTAAACAAGTAGATTTAGGAAGCTACATGGAAACCTAAGAATGTAATGAGGAAAAATTATCCTCAGTTATTAGTACCAATGAGAAGAATTTTGAGAGAGAAATTCATTTTATGCTGGGGGACTAGAATGCAACACATTGAGTTTTTTTTTGAAATATTTTATTCAATTAAATATAATATTTTAAATATTTTTTCATTAAACAAAATAGTTATTTTATATTTCATGACATCAAAAAAAAATTTAATCACACGATACATGCAACACAAGGTTAGCTTGTGTTACACATGACATTGAGTTTTAACAATACCATGATATATTATTAATATAGTTATTTGAAAAGACGATTAAAACCTATATACTAAAATTATATATATGAATAGTAAAATTTAAAATTTATATATTATGTATAATGGTTTAATATAAAATAATGATATTAATAAAAAGATACTAAAATTTTGGAAAAGTCTTTATACATTAGAAAATTAATTTTTTCACAAGAAATTAATTTATTTATTTTTGTGCATAGTGATAAAAGTGATTTTTGAATTTTATTTGAAATTAATATTATAAAATAAAATTAATTTCAGAAATCATAATTTCAAAATTATCTTAGGGTATTTTTTTGATATTTTTCTAAATAGTTTCACTTTTTAATGAATAATGAAAAATACTGAATTTTAATTGATAACCACCCTTTCATTTAATTTACTTATAATGTAAAATTATATTTTAAATTTGTTTTAAAGTAAAATTAATTCTATTATAAATCCATTAATCAAATATAAGAAATTGTAATATATTTTTTATTGAATTATGATTTATAAACCCTGTGAGCTTTTCAACATTTTCCATTTAAAACACCACGTTCTCATCACGCACGTAGGAAGAATTTTAAATTAAACATTTCAACATAGGTGAATTGATTTTTAAAAAATGGATTCCATAATTATAATTATAATAATATATAATTTATAATATGGTAAAATTAATTTTTGACCAAAATGAATAGTGATGAAATTAAAAATTAATTACCATGATTAAGGAAAAAATTGATTTGTCTGGGGTTAAACTAATAAGATAAGGGTTATAGATGACTTAAAAACGTTTATAAGAATAATTATATTGAAATATTTTTACCTTTTTTATTCTATATTTTTATAATGTTCAATTCTGGAGGCTTTTCTAATGATAATAACTTGGGTATGATTGAATCTTTTCAAAACACTACATTTGTGCCCCTCACCTCACTTATAAAAGGCCACCATTCTCTTTTCCAGTTCACACCATCAAACCAAATTGGTTATGAATATCAATAGGAAAATAACGTACCAAAATATCTATTCTCATCCTATAAACATTATTTTGGATGTAAATCCAACGATGGAAGGGTTTTAGTGCAAAGATAAGGAGGATACTCGAATAAGAGGTGGCGTTCAACAACGAGTGTTTCTGTTTTATTTATTCCTCCACATCATTCAATTATTATAATAAAATGATGATATGATAACATCATTATAATAAATATAATTAAATTTTTTATTATATATTCATTTCTTACAACCATATCCACTTATATCAAATGAATTATTAAATCATCATTCGTGCGTACGGCATACTACCACCTCATGAACGGATGTCCTTAATTTTTATAGTAGCTCCTATCATAGTTGGAAATAATGATAGATTTTGTTAATTTATGATATTTATTATATTATTATTAATATAAAATAATAATATCAAACATAACATCTTTATTTCATTTTTTGGGAATACGATAATGTCACTCGCGTGTACGGTAGACTACTGCCTCATGAAGTGATGTGATTCATTTAAACATTATAGGGAAGGTAATAAGAATGATTATAATAAAAATATGAAATATATATGACCTAACATTTATTTTTTAATAATATCATATCATTTAAATTTATTTATTTTAATGCATCATGAAAATGGATACAATTTTGATGTGTTCATGCGACCGACCATCTCCATGAACGATGCATTTAATTTTCTATCTATATACTTTATAGATTACTATAAAAAAATATGTAATAAATATATATGATATTTATATGATTTATAATAATATGGATATTATGAGACCATGATCAAACTAAGAGGACCGAAAATAAAAAATCAATACATATCCAAAATAAAAGTAGTTATTACACAAAACATGACTTTAACATGGAATTGTCAATATATTGGTAATAAAAGTACATAAGTAACTAATATATGTTATGAAATATATAATAATTTTTCATTAAATAAATTATAATAAAATTAATTTTATTATACAGGAGGTTCAAATGAGCGTGAAGGATATCCAGACATACAGTATGGGATTTTCATCTCATCTTTTACTTCGGTAAGACACATTCCATATACACCTCCTATTTATTTCATGTGTTGTATATAATAATAATGAATGTATTTTATTATTATTACTAAAATTATTTGGATTTAAATGCCCATTTTATCATCTCTCTTTTATGGGGTTTTTTCTAAAAATTACCAATGATCTAATGGTTTTTTTCTCAATTTTTCATCTTAGAGATGTATGTTATGTTACAAAACTATATTATTTAATGAGGTGTATATTATAAAATCCCAGTTAAATAAAGAATATAAAATTTTCATATTTATTAATAATTTTAAAAAAATTATTAAATTTATATTCAAGGGGATTCTATGTTCGATGGCGTACGTGATACACATCAATGGGTTTCTTTGAAATCATACGTTTCACACAACGTTGGGTCATACTGAAAAATAATAATATAATAATATTATTTTAAATGGAAGTTAAAGCCTAGATATTAAATTGGTGAGAATGAACAGAACTAACTACAATATTATTATACATGTTTGCTAAATTTATTTACATTTATCCAATTAAAGTTAGAGGCTTAAAATGCGAATAAATTTAATTTTAAGCATAATTTACTTTAAGAGGTTGATTTAACACCTTTTGATGGAGAACCATAATTAAATAAATTTTTGGTCACTTTTATATGTTCTATTTGAAAAATAAAATTCTTCTTTAGAATCGGGAAATCAAAATTCACTTTGGGTAAAATTTTGATATTTTTTTGATAAAATTTATTTTTTTATGAATAGTGAAAAATACAGCATTTTAATTCAAATATTCCTGTTAATATAATTTATTTATATGTTTAGATTATATTTTTAATTTATTTTAAATTGAAATTATATTATATTTTCACCATTTAATCCAATGGGGGTCATTAAAATTGATTTCACTTTGAAATTGGATATAAACAAGTGACAATCTTTTGAAATATATTATTTCCTAAAAACACGTTATTTGTTATGAAAAAGGGAATTAATTTTAAATAAATTAATGAAACTTATATGTTTTGAATTTTTTAAAATAGAATTTATTTTTGAATTTGGAATATCAAATATAGATTAGGCTGAATTTCTGGTATTTTTCTGAAAACCATTAATTTTTGATGAACAGTGAAACCATTAAGTAGTAGTTAAAAATATGAATTTTTCATTTAAAGGAAATTTTACCACTTCTATGTATTTATTTTCGAAAACCTGACAAACATGGAAATTATTAATAAGTAAAATTTGGTCTAATAAGATGAAAATGATTTTTTTGAATAGTAACTTTTGACTTTTATTTACCGTAGTTAAAGGTAAATAGGGAATTCTAGGTAAAAAGAATATAATAATAACACAAAATTACCTTAAGACGTATCTTATCCTTATTTTATGAAACATGACCGACCATGGTCATCCTTAGGTTGATTTTGGGACCCTATTGAGCCAATTGGGAGTGATAATGACACGATTCATTAATTTAAAATAAATACAAAAATGACAAAAACAAATATCTTGTAGTAAATTAATTTTTACATAGGGTTATTTAAGTTATCTTTTGGACTATAAATATTCATTGTAAAAATAATATTATTTACTACATCATGGTATTTTTTTTATAATTTTCAGACATCAAATAAATTAAATTATTTATAACACAATAATGAAGGAGTGTTTACCTCAACAATAATTTATTTAAATAAATTAAATAATAAATTTTAAAATAACATCAAAAACCAGTACAATTATTATTAAATGAATTTATTTCAACCAGGAGTAATCTTATCTTCGACCTTAATGAGTTTTGGACCTTTAGAAATTGATAATCATTATATAAAAATATTGTCACACTTTCCTAAAGAACTCCCCCTCCCCATTTTAAAAATCCCTCATCTCTAACCCATTACTCACACCTCTCATGCCCCTTGGCTCATCCAAACCCTACCCAAATAAGATCTCAATATCCTTCTCTTCCACATAGAAGCCTTATTTTATTCAGAAGGTATTTCAACAATTTATTTTGTACAAACCAAAGGGAGTTACCTTAATTAAAGGTAACAATTTCTCTTAAATTATTTTGTTTTATTTTGTTTTATTTTATATCTCAAACCCCATAAACTCTGTTTATTAATTTAATTTATAACAACGCTGGTATATTAAATATAATAGGTTGTTTTTATGAGATTCATTGAAACTAAACTCGCACACTCCTCCGTCTAATGGGTAAAGAACATAATGATTCTGTGGATGGTGAACTACTTCCTAAAGAAACAATGATTGTTCAAATATCTCCAACCACCGCTCATTGTAGAGACCCTAAACTAGACGTACATGGGCATTACATTTCTATTGCGGAATACTTAGTAAATAACAAAAACACACACACGAGGATCGTAATAGTTTAGTGTCTTTGTAAACTTGGAATATAATCTTCTAATCCTGGTGAAAGATCATCAACATCTCCCATAAAGATATTCCTTTTTTTACCTAAAACATTTATTTATATCCCGGGGAAAAGAAAACATAAATGGTTTAGCTCAAATGCTCAGTAAGGGTAAACAAAAGAAATATCAATCACATCATATACATAAGCACATAACTTTTAGAAATCTTAACCTGTAAAAGAGAGCATAATTTCATAACATGGGGTAAATCATGGCAGTGAAATTTAATCACAATAATCATAACATAAAACATGAAACTTTGTGGAATTCATACATAATCATAGAGAATCATTTCTTGTTAGTCAAGACTCATTGCCAAGACTATCTTAGTGGACAATGTCCCTTTCTGAACCGAGTCACCCTCGTTTCAGTCCTGTTCCACTGAACCGGTATAACCTACCATTCCATCCATGTTTATCTCATGAGATATAAAATCTTTACCCAATGCATTGGAGGGAGATATAGGTCCCACCCATCTCATAATTATAGCATTCTTATGTGTGCCACAAAATCATAAACCATACATCATTTCATAACCCATGTAATAAAAATGGGATTCTTAAACATCGTGACATCATAAAACAATTCATATACGATAAAGGAATTCATAAAAATAATTCCATCACAACATAATCAAATCAATGTAATAATAGGGATAAAAACAGAACCCTTTATTATCTTATATGGAAAATAATTTTGATAAAACACTTGAACTTCGTTCATGAGGAAAATATCCTTTCTACTTCAAAAACACTTTTCCTTTCTTATCATGTCATACAATTTTAAACTAAAAGAAGTTTATTAAAAATAAACATGAAAACATTTAAAGGAAGATTCTTGGAAATAATATTTTAAAAATCCATTCATGCCGTATAAGTTAAAATAACATTCTTCTCGTACTTTTGTCGGAAAAGTCAAAAAGTACCTTGTACGAAAAACGACAAAAGATTCCTATCATATCTTTTACTAAAAACACACTGAAGGGTAAAATTGGATTTATACAATTGTAGGTGTATGGAAATAATATTACATATTGATGAAACATGGATGTGGATGATAAAATACACCCTAGTAAATACCAAAGTATAAACAATGTCGGATAAAAATGAGATTGTGATATTTCCTTTACCTTAGGTCTGATTTGCTTCGTAAGTGTCCGAACCTCATGTATAATGATTTAAATCATTTTATTGACTTATTCCAGAATCATATTCATTGTTATTATATCATATATGGTCCACTTATGACTTTATATTGCCTGTTCTTTTGTAAATACATGTTAAAGTAGTGTTTTGGGTAAAATCGTCTCATTTGCCGTTCGTGTTTTTAACTTGTAAGTATTAATATGATTACTTGGATCATTATTAATTATATCCAGAATGTAAAACATGATTTATATATAATATATATTCAGAATATAATATATCGATAAATTAAATGAAATACAACGTTCATGGAGACGGTAGTCTGTACGTACCCATGAACGCTGTTTTCGTTTCCTTATTGAATTGAATGGAATTAAGTAGATGACATACATATAAATATACATAAATAAAGTATCATTATTATGTCATATATTTCATTAGTACTTATTATATATACTTTATAATCATTCATGAATGGTTAATCATTGAGAATGAATCTCATCGCGTCGTGGAGACGGTAGTCCGTACATACGCACGAGCGATGATATCATTCCCATGGTCGTGGAATTGTGTTGAAGTGTATGTATACTATTTAAGTATCAATATCAAATTATAATAATAATATATAGTTACTCATTAAACCATTATACCCATCCAATTAAGGTGGTGGCGGAAAATAGATTACACCACGACATGGAGACGGTATTCCGTAGGTACGCACGCGCGGTGATTTCCTTTTTCCGTATGATGGATAGAAGGTGAATTAGGGTTGTTTCATATTTATAATAACATATAAGTATGTAAGTAATACTGATGTTATTACTTTATCATGAAACAACTAAATAAGAAGAAGTTGAAGAAGAAAGAAATTGAAAAGATCGGTAATGGATATTACCTCTTCTTTGAAACGCCTCTTTGAATCCTCCACTTAGGGAACTAAGATTGGTCTTTGAAGAAGACCAGGACCTCTAGTATTATTCTAGGGAAGTGGATAAGGGATTTTGGCATGGGTTGGCCGAGCTTGAGTGCTCAAATTGGTGTGAGGAGAAGGGGGAGGAGGTGCCCTTTTATAAGGGAGGAGAGGGGCATCTTAGGAAAATCTCAAAATATTATTTTATATTAAGGTCAAATTCGGTTTATAATGGTTCCAAATGGTCTTATTTCGAAGAAAAAGTGTGGATGGGTCTAAATAATCTCATCCAATAGAATTTAGACAAGTTTAGATTATTATTTTAACCTTATCAATTAGATTTAACTCTAAGTTAAATAATTTAACTTTTACCATGTCTTTTTGTTTTCTTACACTATATGGTTAATAAACCTACTATATGAAGCCAAAAGAACCCCAAGTTGTTTATTATTAATATATATATCCTTATATAAGTAATTTTGCAGAACCTTATATTTTTATGAATTAAATAACAATTAATAATATAATATTTGTTTTAAAAACTAATTTATGTCAATTTTGACACTATTTGGTACATGATTTTTATGAAATTTCTAACAGAATGATAAGTTCGAACCAAGTTACTTAAATCAACAATAACATGTCATATTAACCTAGAAAATTAGTTTAAGTCATAAAATGTCTCAAATTACATTTATTTGGTCATTTATAACATCAATTATGTTAATATTTTCTTAAAAAGGTAATTATTGCATCATCGTTGTGTCATAAATAAATTAAATTATTTAACGTATAAAAATTAAAAATAAAATACCATTATGTAGGAAATATTTTTATATTTATAATTAATATTTATAGTCTATAGTATATTATGTATAACCCTATATTACAATTTTTTTAGTAAATAAGCTTTGATTTTAACTCTTTTAACTCTTCTTTGAATTAAATAATAATAAATGTCCTGATCTAATCCAAGTGGGCCTAAATTATAATATTTTACACTTAAGGTTGTTTTTGGTCGAGATAAACTTGTCAAATATGATTAGGACATGTGTTAGGGTAATATTAATATCATTTTTACTCTTAATTGCCCTATTTACTTTTAACAGTGGTAAATAAAAGTAAAAAGTTACTATTCACCAAAAATTATTTTCATCTCATTAAACCACATTTTAGTCCTTGATATTAACCGTGTCTCTTGGATTTTTTAAATTCCATTCATAGAAGCGGTAAAATTATGTTTTATGCAATGTTCAGTTTTTAACCTACCACTTAGTGGTTTTAATATTCATCAAAAATTGAAGTTTTTCAGAAAAATGCCAAAATTTCACCCTAAGCTATAATTGATACTATGAATTCAAAAATGATTTCTATTTTAAAAAATTCCCAACATATAAGTTGCATTAATTAATTTTATAATTAATTTTTTACTGTTACAACAAATAGCGTGTTTTTAAGAGATAATAACTATCAAAAGATTAACACTTGTTTATGTCTGATGTAAATGTGGAATTACATCAAATGACCAACATTGAATTGAATTGTAAAAAATCTATTCTAAATATAATTTAAAACCACTCAAATTAATAATTTATCACTATTAATTATTTTGATTAAAAAAGTTGTTTTTAATTATAATTTAGGAATTTTCACTATTCATCAGAATATGAAAGTTATCCGAAAAGTACCAAAATTTCACCTTAGGCTAAATTCGATACTCCGAATCCAAAAATGAATTCCATTTTGAAAAATAAAATTTACAAAATTTCAAAAAGTGGTTATTACTATTCATAATGGCTAGTTTTAACAATATTTTAATAGCATATCGATGTTTAGTGAAACTCGTTACTGCGTACTACACACGCTATCGAGGAAGGTCTCGATTGCGTGCAAGACAAGTCAAGGATGCGTGTTGTGCAAGTGCCTTTTGGTGTAGCGTACAACACAAGACATTAATGAAATTAAAAAGAATATTTTATCATAAAATCTCGGGGTGTTACATTCTACCCCCCTTAAAATGAAATTCACCCTCGAAATTCGTCAGGGTTATAAATGGTTTACTATTCGAAAGTTTCTATGGTAGAAACCCACATCGTAAAAAGGAATACCAAAACATGGATTTAAAAACTAAAGTATGAAATGTAATGATTACCCAAATAAACTAATCACTGGGTTTCCACATAGGTGAAAATATGGATATGGAAGAAAACTCTAACCATCATGTTCTGATGGAGAGTGGTAGAGAACATGGCTATGGAAAAGCCAACAATCACAAATCCACAAATTTGTGACGATCTAAGGTAACATCTGATTAATCAGATATAAGAGCACTAGGACAACATTTTTGGTTTTCAAGATCATTTCCCTAAAGTTGAAGAATTTGAATTAGAATAAATACTTACTTTATTTTGGTAAAATCTCACTATTGTTCGTGCCTTGAACAATTTCCACTTCATCTCTTAAATAAATGAGGTTGAATTTGTTATTCGTGAAGTGCTAGCAGATCATGTGATCTAATGATGGGTCATTTCATCTGTCTCAAACAAAAGGTTAGAAAAAGTTATTAAATATACATAAGTCATTCTATAGTGAGATTAATCATATATGGTTCCTAAAATGGACTTATACTTCATATTTAATACTTTTTAATATAATAAAACTAGTTTCTACTAAACAGGGACTTCCTGTAGGCCAGTGGTAGGCGATAAAGACCAGTCGCACTTCGGTTGTGGGTTTGATTCCCACAGCCTTGTCCGACGCGATGGGCTGTCGCCCGTCCTGTAGGTTGTCCTTTTTCTAAAACTATATTACTATAACATCCCATCAATAATATCGAAAAAACTTTTATCCTTAAACAATACTAACTTATGTCCAACATAATCCATTCTAATCTTTAGGCTTATCTAAAATACTTCGGTCCAAGCTCATAGTATAAAGAAAATGATTACATGAAATGTCATAGAACAATCACATGAATGCCATCATTTATCCCCCATATATCATAAGATATATCTTGTTGGTCAAATTACAAACATGTGAATACCTTAATCATGTATTCTCTTGAAAAATGAATACCCATTAAACCATAGTGAAAACACGAATGCTGTCAAAAGTTAACTATTTCCACATACCAAAATCCAAAAATTCTATATACTCAAACCATGATATAACCCTCTCCTTATATCAGACATGAGCTCATGAATACTATCAAACATTTAATTTTCTCCTTATACCTTCATTATGTGCATTCCAAAAATATCTGAATAACCTTTCATGGATACTGGTACCATTAATCATACACTCTCATAACTCAAGCAAATAAAACAGTGTAACAATCCTTAGATGTCTCTTTATTCCATAGTACCATGAGATTACTTATACAACATTACACATGATAAACATGTAATCATTCCACTACATTCTTAAACCATTGACCGAGCTTCAACAATTCTTTCAACTCACATATCATTTGTATTCTCTTCATCATCATCAACATAAATACTACCCATACAACCATACTTATTCTCTTCATGAGACTTTCCTTTAGGGAATTGGTTTCCATAATGCGAGTACATTCCACATTTAAAACATTTAACCATTGTTGATGTCGTGGCAATACCATTATCCTCATCCCTGGTGTTAACTGAACCATTTTCTTTGCACTTACTGGCTTTGTGTCCTTCTTTTCCACACCCAAATCATCTTCCAGTTCCTTTGAAACATTCTCCATGATGCCTCTTCCCACATGATTTACATAGGGGAAATTGAACTTTCTTTCCTCTATGATCATCATGAAACTCCATCATTCTCTTATTAGCCGAGTCAGGAAACTTACCAAATTTTACTTTATTGATCATATAATGAGATTACTGATTCTGCATAATAATAATGTTTGGACTTCCAAATCCTATTTCATTTGGTTGCTCATGAAGAATATCATTCCATTTTCCATCATATCCTCCATTATCGTGAATCATCTTGTTTCCATCCATTTTCTAAAACCCAAAAAGAATAGTGTGAGAGGCAAAAAAAAACGCTAGGGAAAAAACATAATAAAGGGGGAGTACCTTCAATATATAACATCTTAGGTTTAAATCTATGATCGTTAGCGTAATTCTAGTACTATAACCTATACGTATACTTATCCTTAGCGACATCCCTAGACATACCTTAGAAATATCTATAGGGATCTCACTAACGTTTTCTCATCCTAGTTTCCAAAGGTTGACTAAAACTTTCCTCTGATACCAACTGTAGAGACCCGAAAACTAGACGTACATGGACATTACATTTCTTTTGTGGAATACTTAGTACATAACAAAAACACACACACAAGGATCGTAATAGTTTAGTGTCTTTGGAAACTCGGAATATAATCTTCTAATCCTGGTGAAAGATCTTCAACATCTCCCATAAAGATCTTCCTTTTTTTTACCTAAAACCTTTCTTTATATCCTGGGGAAAAGAAAACATAAAAGGGTGAGCTCAAATGCTCAGTAAGGGTAAACAAAAGAAATATCAATCACATCATATACATAAGCACATAACTTTTGGAAATCTTAACCTGTAAAAGAGAGCATAATTTCATAACATGGGGTAAATCATGGCAGTGAAATCTAATCACAATAATCATAACATAAAACATGAAACTTTGTGGCATTCACACATAATCATAGAGAATCATTTCTTGTTAGTCAAGACTCATTTCCAAGACTATTTTAGTGTACAAAGTCCCTTTCTGAACCGAGTCACCCTTGTCTCAGTCCTGTTTCACTGAACCGGTATAAACTACCATTCCAGCCATGTCTATATCATGAGATATAAAATCATTACCCAATGCATTGGAGGGAGATATAGGTCCCACCCATCTCATAATGATACCATTCTTATGTGTGCCACAAAATCATAAACCATACATCATTTCATAACCCATGTAATAAAAATGGGATTCTTAAACATCGTGACATCATAAAACAATTCATATACGATAAAGGAATTCATAAAAATAATTCCATCACAACATAATCAAATCAATGTAATAATAGGGATAAAAACAGAACCCTTTATTATCTTATATGGAAAATAATTTTGATAATACACTTGAACTTCATTCATGAGGAAAATATCCTTTCTACTTCAAAAACACTTTTCCTTTCTTATCATGTGTTAAAATTTTAAACTAAAAGATGTTGATTAAAAATAAAAATGAAAACTTTTAAAGGAATATTCTTGGAAATAATGTTTTAAAAATCCATTCATGCCGTATAAGTTAAAAAAAAATTCTTCTCATACTTTTGTCGGAAAAGTCAAAAAGTACCTCGTATGAAAAACGACAAAAAATTCCTTTCATATATTTTACTAAAAACACACCGAAAGGTAAAATTGGATTTAAACAATTGTAGGTGTATGGAAATAATATTACATATTGATGAAACATGGATGTGGATGATAAAATACGCCCCAGTAAATACCAAATTATAAACAATATCAGATAAAAATGAGATTGTGATATTTACCTTACCTTAGGTCCGATTTGCTTCGTAAGTGTCCGAACCTCCTGTATAATGATTTAAATCATGTTATTGACTTATTACAGAATAATATTAATTGTTATTATATCATATATGGTCCACTTATGACTTTTTATTACCCGTTCTTTTGTAAAGTCATGTTAATGTAGCGTTTTGGGAAAAATCGTCTCATTTGTCGTTCGTGTTTTTAACTTGTAATTATTAATATAATTACTTGGATCATGATTACTTAAATACAAAATGTAAAACATGATTTATATATAATATATATTCAGAATATAATATATCGCTAAATGTAATGAAATACACCGTTCATGGAGACGGTAGTCCGTACGTACGCATGAACGCTGTTTTCGTTTCCTTATTAAATTGAATGGAATTAAGTAGATGACACACATATAAATACACAAAAATACAGTATCATTATTATGTCATATATTTCATTAGTACTTATTATATATACTTTATAATCATTCATGAATGGTTAATCATTGAGAATGAATCTCATCGCGTCGTGGAGACGGTAGTCCGTACGTACGCACGAGCGATGATATCGTTCCCATGGTCGTGGAATTGTGTTGAAGTGTATGTATACTATTTCAGTATCGATATCACTTTATAATAATCATATATAGTTACTCATTACACCATTATACCCATCCAATTAAGGTGGTGGCAGAAAATAGATTACACCACGGCGTGGAGACGGTATTCCGTACGTACGCACGCGCGGTGATTTCCTTTTTCCGTAGGATGGATAGAAGGTGAATTAGGGTTGTTTTATATTTATAATAACATATCAGTATTTAAGTAATACTGATGTTATTACTTTATCATGAAACAACTAAAGAAGAAGAAGTTGGAGAATAATGAAATTGAACAGATCGGTAATGGATATTACCTCTTCTTTGAAACTCCTCTTTGAATCCTCCACTTAGGGAACTAAGATTGGTATTTGAAGAAGACCAGGACCTATAAGATTATTCTAGGGAAGTGGAGAAGGGATTTTGTCATGGGTTGGCCGAGCTTGAGTGCTCAAATTGGTGTGAGGAGGAGGGGGAGGAGGTGCCCTTTTATAAGGGAGGAGAGGGGCATCTTAGGAAAATCTCAAAATATTATTTTATATTAAGGTCAAATTCGGTTTATAATTGTTCAAAATGGTCTTATTTCGAAGCTAAAGTGGGTATGGGTCGCAATCCTCTCATCCAATAGGATTTAGACATGTTTAGGTTATTATTTTAACCTTATGAATTAGATTTAACTCTAAGTTAAATAATTTAACTTTTACCGAGTCTTTTTGTTTTCTTACACTATATGGCTAATAAACATACTATATGAAGCCAAAAGAACCCAAAGTTGTTTATTATTAATATATATATCATTCTATAATGAATTTGGACGATCCTTAGATTTTTAGGAATTAAATAACAATTAATAATATAATATTTGTTTTAAAAACTAATTTATGTCAATTTTGACACTATTTGGTACATGATTTTTATGAAATTTCTAACAGAATGATAAGTTCAAACCAAGTTACTTATATCAACAATAACATGTCATATTAACCTAGGAAATTAGTTTAAGTCATAAAAAGTCTCAAATTACATTTATTTGTGCATTTATAATATCAATTATGTAAATATTTTCTTAAAAATGTAATTACTGCATCATCGTTGTGTCATCAATAAATTATATTATTTAAAGTATAAAAATTACAAATAAAATACCATTATGTTGGAAATCCTATTAGATTTCTAATGAATATTTATAGTGGAAATTATATTATGTATAACCCTATATTAAAAATGTTTTAGTAAATAAACGTTGATTTTAACTCTTTTAACTCCTCTTTGAATTAAATAATAATAAATGTCCTAATCTAATCCAAGTGGGTCTAAATGATAATATTTTACACTTAAGGTTGTTTTAGGTCGAGATACACTTTTCCAATAGGATTAGGACATGTGTTAGGGTAATATTAATATCATTTTTACCCTTAATTACCCTATTTACTTTTAACCGTGGTAAATAAAAGTAAAAAGTTACTATTCACCAAAAATTATTTTCATCTCATTGAACCAAATTTTAGTCCTTGATATTAACCGTGTGTCTCGGATTTTCGAAATTCCATTCAGTGTAGCGGTAAAATTATGTTTTATGCAAAGTTCAGTTTTTAACCTACCACTTAGTGGTTTCACTATTCATCAAAAATTGAAGTTTTTCAGAAAAATGCCAAAATTTCACCCTAAGCTATAATTGATATTCCGAATTAAAAAATGATTTTAATTTTACAAAATTCACAACATATAAGTTGCATTAATTAATTTTATAATTAATTTCCACTGTTAAAACAAATAGCGTGTTTTTAAGAGATAATAACTATCAAAAGATTAACACTTGTTTATGTCTGGTGTAAATGTGGAATTACATCCAATGACCAACATTGTATTGAATTTTAAAAAATATATTCTAAATATACTTTAAAACCACTCAAATTAATAATTTATCACTATTAATTATTTCGATTAAAAAAGTTGTTTTTAATTATAATTTAGTAATTTTCACTATTCATCAGAATATGAAAGTTATCCGAAAAGTACCAAAATTTCACCTTAGGCTAAATTCGATACTCCGAATCCAAAAATGAATTCCATTTTGAAAAATCAAATTTACAAAATTTCAAAAAGTGGTTATTACTATTCATAATGGATAGTTTTAATAATATTTTAATAGCATATCGATGTTTAGTGAAACTCGTTATTGCGTATTACACACGCTATCGAGGAAGGTCGCGATTGCGTGCAAGACAAGTCAAGGATGCGTGTTGTGCAAGCTCCTTTTGGTGTAGCGTACAACACAAGACATTAATGAAATTAAAAAATATATTTTATCATAAAATCTCGGGGTGTTACACTCATAGTGGCCATTATGATTGAAATTCATTTATATATGATATATATTATATTTATATTGTTTCTATAATTATTTATTTTTCATTTATAGAATACCTTTATGGTTTCCATAGTGGGTAAATACAATAATCTCATTTCCGGAAGTGCGGACTACTGCCCCCTCAAAGTGATATGACTCGTTCATTCTTTATGTGGAATGTATAAAGGGTAGAGTTAATGATGTTATATATGATATTATATTGGAGTTATAATAATCTTATGTATCATTAATTTTCATTTCTATTACAATACGAAATAGAAATAGATGTAGTGTTCAGGCGTTCGTACGGCTTAGTGTCTCCATCAACGGTACATTTCTTTTCTTATCTCAAAATGTTATTTACTATCATAAATACATGTATATTCTGGATATATATGATATATATGATATCTAAATCATTTATATCATTTTGTTTCTAATGAAAATTTGACCAAATGAAAAACTAGTAATTATAAGAAGTCCATTTTTGACTCAAATACCAAATATCGAAAAAAACAACCATTATTAACTTAAATGATTACATAATGTTTATAACATGGTAGTAAGTGATATAAAGAGATTAATAAACCTGAAAAATGTTCTTAATCGTGTATAAATTAGATTATGTTTATTATTCAGGAATAATAAGGAACAAGCAAGTCAATTCGAACATGGGGTAAGGGGTTTCTTATCTCACTTTTAATTCCATGAGATTTCCATTGTTTGCTACTTATTTATATCATGTTTTGTATTTTGTAGTGACATTTTATATATATTATCATGATTATATGTATATTCATGGTATTATGTGATAAATTTGGTAGTTATTTACTTTTTTTCATATGACTCGATTGATTACAATGTGGTAAGAGATTTCTTATCTCACTGTTATTCCCGTGAGATTCACGCTATATTTGTCATCATTTCCTTTTTGTGGTGTATTTACTGGACATTATTTGTTCTATTTGAGTAATATAATTTAATTTATGGGTATTTACATCTTCATTGAATGATTCTTCATTCATGTGGTAAATGTTTCGTATGATACCAAATCGTTAATGGAATTTTAAACCCAAATTTCATTCCATGGGTTAATATTCTAATTCATAATTATGTCATGCTATGATTATGTGTGGAATAATTGTTTGTTTATTTATGTTTTAATTTCCAATCCCCTTTGTGTGGAAATAGTTTTGATACACTTAATCACTCTATTGATAAATTCTCAATTCCTCGATATGACCTTGATATGAATAATTTTAACACAATTTCCATTCTTTGTGTTAAACATCCATGTCATAGGTTTTGTCTTAAAAATAACATGTGTGAATGTCCTCTGATTAATTTACACTGAATATCTAATCATATTGAGTGTATTTATATATTTCACACATAATTATGTAATTGATTTATCCTTAATCTAAGTATACCATATTTATAAGGGATTTCTTTTCAAATTACATTCCATTGAGGCTTCATTGTTGTTATTTACCAATTCACCTTTATATGGTGTATATAATGTCCTTTGGAATATTATATCATGAATACCTTTATTCTCATGATATTATAATATTTTTATTGAGTTTTATTCCTCAATTTTTTGTACTCAAGCATATCTCTTTTGGTTTATAACTCTTTAAGTGAAATATTGGTTTAATGATTTATTCTTCTAAATATTTCTCATTAATGTCCTTGTTTTAAAAATGGTTTTAAGTATTTATTTATATGGAAATTCATCTTTTAAAATTTTAATTCCTTTAAAATCCTCAAAGTTCTATGGGACACATTGATTCAAAAATATATTTATTAAATGTTTTCAATGGTTTGGAAAATGGATTGATAAACATTGATTTTGTCAATATATTGAAATGATTTCTTGTGATTGCCAATAAAATGTTATTTGTGAAGTGTTTATATTTGAAATATTTTATGTGATATGATTTTATAATGGTACTTGGACATTTAACCGGTGGTTATGTGATAAACCAATGAACGGGTGGTTCCGTGATAAACCAGGACGGGTGGTTACATTATAACCTCGAATGCATAGGGTATGGAAGTCGGTCGTATGGCTATTTCCTTTAGTGATATGCGCGGAAGTCAACCGCATGGTTATTTCATTTAAGTATGTTTATGTCCCAAGTTACCTTTATATGTTATATGTTATTTATATGGGTTTTATGGTAATATTTTCATTACAAAAGGGTAAGAAATGATATTTTATTTAGTGAAGAGTATTTAATAGTTCATAATGGTGAAAAGTATTAGTTATGATAATGTATTCCTGGATTAATTGTTTTGAAAAACTAATTGTTTTCATTCTTTGTGTATCCCTTACTGAGGTTTTTTCTCATCCTATGTTTTTGAAATGTTTTTTACAGGACATGATGTATAATAAGGAAAAGGATGTGATAACGGAAAATTCATGATGTCTAAAACATGGAACATTTTTTTTAAGAGTTTATATTTTATGAAAAATGGATACTGGGTAGTAGTATCTACATGTAATATTCAAGTTGTTATGTAATAGTTATGGCATATTTCTCTAAAACTATAAACCTGAAAGGATCCTCAATGTGAAATTTAACATATATAAAGATTATGTAATGTTCAAGTACAGGTCCTTATAGTTGGTATCAGAGTCCGGTTTAGATAACTTTATAGGTTAGGGTGTTATTTATTCATAAGTCCCATAACCAGAATGGTTATTGTATTGGAATGAGTAATAGTTTTTTAGATAAATTTAATGAGTATAAGATAACATGAAAAAGTATGTCTTAGTGTCTACCATCTTCATAAGATAATATATTCTAATTTACGGATATACTGACACTGACCTTTTTGGTTAGTCAATAGATGGATCTAATAGGAATCAATGTAACAATGTATGTGAAGAGAACAATGACAGTTTTCTGAATGAGCAATTCAATGAAATGGGAGCTGTAATGAGAACTCTTATGTTAATTCTCAACTTACTATCTGGAGTCATGATTGAAAACCTATGTAAAGACCTGTAAATTTCAAGGAATTTTTTTTCATAAATTATCTGGTATTTTATGAGTCTGTAGTTTCTGACAGCACCAGATTTTGAGGCCCGGTGTGCCAGAAATAATTTTCTGATGTTTTGTTAAGCTTAAAATTAACGCGTGTAAGCAGTTTTACTGAAAAGTATATTAACTCTTAAATGGTTACTCAGATCATAAATCCAACCGCACCACTGCGCTAAGGATGGTGGGTTTACCCTAGGAGCGACTTATGATTAGTCAGCGCAAGCCTCCTGTGAGAAATTCTAAAAATGGCATAATCGTAAATAAAATAATTATAGAAATTATTTTATTTTCCAAATGGTTATAACTCACAAATGGTAGCTCGGATTAAAAATCTAAAACCACCGCTGAACTCGTGAGGGTATGCTTTATTTAAGAAGGTACTAACTTTGGCCGGCACGGGCCACCCGAAAAAGTTAGTTTTTGGCTGCAAATAAAATAATTAAGTGACAATTAGTTTATTGTAAAATTCATAACATCTAAACGGTAACTCGAATTGAATATCAGAGAGTATCGATGGGTTTCTTGGGGAATGTTTTACTTAGGCAGAGCCTAACCTCGACCATTGAGGGTCGAGGGTGACTGTTAATGATTTTCCAAACTTTTTTCAGGTACGTTTAGTAAACCTACATGCAGTTTTTTTTTCTTTTGAACTGGTGCTCGGAATTGAAATCTGGGGGCACCGATTACTCACAGCGCCGATAATTGCATAAGGGAACCTTTACCTCCGTTGCATTTTAAGCAGGTTGAATTTTATTATTTTTTGATTTAGTTTAAAATAAATTAAATTTTTGAAAAATTTTATTTTTATATCAGGGAAATTGAACTCTTCAAAGTGAGGATAAATGAGAGGTGGGGCCCACACGATCCCCAACCTCTCAACTTCATTAACTCTCTCTAACCCCCCTTTAACACCTCTCCAATTTAATGTGACAACTCCCCTTATTATGGGAACCCCTCACCTCCCTAATTAATATTCCCTCAAAGGTTCAAATTACATGACATGCTATATTATGGAGAGCATTTTTATTATTTTGGGGATTGGAAATATTGGTGGAGGAACTGTTGAGAAGAATTAGAAGGAAGTGTTCTTATTTGATGAAGAACACCAACCTTCAACGAAGAACTACACAGCCGCGAAGAACGTATGGGATTTCTCCAACGATGTTTCTACTTCGGACACACCCTGGCATCAATGGAATAGACGTCCATCTTCCACGATGCCACATTCCACGAATCAATGACATGCCGGGTTAATTACTGAGGTAGGGGAATATTGTTTATTTCACATTTAAGTGGTTTTATTCATGATCATGAGTGTTTATTTATATGATATTTGTATAATTTATTCTTGATTAAATTAATTCCTTGTCATAGTTTAAATCAAGTGTTTGATTGTTGCCAATTGATAACGCCTAACACAGAGGGCGCGGGCCGAACAAACACGGCCCGACGACCCTCTGCTGTTTGTTCGTTTGTGCGCGGAGTCGGCGCGACATATGCGAGGGTAAGCCCAGGATAACGACATGATTAGGACATCGCAGGTAATCAGCCGGTACGGCGGTCCAGCGATATGATCGAGCGGATAGGAGGCGCAGCTGTCAGGAGGCAGCTGGTGCGCAAGACCCTTGGCGGGTTGGGTTTCATCTGCGGCTGAATTTTTGGATTGAGGTGGCGTGATTTTGGGGAAGGAGTTTTATTATTATTATTATTATTATTATTATTATTATTATTATTATTTTTAGTGTGAGGAATCGATATGAATAAAATAATATTAGAGAGAGGATACAAAATAAAAGAAATAAATTAAAATAAAAATAAAAAGAGAAGAAGAAGATATTTATGAAGGGAGGTGTTACCCACATGGAGTGTGAATTTCAAATGAGATTGGAGTGAGAATTTCCAATAAAATGAAATAATAAAAATATAATAATAATATTATTATTTATGGTTGTCAAAACCATAATTTGACCGTAACTTCTTTGTGTTATCTCGGTTTCACGAACCATTAACGGCAGTGCGACCCTGACTTCGAGACGAAATTTATGAGTCCAATATTGGATGTCTTTTTTGGGTTTTTGGATCGGGTACCTGAAGTGCTTGGAAAATAATAGATTTAATAATATTATAAAATCATTGACTAGCCATAACTCATGTGTGTGATGCCAAATTGTCTTTTCATCAGTGGCGATGTAATCCAGTCTTTAATACGGTCGGTTCAACTCTAATGTTGGATACTAAATTCTGGTTTGTGGCTCGGGCCCACGAAACACCGAATAATAATATTATTATTATTAATATAGATTTTTTTATCAAACATATCTCTCTGAATATGGTGTCGGAATGAAGAACTGTTTGTGACGTTGTGACCCTGAAATTAAGATGGATTGTTTCAAGACCAATTTTGGAAATTTAAGTCGAGGTCGAGGTGCGGGCCACACGAGGCCCGATTCGTGCGTGTTGCGCTGAAATACAACCTTTTCATCGGCTATCCATTTTGGACCAATGGTTATTCTATCTCTTGTGTTTTTCAGTATGGATCACAATGGTGTGACCGATTTTGTTATCCAGTGTCATTTGAAGTACGTCTGGGTTTGTTCAAACCCGAAACCAATCGGGCCCTCTGAGCGGAAACACTTATAACCTGAGCTCCGGATGTCCGAATGACGTACCGCCGACTTTTTTTGATTACTCTTGATGAGACAGATCTATTGAAAAACTTCACCTGAGGTTTAGACGCAGTTGGAATATGACCGGGTTGGATTGTACCCGAAATCCAACCGGGCCCCTAGAACGGAAATGCCGATAACATTTAGACCAGACGTCTGTTTGACGAACCGTCAGCGGCGTTGGTAATCACATTAAGAAATTTTCCCTTTGATTATAACCTATTAGAGTTAGGGGTACAGTTGAGATATCATCGGGTTGGTTCATACACGAAACAGACCGGGCCCCCGGGATGAAAAGGCTAATAACTCACAGACCGGGCGTCTGATTAACGCGACGTTTGTTGCGTTGAGTCCTCTTTGACGAGACAGACCATTGTGATACATATTCTTTGGAATTTGTGATACATGGAGTATCGACTAGTATCTCATGGTGTATATCCTCATAGAGACGAGCGTATGGAGTACGGAGACCTTGTAGCTGGCTGAGACCTGAAGACTGCTTGTCCGATTCCAGTCGGATTGACTTGTATAGCCTTGTGGGGGAACTACTGTGTTTGGGTGGCAGACCCATGGCGGGGAGCACTACTGTGTTTCGGTGGCAGACCCGTGGTACTCAACAGAAGGAGTACCTCTATAGACTATTAGGGGGGGGGGGTACACTACTGTGTTTGGGTGGAAGACCCCGGCTGAGAGCACTACTATGTTTGGGTGGCTGACCTGTAGTACTCGATAGGTTGAGTGCCTCAACTGTCTTAGGGTAGTGAGCAGCGCCTCGGAGTCATGACCGGATCAGTGTACTCGACAGAGAGAGAGATCTTCCGCAGTTTCAGTTTCGATATCATTAATGAAAATCCAGGTTTGAGCTGAGTCAATGACCATTATGTTTCCTCATGATTGAGATAAGTTACTTGATAACATAGGTATAAGTATGGGCTTATACCTAAGTAAGGGTTATCTGTTGAGATACTTCTTTGTAGTTATCCTTGTTGGATTTAGTGATACCTTGAGGGTCTCGGGGTCCCTACTGTGTATCATTATACTCACCCCTGCAAGGGCTATGCCCGTACTTCGTTGTGTTAGATACATACGACGAACAGCGCTGACAGAGACCAAGTGTACGAGGACTGGATGACACCTGGAGGTGGACCTCATGACGAGTCACTACCCAGAGAAGTTTGACGAATGAGGGCGCTAACCATATTATCTATACCTACCCTTCAGGTAGTATCCATGGCAGACAATCTAGGAGATGCACTGTCTACACCTACCCTTCAGGTAGGATCTGTGGTGGACGATCCATGAGTTTCATGTAACCTTCCAGCTGTGTTGTATTTTACCTTGTACTTTACAGTTGGGCTTTTATTTCTGGCCCCTTTACTTTCAGCACTAATTTTTTTTTCAGTTTTACTTAGTTTTTATTTCTGCATGTACTCTGGTTAGATGTGTTTAGGTTTTATAAAGGCAATTCCTTCCCATTTTTAGGGATTTATGCCTTTGGAGCTAGTCTCCATCCCCTAGCCTATGGAAGCCGGGCTTGGGGGAGTCACGACACGGGCCTCGAGGGCGGGTCGTCACAAATTGGTATCAGAGGAGTCAGTTTTACCGTAGAACTCAGAACTCTGATCATTCCTTTGTGTGAAGAAATATTGTTAAGGGTACCAAGTGTGGTCTTCTGTTCAGGGAGTCCAGTGTTGGTGTGGCGGATGACATATCCATACACCAAGACTCTGACTACTGATTTGCAACATAGTGAATGAAAACACTGATTGCGTGCGTTTTTTCAAAAAGTTTTAAAGTTATCACAAACAAGGTCATCTCACCAGGTATAAATTGTTGACCATGTCACATCGGTTCAGGATGTCTCCATGCAGATAGTCAGTTGGAGTTCTAAGAGAGTACTCGATGACGGCAAACCGAGCGACGAGACATCGGTGCATGGCCCTTTTTCAATGTTGGCACCTCCGGGTGGTGTACCAGAAGCACCACCAACCATTGGGAAACAGAATCCACCAGCCATACTAGAGAGTGGTGCAAACTGACAGAGCGTGTTGCATGAGTTCCAGCAGCAGAGGCCTCCTTGGTTACGAGTCGAGGAAGATTCCCAGGCAGCAGTTCACTGGATGGAGGCGATTGTTAGAGTTCTACGCCTCGTTTAGACACTGGTAGAGCATATTGAGATCTTATCTACTTGTGTTTTCCATTGAATGACCATTAGGTTGGTTCGTATAGTGATGAGGATTCGGTACGTGGAACGATGCCCGAGATAGTAACTTTAGGTAGTGTGTCAGCTATATCACTACATGTTGGTCAGTAGGCACTACCGACGGTATCAGTAGAGGTTACATGTAGGATTAGTGCCTTACATATGTTTCATCACCAAATATCCCTCAAGTTCTGAGGTTAGCTCGAATCACAGGCAGCTAAGGACTGGCATGAGGAGGTGGATGAAAGTTTTCTAGAGCATATACAGCTTCGGCAGGATGACATTTCAGTAGATGAGTATTCATTAAGGCATACCAATCATTCTTGGTACTCGATTACTACAATAAGATCAGTGCTTTAGTGCTCAAACCTCAGAGCTATAGAAGACCTTTGTGGTTGAATGTTTTTTGGCTGAACGAATACAGCTAGATAATGTTAGCAGTGGAAGAGCATGGAATTGGCGCCAGTCTCAGAGACTTGGGCGTGTAAAATGTTTCAGGATGAGGAAGTGTTAAGGATAGATTAATCTGCAGAGCAGTAGATGTGGAAGCAGAGCTAGGAGTGTAGCATGATGTGGTGTACATTTCGACATGTTACAACCACCCGCCATTGTAGTCCCCGCTAGGCTCAGGGAACTAGAGGGTAGGGGAAGAAATTTGTTACAACCAAAACTCACACTTTCGGAATTTTCAAATAGTTTCATTTCCTATTATGGTTTGCAAGAAAACTCCTAAATGACGTTAATTTTTATCTTTACTTTTGGAATAAACCAAAATATCATCAATGAACACAACCAAAAACTTATCCAAGAACTCATGGAAAATTATATTCATAAGATCCATGAATAGAGCAGATGCATTGGTTAAACCAAAAGGCCTAACAAAAAATTCATAATGTTCATATCTAGTATGAAACGATGACCTTAAGTTGTCTTATTCTTTAACTTTCATCTAATGGTACCCTGATCTCAAGTCAATCTTCGAGAAATTCTGAGCTCCATGGAGCTGATCAACCAAATCATCGATATGAGGCAAAGGATACTTGTTCATAACATGGATGTTATTCAATGCTCTATAATCAATGAGAAGTCTCGTTGAACCATCTTTATTTTTAACAAACATTATAGGATCACCCAATGGTGATGTGTTAGGTCGAATGAATCCTTTATCTAATAATTCTTGCAATTGATTCTTTAATTCTAAAAGAACAATTTGATCCATTTAATAAGGGGGTTTTAAAATTGGCTTAGAATCATGAACTAATTCAATAGTAAATTCAACTTCCTGATTAGGTATAATACTAGGAAAGTCATTAGGGAAGACATCAAGGTAATCATTTACCATTGGCACATCATTAATCTGAACAGTTCCTTTGTTTTCAATAATATGTGCAAGGTAAAATTAATTTCCTTATTTTACTAGTTTATCATCTTCCTGATATATTATCAAAATCTAGGGTTCATTCTTGTACACAAACCGAAAATCATTCTGAAAAGAAACCTCTTTAGCTATGCAGTCAAAATGAGCATGATAAAAAGAAATTCAATCCATAACCAAAATAACATCAAACTCTACTAGTGGAAAAATAATAAGGTTTTCAGGTAGATTCTTTCAACACATATTGATGGGAAGGTTCTTATGTTTTCTTTTTTTCTCAACATTTCCTCCATGGTTTTTTACAATAACTTCCTTATTCATATCTTGAGATGGAATTCCCAATTTACAAGAAACATTCTTAGAAATGAATGTGCGTGTAGACCCTGAATCAAACAACACATTGGCATAATCTGAACAAACAAACAATCTACCAAATACTACTTCATTTTATGGACCAACATCTTCTGATGTAGTTGCGAAGGATTTCACCACCCCTTTCTCTTTGTAGTCTGGCTTCTTTCCCTCTGTTGAGTTCTTTGTTGGACACTCATTTTCATAATGACCAATTTCATTAAACTTAAAACATTTTAATGACTGTAAATTATATTTTGTTTTACCATTACCGTGATCTTTTTCAGTGAAATTATGATCCTTATGGCCCATTTTACCACATCAGTTGCACTAACCATAATTCGAAAGACATTCCCCAGCATGCTTTTTACCACAATTTTCACAAACTATAAACATAAGTTTCATACCATCAGTCTTTTTTAAGAGTTCTTCCCTTTTGAGTGATAACTCGACCTCATATTCTGTTGTTTGTTATAGAACACCTGATCATCAGAAAACACCATTTCCACCTTCTCCACAAAACAAACAAGTTGTCATAACTTTTGAACTCACGAGCAGCTATGGACCACTGATACTTTGGCATTAATCCTGAGTCAAAATGGTTGATTTTACTTTCAAGATATCAAATGAAATTTGTAGAATACCTTTTCAATCGAGTGAATTTTTCTTCATAAACAGCCACTGAGTAATCCTCCTACCTCAATTCTAGGAATTTTTTTCCCATCATAAGATGATCTACCATAGGAATATATATCTCAAGAAATGTTCCTTTGAATTCATCCCAATAAAGTTCATCAATATCCTCAATATCCCTGATATTTTTCACCATCGACCACCACTGATTAGCTTCAACTTCAAAACAGTAAACATCAATACTAACCTTTTGAGGTTACAAACACCCCATGACATCAAAAATTTTCTCCAGTGCATTAATCCGTCATTCTGTTAGCACAGGGTTAGATGATCCTTTGAATGATGGGGAATGTCTCCTCAGGAAAATATTTACTACTGACATGTTCCTCTGTGGTTGATCTGGCTGATCTCATGCATGGATACCACCACCATTTATAGCCTGAGTGAACTGTACCATCCCTGCCACAAAATATACTATTACGATTCTGACCATCTCTGGTTGCTGATTTGGAAGGTTGTCTTCCTCCAGATGTCGTCCCAACATAGCTACCCTATTTCCTCCACGGAAAACCATTTTGAACACAAAAATATCTTAGGCGATGCAACATGGTAATCTGTAAATGCTATATGATTTCAATATTAACATAAATTACTTTATGTATATTAATTTAACAATAATCTCACTCCTAAATTTATCTAAACCGACCTATGATACCAACTATAAGGACCCAGCCTTAAACAATTACATAATATCAAATTAAATTAATTAATTCACACTAAGGATATTTTTAGGTATAATGTTTTATAGAATTAGGACATAACTATTACATCTCAAAAGATTACAAATTAGAAACTTCTACTCAGTTTCCATTGTTTTCATAATAAATACTCTTGAAACAAAGAGTCATGTCTAGTTCCATGTTTTAGATATCATGAATTTTCCTTGATCCCATCCTTGACCCTATTCAACTTTAAGTCCTATGAAAATATTTCAAAACATGGGATGAGCATAAAAAGCTCAGTAAGGGTTATAAATCAAAGAAAGAAAACATTAGTTCATAAATACATAAAAAACATAAACACTTTTACTTACCTCATGAATACATAAGATTTATGAATAACACATAGAAATAATAAATCATAAAGGTAACTTGTGGAATCTATAACATACTTACATTGTAGCTATCACAACTACATAGGGAGTTACTTTGAAATACCCATCACAGTATATTCCCTAAATATCTAAGAGAAACATTCATGTTTACCATCGTCACATTACCCAATGCATTGAATATATATCTCAATCTCACCCGCCCTAGGTTTATCACAGAACAACCTGTATACATAAATAATTCCCATGAACCATAACCTGATCATAATAGATAACATAAGAATAAAGGAATGATAAAATTTCCACATTTCAATAACAATATAAAATTTCAATATATTAATATATAAAAACCATTTCCAAAAAAATTTTCAATTCCAAAAATATATCAAATAGTATATGGTATTTATTTTCCTTTTAAAAACATTATGTCTTGTTAAGGAAGCCAAAGATCAAATAATACTCGCGGTAGTGGAAAGGTCGTTGTCACCACTTACGTTAAAAAGATTCATTCTTTTTTTTTTGACATTTAGTAAAAAGCTTCATAGAAAATGATTCCATTGGAATTAAATGAAAATTCAAAGGTGTTAATACATCATATAAAAGAAAGTCGTGTATTAAAACAAAATATCCCTCAATAAAAATAGATTGAGACGAAGTCCCTTACCTCGTGTCCGACATGACTTGATCGTTCTTTAATCTCCTAAATAATAAAATAATGTTAATTTATACTTTCTTAAGAAGCTTTTTCAAGTTTATTATTATTTTTATATCACTTATTACCATGTTATAAACATTATGCAATCATTTAGGATAATGACGTTCGTTTTGTCGATATTTGGTACTTGTGTCAAAAATGAACTCGTTATAATTACAAGTTGTCCATGTTGTCAATATTCCATTATATCAAGGATGATATTAATTATTTACTTACCATATATATCATATAAATCCAGTATATATATATTTATTTATAATAGTACATATATTTTGGAGGTAAGAAATGAAATGCACCGTTCATGGGGACGATATGTCGTACGTAATCATCAACGCAACGTTCATTTATATTTCATATTTTAATGGAATTAAAACATAATGATACAGATATATATTATAATTCCAGTATAGTATCATATATAATACAATTAACTCCATCCATTATACCTACCATGTATGGTATGAATGGGTCATATCACTTTGAGGGGGTGGTAGTCCGCACTTCCTCAAATGGAATTATCACGTTTACCCATAATGGAAATCATAAAGGTATGCTATAAAAGAAAAATACAGAAGCATAAAATAAAACCAAAAAGTAATATATATCATATATAAATATAGTTTCATCTTAATGGACACCATGATAGGTGGTAGGAGATAATCAAACAATCATAGTTTCGTGAGGCGTTAGGTTTCAATCCACAGAAACAATATGTTTTTCACCCATTAGATAGAGGTGTGTGTATGTATAGTTCGAATACTTCTCAAAGAAACATCCTAGTATATTGAGGATACTGGCGTTGTTCTAAAATAATGTAATAAAAACATTTTAGGGGTTGGAGAAGAAAAATAAACAAAATAAGTTAAGAGAAACTTTTACCTTTAATTTTGGTAACTCCCTTTGGTATAACCCAAAAGGGTTTTTAATGTGCCTTCTGCCTAAGTTAAGGATTCTAGGAGGAGGATAGAGATTTAGGGAGATTAATTGGGAATAGGTTGGATGATCCAAAAGTCTTTAGAGGTGTGAGGTATTGGTTACAAGTGAGGACTTTTTATAAGGGGGAGGAGGGTCTCTTTAAAAAAGTGTGATAATATTATTTAATTATATAATTATATTCAGTTTTAAAGGTCCAAAACACATTAAGATTAAAGAAAAGATGACTCATGGTTGAAATAAATTCATACAATAATAATTGTCTAGGTTTTGGATGTTATTTTAATATTTATAATCTTATTTACTTAAACAATTTATTAATGAGGTTTACACAACATCATTATTGTGTCATAATTTAATTTATTCGATGTCAAAAAATTATAAAAAAATAACATGATGTAGGAAATATTTTTAGATTTCCAATGATTAATTATATATGAAATGATAACTTACATAACACCATGTAAAAATTAATTTACAAAGAGATATTTGTTAATGTCATTTTCCCTTTACTTTAAGTTAATTAAAATAAAGTGTCATTATAATTTATAAGTGTCTCCATGGGGTCCCACAATCTACCCAAGGATTCCAATGGTCTTCCATTACTCATCCAATAAGGTTAATACAAGTGTTAAGGTAATTTTGAGTTATTATAACATTCTTTTTACATTGAATTACTGTATTTACCTTTAACCGCGATAAATAAAAGTCAGAAGATACTATTCATAAAAATATATTTTTATATTATTGAACAACATTTTACATATTAATACCAAACATGTATGTTGGATTTTAAAATTTCAATTCACAGAATTGGTAAAAAAAAATTAAATGAAAAAGTCAGTTTTTTAACTACTACTAAGTGGTTTCACTACTCATAAAAAATTAAAGTTTTTTAGAAAAATACCAAAACTTCCACCTAAGCTATATTTGGTATTAATAATTCCAAAATGATGTTTATTTTACGAAATTATAAAAATAGAAGTTTCATTAATTAATTTAATACTAATTACCATTATCAAAACAAATATCGTGTTTTTAAGAAATAATAACTTTCAAACGATTGAAACTTGTTTATATCCAATTTCAATGTGAAATGAATTCCAACAAACAACATTGGATTAAATGGTAAAAATATATTCTAATCAAAATTTAAAACCAATTAAAAAGATAATCTAACCATATAAAAAATTTATATTAAAAAGCAGTTTTGAATTAAAATATAGTATTTTCACTATTCATTAAAATTGAATTTTATGAGAAAAATACCAAAAAATTACCCAAAGTAAATTTTGGTGTCCTAGTTCTAAATAAGTATTTTATTTGGTCCAATAGAACATATAAAAGTGACTAAAACTACATTGAATGAGGGTTCTCTAGTAAAAGGCATTAAATCGACCGTTTAATGTAAATTATGCTTAAAATTAGATTCATTCATATTTTATGCCTCTAAATTTTATTGGATTTATGTTAATACATTTAAAAAAAACATGCATAATAATATTGTAGTTAGTTCTGTTCATTCCCACAAATAAAACTTCTATGAGTTAACAACCATTTAAATTAATAATATTATATTATTACTCTGCAACTTCTGATTTCAAAGAAACTAGTTGTTGCGTATCGGGTACGCTATCAAACGTAGAAACACCATTAAAGTCTAATTAATATTTAATTACATAATATTAATAAATATGAAATATGTCTTATTATTTATTTACATGGGATGTTACAAAGTGTGTCTCCTTAGGGTGCACAAATTATATTTTTTAATAAGAAATATGGATCAATGCAGCAATTCAATGATTGTTGAAAACATTACAAGATCACTATCAACAATAAGTATCCTCAACCTTATATTGAGGACTTATTATATCCACTGAAATGATATAATTACTTTTCTATGATTGTTATTCATTTTTGATATCAATAATTAGTGGGTCAAGAAGGAGGATATAGATAAAAAGTTCCATACAATGTTTAGACACTATTAATTTATAGTGATTCCATTTGTTCTTAATAGTTCCTCCACTATCATCATGGATTTAATGAATAATGTCTTTTTATATTACATTAATCAATTTGTGGTATTCTTTATTAATGATATTATTATATATTCAATGTTCATTGAAGAATATAGTTAATTTGAGAATTGTATCAAATAACATTATTAAGGAGAATATTTATAAAAAATATTCCATGTGTCAATTTTGACCTCTAGAGGATTCATTATTTGGTAATATAATTTAATATGAGGATATTTTAGTAGACCCATCAACGACATAATTTATTGACCATTGGCCAAGACCAATAATGATTTTTAGTATTTGTAGTTTTCTTGGTTTTGTTGGATATTTTTGGCACGTTATAGAATACTTTTATGATCTATCGAATCAACTCACCATGTTATCATAGAAGGGATCCATGTTACTTTGGAAAAATTAATGCGAGAATTTTTTTTTGTATTTGACGAGAATTCTATTCCGTGCACAGGTTCTTACACTACCATGTAGTGGAGATGTGTTTTTAATATACAGTGATGCATTAAGTAAGGGACTGGGACAATTCCTCATGATGAATGATATGGTTATATCTTATTACGTAAAACAATT
Organism: Viscum album; assembly: GCA_963277665.1. Taxonomy (NCBI): domain Eukaryota; kingdom Viridiplantae; phylum Streptophyta; class Magnoliopsida; order Santalales; family Viscaceae; genus Viscum; species Viscum album. The sequence continues at coordinate 1,333,639,179 of OY728147.1, forward strand.
GAAGGTCCATGAAGAAAAATACACAAATCAATATTTTTAGTTAACTTTTGAATTTTGTTTATTTAAAAATATGGAGGATTCATCTACATGTAGAAATATGTGACTTATATATTGATCATAAAATTTTAATGTATATTTTCATTCAAAAAAGTTATGAACATTAACCAATGAAGATGGATGGATCTGATTAAATATTATTAAATATCAAAATATTTCCACCCTGGGAAAGAGAATAAGGTGGAAGACTCTTGTAGTTGGAAGGATCAATCATGATTATCTATGATGCATATAACAAAATATCCAATATTTTTGGACGTGTAAATTATGTATCTTGAAATCCTAAAGGAAGGGGGGGAAATATTATCTTTCTCAAATGGGTGTTAAACCATCAATCCATGTGAAGATTAAGGAGGAATAGAATGAAGATATAGTGATGAAAAATAATGTGAGAAATTATACTATTTTCATCCTTTGTTACGATTGAATAATAAGGTTTTGGGACTATTTTTGTGTCCTTTTAAATATAGGATTTGAAGAAGGAACAATTTAATGAAGATCATAGTTCTTTATTCTCTAGTAGTCATTGAAGTTTAATGATTGATAGAGATATGAAAAAGTATTTTTTTTGGATATCATAAAGTTTGATATTGTAGATTATGTTTCTCAATGCATTGTATTTCAACAAGTAAATGGTAAGTGATAAAATTATAAGGATATGTTATAACTTTTACCCATACCATAATGAAAATGGGAAAACTTCACCAAGGATTTTGGTTTAGGACTCAATAAACATATAACGTGAATAATTCTATTTGGGTTTTAGTAGATTTCCTAATAAATGAAACTAATTTCATTTCCATTATAGAATAATTCTCACATGATCAATTTACGTGGTTATATATTTAAAAATTTATAATATTTCATATCATACCATTTTCAATTATATCAAATTTGGATATGTGTTTTACCTCTATGTTTTAGAGATGTTTTTTGAAGGATCTAGATATAGAGTTTTGTTTGAGAACTGGTTATCATCCCTAGATAGATGGTCTATCTGAGAGAATCATTCATTCTAGAGATGAAATTTTGAGAGCTTTCTCGATGGATTTCATAAGTTATTGGGATCAACAACATTCTTTTGTTGAATTTTCTTACTACAATAACTTTCAATCCATAATTAGTAAGGGTCCTTGTTATGACCTCTATTGTAGAAAGTGAAAAAATATAAAATTTTGGAATGAAGTTGGATAATTAAATAAATTAGGACCTCATATTGATAAGGAAATTGGATATAAGGTTAGAACCATTCAACATCAGATAATATCTTCTTAGAGCCGATATTTTTTTTCTGAAAATCATTAGAAAGATCTAGAGTTTCCAATTGGTGAAATGGAATTTCTATGAATATATCCATAGAGGAGGGTGATTACATTCCTAGATAGGGGAATTTTATGCTCTATGTGTATTAGTTATTTCTAAAAACATTATTTTCGCAGGATGGTATCATAAATATTGATGCCTCCACAAGATCTCCCTCAAGTTAATGATGTTTTCCATGTATCCCTCGTGGTGAAGTATATACCTGATCATTTTCATATACCTTAATCAATGGTCATAATGGTAAATAAAGATATTTCCTCTAAATAAAAACTGATAGATATTCCATATCATATATAGAAAGTTCAATGAAATAAGACCACTCACCTGGTAATTGTTTTGTGGTGAAACTACCATTTTGAGAAAGTTACATAGGAACCCAAGGAGGTGATTAGATAGAAGTATCCACATCATTTCGTATCAGAGTTATTAATTTCTAAGGTAAAATTAATTTTAAGGGGAGTAGAATGTATCAGACTGATATTTTCATAAAATAATTCTCTCTGAATAAATTGATTTTTTTGATTGCTTGTGTTACATGAACAAACAAGTTTAGAAAAACCATGTAGCATATTAAAATATTATACGTCTGTTATTTCATAGATATTAGATTTGTGGGAAAGAATATTATAACTATATTATAAAAAAATATGTGATCTATATATCTACAAAATTAATTCATTAGTCAAAAATGAATATAATTAACAAAAAAATTTATTTGAAAATAAAATTGATATTTTTTCTAATTTTTTAATGCACATAATGTATATTTATATTAATAAATTAAATTAATCACTATTGGTGAATTATATTAACGAAATATATATATATATATATATATATTATTGAATAAATATTCTCAACATTCATTTACTATTTTTTATTATTCAAATGATAAAAATGGATCTTGTTTTATCATTAAAAATGTATTGTTTTTTAAAACGTAGTTTTTTGTTTTATTTTATGCACTTAATTTAAAATTAAATTATCCCTTTTAAAGGTATTAAATTAGATAAAATTAATTTCATATTTATAACTATGATGTATGAATTTTTAAAATATGAACCATTATTTTTGTCAATATGAATAGTAATAGTGGTAAAATGTTTCACCTTGGTAAAGGGTAAATGAGGTTAAAATAGATTAAAAATAAGGAATAAGGCCATAAATTTACATCAAAATTATTATAGGATGAATATAATTTTACCCTAATAAAATTTAACTTGAAATTTATTATTTTATTGATCACTTTCCATGAAAACAATTTATATATTATTTAAATAAAATAATGTTAGAAAATATCACTCTCTTAGTTTTAAATATCCAATATGTGTTCACATAGGGAAAAGATATTTTCGAATTAATATAAATATTAATTATTTTTATAATGGAATAATATTCATGATGGATATATATTTTTAATTTTTAATTATTATATAATTAACTTAAATTCTTATAGAACGGTAAATCAATATTTCTTCAATTAATGAGAAAATAAAATAAATTATTTTGAAAATAGAGAAAATGATATAATTTGATTAATAAATACTATAAAATAGATATTATATGTTCATGTGACATATTAGTGTAGTGTTAAAATATTATATTCCAAATTAAAACTTTTTTATTCTATTAAATCAAATTAAATGAATATTTTCAAAATTGCTAATAATTATATTTCATCAAAATAATATTTTATTAAATTATTTAAAAATTATAAAAATATCTAAAAAAGAAAAGGTGGATATTATATAGTCTAAAATTTTATAAATTTATTATTTATGGTCTAATTTTCTCCTTATAAGTAAAAATTATAGCCCTTTAATTTTGAAAAATTTATTCCGTAGTTAAAATTAAAATTGGTTAACTAAGTGTTAATTAAAATGAAAAGTTTTAAAATGGAAAAAACCTATATAGATTATATTGGATTATGGTATTATAACCCTATCATAAATTATCTTATAATACTTATACATTTGTAGATATTTGTATTGTGAATTAATTTCTTATAATTTAATCTTTTGGGAAATCCCAGATGTGCCCCTCCCCACAATTATAAAAGAGAACATCCTATATAACTTCTTTACACCATGCTGATACATATATATGAAATAAAATCTAAAATGTTGTCATAAAAACTTCTTATATCCACATTATAGAGGTTTTTTATTCCAAAAAATACTTACCCTAGAGTCCTTAAGATGAGATCTTAAGGAGATGTTTCAAAGAAAAGGTAATGGACATAACTATTAGTTTCTTTTCTACTCTTCTTTACATCCTATAATTAAATTTTAATTTTAATAAAATAAAAAATTCAGTATCATAAATATTATTAAATGTTATTATGAATATTAAACCACCATTATATACTCTTTTTCCCATTTGATGAGGGGTGAACGTATTAATCATGCACACATACAACTTACAGTCTCTATACTATGATAGAATTTATTTTTCAACACCATATTTTATGGATGAGTATTATGGTGAATTTAATGTTTATATATGATATTTATATCATAATTATACTTATATACTTATAATATTACATCTACCTACTTACTCTCTAATTATTCGGAAAATGATATTGTAGTTCGTGTGTACGTGTGAGTTACCACCTCCATGAAGCAATGTAGCCCTTTTTTATTTGTATTTGATTTTTATGGTAATGAGGAATAATTTGATAAAGATAAATGATATATTTGATATATATGAGATAAAAAAATCCTATAATTTTGAATTTATATTTACATTTCTTTGGTTCTAGCTGTCGATAAATGAAAACAACGTTCATGCGTACGTACGACCTACTATTTCCATGAATGGTGTAATTAATTTTTATATCTATAAAATTTATGGATAAGTATAAATATGTATATAAATAATATTTATGAAATTTATATCATGATTAATATTATACAGATTGATTCAAATAGTGTAAATGTAGAAATAACAGAATGAAAGAACTGAAATACTCGTGATAAATGGAATAGTTGACACCGAAAAATGATTATTTAAATAAGGAATGATTAGAAAAAGGGACTTCTTAAATGTTGTAAAGATATTATATTTAATATAATAATTATGAAAAAAACGTTTTTATATAATTATAACAAATTTAAATTTATTATATTGGATGCTAGTGTGCTTTCAAATAAAGTTGAACTCAAGGTATGAATTTTTTGTCACAATCTCATTGTTTATTGGGATTGATTATAACTATGCCTATGATGATTATATGATATTATATACCTATAAATAAACATAATAATTTTATTCACCTATGAGTATTTATATAAAATACATGTTTTCATTTCATTATCCTCATCTTATGTAATTGAGACAGCAAAAATATGATTTTATCGAAAATCGACTTAATTTATCTATTGAGTCAAAAAAACCATTTTTTTCACACCCATGTTGTCTAAAATGTTTTAAAGATAGTATTTACCGTTATCTTATGATCTTTTTATTTCATTATTTACCCTTGATTTAATTTTAACAAAAATTTTTGAAAGGAATCTTCTTGTCTTTTATAAAATAATGTAATTTGTGACTTTTTCAACAAAAATATGAATGAAATGTTTTTTACTTATATATAATGAATGGATCTTAAAAATTTAATGGTTAATATTTTATTTAATGATTAATTTTCAAGTATAGAAGGTTATTTTATAAGAAGTTTTTCATTTTTAATTTTTCCATTTATTATAATTTAGTGATTTTAGGATGGAACTTTTATTTTTCTCAAGAATTTGTTAATGATATTTTAATGGAAGATTTATTAATAAAAAGTATGAACCATTGAAATAAATTATTATTTATTGGGGATATTATCCAAGGATACCATCCTTTTTCTTTCACTATATTTTTTATGAATATGATGACCTAATGGTTATATAACCCAAATATTTTCAATGGGTTATGCTATGATTAAATTTTGAAATGTTTATAATAGTCATTTATTTTCCACCGGTTATGCAATGATTAAATGTTTATAAAACCAATTTCAGTTCATGAGTTCTCATATGATGAATTTTTTATGAACATACAGTGAACTTATATATGATTTTCATTATGTGATATGTGGTACCTGTATATCCCACTAATTAATTCGGTGGATATTGATATTTCATGAGATAAAATACACTAAAATGCGGTGTGAATTCTCTTAAGTAAGGGTCATTATCAACTATGATAGTCTTGTGAGTGAACCTTGACTACTATAATGGTTTGGGGAGGGAATAAATTCCACTATGATAGTCTTGGAATAGAGCCTTGAAAACTACGAAATTGATTTTATATGATTATATTCATGCCCACATCCCATGTCGTATGAAAATGTTATGCTCTCAGGGATCATGTTCTTTAATTATTTTATTATTCATATCTTATAAACTTCCAATATTTATTCCCTGACTCAAAATTATGATCTATGATATAAAGGGTTTATTTTTCAAATTTTATTCTCATATTATCGTACCATTATTCTCATGTTATGAATTTATGATCATTGATATGTCCTTTGTTTATACTTATTGAGAATGAGATCTCCCCCATCCTTATGTTTCATTTTCATAGGTTATGAATAGTGGTATTATGTTTGATATATCTATGAAAGTTCATTGTTATGAATAAATAATTGGGAGATTATGTAGATATTTTATGAACAATTTTTTATTATTCCATGTTTCCAAATTTACAAGTCCTAAACGATTCTGGAATGAATCAAAATGTTGTGTGATGAATATTTATATGTTTATATGTAATATTTATGTATAAAAATTATGGGTCACTATATGCATGAATCATTCCATTTCCTCAAGCTTCTTACATTTCCTCAAGCCACTCCCATGTATGAATGACCATTTTTGGCTAATCATTCTCAACAAATTATCATATAAAAAGGCTATACAAGGGGAATATAAAGAGCAATAATAATGTTTTTTTATTAGTAAAACCAAAATGTTGTTGGTCCCATACAAATATCAATACATCATAGATGAAATTTGGATATAATTAAATACATTCCTAGAAAATCATAAGTGTGTAAACCCTTAATAACTTTCCCTACCTTGATTAAGGATTAATCATTGGTGAAGAGAATGGTCACTAACAATGAAGAAAATATTCTAAGTTAACTACCTCTCGATCCTCCGTGATATTATTTTTCCTTCATTCTCAAATCTCCACCCACCAACATAGAATGATTGTCATCCTATAAAATCCTCCCTAGGTTATGTGGCTAACCAATAAAATTTCCCATAAAATAAAATTTATAGATCCTAAATTAGTTTATATAAAATAAAATATATAAATAAATTATTTATTTTAATTTAACACACCCACAATTATCATATATCTTAGAATGTAAATTCTGACCAACCATAGGTCACTCCTTGGGTAAAGCCCAAATCTCGAGATCAAATGTGCTCTCAGATTTCCCATATATAATGGGAACACTATTTATGCCAAAATTAAACATGCACTTGAATTAAAATATATTATTATTTTTAATATTTTAATTTTAGGGTCTTGAGGCACAAAAAGACTATGCTGACTCTAAGGATAAATGTAACACCCCAGGTAAATAAAGAGTATGACATTTTCACATTTATCCATATTTGTGAATAAAATATTAATATTACTTTAAAGGGGACGCTATTCTCGATGGAATACCCAACACGCAGCAACGAGTTTCTTGAGAATCTTACGTTTCACTCTAATAATTAAATAATATTATTTTAAATAGTAGTTAATGCCTAGCCGTTGTAATGGAGGGAATGAACAGAACTAACTACAAAATGATTATATATGTTTTTCAAATATTTTTACTTTTTACAATAAATGTTAGAGGATTAAAAATGCGAATGAATACAATTTTAAGCGTAAACATTCTAATATTCGTTAAAAGGTCGATTAACCACATTTTGATAGAGAACCTATTTTAAATCCACTTTTTGACAATTTTATGTGTTATATTTGACAAAATAAAATTCTTCTTTAGAATCGGGACATAAAAATTTACTTTGTGTAAATTTTTGGTATTTTTCCGAAAAAGTTCAATTTTTAATGAATAGTGACAAATGTTGTATTTTAATTCAAAACAACTTCTTAATATAATTTATTTATATGATTATATTATCTTTTGAATTGGTTTTAAAGTGAAATTAGAATATATTATTACCATTTAATCAAATAGTGGTCATTAGAATTAATTTCACTTTGAAATTTGACTTAAACCAGTGTCAATCTTTTGATATATATTGTTTCATAAAAACACGCTATTTGTTCTCACAACGGGAATTAATTATTAAATTAATTAATGAAACTTATATGTTATGAATTTTGTAAAATATAAATCATTTTTGAATTCGGAATATCAAATATATCTTAGGGTGAATTTTTGGTAATTTTCTGAAAAACATTAATTTTTGATGAATAGTGAAACCACTAAGTGGTATTTATAAAAACCTATTTTCTGTTTAAATGAAATTTTTCCACCTTTGTGTTTTGAATTTCAAAAATCTGACATACATGGTTGTCATTAAGAAGTAAAATGTGGTTCAATGGGATTAAAATATTTTTTTGGTGAATAGTAACTTATTAAGTTTTAATCGCGATTAGAGGTAATTAGTGTAGTTTAAGGTAAAAATAATGTTTTAATAATATGAAATTACATATAAACATGTCCTACCCTCATTGTATGAGTCATGGCTGGGAAAGACAATCCATGGGTCAACTTGGGGACCTCATTGAGCCACTTTGGTTGGAAAATGACATAAATACCATTTTCATTAATGTTAAAATTAAAATGACACAAACATGAGTTGTTTTAATAAAACACTTTTTAAATGGGATTAATTGACTATAAAAAGTAATTGGAAATGTAAAAATATTTCCTAAATCATATTATTTTTTTATAAATTTTAGACATTAAATAAATTAAATTATTTAAGACATCATGATGATGCAGCGATGACCTCATTATTTAACGATTTAAATAAAATGGGAAGATAATGTAAAATCTAAGACCTACACATGTCCAAAACCTATTGGATGTGTGGATTTCGAACCCTTATCACCTTATCCTCGAAACACATCAATGTGGGACCACTAAAATCCGAAACTCATTCTAAAATAAAGTAACATTTCTTTACTTTCCAAGAGTGCCCCTCCTCTCCTCTTATAAAAGGCCCCCACCTCTACCTCTTTACCCACACTTCCAAAGCCTTTGCCTCATCCATGCCCTGCCAATTTTGTCTCTCCACATCCCTCTCTAACTCTTAGAAGCCTCACATTGGGCACAAGTCTTCCCAATGAAGCCTTTGAGCTCAAACCAAAGGGAGTTAGCTGATTTTAAGGTAATGTCTTCACTTGAGTCCTTTTGTTTTATTTTTCTTCTCCAACCCCCTAAACTCTTTTCATTAATTTCTTATGTAACAACTCCAGTATCTTAAATATAATAGGAAGTTTTTATAAGAAGGCATCGAGCTAAACTTACATACACTTACATCTAATGGCTAAAGAACATACTGTTTCCGTGGATGGAGAATTTCTGCCTCACGAAACGATGATTATTCAACACTCATATATCACCTTATACGGTTACCATTAAGATGTCACTATATATATATATATATATATTATATAATATGATTATGTTTTACTTAAGCTTCTGTATTTTTCATTTATGGCATATCCTTTATGGTTACCATTATGAGTAAATGTGATATCTTCATTTTAGGAAGTGCGGACTACCGCCCCCTCAAAGTGATTTGATTTGTTAATGCCATACGTGGGACATATAAAGGATGTAATTAATGGTATTATATATTATATTATACTGTAATTATAATATACCTTTATATAATTATGATTCCATTCTATAAAATACAAAATAGAAATTAAAGTAGTGTTCAGGCGTACGTACTGTTTACCGTCTCCATGAACGGTGCATTTCATTTCTTAACTCTAAATGATTATGTAATATTATAAATTCATATGATATATAAGATATATACATCATGATTATAACTCTGGATATAATTGATACATGAAAACCTTGTAATTATAAAGGGCACATTTTGACTCAAGTACCAATGATCGTTTAAACGACCGTTATTAACTAAAATAATTACATTGTGTTCATGACATGGTAATAAGTGATATAAAAGGTATAATGAACTTGAAAAAGGTTCTTAAGGAAGTATACATTAACTCATGTTTATTATTCAGGAGATTAAAGAATGATCGAGTCAAGTCGGACCCTAGGTAAGGGATCCAACCTCTCTCCATTTTTTAAGTACACTCATTTATGTCATTACTTTTAAGCTCATCTTTATTATGATTGGGATGTTATTTTATATTAAAACTACTGTAATTTCTATGTTCATATGATTAGAGACCCTATTTTCTCCCATCAATCCATTTTGGAAGTTTTGAGTGGCGCCGTTAGGCTGCTGAATTTTTATAAGGGATCCTACTCCTCTCTTTCTTTTTAAGTACACTCTTTTATGTCATTCCTTTTAAAGCTCATATTTCTTGTTATTGGGATGTTATTTTATATTACTATTACTATAATTTTTATGTTCATATGATGAGAGACCCTATTCTGTCTCATCAATCCATTTTTGAAGTTTTAAGTGGCGTCGTTTGGCTGCCAAGTTATCATAAGGGATTTTTTCATCTCACTTTTATTCCTGTGGGATTTATGCTACATTTTCCACAATTTCCTTTGAGTGGTGTATGTACTGCCCATTATTTTACTCATTTTGTAATATACCTTCATTTATGAGTATTTACATCAATGTTGTATTGTCCTTCTTTCACGGGGTGCATGTCTCGAAAGATACCCATGTCGGTAAGGGAACCTTTCACCCTCCTCTTTTTAAAAGACTTCTTTTGTTATGTCTTTTAATTCACATACTATTATGTTGGGATATGTTCTTATATATCCTTATTGATTTAAATTTTATGTCTATGTGATGAGATACCCTTTTTATCTCTCATCAACTCATTTTCTGAATTTTGTAGTGATGCTGTTAGGCTGTCAAATTTTTGCAAGGGAACATCTTAACCGAAATTTGATTCTTTGGGATAAACTTGTACTCCATGAATATTTCTTTCTATGAATATGTGTGAATAACCTCTGATTGTTTTACACTTAATATCCACTTATGTTTTGTGTATTAATTTGTAACACATAATTATGTAATTGATATATCCTTAATCCTAGGATACCCTCTTTGTATGGGACTTCGTCTCAATCTCCATTCATTGAGGCATATTTTGTTTCATACACAACTCTCCTTTATACGATGTATAAACCCCTGTGACATTTACGTTTATTCAAAAGGAATATTTTTTATAAGAAGCGTTTACTAAATGACAAAAGGGAATGTTTTTGTCATACGTATGTGGCGACAACGACTTCTCCGCCGCCGTGACAATTATTTGAGTTTCGGCTTCCTCTACAAGCCATACCATCTTTTTAAAAGAAAAATAAATACCATGTTTTACTTTTATTTTATTTTTTTATTTAAAATGGGTTTCGTAATGTTTTTATAGAAATTTGTTGTATTAATATCTTGAGATTGAAAGGTGGAAATGTTATGTTTCCTTTATGCATGTTTTATTTGATACGATTATGTTGTGGTTCTTGGGCATTGTTATGAAGACGGGTGGTTCCGTGATAAACTAAGGGATGGTGAGCCCGATATAGCTCTCCAATGCATTGGGTAACATGATGGAGTGAAACGTTAAGGTTTCTCCGAAGATATTTAGGGAATATACTGTGATGGGTATTCCAAACGTAAACAAGAGGGTTACTCCCTACGTAAGAATGTTATGAATCCCTCATGTTACCTTAATGTCTTATGATTTCTATGATTTATTAATGATTTTATGAGGTCTGTTAAAGTGATTATGTTTTATGGGTAAAGTATGATTTTGTTCTTATGTATACATGTACTCCTGTTTCCTTTCTATATTTTTATATCCCTTACTGAGCTTTTTATGCTTATCCTGAGTTTTTGAAATGTTTTTCATAGGTCAAGGGAAGGGTACATGATATGATGATAGTGTCAAGGAAGTGTCAAGAAATAATCCATGTTTTATTTTAAATATGATTCTGTTGATGGGAAAAATGAATACTATCTTTTATGTAATCACTTTGTTTAAATGTGGAATGTAATTCATGTTTTATGATCTAATTCTCTTAAACTCTAAACCTAAAAAGATCCTCAATGTGTAATCTTGTAATAACTCTAGATTAAGTACGGTTTAAGGGTGGGGCCTTATAGATGGTATCAATGGTCGGTTTATATAACTTTAGAGGTTAGGGTATTCTCTAAGAACAAGTGAAATTACCATACTGGTTAGGATTTCAAAAAGAGTCCTAGTTTTATATAGAGTGAATGAGTAATTATATCTTAGTGTTTACCTTCCTCATTAGTACATGAGGGTTTTGTTGATATACTCACACTGAAATTTTTGTTTTTAGTGAATGGATGGATCTAGCAGGCACCAAAGAGACAACAGGTTTGAAGGAAACTGTGGTGGTTCTCTGATTAAGATACTAGATAAAATGGGGGATTCAATAAGGACACTCGTGGTTGTTCTAAAGCAACTATCAAGGAGTCATGATCAACCACTTTAACCTTGGTATGTTCGGTAATGAATCATGTATGAGATGACCTATCGATGTGGAAGTTCAGGTAATAATTATAAAGGTAACCATTAGAGTTTATATGATCCTTACTTTTGAAGTATTTATGGGTTATTATATGTTATTATGGAAAATGAAATGCATGAGATAATATTGAGTTTAAAATATGTTATGATTATTTTTGATGATTTTATCTCGTTTTGGGGAATGTTTTAAGAATTGTATAGTTTTGGAAGAAGGACAACACGCAGACCGTGTGACAACCCGTCATGTTGGACAAAGCTGCGGGAATCGAACCCACAACCAATGTGCGACTGGTATTTATTGCCTACCACTGGACTACGTGAAGTCCCTGGTTAGTATGACTAATTCTTTTTAGTTATATGATTTTAGGAATCAAGAGTATATTTATTTTGGGTTATCTATGGAAATGATTAACCTATCATCGTGGATATGTGATTAGGTTAATTACTTTTCAATATGAGAATTTAAGAGCAACTGATATTATTTGGAGATAAAAGTTAATTTACACCTTGGAAGACTATGTGACTAAATCCTTAAAATATATGGGTTTTAATCTTATTTTGGTTTAATTTGATGAATTTTATGGGAAAATTGTTTATCAAATGGTCCTCGTATAACTTTGGGTTTTGTTGGACAAAATTTGGAGATTAAGAATAGATTTTCTTTTTATAAAGGGTTATCCTTTTCTGGATTATCTGATCTTGTACTAAGATTTTTGGTTTTGGTTTTGGTTAAAGTCTAAAGACATGGTAAGTATATAGTTCTCCTTTGTGGATTAGGCGATTCTCTAGAAGTTGATTATAGTAAACAAGTCTTCCTAAACACTCGTCTTTTGGAGAAAATATGAGTTTGTGTAAGAAATCTAATAAAAGTTGAAAGTCAACATGATAAGTAATTATGCTTCCTTATTAATAAATTCCTCAATAAAAAACAAAAATGTTTTCTATTAACTTTTCCTACTGGGGAATCGAATACCGTTTAACCCATCACAAGTTTGTGATTTTCGTGTGGTCAACTTTCTCCTAAACATGTTTTCTATCACTCTCCATCAGAACAAGACCCTATGTCTTATCCTCCATGTCCATGTTTTCCTACATGCAATCCTTGTATGGGTTAACTCGGGTGACCTCTATACTTCTCATTCTTTATTTTAAAGTGATTGTTTTACCGACTCTTGTTACGATGTGGGACTTTCAAGGATGTTTCCAAGCTAAATTTTAAAATTGCGAGGACGCAATTCCCAAAAGGGGGGAAGGATGTAACACCCCAGGTAAATAAAGAGTATGAAATTTTCACATTTATCCATATTTTTGAATAAAATATTAATATGACTTTAAAGGTGATGCTATGCTCGATGGCGTACCCCACACGCAACAACGAGTTTCTTGGGAATCTTACATTGCACTATAATAATAAAACAATATTATATTAAATAGTAGTTAATGCCTAGCCATTGTAATGGGGGGAATGAACAGAACCAACTACAAAATGATTATATATGTTTGTAAAATATTTTTACTTTTTTCAATAAATGTTACAGGATTAAAAATGCGAATGAATCCAATTTTAGGCGTAAACATTATAATATTCTTTTAAAGGTCGATTAACCTCCTTTTGATGGATAACTTCTTTTAAATAAACTTTTTGAAAATTTTATGTGTTATAATTGAAAAAATAAAATTCTCTTTTAGAATCGGGACATCAAAATTTACGTTGTGTAAATTTTTGGTATTTTTCCGAAAAAGTTCAAATTTTAATGAATAGTGACAAATGTTGTATTTTAATTCAAAACCACTTTTTAATATAATTTATTTATATGATTAGATTATCTTTTGAATTGTTTTTAAAGTGAAATTAGAATATATTTATAGTATTTAATCAAATAGTGGTCATTTGAATAAATTTCACTTTGAAATTTGTCTCAAACTAGTGTCAATCTTTTGATATAAATTGTTTCATAAAAACAAATTATTTGTTCTGACAGCGGGAATTAGTTATTAAATTAATTAATGCAACTTATATGTTATGAATTTTTTAAAATATACATCATTTTTGAATTCGGAATATCAAATATAGCTTAGGGTGAATTTTTGGTAATTTTCTGAAAAACATTAATTTTTGATGAATAGTGAAACCACTAAGTGGTACTTATAAAAACTGATTTTACGTTTAAATGAAATTTTGCCACCTTTGTGTTTTGAATTTCAAAAATCCAACATACATGGTTGTCATTAAGAAGTAAAATGTGGTTCAGTGGGATTAAAATATTTTTTTGGTGAATAGTAACTTATTATGTTTTAATCGCGATTAGAGGTAATTAGTGTAGTTTAACGTAAAAATAATGTTTTAATAATATGAAATGACCTATACACATGTCCTACCCTCATTGTATGAGTCATGGACGACCAAGAAAATCCATGGGTCTACTTCGGGACCCCATGTAGCCACTATGGATGGAAAATGACATAAATACCTTTTTATTTAATGTTAAAATTAAAATGAGACAAACATGAGTTGTTTTACTAAAACAATTTTTAAATGGGGTTAATTTACTATAAATAGTCATTGGAAAGCTAAAAATATTTCCTACATCATAGTATTTTTTTTATAATTTTTAGACATTAAATAAATTAAATTATTTCTGACATCGTGATGATGCAGCGATGACCTCATTATTTAACGATTTAAATAAAATGGGAAGGTAATGTAAAATCTAAGACCTACAAATGTCCAAAACCTATTGGATTTGTGGATTTCGAACCCTTATCACCTTATCCTGGAAACACATCTATGTGGGACCACTAAAATCCGAAACTCATTCTAAAATAAAGTAACATTTCTTTACTTTCCAAGAGTGCCCCTCCTCTCCTCTTATAAAAGGCCCCCACCTCTACCTCCTTAACCACACATACAAAGCCTTTGGCTCGTCCAAACCCTGCACATTTTGTCTCTAAACATCCCTCTATAACTATTAGAAGCCTCACTTTGGGTACAAGTCTTCCCAAGGAAGCCTTTGAGTTCAAACCAAAGGGAGTTACCCGATTTTAAGGTAATGTCTTCACTTGAGTCCTGTTGTTTTATTTTGCTTCTCCGACCCCCTAAACTCTTTTTATTCATTTCTTTTGTAACAAATCCAGTATCTTCAATATACTAGGATGTTGTTATAAGAAGGTTTTGAGCTACACTTACATACACCTACATCTAATGGTTAAAAAACATACTGTTTCCGTGGATGGCGAATTTCTGCCTCACGAAACGATGATTGTTCAACACTCATATATCATCTTCAAAGTTGTCCATTAATATGTCACTATATTTATATATTATATATAATATGTTTATGTTTTTCTTCAGCTTCTTTATTTTTCATTTATGGCATATTCTTTATGGTTACCATTATGAGTAAACCCGATATCTTCATTTTAGGAAGTGCGGACTACCGCCCCCTCAAAGTGATTTGATTCGTTAATTCCATATGTAGGAAGTATAAAGGAATTAATTAATGTTATTATATATGATATTATACTGGAAAATATAATATACCATTATATCATTATGATTCCATTCTATAAAATACGAAATAGATATGAAAGTAGTGTTCATGCGTACGTACGGGTTACCGTCTCCATGAACGGTGCATTTCATTTCTTACCTCTAAATGATTATGTAATATTATAAATGCATATGATATATATGATATATACATCATGATTATAACTCTGGATATAATGGATACATGAACAACTTGTAATTATAAAGAGCATATTTTGACTCAAGTACCAGTGATCGTTTAAACGACCCTTATTAACTAAAATAATTACATAGTGTTCATGACATGGTAATAAGTGATATAAAAGGAATAATGAACTTGAAAAAGGTTCTTAAGGAACTATAAATTAACTCAAGTGTATTATTCAGGAGATTAAAGAACGATCGAGTCATGTCAGACCTGAGGTAAGGGATCCAACCTCTCTCCTTTTTTAAGTACACTCTTTTATGTCATTCCTTTTAAGCTCATGTTTCTTATGATTGGGGTGTTCTTTTATATTACTGCTACTGTACTTTTTATGTTCAGATGATTAGAGACCTTTTTTTCTCTCATCAATCCATTTTGTAAGTTTTTAGTGGCGCTGTTAGGCTGCCAAATTTTCGTAAGGGATCCTACTCCTCTCATTCTTTTTAAGTATACTGTTTTATGTCATTCCTTTTAAATCTCATCTTTCTTGTTATTGGGATGTTATTTTATACTACTCATACTGTAATTTTTATGTTAATATGATGAGAGACCCTATTCTCTCTCATCAATCCATTTTTGATGTTTTAAGTGGCGCCGTTAGGCTGCTGAGTTTTCGTAAGGGATTTTTTCATCTCACTTTTATTCCTGTGAGATTTATGCTACATTGGCCACAATTTCCTATGAGTGGTGTAAGTACTGCCCATTATTTTACTCATTGTGTAATATACTTTCATTTATGATTATTTACATCAATTTTATATTGTCCTTCCTTCACGGGGTGCATG
Source organism: Viscum album (assembly GCA_963277665.1). Lineage (NCBI taxonomy): Eukaryota > Viridiplantae > Streptophyta > Magnoliopsida > Santalales > Viscaceae > Viscum > Viscum album. The sequence continues at coordinate 1,333,655,770 of OY728147.1, forward strand.
TCTTGAATGATACCCATGTCAGTAAGGGAAACTTTCACCCTCCTCTTTTTAAAATACTTCTTTTGTTATGTCTTTTAATTCACATAATATTATGTTGGGATATGTTCTTATATATCCTTATTGATTTAAATTTTATGTCCATGTGATGAGATACCCTTTTTATCTCTCATCAACTCATTTTATGAATTTTGTAGTGACGCCGTTAGGCTGTCAAATTTTTGCAAGGGAACTTCTTAACCAAAATTTGATTATTTGGGATAATGTTGTACTCCATCAATAAGTCATTCTATGAATATGTGTGAATAACCTCTTATTGTTTTACAGTTAATATCCAAATATATTTCGTGTATTCATTTTTCACACATAATTATGTAATTGATTTGTCCTTAATCCAAGGATACCGTCTTTGTATGTGACTTTGTCTCAATCTCCATTCATTGAGGCATATTTTGTTTTATACACAACATTTTTTTATACGGTGTATAAACCCTTTTGACATTTACGTTTATTCAAAAGGAATCTTTTTATAAGAAGTGTTTACTAAACGACAAAAGGGAATGTTTTCGTCATACGTACGCGGCGACAACGACTTCTTCGCCGCCTTGACCATTATTTGAGTTTCGGCTTCCTCTACAAGCCATACCTTCTTTTTAAAAGAAAAATAAATCCCATGTTTTACTTTTCTTTTATTTTGGTATTGAAAATGGTTTTCATAATGATTTTATAGAAATGTGTTGTATTGATATCTTGTGATTGAAAGGTGGAAATGTTATGTTTCCTTTATGCATGTTTTATGTGATGCGATTATGTTATGGTTCTTGGGCATTGTTATGAAGACGGGTGGTTCCATGATAATCTAAGGGCGGGTGAGCCCGATATAGCTCTCCAATGCATTGGGTAATGCGAACGAGTGAAACGTTAAGGTTTCTCTGAAGTGATTTAGGGAATATACTGTGATGGGTATTCCAAACGTAACCAAGAGGGTTACTCCCTACGTAAGAATGTTATGAATTCCTCAAGTTACCTTTATGTCTTATGATTTATATGATTTATTCATGATTTTATGAGGTATGTTAAAGTGCTTATGTTTTATTGGTAAAGTATGATTTTGTTCTTATGTATACATGTACTCCTTTTTCCTTTCCATATTTTTATATCCCTTACTTTGCTTTTTATGCTCATACCAAGTTTTTGAAATGTTTTTCACAATTCAAGGGAAGGGTACATGATATGATGATAGTGTCATGGAAGTGTCATGAACGAATCCATGTTTTCTTTTAAATATGTTTCCATTCATGGGAAAAATGAATACTATCTTTTATGTAACCACTTTGTCTAAATGTGGAATGTAATGCATGTTTTATGATCTAATTCTCTAAAACTCTAAACCGGAAAAGATCCTCAATGTGTAATCTTGTAATAACTCAAGATTAAGTATGTTTTAAGGCTAGGGACTTATAATAAATCCATATTTGTACATAAAAATATTCAAAGATAAATCAAATAAAACTAGAGTCATTATAGTTGGTATTTAACTACAAATAGATGAATTAATAAAATGTATGAATAAGTCAATCAATAATTTATTCTCAACCCATGTATCCTTGTTCTTCTCCTTGATAAAAGATAAAATTTCCCATGAATGTTTCCTATTATGGGTGGCCAATTATCACATAGTTTCCTCTATCTTTTCCTTAAGCAATTTTTTACGTGAATCTATTCAAATTTATACACTTCTAAATCATTATGATATGGAATTCATGGATATATAATAGATCATAGATTTGAACGATATAAAAAATATATCTTTATAGATATTTGATTTAATCTAAAAAATTGATACACACATTACTGTATTGCCCGTAACACTAAGACATGTAATCATTATCTACAGTAAATGTAGTGATGCATAAAAGTTTCATGACTATTATATTGTGTTGTGAAGTTTTTATTTGGGATGATTTAAGAAACATTATAACATGATGTCCATCTGAATCCATCAAAAATGATACAAAAAATATCACAAGATTTATAGCATTGTTTACTCAGGTCCCAATGACTTCTTAGAAATATATTATAGTTTAATAATTCATTATAAAAGATTAATTCTATGTGTGAAATAATCTTATTCAAAAAATCTCAACCAACCGTGATGTGAAACATGTTATTTCAATGAGTTCATCTTTATAAGAGTAAATAGAAAATATTTATACTCAAATCATCCAATCATAGTTCACTTATTTACATAGTTGTGTCCTATAACAAATAGAATCATTTATTACTTTGAATCTAACTCAACACTAACGATTCTGGAACGCATCCATGAGCATGTTTTCAATAAATAAAACATGATAAATACATTAATAATCATGAATAAAGTTCCCCCTAAAATAAGTTATTTCCTTCCATTAACAAGATTTTTATTTAAAAAGCACAATATGTTAGAATGGGTTTTTATATTTCTCCTTCATCCCAATATAAATACCAAAACTGATTAACTCTCCCAGTTGAGATCCAATCACAAAGCCCCCTTTGATGATTCAATTAATTAAGGGTTTCTCTAAATACATCAATCACTATAAGGTATCATCAATCTCTCCCTTTATATTTTTTTAAAAAATTAAATAAAAAATATAATCTCTTCACTCTTATTTATCTTCAAATACCTCATTTTTACAACTATGAGGAAAACTCATCATGTTAGTTTGAAAAATGTATTTATTAAGAGATACTATGGTGGGTGAATATGGGTATGAAAAAAATTCAAAATTTAAACACTTAATCCCAAAAACTCTTACTACCCATAATGATCTTGAACTCATGATTATGATGATCAATTTTAGGATCTTATAATGATGCTAATCCAATTGATAATTCTATTTATCATTCCTCAATAATATTTATTAAATTATTACTTACTCATACATAATGAATTATTTTTCTAATTTTTTTTGTAACGTATGAAAAAAAGATATAAAAGTTTTAGTTGGTTCAACCACATTGGAATATATGAAAATATATCACAACAATAATAAATTGATATACCGAAATACCTCAAATATACTATTCAATGGAGTCTTTAGGATAGGTCAATACATGAAATGGGTGCATCATTTTCAAATTATTTAAATATATTTAAAAGCTTCCAAATATTATACACCTAAGTCCCCTATCTACGATAATAACTTAAGAATGGAATATACTTAAGTATTAATTCCAATAAAATAATGACATCACCATTATTACTGATACACCAATTATAGATAAGTTCACCTCATTATCCTTTTCATCCTTTATATTTATAAGTATTACGTGAATATCACCATGATAACAGTATCAAATTCCATGGGAAGGTCTTTAACATATATTAATGGTATAACTTCTTTATTTGGACATATCTCTCAATTAGTGCCAATTCATTAATCTATATTTTAACTTAAATTTCAATTAACTCCCCTATATCTTATTCAATTCGATATTCACTTAATCAATATATTTTGAATAATAAAATCTTCAATGTTTATAGATAGATATACCCCTATTTTTATAAATTTATTTTATTTTCCTTTCTTTATTTTATGAAAAATTATCTATGTTTCATTTATTTATGAACTAAAATTTTTAATGATTTTTATGGGATAATGTTTCTATCAATCCTATTGAAATTAATTTCAATTTCATCCACACTATTGAAACCTAGGATTCTCATTCATGGATATTAGATTTTGTTAGATGAATATTCATTCCATTATACAAAAAACATGCCTGAGGACTATAATATTATACTACCTTTGGAAACATGTAACATAGAATTATTAATTCATGGATGATGTTATATTTCTCCCATAAGGAGATTCCACTATAGAAACATTACTTAAAAACATTCTTCATAAATTGTGGTAATGAAACATACGAAAGTGTGAGCTCAAGTACTCAGTATGGGTAAAAATAAGTGATATGAATCTATGATCATATGTAATCATAATATAAGTATAAAAATTTGATATCATTAACATAACATATGATTTTTACTCCCAACCATTCATAGATTATAAACATGAATCATGGAATAACTATTGGATGTTTATAAGATATGAATAATAAGTAAAATATAGAACATGATCAATGAGAGAATGACATGAATTAAATCCTTAATTTGTGTCATACATGTAAATATATAAAATCTTATTTTAGGGATACCCACCAAGACATTAATAACATTATTGGCTTGGAATGACCACTTGTGTACCTACTTTGGGCTTGGGCTAACCACCTATGTACCATCATTTATGGGCCTGGGATGACCACCCAAGTATTGTATGAGGTCATTGAGAAATTATATTTACTCAGTGCATTGGGGGGAGATATATATCCCACCCATCACATAATGAGAAAAATATTTATTTGTGACATAATATCATAAAAATTTGTCATATCATAACCTATGAAATGAAATTGGTATCATAAACATTTCATAATATTAGAACATATGGGAAAGAGACAGGTTACATAATCAATTAATAATATCATTATAGCATAACCCATGGAAAAAATAAGAGGGTTTCATAAGAATAATAACATGGTATTCATCATGTAATGGGTTACATAAACATCATTCCATTATATATGTAACATACAAACCCAAAATCCACTGAATGATGCCTTGAGCTGATGGGTAACAAGGACTGAAGTGTTCCACCTTGTATACCGAAAGATAATAAATAGTAGTAAGGGACTAGAGTGTTTCCATGTGGAGACTATTCCTTCATGTAAGAGTGAATCATAGTTGTATAATAATCATAACAATTGATCGTACAAGCAGATAAAGAAACAGAACATCATAATAGAAATATACAGACAATAATAGTAATAAGAAACCAAGGAAAAGGACATATTATATACATGATGAATATGTAATGTCTCCATAAAAAACATAAGGAAATAAATGGAAAAAAGATTCCAGTACAAAATATGTATGAAAATACAGAAAGGCCAAAAAATATCTTCAGATAGAATCATGATCATATCTCAGTTATATTATCTCATGATCTTATGCACAATAAATTGACTATAATATTGTAGGCTCTTATCCTGGTCCCCAACTGCATCCATGGAGACTGTCTAGGTATGCAACAGTATCCCTAACAAGGTGTGAGATAACACTTAGTAGGCCACTACCAATGAAATATATAATAATTATAACCTATTTATATATGATAAAAAATCTGAAATATATATAAAAGTAACAATAATGAATAAACAGGGGTGAAATATATATTTGGGATAGTGTGATACTCACCATCCAACCAAGTATCACTATAAAATAGTAAATATAAACATGATCTATCTGTTAAGCATGGAATAATATCCATTATGGTCTATTTTGAGTAAACACATGTCAGACTATAGAATTCAAATCTGAGGATTAAAAATCTACATGACATTCTCAATGACCTATTCCATATTATAAGTGTCAAATTCAATGATCAGATCCAAGGAGTAGTTAGGTCCAAATAAACCCATGAAATTCTAGATCCATGGAGTATAAATTTTCATGACATCCAATATAATCTTGAATCTAGGTAGTATAAATTTCCATGGAACTAAATGTGGTTCTTTATCCAAATAGTTAAAATGTCCATGACATTCTATATAATTATATAAGGAAAAAAGAGTCATTCATCAACTACACCCTTTACAATTTCACCCATTTCATAACTCATTTCCTAATCATACACAATCCATTATTTGATCAAACTCATTCCACCATTTATATTTAATACATTAATTATCATATAATATCATGGAAAATGAGGCATGAACCCTCTCCAGATATCTCATTTAATTTTTTAAGACTCCCACATTAATGGAGAGCTCACATACACACCCAATTAAGTAGTAACTCATGGTGAATATCTAAAAACACACCTTCTAATTGGTCAAGGTTAAGGTTGAATCCCACACCATCACAAGGTACTATGTGGGAAACCAAGTTAGGTTGCCACAAATTAAACAAGTCATTCAATTAAATTTTGGAGCAAAACTAGAAATTTTGAAATGTGGAACCACTGTAATTATTTATGAAATAGTGAGACATTGTGAGAAAACATATATAACGCATACCATATACCCATGGTAGAACAATTGTTGAGTACCCACTCTTAAATCAGACTAGATTAGATGAAATATGAATAATATCCTAATAGCGGTGAAATTGGACATGTTAGACTACATGAAAAAAGTGCCTTTGATACAAATAAAAATGAAATAAAGAGACTCTAGAGTAGGGAACATAGCAGCAGCTATCCAACAATACAATTAGATCGTGATTTCTTGGTCAGATAGAGAATCAAAACTAAACCCAAAATTTAGTCTTGATGGAGTCTCCATGAGAGGAGGATATCCATTAGAGAAATGAAATAGGAAGAAGGGGTTAAAGACTTAAATATATAAGGGGAAAACAATAATTTTCCCAAAAATTAATTGGAACATGGTTTGGATGCATAGTTAGAAAAACTATGAACCTACTCTACTCTCAAGGAGAGGCTTGCAAGGTTTGTTCACATTGTTTGGGAAACCATACACAAACTGTGTGATTTTACTTAACTAAATACTATAGGTGCCACGTAGTGGAATGTTTCAAAAGGACCATGGTTTAGGGGAACTGTGCAACCTATTTTTCTTTTTGAAACATTCTTCACAGTTAAGATAAACCATTCTTTCCTGGATGTATGGTTTCTACTATTCATGCAACCCAACTATCTATCCATAAAACATAGTCTATGGGATCCAAATAAGACCCAAACATCCTTGAAACAATCATGAAATCATTAGTATTTTACATTAGGTCAATGAAGGAATGGAAATAATATTAAAAAGATCTGTACCTCATAGAAAAACCTAAGACCATAAAATATCCTCCTCTTAAGAAAAATCATCCCTGAGAAGCTATTTTAAGGGTGGTAAAGCATCTGACATGAGTTTTACCCACTAAACATGTATTGTTTCATAAAACTCACATGTATCATCTCGTACATAACCAAGATTCCATAGAATCCATTATATAGGGATATACTAACCCTGAATATCCTTCATGCAACTATTAATGATACATATAGGATACTCCTCAAAGGAAGCATCTACCTGCAACTCTAACGAATTCTGAAGAAGATTATGAGATTGTTCTGAGTGATAATGGCAAAATTGAGATACATGGAACACATCATGCATGGATCTATACCTTTGAGGTAATAGAAACTGATAGGCTACTGAAAAAACACTCTACATAATATTGTATTTCCAGAACTATCATGGAGAAATCATACCTTATCTTAGAATATATCTATTTCATAAACTCAATGATATATTTAAAAAGACCTCAACCCTGAATTTGAACTCAAAAGTTCATCGATAAAGATCAACAAGGATTTATATATAGACTATACAATAGTCATCCATATTTAAATTTGTTGGATCTACTCCCAATTCTCCTACATGAGACGTTGTCCATGTAGCACTCATTTTCCTGCCTCTAACCATCATAAAGGTGATCAATATAGAATAATGTATAGATCCACTTATGATTCCATATTTCTAGTCACCTAATATATGTTGTTGTAGATGAACTCAATATAAGGTATATGCCTCCCTCTGGAACCCCTAAAATCAAGGAAACATGATATAAGCATGTCCTCTTGAACTTGTATTTTATTCTATAACATTCCATATGTATGAGGGAGGTATTCCATGATCAAAAGAACATTTATACCAAAATGCCTCTATAATATCTTCCAAAACTGACATTTGAACCGGTTTTCCTTAGAGGTGAAAATAGTATGAGGAACCCCATGAAGGAACACAATCTCATATATATAAAGCCTCCCAAGATCATCTACTAAGAAGGTCTACCTAATATAAAGGAAATGGGTGACCTTTGTGATCTTATAAATAAGAACCCAATAAAATCACTACCTCATGGTCACCACGATAACCCAGTCATGAAATCTATTAAAACATCATACCATTTCCACAAGAGAATGGATAATTTATGTAAAATCCTAGCTAATTGATGGTGTTTAACCTTCAATAACTCAAATGTGGAACACGTCATGAAAAATCCATATACCTCCCATTTCATATCGTCCAACAATACTGGTGGTGTAAATCTAGATACATCTTTGTTATGGTGAGATGTACCTCCCAAACTGAAGCGTGAAATTCTTGTATATTATCCATATTTATGTCTTATAGAACACAAACAAGACCATTAATATGAATAATTTCATCTTCACAAATGATACAAACAGAAGGTGTTTCCTCACCATCCACACTTTATCGTATGAGTAGCCCCTCAACATGTAAAAACAATCTCATTCTCACCCTATTCTATATAGTGGAAGTTATTTCTAATGAAGAGGTAAAAGTCTCGAAAATAATATACTACACCTCTATGTACATATCATAAAATAATTCAATCAACATCCATTCACTTTTGGCCATCTAAACAGCCTATTTTTGTGTCTTTTGGTTTAAATCGCTAGCTATTTCACTGGCTTTAGCATGAATATATGCTAGGTCAAAATTAAATTAATGGAGATAATATAATCACCTTCACTACAGAAGGCTCATGTAAAGCTACATGAATATGTAATTGATGTTTTTTGTTAGTATACACCATAAAAACACTCTACAAAATCGTAGTACCTCCAAAACACTAAAAAATGAACTAATTGTGCTAAATCAAGATCACATACTGGGTAATTTTTATTATAAGGAATCCACAATAGAGACTTATAATCCATAACTCTATCACCATATGTGAGAATAACTACCAACTCATTTCAAAATGCGTCACAAGAAATGATATATCATCATCACGACTCTGGAATAATCTGGATTGTCAGTAAAGTCAAACAACCATTATACACCAAAAAATATTTTCACATGATTCAAAACATAATGATTTAACCCCTTTCTTGTTCAAACCCATAAGAGTCCTTGTCAGACATGAAAACTATCAAATGAAATTCATGTACTAACTAGACAATACTAGGAAACTCTAGATATAGAATACATTCTTGGGATACTCCCACGAATCCACAACACTCATCTTATTTGAGTCCATAGATACTCATCTCTATAATATAATGTGACCTAGAAAGTTAACTTTATCTCTCTAGAACATAAAATTTTCAAGCATGGAATACAACATAAGATCTATTAGTGTTTTAAAAATTATTTCAAGGTGTTGTGAATGGTTATGTTGAGTCTGAGAATACATCAAGTAATATCCATGAATGAAACCATGAAAGATTCCAAATATGTGTGATGTTATGTCCAGAAGGGGCCTACAAACTCTGATAGGGGGGGGGGAATCAGGGTATGGATATTATTTTCAAAAATATTCATGCCCCACTAGATCTTGGCCTCTTTTTTACAAGGGTCATTTATATGATCTTTAATGTAATTGTTGATGATGTCTTTTGTAGTTTTATCTAATGATCATGCTCTGAAAGTAATGAAATAAAGAAATCACACAAACAAAAATATTTTTACTTGGTTCACCCTCACTAGGGTATATCCATAGAGTATATGATGATGACGTGACAATTGTACCAAATACAGTAAGGCTCATGACCAATAATGGTAGTTTGGGCTAGAACTCACCTATACCCAAACTCATTACCTTTACAAGGATTAGGGTCTTCTCACTACATTCCCAAGGGTCACTCTCTATGTTTATTTCCTTAGCTCACTTCCGGTGGAATGTATCCTCATCTTCCTTTTCATTCACTCACTACTTTTGGAAGGGATCCACAGACAATTCATAAACTTGTAGGTCTCTTTATTATCTCTAATTAATTCATCCTACACTATATATAGATTCTTTATTGAAGTATCACTTTCATCCGATGATGAATATCAATTTATCAGAGATGTACTAGTAAACTACAGCCTTTCATGTAGCCTTAGGGTGACTAGCATGCTACTTTGTTGCTGGCATGCAAGTGTTTCCATTTTCATAGAAAACCATCTTTTTCACTACTCAATACTTGCATGAAACTCAATAATTACGCACGAATATCTTCTATCTTCACAACTCCCTTATTCTATGCAACTTTCACACAACTCCCTTATTGCCGCACAACTTCCTTCTTCACTCCCTACTTGCATGAACATATCTAATTGTGTGATCAGGGCTCCAATTTTCTATATGTGTTGAACTTACTTAAAAGAGGGGGTAGCCACCTATTTATATTCTTTTTCATGGCCTTGAACATGAGGTGAAAACATTTCCCCCGATGGTGCAAGTCCATTCGTGTGTGAACATTCACGCAAGTCCCTTCATGCAGACCTCTTTCATGCAAACCCACCTTGCACGGTAAATTGATAACCTGAGCAACATTATATCCTATACCATATTTTGATGTATTGATCTTGAAAAATTCTTGGCACACCACTTTCCAATCCTCCATAACATTGGTGCACAAGTCCCTTTGACAATTTTTTTCTCCAATCTCCGATTTTTGGAACAAAAAATTTGGAGAACATTAGAAAATGTCACCACCTTGTATAAGATCTTTTTGTACCACCACCAGATCATCCATTCATTCTTCATGGATCCTTTTCGACATAGATGTCAACCGTATCACTATAATTACACAAATTACCATGGAAACCCACTTTGTCAAAAAACACAATCTACCCAAAAATGCTTCAATGTAACCTTTAGGAAATTTTTCCCGATAGGGGTGGATCTTGTTTCATTAAGGCCATGAAAACTCCTAACACATTTATGAGACATAAAAAAATAAGTAGATACTAATAATGGCCATACATATTATAGAAGACCGTTCAAGGGATATTTTTTTCCCAACACATACCCAGTGATAAATCAATCTCATATGAATCTTCAGGAATACAGAATATCATCAAATCTAGTCATAGAGATCAACTATCAAGACATAAGATACCAGTTCATAACCATCAAAAAGTTCAATTTTTGGTAATACACACATAAATGAAGGTTTTAATCCTTATTTTTTTCAAATGGACCGGTGTTCCCCACTGAGAAGTACTTGTTCATATAAAACCATTTTTCTTGAAGTACTCTAGTCATCTCTTGATCTCATGAAACTCATTTGTAGCTATATGAGAAAGTGGAATGGATACCGATGAAACTCATGGATGTTTCCCAATTGATAACTCTACCTTCCATTTAAGAGGTAAAATAGAAATGTTTCCCAAGAATCCAACCATGAAATGATTTAACAAGGAAGATAATTGATCATGTCATATTCCACAATCATCCAGATAAAGGCTAGAAAACAAGTCTTTCATTCCTCCCAACCCACGATGCTCTGGTCCAGATCTACTAGAAAGGACATCACATTCACCCTTCTAAATAAAAACATCACCCAATGGCGATGTGAAAGTCACTATATGAGGATAAAATTCAATGAAATCATGATGGGGAACAAACCATTACATCGTGAGAATGATTTCAAACCATTCCATATTATGGATAAAGAGGTCCCATAAAATGAAATACCCACCTATCTCAAGGGGAACACCCTACACTGGTATATTGTCTTTGATCTAATTACTAATAGAGTTTTGAGTGCCTTAATTCCATTATAAAACTGAAAAATGAGTCCAATATTATCCAAAATATGTATAGATATGAAGGAATGTGAAGCAACTATTTTGAAAAGGGAAGATACTAGAGTAAAGGATACTAAAACTCTACATCTCACCATGGATGTTCGGTCACACATTTCTTCAGTTGTAGGTTATACTGAATATATCTAGCCTAAAATTTGGTCCTAAGAAATAGAATGACTATCCTGTGAAGTCCCAATTTTCATTAAAGGTGATATATGTTTACGGTTACCCTATCCATGACCAAATCCACTACTAGAATGACAAATAATACCCTATCTTACAGCTTGATATTGACATGTGAATCCTACTCTTGAGTGGGGAGTTGGTGGAAACCCTCTATCACTGGTTGGTGGAGGGATGGTCCTACAAAACCACTATACTTGATGAATCCTAATGAAATATCAGCACTAATCTAGGTCTCTATTGCACTGTCTTCTACTATATATTTTCCTCCCACACTCATGATTGAAGACTTAACCAACAACACTCATGCTATGGCTTGTATTCCCCTCACAAGAAACCTCAAAACAACTATTCCTACAAGATATCACTAAACCCTGGGGACAAGAAGCAACACTACCATAATAGATTATAAATCTATATAAACCATATCTCTAAGCCTATCATCTTAGTTCATAACATCCAACTAGTGCTTAGCAGCTCCCTAGTTCATATATTTCATGAGCATGACTCTACACTCTCAAGGAGTCTCATAGTTTTCGAAAATTGATAGAACATTCTCAAGACATAGCTGAAAAGCCTCTAGGCCACCACCCATTTTGAAAGTGGGTGGATACTTCTGTTGTAACACATGAACCATGTCTTCTATAGCTGAGGCTGGCTACAACGCTCCCAGAACGGTCTACATAAATCAAAAGAACTACCTTAGAAATAAGAGAAATCTCCCATATCAGGATCATTAGTAGGGGTCGTAAGTGGCACTAATAGAGGTAATATGGGTGTCCCAGTTCCCACTACCATTAGTACATGGTTGTCTCCAACCTCATAGGACACAGATAGAGGCCTTCATTGTGGAAAATCCCTAAAAACATTCAGCACATTTATAAGTCAAAGATGGATAACATCATGATAATATATATTATCATAGGACATGGTGAAGCCTTCCTATAAAAAACCACACCCTTATTCCTTCTCCTAAACCCAATACTGGGTAATTGAAACAAATTCAAAGAGTTCCCGAGACACTGTATATTACACACTATTAATGTCATATCTGGGTCAACCTCTCTATTTCAAAGAACGATTCCCAATATATGGGATGCCAATTTTAATTAGAATCTCCATTTAGTTGAAAAATTTCCATTGTATTTCCATTTTATGTTAATTTTATTTCCATTTACATAGAAATTTTATTTATAAATTTGAAAAATATGGATAACCACTTTACACTCATAAATGTTAATAAAACATAAAAATTAAAATGTGGCATCTATTTAATCCCAACCCTAACATGTTCTAGCACATGAAACCAGGGGTCCATGACTCAATGTTCTATAATTAACTACTTAAGGATTCTATTTTAGCCTATATTGTAAAAATTATTTTTGCCATGAAATTCAAATTATATACCAAATAGATTTCACATTTTCCTTCCATAATGTTAGTCTATAACAACTATATCATGCTAGAGAAACATAATAATGTATTTCTATCATGTAATGCATCCTATATGTCATTTAATATTCATGACATGTGAATATATTAAGGTTCCTAAAATGAATAATGAACAATTATTTATTTTAATAAAAAGTTAATTTTAAAAATATATAATCATAAGGAATACTAAAAATTATGTTCGGCACTCAAATATTATGTCAAAAGAACTATAACATGCATATATCAGAAATAATATCCCATCCTATGAAATTTGGATTTTTCCTATACATGGGATAGATACTCCCATTCATATCTCATTACCATATTTTATCACATTCATAATCACATGTCTAATATTCAAAATAAATAATAAAAAAGAAATTAAATTTCTTCTTATAACACTTTATAATTTATCAACCCAAAAAATCACTAAATAAAGCCATGAGTCGGTGGGTCACATGGACTCAAGCATGCATACCCACATGGCAGAGCGCATCAAATAGCAGATAGGGCCCATGGTGTGTCCGTGCAGAGACATTCCCTCATGTCACACATTATCATAGATGTATAATAATCATTACATTTTATAGTGCATGAAAAAAATAACTTACCTTTAGAAGAGAAACATCCTAAAAAAAGAGTAATAAGAAATAAATACAAAGGAAATATCATATACATGATGAATATTTAATGCCTCTATACAAAATAGAATTCAAAACATGGAAATAAGAATCCTGTACAATACATGTGTCAAAATAAATAATATATTGAAACAAATATATCTACATAGCATCACAAGAATAACTAATTTTTATGCTCTCCTATTACCATACACAATCAATCAAGAATCATAAAGTGGGTACATTATCAAATCCCAACCTACATCCATGAAGTTTTTCTAGGTACACAATAACGACTTGAACATGGTGTGAGATAAAACTTTTTTAGCCACCACCAAAGATGTCTATAATGAGTTCAATATTTTTAAATATTTTAAAGGAATGTGAAATATATGTAACAATAAAAATAATAAATTAAGAGGGGTGCTATTTATATCAGGGATATGGGGATACTATTCTCTCTCCCAATCCATAATGTAAACTAAAACCATAATCATGGGATTTATATAATGATTTATAAAATATACAATATATTCTATGACAATTAATAACATTTGTTACCATAAATGATGGATATGAGGAGTAAAAATATCCATGACATCATTAACGCCCTATTCCATGTAATAATGTGTCAAACCCAAATGTTGTATTAAAGGAGTATTAATTCCCAAGGCAACCCTTCTAATTTTGGATCCATGTATTATAAATGTCCATGGTATCCAATATAATCTTGAATACAAGAAGAATAAATGTCAACGACATTCAATGTATTTTAGAATCCATGGAGTAAAAATTTACATGGTATTAAATACAATTCAATTAGAAAAATTGTCATTCATTAAATATTCCTATTGCATTTAACCCATCTCATAACTCATTTAATAGTCATTAAATGGAAATGAGCACATCCAACTTATTCCACCTTTTCTATTTAACCCATTTAATGACATGTAATCACATGGAATGGAAGAATTTTCTAATTTAATTCATTAAGGCTCCCACTATAATGGTGAGATCACACACACACACACACACCATATGGGGAAGTAACTCATGGGGACAATACATAAACACAACTCATGGGTGGTCTGGGTTAAGGATTAAAACTTTAGACCATCCCATGGTACAATGTGGGAAACCTAGTCTGGTTCTAATAATTTAAACATGGATATCAAGTAATTTTAGGAGAAACACCAAAAATTCCAACATATCACACAAGGAAAAATAACCATGAAATGGTGATAGTATATGGTAAATAAATCGACCACCTACCATATACCCATGGTGGAACACTCATCTAGGATCATCTATTAACTCATCCTAGATTAGAAGAGAAAGGAAGAATGAATGAATACCATAGAAACAAGGCATACTATCATGCACCAAAATAGCATCATCGATATGAACAAAATCAATTAAAGGATCCTATAGAGAGGAGAACATACCGATGACTAACCAATGAGGTGACCAAATCTTGATTCTGAGGTTAGAGAGAGAATCGACACCAAATCCAAGATTTAGGTTAGAATGAGGCTCGACAATAGGAGGGGATACACTAGTGAAATAAAATAGGAAGGAGTTGTTAAAAAATAAAATTAATTAGAAGAAAAACTTGAATTTCCCCAAAAATTATGCGGCACAAGGTTTGGCCACACGATTTTCCAAATTGTGCACCAACCATGAACCTCCCTATATTTTTTAAGGAGGCTCACATAGTTTATGCACATGGTTTCAGAAATCCTTCACAAACCATGTGATTTTATTCAGCTAAAAAATGTTGGTGTCAAGCATGGTCATATGGCCAGGGGGCATGATTAGGGAAAACCATACACTATATTCTACTCTCTAAAACATGGAAAATGGTTAAGAGAAGACATGGTGAGTAGGATACATGGTTTATACTAATTATTCATCCCCAATTCCTTTTCCAAAACATGATATTAGATCCCCAAACAATCACTAAGCACCTTAGAAACCCCCATGATCTCAGTAGGCACTCAGAATAGGTTAAAACCAAATAATTAAATCGAAATTCAAAATATCTGTATCTCAATGAAAAACATGGTATATTACAATAGACATAAATAATTCAATGAAATAATAAGAATGATATCACTGGACCATATGACCACTAAGTCAAAGAAAACCAAATAAATTTCATTATAGATGGAAAATAATTTTTATTACTCATTTAGAACATTTCCTAAGGAAAATACATATTATTTGAAAAAATTGACTATTTAAAATATAAATCATTTAGAAAATACTTTTCTTTGACTATAAACTTGAAACTCATAGAGGAATATTTAAAAAATCATTTCATATATTTCTTGAGGTAAATATCCTATCTTCATTGAAAATCATTTTTAGATACATAAAACATTTTCAATGTAATTTCCATTTAAAATAGTATATTTAAAGTAGATAAAATTTATCAATGTTAAGGAAAAAATTTATTAGAAAATAACATTTAATTAGTTTAAGGTAATGTTTAAATCATTGAGATATAATGACAGTGATAAATACTATTCAAGTAATTCTAGTTAAAAACAAATATTCTTTTCACATTTTCGGTAAAACCAAAATGGAAATTGTTTAGAAAATGACTTGAATATTTCCTTCAAAACATATTCTTAAAAATTAAAACATGAATAATTTTTTTAAATATAATAGGAGGCTAATAAAATATTTTGGAAAACACTTTTAGAAAACATGTTTTTGATAAAAATGGATTTCTTAATGATGAGAGAAATAAATCTGGATTTTCTTGAAATAATTTTCTCAAATAATTTATGTAGAGAAGAGTAGAAAAAATTGTACTATTAAATTAAACAATAATGAGTAATGATAGAAGGTAAAAAATCATGAGTTTATTGTGATATGGATTATAAGAAATTATTATCTAAAACATAATCATAAACAAACCTAATAAAAAATGAGATTGTAATATAAAACATTACCTCTTTGGTAATCATGAATCATTAGAGCCATGAAAAAATATCATAAAATTATAATTAAAATATCATTATTATTAATAAATTTGTGATATTTCATGTCAATGGGGATGTATATAAACCTTGTGATAGAATATTGGTCCATATCAAAATGTATGTTTCAATGAAGGAAAATTAAGGCAAAAACCCTTTACCGATTTGGGAAATTTTGAACCATAAACCCCATTAAAGATTAATATCTTTTTAAAAATTTAACATAATTAAATTAAATAAATTAATTATATATCATGTTATGGGGCATTATATATACCACAAAATAGAAATGTGCAGTAAGTATGGCATATGTTTCTGAAACATTACTATGAGATTTGAAATATCCTTACCATTAGTCTTGACTTAGTTCATACTCATTAAAATATCGCTTATAGTTAATAATTGTTAATTATAAATATATTATAAAAAAAATTATATATATATCATATATTATATTAATTTCTATGACTTTTTATTTATGGGTTATTAACAATTCCATGTCAATGTTATATTTCATGTAATGATTCCTTTGTTTTTCAAATATGTCATAACTTTTCATATTTGGTCCTCTTGCTTCGATCATGGATTCATAATCTCTATAATTTATATAATGATAAAAATATAATATATATTATGTATATATATATATTTATATTATTCCATATAATTTTGTGATATGAAATGAAATACACAATTCATAGAGGTGGTAGGTCGTACATACACATGAATGTTGTTTCCATTTTGTTTTCATATTGAATGAAATAAAAGAAATATATATATATATATAGATATTATCATTATAGTATAAATTTTAAGGAATAAATATCACATATGTTGTTAAAAAAATCCAATGTATTATCCTTGTAATGCTTGAACGAACCACATCTCTTCATGAGTCAGTGGTCCACCATAAACATGAACGATGTTATCATCTTCCAAAAAATAGAAAACATGAATGTGTGCGGGATATAATATTGAAAAAATATTAATAACATTAAAAATGTCAAAAATATCATATATAAACTAGAAATAAATCAATTTTCCCGACCTATAAAAGTGTTATTGAAAAAAAGAATGGCACTGGTTCATAAGGCGATTGTCCACAATACACACAAATAAAGATTTCATAACCAATTTGTTGGAAGTTTTTGCTGTTGAAGATTGTAGTATTAAGATAAAAACATCTAAATATATGGAATTTATTGAGAATATTATATCATAATGTTATAATAATTATTGAATTGGCTGGATGAAGATGTCAAATTAAGACCCTCTTTGAAGAACATTATCTCTTCTTCAGGTATCCTCCTTAGGTTTTCACTAATGCCTTCAAATTCGATATTTGTTCCCCAAAATAATGCTTATAATATTATCCTAGGGATTTTTTAATATTATTTCTTTAGGTATTTTCTAAAAATAATGTCTAAATGTACGACTAAGATAGGAGATGGTCTGTCATTTTATATGTGAGGTGAGTGGAAAACTTGTAAATATTTTAAAGAGATAATTCCACCCATGTGTTTTCTTGGTCAAGTCGCACCAAATTTAGATATTATAGAACTATATAGGTTTGAGGGTTTATATATATTTTTCCAATAGTTTTCATAAAAAATTATAGCTTATTTTTACCCATTCATTTTATTTTAACCACTAGTAATCCCAATTTTACCTTAACCATGAAGATTAAAGTTTATTGTATTCAATATTCAATTTGGTAAATAAATAATTTGAATTTTTTATATATTATAAATTATTTTGATTCTAAATAATGAATCGATTTTCCTAATTCCTCTTTTATAATTGGTTAAAATTAATTTAAAATTAATCTCACAAACATGATTAGAAAACATGTTTTCAAAGTGAAATTATTCAAATGTTTCAATGTTTTTTATCAAAAATAAAAAATCAATTGATTAAAATGACATAAATTGTATTAATAGATGTATAATTGATCTTATTTATCTTTAAAATCAATTTATAATATAGTTATCACTTTATGTTATATAATGAAATGGCAGTTTTTAATTAAAATTCATTACTTTTCACTATTCATAAAATATAAAAATTCTCAAAAAATGTAAAAATTTCACCCTAGTTCAATTTTATTATTACAAATTTGAAAATAATTTTTATTTAATGAACATAATTTTATAAAAATTAAACTATTTTTCTTTAGAATATGTGCTCTATAAAAATCAGACCAACCTATTTTTTAGAAAACTAATATTTTTGAGCGTAAAATAGGATTCATTCTTATATCTTGTCTAAAAAAATTAATTTTTTTAAGATTTTACTAAATATGTATACTATATAATTAACATTAAAAACACTCATGGAAAGTAGTTTGATTATTTTATTGTGGTAGGAAACATTTTTTTCAAAAAAAAATTTTAGAAAAAAGATCTCCTTTATTTTCAAATTGTTTTTATTTTAATTTTTAATTAAATATTTTCCAAATTATTCATTATATATACATATGTAAAAAATATTTTCATTGTTTAAATAATCCTATTCATACCTCTCATTCCAATGGCTAGGTGATAACTATAATATTATATAATAATATTTTAATTATCTGACACGTTTTAGCACATGAGCCGCAACCCGGTTGGTGGGGACTCGATAAGTGCTTCCAAGAGAACCGAGATCAAATTCAAGTGGAGACATATTTCTGGGTACTGCAGCAGTACTGTAGTGGACACTATATATTTACTATAGCATGTACTATATCAGATATTGTTTGGTAATGTAGCAGCTGGAACTATTCAACCATATGGGCCTTTGGGCCACCAGTTTGGTCCTTAGGTCCTACAAAGCTTTTGGCCCACCCAAGGCATTCAGTCCAGCTGTCTCTCAAGGCCTTTTGGCCACCATAAAGCCTTAGGGACACCCTAAGGACTTCAAGACACATGAATATGTAGATGTACCAATTAGACTACAAGGGACAGGGCTCTAGATTAGGATCAGAGTATGCATATTCACCAGAGCAGAGCAAACCATAATTGTTAAAATGAGAGGTTATGGAATTTCCATTGGTACTAGGCCAGTAAAGCTCTAAATAGGATATCTAGTCAGCCGAAATTATGAAAGAGTGTACTGATATCATGACATGTTCTTGGGAGGAGCAGTTCTAAGTTGTCATGTCTATGCGATTTCCTCTAAGACCTAGGGGTCATGTAATTGTCTTTAATACTTCAGGACTTTTAAGGCTTCCACATAACCCCTTGAATGGTGGATTATAAAGATAATAATAATGAAAAAGTCTGTATGGCCATTCATCCAGTATGACACATTTTAGTGGTGCATGTAACAAAAGCTAAACTCAATATTATGTGTAACACTAGCCATACATAGTGTTTCATGTAAAAATATATAAACTTAGTGTTACATATAACAAAAGAAAAAGTTAGTGTTTTTATCACAAAAAATTTGAAAAATATGAAATCTTTTGGATAAAAATGATTTCATAAAATCTCAGGGTGTTACATTATACCCCCATAAAATTAATTTCTATATCATAATTCATCTCGATTATAAATGGTTTAGAATATTGAAATTCCCACATCAGAAATATGTTTAATTAAAAATAATCCCAAAAAAGAGAAAGGTATGTGCATAATTCACTAATAATAAGACATACTATGTTTGAAAATGGGAGAACATAGGTTGAAAGTGAAAAAATTGTTATAGAAGGGAAAACTATCACCCAAATACTGATGGACAATGATAGAGAAAATTGATAAAAAAAAGTGGGTTATCCAAATAAGGTTAATGATAAAAAATAAATAAATCAATGAGGCATGAAAAATGATATTGTTATCAACAAAATCGATGATAACATGAAAATAATTTATTTCTAGATCCATTTAACCAAGTTGAATAATTATCAAAAGAAGATATAGTTCAATTATATTATTCCATTTCATAAAAAAATTCTACTATTTGGTTATTACATAATCAATCTATACTCTATAATTTACTATTAGAAATGAAGGTGAGTTTTTAATGCCTAAAGCATTAATGGTTCATAAAGTATATAAATAGCCATAATTATTTCCCTCTATCTCCTATAAACAAATGTTAACCCTTTTTATCCAATATGTAATAATCATCATATAGTGTAGTAATACATTAATCTTCAAAACAACATCCAAAATTCAACTTAAACCATTATATAATTGGTTAACCTTATAATCCTTAAAAAATATTAAAATCCAAGACTCTAGAAAGATGGTCTCTAAATTTTTGAAATCAACTTATCATTAGTCCCCCATACACCAGAAAGTAGATATTTATTATCGCATTCCAAACATGTGAATAACTTCATCATGTATTCTACTAAAGCTTGTTAAAAACCTAAATTTCCACAAAAACATATTGAAAACATACATGCATCTTCATTACATACACATATTCATGGATATATTCCTTAAATCCAAAAGTTTTGTAAACTCCATAAATGATAGAGTAAACCACTTGGTAAACAAATTCATTACAATTTCCAAGGTATTCATTACAGTTCAATTTACTTTATCCATAACAATCAAACCTTTATCAGATATAAACAACAATTTATCAAAATCAAAAAACATATTTGGGTTTAACTTCCCATAATACCATGTTTTCCATTAAATAAAACCTTTCTGTTAAATTGGTACTATTAATCATATTGATTCATTTCATAACCAAAAACATATACAGAAAAATCCTTATATATTTCATAAATATATAATTTCAATACATAAACACATCAATTACCCTCCCTCATACAAATTATATTTAATAGGATTCCCCATATTATTCCTTAATACCTATTTTCATTCATATTTTATTTGTAGTTTCTTCAACATCAACAGTTTAACCATTACTTATACCACCTTTTTTATTCTCTTCTTGAGCTTTCCCCATAAGAAATTTATTTGAATAATTCCCATAGTTTATGTTTTTGAAATATTCAATCATCAATTATATCTCAGGGAGACCAATATCCTCATCCATCACATTAAGTGAAATATTCATTTTCCTTATGAATTAAGTTTCTATGTGTTTTTTTCAATAGTCAAAACATCCTCTTTTCCCATTAAGACATCCACTTTTGTGTTTCTTACATCATTTTTCCATAAAGGAAAATGAATTTCCTTTCCTCCAAGGTCACCATCATATAATCTCTCAATTAACTCTTTCCTTATATTCTATGGTGAGTTTGTGTATTTGTTATGGAACAAAATTTTAATCATATTATGTTAAAAATGATTAGGCATAACAAAAATATCCTTTACTCAAGCCTTAATCCAATTTGGCTGCTCATAGTCACTAAATTTTCCCTCAGATTTTGTATCAGCATAATTCTTTATAGTTATAACCATAAACTAAAACATTCATATTGTGAGAAAAAATAATCATAGTGGGAAACCACATAATCTTAAAAGGTTAATTATATTATGTATATATATCATTAACAATTCATTAATCTATGACACCATAGGTTTCTCCTAGGTCATTCAATGTCATCATCTATTTAAATTATTCAAGACGCTTCGTAATGATTTTTTGAATTTATAAATCTTATCCCCCAAGAGTGTCATGCCAATTTTGAAATAAGGTATATTATCGTGCAATAGTTCCTAATCATGCCTATCTCAATACAATGATTTTAGGGTTGTTAAGCTAAGTTAAATTTTTACTAGAGACACATCTACTTATGGAATCTACACAGAAATGTATTTTCATGGAGACCAATTGCTCTATCCTTAAGAAAATTCCAAGAAATTTTCTTATACTTTAACTCATCATTATAATTATCCTTAGA
Source organism: Viscum album (assembly GCA_963277665.1). Classification (NCBI taxonomy): domain Eukaryota; kingdom Viridiplantae; phylum Streptophyta; class Magnoliopsida; order Santalales; family Viscaceae; genus Viscum; species Viscum album. The sequence continues at coordinate 1,333,678,467 of OY728147.1, forward strand.
TAATTCCCTATACATATCCTTAGGAATATACCTAGGGATTTCACTAATGTTATTTTTCATCTGTGTTTACTAAGTATGACTAAATCCATCCTTTGATAAAAACTACAGTGACCTAGAATTATCATACATGGATATTGCATATTTTCAGATGAATATTCATTACATTATATAAAAAGATGCCTACGGACCATAATAGTCTAGTGCCTATGGAAACGTGGAACACAATATTCTTAATTTATAAAAGATATTAAATTTTTCCCATAAAGTTATTCCCCTTTTGTTATCCTACATAAATCTTTTATTCATAACATGGGGAAATGAAACATATTAAAGGGTGAGCTAAAATTCAACGTAAGAGTAAACATAATTGATATCAATATATGACCATATATATAAGATCCTGGATCATAGAGAGGTATGTTCTTGTTTAAATTTTGGTTTGAATCCCTTGTTTTGTTTAATTAAGTGGTTACCCAAGTCCTAAGGGAGGATCATGTTTTTTTTGAGGGTTCAAAACATGAAAAGTGGAGAAAAAGGGGATTTCAGGGATGGCCACATGTTTTGCGCACGGTTAGTTCTATCCATGAGGACATCCCAGGAAACCATGAAATAAGTGTTTTTTTGGACAGTGACTTCTGCATGGTTTGTGCAAGGTTTGGAAAACCGTGAGGGTAAACCATGTGAGGGGGGACTTTAGGGACAAAATAATCCTCATGATTTGTGCACGGTTTGGAAAACCGTGCCAGTAAACCGTGCAGCTCAGAAATATTTAAAAATTACAAATTTTCCCACTCTGGTATTTTTAACACCAACTCAGTATTTCCTCCCATTTCACCCCTCTTCATCCTAGGAAATAACTAAACCATCCAAGGGCTTGAAGAGATCAATCTCAATCGTTTATAAGGCTTTTTTGGCGATGTTGGTTGCAGATCATAGTTCTGGGAAAGGCTAATCCCATCCATGCTTCTCTTTTGAGTTTATGGTTTCTATCTTCTTCTCCTCTCATTCTTAATCTCTAAAACCCTACTATTGTTGTGAGTCTAGGTTGAAACATAAAAGGTTGGTTAAAGTGAAATATAAGGGATTGATTAAGAGTGCGTTCAACCGTGGAATCGAGGTAGGTGGTCTGAAAGTTATATCCCATGATTTATTAGTGGAATTGTGAATGTGTGGTTTGTTTTTGGGTGTCTCTTGGTATGTTTTGATCATCCTTGGCATGTTTAGGGAAAATGGTTAATAAAAAGGTAAATGGAGACCCTTAAGATCCACATAAGATGTGTCAAGGGTGATGTGACTAATCTAGGGCCACCCTTGGGGTGTGCCGACTATTCCAGACCTAGTGTTTTTGTGAAGAAAAAGTGATATTGGTGTGTAGTTATGTAGAGCCCTTGTTAAAAATGTTTATGTGACTAATTGTATTGGGTTAGATGATAGGTGACTCACCTAGTCTTGATAATGACCTAAGGGATACTGGGTTAATATGTGGAAGTGATTAAAGACCATAATAGAATGGGTTATGGGTATGGTAATGAAGCCTAGAGAGATAGTCATAATGAACAAAGCCTAGTGAGGTAGGCACAACGAATAAATTCTTAGTGAGATAATAATAATTAAAGTGAACTTGGGATGAACGGATAAATGATGTGAAATATGGTAAATGTATTAATGGGTTAAGTCATGGTCTTACTCTAACATTATTGTTATTGTTTATGTTTTCCTTGGGTAATGTTTGTGATGTTGTATGAATGGTTAATGGATACATATATGTATATCATGTTCACATAGCCTGTTTGTGTGGGGTATTGACTGAGGTTCTATGCCCACGAGTCAAGTTGAAATGAGGCTCTAAACTCCACCCCTAATTCATGGGGTAGGGATAGGAGTGATTCTCTTTTTCCCTACTCGTTTCCTCCACTTGGACTGAGTCTTCGAGGTGAGGATATGGTTGACATGATGAAGTTGTTCCTAGTGAGATAGGACAACTCTGTGTTTTCCTCATGTGTGTGATTTTGTAATTTGAGCCCATGTAATGTTTTGTGTGATGAAATCATGATGAATTTGTTGGAAATTGGAAGTAATGGGAAATGGAATGAAATAATAAATGTGTATGAAATGGTAATTTATGGAAATGGTAATAAATGATGGTAATGGACCTAAACTGGGTAAGGGAACTTAATATTTTCTTTTTTATTTAGCATTCATTTCCCTTTCTTCATGAACAATTGTTTATACCAGATATTTTGGAGACACCGTTGGTGGTGGCCTCATGAGTTTTACTCACACCCTAGTTGAGCCCCTGTTGTGTACCTGAGCAGTCTTCATGTTTGAAGGTCAGGACAAGGGTAAGGTCTCTTACTAGGAAGTTGAGTTATAATGGGTGTGTGTGGAGGAGGACCTGAGCTTGTTGTTGGGACCATTTTGGGGATTTTGCCATTTTTCTTCATTTTGGGGTTTTTTAACATTTTTTCTTCTAGAATGGCACGATATATTTACTATTGGACATAGTTGTACCCCATTTTCGGAATGGTTGTTTATTCATGCACTTTTATTGGTTTATATTATTCCACTATTTGTTTATTTACTGTTGTGGCTTGCTATGATAAAAAGTTGGTATATTCTCCTCAACAGACTATTTGGACCCCCACTTCTAGTCAAAAACCTTTGACGTACGGGGAGGAACGCTTAAGTTCATGTAACCATCTAACTCAAAGAACCAGTTTAGTGGATTCCAGGTCGGGGATGTTACAAAGTGGTATCAGAGGAGGTATTTCTTCTCCTTCTCTAGAATCTTTTTATTTGGGATAGTATATGAGAGTTAGGATGTGTTCAGCCTTGGAAATGAGCTCATGCTTGAGAGTATCTAACCAATGTATAAGATACACCCTAATTCACCTAGTGTGGTTATTGTTTTTCAGGATTGTGTGATGTTAAAATTGATGATATTTCACTATTGGGTGATGTACATGTTGTGTGATGTGATTGTTTTATGATATTTGGATTGTGGCCTCAATGGAATGAGGTTATGCATTCATGCATCACTGTAGACACCAAGAGAGATAGGTGGCATGTAACATGGTAGGCACACATGGTTTGGGTGTGTGAGGCATGAGATATAGAATGCACCTTGTAGTTTTAAATTGGAAAGGGGAAATTCAATAACAAAAAAATGCAAGTGGGTAAATATAGAAGAATGATAAGTGATAATTGATAAAATATAAGTAATTAAGTGTTAGTAAAGAATTAAAATGTTGTTTGTAACATGTTGTGAGAGCATTGTGGTGGTGTAAAGTTACTTACCTTTGTGGAATATGGCCCACAATAGCGATGGGCAGGGTGGTGTTTTTCGGAATGATAAGGGTTGTTGTGGATGGTGAAGAGCCTTCTTGTTATGAAGTGGTGAAATTTTATGGTATGTGTTCAAAACCTTTTGTTTGGTAATGTAGAGAAATTCAACCATGACGTCGAGAACCTGTTGGAAAACAAGAGGATGATGCAATGAACACTCATCCAGTAGAGGAGCAAGATAATGTTGTTATCCAGGAAAGTGGGGAAGAATGGTTCTGAGAGAACATGGAACATTTTATGTAGATGATGGGTCGTGACCAATGGTGGATCGCACCGATAATGTTTGAGTTGATCATAGTGTTTCTGCTGCAGCACCCTCCGACCATGACTATAGATGGTGGGCCATAGGTAGTAGAGTTCTGGATAGAGTCTTTCCAAACACAACTTGATAATCTAGAGACTCCTGTGGGGAAGCGAGTCAAGTTGGAAACTTATATGTTGTAGGGCCAGGCAAAGCGTTTGTGGGACATCCTAGATCCGACTGAGCAGGCTAATGGAATGTGTTGGAAGGATTTCTGGAAAATGTTTTTGGAGAATTTTTACCCAAAGACATTGAGGCAAGAGCGGGCTGCAGAGTTCAAGTGCCTGACTCAGTGGTCGATGTTAGTGATGGAGTATGTTGGCTGCTTCACTATCCTTTAAAGCTTTGTTCCAGTGGTGGCAGGGGATGAGGTAGTAGTTTTGAGGTGTTTCCATGATGGTATGAGACATGATATTAGGTCTAATGTGAATATATTTTTCCTGAAGAGGTTTACAAAGGTAGTGGATCAGGCATTGATCTCCGAAGGGAATCTGAAGGGAGTTTCCATTAGTGGGCTTGTCGTGCTAGCTAGGTAGACAAGTGGTGCAGCTTTTGAGGGATGGAAGTGTCGTTTTGGAAGTTTTTAGCATGGTGGAAGTGTACAAGGTGGGAAGAAGATTGGATCAGCCTCTTAGGATGGTGATTGTGTGTTCTACTATCAGTACGGTAGGCCGGGGAACATGCGTGGCCAGTCTTGATGACCTCCAGTTGAGTTCCGGTCGTGCGGAAGATTGGGACACATGATGAGGTTCTGCAGGAACCCTCAACATGAGAGTATGAATGTTGGTGTCAGTTAGATGACAAGTGGAGGCAATGGATTAGTTTGTCTATATCATGTAGGCAGTTGGAGCTCCACGGGCCATACTGGCAGGGATGGTGGACGTGGAACTTCAGGGAAAGATCACCCATATCAATGGGGTAGTGCAGTGTAGGGCACATATGTTGGAGCTGAGGGTATAGGAGTAGGTCAGTTTCATTCCTTTCAGTATACATCTGGTGATGGCGAGTCTGGGACATTGACTATCTGAGGTAAGATCCTTGTAGCTTCTATGCTTTCTAGTGCATTGTTTGATATTGGTACCACACACTCTTTTATTTCTGCTAAGTTTGCAGTAGCATTGGATTTTCTTGTGGATAGTATGTGTGGGGTAATGTTTATTGACACTCTGTTGGGGGTGAGAAATGAGGATATCAGGTATTCTAAGGGATGTGCAATAGAAGTCAGTGGGTATCATTTCCTATGGGACTTGTTCATTCTCAAGAATTTTGGGTTTGACCTGATTATGGGTAGGGATTGGTTTGTGTCCTATCGGGTGAACATAGACTGTTACCATCATAGGTTATCATTCAAGTCACTTGTGGGTGACACTTATATCCATCGCGGAGAGTGGGATGTTCAAGCAGGTTGTGCGAGACCATTTTATACGCAGTTGAGTAGGCTCATAGCTTCAGTATCTTGTCGTGTGATTTATAAAGAAATAGGGGGACAATTTTTCTTCCCCAGAATATTGGATTAGTTTCAGGATGTGTTTCCTAATTATTTCATGGGTTTTCCACTCTAGAGGGATGTTGATTTTACAATTGAGTTGCTACTGGGAGTGGAGCCAGCTTCTATTCTGCTGTAACAAATGGCACCGGCAGAACACATGGAGTTAAAGGATCAACTTGAGGAGTTGGAGCATAAGGGTTTCATACTGCCTATTACATATCCTTGGGGATCTCCTGTGCTTTTTTCAATGAGTTTTGAAGGTTTTTTAAGGATGTGTGTTGATTATCGAATGTTAAATTAGATGAAGGTGAAAAATCGGTACCCCCTTCCTAGAATAAATGACCTGTATGACCAGTTGAGTGGTGCATTGGTGTTTTCTTAGATTGATCTGTAGTCGGTTTGTCACTAGTTGAGGGTGAGGCCTTCTAACGTACAACTAAAAAATTTCAAGAGTCAATATAGGGTTTTTGAGTTTATGGTGATGCCTTTCGGCTTGACTAATGCACCAACAATGTTTATGTTGTTGATGAAAAAAATCTTTCATCTCTATATGGATCAATTTTTTTGGTTTTATTTGATTATGAAATCTTGGTGTGATCGAAAAATCATGACGATCATTCCCAACATCTTGACATCATCTTGATTACACTAAAAGAGTACCAGCTTTACGCCAAGCTGTCAATGTTTTAGTTCAGGATTGGAGAATTGTATTTTATGGGTCACATAATCTATGAGGTAGGCGTGTTGGTGGATCTAGAGAAATTGGACGATGTTCTGTCTTTGGAGCATCCCAGGAGTATTTCATAGATTCAAAGATTTCTGGGTTTGGCCTGGTATTACGAAAGGATCATCCAAGATTTATCTCGCTTGGCAGCACCATTTTCGGACCTAAACAAGAAGGGAATCAGGTTTGAGTGGTCATAGGCTTGTGATAATACATTTCTGGATTTGAAAAAGTGATGTAATACCGCATCGATCTTGATCTTACCAGAGCAAGGTAGGAAGTACGTCTTGTTTTGTGATGCATCTGGTATCAGGCATGGAGCTATGTGAATGCGAGATGAGAGGGTTGTGGCTTATGGGTCGAGTCAATTGAGACCCCATGAGAGGAATTATCACACTCAAGATCTTGATTTTGTCGCAGTAGTGTACACCTTAATGTGATGGAGGCACTACTTTTTGGAGGAATGGTTCACAGTGAATACTGATCACAAGAGTCTAAAGTAAATAATTTCGCAATGAGATTTGAATCTACGGCAATAAAGATGGGTTGAGTATCTCCAGTCCATAAACATTGAGATGGATTATACACCATTCAAAGGGAATAGTGTTGTTGATCCTCTGAGCAGAAAGGCTTAGACTCAGGTGGTTTAGAAATCCAGCACCGAGTGGAAGGTGATGGCCTTGTTCGCAGAGATGGACCTGGAGGTGCGGTATGAAAATGGTCAGGGGACTCTTTCTTCTATAATGGTTGAGTCGATTATTTTGAGTCTATTTAGGGATAGTCATTTTGATGGGCCTAAATTTTTTTCCATAAAGGAACGACTTAAAGGTGGGGAGCCACCTTCCGGTTGGGCCATCGGTGTGGACGAGGTTGTTTTTGTCCATGGTCATGTGGTTGTGGCGATATGCATGAGGGAAGAGTTGAGGCATTTGTTCCACACATCAAAATGGTAAGTGAATCTAGGTTTGAGCAAGATATATCATGATCTCCATAGATAGTTTTGGTGGTCGGGAATGAAAAAGTAATTTGTGGGATTTGTGGCATGGTTCCTTACCTGCCAGTAGGTGAATATCGAGCATCAATGCCCCTGTGGACTGTTAAATCCATTGCCCATTCCAGAATGGAAGTGGGATGATGTAATGATGGATCTGGTGGTGGTTCTTCTGAGGATGTCTCATAATAATGATGCAATCTGGGTGGTTGGGGATCGATTAATGAATGATTATAATTTCTTACGATTCAGGAGATGTACAGTGTTGACCAGTTGGGTGAGTTGTTTGTTCGGGAAAATGTATGGTTTCATGGTGTACCACAGATTATAGTTTTAGATCATGATCCTCATTTCAAATATAATTTCCAGAAAGGGTTGAAGAGGGTACTAGATATACAGGTTCTCTTCAGTCTATCCTTCCACCTGCAGACAGAAGGACAATTAGAGCGTATAATCCAAGTGTTGGAAGACATGTTGAGGGGCTATGTGTTGGATTTTGGTGGTTCATGGGAGAGGCACCAATCTCTTGTTGAATTTTCCTAAAACGATAGTTTTTAGGATACAGATTAGATGTAACTATTTGAGGCTCTTTGTGAGGGGCCATGTAGATCTCCACTGTGTTAGTTAGAGGCCGACGAATCTGAGCTCATGGGACCGAGTCTCATATTGGAGACTTCAGAGAAGATCAAGTTGATTCAGAAATAGAGGGAAATAGATTAGAGTAGTAAAATGTTTTATTTATATCAGAGACATGGACCACTTGAGTTTGGGTTGCGTGAGAGTGTGTTCCTTCGGTTGTTTCCAAGGTTGGGTCACCAATGGATTTAGAAGCATAAAAAGTTGGAACCAAGGTATGTGGGACTGTTTGAGATTGTGGAGAGGATCGACCTAGTGGAATACCAATTGGATCTTCCACAATGGGATTGTAGGATTCATGATGTCTTTCATGTGTCACACCTTTGGTGGTATCACCCTGACCCAACTCATGTGGTGGATGTTGAGAATGTTGATCTTGAGTCTAAGGCATCCTTTGAGGAGCATCCGATACGTATCATGGATCATAGTGAGAATGTCTTGTGGGGAAAAGTGGTTCCATTGGTTTGAGTTCTGTGGAAGCATGGTATTTTTTAGGATGAATCATTGGAGTGGGAATTAGATATGTGGGCTCAGTGGCCCGATATCTCTTCCTTGAAGTGCAGTATATCATGGGAGCTCGGTAGGAGGATGAGCCGTTATAATATGGTTAGGTAGTAAGATCCTGAATCTTGGAGAGGTATTTTCTTGTTTAATTTTGGGTTGGAATACCTTTTTTGGTTAATTAATTGACTACCCAAGTACTAGGGGAGGCTTTGGGTTGTAATGAGAGTTTTTAACATGAAAAGTGGAGAAAAAGGGATTTTTTGGGTTGGCTGCATGGTTTGCTCACGGTTAGTGCTAATCGTGCGAACAGTCTGAGAAACCATTCAAGAAGTGTGTTTCTGGACAATCTCTTCTGCATAGTTCACACACGGTTTGGAAAAATGTGTGGTTAAACCCTGTGGCCCATAAATATTTAAAAAATGAAAATATTTTCTAGTCTATAAATTTTAACCCTAACTCAGGATTTCATCCCATTTCACCACTCTTCACCCTTGGAACTAACCAAACCTCCCAGGGGCTCCAAGATTGAAATATCCCTCGTTTATAAGGCATTTTTGGTGTCGTTGGTTGCAGATCAAAACTCTGAGTAAGGCTAATCCCATCCTTGCTTCTCTTTTGAGTTTTGGGTTTGTATCTTCTTCTCCTATCTTTCTGAAGCTCTAAAACCCGACTCTTTGGGTGAGTATAGGTTTATGCTGCAATGTCTGGTTGAAGTGGGATCTAATGGATTTATTGAGGGTGCGTTAAACCACGAAATCGAGTTAGGTGGTGTATAAGTTATATACCATTTTTTATTTGTGGATTTGTGCATGTGTGGTTTGTTATTGGGTGTCTCTTAGTATGTTTTGATAACCCTTAGAATTTTTAGGTAAAATGGTTAATTAAAAGGTAGATGGAGACACTTAAAATTCAGATGAGATGCGTTAAGGGTGATGTGACTAATTGAGGGCCACCCATGGGGTGTGATGACTATTCGGAAGCTAGGGTTTTGTGAAGAACAAGTGAGATTGTTGTGTAGTTATGTAGAGCCCTTGATAAACATTTTTATGTGACTAATTGTATTGGGTTATAAGCTAGTTGATTCACCTATGGTTGATAATGACCTAAGGGACATTGGGTTAATATGTGAAAATGATTAAAGACCATAATGGAATGGGTTATGGGTATGGTAATAAATCCTAGCGAGTCAGGCGTAATGAACAAAACCTATTATGCTCGGCATAATGAATGAATTCATAGTGAGATAAGAATAATAAAAGGTAAATTGATCTAAATGGCTAATTGATGTGAAATGTGATAAATGTATTAATGGGTTAAGGCATGGTGTTACTATCATGTTATTGTTATGGTTTATATTTTCCTTATGTAATGGTTGTCATGTTGTGTGAATGGTTAATATATAAATATATGTATAGCATGTGCACATATCTAAGTAGTGTGGGGTATTGACTGAGGTTCTATGCCCACGGGTCGAGTTGAACTGAGGCTCTAAACTACACCTCTAATGAATGGGGTAGGGATAAAAATGATGCTTTGATTCCATATTAGTTGCATCCACCCAGACTGAGGCTTCAAGGTGAGGATATGGTCGACATGAGGATGTTGTTCCAAGTGAGATAGTAAAAAAATGTGTTTTCCTCATGTATGTGATTGTGTACTTTGAGGCCGTGTAACTTTTTGTGAGATTAACCCATGATGATTTTTTTGGAAATGGTATGTAATGGCAAAATGGAATGAAATGATAAATGTTTATAAAATATGAAGTTATGAAAATGGTAAAAAATATTGGAAATACACTCAAATTATCTAAGGGAACTTAATCTTTTCTTCATTATTTATCATTTATTTCCCTTTCCACATGAACAATTGTTTATACGGGATATTTTATAGGCACTGTTGGTGGTGTCCTACTGAGTTTTACTCACACCCTGCTCGAGCTACCATTGGGTACCCAAGAAGACATCAGGTTTACAGTTCAGGACAAGGTCAAGGTCTCTTTCTAGGAAGTTTAGTTGGAACATGTGTGCATGGAGGAGGACCCGGGCTTAGTATTAGGACCGTTTTCGGTATTTTGCAGTTTGTCTTCAATTTTTTTTAACTTTTTCACTTGTAGAATAGAATGACATATTTACTATTGGACATAGTTGTACCCCATTTTAGAAATGAGTGTTTATGGATTCACTTGTATTACTGTATGTTATTCTGCTATTTTTTAATCTTCTATTTTGAATGGGTATGATAAAAAGGGGGTATAGTCTCTTCAATTGACTATTTGGACCCTCACTACTAGTCGACAACCTTTGGCATATGGGGAGGCATGCTTAAGGTCATGTAACAATCCGTCTCAGAGCACCGGTTTAGTGGATTTTAGGTTGGGGATGTTACAATATATAAGATTAAGATAATCATAAGTTTATGTGATCAAGAAAAAAAATTATTAGTTTTATACCCATCTTATCATAGATGATAAAAATGAATCATGGAATAAATATTAGAATTTTATAAGACATGTATCACAAGGAAAACAGAATAATTGATCCATGAGAGGATAACTTGTTTTAGATCATTTCCATGATCCAAATCATAAAATATATATTTGTTTCATATTGATAAAAATGAAAATATTATGTCATTGAAACCCACAAAGACATTCATAACTTGTTAGGCTGGGGCTGACCACCTCTATACCAGTTTTGGGAATAAGTCGTCCACTAATGTACTCTCCATTATGGGACTAGGTTGGACACACATGTACCCTCCTTTATTGGATTGGTCTGACCGCCCGTGTACCCTATGATCTCGTAGATCATTTATCTTTACCCAATTCATTAGAGAGATATATTGATCTCACTTTTCAGATAAGAAAAACTATATTTAGGTGTTCGAAAAGGTCATAAACAATCACTATATCATAACTTGTGAAGTAAAATGGGTATCATAAACATTTCATCATATCATAACCTGTTAAAAAGGTATAGGTTTCATAAAAAATGCATCATTTCCTCACAACATAACCCATGTAAAATGAAGCGGGTTTCATGATAATTTTATGATGTTATAAAATGTGGAAGAGGAATAGGTTTTATAAACATCCTACTATAATAGATATAGTCCATTCATATAAATAATAATAATAGTATCCTTGGATTATATCTCCAGTAAGGAATAGTTAAGTTTAATATATTTCATCTTATATGAAAAATAATTTTGATTGATTATGTGGAATATTTCTTAAGGAAAATAAATTATCTATGAAAAAATCAATTTTCAAATCATAAAACATTTTGAAAATGATTTTATTTTAAAATATAATTGAAAATTTATAATGTATTGTTTAAAAAATAATCTATAAAACTTATTGAGGAAAATATCATTTCCTTTTTGATAATCATTTTTCAAAAAATAAAATATTTTCAAAATAATTTCTTTTAAAATCAAATCTTTAAATTAAAAAAATTCACAAATATTATGTATTTTTTTTGAAAATAACATATAAATATTATAAGTTAAGATTGAAATCATTTAGTGGTGCAGACATTAAAGAAAACTGTTCATTCCATGTTTGTTAAAAAAATATTCTTTTCACATTGTCCGTATAAGACAAACCAATATTTCTTAGAAAATGAAATTATGACTCCATTCAAAACATATATTTAAAATTAAATCATGAGTATAAATTTATAATAATAAAAAAATTCAAAACATTTTTAGAAAACAAGTCTTTGAAAGAAAATATATTTCCAACCGATGAGAGAAATAATGTCACATTTTCCTAAAAATAAAATTCTCAATTAATTTTATAACTAAAGAGTAGAAAAAGGGTACTATTACTTGAAAAAATCATAGATAAACATAGGAGGATAACTTTCAAGAGTTTATAGATAGATTTATAATAATATTTGATCATCTAAAAATTAATCATAAATAATCCTAATAATTGATGAGAATGTAACAAAACATTATACAACTTGGGTAACCTTGAATCATAATTCCCAAGAAGGAATAACATAAAATGATAATTAAAATATATTTAGGATTAATAAATTCAGCATATTTAATTTAAAAGAAAATTTATTGTCACATAAATGACTTATTTTAAAGGTAAATGTTATTTAATTTAAATTCATGGTTTGTTTTTGGGGTTTCCTAAGTTTTTTTGGAGGAAAGGGAGAGTTTTCATGATTTGGGCCAAACCGTGTGCCCATTTCTAAATATAGAAACCGATTTTGTTTCTTTAATAAAAATTTCATTTTTTAATATTTTGAACCCATAATAATTCCTAAATTTCATCCACTATCCTATTAAGACCACCATTTTAATTTGGACTCTTTAAGAATCCATAATAATAGGGGTTTTGAGTTTTTATAAAAGGAATTGGGCCAGGCGGAAAACCAATTTCCAGTTTTTTTAAAAAATTGTTTAAATAATAACTTATTCAATTTTAATGATTTTTCAGTGAATCAAAGTGTCACCCAAGCCTACTAAACCCATACACTCTCCCATACTCTTTCCCCCCTCTTTGTATGTGGTATTCATTGCAAATTAGTGCTAAACTTCTTAGGGTTTCTCAAATCATCCATATTTTAAGTGGTAACTTCCTTCCTTCAAAACTCTCTCAATTATAACTCTTCTTCCTCCATTACAATTCCAAATTAGACCATTACTCCTCCCATTCTATCCTAAAGGTCATTTCATTCCGCCAAGTCTCTCAAAACCTCTTTGGAACCCCATTTTGAAGGGGGTTTGGTGGAGGAACATCAATGAATTTCAAGTAAGTGTCTCTCCTCCATAGTTCCTCTCATTTACATGAAGTTTATTTCAATTTAATTGAAGTTCCAAATGACAAGGGGGTAGGATTTAGAACCTAGGGTTTTACTTTTAGTTTTCTTGGTCAATTCTTGTGGTTTTAGTTTTGATCTAAGTCCCTATTGGTGAGGCGGTGGTGTGACTTGATTTTCGCATAGTGATTCAATTGTTTCCTTTTATTTGGTAGGTGATTCATTTTGGTATACAATATTTGTGACCTAGATGTAGTTTTTATGGTATATTCATGTATATTTCATTTTTCTATTGCAGAAAAAATCGGTTCCAGTGGAAATTATATTACAAATTAATTATAAGTGCCAATTTATGGTTAAATTGGGTGTTTTCATATAAATCTATTATTAGATAATTAAGGGCTACCATATAATTATTTAGTTTATTTTATTGAACTATATTAGGGATTAAAATAATATTTTCAATGTTCTTCTCCTTTTGTTGTTTATTTGAAATTGGTTTTGGGTGACCTTTGTTAAGTAAATGAATTTTTTGATTACAAATTTGGTGTCAAATTGGGTGTTTTAAATGGATATTCTATGTGATGCTTACTGGGGTTCTTTTATAACTCATTTAATGGGATTATATAAATGTTTTGGGTGTTTCATGTTCTTATTTGGAAAATATGATTATGAAAACATTGTTTATAGTGGCATTTTAAAAGGGATTTTTTTGTGTGGAAATCATTGTTAGTTTTTGTGAAGTTGATTGTAAAGAAAATGTTTTATTGTGTGATTTAAGTGGTATAATGTGTGTAGAGATTGTGTACTATTTTTATGTGAAAGGTAGTGATGTTTTATATGAAAAGGGATATATGTATCTTTCTTAAATTTTTTGAGCACAAAGAGGGAATCCCAGGTACCTAGGTGGGCAGATTTGTACTAGTACAACTAGTGAATCGGAGGGGTTTTGTCCCCATTTCACTTAGAATCTGGATAACGACAACTCTAAATAAACTATATGGATGATTATTTGGGACCACGAGGTTTTGGGTATGTTCCCTACTAGTGGATCGTGACTGAGAACATATTTTTCTGAGGTTACATTACACCGTGGTCTGAGGTACATATGGCCCGAGACAATCTAGTGCCTAGGGGTGTTCTCGATTGTTTTACACATTGGATTTGTGGTATTTTTCCAAGTATTATGGTGTATTTGGATGAATATTATAGTGTCCAGCATTCATTATTTAAATTTTTTAATATTCTGGATGTTTTAGTTTGAAAAAAAATTGCAATTGAATGTTTTGTTTCATGGAATTTATCGCTACTTTTCTTAACATATTAAAAATGCTTTCTTTTTCACCTTGTATTGAATGAAATTTTAAATAATTGGATGGTATCCAATTGGGTTTAGGATCAATCCATACTTAAACCCCTTGGGTGTATGTAGACTTGGTTACGTTTGACTTAGGTAAAGGAAAGTATTTGGGTGGTGGCGGTTCAGGGTGTTAATTTCTATCCTTGGTGAGAAGTTGTGGAGACAGCTTGTGGGTGATGAACCCTTGTCATGTGGAGTCATTGGTGCTATCTTGCTGATGTATTTATTTGTATTTTTACCACTTGTATTATCTTTAAACCAATGTATTCAGTTCTAATTTTTCTTAAGACGTGTTTGGAATGAAAATTTCATATTTACATTATGGATTGTTTTTAATGTTTTCTGATTTCATACTCTAGTAAATCATTACCAAACCTAAATTAATGATACGCAGGAACTTGTTCCTGCCCTTGTGGATAGGGAATGCCCTTCAGGCCTTTCCACGGGTTGAGTTTGGTGCCAGTATTGGTGGAAACTAGATTCGGTTAATGAAAAAATGGTATCAATGGAGGTTGTTGTTTTTGGATTATATTCCTATTTTGGGTTGAGTCAGGATAGACTTGAGATATTACTATTGGGGCTTAGGGTTTTGGTTGTGATTAGGGTACCTACCCTGCACCTCCCATGGAAGACCTTGAGTTACCAGGGGACACTGGAATTTATGGATTGAATTCACTTCTAGGAGAGACGTGTGGGCTGCAGACCACATGTGGGCATCGGGAAGAGGTGAAGTAGTTGTTTCTTTTATTACTGGAATTAGATTAGAATATTTATATTTGATGTATTTGTTTAAAATTTTCAGAATTGTGGTATTGATTATTGTTTTTTACTATTTAATTTTGTAGAAACATTCCTCCTTGGAAATCTCCCACGCACCCACGGGAGGAATTCAGAGAGAGTTATCCCACACTGACTGATCAGAGGCTAGTAGAGGTTGTGGTCTGGGTTGTCCAAGCTCTGAGATAGGGAACGAATCATTCTCATATTCATGTTAGTGTAGAAGAGATGGTTCCTAGAAAATACAAAGATTAGGAGTTTTTGAAAAACAGGCCTCCTACATTCCGATGTAGCTCAGAACCCAAGGAAACAAGGAATGTCTCTAGAATATCGAGCATGTGTTTTAGTTTCTAGAAACACTCGAGTTGTTTAGGGTGAAATATTCCTCCTTTCTATTGGATGGTCCCAGCTATATGTGGTGGGAGTCAGTGCTTCAGAATGGGAAGAATGAGAAGATGTGTTGGGGAGATTTCAAGGCCGTCTTCAATGAACAGTACTGCCATGAGGACTTGGAATATTCCAGGTCTCAAGAGTTCGTGGACCATATTTAGGGAAATCTTCTTGTGATGGATTACACCTACTGTTTCAATAAGTTGGTTAGTTATAACCATAAAATTTTCTCAACTGTACAATTGAATTCCCATGGTTTTAGAATGTCTTGAAACCATAGATATACTCTTAGGTCTTCCTGTTCAAGCAGAGGACCTATGCAGAGGTCGTTGACTGGATGTGTATCGTGGAGATCAACCATAAAATAAGGGATGGATTTTCTGGGACAATATCACAACTGGAAAGTGGAATCTCCATAGGGAATAATAGGAAGCAGGAGGATCTGGTGAAGAAGGGAGGTGGAAGTTCAGGCCACTCCTCTAGGAATTTTTCATCCAGGGCTTCTGAAGTGAGATCAGTACTGTGACACTAGTGTGGGATATTAGGGAACATCCGACCAGAATTCCCACTTCCTCTAAATCCCTATTACTAATGTTGAGGTCTGGGTCATTTTCAGCGCTTCTGTCTTTTAGAAAATCCACTTTCGAGAGGGCAAGGTCGACAACTCCAAGAGGAGTACCTGTATAGTCTGAGCCATCAAGGATGTAATGATATTGATTTTGTGGATTTGGTGGTAGGGATGGGTCATCTTATGGGTATATCTTGTTTAGGGAATAACCAAAGACTAGTGGTCTTCCTCAGGCAATGACCGAACATCTCCATGCGGTGGATCAGGCACCAATATGATCAGAGGTGAGACCGTCGACAGTTAGAGGTACCGTTCTAGTCACACCTTCTATTTCTACTATTATTTTTTATACTGGTACCTCTGTTTCATTAATTTATTCCCATTTTTTGTACATAAGGAACTTTCCAATGGATTTGTTGTCTTTTTTGATAGATTTGGTTACGCCGCTTAGAAAGAAGAAAGAGAAGGGTCTCATGTGCCCCTTGTGTGTGCTTTCTGTTTCAAGGGTTGAGATGGAGTGGGACCTCTTGGTATTAGAAATGGATCTTTCTGAAGTCATACTTGGCATGGATTGGATAATAAACTTCAAAGAACACCTAAATTAATATAGACGGTGAGTGAGTTTCATGAACCTGACGAGATTCGTCAGGTTGTTCGTGGAGAATGAGATACTTGTTCAGGTTGCATAGGGACTATACTCCTAGAGTTTTGTAGTCTTATCTTCTAGTTATCTTTTCTCGTTCTAGAGGATGATGGTGTTTCCCTTTAAGGTGAACTAACTCATGTAGTGAATGAGTTTCCTGAGGTATTCTCAAGTGATTTTTCAGGTTTTCCCCTTGAGCGTGATGTGGAGTTTTCAATTGATCTGCTACTGAGAACAAAGATGATATATCTTCCCTCATATCATATGGACCCCACAAAGCTAAGGGAATTAGAGATATAGCTGGATGACTTAGAATCCAAAGGATTCATTTTCCCAAGCATCTCTCCTTGGGCCGCTCCGGTGTTGTTTGTGGAAAAGGCTGATGGATCTCTCTGGTTGTGCATTGACTACCAGAAGCTGAATAAGGTCACAATTTATAACAAAAACACTTTTCTATGAATAGATTATTTGATTGATCAGTTGAAGGATGAAAAGTGGTTCTCAAAGATAGACATGTGATTCGGGTATCATCACCTCAGGGTGAAAGTGTCAGATATCCCAAATATAGCCTTCCAAAGCAGGTATGACCACTTTGAGTATTTGGTCATGCCCTTCGGATTGAAAAATGATCTAGAGTTCTTTATGGAACTCATGAATAGGGTGTTCCATCAATATCTTGATTCCTTCATTGTGGTGTTCGTGGATAAAATTCTAGTATACTTTGGATCTGAGGAGGAATGCGAACATCACTTGAGGATCATCTTGGTAACATTGCAGGATCACCACCTCTTTCCAGAGTTGTCAAAGTGAACTTTCTATATTAGGGAATTGAGATTTCTAAGGAATGTGATATCTGAGAATGGGGTTTATGTGGACCACGAGAATATTAGTTCGGTTATGTAATGAGAACAACTGAATAAAGTGTTCGAGATCAGGAGTTTCCTTGGACTAGCTGTGTAACAGCCCAAGATTTTATAAAAAAAATATATCTTTTTAATTTTATTAATGTCTTGTGTTGTACGCTACACCAAAAGGAGCTTGCACAACACACATCCTTGTCTTGCCTTGCATTACACGCAATCGCGACCTTCCTCGATAGCGTGTGTAATACGCAATACCGAGTTTCACTAAACAACGATGTGCTATTAAAATATTATTAAAACTAGCCGTTATGAATAGTAATAACCACTTTTTAAAAATCTGTAAATCTTATTTTTCAAAATGAACTTCATTCTTGGATTCGGAGTATCGAATTTAGCCTAAGGTGAAATTTTGGTACTTTTCGGATAACTTTCATATTCTGATGAATAGTGAAAATTACTAAATTATAATTAAAAACAACTTTTTTAATCGAAATAATTAATAGTGATAAATTATTAATTTGAGTGGTTTTAAGGTATATATTTTTACAATTTAATACAATGTTGGTCATTGGTTGTAATTTCACATTTAAACCAGACATAATCAAGTGTCAATCTTTTGATATATATTGTTTCCTAAAAACACGCTATTTATTTTAACAGCAGGATTTAATTATAAAATTAATTAATGAAACTTCTATGTTATGAATTTGGTAAAATAGATTTCATTTTTGAATTCGGAATATGAAATATAGCTTAGGATGAAATTTTGGCATTGTTCTGAAAAACATCAATTTTTGATGAATAGTGAAACTACTAAGTGGTAGTTAAAAAAAACTGAATTTTTCATAAAACATAATTTTGCCGCTTCTGTGAATGAAATTTCGAAAGTCCGAGAGACACGGTTAATATCAAGGACTAAAATGTGGTTCAATGAGATGAAAA
Organism: Viscum album; assembly: GCA_963277665.1. Lineage (NCBI taxonomy): Eukaryota > Viridiplantae > Streptophyta > Magnoliopsida > Santalales > Viscaceae > Viscum > Viscum album. The sequence goes on from OY728147.1 coordinate 1,333,696,778, forward strand.
TAATTTTTGGTGAATAGTAACTTTTTACTTTTTTTTACCACGGTTAATAGTAAATAGGGTAACTAAGGGTAAATATGATATTACTATTACCCTAACACATGTCCTAATTCTATTGTATAAGTGTAATTCGACCAAAAACAACCTTATGAATATAATATGACCATTTAGGTCCACTTGGATTAGATTATGACATTTAATATTATATTATTTAATGAATAGTTAAAATAGTTAAAATCAAAGTTTAATAACTAAAACATTTTTAATATGGGGTTATACATAAGATAAATTAGACTATAAATATTCATTAGAAAGCTAAAAAGATTTCCTACATAATGATATTTTATTTATAATTTTTAGACTTTAAATAAATTAATTTATTTATGACACAAAGATGATGCAGTAATTATCTTGTTAATGAAATATTGACATAATTGATATTATAAACACCAAAATAAATGTAATTTGAGACTTTTTATGAATTAAACTAATTTTCTAGGTTACTATGATATATTAGTGTTGATTTAATCAACTTGGTTCGAACATATAATTCTGTTATGACTTTCACAAAAATCATGTATCAAATAGTGTCAAAATTGACACAAAATAGTTTTTAAATCAAATATTATATTATTAATTGTTATTTTATTCCTAAAAATCTAAGGTTCGGCCAAATGACTTAGATAAGGATATATATTTTAATAATAAACAATTTGGGGTTCGTTTGGCATGTTATAGTAAGTTTATTAACCATATAGTGAAAGAAAACAAAAAGACATGGTAAAAGTTAAATTATTTAACTTAGAGTTAAATTTAATTGATAAGGTTAAAATAATATCCTAAACTTGTCTAAATTCTATTGGTTGATAGGATTTAGACCCCTCCCCACCTTATCTTCGAAATAAGACCCTTTGGAACCATTATAAACCGATTTTGACTTTAATATAAAATAATAGTTTGAGATATTCCTAAGGTGCCCCTCTCCTCCCTTATAAAAGGGCACCTCCTCCCCCTCCTCCTCACAACAATTTGAGCACTAAATCTCAGACAACCCCTGCCAAAATCTCTTCTACACTTCCCTAGCAACATCCTAGAGGTTCTGGTCTTCCTCAAAGACCAATTCTTGTGCCCTAAGAGGAGGTCTCAAAGAGGCACTTCAAAGAAGAGGTAATTACCGTTACCAATTCTTTCATCTTTATTTCTTCTTCCACTTCTTCTTCTTAGGTTGTTTCATTATGAAGTAATAACATAAGTATCACTCATATACTGATATGTTATTATAAGTATGAAACAACCCTATTTCACCATCTATCCATCCTACGGAAAAAGAAATCACCGCGCGTGCGTACGTACGGAATACCGTCTCCACGCCGTGGTGTAATCTATTTTCCACCACCACCATACATGGATGAGTATAATGGTGTAAAGAATAACTATACATAGTTATTAAGACATCATATTGATTATGATAAATTGTAAAATCCACTCCAATTCAATTCAATATTTATAGAAATGATATCATCGCTCGTGCGTACGTACGGACTACCGTCTCCACGACGCGATGAGATTCATTCTCCATGTTAACCATTTAAGAATGATTATAATGTATATATAAGAAATAATAATGAAATATATGACATTATAAAGCTACTGGATTTATGTATATATATATACATATGTATGTCATCTACTTACTTCCATTTCAAGACAATAAGGAAAGAAAAACAGCGTTCATGCGTACGTACGGACTACTGTCTCCATGAACGGTGTTTTTCATTTTATTTATCTATCTATTATATATATATATATACTGAATATATATGATATATAAATCATATTTTATATTCTGGAAGTAAGTAAATCATGATATAAGTAATAATGATGTCAAGAACAACATGTCAAAACACCTACGATAAATGAAACGATTTTACCCAAAACGCTTCTTTAACATGGAATTTACAAAAGAACGAGTAATATAATGTCATAAGTGAACCATATATGATATCATATCAATATGTATGATTCTGGAATAAGTCAATAACATTATTTAAACCATTATACAGGAGCTTCGGACACGAACAAAGCAAATCGGACCTAAGGTAAGGGAAATATCACAATCTCATTTTTATCCGAGATTGTTTATTCGTAAGTATTTACTGGGGTGTATTTTATCATCCACATCCATGTTTACTCAATATGTAATATTATTTCCATCCACCTAAAATTTTTTAAATCCATTTTTACCCTTCAGTGAGTTTTTAGTAATACGTATGAAAGGAATCTTTTGTCGTTTTTCGTACGAGGTACTTTTTGACTTTTCCGACAAAAGTACGAAGAATGTTTTTTTTAACTTATATGGCACGAACAGATTTCTACTGTTTTATAAAGCCTTATTTTCATGAAGCTTCCTCTAAAAGATTTCATGACTATTTTCAATAAAATCTCTTTCTTTTAAAATTGCATGATGTTTTGTGAAAAGAAATTGTTTTTGAAGAAGAAAGGATATTTTCCTCAAGAATGGTGTTCAAGTGTTTTATCAAAATTATTTTCCATCTAAGATAATAAAGGGTTCTGTTTTTATCCCTATTATTACATTGATTTGATCATGTTGTGATGGAATTATTTTTATGAATTCCTTTATCTTATATTAATTGATTTATGATGTCATGATGTTTCAAGAATCCCATTTTTTGTTACATGTGTTATGCGATGATGTATGTTTTATGATTATGTGGAACACATAAGAAAGGATTCATTATAAGATGGGTGGGACCTATATCTCCATCCAATGCATTGGGTAAAGATTTTATATCTCATGAGATAGACATGGCTGAAATGGTAGGTTATACCGGTTCAGTGAAACAGGACTGAAACGAGGGTTACTCGATTCAGAAAGGGACTTTGTCCACTAAGATAGTCTTGGCAATGAGTCTTGACTAACAAGAAATGATTTTCTATGATTATGTGTGTATGCCACAAAGTTTCATGTTTTAATGTTATGATTATTGGGATTTCATTTCACTACTATGATTTATCCCATGTTATGAAATTATGCTCTCTTTTGCAGGTTAAAATTTCCAAAAGTTATGTTCTTATGAATATGATGTGATTGATTTCTCTTTTGTTTACCCTTACTGAGCATTTGAGCTCACCCTTTTATGTTTTCTTTTCCCCAGGATATAAAGAAAGGTTTTAGGTTAAAAAAAGGGATGATCTTTATAGGAGATGTTGAAGATCTTTCACCACGATTAGAAGATTACGTTCCGAGTTTCCAAAGACACTAAACTATTACGATCCTTGTGTGTGTGTTTTTTTTATGTACTAAGTATTCCGCAAATGTAATGTAATGTCCATGTAAGTCAATATACGGGTCTCTACAGTTGGTATCAGAGGCAAAGGAGGTAGGAATGTATCCGATCCTTGGGAACTCTCACATGTGAGCGTTGGACGAAGCATGGCTCTCCGCCCAAGGGCTTCATGAGGAAATGGCTGCCACTGGGGATGGTGGTGTGTCCCGCCCAGGGGGTGTAGCCGCCCATGGAGTGCCCTGATAGGTACCAATTATAGTCCACTGGAAGTAATTCCAGACCGTTATAGTTGGTATCAGAGGAAAGGTTTCGTCAACCTTTGGAAACTGGGATGCGAAAACGTTAGTGAGATCCCTAGAGATATTTCTAAGGTATGTCTAGGGATGCCCCTAAGGATAAGTATACATATAGGATATAGTTCTAGAACTATGGTAACGATATTAGATTAAACCAAAGATGATAGATATTTAAGTTACTCCCCCTTTATTACGATTTTTGCATCTAACACTATTCTGTTTGGGTTTTAGAAAATGGCTGGAAACAAGATGATTCACAATAATGGAGGATATGGTGGACAATGGAATGATATTCTTCATGAGAAACCAAATGAAATGGGATTTGGATGTCCAAACATCATTATTATTCCGAATCAAAAATCTCACAACATGATCAATAAAGTAAAATTTGGTAAGTTTCCTGACTCGACTAATAAGAGAAAGATGGAGTTCCATGATGATCATAGAGGAAAGAAAGTTCAATTTCCCCTATGTAAATCATGTGGGAAGAGGCATCAAGGAGAATGTTTCAAGGGAACTAGAAGATGCTTTGGGTGTGGAAAAGAAGGACACAAAGCAAGTAAGTGCAAAGGAAAAGGGTCGGTTAACACCATGGATGAGGATAATGGTATTGCTACGACATCAAAAATGGTTAAGTGTTTTAAATGTGGAATGTATGGGCATTATGCAAACAAATGCCCTAAGGGAAATACTCATGAAGAGAATCAGTATGGTCATATGGGTAGTATTTATGTGGATGATGATGAAGAGACTACAAATGATATGTGAGATGAAAGAATTTTTGAAGCTCGGTCAATGGTTTGAGAATGTAGTGGCATGATTACATGTTTATCATGTGTAATTTTGGAATAAAGAGACATCTATGGATTGTTACACTGTTGTCTTTCCTTGTGTTTTGAAAGTATATGATTAATGTTACCAGTATCCATGAAGGTTATTCAGATATTTTTGGAATGTAGATGATATGGGCATAATGAAGGGATAAGGAGAAAATTAAATGTTTGATAGTATTCATGAGCTCATGATTGATATAAGGACTAAGTGATATCATGGTTTGAGTATATAGAATTTTGAGGATTTTGGTATGTGGAAAGTGTTAACTTTTAACTGCACTCATGTTTTCACTAAGGTATTCAAGAGAATACACGATTAAGGACTTTGAATGTTTGGAATGTGACCAACAAGACATATCTTATGATATGTGGGGATCAAAGACAGTATAAAATCTCTGGTAATCGTTGTCACTATATTATGAGAGTGGACTGCAGTATTATGTATAAGCCTAAAGATTAGACTGGATTATGTTGGACATAAGTTAGTATTGTTTGTTTTTTCTATATTATTGATGGGATGTTATATAGTTTTGGAAAAAGGACAACCTGCAGGACGGGCGACAGCCCATCGCTTCGGACAAGGCTGTGGGAATCGAACCCACAACCAAAGTGCGACTGGCCTTTATCGCCTACCACTGACCTACAGGAAGTCCCTGTTTAGTAGAAACTAGTGTTATTATATTAAGCAGTATGATATATGAAGTATAAGCCCATTTTAGGAACCATATATGATTTATCCCACTATAGATCGACTTATGTATATAAATTTTTCTATCCTTTTGAGACAGATGGAATGACCCGTCATTCTATCACATGATCGGCTAACACTTCACGAATAACAAATTCAACTTCATTTATTTAAGAGATGAAGTGGAAATTGTTCAAGGCATGAACAACAGTGAGATTGTACCAAAATAAAGTAAGTATTTATTCTAAAGCAAATTTTCAACTTTAGGGAAATGATCTTGAAAACCAAAAATGTTGTCCTAGTGATCTTATACCTGATGAATCAGATGGTACCTTATATCATAAAAAATCTATGGATTTGTGATTACTGGCTTTTCCATAGCCATGTTCTCTACCACTCTCCATCAGAACATGATGGTTAGATTTCTCTTCCATATCCATATTTTTACCTATGTGGAAACCCAGCGATTAGTTTATTTGGGTAATCGTTACATTTCATACTTTAGTTTTTAAAACCAAGTTTTGGTATTCCTTTTTACGATGTGGGATTCTATTAAAGAAACTTTCGAATAGTAAACCATTTATAACCCCGACGAATTTCGAGGGCGAAATTCATTTTAAGGGTAGTAGAATGTAACAGCCCAAGATTTTATAAAAAAAAAATATCTTTTTAATTTTATTAATGTCTTGTGTTGTACGCTACACCAAAAGGAGCTTGCACAACACGCATCCTTGTCTTGCCTTGCATTACACGCAATCGCGACCTTCCTCGATAGCGTGTGTAATACGCAATACCGAGTTTCACTAAACAACGATGTGCTATTAAAATATTATTAAAACTAGCCGTTATGAATAGTAATAACCACTTTTTAAAATTCTGTAAATCTTATTTTTCAAAATGAACTTCATTCTTGGATTCGGAGTATCGAATTTAGCCTAAGGTGAAATTTTGGTACTTTTCGGATAACTTTCATATTCTGATGAATAGTGAAAATTACTAAATTATAATTAAAAACAACTTTTTTAATCGAAATAATTAATAGTGATAAATTATTAATTTGAGTGGTTTTAAGGTATATATTTTTACAATTTAATACAATGTTGGTCATTGGTTGTAATTTCACATTTAAACCAGACATAATCAAGTGTCAATCTTTTGATATATATTGTTTCCTAAAAACACGCTATTTATTTTAACAGCAGGATTTAATTATAAAATTAATTAATGCAACTTCTATGTTATGAATTTGGTAAAATAGATTTCATATTTGAATTCGGAATATGAAATATAGCTTAGGATGAAATTTTGGCATTGTTCTGAAAAACATCAATTTTTGATGAATAGTGAAACTACTAAGTGGTAGTTAAAAAAAACTGAATTTTTCATAAAACATAATTTTGCCGCTTCTGTGAATGAAATTTCGAAAGTCCGAGAGACACGGTTAATATCAAGGACTAAAATGTGGTTCAATGAGATGAAAATAATTTTTGGTGAATAGTAACTTTTTACTTTTTTTTACCACGGTTAATAGTAAATAGGGTAACTAAGGGTAAATATGATATTACTATTACCCTAACACATGTCCTAATTCTATTGTATAAGTGTAATTCGACCAAAAACAACCTTATGAATATAATATGACCATTTAGGTCCACTTGGATTAGATTATGACATTTAATATTATATTATTTAATGAATAGTTAAAATAGTTAAAATCAAAGTTTAATAACTAAAACATTTTTAATATGGGGTTATACATAAGATAAATTAGACTATAAATATTCATTAGAAAGATAAGAAGATTTCCTCCATAATGATATTTTATTTATAATTTTTAGACTTTAAATAAATTAATTTATTTATGACACAAAGATGATGCAATAATTATCTTGTTAATGAAATATTGACATAATTGATATTATAAACACCAAAATAAATGTAATTTGAGACTTTTTATGAATTAAACTAATTTTCTAGGTTACTATGATATATTAGTGTTGATTTAATCAACTTGGTTCGAACATATAATTCTGTTATGACTTTCACAAAAATCATGTATCAAATAGTGTCAAAATTGACACAAAATAGTTTTTAAATCAAATATTATATTATTAATTGTTATTTTATTCCTAAAAATCTAAGGATCGGCCAAATGACTTAGATAAGGATATATATTTTAATAATAAACAATTTGGGGTTCGTTTGGCATGTTATAGTAAGTTTATTAACCATATAGTGAAAGAAAACAAAAAGACATGGTAAAAGTTAAATTATTTAACTTAGAGTTAAATTTAATTGATAAGGTTAAAATAATATCCTAAACTTGTCTAAATTCTATTGGTTGATAGGATTTCGACCCCTCCCCACCTTATCTTCGAAATAAGACCCTTTGGAACCATTATAAACCGATTTTGACTTTAATATAAAATAATATTTTGAGATATTCCTAAGGTGCCCCTCTCCTCCCTTATAAAAGGGCACCTCCTCCCCCTCCTCCTCACAACAATTTGAGCACTAAATCTCAGACAACCCCTGCCAAAATCTCTTCTCCACTTCCCTAGCAACATCCTAGAGGTTCTGGTCTTCCTCAAAGACCAATTCTTGTGCCCTAAGAGGAGGTCTCAAAGAGGCACTTCAAAGAAGAGGTAATTACCGTTACCAATTCTTTCATCTTTATTTCTTCTTCCACTTCTTCTTCTTAGGTTGTTTCATTATGAAGTAATAACATAAGTATCACTCATATACTGATATGTTATTATAAGTATGAAACAACCCTATTTCACCATCTATCCATCCTACGGAAAAAGAAATCACCGCGCGTGCGTACGTACGGAATACCGTCTCCACGCCGTGGTGTAATCTATTTTCCACCACCACCTTACATGGATGAGTATAATGGTGTAAAGAATAACTATACATAGTTATTAAGACATCATATTGATTATGATAAATTGTACAATCCACTCCAATTCAATTCAATATTTATAGAAATGATATCATCGCTCGTGCGTACGTACGGACTACCGTCTCCACGACGCGATGAGATTCATTCTCCATGTTAACCATTTAAGAATGATTATAATGTATATATAAGAAATAATAATGAAATATATGACATTATAAAGCTACTGGATTTATGTATATATATATACATATGTATGTCATCTACTTACTTCCATTTCAAGACAATAAGGAAAGAAAAACAGCGTTCATGCGTACGTACGGACTACTGTCTCCATGAACGGTGTTTTTCATTTTATTTATCTATCTATTATATATATATATATATACTGAATATATATGATATATAAATCTTATTTTATATTCTGGAAGTAAGTAAATCATGATATAAGTAATAATGATGTCAAGAACAACATGTCAAAACACCTACGATAAATGAAACGATTTTACCCAAAACGCTTCTTTAACATGGAATTTACAAAAGAACGAGTAATATAATGTCATAAGTGAACCATATATGATATCATATCAATATGTATGATTCTGGAATAAGTCAATAACATTATTTAAACCATTATACAGGAGCTTCGGACACGAACAAAGCAAATCAGACCTAAGGTAAGGGAAATATCACAATCTCATTTTTATCCGAGATTGTTTATTCGTAAGTATTTACTGGGGTGTATTTTATCATCCACATCCATGTTTACTCAATATGTAATATTATTTCCATCCACCTAAAATTTTTTAAATCCATTTTTACCCTTCAGTGAGTTTTTAGTAATACGTATGAAAGGAATCTTTTGTCGTTTTTCGTACGAGGTACTTTTTGACTTTTCCGACAAAAGTACGAAGAATGTTTTTTTTAACTTATACGGCACGAACAGATTTCTACTGTTTTATAAAGCCTTATTTTCATGAAGCTTCCTCTAAAAGATTTCATGACTATTTTCAATAAAATCTCTTTCTTTTAAAATTGCATGATGTTTTGTGAAAAGAAATTGTTTTTGAAGAAGAAAGGATATTTTCCTCAAGAATGGTGTTCAAGTGTTTTATCAAAATTATTTTCCATCTAAGATAATAAAGGGTTCTGTTTTTATCCCTATTATTACATTGATTTGATCATGTTGTGATGGAATTATTTTTATGAATTCCTTTATCTTATATTAATTGATTTATGATGTCATGATGTTTCAAGAATCCCATTTTTTGTTACATGTGTTATGCGATGATGTATGTTTTATGATTATGTGGCACACATAAGAAAGGATTCATTATAAGATGGGTGGGACCTATATCTCCCTCCAATGCATTGGGTAAAGATTTTATATCTCATGAGATAGACATGGCTGAAATGGTAGGTTATACCGGTTCAGTGAAACAGGACTGAAACGAGGGTTACTCGATTCAGAAAGGGACTTTGTCCACTAAGATAGTCTTGGCAATGAGTCTTGACTAACAAGAAATGATTTTCTATGATTATGTGTGTATGCCACAAAGTTTCATGTTTTAATGTTATGATTATTGGGATTTCATTTCACTACTATGATTTATCCCATGTTATGAAATTATGCTCTCTTTTGCAGGTTAAAATTTCCAAAAGTTATGTTCTTATGAATATGATGTGATTGATTTCTCTTTTGTTTACCCTTACTGAGCATTTGAGCTCACCCTTTTATGTTTTCTTTTCCCCAGGATATAAAGAAAGGTTTTAGGTTAAAAAAAGGGATGATCTTTATAGGAGATGTTGAAGATCTTTCACCACGATTAGAAGATTACGTTCCGAGTTTCCAAAGACACTAAACTATTACGATCCTTGTGTGTGTGTTTTTGTTATGTACTAAGTATTCCGCAAATGTAATGTAATGTCCATGTAAGTCAATATACGGGTCTCTACAGTTGGTATCAGTGGCAAAGGAGGTAGGAATGTATCCGATCCTTGGGAACTCTCACACGTGAGCGTTGGACGAAGCATGGATCTCCGCCCAAGGGCTTCATGAGGAAATGGCTGCCACTGGGGATGGTGGTGTGTCCCGCCCAGGGGGTGTAGCCACCCATGGAGTGCCCTGATAGGTACCAATTATAGTCCACTGGAAGTAATTCCAGACCGTTATAGTTGGTATCAGAGGAAAGGTTTCGTCAACCTTTGGAAACTGGGATGCGAAAACGTTAGTGAGATCCCTAGAGATATTTCTAAGGTATGTCTAGGGATGCCCCTAAGGATAAGTATACATATAGGATATAGTTCTAGAACTATGGTAACGATATTATATTAAACCAAAGATGATAGATATTTAAGTTACTCCCCCTTTATTACGATTTTTGCATCTAACACTATTCTGTTTGGGTTTTAGAAAATGGCTGGAAACAAGATGATTCACAATAATGGAGGATATGATGGACAATGGAATGATATTCTTCATGAGAAACCAAATGAAATGGGATTTGGATGTCCAAACATCATTATTATTCCGAATCAAAAATCTCACAACATGATCAATAAAGTAAAATTTGGTAAGTTTCCTGACTCGACTAATAAGAGAAAGATGGAGTTCCATGATGATCATAGAGGAAAGAAAGTTCAATTTCCCCTATGTAAATCATGTGGGAAGAGGCATCAAGGAGAATGTTTCAAGGGAACTAGAAGATGCTTTGGGTGTGGAAAAGAAGGACACAAAGCAAGTAAGTGCAAAGGAAAAGGGTCGGTTAACACCATGGATGAGGATAATGGTATTGCTACGACATCAAAAATGGTTAAGTGTTTTAAATGTGGAATGTATGGGCATTATGCAAACAAATTCCCTAAGGGAAATACTCATGAAGAGAATCAGTATGGTCATATGGGTAGTATTTATGTGGATGATGATGAAGAGACTACAAATGATATGTGAGATGAAAGAATTTTTGAAGCTCGGTCAATGGTTTGAGAATGTAGTGGCATGATTACATGTTTATCATGTGTAATTTTGGAATAAAGAGACATCTATGGATTGTTACACTGTTGTCTTTCCTTGTGTTTTGAAAGTATATGATTAATGTTACCAGTATCCATGAAGGTTATTCAGATATTTTTGGAATGTAGATGATATGGGCATAATGAAGGGATAAGGAGAAAATTAAATGTTTGATAGTATTCATGAGCTCATGATTGATATAAGGACTAAGTGATATCATGGTTTGAGTATATAGAATTTTGAGGATTTTGGTATGTGGAAAGTGTTAGCTTTTAACTGCACTCATGTTTTCACTAAGGTATTCAAGAGAATACACGATTAAGGACTTTGAATGTTTGGAATGTGACCAACAAGACATATCTTATGATATGTGGGGATCAAAGACAGTATAAAATCTCTGGTAATCGTTGTCACTATATTATGAGAGTGGACTGCAGTATTATGTATAAGCCTAAATATTAGACTGGATTATGTTGGACATAAGTTAGTATTGTTTGTTTTTTCGATATTATTGATGGGATGTTATATAGTTTTGGAAAAAGGACAACCTGCAGGACGGGCGACAGCCCATCGCTTCGGACAAGGCTGTGGGAATCGAACCCACAACCAAAGTGCGACTGGCCTTTATCGCCTACCACTGACCTACAGGAAGTCCCTGTTTAGTAGAAACTAGTGTTATTATATTAAGCAGTATGATATATGAAGTATAAGCCCATTTTAGGAACCATATATGATTAATCCCACTATAGATCGACTTATGTATATAAATTTTTCTATCCTTTTGAGACAGATGGAATGACCCGTCATTCTATCACATGATCGGCTAACACTTCACGAATAACAAATTCAACTTCATTTATTTAAGAGATGAAGTGGAAATTGTTCAAGGCATGAACAACAGTGAGATTGTACCAAAATAAAGTAAGTATTTATTCTAAAGCAAATTTTCAACTTTAGGGAAATGATCTTGAAAACCAAAAATGTTGTCCTAGTGATCTTATACCTGATGAATCAGATGGTACCTTATATCATAAAAAATCTATGGATTTGTGATTACTGGCTTTTCCATAGCCATGTTCTCTACCACTCTCCATCAGAACATGATGGTTAGATTTCTCTTCCATGTCCATATTTTTACCTATGTGGAAACCCAGCGATTAGTTTATTTGGGTAATCGTTACATTTCATACTTTAGTTTTTAAAACCAAGTTTTGGTATTCCTTTTTACGATGTGGGATTCTATTAAAGAAACTTTCGAATAGTAAACCATTTATAACCCCGACGAATTTCGAGGGCGAAATTCATTTTAAGGGTAGTAGAATGTAACAGCCCAAGATTTTATAAAAAAAAATATATCTTTTTAATTTTATTAATGTCTTGTGTTGTACGCTACACCAAAAGGAGCTTGCACAACACGCATCCTTGTCTTGCCTTGAATTACACGCAATCGCGACCTTCCTCGATAGCGTGTGTAATACGCAATACCGAGTTTCACTAAACAACGATGTGCTATTAAAATATTATTAAAACTAGCCGTTATGAATAGTAATAACCACTTTTTAAAATTCTGTAAATCTTATTTTTCAAAATGAACTTCATTCTTGGATTCGGAGTATCGAATTTAGCCTAAGGTGAAATTTTGGTACTTTTCGGATAACTTTCATATTCTGATGAATAGTGAAAATTACTAAATTATAATTAAAAACAACTTTTTTAATCGAAATAATTAATAGTGATAAATTATTAATTTGAGTGGTTTTAAGGTATATATTTTTACAATTTAATACAATGTTGGTCATTGGTTGTAATTTCACATTTAAACCAGACATAATCAAGTGTCAATCTTTTGATATATATTGTTTCCTAAAAACACGCTATTTATTTTAACAGCAGGATTTAATTATAAAATTAATTAATGCAACTTCTATGTTATGAATTTGGTAAAATAGATTTCATTTTTGAATTCGGAATATGAAATATAGCTTAGGATGAAATTTTGGCATTGTTCTGAAAAACATCAATTTTTGATGAATAGTGAAACTACTAAGTGGTAGTTAAAAAAAACTGAATTTTTCATAAAACTTAATTTTGCCGCTTCTGTGAATGAAATTTCGAAAATCCGAGAGACACGGTTAATATCAAGGACTAAAATGTGGTTCAATGAGATGAAAATAATTTTTGGTGAATCGTAACTTTTTACTTTTTTTTACCACGGTTAATAGTAAATAGGGTAACTAAGGGTAAATATGATATTACTATTACCCTAACACATGTCCTAATTCTATTGGATAAGTGTAATTCGACCAAAAACAACCTTATGAATATAATATGACCATTTAGGTCCACTTGGATTAGATTATGACATTTAATATTATATTATTTAATGAATAGTTAAAATAGTTAAAATCAAAGTTTAATAACTAAAATATTTTTAATATGGGGTTATACATAAGATAAATTAGACTATAAATATTCATTAGAAATATAAAAATATTTCCTACATAATGATATTTTATTTATAATTTTTAGACTTTAAATAAATTAATTTATTTATGACACAAAGATGATGCAGTAATTATCTTGTTAATGAAATATTGACATAATTGATGTTATAAACACCAAAATAAATGTAATTTGAGACTTTTTATGAATTAAACTAATTTTATAGGTTACTATGATATATTAGTGTTGATTTAATCAACTTGGTTCTAACATATAATTCTGTTATGACTTTCACAAAAATCATGTATCAAATAGTGTCAAAATTGACACAAAATAGTTTTTAAATCAAATATTATATTATTAATTGTTATTTTATTCCTAAAAATCTAAGGTTCGTCCAAATGACTTAGATAAGGATACATATTTTAATAATAAACAATCTGGGGTTCGTTTGGCATGTTATAGTATTTTTATTAACCATATAGTGAAAGAAAACAAAAAGACATGGTAAAAGTTAAATTATTTAACTTAGAGTTAAATTTAATTGATAAGGTTAAAATAATATCCTAAACTTGTCTAAATTCTATTGGTTGATAGGATTTCGACCCCTCCCCACCTTATCCTCGAAATAAGACCCTTTGGAACCATTATAAACTGATTTTGACTTTAATATAAAATAATATTTTGAGATATTCCTAAGGTGCCCCTCTCCTCCCTTATAAAAGGGCACCTCCTCCCCCTCCTCCTCACACCAATTTGAGCACTCAATCTCAGACAACCCCTGCAAAAATCTCTTCTCCACTTCCCTAGCAACATCCTAGAGGTTCCGGTCTTCCACAAAGACCAATTCTAGTGCCCTAAGAGGAGGTCTCAAAGAGGCACTTCAAAGAAGAGGTAATTACCGTTACCAATTCTTTCATCTTTATTTCTTCTTCCACTTCTTCTTCTTAGGTTGTTTCATTATGAAGTAATAACATCAGTATCACTCATATACTGATATGTTATTATAAGTATGAAACAACCCTATTTCACCATCTATCCATCCTACGGAAAAAGAAATCACCGCGCGTGCGTACGTACGGAATACCGTCTCCACGCCGTGGTGTAATCTATTTTCCACCACCACCTTACATGGATGGGTATAATGGTGTAAAGAATAACTATACATAGTTATTACAACATCATATTGATTATGATATATTGTATAATCCACTCCAATTCAATTCAATATTTATAGAAATGATATCATCGCTCGTGCGTACGTACGGACTACCGTCTCCACGACGCGATGAGATTCATTCTCCATGTTAACCAATTAAGAATGATTATAATGTATATATAATAAATAATAATGAAATATATGACATTATAAAGCTACTGGATTTATGTATATATATACATATGTATTTCATCTACTTACTTCCATTTCAAGACAATAAGGAAAGAAAAACAGCGTTCATGCGTACGTACGGACTACTGTCTCCATGAACGGTGTTTTTCATTTTATTTATCTATCTATTATATATATATATACTGAATATATATGATATATAAATCATATTTTATATTCTGGAAGTAAGTAAATCATGATATAAGTAATAATGATGTCAAGAACAACAAGTCAAAACACCTACGATAAATGAAACGATTTTACCCAAAACGCTTCTTTAACATGGAATTTACAAAAGAACGAGTAATATAATGTCATAAGTGAACCATATATGATATCATATCAATATGTATGATTCTGGAATAAGTCAATAACATTATTTAAACCATTATACAGGAGCTTCGGACACGAACAAAGCAAATCGGACCTAAGGTAAGGGAAATATCACAATCTCATTTTTATCCGAGATTGTTTATTCGTAAGTATTTACTGGGGTGTATTTTATCATCCACATCCATGTTTACTCAATATGTAATATTATTTCCATCCACCTAAAATTGTTTAAATCCATTTTTACCCTTCAGTGAGTTTTTAGTAATACGTATGAAAGGAATCTTTTGTCGTTTTTCGTACGAGGTACTTTTTGACTTTTCCGACAAAAGTACGAAGAATGTTTTTTTAACTTATACGGCACGAACAGATTTCTACTGTTTTATAAAGCCTTATTTTCATGAAGCTTCCTCTAAAAGATTTCATGACTATTTTCAATAAAATCTCTTTCTTTTAAAATTGCATGATGTTTTGTGAAAAGAAATTGTTTTTGAAGAAGAAAGGATATTTTCCTCAAGAATGGAGTTCAAGTGTTTTATCAAAATTATTTTCCATCTACGATAATAAAGGGTTCTGTTTTTATCCCTATTATTACATTGATTTGATCATGTTGTGATGGAATTATTTTTATGAATTCCTTTATCTTATATGAATTGATTTATGATGTCATGATGTTTCAAGAATCCCATTTTTGTTACATGTGTTATGCGATGATGTATGTTTTATGATTATGTGGCACACATAAGAAAGGATTCATTATAAGATGGGTGGGACCTATATCTCCCTCCAATGCATTGGGTAAAGATTTTATATCTCATGAGATAGACATGGCTGAAATGGTAGGTTATACCGGTTCAGTGAAACACGACTGAAACGAGGGTTACTCGATTTAGAAAGGGACTTTGTCCACTAAGATAGTCTTGGCAATGAGTCTTGACTAACAAGAAATGATTTTCTATGATTATGTGTGTATGCCACAAAGTTTAATGTTTTAATGTTATGATTATTGGGATTTCATTTCACTACTATGATTTATCCCATGTTATGAAATTATGCTCTCTTTTGCAGGTTAAAATTTCCAAAAGTTATGTTCTTATGAATATGATGGGATTGATTTCTCTTTTGTTTACCATTACTGAGCATTTGAGCTCACCCTTTTATGTTTTCTTTTCCCCAGGATATAAAGAAAGGTTTTAGGTTAAAAAAAGGGATGATCTTTATAGGAGATGTTGAAGATCTTTCACCACGATTAGAAGATTATGTTCTGAGTTTCCAAAGACACTAAACTATTACGATCCTTGTGTGTGTGTTTTTGTTATGTACTAAGTATTCCGCAAATGTAATGTAATGTCCATGTAAGTCAATATACGGGTCTCTACAAGCTGGTTATTATAGGAGATTCATTCGTGATTTCTATCGGCTTGCTTCACCAATTACCACACTCACCAGGAATGGGGTGAGGTTTTTATAGGGCCTAGAATGTCAGACATCATTCAAGGAGTTGAAGAGGTGGTCGACTATTTCCCCCATGTATATTTTTCCATAGGCTGGAAAGGGGTATGTGGTCTGTTATGATGCATCAGGTATGGGTATTGGGTGTGTTCTTTTGCAAGATGACCACGTGGTGGCGCATGTCTCTCGCCAACTCTGACCACATGACAAAAACTGCCAAAACCATTACTTGGAGTTGGCCGTAGTGATGCATGGTTTGAAGACTTGGCGTGACTAACTCTTTGGGGAGAAATTTGTGGTCTACTCTGTCCACAAAATATTGTCCAATGTCTTCTCACAGAAGGACCTCAACTTGAGGTAGCGTCGTTGGATCAAGTACTTGTAGGGGTTTGACTTTGACATTGCCTATACCCTAGGAAAGGGTAATGTGGAGGTCGACGATTTGAGAAGAAGAGTTTCAGTGCAGGCCTTGTGGATGTCTAGTGATGAGTGGAATTTTATTGGGCTCCTTTCTCAGATGCATGTGGAGAATAGGGAACACAGTGGAGGTGTATTCTTGGAGAGTGTCTAGTTGAATTCTTATCTGTTGGAGTTGATTCAGTGAGAACAACACAGTGATGGGATTTTTCAACAGTCGAAATAGTGGCTTCCTTGTGGGGAGACATCCTCTGATTGGTCATCGTCTCCCAAGGGCATCTTGTGTTTCATGGTCCATTCATTAGTGTCGTTATCTCCGCGAAAGGTGGTCGTGGAGGACAACCACCATTCTCAGTGGACTTTCCGTCTAGGTGCCACCAAGATGTATTATGATGTATGTCGGTAGTTCTGGTGGCCTGGTATGAGACGATACAGAGCGAACTTTTTGTCGAGATGCTATACATGACAGTAGGTAAAAGAAGAGCATCAAAGGCCCTAAGTTTTTCTCCAGTAATTACCCATTCCTACTTGGAAGTGGTACGAGGTCTCCATAGAATTCATTGTTGGCATAGCTTGTACAAATCGGGGTAATAATTCCATTTGGGTGGAGATTGATCGTTGGACCAAATCATCCCACTTTATTCTGATCAGAGATACAACTAAACTGGATGAGTTGGGATGTTTATATCTTCATGAGGTGGAGAGACTCCTTGCTGTGCCATCAGAAGTTGTCTCAGATAGAGACCCCCATTTTACTTCTTGGTTCTGAGAAGGCCTTCAGAACGCCTTGGGGTCTCATGTTATGATGAGCACGATATACCATCCTCAGACAGATGGTCAGACAGAGCGGGTGAATCAGATTTTGGAGGACAAACTTTGTGTATATGTCTTGGAATTTGGAGGATCTTGTGATATCCAAATGGGGTTGGTTGAGTTTTCTTATAATAAAAGTTACAAATCCTCGATTTGAATGTCTCCTTTTGAGAAACTCTATAGTAGACCTTGTCGGTCCCCCCTCTGTTGGGATGAGGTAGTTGAGACCTCACTGTTGGGGCTGAGTCAGGTACATGAGACATCTGAGAAGGTCAAGTTGATCAGGAAGCCTTTATAGATAGCTCAAGGTCTCCATAAGTAATATTCTTATCGGAGGCATTGAGACCAAGTGTTTTCTATGGGTGAAATGGTATTCTTGAATGTGGCCCCTTTTTTGGGCCATCGTCGATTGGGGAAGCAAGGGAAGCTGACATCGCGGTATGTTGGGCCCTTTGAAATCACCGAATGTATTGGAAAGGTGGAATAAAGGATGGATTTTCCTTTTCAGTTGACATCCATCCATGATGTCTTCCATGTTTCCCAGTTGAAGAAATACAACCTGGAATGTCCCATGTGCTGAGTTGGTTAGAACTAGAGATAGAGCCTGACTTGTGTATTATTGAGCGGCCAGTGACAATAATGGACTCCCAAGAGAAGGTTTTTCAAGGGAAGTCCATTCTGTTAGTCCAAGTTCATTGGAATCATGGGAATGATTCACATGGGAGATGGGAGTATAATTCATGGGTCGAGGAAGTGTACACATTCTTGTTTTTCAATCAAGATTCTGGTTGACCTTACGGGGTGAAAAGTCTTTCATGGTTTGGAGAATTGTCACATACATGACTTATTTTAAAGTTAATTTTCATTTAATTTCAATTCATTCAAATTTTTAGGGGTTTCCCAAGATTTTTTGGATGGAAGAGCGAGTTTTCATGATTTGGGCCAAACCGTGAGCCCATTTACAATTTTAAAAACAATTTTTTTATAAATATTTCATTTTTAAATATTATTAACCCTTTACAATTACTAAATGGTCTTCCCAGGTCTATTAACACCACAATCTCAATTTGGACTCTTTATGAATCCATAATAATGGTGGATTTGGGTTTTTATTTATGGAATTGGGCCAGTCTGAAATCCCATTTCTAATTTAATTTTTTTAATTAATAACATATTAAATTTTATGGACTTTTTAGTGATTTCAAGTGTCACCTAATCCCACTGAACCCATACTAGCACCCATCCTATTTTACCTCTCTTTGGAGCTAGTGTTCATCAAAATTTAGTGCAGAACTTCATAGGTTTTTTAAAATCGTCCAGATTTGAAGAGGCAACTTCATTCCTTCAAAACTCTTTCAATTATTTCTCTTTTTCATCCATTCTAGTTTCTAATTCGATGATTGTTCCTCCTATTCAATCCTAACATCCATTTCCTCCTGCAAAGTCGCTAAAACCCACTTTGTAACACCATTTTGATTGGGTATTTGGTGGAAGAACATCAACGAATCTCAAGTAAGTGTCTCTCCATCTTAGTTTCACCCCTTTCCATGAAGTTTCTTTCAATTTCCTTGAAGTAGAAAATGACCATTGGTAGGGTTTCAAAACTAGGTTTTAAAATTTTAATTTTTGGTCAATTATTGTGGTTTTAGGTTTGATCTATGTCCCTCTTGGTGTGGTGGTGGTGCGACTTGATTTTCACACGGTGATTCAAGGGTTTCCTTTGATTTAGTCGGTGATTCCTTTTGGTATGAAATATTTGTGGCCAGGATGTTGTTTTTATGGTATTTTAATGTCTATTACATTTTAATGTTGCTTCAAAAATTGTTTTTTATGAAAATTATATTGCAAATGAATTTTAAGTGACAATGTTTTTTTTGAAATTGGGGGTTTTCATATAAATCTTTTATTGGTCCATAAGGGATAACCAATAATTATTTATTTGAATTTATTGAACTATATTAGGGATTAGTATATTTTTTTCAATGTTCTTCTCATTTGGTTATGGTTTCGAAATTGGTTTTGGGTGACGTTTGTTATGTAAATTAATTTTTGAGTACCAATTTGGTTCAAATAGGGTGTTTTACAAGGATATTTTATGTGATGCTTATTGGGGTTATTTTATAACTCATGTAATGAGTTTATATAAATGTTATGGGTGTTTAAAATTCTTATTTGACAAATACTATTTTTCAGATTGTGTTTAAAGTGGGGGTTTAATGGGTATTTTCGTGTGTAAAGAATTGTTTGTTTTTGTGAAGTTGTTTGTAAAAATAAAATAAAAATGTTTTGTTGTGTGATTTATGTGGAATAATGTGTGTAGAGATATTGTAATGATTTCATGTTACTAGTAGTGATGTTTTATTTTAAATTTGATACATTTATCTTTTTGAAATTGTTTGAGTACGAAGGGGTAAGCCCGTGTTCCTAGGTGGGTGGATTTGTACAACTACTGCTAGTGAACCGGATGAGGTTTGTCCCTGTTTAACATAGAATTTGGATAACTATAACTATAAATAAACTATATGGATGATTATTGGGGAAGAATAGGTTATATGTATGTTACTTACTAGGGTATCTTCCATGAGAACATATTTTCTATGGTTTCCTTACACCTTGGTACGAGGTACATAGGGTCCGAGACAATCTAGTGCCTAGGGGTGTTCCCGATTTTTTTTCTCATTGGATTTTTGATATTTCACTTAGTATTATGGTGTGTTTGGATGTGAATTAAAGTATATAACATGTATTTTTTAATTGTTTTAACATTATAGAGGTTTTATTTTTAAAATAGTTTTCAATTGAAAGTTATGTTTCTTGGAATTTATCACTACTTTTCATTGAATATTAAAACTTCTTGCTTTTTTACCTTGTATTGCATGCAATTTAGAATCATTGGGTGTTATCCTATTGGTATTAGTATCACAAACTAATTACACCCATTGGTTAAAATTATACTTGATTATGTTTGACTCATGTAAAGAAAGGCTTTGGGTGCTGGTGATTCAGGGTGTTAGTTCCCATCCTTTGTGCGGAGTTGTGGAGACGACTTGTGGGTGATGACCCCTTGTTCTGTGGAGTCCTTGGGGATGTATTGATTATGTATTTATTTGTATTTGGAACACTTGTATTATCTTTAAAAAAATTTATTCAGTTATGGTTTTTGATTATGACTTGTTTGGCATGAAAAATTCATATTTATATTATGGATTGTTTTTAATGTTTTATGCTTTCATACTCAGGTAAATCGTTCCCAAACCATAATTAATGATACCCAGGCACTTATTCCAGCCCATGGGGATAGAGAATTACCTTTGGGACATTATACAGGTCGAGTTTGGTGCCGGTATTGGTGGATACCATATTTAGTTCGTCACATGTATATACATATTGTGAATGAATATAGGTTCTTAATATTATGTTTTTCTCAAAGAAGGAAAATTGAGAGAAAAATCACTTACCGATTAGGTAAAATTTAAAACATAAACCCCATTGAAGAATAACAAAAATGAAAACATTTATCATCATTAAATGAGTTATATTCATGATATATCATGGAATATGGTAGTATATGAACCATAGATAAACGAGTGGTGAATATGGCCTAAGTCTCTCAGAAATAAAAGTGAGACTAGAAATCACCTTAACTCAAGTATTGACTTCCGTTGAGCACATTAAAAATTATTTTATAATAAATATAATATTATTACAAATATATTAATGAACCATATTTTTATATATAATAAAATATATTATTTATCAATTATTTTTTTATAAAACATCTGTTAACAATTGCATGTTAAATTACATTATATGTAATAAACTCTTGGTTTTTAGTATATGTTTTGACTTATCATATTTGGTCCTAATAATTTGATAATGTATTTATATTCTACATAATTTAAACAATGATATAAATTTCATATATATTCATTATATAATTATTTATAGTATTCCATAAAATTTAGTGGTAGGAAATGAAATGCAACATTCATGGAGACAGTTGGTTGTTTGTATGCATGAATGTTGTTTCCATTTTTTTTATAACGTTGAAAGAATTAAAAGTAAATAATATTTATATATATTAAAACTATATTATATGTTTTATTTTATAAATATCAAATATGTTTGTTAAACCCAATTATTTACATTCCAGTTAAATTGTGAACCAATCGCTTGGCTTCGCCAGTTGGTAGTCCACCGCATACATGAATGGTGTTATCATATTCCCAAAAAATGAAAAGCATGATGGTGTGTGCGGTTTAATATATATCAAGAATATTAACATAATAAATATCATATAAATAATATATAAACTATAAATATATATTTATTAACAACCATTAATTGGTGGAAATGAAAAAACGAACAATATTGGTTCATGGGGCTGTATTCCTCCGTACAGACGAACAATGATTTCATAAACCATTTGATTGATGTGTGTAAAGTTGTATGTCACAACCTTAAAATAAAAAATCTAAGTATATGTATGATACTATGGTTATTATATCATCATGATAGAATAACAATTTAAGGGGTGGAGGAAGAAAAAAAATAAAAACGCTTTTTGAAGAACATTACCTCTTCTTCCGGTATCCTCTATAGGTTTGCATTAAAACCATTAAAAGATGCTTTTTCTAAAAGAATAATTTTTCTAATATAAGGGGAGGTATATTTAGATGTTATTTAGGTAGGATTTATCGGAATAAAATAGGTTTGAAGGTGTGAATAAGAGAACATTGGATGTGGCCTTTTATCAGTGAGTTGAGTGGAAAACATGTAATTTTTTGAAATAGAGAATTACACCAACATTTTTTACATATAATGTGGATCTAAATTACTCCATTATCGATAATTATAGATTTAATGGTTGAAATATTTCTATAAAATTGTTTTTAGACAAGTTTATTTGTTAATTTTATTCTTATTTGTTTAGTTTACCCCAAGATAACCCATTTTTACTTTAATCACGATAATTAATTATTACCACATTCATTATTCATTTTGGATAAAAATTATACTGGTATTATTAGACCATATAAATTATGATGATTAAAAATATTGAATATATTATTCTAAATTACATTCACAAAAGTGAAAAAAAATAATTTAAAATTCATCTCACAGATATGATGAGAATGTGAGTTCTTAAAGTGAAATTGTTCATAAGTATACACCGTTTTTATATAAAAAAACATTATAAAATTAATTAATATTAATTAAAATTTATTAATAAATATATAATTGATCTAATTTAACATTAAAATTAATTTATATATAATTTATCATTATTAATTATTTTAAAAAACGATGTTTTAAATTAAAATTAAGTATATTTCAGTATTCATAAAAAGTGAATCTTATAAAAAAATTACCAAAAATTCACCAGAAGATAATTTTGATAATATATTTTAAAAAAATATTTTTATTTTATCAAATTCATTTTATAGAAATGAAAAAATACATTATCTAAACTAAATCTTGTAGCTTTTGTTCCACGTGTCAACTCCGCCGCGATTCACCCATACGTGTTGCCCTCTCCGTCATTACACTCACCATCCCCACATCCTCTATTAAATTCTTATCCCACAGCCTAAAAATCATATCCCTCCCCTCTGGATTCCCCATTATCCTCCCAAAATTACCTCTCTACCTCCACCTATTCCTCCCTAATTACCCTTCTCCTCCACTACCATAATATTAATCCCTACTTCCTCTACTACATCTACATCGACATGTTCCTCTTACCCTGCCTTCACCTCCAACAGTGCCTCTGCCTCCACCTCCTCTTATACCTATTCCACCTTTGCATAAATTTATACGTCCTCCAGCTCATCTTCCTCATTCTCCGCCTTTGCCTTTGCCACCCCCAAACCTTTGTCATCCAAACCCATACTGTTAATTGCACTCTCTATAGGATGCCATCCTTAGAAACCCATCATTAGTGGTTCCAGATTTCATCTAATTAATGATACAATCACATACCATTTATTTTATTTCACCTATAGTCACATTCCTTTTGGTCCATGGACAAACTAGTACATCCTCGATATACCTATTTCGTTGGCAACCTCTATTTAAATCAATTTTCTTTTTCAATCATCATTATCTCTTATGCCTAGTTCTCAAAACCTATAGGATCTTCGCCATGATGTTTTGATAATCCCATAGAAAAAACATGGTGATTTCATATATTTTTAGGTAAAATAATCTAATATCTTTGAGATATTATAGGTTGGGGAGGGGCTCGCAAATATATTATTGGATGGAGAGATTCTTCTTTACAGTGAGTTGTAGTTGATGGACTGATTATTCAAGTGACATTAATTGTTAGTTTATTTTGGTAATCATGATTCAATGATGGTATTTCAAAGGGGTAATCTAATTTAAATAATAACTATAACGATTTTTGAAAATTTATTTTTTGTGTGTAGTCGTGTTCTTTTGTTGTTTTATATTATCATTGTATTATTATTTTTTCCCCATTTTAATTGATAATTTGTCATAAACCCTAACTTTTATTTTTTCCCATCATCCATATAGAAATAATTTTTTATTCAATGTACCTAATTTCCATGTCCCCAGAGACCACATCCACTATATTTAAAGTATTTACAACAAAATATTTTTGATTCAACCTATTAATTTTTTATTTCAATTTTTATTACAACGTATTCATTATCATTCGAAACAAATTTGATGTTTTTGTATACTGAATAAATTCAAATTTAGATTTATATCCTATATTTTCTTATTTAAATTCTAAATTGACTTCATCAACTATGAATACTTGACAAAATTTTAATCTATTTGTTTTCTAACTTCCATTCCTTAGCGATTTTGATCACACCTTTATTTGGTTTTGATTATTTGCATGTTTTTTGAATTTTTATTAAGAATGCACGAGTTTTATTTTCTTCTTTAATTTGTTTGGTGAATTTTTGTTTGTATCATAATTTGAAAAATATGCAGAATGGGTAAATAACTTATACATTGATATTTTTTCAAAAAAAGGTTTATGAATTTTTCAAAAGAATATAAATTTGTTTGATAAAAATTAATTGATGGAAGGCATATAATTTTGAAAAAAGTGATTATTATTATTTAATTATTTTTCACATAATTATTAAATCATATTCACCACTATTTTGATAACCTTTGATGTTTTTTGTATACTAAATTCCTTATAATATATATTTAGATCTTCATTTATTCTCTTTAATTTATTAATAGAGTTCATCAGCCATAACTGCTCAACCTATGTTGAATATTTGAGTATCTTTATCATGAATCCCTATTTAATTATTATCAAACCCTCAAGAAATTTTGATTGTTATTATGATTATTTAGTTTTGATTAATAATTCAAGAGTTTTATTTTCTTCCTTAAATTAATTCCTCACAAATAGGTATGATTTATTCTATTTAACTTTTCAGAGTATGAATTAATTTAAAAATTTCACAATGAGATGATATTATAGTGGTATAAATACCCATTTGGTATATTTTATCATAAAATTATTGATCTTCAATAATGTCTTAATGATATTTAATTTTTATTTTTTGATGGACTTCATTTAGATGGTTTATTTTTCAGGGAATCAACATGAAATGATGAATTTCCAAGGTTAGAGAATCTTATCGCCCTATTTGTTAGGGAAAGGGGAAGGGAAAGTTGGCGTCCCAAAATATTTGAATTTTGATTCTAGGTAAATTAGAAATGATTCATATCAAAAAAATTAATCCAATTTTTTAAATTTTTATCCCATTTACATTACATTGTTTTATTCTCCCAAACATTCCCAATGTATAAATTTTTGGGTTGAGTATATTTCATATTATTTATTCATAATTTATTTTTCTTTTTTATATTACCTGATCTACAATATATGGTTACTTTTTAATCTTGAATTTATTTGTTATATTTTTTCATTAGATATTTAATCATTAATTAATTTAAATTTTCTATAATTTTTATTCCAACTCACTACTTTCCGTTAACATTTTTTCAAGGTAGTAAAATGACACTCTTAGGGACCGGGTTGCTATGATATTAGAAAGATAAGGGAATATGGAATTAGAGTTCTCCACCTCTATAACCTCCTCCACATATCACTTGGTACTATCTCACTTATTCATATAAGTTATTGAACCTCAAACTATAAATCATTTTATCATTTATCCTTAGTGACCAGGGTACACAACCAGAGAGATACTAAGATAAGGCTCTATTCAACAAAATAGGTATCAATACGATCAATATTTTGGTTAAATTTTTCAATATTTACAATATATTTATTTTTTCCCTTCATTTCCTTCAATATTTAAATTTTAAATTTTTTCCTCTGTTTTTGTGGAGTCGATGAATATGACCAAATAAGTTCAAAATAAGTAACGTTTCTATGATTATTTTTCCCTCTATAATAATTTTAAAAACCTTTCTATTAATTTTAAATTCATTTGATTATATATTTATATATTTATATCTATCTAAAGGTGTTATGACTTATATATAAATGTTTTGTTTTTTAATTATATATCAAGGTGTTTTAAATGAATTAATAGGTGTTAATAAAGAATTATATCTTAAATTTAGCACTTAATGCTCTAAATTTTCTTATTTAGTTTCTGACAGTCAAAATATTAATTTATTTGTTTGAAAAACAGGAGTAGGCCAATAAACTAATCATAATGTAATGTTGAGCTATTATCTAGATACACTACATCATTATATAATTATTATATAGCCCTTCCAAATTCCATTAGTTCGTTCTTCATCAAAGGAGTTAAATATTTTTCTTTAAATCATTCGTTCTCTATGAAATTATTTAACTCATGTTCTATTTATTATAGGGGTTTCATATTTTTGTAGATCCTTTTGACGGGTGAAGAAAAATATTGATTAAAATATTTTTATACTGCATTGATTCACATGTGTCTTTACTATAATAAAGGGTGTTTCAACAATATTATACATTATAGTTTTATATCAATTTAACTAAAAATGTGTTTTTATTGTTTCACATATTTTCATTGTTAATTATATCTTAATTTTTTGTTGTTTAAATTATATGAAAAGGTTTTTTTAAGGAAATTAATATGTGTCTATATATGAATATATTTAAAATTGAGAATTTAATGTTCTTAATATTTTTTATGTAGTTTGTGATGGTCAAAACATTCATTTATTTGTTTATTAAACATGAGCAGGATATTAAACTAATAAAAAATAAATGTTGAACTATCATACTAATACACAACATCATTCTATAAGTGTTAAATAGTCATTCCTAATTTCAGTAGTTTACACTTCATTAATGGAGTTAAATAATTTTTTTAAATCATCTATTCTCCATTAAATTTGTCATCTCTTATTGCATTTGTTTTGGCAGTTTCATATTTCTGTAGATCCTTTTGATAGGTGAACACAAACATTTATGGACATGTGTTGGTAATGCATTGATTCAAAGATATTTTTACTACGTTAATGGGTGTTTGAATATTGTTATAAGTTGTATATATATATATATATTTAACATAAAATGGGGGTATATTGTACCATATTTTTATATTTTTTTATATATATTAATATTTTGTTGTTTCACTTATATAACATGGTGTTTTTAATGAATTAATAAGATTTTATACAGAATTATATCTTAAATTTAGAATTTATTTCTCTAAATGTCTATAATTTAGTTTCTAGTAGTCCAAACATTTATTGATTTTCTTTCGAACATGAGGAGACCACTAAACTAATCGAAATGGAATGGTTAACTATCACTCAAATACTCAAAATCATTCTCTATGTATTATATAGTCATGACTAATTTGAGTATCTTATTATTCATCAAATGAGTTAAATATATTTTTTAAATAATTTATTCATTAGGAAATTGTTTATCTTATATTCAATTTTTATGGTGGTTTCAATCTCTGCCCTTGCATCTACCACTCTTCCTCCTTATAACAATTATCCTCAAATTCCATCTCCTACAATTCTGGATCCCAAAAATTCCACCTCCTTATCCTCCATGACGCTTTACCTATTAGTATTCCCAACTCATAGAATGCACTTCCCTCTATACTTCTTCTATGCCCCCACCATCGAGTCCCCTTCAATGGGCTCTGTTTAAAACCCTATCCTCGCTAATATGATAATTTTTTCATAATTTTTTCAATGAAAATAATTTTATTTTTCTTTATCTGGTTTCGATTCCTATATTTTCTAATATTTATTTCTACATTCTTTGTGGAATGAATATCCATTCTAATGACTTAGCTAACCATCTTTGATCTACAACAAATTCGGCACCCCCATTTCCGCAACCCATTCCATGGTCTTCATTGAAAACCATATGCTTTAAATTCTAATGATTTTTTTCACACTTCTTCAATAAAAATTCATTTATTTTTGTTTCTTTGGTTTCCATTATTAAAATATATTTTGTAAAGTATATAATTGCATAATCTCATGCCTACAATATCCCATTATGATTCACAATGTCTGAAATCGAAATATGCACACATTTTTTACTATATAATTCTTAATATATATATACTTTGTATATTTTATGAAATTACAATATGAATAACACATATAAATATTAAAAAACACCAGATTCGTTACAGTATGCAAAGAGATTCAATGTTTGAAATTATATACATACACTAATATGGTTATTAGTAATTTTGATTGATTTATTTAATGATTCTATAATGATAAATATAAAACATTTAATGCTTAATGTTATTTCATAGAAAATGTATATATATGTTTTTAGATGAGGATGGATATTCTATTTATAGAAGACAAGATATTGTAATACTATATCAAAAAATGGCGTCGACCTTGAAAATCATTATATTGTCCCTTACAACCCATCTTTGTTAATTAAATATAAATAAACCTTAATTTTCCAACTAGGCATTTTCTATTATATATTTGTTCAAATACATCAATAAATGCCACAATTGTGTGTCTACATCTCATTATGGGTCTCATGAAAAATTTAAAAATGAAAGTGATGTTAATGATATTAACATGTATCATGACTGTCGATATATCTTACCATGTGAAGTTATGTGGAGAATTTTCAAATTATAAAACCACTATAGGGTACTTCCTATTAAAATATTACATTTCCATTTACCAAACTATAAAAGTGTTACTTATTGTTATAATGTTGTTAGAAAAGATATCTTGAAAAAAATATCTCAAACCATGATTGTATCTTTGTTTAAAGTGAATGAAATATTCCATGAATCACATAATCTCACATATGTAGAACTACCATTGAAATTTTTCTTAAATTCAGGTAATCATAAATGTTACCCCTAAAATTAGAGATTTTCAATAGAAAGGTTGCACTACGTGCCCCCCACAATTAGATAGAATTAAGGTAAGAGGGAAAACCTCTTAGTGTGAAATACAAACTGTCAATGATAGATGTCATGAAACATTTAGAGGATCTTGTCTATACATAGGATTAATTTAAGTTGAAATTGAGTTTATTGAAGCAATAAAAGAATCCTCTGTTTGGTAAACATGAGATTCCCTACACTGGTTGTTTTCTCACATGTTTTTGTCAAAAATATTTCTCATCCTCAATGCATATTGAATGAAACATGGAAAAAAATTTAGATGAAATGATATATGTACAATTAATTTTGTTGTAAATAGAAGGAACATTAATGTTTATCCCTTACACATGCATTATCGATAACTGAAAATGCCCGATTTTTGAATATTTTTTTTTAATGTTGATGACTTTTTGGGCTATATTCATTCAGTTTACATCAAAAATAATGTTTCCTTTTCCCAAATATTTGGTATGGAATTATTGAAATATATTATTATATCTAATAATACCTCCTTGATATGGTTATAATGTATTTATTACTTTCTATTTTATTTTCTCTTTTTTCAATAACAACCATTAAAGATTTATACTCGATTATTCCTCTTTGTCACAATTCATTTAGAAACTACTATAGAAATTTTTAGTTGTAAGTTTGTATGGGTTACTCCAAACCATTTACTTTTGTGTCTTTACCAAGTCTTAAAACCAATTTCATGTAATCAAATAAAAAATGGTTTTCAATGTATAACCATAGCTAAATTTGTATTGATGTTTCAAATTTTGACAAGAATTGATGGATAAATTGAACGCATATGTTTTAACAACAAATTTATTTCAATTCTGATTATCACATGTTCACATTCCCCATATTATGATAATTTTTTGTATATCAAATCCTATAACACATTCATATTTCATTGCACAATTACTACTTTATTATAGAAATATGACAACCCACCATTTATTGAATAAATTACTAATCCCACATTAACACAACTATTATTTCCAATTTTCAAATTGTTATGTTTCTTACTCGAATATCATCTTCTGGTTGGTTTTTAGTTCCAACTACTAATGTTTTATTTGTAAAATTTTCCAAATCTACTAACACATAAACCTTATTATATTTTAAATATTGAAATTTGGTTTTCTAATCTGTATTTCTACATGTGATTGAGTATTATACTATACTATTGTATACAGATAATTGATTTATTGGAATTTTTATTACATATTTGACTCACCCATTCTTATTTCACTTCCCATGTAGCTTCTCATTTGACACCGTATTATTGAATTCTAGAATATTGTTATATACTTTTACTTTTATAATTTTGGAACCAAACAAACTCACAATGCTCCATGATAAGGAGTATTTTATATTGAGATAGACTATCTAGTTACTTTAAAATCAACATTCTTTCCCATGCATGTTTCTCATTTTATTTTTATGGCTAAAAAATTATTTGTTTCTTCACTGTCACTCTCAAAACCATCAGTATAGTTTAATATTGTGGAATATTTAGCCTCAATGTACATTATTGTTTAAATTATTTATTGTATCACTTATTTATATTACATAGTTCTCAACGAACATGGATTTTCTAGATGCGTAATAATAAGGAATCAGTGTTTTCAAATCATATTCTGGATTCAATACTAGGTGTTATATTTTGGGGGTAAGCATTATAGTATTGGAAATTTAATCTCATTATGTATTACATCACTGACTTCATCTATTCCATATATTCAACCAACCATATTTATCACTATAAATTATTAAAAATATGGGTAAATAACTAATAAATGTTGTATATTATCTTAATAGATGAAAGGTCATAAATATGACAAAACACAGTTCATTGGTGTGTACATTAATTTTATTAATTTCTTTTTTATATAACAGAATAATTGTTCTAGTATTACAATTTCACATTATGGGGTGTTTTTTCTGATGGAATAAATTACTGGAAATTGAATCAAACAAAATCAATATTTTATTGATGCAACTTATTCTGTCTAAGAAACTCAAAAGTGAGTTTTATGAAAAACAATATTACGTTAAATATAAAATCTTACAAAAATCATAAATTAATAACAATTAAATGTTATTTAATTTTGATTAATTTATTTTTAGAATAAGTTTTAATTTCTCTAAATTTCTGGTCAATCCCATTATTCCAATTTTCAATAATTTGAATTGTAGTTTTTGTATCTATATATTTCTCAAAAAAAATTCATTTCCAAGTGTTTCTTTTTAGGTCATTATAATTGAATTTTGTTACTAATAATTATCACTAAATTTTGGTGTGCACCACTTTATGGATTAATCTATATTAATCACCTCAAAATATCATATTGTCTACCTTTTCTGACACCTCACTTACTTCACCATTTCTTCTTTTTGATAAAAAAAAACATACTTCAAATCAATTCATGTACCAAAGTAATCCATTATTTTATAACAATTGTTCAACTAGAGATCTATACCTAGTAATATATTATTTTTATTTATTATTTAAAAATGATTATATTATATTTTATCATAGTCTATATTTTTCACCACTATAGGCACTAAAAAAATCAAACTACAACTAGTTTTATGAAATCTTGCATATCTTTAGAAAAAATCTTCATTTTTCAATGACATTGCTTGGTGTCCAAACAAAAATGCATTATGATCATATAATTCCCAAAGGTATTAACTAGATATCTCTAATACATTAAGGAAAAAAATGTTAGATTAAATATGAAGTAATAGTAAATTATATGATTCAAATTTACATTTTTATCATCTTGCTGATATAGAGTTCAAGTGATTCTAAATGATCCTACAATATCCATCACTACTATTATATTTGAAAAAAATATAGTTCTCATAAAAACATATATATGATTTTAGAGAAAACCCCATTTAGGTAATTAATCAACGTCATTATATCTTATACATTTCGACATGACATACATGATTAAATTGATCTGACTTTCTTCATTTCAAAACAATGATTCCTTCAATTTACCTCCAGATTTAAATATTTTGAAATCCAAAAAAGTGATCCTCACTATATAAATATTTGAATTTAACATTCAGAACCATCATTTTTCATGTGATCATATTAATTTAAAAGACTTATTCATTACTAAAAACTAAGAAAAAATGTCATAATTTTATAATAATGTTCAACATTTTGAGGTAATAACATATAACATATATATATTTATTATTTATTATAGTTTTAATTTCATTACATTTCAATTATTTTATTTTCTCATCAAAATAATTATGTTTTCTCATTAAATTTTCAATGCTCTCTTCTTGGTAGGGTGCTTTAAATCATTAAATTTCACATTCAACTTAGTTAAGTGGCATAAAATATTCATCAGTAACTCTTACACCATTTAAATTTATAGTTATAATAATTGAATAGAATTACAAAACAAATCTCATTTTTCCATTCAGATAAATTAAACTATCTTACTGATATATCTAGAACCCTGTACGAAATTTACATATTTACTATTTTCTTATGTAGAAATTTTTACTTGACATTTTCATTTTTGAAGATAATTATGGCTTTCAAAATAAAAGTTTGAGTAGCCATATAGTCCCTTAAATTTAGGCAATATCTCTAATATAACTTCACCATCTTCAAAATGGAACAAAATAAAGTCTAGTAATATTGTTTTGGATAACAACCCTCACTATATTGTCTGCTAAAGATTTGAGCAAGGTTGCGAGTATTGTTTTGGATAACAATCCTTGATTTAAAGGTGCTATAGAAGAAGTGGAGCTTGACTTGGATGCACTGAGTGAATAAATGTTGTGGATGATGAAATTGTTCTTGAAGGGTTCACTTGAAACACAAAGAAAGTGTGCATTTGATTTGGATGTTAACAAAACGACCTATATCCTTCAATAAGAAAAGGGTGATTTACAATATTCCTGCCAGGACCACCAACAAAAATTCTAATAGTGCCTCCATTTGATTATGGAATGTTTTGAAGGTTAGTGTACTCCCTAAGAGATGATGATTAATTAATTCATATCCAAATTTTTTTATCACAGTTGGATGAAGAATATAAGATCAAAAATTATAAAATTTGACGAGTCACTCAACTTTGAAGGCTATTAATATATTATGGGATAACCATTAATGTTTAAAGGCTTATAAATGTTTTAATAACATAAAATTATGGTTGTGGATATGTGAATTTTTAATTAAGTTGTTATTCCATAAAAATTCATGGGTTTGGTACTAGTATAGTTTTAAAATATGTGTGCCATAAAAAGGTGAATAAATGTTTTTTAGCAAAATATAGCTCTTAAGCATAAATTTGGATGTACTCTAATCTATTGTCTAGAAAATAAATAAGACGAATGTTCAATAATTTTTTGAATATATATAATAAATAAATTTCATGAAAATCATTTTCCGATTGTTTTTTTATTTTATTGAGGAATGATACATTTTTTGCAAAAAAATAAATTTATATAAAAAGATTTCATTTAATTCAAATGGTTTTTATTTTTTATTTCTAATTAATCCGGTGACATAGAATTCATTATATTTATATGTGTAAAAGATATTTCATAATCTAGTTAATCCTACTAATACCCACCATTCTAAGGTGTAGGTGATAAATATTATACTAAATAATAATATTTTAATTGTATGACATGTTTCAGTGTTGCATATAATGTAAGATAAAACTTGTACTGTGTATAATAGAAGCCAGAATTAGTGTTTCATGTAATGAAAGCTAAAACCAATGTTACATGAAATCCAAGACAAAATATGTATTTTTTGTCACAAATAATATGGATAAGATAAAATCTATTTGAATACATGAATTTCAAAAAATATCAAGGTGCTACAAAACAATTCTAAGATGTACCACATCAAGATTTTATAATTTTTTTAAATAAATTTATTTTTTTGATATCTTTCTTTACATGAAACATAAAATTTTAATGAACCGTGATATACTATTAATATTATTATGAACATTGTAACCTATCCATTAAAATTGGAGTTATGAAAATGAATAAATATATTTATAAATATATAAATAAATTTTTTAGATAATTTAATTATATTTATAATTAATTTCATAATACTTTGTAAAGTCATTATAAGTTAAATGTGATATTTTTCAAGAAAAATTATTTTAACAATTTTATGGATCAATAATATAATTATTTTCTAAAATATTTAGAAATTTATTAGAAAAATTTATCTTTTTTGGAAAAACATATTAATGTCTGGTTTGGGGGAATTTTTAAGAATTACATGAAATGAATAAATTTTCGATGAAAAATAAAATTCTAATTTTTATTAAGAAATGCCTTATTTTTTAAAGAATTAACAAGATATATTTTATTTTAAAATGTTTTTAAAAGAATAATTATCTCAATTATATTATTATAAATCCAATTTATTTCATTATAAGAAATTTCATTTTTAATTTTCATTTAAAAACTTTTCTAACATTTGAATCTTTTTTTCTTTGGAAAACCACCTTTCACCACATATATGGGTTTAATTTTCAATTATAATTATAAATTTTTTTAATGAAATTTAGTGTATTACATATTAATTATCATCTAATTTAATATTTTAAAATAATTTAAGCTGATTTTTGTTCAAAATGACTTGTAAAAATAATAAACATTAATTACCACAGTAATGGTTAAGACAAATTTATTATGTTTTTAGAATAAAAATATAATGGCTAAAATGACATATAAACTTATCCAATTAGTAGTTATGTGTATATATGAACCTTAAAAAAATAAGGTTTTTTAGTGTCCCATTTACTATCCATTTGGAATGTTTACAACTTTGGTAAACCTATTACTTTTCAAAAATTCCATGTATGCGCTCTGCCCCACTTATACAAGGTCGCCCACTCTCCTAATCTATTAACACTTACAAAACCATTTTGTTGAAAAATAACTAACAAAATACATTTCTTAATTCCTTACCCAAATCTCAATGGCATTATTTTTATTAAGAATCCCTTATAATAAATATTTTGGTGCTATCTTAAGGACATTGTCCGAAGAAGAGGTAATGTTCTTACCGTGTGTTTTTATTTTATTTCATCTTCAACATACTTCAAAAACTATTATAATATAATTATATTATAAAATAATTAAATATGATATACTAATATTTATTATGTTAATGGAATAACCTATATCTATATCTTCTTCCATCAAATGGGAAACATAACCATTAATCATGTGTACGACAGACTACCGCCTCACGAACTGATATAATTTGTTTTCCATAACCACCATTGATGTGTGGATATTATTATGGATTTATAATATATATATATATTATATGAATAATATAATTATAACTATATAATTTTGATAACATATATACCTTATTACATTCCCCTCAGGGACATAATAATGTTTGTCGTGTGTACCGTGGAGTACCGCCTCGTGTAGAGATGCAATTAGTTTTTTCACCTAAAATTTACATTGATGTTACTAAAGAAATATTTACTGAATATATAAGATATAAATGACATAATAACGATTCTATAATGGTGGAATATTATTTACCATCATTTTATTCTATTTTTCCATAAAATGGGACCAATATTCATGTGTATGTATGGCCTACTATCTCCATAAACGGTATAATTCATTTTCTATGTCCAAATTTAATGGATTAATCTAAATTATTATACAATTAATATATTTTTTATTTAGAAAATATTTATAATTTCAGATAATATGTGACCATAATGAAAATATAAGTATTTAAAATACCAAACAAAAACATATATGAAAAACAAAGGTATTATTTCCAGAAACATGACATTGATAGTGAATTTTTAATAAATAGGTAATAAGAAATTACAAGTATATAATATATGTAATTATATTTATTATTTTTGTTTTCAAATATACATATAATAAAATTATATTTATTATATATGATGTTTTTATGTGTATGAAGTAATTCAAGACTTAATATAGTGGGATTTCATCTCAATTTGTCTTCTTTGGGAGATATGTTATGTTATAAACCCATCATATTTTAAGGGTTGTATATAAATCAAATTTAAAATTTTATATTCAGAAATTATTTATCTTCATAATATTTAATGTTTAATTTAATATTATTCTTTTGTGAGGTTTATAATTCAAATGTTACAAAAGTAGGCATGTGATTTTCCAGTTTTTGTTTTATTTATAGGAGACATATGAGATATTTAGCACCTATTTCTCTTGTGTGGCCTATATAATGATAATTTTACTTGTTATAAAATTAATATAATTATTTTAATGATATTTTAATTTTTAAATAATGTTATTATTTAACGGGGATTGTGTTTCAATTTTTACCAAAGCAATAAAATATTTTCATCTCACTTTTAATTTTACGGGACACATGCCTTATGATCAATTATTTATTTCATGTGGTGTATTTACATCCCATTAATTTATTCTATTTTCTTTATCCTGATAATTACAGAATATACATATCCATATAATATTCTTTCTTTAATAGGGAATATGATTCAAATGATATCAAAGTGGAAAAGGATTAATGTTATTATCTCGTTGTATGTCAGGATAGTTTATGATATTCATTAAATGATAATATATTATGATATACATGTAAAGAAATGAGGAATTTTATTTTTATATTTTTATTTCATGAAAATAATTTTTTACATTAATTGTACTCTCTTTATATACTCATTATTCTAATAATGTATTCAAGGAAACACAGAATTTATTTCTATCTTCGGTCGAGATCCATTTTTCTTCAATATACATGTTTTCTGAAATTTGTTTCTAGAATAAATTATAAAATTATACTAATATTGTTTAAATTCCATTTTACGCTTGTTGTAAATTTAAAAAAAAAATTATTGTAATGGAATCTTCATGTTTTTTTATAAATAAGACCCTTTTGGATTTTACTAAAAATGTGAAAGGAATATTTGTTTTATTGTGTATAACATGAACATAATTTACGACCACCAAGATCCCCCACTGTTTTTAATACTTCCTTTATAAATTTCATATATTGTTTACAAAGTTAATATTTTCCCTAATTTTTTTTAAACTTTTATCTTTATAATGGTAATTTTCAAAGTGAACGTTTTATTTTCCTATACAAATGTTCCATGTAATATTTCAAATCATTTTCCATATCTGATGGCATTACATGGTATTACTTAAACTTTTCTAGGGATATGATCCAATGATACCATTCTTATTATTTCTTAGCATACGTTATAATTCTGATGATAGGATGTTTCTGAAACTCATTACTTTTCCATCAGTTCTGCCACAATGAACTTATCAAATGATTATGAAACTCATTCCTTCGCATGAGTTATGATATGATGAATTGATGAAAATATCATGAAACCTATTACTTTTCCATGGGTAATGATATGATTAAATGTTTATGAAAACCATTTTATTTCATGGGTTCGTAAATGGTATATGTTTTATGATCACTTAGAACAAAAATGTATGGATTGGGTGTTGGGTGGGACTTATATCTCCCACTATTGACTGGTAATGATTGATATCTTATGAAATAATAAGGACTATAATGGGGAGTAAACCAAGTTTAGTAAGGGACACATACCACTATGATAGTCATGGGAGTTAACCTTAACTACTATTATGGTTTGGGGAGTGAACCCCATCCACTGTGATTGTAGTCAAAATGATCCTTGATTACTAATGAATTATCTTTTTATGATTATGTGTCTGCCAAAAATCTATTCCAAATACAAATTTTAGGTTATCTTGGATCTTGTGATTTAATTCATTTATGATTCTTTTCTCATGAATAACCAATATTTATTCCATGTCTCAAGTTTATTAACTATGATATACATGGTATAGTTTTAAAATAATATTCTTATGTTATAATAACCTTATATTGCTGTTATATTGATATCTCAGTTAGTTACCCTTACTGAGAAACTAATCTCACCCATTATTATGTTTCCTTTACTTAGGAGATGAACAAAGGTATTATGTATGATATTACTAAAAAGGGTTCTAGTGATGAAGGACTTAGAAGGATATGATGTAGTTAACTTATGAACCATCTATTCATGTATCCATATTTCCTAACGTAGTGGACCTATATGATTCTATTGAAGATTATTATGTTATGTAATGAATATTCATATATTAATAGTTTATATCTATATATGAAAATTTTGGGTCACTATATTTGGTATTGAAGAAAAGGTTTAGTTAACCTTTGGAACTAAGATGAGAAGACATTAGTATGATCCATAGGGATTTGTCTAAAGATAAGTCAGTGTATATGGAAATTCCATGTAATTTTGGTGATCCATAATGTGGGTGGATTATAAGCAATTAAATCTCTATATGGATTCTACAAGTGTATGTGGTTATTGTATAGTTATACGTAGTGTTAATTACTATAAAAAGGGAACATTGAGTTGAAATCTATCATTACCAGGTGCATAAAAATGGGAATTTCTACAAAACTAGTTTGACATTACCATGGGATATGTAATGAAAATTCAGAAACACTTTACGAACCATCATGATGGATTTGAATAAGGACCAGTAATGAACGTGGTTTAACATAGGGTTTCATAGATTAAAAATATGGTTTCATGATTTAGAAATGCTATAATTTTTTTTCAGGATTATGTGGTTTCCCACTATGAATAATTTTGTATAAACTATGAATTTTTGTTTTAGTCAATGGATGGAACTAGGAAGACCCATGTTAACACAGAAATTTATGGAAAATTCAGTGATTATGAGAAACAATGTTGGAAAATTACTATAGGGAAATATATTGTGACTACAGTTGATAAACTATCATGATATTTCATTAACAACATGATATTTTTTGAGATTCATAACCTATAAAATAAGAGGAATTTTGAATATTATGAATGTTCATATGGTAATGGGATTAGAAGAAATAATATTCATCTTCCTACATGTCAAGAAGGTGGTATGAAGAACCAATAATAATATGTCAAATTTTGGGGATGTTATTATTTATGTGGAAATAATGGTAATGAAGTAATGAATTTCCATGGAATTTGATCTCTTATATGAGGGCCTTGAGAATTATCCCTGTTAATTCCAAAAAATAAGGCTTAACCCTCATACAAAGGTAGGCATTATGTTATACTAAATCTTTGAAGTAAAATTGTTAAATTATTTTTGAATTTGGATTCAATAGTTATTTTGTACAAGTATTTTACCAAATGCTAATTTTGGTTTACGAATCATGAAACATCTAAATATTGTTTTAATTTTTTTAGTATATATATAATATTATTATATAAAAGTAAGACTTAAGAATTTGATCATGGGTTTATGAGTATAAGGTTAATCATAAGTTCAATTTCATAAAATCCATTTTTAGGTTCTAATGGATTGGGTTCTAATGTTATTATAAACATTTGGGTATATTTTTTATGGGAATAGAGTATATATATAACTATTAGTTTCAATAAAAAGAATTTTTTCCTGAAAAAATATTTTTTCATAATTTGAAAGGTATTGATAAACTTTAGGGTATATATGACTTTTGAGAATTAAGGTTATTTTATTGTATGGTCATTCTATTCCCTATACCATTATGAGAATTATATTAATATAGTTTAACAAAAAATAAAACCTATCACATTCAATCTGGCTATGGGGATTAACAAACAACTGGAGGAAAATAAGGGTAAAATTCCTACCAATGGTCTTTCAGATTTCTTAGTTCTTCTAAATAATGTGACAAATAAATATTAGTTTGATCTTAAAAAAATGTGTTTTATCATAGATATAACCATGGGATTTAAAAATTATGTAGTTGTAGCCTATACCTCATGATAATTTACATTTCTTGAGAAAAATTAACCAACTCATGAATCGTAGTTAGATATAATACTTTTTACATTAATGATATGGATTAATTAAATTTATAGAGAAATGTGTGATATATATACTGATAATAGGTGTTTAAATAATATATGAACATAAAATGTGTTTAATGGTAAATATAGAATATGGTTTAAGCTGATTAATAATTTCAACTTCTCAATACATTACCACTATGTGAATGAAAAAATGGTCCCTAATGATATGAGTCAACAATGAACATTATAACTTATATATGATGAGGATCACAAAAGATCAAATATTTATGGATTTAAAAAGGATAGATCTTTAAATCTCGATAGAATGGGAGAAATATTACCCTTTTGAAATTATTATTCAATCATCTATCCATGATGGGATAAAAGAGGTGAAAAAGTATGATATAGAGATACCTAAGAAGATGATAAATATTATTGAGATTAACGTAGATCATAATGGAATGATTAGTTTTATAAAACATGTATGTATTTTATCCATTCATTATTCAAAAAAGCAGTTATAAGAGGATCATAGAAATTTATTCTCTATTCATCCTAGAGGTAAATAGATGTATAGATATTTAAAAGAGTATTTCATTTGGGATGACATGAAGAGAGATGTTTAG
Source organism: Viscum album (assembly GCA_963277665.1). Taxonomy (NCBI): domain Eukaryota; kingdom Viridiplantae; phylum Streptophyta; class Magnoliopsida; order Santalales; family Viscaceae; genus Viscum; species Viscum album. Next base: position 1,333,737,546 of record OY728147.1, read on the forward strand.
AAATATTTATCATGGTGATTGGTATGTTAGAAAGTTAAGGCTTATAAAAAAATGTCTAAGGAGATGTTAATACCATAACCAATACCATAATGGAAATAGAAAAACATCACTATTTATATTTCCATAGAACTCCTCAAAACATCTAAAGGGAAAAATAATGTATCGGTTATAGTTTATAGACTTAAAATTTTTCTACACATCATATATATTAGAGAATATTCCTCTCTCAATTAGTTTTCCATGATATACATTAAGGATGTGGTAAAGATTCATTGATTACCTTATCAAATTGTTTTTGATCGAGATTCTAGGTTTAACACATAGTTTTGATTAATCTTTCAGTAATCTCTTGATACAAAATTGAGTTTAAGTACTACGCATCATCCCTAGAACGATATCCTATTTGAGAGAACTATTAAAACCCTAATGGATATGATTATATCTTATTATATGGATTCTAAATGTTTTTCGTATCAATATCCTCGTCAGGCCGAGTTTTCTTACAAAAATTTCTCTCACATAAGTATTCAGATGGTTCCTTACAAATAGAATTATGAAATGATGTATAGAACTCCAATTTCGTAGTATGAAGTTGGTGAAATATATCTTTTACTAAATGATATAGCAAAATAAATGGAACGGTGAATTAGAACCATTCAACAATACAAAATGGTAGAACAAACTCAACATAAAAGTTATGCTCATAATCTTCATCATGATTTTCAATTTCATATTGGCGGTGTGTCTATAAATATCATCATGGATGAAACTAATGATATTTAGAAGTTAGGGAAAATTAAGACCTAGGTATTTTGGTCCCTTTGAAATTCATGATTGTTTTAGGACTATAGGTTATCCATTATTGCTTCCTCCAGACCTCTCTCAAATCCATGACTTGTTTCATGTATCTCTCTGGAGGAAATATATAACTAATCCAGGATTTGTATTGAAATAAATGGTTATGCACTGAAGTTTTATATTTATTATGAGTTACAATTAGTGCATATTATGGATCTTACAGATAATGTTCAATGATGTAAGACCACTTAGCTAGTCAATGTTTTGTGGTGAAACCACTAGCTTTAGGAAGCTAAGTGGGAACCTAAAGATATAATGAGGTCTAATTTTATTCATATTTGTATCAATGTGAGGGGATTCAGTGGGTGAAATTTATAATATGGTCATTATAATTTTACACAAATTTGATTATTATTATACATTGAATAAAAATAAATTCTTTGATAGCTTGTATTACACACCACATAGTGTTTTAATGTACAACGATATACAGTTAATATTATTATGAACATTATAACATATCCCTTAAATTTTTTTGTTTGAATAAGAAGGTGAATATTTTGAAAATTAATTATAATGGTTTTATTTAAATAAATTATATTTATAAATAAATATATATTTTTTAAGTCTTTTTATGGTTTGAAAATAATTTTTCAACAAAAATATTAGTTATAAGGATTTTTATAGAAAAATAAAAAAATAATTTTATATAATTTAGTTAAATTTATTTTTAAAAATTAATTATATTTTAAGAATAAAAAGTAAATATTTTCTTTGACTGAATCATTGATAATTTTCTAAAAATAATATTCATTCAATGAATTGTAAAAAATACCCATTTTTATTAAAAAATTCCTTTTCCTATAAATAATTTACCAGTTTTATTTTATATTAAAATGATGTGAAATGTAATATTAGCTAAATTATATTATAATTAATAAAATTTAGTTCAATGAAATAAATTTCATATAGAGTTATGATATAAAAACTTTGAAAATTTTGAAAATTTTCTCTTTGGAAAACCACTTTTTTCAATGAATGTAGGTTTAATTTTAAATTAAAATGTCCCATTTATGTGAATTAAAATTTAATAAATTGATTGAATATTTTTAGTTATGAAAAATAATATTATATAATATGTTCAACATATTTATTATTCTAAATTAATTTTAAAAATAGTCAAAATTAATTCCATGGTTAAGGTTAAAATGAGTTTACCGGGGGTTAAACTAAACATTTATAGCATAAAATGACCTGAATGATTTCCAATTACACTTTTATAGAAATATTTAAACCTTATAGAATATAAAAATATATAATGAACTATTTTGGATAATTATTTCATCTTTAAAACATGTTTACACCTTTTTCTTTTAAAAAATTTATAGTGTGTCCTCTCCCCCACAGGTAAAAGGGAACCCACTCTCATATCCTATATAAACATACATTTATTTCAACTGATACATAAAAATTACACTAATTATATCTATAAACACATCTTAGAGGAATTATTTTTATTATTAAAACTTCATAATAAGTGTTTTAGTGCAAACATATGGAGGTTGTTCAAAAAAGAGGTAACATTCATAAGAGAGAATTTTTATATATTTATTCTTCCAAATCCTTAAAATACTCTCAAATATGATGATATAAAAAGGTAAATATCTCCCATATACTAGTATTATATTATAAAAATTAAATAACCTACACATATCTCATATTTTGTGAAATGGGAAATGAAACGATCGATCATGCGTATGGTGAACTACCGCGTCACGATCCGATGTAATTAATTTTCAAACACCACCTCTTATAGGTGGATATAAAATTTTAATTAATTTATTTATATTATATTCATAACATAATTATACTTATAGTATTATAATATCCAATATACATTCTTCACTTCCTTGGGAATAAGATAACATCGCTCGTGTCTACAATGGACTACCACCTCTCAAAGTGAAGTGATTTGTTTTCACATACGATTTACATGGAAGGTAATAAGCATAAATTTAATGAATATATATTATATAATTGAAATAATAATGACTATTTATAGGATACATATTATTTTCCTTCCTTTTATTCCATTCGTTGAGAAAATGGAAGTAACGTTATTGCATATATATGACCTACCATCTCTATGAATGTTGAAATTAAATTTCTATATCTATCATTAATGAATAATTATAAATTATTTTATAATGAATATATGTGATATTTATATCATGGTTGAAATTATGTTCATTATAGAATAATGATCAAAATAAAAGGACCAAAAATACCACACCAAAATATACATGAAAAAGGAATCTTCTATTACCCAAAACACGATATTAACTTTTAATTGTTAATAAATAGGTAATAAAATGTCATAAGTAAAAATATATAGAATTATATGTTTGATTATTGTAATGTAATATTTTTATAATAAAATGTGATTTATTATACATGAGGTTTTAATGTTCATGAAGTAATTCGATACATAAGGTAAGGGAATTTCATCACAAATTGTCTTCTTTGGGGCATATGTTATGTTATGCACCTATCCATATTTATGAGTGTATATACAACCATGTTGACATGTTATATAATTATTTTATTTATTATTATGATACTTAATGTTTCATTTAAATTCATTATCTCATGGGGCTTATGATTTAAAAGTTACCAAAAGTATGTAAGGGATTTTTAGTCTCTCCTTTTATTTATAGGAGACATATACCATGTTCACCACTTGTTTATTTTGTGTGTCATATATAAATCCAATTTGAAATGTTATATTATGATTATAATTTTTTAATTATATTAAATGTTTTAATTATTTTTATTCTTTAGTGGATATTATAATGTAAAAGTCACCAAACAATAAGATATTTATGTATCACTTTTATTTATTTGGGACACATGTCTTATACACAACTAGTTTCCTTAGTGTAGTTAATATATTGACCATAAATATAATATATGATATTTATAAAGACAATTATGTGATATAATTATCTATATAAATTTCTTTCCATCATGGTACTTATGATTTAAATGACACCTAAGGGGTACAATATTAATGTTTCAATATCATTATTTGTCAGGTTTGTTTATGATAAGCTTCTAATGATGAGATGTTTTGATATACCTTAATAAAACTCAAGAATTTAATTCTCCTATGGTTATTTATTGAAATTAGATGTATTCCTATAATTTTCATATATTTATGTACTTAATAGGATGAATACTTTTTTAAGGAAAACCCCAATTTAATTATCTCTTTGGTTGAAAACCGCTTTTCTTACAAATCCGTATTTCCTAAAAAAAATTTGGATAATGTTTTTTAAAAATCATCAGAAATGGTTTATATCTATTTTAACCATTTTATAACTTTTTTAAGATTTTTTTAAAAGTAATCTTTATGAAAGTTTTTAAACAAGGGACTTTTGGCTTACACAAAAAATATGAATTCAATCTCTATTTTAATGTGTAAAACATGAATAATAATTCTTACCATTATGACAACCCAATGTTATTTAATATTCCATTAGATGGTTCAAATATTATTTTTAAAGAAATATTATTCACAATGTTTTGTAGACATTTATTTTTAAAAATGTTATTTTCAATGTGAAAAGGTTATTTTTCTCGAGAAATGTTTTAAGTGATGTTTCAAAATAATTTTACATATAAGATGACGTACTTTAATGTTGCTTATGTTTTATTGGGAATATTTGTTAAATGATACCATCCTTACTCTTTCTCTATATTCATTATGGTTATTATGAATCTATTTTTAATAAACCCATTCCATTTCCATTGGTTATTCTATGATGAATTGATGAAATTATTATGAAACTAATTCCTTTTCCAAGTGTTGTGATGTGATAAATTAATGAAATTATCATCAAACACATTTTATTTCCATTGGTAATTCTATGATAAAATATTTATGATACCATTTTATTTTCATGTGTTAATATTTGATAATTTTTTTATATTGATTTGTATAAAAGATTTATGGATTGTGTGATGAGTGGGTCATATTTCTCCACCCAATTAATTGTGTAAAAATTAAAATCCCATGTGATACTCAAGACTATAAAGAGGAGTCATCATATTTTAGTATGGGGATCCTTTCACTATGATAGTATTGGGAGTTATTATTTACTACTATAATGGTTTTGGGAGTGAAACTAATCTACTATGGAATCATGGGAAATGAAACTAGACTAATAATGAAATCACTTTCAATTATTATGATTATTCCAAAAATATATGTCATATAACAATGTAATGTTTTTAATGATCTTGTCAAATTTTTCCTTTATGATTCTTGTATTATTAATTTCAAGGATTTATTCCATGACCCAGTTTTATAATATATGATACGAAAGCTATGGTTTATAAGTAGTATTCTAATCTTTTCATAACCTTATGATGATTTTTTGTTGATATCTCACTTTTTAAACCGTAATGAATATAATATCTAACACATTAAAATGTTTCCTTTCCCCAGGTTATGAAGAAATGTATTATGTATAATATGTTTAAAAAGGGTTCTCATTGAGAAGAAGTTAGAGGGATATGATGGAGTTCACTTTTTATCTAGTTATTTATGTATCAATTTTTACAAAGTAAATAGACCTATATGATTTGGGAATGGATAAGTTTGTTATATAATGAGTATTAATATATTAAGATATTATATATATGTATAATAAGGGTTTATTTATAGAAAATATTTTTCTCTTAAAATATAGGAACATTATCATTGGGAAATATATTTGACTCGACCAAATTATTATAATAAATCCTTTTCATAATGCAATATATTATTTATTTGAAATTAATGGCATCATATTCTTCAAACTATGATTATTTTATCATTATATACTCTATAGTTATTTTGGATTTTCAAGTAATTGATTTCTACACCCTTTAAAAAAAACTTTACCTAATCTAGTAGAGAATCCAAATTCTTCAATTTCCATATGAACTCACATGCACATCCTTCACATTTCACCCTCGAGCATTACAACATGGATTCTATATAAAACAAATATTCTATATATTTTTATTTTTATGAATATTGAATTGTAAAAAAGTCCAAAAAGTTATAAAACAATTTTTTCCAACATATATTACATTTATTTTGACACACTAATGTTATGGTGTGATCCTATTATCTATAGAACAAGACAATGTATTTCCACAGATTTACCGACAATTAATATTCATGGGGTTTACATCTTGGAATATAAAGCATTTCTATTTTGAAACTATTTATTTGAGACAGGCTTTAAAATTCAACATCACTACACTCATTCATTTTTAAAGAATGAGATAACCTATTATGGAATGGAATTACTAATTCAAATCATAGATGGGCTACATATTGAACATTCCTTCAACCACATTCAACAATTCATTTCTAATAGTCAAGGAATTCATTTCATTCATTTTCAACACCTTTCCTTGAAATAATCACATTAGGAACAAAAAATAATCCATTTCACCATACCAAAACCAACCATCTTTACATAAGGACAATTGAAACCAACTTCCATGATTTTCTCAACTTTAACACCATCTCAAATGTAATACCCTGGTAATCCTATACCAATAACCAAATTTTAAAAATAAAAATCATAGAGCTGAAACTAAAAAATTGATTTAATTTACTTCCAAATTCTATGGAAATACAAACAACATATAGTGAATTCTCTTTATCTCCAACATTTCAATAATAAAATATATTATTGATATAAAATAAATAGTAGAAAATAATAATAAAATGTATTATTAATTAATATTTTTGTTTTAGTTGAAAATAAATCCAGCACCCACTATACTATTTAAAACATCTAAATTTATTAATTCAGAATTTGAATCTAACAACCCCCCAAAAAAATATTTACTGGTTGAAAAAAATATAACACTGTCATTTTTTAATTTGATTATAACAATATCACCCTCTTTATATATTTTAAGTATTCATAATAAATCAAACACTATAAAATTTATGGATTGGTTACTAATAATCCTGGAATGAATTTTCCTTATTTGATGATAATAATAGTCCTCATAGAAATATCTTAGATTTATGATTATTTTTTACTACACCTTTTAATATCAAATCCAAATTAACATTTCAAATCAATCATAAAAAATATATAAACATTTAAGATCATTACCTTTGGAGACATGGTAAACATTAAACCACTCTATTATAATCCTCCCATTGTATTCTAGATATCAAACAACATGACCACCAATTCTCTAATAATTTTTGTTGGATTTTAGAGAACTATAATTTATGTAAACCATTGATGAGTTTATTTATAAAATTAATTTCCTTTATAAATTCAATGCATGAGGGTATCGCCATTAGATCTTCCACATTTTCAATATGGTGCTGTCATTTGATTTGGAGAGAGTGGTCTCCACAATTATAATAAAATTTATGTCTCTATAAATATCCAGATCTATTATAAAGTAAATCATAAAAATTTTATATTTTGAAGTTATGGACAAAAAATTATTTCTTTATTGATATTATAAATATACTAATGTATGAGTAATAACTTATTTCTTTTATATCTCTATTATCTCAGTCCCAATAATATTATATCTTTAGTGAATAAACCATTAAATCAATTAGTTCTTCATCCATAAAAAATTACTTTTCAATAAACCAAATCATGACATAAATATGATAATGTAAACCCATCATTTTAAAATTTTCATATCCTTATCTAACTAATGTAATGAAATTTTCTAAATCATTAAACTAGAACCCGAAAAATATTTTACATATAATAACACAGAATATAAAAATATAATATTGAATGTTCTATTACATTTATGGTTTATTATACAAGTGATCTTGAAGGACATTAAAACATAGTATCCTTAGATGACTAGATAGATACTTGAATTACTTGTGGATACGTAAGAAAAAATATAAAAAAATTGTGAGATTATTATTATCCCTTTTATCATATTAGAAAAAATTTAAACACTGTTCTCCTCTTAGTTTCATAGGGAATGGAAAATAAACAAGGGTGAGATCATATGTATAGTAAGAAGTAGAATATAGTGGTATATATCATAATCATGGAATGTGTGATATGTAAGTAAAAAATAAACAACATGAATCCATAATTGGCTAAAACTGAGTGCATACAATATTGATGAAAATAAATGAAAACATCGATAACAATACTCATTGATCTCATTCTAATGGAATTCATAATGAAAGAGATAAAATCATTCTATTCACACTAAGAGTAAAAAATTAATTTCATACTTTTCCATAAGGATCCTTGGGATGAATAAAAACATAGAAATCCATATAATGGAAAACACTAAAAAAACGTCCCCATCAAATGGAATTATGTAGATATATAGGAGAACATCCCATAATCAACCTAGATATTGTGGATTATCTTTAAAGCAACATGAAGATACCTTATCAAAGAAACATTGTATTGAGGGCATCTTTAACGTTATATATTATCCAATGAAGTTAATAATTGGGTTTAATAATTTTTATTATTAGTAGACCATGAAAATGGTTGGATAATTCTTTTAATATATTTCATAAATGGAATGAGAATATTTTGAATGTTATCCCCCTAAAGTGTCTATCTTGGTTTTAAATCTAAGGCACAATCATTGTGCCTTACAGTGGAGATTGAGTTAATGATAAAATCAACCATTTTAGGATGATTACCTAATAGTGAATATATTCCATAATCACATCAAATTTTATATATCCATACTAGGATTTATATTTTAGGAAAATACAAATTATTTTATTTTTCCAAAACATGGAATTTTTTTACACCATGAAAAAGATTGATTTTTGTAATAATGGAGTAAAAATAAAATAAGTTATATATATTAATATATATTTTTAAATCCATTTAATTCATGTGAAATTTTGTAAAAATTATTATATATCATTATATTCATGACACAAAAGTAAATAAGTGGTGAATATAGAATGATTCTCAAAGAATGAAAATTGAGATAGAAAACCAAACTTATAGTTTATGTAGTAATTAAATAAAAACCTCATGAATGAGTGGGATTAAAATTTATCATAAAATACAATGAATAAAAATAATTTCGATATTTAACATATCTAATAGGTATTATATGCACCTCGTAAAAAAAATCGGTGCATACCACAACACATGTCTCGAAGATAAAACTTTGAGAAAGAAACCCATTACCTCTAGTCCATACATCCATGAAAATAATTTAACCTTATATATATAGAACATAAATATATTAATATATTAATAAAATTCCTTTATGATATAAATATTCATTTATTATCATCTTATATATTCATTATCATAATGATTTCCTTTTAGTTTTTTTACCTTTTCCCTCATCAGGTGGTTATAGTCATATTATTTGTACCAATTTGATAATAGTGATTGTTGTTTCTTATAAATTTCCTCACTAACACGTCATTAATGTTACATGTAGTAAATATTTATAAAAATTTCTATTTTTAAAAATTATTTAATGAGTGTTTTAGTTTTTATACTTGAAGATAAAGTAGTTTGCATGAATGTTTCACTGATTCATGAAAATCAAAGGGTGTTTTCTAAATTAATAAATTAAATGTTTTTGTAATAGCTATTGAGGAAGGAAATCATAATTTACCCATTTATATAATATTATAATATTAAATTTATTCCATATTAATTCATTATATAAATTCATTGTGTTATTAAAGTTGGTGGTTAAACAAAGAAAACATGTACAAACTTTGACTTAAAGAATTATTATGAGGTGGTTTAGTTATATTATAATTGTACTATAATGATAATTATCATAAATTTTATTTATTTTTGTTATATATTATAATTTAAAATAATTTTATAAATAATTAATAGATATTAATGAAATTTATAACATGAAAAAATTGATTTTCGTCTTCTTATTCGTGTTTAAAATGGATAATTTTATAATGAATGTTTATTGTTTATATAATTTATACATTATTAAATTCATATTACTAGAACCATAATAGTAAAATAATAATGTTATTTATCCTTTAAACCCATTCTCAATTCAAGCAATGGAATGTGGTAATAGAAAATTATGGAATACACCATTCTAGGGAGGTGGTAGTCCATACATATGCATGGATGATGGTTTCTCTCCCCTTAGAAAAAAATAAATGTATAAAATGAGTTATTATGTAAAAAAATAAACAATTTATATATACAGTGATTAACTACTAATTTCGATATTTGTAATATTAATGTTAGACGGTGAAGGGAAATGAAATACATTGCTTTGAGATGCTGGTAGTTTGTACATACATAATAGTCGCATTTTTGTTATTCTTAAGGAAAAAGGGAATGCCAATAAATGATTATTCAATTAAAATAATAAAATTTAGCTTGTACCAAATTCAAATGCTACCATGTAGTGATCAAGAAATTATGATTATAATTTTATGATAGAAAGGAAATAAGTAAAGTAAAAATGATTACTCTTGTTGAACTCTTTTTGATGTCCTTAGATAATCCCTTTGAAATAGAGGGAATTGGGAAAATATTATCACTAGATGATAATATATGTAAGAGAGGATTTATGGGGAATAATAATTGAATGATTTATTTGGGAAATCGGATATTAGGTTTGTTATTGAAGGGGTGGTGAGATGACACTTTTATAAGTAGAAACGGACGAATGTTTTTCACATACATATACATTTCTAATAATGGGAAGTCAATCTCAAGAAAAGTGGCAAAAAAATTAGAAATAATGATTTGGTGAAGAGATAATGTTGATAAAGTCTATATAATTCAGTTGGATACACGTTTTAACCATGTTTTCATATATTTACCATTTAATCTTCCAAAATTACCATTTTTAATTTTACCACAGTAAGTAGTTTTCAACTTAATAATTTATCATTTAGGAATAAAGATGAAAATTTCATTTTTAATAATTTTATTCTACTAATTCCAAATTTGAAATACATTAAATTTATAAAATTTATATAAAAAATGTTATGATTGAAAATTGAAAATTAATTAAAATTGTTTTATTAAAAAAGTTTACATAGTTTTTGAAATATCATATGTGGTTTTATATTTAATGGGGCTTGGGTAAAGCCCCATTATTAAGAGATGAAAAGAAAAATGAAACATTATTAATAAACCCAAGAACACATGAATCAATGGTCTACATGAAAACTGTACATGAACTTAAGGCCCATAAACACAAAAGATGTTTTTGATGGCCGGAAAGGCCATTGGGTCAAAGTAAAACAATAAATTTTCCAGTGGACCAAAATATCATGGAGAAAACCCCAAATTCCATGTTTCTATTGATCTTTTATTCCAAAATACCAACATTTTACTAAATCCTCATTGTAACTTTTTCACCCTCCTAAATACCGATATTCCTAAATCACTCTATTCCACACACCACTGGACACATAATTATTTATTGAGCAACGTGAAAAAAAAGACGAACAAAAAGGTGATAACATATGGTCCTATCCTATAGAAATTAAGAAAATATGGAAGGTACTGTTGGATGTTTGATTGTGAGATACATCATTAGTAGATCTGGATCATGACATAATGGGAGAAAGACAATGTGATGAGAGTTTTTAATTACCTTCATTAATGTAATGAGATATATCAATGATGTAGATAGAGGTAAAAAATGTGTCACTATGACACTTTTCTAGACTAACTATTGAAATCATTGATCAGTTGGCCATGAAGATGAATTATTTTGTTTATAAAAGAGAATTGGTGAGTAATAATAAGTACCACACCTTCATGATTATCTCAAATCCACGCCCTATGTAATAAAATCGAATTATTATTGGAGGGATAGAGACATATTGGACTACATCATGCCCCATCAAACACTTTCTACAAGATCATATCTAATAAAATATATTTTTTTATAAATTAGAAATAGTATTTTAATATATATAATGTTACTTTTATAATATATATTTGATCAAGATAATGTTTTTTTTTCATTTTAGTTTACTTTTACATCATAGTGATGTCATAAAAGTCCGAATTTTATGAAAAATTATATTTTCACTATTCATATAGATGTTAATGTATTAGTAAAAATATCTAAATTTCAAATTAATATAATATCTTGTATGATGAGTAAACAATTTTGGATAATTATTTTTTAAATAAAATTATAATATTATGAATTGAAGCATTTAAATATTGTCATCAATAAAATAATTTTAGAGTTTTAATTGTGTGATAGTTTAGGATACAATGTTTACCTACTTCAATATGGTATCAGGTTTATACTATATCTGCCATAAAATTTATAATTAACATTAATCATGTGATTTCTCTATCTTTAAATGATATTGATATCCTAAAAATAATTAAATGATATCTTATGCTAGTTCAAAATTAATAGGACACAAAATCCTCCATCAATATCAGTAATTCCCCATCAGGACACCGTATTATTTAATTAGCATTTAAATACTATAGGTTTATTCATGATTCAAAAATAGTAGACATATAATTAGATTCAATAATACTTTAATTTTATGGATTAAAATACAAAACCTATATAGACAACACTTTTTTTATTCATATCCTTTCCACTACATATTCATAATGGGTTCTATCATATCTTCCTCATGGCCAAGTTCTCATCCATAAACGTAAAACACAAGAAACATTATTATAACATATAAATACATGGTAATAATGGATTTTTTCTTTCCCAAGGATGATAAGGATGTTGGATCATCATGAACGACCACTTTTCCATTATCATTGATTTTATAATCCTTCTTTAAATCTTAAATTGATTTAATATAATATAATTACTCCTTATTATCATAGGGCTTTACCTTATCTTCGTAGAAAAATTTAAAGACATTTCCTCCCTGGGGTCTCTTTACATCAAATATTTCATCAGTTGACATATCCTTTTTATTTCCTTGTCAAATCAAACATGCTAATTTTCATATCCATTAAGGTCTCATTATATTTTTTCAATCTATTAATTTCGTTGGGATACATATTTTTAATGAGGTTTAGTGACATGTGAATAAATTTAACAATTTAAAATCATTATCTTCTCATTTTTTTGAACCATTTTTTCAATGACTATGTTGGGACACTAATTTAAACATCTTTTAAAAATGTGATGTTAATCAACCATCCCATAAAATATATTCTTCAAAATAGTAGATTTATCATTATATATTTGTTGATTTTTACCAATTATTATCCATAAATTTATCTTGATACATTAATAAAAAACATGGTTAACATGATAATTATTATTATAATAAAATCCATTGATTTATTATCAGAATTGTTAAATCCTTTTTAAAAAATTTCCCATAATGATTTCTTCTTATATGCTTATATGTAGTTATATCAATAAGTGAAAAATTTCATCCTATGGATTAATTTATATCACATAATAATTTATTTTTCCATCATTATCTAGAAATATAGATTGCTTATAGAATTCTATAAATTTATTGATTAAATCATAATATTCAGAGTAAAAATCATTCACACCTTCCTCTGAAAAAAACATTTTGATTAATTAAATAAATGGGAATATCTCTATAAAATCATCATACATATTGATTCACCTAGGAATATTGATTCATTTTTAGATTCATTAAAATATCAATGTTACCAAATGGTCATTAGGGATCTATATCCCCAAAATTACTCTATGAACCAATTATGATAACTCATAGTAAAATAATTCCAACAAGATATGAAAATTTTCTCATACCAATTATTACTTTTATAAGGGTCTCTATAGAGATATACCCTAAGTAGGGGGTGGGGGGAGTTAGTATAACATATGTTTGAAATATCTTAATCAAATAATATTTAGACAAGTTGAATTTTCATTTTAAATATTATCTCTTAGTTTAACCCATGATAAACCCATTTAGAATTAATTGTGGTAACAAATTTTTATCATTTGTTCAAATAATTATAAAAAATGAAATTTGTTTTATTAATGAAGTTTCATTATTATTATAAATAAATAATTGTTTTAAAAAAATTAAATTTTTATAATTTGATTAAAATAATTTTTAAATGAACACTCAAGAGGCAATGAAAATATTTAAAAAAACAACATTTTATGCATAAAATTGAGTTATTATCATTCTTTCAAAAGAGAAAACTATTAGATGAATGTAAAAATATTTTATTTAATACAGATTATATAAATATAAATAAAATTATTAATTTTTATTTATTTATTTAATGTATTAATCTAGAAATAAATTCAACACATATTTTTTTCTTAAAAAATATATCCTTTTACCATCAAATGATTCTATCTCAATTTCTAAATATAAAATAACAAATGTAATAATGCTTTTTAATAAATTAACAATATATTTAATTAAAATAACTTTTTAATACTAGTGGCTATAATTTGATATATAAAAATTCATTACACTGAGTAATATATTTTTCCATATAAAAATAGTTTTTTAAACGTGAACTTATTTTACTAAAATTTATTGATATTTTATTTAGTCCCAATCAATACATTTGAATTATGGAATGAATTTTTCTACATATTTGTTAATTTTTTAAATCATATTCTTACCACTATTCCTTGTTCAAGGTTATAAATGTTATAATATATCTTGGTTTATATAAAATCGGGGTTCAATATAAAGTGAGTTATCAAAATATTTTTATTTATTTCAAAAGAATACAAGTAGAATCCCATGGACTTACGTTATTCCCCCTTATAAAAATTTTAACCATGAAGTTAAATAACTCTAATAAAAAAATTATTATACTTCTACGTCATCATATCCTCGGGTTAACATATAGTTTCCAAATTTCAAGTTTCACTACAAAACATTGACAATGTTATTTTTCTTATTTCACAAAACATTATCTCTATGTTAGAAATATCCAACTATTTTTCCTCATGAGAAATATCATTATACATTAGAAGAACCACTATGTTTATTACATGTGAAGGATTTGTTATATACTTTATCAAAAGATATATAAAGATCACATCATGAACTTTAGATAGGCTCAGTTGATGTGCCAAATTATAAGATACTAATAATAATCATTATAGAATCATGAAGGGTCCAATTAACCTAGATATAAAATTTCACTTATTTATGAATCTAATAAACTTCTTACAAATAAAAATTAACATAAATAACTTCTATCTAACTCTAAATTCCTGATCTCATTGATGATTATAAGTAAAACACTTCGATCAAATATCAGATTCATTGATTTACTATTTAAATGATATAACCTTCTCATCAATTTATAGAGCTAGAACAAGCCAAAATATATTTTATTCTCTAACATAATTACAACATGTCATATTCTTATACTTTAATCTAATGATGGATTCAATAGGATCCATTTGAATATCTATGTAAAATATATTGTTATAATAAAATTTAAAAAGAGTATGGTTTTGATCCCATACACCTTAGAAATCATGTGAATATTATATTTGAATATCTTACATAGTTTGAATGGTTCTCTCAGACTAGAAATTTATATGAATATGATAAGTAGTGCAGAATCAATTTTGTATCCATGGGTTGTTAAATAATTTTCCTGAACATTGAGGTAAATATCAGATCCTAATTCAATGTACTAAAATTATATAATTCATTAAACATTACAATTTCCTATAAATATATCCAATATAGATGATAAAGAGATAAATATTCTCTAATATCAATGAAATGTGTTGACTTCTCAAAGTGACTAACTACAATACAAATAGCATTATTCCCTTTAGATGTCTTAGGGACTCCTATGCCAAAATCTCTGATGACATTTTCCCATTTTCTTATAGGTATATATAGTGGTTGTAACATGAACATAGACTTTTGTCACATAGTTATAAATTGTTAGTATACCAAGAACAGAGATAAATAATCTAAAATATTTAGATTCATGTTATCCCACCAAAAATGTCTCTTTTATGATCCTTATACATATCTATACTTCCCAGATGAACAGATAATGATGATATATGAGATTCATCAAAAAGATACTTCAATTGTAGCACAATAGGGGAACCTAATTTATTTATAAATCTTATCATTACATCACCATCAAGGTTGAATTCATCATATTTTTTAGCTTATTTTACTACTCTACACATTCTTTCTGGACCTCTTTAATTTTCACAAATATAGGAGGTTGAACACTTATCTGATCATGATTGGATTTCTCCCATTACATAATGATTTCGAGGTCTATAATTTGGAAATCCATAAATATTGGATCCTTTAATATCATCATCCATGATAATATTTCATGGTCCTTTCTACTCAATGTGTCAAACACGTTGTTTCCTTTCCTGGGGTGGAAATGTAATTAGAATTCAAAATAATTAATCTACACTATTCATCTTCTCTAGTTCATATTTAATTCCTTATTGGTGAATATGTAATTAAAAAATTTCTGATGAGAATATATGTAACACCTTCACCAAAAAGATCATGCCTCTATTTCTTTAATTAATAAATTACCATAGCTGAATCCACATCATGAGTTGGGTAATGTTTCTGTTAAAACATCAATTATTTCATGGAATAATCTACCATAATTTCATTATTCATAGTAACACATCCAAAACACTTCTTTGAATTATTTAAATAAATAAAAAATCCTTGTTCCTTGGAGGTTATTGTGAATATATATGCACAGATAAACCTTCTCTCATGCTATTCAAAATTTTCTTCACATTCACCTTTCTAAAAAAACATGGCCACATTCTATGATGACTTGGTGGGTGTATTATAAATCTATGAGAAATTAATAAAACAAATCTTGGAAATCTATGAGAACTATGGATCTCAATCAAAATGTATTGTCTATGCTGATGTTCAATGGCTACCATAATATAAGGATCTACTCATATACCAGCACTTGTGGTCACATGTCTCAATATTGTTAAAACCAATAACCATAATCCGTACGTTATTACTTTGGCATATAGTTTCAAATTTTCCATGGTCATTAATGGTATATTCATGTGATATTAATTCACTTCCTTTTTTAAGAGTTTATAATAATATATTATATAATGATTACCAAAAATTTGTTGAGGTAATATCTGAATACAATAGTCATTATATCCATGAAGACTGTAGGAGAACTGGTAAGTCCAAATTGAATCACCATAAATTCATAATCACAATACCTCATATAAAAGTTCATATTGTGTATATGCTCATTCTTTAACCGAAATTGATGATATCTAGAACAATGTTCTATATTGTAAATGTATTGATCTACATGAAGTTGATCAACAATGTCGTCAATATGGGGTGGATGATTTATTTTCTAGGCATTGATATTGTTAAGTCCTCTATAATCAATGTAAAAATGCATTGACCCATATTTATTCTTAACAAAACGAAAGGGATTTCTATATGGTGACAAAAAATTTAATATGAATCCAATTTCATGATTCCAGTGGATTTTCTTCATCAATTATTGTAACTCAATTGATGATATTCTACAGAGAGTCTTTAAAATATGCATAATAATAGGAATGTGTTCTATTGAAAACTGAACCTCACAATTTAGAAGATTACTATTAAAATATTTCAAAATGAAATTAATAGACTCCTATAAAATAGAAATATGTTCATAGTTGAGTTTTACCTAACCATATAAGTTAAATATATAATATAAATAAGAATAAAGACCCATAAAATATAATTAATTCCCATTGGATGTTCATACTCATCCACAAACTGATATCAAATAATATAATGATTCATAATATCAAATTTCATTTCCTTATATAATAAATTTAATTTTAATTTATATAGAGATAGATAATCAATTCTCAAAATCATGTCAAATTCCACTAAATGATGAATAATAATATCTTCATAGGGAATATTCAAACAAATATTAATAAGACATACAGAAATCTGTAGTGGAGGATATGGGTTCCATAACCATCATCATCCACTTTACCAATTGATATAGAATAAACCATTTCATAGTTTATGATTTATCCCTTGGATTATGGAACTGAATTCAATAATTCTCATTAACTGGACACTTATGAGATCTAACAGTTATTGGAATATTAGGGTGAACTTTATTCGACTCCATTGAAATATTTAATTTAGTTAGGAAATTATTTTCTCTATACACTTATTTTCAACAAAAAAGGAGCTTCCATTTCCATTGATATATTTCCACATAGTTATCTTCCCACATAAATAACATCCATAAATCTAAATGTTCTTCCCTCCAGGGTCCTTGTCACCCAAGATTTTCTAAAACTCTATTATTGTATTATTTTGTGAGTTAGGATTTTCACTTACATTCTTGTAGTCAATTTAAAATAATGGTATTAGATTAGGAATAATCCCAATATTTATCATTCCAAATCCTACTTCATTTGGGAATTCATGAGGGAAGTTATTATATTGTCCTTTAAATTTATTTTTCACCTGATTCTTATAGAATCTAAATATTTATTGAAACCAAAAAACATATTGTGAGAAAAATAATGATAATGATAAATCATATAATAAAAAAAAACTCATTAATATGTTATGTAAATATTGAAAACCTTTTTTAAATATATGAAAGCTTATGTTTATACAAGGTCCTTCATATTAATTATCAATTAAAATACTTTATAATTTTTTATTAATAAAACATGAATAACTATAGAATAACCCACCAGAGGGTCTACAACAGTGTGTTGTCTTTAGCCCACTCATCTTGCCCTAATGATGATCATGTTAATACTCAGTATTCCCCTTTCACAGTTATTACCCCTATATAATTTTTTTCCACAACCAAGTCCACTTTCCAGTATCTAGACAATGAAAAAATTTCATGGAAAACAACACTAATTTATTTTCCATGATATTGAATGTTCTCTTACAATTAGACTTATCCTCTGGGTTCTCACTAATGTTTTCAAATTATAATCCAAAAAAATTACCTCCTAAAAATTATATTCACCCAACCATTACATATATAATTCTTATTTCATTTTTGATTATTATTCAACACATACCATAACTGTAACACCCGAGACTTTTATGTTATATGAATCATCAAAGGAATATTTTTCTACACAACACTTGCTTGGCTTTCTTTACACGCAATCACGACCTTCCTCTATAGCTTGCGTCGTACGCAATACCGAGTTTCACTAAACAACAATATGCTATTAAAACTAGCCGTTATGAATAGTAATAACCAGTTTTTGAAATTTTATAAATTTTATTTTTCAAAATGGACTTCATTTTTGGACTCAGAATATCGAAATTAGCCTAGGGTAAAATTTTGGTATTTTTCTGAAAACATTCAATTTTTGATGAATAGTGAAACCACTAAGTGGTAGGTTAAAAACTGAATTCTGCATAAAACTTAATTTTACCGCTTCTGTGAATGGAATTTCAAAAATCCGACAGACACGGTTGATATCAGTAAGTAAAATGCGGTTCAATGAGATAAAAATAATTTTTTGGTGAATAGTAACTTTTTACTTTTTTTACCGCGGTTAATAGTAAATAGGGTAACTAAGGGTAAATATGATATTAATATTATCCTAACACATGTCCTTATTCTATTGGACAGGTGTAATTCGACCAAAAACAAACTTAGGAATAAAAATATGACCATTTAGGCCCACTTGGATTAGATTAGGACATTTATTATTAATTTATTTAAAGAAGGGTTAAAATAGTTAAAATCAAAGTTTAATAAGTAAATCATTTTTAATATGGGGTTATACATAAGATAAATTCGACTATAAATATTCATTAGAAAGATAAAACTATTTCCTACATAATGGTATTTTATTTATAATTTTTAGACATTAAAGAATTTAATTTATTTATGACACAATTATGATGCAGTAATTATCTTATTTATGAAATATTGACATAATTGATGTTATAAACACCAAAATAAATGTAATTTGTGACTTTTTATGAATTCCACTAATTTTCTAGGTTACTATGATATATTAATGTTGATTTAATCAACTTGGTTCGAACATATAATTCTATTATGACTTTCACAAAAATCATATATCAAATAGTGTCAAAATTGACAGAAAATAGTTTTTAAATCAAATATTATAATATTAATTGTTATTTTATTCCTAAAAATCTAAGGTTCGGCCAAATGACTTAGATAAGGATATATATATTAATAATAAACAATTTGGGGTTCGTTTGGCATGTTATAGTAAGTGTATTAACCATATAGTGAAAGAAAACAAAAAGACACGGTAAAAGTTAAATTATTTAACTTAGAGTTAAATCTAATTGATAAGGTTAAAATAAAACCCTAAACTTGTCTAAATCCTATTGGATGATAGGATTTCGACCCATCCCCACTTTATCTTCGAAATAAGACCCTTTGAAACCATTATAAAACGATTTTGACTTTAATATAAAATAATATTTTGAGATATTCCTATGGTGCCCCTCTCCTCCCTTATAAAAGGGTACCTCCTCCCCCTCCTCCTCACACCAATTTGAGCACTCAAGCTCGGCCAAACCCTGAAATTTTCTCCTCTCCACTTCCCTAGAATAATCCTAGAGGTCCTGGTCTTTGTCAAAGACCAATATTAGTTCCCTAAGTGGAGGATTCAAAGAAGCGTTCCAAAGAAGAGGTAATATCCATTACCGATCTTTTCAATTTCTTTCTTCTTCAACTTCTTCTTCTTTAGTTGTTTCATAATAAAGTAATAACATCAGTATTAATTACATACTGATATGTTATTATAAATATGAAACAACCCTAATTCACCTTATATCCATCCTACGGAAAAATGAAATCACCGCGCGTGCGTACGTACGGAATATCGTCTCCACGCCGTGGTGTAATCTATTTTCCACCACCACCTTAAAAGGATGGGTATAATGGTGTAATGAGTAACTATTTATTATTATTATAAAGTAATATTTATACTGAAATAATATATATATATACTCCAATAGAATTCCACGATCATAGGAACGATATCATCACTCGTGCGTACGTACGGAATACCGTCTCCACGATGTGATGCGACTCGTTCTACATGATCATCATTACATAGTAATTATATAAATGAATTGAATGAATAAATATGATATATGTTAAACTAATACCATTCTGGATATAAGGTATCTATAACCTTAAAATAATAATAAGAATTTATTTGGCAAAACACGCGTAAGAACAAAAGGCAATAAAGACCCGAGTAACAAGTAACAATGAAATATTACTAACAAGAAGCTATGAATATGACCATATATGATATAATATCAATATGTATGATTCTGGAATAAGTCAATAACCTTATTTAAACCATTATACAAGAGCTTCGGACACGTACAAGGCAAATCGGGCCTAAGGTAAGGGAAATATCACAATCTCATTTTTATCCGAGATTGTTTATTCGTAAGTATTTACTGGGGTGTATTTTATCATCCACATACATGTTCCCTCAATATGTAATATTGTTTCCATCCACTTACAATAGTTTAAATCCAATTTTACCCTTCGGTGAGTTTTTAGTAAAGAATATGAAAGGAATCTTTTGTCATTTTTTCGTACGAGGTAGTTTTTGACTTTTCCGACAAAAGTACGAAGAGTGTTTCTTTTTAACTTATACAGCATGAATGGATTCATAACACATTATTTCCAAGAAGCTTCCTTTACAAGTATTCAAGTTTATTTTTAATCAACTTCATTTAGTTTAAAATTGTATGACATGTTAAGAAAGGAAAAGTGTTTTTGAAGTAGAAAGGATATTTTCCTCAAGAATGAAGTTCAAGTATTTTATCAAAATTATTTTCCATCTAAGATAATAAAAGGGTTCTGTTTTTATCCCTATTATTACATGGATTTGATTATGTTGTGATGGAAATATTTTTATAAATTCCTTTATCTTATATGAATTGTTTTATGATGTCATGTTGTTTAAGAATTCCATTTTTATTACATGGGTTATGCTATGATGTATGGTTTATGATTATGTGGCACACATAAGAAAGGAATCATTATAAGATGGGTGGGACCTATATCTCCCTCCGATGCATTGGGTAAAGAATTTATATCTCATGAGATAGACATGGATGGAACGGAAGGTTATTTCGGTTCAGTTATACAGGACTGAAACGAGGAGTGAACTCGGTTCAGAAAGGGACTTTGTCCACTAAGATAGTCTTGGCAATGAGTCATGACTAACAAGAAATGATTTTCCATGATTATGTGTGCATGCCACAAAGTTTCAAGTTTCATGTTATGATTATGGGGATCTCATTTTCACTTCTATGATTAATTCCATGTTAAGATATTATGATCTCTTTTGCAGGTTATGATTTTCAAAAAGATATGATATGATTTTTATTTCCTTTATTTGCCCTTGCTGAGCATTTGAGCTCACCCTTTCTGTTTTCTTTTCCCCAGGTCAGGAAGATGGATATTAAGTAGAATATGCTAAAAGGGACCCTAGATATGATGAAATAAATGAGAGACACTGTAGAAGATTTATGAACCAGTTGTTTATGTTTCCCAGTTTCTAAAGACACTATACCTATACGGTCCTTTGTGGTTTTGTCATATGTTGTAATAAGTGTGCTTCAATTTTGAAGTATTAACAATGTATGTAAAGTATGGGTCGTTATAGTTGGTATCAGAGGAATGGTATAGTCAACCTTTGGAAACTAGGATGTGAAAGCCTTAGTAAGAACCCTAAGGATAAGACTAAGCATAGAACACAATCTTAGTGTTTTAGAAATGTCCTTGAATAACCTAGGATAAGACCTTAAGCACGAAAATTTTATTCTTGAATTATGAGGTTTTCCTATTATAATTATTGTTGCTCACACTATTCTTCTTGGTTTTAGTCAATGGCTGGAACCCGAAGGAACCATGTTAATGCGGAATGCGATGGGCAATGCAATGATTGTCCCCCTGAGCAACCAAACGATATGGGAGCTGCAATGAAAAATCTTGTAGCCATGCTCACACAACTTTCTCAAGATATGAATCATGAAGGACTTCCAAACGAGCAAAAGAAGGAGCAAAATTCTGTTGAATCCTTCATGAGGCAGCGTCCTCCTTCTTTCAGCGGGTCTACTGATCCATTAGTTGCTGAACAATGGATTAGTACTACTAAAAAGATATTTTCAGTTCTTCAATGTTCTGAACATGATAAAGTCATCCTAGCAGTATATCGTTTGGAAGGAGATGCTGATCAATGGTGGAATCTTATTAAGAATACGAGGCAAAGGGATGAAATTGAGTCTATGGAATGGGACGAGTTCAAGAACTTATTTTTCAATAAGTACTTCCCTCGTATTCTCCGAACAAAGATGGAAAAAGAGTTTCTTGAACTGAAGCAAAGGGATGATGAATCTGTTGGTACCTATGAAGCAAATTTTACAAGACATGCAAGGTACGCTTCTGGTATTATTATCCAACCTGAGAGTAAGATCGATCGATTCTTTAGTGGCTTAAAACCATGTCTTCGAAGGGCGTTAGCCATAAGGGACTTCAATAGCTACGAGGAAATCATTCGATGTGCTCTCAAAGACGAGATGGAGATTGGAGTAACCCATCAGTCACATGTGTTTGATAAGAAGAGGAATATGGAATTCAAAGGAAAATCTAAAGAGCACACTGAAAAGAAGATGAGCTTTCCCTTATTCTCAAAGTGTGGAAAGAAACATGGAGGGAGTTGTCTTAAAGGGACAAGTAAATGTTTTAAATGTGGAAAGGAAGGTCATCGGGCATTTGAATGCCGTGATAATGGGTAGAAGATGTCTAATGACGCAAACAAAGGAAGGGATACACAGAATGAACCTACTATACCTCAATGATTCAAGTGCAAGGAGATGGGGCATTATGCCAATCAATGCCCAAATCCAAGGGTTGATGATGATGGTCGACGCCAACAAAATCTTAAGGCTAAAGACAAAGGAAAGTCACATGCAATTTCTATCATCGATGTGGAGTACGATAACGAAGTGGTGAAAGGTACACTTGCCATCCACTCTAAAGTAGAAAATGTTTTATTTGATTCTGGATCCACCCACTATTTTATTTCTAAAGAATTTTCTAATGGTATCACCGTATTACCTCAACAATTAGATGTTGAGTTAGCTGTGACAACACCTAATGGCACAACAGTCGCATCAAAAGTTTATAATTCTTCTCCGATCAAAGTTTGTGGGAAAGTGCTTCCTGAAAATCTTGTGATCCTTCCTTTAGTGGAATTTGATGTGATTCTTGTCATGGATTGGCTTTCTCTACATGGAGCTCATATCAATTTCCAAAGAAGGGAAGTCACATTTCATATTCCAGATCAATCTACGATCGTCTATCAATTCAAGGATGAACATAACCTTCTAGTAGAAATTCCTTCCATCTTATGGGTCTTGATTACACTAAATGAAGGTTATTTATCTCAATTGGTTGGTGAGAAACTCACGATTAAGAATATGCCCATTGTACGAGAGTTTGATGATGTCTTTCCGGAGGAATTACCGGGTCATCCACCAAATCGTGAAGTTTAGTTTTCAATATAACTCATACCGGGTGCTTTGCCTATTTCAAATACACCTTATAGAATGGACCCAATTGAGTTGTAGGAATTGAAGAAGCAACTCCAAGAGAATCTTGATAAGGGATTCATACGCCCTAGTGCGTCACCTTGGGGAGCACCTGTTCTATTTGTTAAGAAGAAAGATGGATCAATGAGGCTCTGCATTGATTATCGAGAACTTAAAAAGATCACTATCAAGAACAAATATCCTCTCCCACGCATTGATGACTTATTTGACCAACTACGCGGAGATAAATACTTTTCCAAGATTGATCTTCGTTCAGGGTATCATCAATTAAGGGTCAAAAGGGAGGATATATCAAAGATGGCTTTCCGTACAAGGTATGGACACTATGAATTTAAAGTGATGCCATTTGGTCTTACTAATGACCCTACTATTTCCATGGATCTAATGAATAGAGTCTTTAGAGACTATCTTGATCAATTTGTGGTAGTCTTTATAGACGATATTCTTTTTTATTCAAAGAGCAAGGAAGAGCATGAAGATCACTTGAGAATTATATTGAAGACCCTGAGAAAGGAGAAGCTTTATGCCAAATTTACCAAGTGTGAATTTTGGCTTCAAAAAGTTGCATTTTTTGGTCACATAATCTCAAAAGAGGGGATATCTGTGGATCCAGCAAAAACAGAGGTTATCGAAAGATGGTCGAGACCAACAATAGTAACTGAGATTCGAATTTTTCTTGGTTTGGATGCATATTATTGAAGTTTTGTAAATGATTTTTCACAATTATCTAATCCACTCACCAAGTTGACTCGGAAAGGAGTTAAGTTTGTCTGGACATAGGAATGTGAAGAGAATATCAAGGAGTTGAAAAGAAGTTTATCCAGTGCACCTGTGCTCACACTGCCTTGTAGTGGAGAAAGGATTTTGATCTACAGTGATGGATCCAAGAAGGGATTGGGGTGTGTTCTTATGCAAAATGATATGGTGATAGCTTGTGCCTCACGACAGTTGAAAATCCATGAGCAAAATTACCCAACACATGATTTGGAGTAGGCTGTGGTAATCTTTGCATTAAAGATTTGGAGGCATTACCTTTATGGTGAAAGGTGTGATATTTATACTGATCATAAAAGTTTAAAGTATATTTTCACACAAAAGGATCTGAATATGTGCCAAAGAAGATGGTTGGAGATGATTAAGGGTTATGACTGCTCAATCCATTACCACCCTGGGAAAGAAAACAAGGTGGCAGATACATTAAGTCGACAAGACCATTCTAGTTTATCCATGATGAGGATAACAAAAGATCCAATATTTATGGATTTACAATGGATGGATCTTGGAATTATAATGGAAGGGGAAAAATCTTATCTTTCTCAAATGAATGTTCAACCATCTATACATGTGAATATTAAAGAGGCACAAAAAGAATATGTCGAGTTACAAAAGAAGGTGAGAAATGTTCCTGAAATCAACCTTGATCGTGATGGGATAATAAAGTTCAGGAATCGGGTTTGTGTTCCTCCCATTCCCGAATTAAAGAAGGAGCTGCTGGATGAGGCTCATAGTTCATCATTCTCTATTCATCCTGGAAGCACGAAAATGTATAGGGACCTGAAAGAGTACTTCTGGTGGGATGGCATGAAAAGAGATGTTGCTGAATATGTCTCTCGATGCTTGGTTTGTCAACAAGATAAAGCTGAGAGACAAAAGTCTAAGGGGATGTTACAACCATTACCCATACATGAATGGAAATGGGAAAACATCACTATGGAATTTTTCACCGGACTTCCTAAAACATCCAAAGGCAATAATGCTATTTGGGTCATAGTTGATCGTCTTACAAAGTCTGCACACTTCATTGCTATTAGAGAGGATTTCTCTCTAGATCAGCTTGCCAGGATATATGTAAAGGATGTGGTATGATTGCATGGAGTACCACTTTCTATTATATCGGATCGAGATCCGAGATTTACCTCGAAGTTCTGGCGAAGTCTTCAGCATACTCTGGATACAGAGTTGAGTTTCAGCACTACTTATCATCCCCAGACAGACGGTCAGTCTGAGAGAACAATTCAAACCCTAGAAGATATGTTGAGAGCTTGCTCTATGGATTTAAAAGGAGGTTGGGATCAACACCTACCTTTGGTGGAATTTTCTTATAATAATAGCTTTCACTCCAGTATTCAGATGGCTCCTTATGAAGCTCTCTATGGAAAGAAATGCAGGACTCCAACATGCTGGGATGAAGTTGGGGAAAGAAATCTATTAGGACCTGATCTCGTTGATGAAATGGCAGAAAAGGTCAGATCTATTCAACAACACATAAGAGCAGCTCAGAGTCGACAGAAAAGTTATGCCGACAACTGAAGAAAATACCTAGAGTTTGAAGTGGGTGATAAAGTGTTCTTACGAATATCTCCCTGGAAGAGGGTTATGAGATTTGGAAAGAAGGGGAAGTTGAGCCCTAGATATATCGGTCCTTTCGAAATACTGGATCGTGTTGGGGAGGTAGCTTACCGATTGGCGCTTCCACCGAATCTCTCTCAACTTCACGATGTGTTCCATGTATCTCTCCTGAGAAAGTACATACCAGATCCTTCACATGTACTCAGCTCAGAAGTTGTACCGCTGGAGCAAGAGCTTTCTTATGAAGAACAACCGATAGAGATTCTGGATCGTAGCGAAAAAGTCCTATAAAACAAGACCACTCGATTGGTGAAAGTTTTATGGAGGAACCACCAACTTGAAGAAGCTACATGGGAGCTTGAGGATATGATGAGGGAGAAGTATCCTCATCTGTTTGTTACAAAGTGACGAATTTCGAGAGCGAAATTCTTTTTAAGGGGGGTAGAATGTAACACCCGAGACTTTTATGTTATATGAATCATCAAAGTAATCTTTTTCTACACAACACTTGCTTGGCTTGCTTTACACACAATCGCGAGCTTCCTCGATAGCTTGCGTCGTACGCAATACCGAGTTTCACTAAACAACAATATGCTATTAAAACTAGCCGTTATGAATAGTAATAACCACTTTTTGAAATTTTATAAATTTTATTTTTCACAATGGACTTCATTTTTGG
Source organism: Viscum album (assembly GCA_963277665.1). Taxonomy (NCBI): domain Eukaryota; kingdom Viridiplantae; phylum Streptophyta; class Magnoliopsida; order Santalales; family Viscaceae; genus Viscum; species Viscum album. The sequence goes on from OY728147.1 coordinate 1,333,765,010, forward strand.
ACTCAGAATATCGAAATTAGCCTACGGTAAAATTTTGGTATTTTTCAGAAAACTTTCAATTTTTGATGAATAGTGAAACCACTAAGTGGTAGGTTAAAAACTGACTTTTGCATAAAACATAATTTTACCGCTTCTGTGAATGGAATTTCAAAAATCCGACAGACACGGTTGATATCAGTAAGTAAAATGTGTTTCAATGAGATAAAAATAATTTTTTGGTGAATAGTAACTTTTTACTTTTTTTACCGCGGTTAATAGTAATAGGGTAACTAAGGGTAAATATTATATTAATATTACCCTAACACATGTCCTAATTCTACTAGACAAGTTTAATTCGTCCAAAAACAAACATAGGAATAAAAATATGACCATTTAGGCCCACTTGGATTAGATTAGGACATTTATTATTAATTTATTTAAAGAAGGGTTAAAATAGTTAAAATCAATGTTTAATAAGTAAATCATTTTTAATATGGGGTTATACAAAAGATAAATTCGACTATAAATATTCATTAGAAAGCTAAAAATATTTCCTACATAATGGTATTTTATTTATAATTTTTAGACATTAAATAATATAATTTATTTATGACACAATTATGATGCAGTAATTATCTTATTTATGAAATATTGACATAATTGATGTTATAAACACCAAAATAAATTTAATTTGATACTTTTTATGAATTCAACTAATTTTCTAGGTTACTATGATATATTAATGTTGATTTAATCAACTTGGTTCGAACATATAATTCTGTTATGACTTTCAAAAAAATCATATATCAAATAGTGTCAAAATTGACACAAAGTAGTTTTTAAATCAAATATTATATTACTAATTGTTATTTTATTCCTAAAAATATAAGGTTCGGCCAAATGACTTAGATAAGAATATATATATTAATAATAAACAATTTGGGGTTCGTTTGGCATGTTATAGTAAGTGTATTAACCATATAGTGAAAGAAAACAAAAAGACACAGTAAAAGTTAAATTATTTAACTTAGAGTTAAATCTAATTGATAAGGTTAAAATAATACCCTAAACTTGTATAAATCCTATTGGTTGATAGGATTTCGACCCATCCCCACTTTAGCTTCGAAATAAGACCCTTTGGAACCATTATAAACCGATTTTGACATTAATATAAAATAATATTTTGAGATATTCCTAAGGTGCCCCTCTCCTCCCTTATAAAAGGGCACCTCCTCCCCCTCATCCTCACACCAATTTGAGCACTATAGCTCGGCCAACCCCTGCCATTTTCTCCTCTACACTTCCCTAGAATAATCCTAGAGGTCCTGGTCTTCTTAAAAGACCAATATTAGTTCCCTAAGTGGAGGATTCAAAGAAGCGTTCCAAAGAAGAGGTAATATCCATTACTGATCTTTTCAATTTCTTTCTTCTTCAACTTCTTCTTCTTTAGTTGTTTCATAATAAAGTAATAACATCAGTATTACTTACATACTGATATGTTATTATAAATATAAAACAACCCTAATTCACCTTCTATCCATCCTATGGAAAAATGAAATCACCGCGCGTGCGTACGTACGGAATACCGTCTCCACGCCGTGGTGTAATCTATTTTCCACCACCACCTTACAAGGATGGGTATAATGGTGTAATGAGTAACTATTTATGATTATTATAAAGTAATATTGATACTGAAATAATATATATATACTCCAATACAATTCCACGATCATAGGAACGATATCATCACTCGTGCGTACGTACGGAATACCGTCACCACGATGTGATGCGACTCGTTCTACATGATCATCATTACATAGTAATTATATAAATGAATTGAATGAATAAATAAGATATATGTTACACTAATACCATTCTGGATATAATGTATCTATAACCTTAAAAGAAGAATAAGAATTTATTTGGCAAAACACGCATAAGAACAAAAGGTAATAAAGACCCGAGTAACAAGTAACAATGAAATATTACTAACAAGAAGCTAAGAATATGACCATATATGATATCATATCAATATGTATGATTCTGGAATAAGTCAATAACATTATTTAAACCATTATACAGGAGCTTTGGACACGTACAAAGCAAATCGGACCTAAGGTAAGGGAAATATCACAATCTCATTTTCATCCGAGATTGTTTATTCGTAAGTATTTACTGGGGTGTATTTTATCATCCACATCCATGTTCCCTCAATAAGTAATATTGTTTCCATCCAATTAAAATAGTTTAAATCCAATTTTACCCTTTGGTGAGTTTTTATTAAAGAATATGAAAGGAATCTTTTATCATTTTTTCGTACGAGGTACTTTTTGATTTTTCTGACAAAAGTACGAAGAATGTTTCTTTTTAACTTATACGGCATTAATGGATTCTTAAAACATTATTTACAATAAGCTTCCTTTATAAGTATTCAAGTTTATTTTTAATCAACTTCTTTTAGTTTAAAATTGTATGACATGTTAAGAAAGGAAAAGTGTTTTTGAAGTAGAAAGGATATTTTCCTCAAGAATGAAGTTCAAGTATTTTATCAAAATTATTTTCCATATAAGATAATAAAAGGGTTCTATTTTTATCCATATTATTACATGGATTTGATTATGTTGTGATGGAAATATTTTTATAAATTCCTTTATCTTATATGAATTGTTTTATGATGTCATGTTGTTTAATAATTCCATTTATATTACATGGGTTACGCTATGATGTATGGTTTATGAATATGTGGCACACATAAGAAAGGATTAATTATATGATGGGTGGAACCTATATCTCCCTCCAATGCATTGGGTAAAGATTTTATATCTCATGAGATAGACATGGCTGGAACCGAAGGTTATTTCGGTTCAGTGGTACCGGACTGAAACAAGGAGTGAACTCGGTTCAGAAAGGGACTTTGTCCACTAAGATAGTCTTGGCAATGAGTCATGACTAACAAGAAATGATTTTCCATGATTATGTGTGCATTCCAAAAAGTTTCAAGTTTCATGTTATGATTATGGGGATATCATTTTCACTTCTATGATTTATTCCATGTTAAGATATTATGATCTCTTTTGCAGGTTATGATTTTCAAAAAGATATGATATGATTTTTATTTCCTTTATTTGCCCTTGCTGAGCATTTGAGCTCACCCTTTTATGTTTTCTTTTCCCCAGGTTATGAAGATGGATATTAAGTAAAATATGCTAAAAGGGACCCTAGATATGATGAAATAAATGGGAGACATTGTAGAAGATTTATGAACCAGTTGTTTATGTTTCCCAGTTTCTAAAGACACTATACCTATACGGTCCATTGTGGTTTTGTCATATGTTGTAATAAGTGTGCTTCAATTTTGAAGTATTAACAATGTATGTAAAGTATGGGTCGTTATAATAACATTACCCACACTTAAACCATAATTGTTTAGTGTTTTTGGAGAGTAGATACATATGCATCTTATTCAAGAACAATCTTCAACAATCAAACTATGTTCTTCAAAATTAGAAATATTTTTTTTGACATATCATACTTAGTAAATTTTCTTATATCCCAGGGAAAATGAAATTGCAAAAAAGGTGATATCAAATTCTCAATAAAGTTAAACATGGGAGATAATTGTTGGTGAACATTAGTGAGAATATGATAACTGTAAGGGTACAAAAAAATGATCTTAACAATAGATAATCATACCTAGTAATCGATAGAACTCAATCATGTGTCCTTGAATAAATTATGGTAGTTCATCTAACATGAATCATAGAGTAATAAAAAATAACGATCCATGTGATCAAATCATAAGCATAAGAACAAGATATAGAGGGTGGTATAAATTTTTTTCAAAACCAAAATCATAGAATTCATATGTTAAGGCTACCAACCATGAAACTCATCCCATGTTAGAATTGTGATAACCACCCGTGTACCTACTTCAGGCTCTAGATAAGCACATTTTTTCCTTTTTTTGTATTTTTGACATCTTATGTACCCTTTGAGCCCACAAAACATAAATAAATACAAAATTAATTTGAGGTATTTATCATAAACACTCTTCCCATAATAAGAATTAGAACATATGTATTCATTAGATCAGGAAAAAAATCATCATTTAACCATATTTTTAAGCAAGAAAAATAAAATGGGTTTTATCATCAATTCATTATCATAATAAATGACCATCCAAATATGGAATAAATATTGTAAAATTTGATCATATGCTTTGTAAGTGATAAGAAACATCAAAGGGTGTTGTTCTAGATTAAAATACCATTCAAAGACCAGTCAATCAATTTATGAGGACAATTATATTTTCCTTTCAATGTAGGATAATTAAAATATAAATTTTTTATAATATTTAGAAAACATTGAATTTTAAAAGAACCATCAGAACGTATTAAGGATTCTTTAATGAAAATAACAGTTTTGATGTCTAGATAATCCATTCATTACGTAATTGCTAAAACAATGATTATATTTCACAATTTATTAAAAATTACCTCTATAAGGACCATGTTTTTTTACCTTGTAAGTAGTTTAAATATTTCTACATTTATTTTCAAAACCACTCACTAAGAAAACATTTGATTTTCAGTCCCAGTGTGCCAGAATTAGATTTATAAGAATATTTAATATGTTTTAAATTACACACCTATAGTTTCTCAATGAAAATGTGATAAATCATTAAAGGAATATCATATTATAATTTCCATAAAATGGTTGAGTATAGAATGTGATGTTCACCCTTTAGAATTACCTATAATAGGATAGTGGAGGGAATTCAAATATCTCTCCCATTGGCAGTGAGTTCAGTTTGTTAGTTCATTAATTAAATTATTATTTTTACCTAACAAAAATATCTCTATAACCACAAATATGGGGAGTCATCCATGGTTATCTCTATAACCCATGAGAGGATTCTATAACATCTTATTCACCCTCCCATTGGTGGATCACATCTAATGATGTTGAATCTCTAGATCAGATCATATTGGAGAATAACGAATACAAGGACATCCTTCAATCATTTGTGAGTGCATTATTCACTGAATAAGGATACAATATCTATGGATGACTCATAAATTTATAGATTTTACCCTTTTATATTAAATATATTGATCATGGTCTTCCATTTTATGTTCTAAACCAATTATTGAATCTTGGCATGCACATATGTACCTATTTATTTTATTCTTCCATTTTTTAGACCTTAGATATTCCCATTCATGATCATTATCATAGAAATCTTGGAAATAATTGATTAAAACGTTGTTATGGTGATATATATCCCATTTTATTCAAAATAGTCATCAATGAACTATAAGGTCACGATACGACATTGTAGTGTGGTACAAAGGCTGATCGGATGTTTAGATTCATAGAAGAATTTTGTAAAAAAAAAGGGGATATTGCGAATAGATTGGGAATGATTCCATTTGGTGGGTGATAAATCCCATTAATTTGAGATTCATGACCGATTGGGGTATAGAAGTGGTATGAAGGATGTACTAAGAACTTCCCAATACCAACGGGTACCAATTTATAGCCACCAAATGTTTAGAAATGAGGAATAATTTAATGATCCACCAATTTACGAAGGAGACAAGGCTATATTAGAAGTAACATTGTTAGATTTAGAGCATGGAAAAACAATCTATATTAGTTTTCAAAAAATCATACTACATGTCGTGTAGTTTGATAAACTCATATATTGTTGCCCCTATGTTGCGGTGTCTAGGGTTTCATTGATTTATATATATCACACAATCTGTCGGAGTACCACATGATGTTTGGCCTTTTTTGGAAGGCCGACATCTACCCTGGGTGTACTCGATCATGGGAATGTCCAGCAACACACTATGTGTAGAGACCAAAAAGACAAACAGATACACGGATGACACCCCGTGTGAAGAAACACACCATTGAGCAGAAGTACACCATCCCAAGATAGAGAACATGAATACGACCAAGAACACTGGTGGACCCCGATTTGTAAGGGAATGACATGTATATCTCTTACACTCCATGTTTCCCTACATGATTAGAAATATATGTACCTAAATGGACATGACCAATTGAGGGATCATGACCACACTCCATGTTTTTTCCCTCAAACACCATGTACCTTGTAGGTTCCATTTTGGGAAACATAAATCTCTAATATCCCCTTCGTTATAACAAATATTTTTACCCATGAGTATCCTATCATCAGTTTTTTTCCGCTTAGAACATGATAGTTCCGTCAATTGTGGATTTTGAGAAATGATATGAGAAGTTACAGTCTTGAGGCTTATTTAGTTAGCATCCAATGAAGAAAGTGATCTTGTGGATAACTAGAGGAATCTAGAGTAAAACACTCTTATTGGGACATGGAATGGGATATTGTGGACTAGAGTGGAAAACCTTAGGTGGGTTGGTCTTGGGTCCTCTACAGACTCCTATAGTGGAACCCTCTTGCTGGATAAGGAATAGGTTCTCTACGGATACCTATAGTGGAACCCTTTAGTGGAGTCCAGAAATGGTCCCCCAGATTTAGAGAGTGAAACCCTCCACTAGGACTTGGCATTGTCCTCTTACTCTAGAGGTGAACCTTATTGTCGAGTTAGCGAATGGTTCCTCCAGTAATATATTGATACTCTTCTATAGAGTTAGGGAATGTGTCCTCAAGTACTAGAGTCCCACATACTAGCCAGGTTATGGGTAATCTTTTAAATATTTGAGTGGAATCCTCATGTTTGAATAAGTTATGGTATATATATATATACTTTGAAAAACCCCTCTTATTATACCAATGAATGAGTCCTATACATAGATCTTTTGGCCCCTCAACAATATGATATAGTAGTGATGTGGGGTTTAACATGAATGTTTTTTACTGGTAAGGCACCTGAGATACAAGGAATTGTTTTTGGAATTCTCAACTATTTTTCTAGGATGATCTATGAGATAGAGATCCCACTTTTCTCTCATTTGAGATTCATTATACTGAGCATATATATATATATATCCATACCTTTGGATCTATTTACTCTATTACCATGGGTTGTGAAGATGCATGGGGTATGTCACATCCTTTCCATTTTTAGATTCTCATAGTGGGATGAGTTTAATCTCCTACTATGGGTGGGAAATTATCTATGTGTAGTCCATATATACATTGTTTTGATCCCCATGCTCATAGAAATGGTTACCTTTCTCTTACAATAGGTTGAGCTACATTTGGTTTACTACCTACTGTCTTTCTATTCCTATTGTATCTCATAATACTCCCCCTGTAGATTTTGATGTGTCCTACATTGTGTGAATATAATCACCCCTTCATGGGTTATTCCCACACATTTCGTGTCATATGCATACAATGGAAATGTCAGTGGTGACATCAGTGGATCTTAAGGATGCATGATTCTTAGGACCACATTGGGTTGTCATAGCTTTAGGATCATGAGCTGTGCTATCTCAAAAATTTACATTCTCATTTTGTTAGGTTAGGATATCATTCTGGTTGGGTGTGTCTTTTCCCCCTTTACTTTTCATTTTCCACTAATTTTTTCTTAAAAATCCAAGACGTATTGCATGTTTGGATTATATTGTAGAAGTTTTTCTTTTTATTCATTATTATCCATCACTTTTTTATTGAGATAGAAGAGTGTGTGCATATAGGAACATTAAAAAATACCTTCTATTTAGGATATTACTTTTTATTTTCTTCTCCACCAGCTAGAATATAGCGGTGGGATTGTGTTAGTTTTGGATCAAGACCTAATATGGGTCGGGTCATGATAGATTGGTATCACAGCAGTTTATTCATTGGGATTGTGTTCGGTGTAGTCCCATTATGAGGATTTCATTGCGTGTTAGGGAAACAATGTCAGTGTGACTGATGTGGAGCTCTTGGTCCAAAGACTCTAGTGATGGTACAAGTGGCCTATATATCAATTCAAAAAGACCTTTTCTAAATTCTTATTAACTCAAAAACTGAGAAATGTTTTGCAGAGATAAATAGTACAACCATCATATAGGATTGATTCCATGAATTTACCTACTGAGTGCGCTCCCCAATATATATATATATATACTCATCTGGCCATGGTACGCCATGATTAAAATTTTAGGATGACTCTATGATGACATTAATCCAGGATACCAATTATGGATCATAAATATGATTCGATGAGCGATTGGGCCCGAGTTCAAGGTATATCCCATGAGATCCTTCCTATAGGTAGACAGGTAGCAGCACCAAAACCTATTGAAAATCATATCATACTAGCCAACTAGACTGAGGATGTGTACAGTCCTAGAGATTTCTATGAGTTCCAGCACCAGAGGCTGTTAAGGATTCATGATGTTCCATATCCCACGTTTATAGAGGATTGTCTTTAGTCGGTGATCTGAGTTTACAAAAATATGTAGATCTTAACCGATCAGGTGGTTTCACACAAAACAATTACTCTTCAAAGAGAAGTATTTGGTTCTAGTGGTACCAAGAAATGGCAGACCCATGCTGTCTGCACATGATGGATCTCTTAAATAGAGATCACCTAGGTATCATGTTGAGTTAGACCCCCATATCAGGTGGTTGATTTCATTCACGATCCATTGGTTTGAATATCCCACAAGGATTGGACACCCTATCGATGGTGAACCTCACAACGAACATATCTAGGACTACCACAAGTGTTGTTAAAGAATTGTGAAGGAGGTGTTTTACCATGACATAAGACATGAAAAAAAAGAGATACACTTTCCCCACGGAGGTAATTTTTTTAATGTGATCTAAAACTGTGAGGGAGGGTTTGTTCTACCCATAGGGAATATTTTCAAGGTGTGGTAGATGAGTCCCATTTAATTGGATGTTCAAGATGTGTAGATGCCATGAGGTGTTTTAGTGGGCCCTAGTGGAGTGGAGTAAGAAGGAAAGGGAAAGGGTGATCCCTAGATAGATGGGAATTTTGTATGGGAGGATCAAGTGTGTTTTAAGGTATAAACTATGTCACTACTTTCCTACCAGAAGTTGTTAACAACATTTTAGAAACCAAATTTTTCCATGTGTATCCCATTTTGGGTAATGGTTGTAACATCTCCATAGACACTTATTTTTATCTGTTTCTTTATGGAATAACAGTCTTAATGAAATATACTATATAATATGTCTATTCTTAATATCCCATTATAAATTATATTTAAGTTCTTTATCCATCATTGTCTTCCAGGACAAATAAATGATCATGATCTATGAAATTAATTCCACAACTCCTTAAATTCTTGTATAATAGGGAAACACAGTATATCCCTATACCTGTTCATTATTTAAAAATAAACGATTTAATCGAGAAAATTTATAACATACTTTTGCAGCCATATATCTTTATTATTGACCCATTTAATTTTTCGTGGATATATAGTTGAAACTCATTTTAGAAAGATATCATTTTCCCATTGATACAATATTTCAATGTATATAATTTTTAAATCCATAAATATTAGATCTTTTTTGAACCTCATGAATAATAATATTACATGATCCTTTAAACTAAATGAATCATTTTCGTTGTCTAGATTCATATAGTTGTAATGTACTGAGCAGTTATGGTCTTTAATCAACTAAAACTAACTTCTATGGTTCATATCAAACTCTTTAATGTATATATAATTTAATGATTCATTAATAGTATATATATTAAACCCTTCACCTTAATGATAATGCCTCTATATCATTAATACAATAACTAACTCAGTTGTCTCCAAATCATGATTCATTAAAAATATATCAAGAAGCTTCAATTAGAAATATAAATAAGACATAACAATATAGTTATGCATAAGAACACATCTGAACCCCTTCATAGAGATGTCACCATAAATAAAAAAGCCTTGTTCTCATGGAGGGATGTGTGAGTATAAGTTCAATAACCAACCATCTATTAAGCTCCTTGATTTTTTTTTCATATTCCTCACCCCAAAGGACTATTACTCTATTCTATGTTAAATTAGGGAGTGGAATAAACATTTGTGAGAAATTATTTTCAACATTTCAATAATATCCATCCAATCAAAGAAAACATGAAATATCATTCATAGTAGTTGTTCTGGGAAAATGTTGAATGAATTCTGTCTTAGAATGATCTATTTATATACCCCTGCTAATGATAACATGTTTTAATATAATACATATTATAACTATAATTCTCACATACTGAATTTGGAATATATTCATTCCAATATTTGGGACCCCAACATAGTTCTAATTTGATCTTTATTCTCTCCCTTTTGATTGGATTATATAAAAATATAATCTTTAAATTCCGCCAAAAATTGATCGAGGAAATCACAAATGACTCTATTTATTAAATTAATATATCAATTTAATTAGTAAATCCAAATAGAATCACTATAAATTCCTAATGACTATACATCCTAAAAATGGCTATCTTGGTTATTTCCTCCTTCTTAACCCTAAATTTATGATATCTAGCATAAATATTGATCTTTGAAAAGTATTTAGATCTATAAAATTGATCAAGAAAGTCTTTAGTATCGTGTAAATGATAATTTTCCACAGCAATGGTCATAATATCTTCATGATAATAAATTTAAATATTCATGGACATATCCATATTCTAATTAAAAATAATTGGTTAACCCAATAGTGATATACTTAGGCATAAAAATTCATTTTCTATATTTTTCTATAGTTTCTTATTCAAATATTTAAACTCAGTAAAGGATATTCATCTTGAATTCTTTGAAATAGGTGCACTGTCATATATGACTTCTATTGATTAATAAAATCATGATTTGAGGTTTTTGAAGAAACTATTCAAGAAATAAATCAAGGACTCCTATAAAATAGGAATATATTTGAGGTTGAGTTTCTCCCCAACCATTTGATATAAATACCAATTATTAATATGAATCAAGAACTATGAAATAGTATTAATTTACATTGGATGTTCATATTCATCATTACATTGATAGAAAATCATATGTTGATTCAAAATATCAAATTCGATTTCCTAATTATTCAAATTTATTTAGATTATACATATAGAGAGTTAATCCATTCTCAAAATCACATTAATTTCCACTAAATGATTAATAATATTATTTAAATATGGAATTTTCTTACATAAATAAACTTGAAATCCATAGCTATGGATTATAAGATAAGAGTTCCATGACCATCACGATCACCTCTGAAAACTGACCTATCAAAGACCATTTTATAGTCCACGAGTTAGCCCTAAAATTGGGGAATTATCTCAAATAATTTCCATGTTCCCACATATAAGACATTGATCTATTAGTGGTTCCTTAGGATTAAATTCATTTCCCTCCATCGAACCCTTAATTTTCTTTAGAAATTTCGATCTATATGGACTTCTTTTCACCTCAGTAAACATATTACCTTTCAAATGAGACATTTCACTCTTTACTTATTCCAGTATTCTTGAAATATATGATGTTGAATTTTCTTCCAACCAGTATATTTTTTATTAACATTTCATGAAACACCATTTTTCTTATCTTTTTGAACTAGGAAAGTCCACTACATTTGGGATGTTAATCATAATTTAAGATATATGATATGTATAATCCCAATATTTCTTATTCTAGACCCTACAGATGTTTTTTTATCACGATGATGATCATTTCATTGGCCATCACACTCATTTTTCACATGATTCGAAGTGTTTTGAATGATTTATTAAAACCAAAATTCATTTTGGGAAAAATAAAAATCATAATGGGAAATAATATAATCATGAGAAATCACTCATTAAAGGTTTAAATAATGATGTATTATTTTCATTCTATGAAACCTTTAATCTCAGCTAGGTCATTCATGGACATTGTCTATTCTAATCCTTCACAATGGTTCACAATGAAAATGTGAATTAATCAAAGAATATATTCTTGGATTTTCATTCCTGGTGTGCATTCATAGGACCACACATCCTGAAAAAATAAAGAACAATAAAATTTCCCCCTTTAAATGTTTTTATACCTAGGTTCATTCATCCACAACCATGCCTACTTTCTATTATCCATACATGGAAGTATTTCAATGGAAAACTAAACTCATTTATTTACTAAAACATAATATATTATATTATAAATTGTCTTATACTAAGTTTTTTGACTAATGTTATTTATTATAATATTCATAAATATCGAAAACCTCATATGATACCATATAAGAGGGTGAAAACATGTCAAACATAAATCTTACAGAATTTTACATAAATATTCAATAAATCCAATAACAATAATCACTCATTAACTATGATGTTTTACAATATTTAGATACTATATATAATCATCTAATTTATGAACAATCTCTAAAAACTCCCAATAAAATATTTACACATAGTACTCTTCTTAGATGTATCATACATAATAGATACCTTCATATCTTGGTAATATGGCTGTTTCAAAATTGGTAGCTCATATTCCTACTAAATATAAAAATGGGAGATATTAGTTGATAAACATGAGTGAGTATAAGATAAGCATAAGGGTATGAGAACATGATCTTACCAGTATAAAATAGTACAAAAAGTTTCATAGATTATAATCATGTGACACAGAACAAGGTATTTGATGTTCATAAGGCTTGGATTATAGAGGAATTAAAGAAAATAAGCCAAGAGAACATTTCATAAGCATGCGATTATATTTTAGAGGGTGGAATAAATATACAATCATAGTCCTAATCATATTAGTAATATCTAGATTATACCAACAAAAAATTAATCACATTTCATGCTTCAGATAACCACATGTGTACCTACTTTGGAACTGGGATAACCACCTGTGCACCCTCTTTTGGGATTGGGATAACCTTCGATGTGTGTTTTCAGATTATAAAACATTAATCATTACCCAACTAAATGAAGGTTAAGAATATATCCACATTCTAAATTATCATAATCCATTCATATTTATACCAAAATATCATGAAACAATTTCTCATTTCATCATCGCTTAACACATGTAAAACAAATTGGGGTTCATAAAGAATTCATCATAATAATAAATAACCATATAAGAAAGAATAAAAATAGAAACATGGGATTATATCCATAGTAAATCATAAGAAACAACAAAGGATATTTTTATATAAGAAAATACCTTCAAAGGAGCATGGTTACATTTCACGAGGAACATACCATTATCATTTTGGAATCCAGTAAATAAAATTTAAAAACATATATAATATTAAGAAAATAATTTTCTTTGACGATTAAACTGGAAATTTGTATAGTAATCATCAAATAAAATATTTTTCATGATGATATAAAAACACTTCATGTGGTAAAAGTTGAAATAAAGATTCCATTAACACATTTAGTTAAAGGTACATCATTTAGAAAAAAAAGAATATAACTTTTATATATATGTTTAGAGTTTGTAAAAAGGTGGGTAAAGATGAATTTAATAAATAAATAGATAATTTTAAAAATAATCATGAAAACATTTAAATTTTTTTTGGATACATAAGAAAATGATTCCTGATTGGAATAAAGAATAAAATAGATCATCCTTAAAAAAATTCTTTCAAAATTTTGTGTTTCTAAAGAAATAAAAATGAAATAAAAATTATAATGTATATAAATAACCTATGTAGAAGAACATATATAATATATTTAAGATATAGATAATTTAATTTCACATTTTTCAATTTAAGAGAAAATAACCTCGGGTATATGTGAGATTTTAAAATTAAACCCTTACCACATTGGTAACTTTTGAACTATAAAAAACATGATGGAAATAAATTTAAATCAAATATAAACTAAAATTAATATAGTTATATTCATGATATAAAATATTTGTTGGGGTATTATAACCACCACACAAATGAAAAAAGTGGTGAATATAACATATGTCTGATATATCAAAAAGTGAGACGAGAAACCATATCTTCATGTCTAACATTCTATATTAGTGATTTCAAACTCATATATAAATTTTTTTTTTATTTAATATAATAATATAAAATAAACATGTTCATAAATTTAATACCATTAATGGGTTACTTAAAAGGCCTTATCACACTTTTATTAACAATATTTAATTATTATCATCATTTCAGGTGTTAACTGATTCATTTTTAAAGTTTGTTTCAACTTTGTAGTTGTGGTACTTGCAAATTGATCTTGGTTTTAGAAAATAAATAATTTTAATAATTATATATATGTAATATATATTTTTTATATACATATTTATAAATTTACATAAAATTTATAGGTAGAAAAAATGAATTAAACCACATATGGAGACAATAGTCTATTTACACGCATAAACATTGTGTTTATATTAAAATGAAAAATGGAACGAAAGATAAATAATATTTTATCAATAAATATTCATAATTATTTCATGAATATGATATATATTTTTTAAATCCATCATTATAACCAACCATGAGAGGATGTGATGAAATATGAATCATATCGTTACATGTAGGCGATGGTCCACACATACGTACAAACGATACGTTCATTTCCCATTTGGTGGAAATAAGGTAGAAAATAGTTAAATCATAATAATAATAACATATCAATATATTTATGATACTAGATTAAATATTATTAGATACACACAACATATTTATAGGAACTAGAAGAACAAATAAACATTAAATGAGTGTTGGTAAGACGATTTCTTCTTCATTGAGATGAATCATTTTTCATACACCTTATTCCTCCATCAGATAGTATCAGGATAATAAAATAATATCCATAGTGAAGGGATGTAATCTAGAAATATTTTTTTTGACATATTGTATGATATAGAATGATCACAATGTTTGAATACACAATGAGAATATGTTCACTTTTATAATTCAGGGGAGGGAAATAGTTGAAGATACTCAAAATATTTAATTAATATAAATTCAAATTTTTGTAAAAGTGGAATAAAATGGAAAATAATTTTAATGTATGATATTATAAGGTACATCTATCTCCAAAAAATAATATTATGACGTGTTTAAGTATAATTTTTACGCTTATATCATATTTTAACCCTTGAGAAATCCTTTTAACCATAACTATTTAAACAATTTCATACCCTTCTACGATTCATTATAAAGAAAATTAATATTGAATTATTAATAATTTGGAAAATATCATTCATAAAATTGAGTCCATTTTATAAAATTAAATTACTATGAGGGTAATTAAATAATTTTTATGTAAATGTGTAAAGTTCAATGAAAACTGTTGTTTAGAAAGGTACATGTTTAAGGGTCAAACTGGGTTTATTCTCATTATTTTCCTTGTAAAAATTTCAATATTAATTTTAAAATATTTAATGAAAATATATTATATAAATTGTATTTAAATCATTAGAAAAATTTATTTATTTAGTTTATTAGGATAAAAAATAATTGTGCATAACAAAATATTATCATAAAAACAACTCTATTTACCATTAAATGAGTTTCCACTGATTCATAACCATTAGATAACTAACAGTTTAATGAATATTACTACCTTAAAAATTTGTTTAATTATACACACTTTTTAATAGTGATCACTATATTTTTTATATAAAACACATAACCCCTAGACAATTACTTTTCTTTATAAATATAAGTCTTTTAATCATAGAATGAATTTATTAAAATTTAATCATTATTCATTATGAATTAATTAATAAATTGAAATTAAAGAAAAAAATTATTTATATATTTCATAATGTCTCTAATAATATTCCGACCGTCCAATCAAAAGGTTATGTTATTATTGTTATAATATATCATTGTTTATTTAGAATCATGGTTTCATGTAAATCAAGCTATGAATTACTTAAAAATTATTTTTAAAAAATTCATAAAAAAATCAAGGTGTTATAAAATAAATACATTTTCATTTATTAAAATCTCAAAAATTCTCTGCCCTCAATTTTACAGTACAATTTACATAAAAATACGCATTATTTTATGCTACCTCACCTTTCTCATTTAGAATATTTTTTAAATCCCACTTCATCAATATCACATTAATGTAATTAGGTAATAAACCCAAATAAAAAGGTTAATTATTCTCAATAAAATTCAATTATTATTTCATTGTTTCATCCTAACACTTATTTTTTAATTCATCATCAATAAAATTTGGTTTACCATAAAAAAAGTTACGTGATTAGATATTAATAGAATCTTTCAGGTTTTCACAACCATGATGTTGTCTCTAAGGTTGTTTTTATTCTAAACATTAATATAACTGATATAATTATTAATATGGGAGTTCACCCACATTTTATATTTTAGAATAATTTTGACATATTCAAAGATAAAATTTTGTAACATTTTCAATTACCTATTATCCATCATTATCATTTAGATTTTATTCAATATCACTAATAAGTAATTATTGTTTTACGAAAAATTGTTTTTAAAAAAAGTCACATCATAAATTTCAATGACCTTCTATATATTTTTTTAACATTGAGAACATATTCCATGAGGTGTATATCTAAGGAATACGCCCATCATCTCACATAGGAAATTCTCCAAAATACTTTCATTTTTTGATGTTATAAGGAATGATGAATAAATTTAATATTTTCATGTTATTATTGTTAATGAACCACATCAAATATAGTGTTTTAATTAAATTTAGATGGATTAAAAACTAATTGAGAATATTTACAACCACATTTGTTACATTTCTCTAAAAACAATTCCCGGTTCTATCTCAGATAACATAGTTCATCCCATATATTCTATACTCTTTTTTTCCATTATTGTAATCTATTTTTCTTGTGGTCAAATTGGGTCAATATATCTATGCCTTATACTATAAAACACATGATATTCTTCAAAGTGTCTATTCTTATATTGAAATCCATTATCAAATCGAAATAATTTAATAACATATCTTCTATGATTTTTATCACATGTATAAAAAGTATTAAACATATAAGGATATTATGATTTTAAAGGAATAAAATAAATCTAAATAATATGAGTGAAATACTTGAAGAAATTCATCATGATATTATTTCATTAGTTGTATGAAAATCATCATAACAAATATATCTAAGTCTACCAACTCAAGAGGCTTCTACGATTTTTTATCTACTTATATTTGATAATTGATTACTAACTTTCATTTTGGAAATATATAAAATATATTGATTATTTCATGATTTCAGATTTAGTATATTTCATAAAAAAAATTATTTATTACCAAAACTATTCTTTTAATATAAATTTTCAAGTCTCCTATGAAAAATATGTTTTCCTCTTTTTTCTATGATATATGAACTATGATAATCTTAAATTTCAAATAATGTTATATTTCATACCTATTCCTTATTTAATACAGTTTCACCATCCAACATTCTTATGACACGTTAATTATTATAGAAAATAACTTCATTCAACTTTTACCATAATTTATAGACACCAAAGAGATAATTTTTTCAATGCAATAACAAAAAACATTGTTTCATTTAAGTTTATTCTCATATATTTTAATACTTATAACTAATTTTGAATTTATTGATCCATAATTTCCCAAAGTGACATCTCCCTCATCATACTTTTAGATATTTTTCATGAGTTTTTTAGTCTAGGTTATGTATGACAAATATTTTTTATCGTGTATCATATTATTTCCACTTATTTCTAATTTATAAGATACCTAAAACACCAATGATTTTTTATAATCTCTCCCCATGTTGATATAATTTTAGTTCTCCAAATTTTTTTTATCTAGCAGTGTTGTGGGATCCTTTTTGGTGGTATCTTTTGTTTAATAACATACCCCACTAGTATCTTTAAGATAACCAAAAAAGTTATCGAGTTTCACATTCTCTTAAAAATATGTTCTTAGTTGGCCACATGGAACCTTGGTTTGAATCCTACATAATTTTTATTCTTTTTTGTTAAAGGAGTAATATGATATACTATAAACCATATTCATTGTTTCCATTGAAACCGTATTATGAATATCTAGTTTTAAAGAAATATCTCCACTTTTTGAAATATTATTCCTCAAAATTAGTTCATTAATATATTTGCTGATCTAAAATACAATAATTGTTTTGTTCAATTTTCTTAGACATGAATAATCATTCTTTTCCTATGGCCTTCAGTTTGTCATAACCCTATTGTTATTTTCTTCTATACCTTTCTACATTGGGATATTTCAACATTACCATTGAGGTTATAAATAAGTGTTTAATCTTTCATGGATGGAGCAATCAACTTCATTATATTGTTTCCACTACAAAAATAAATTTAAATATAATTTTTAGGTGTCCAATATAATATTTTACAGTAAAATAATACATTATAATAGTTTCTTTGTAGCGTCCAAAAATTTATCTCTTTTTTAGCATTAAAAAACAACTTTCCCAAAATTTGTTTTCTTTACTACATTAATTTTCTTCAATGATTTTTCAACACCTACAAAACTTACCTCAAGCTAATTCGCTTCCTCATTAATATAAAATATGTATAAAATGGAAATATTATGTATATTATCATTTTATTAAATGATTTAATTAATATTACCCATATTTTGTCTGAAAATTATTTTTATCTTGATGATGTATTTTTCTCCCTATTAATAAATTAATTAGTTTCATGAATCGTTTTTATTATTCAAGTCCCTACATTTTGTGTAATGATTTTTTATTTATATCATGTTTTACAAAACATCTATTCATAATTTTTACTCATTTAGATTCTCCTCGTAACTTCTTTCTTGTACATTAATCCAATATTCTTTATCCATATTGGGATCATTGGATTTTATATATATATCAATGATAACTATAAGTAATTCATTTTCTATTTACTGATATCCATTTTAAATTTACTCATTATAAGATATAAAATTTTATATTGATATATTCATCCTTTTCCATGATGTGTTTTAATTTCCTTTTCCTTTAAAGGAACTAACTCTATGGAATCCACTTAACATGTCATTTAATTGTGAGGAACATTGACATTGGTATTCCTCGTCATAATATCCATTCCTATAATGTAATTTACCTAAAAATTATCCTATCATTCCACAATTAAAACACATGAAATTAATCTTATATTTTTATTAAATTTACCACTCCATATACCATTTAAAACCAAGGATATATACTTATGAAAACCAATAGATGTGCATTTATCATTAGTTTCATCATTCTTATACATCATAGTATGATGATATTTTTACCATTAGATGAATTTTAATCCATATAATTTTCATATTTTCCTTTTATACTTATAGCCGACCAACTTATCAGCTCATGGGAGATTAAGATACTATTGATTTTATTTATGGTCCACTCATCCACGTCTTGGTTATAAGAGAGTCCTAAAAAATTTCATCACCACTTTTGAATCCACACAGTCATCCTAATATATTTTACTCTAGATTAATATTTTTTACCAAAATAAAGAATCCATCCCCTAATAAATCTTATCCAATTAAAATATTCTAAAATCTCACATGTAATGTTTTCTTACCAAGACTAATCATCATTCGTATATTATTCAAGGATGTCACATAGTTTCTTTTATTTTCATTATATCCATAAATATTTTCAACTCCTCTATTAAGGGGGATGACTGTAAAAAAATTTATTATCCAACATTGGATTATATATTCATATTATAATTCAATTTGTTCGTAGTCAAAACATTAGGAGGATGAATACAATTATTATTGTACTATATGGTTGGGTCATTTTTCTAAATGAAATATTTCAGATTATTGTTTGGATAAATGAAATTACCCTTATTTTGTTAAAATATTTTATTAGAAGTTTCTCGAAACTATATTTAAAAAACCCCTTAATTTATATTGATATGTTATGCATTAGTTAAAGCTGAATCAAACATGTTTTGAAACAACATGGAGAATCAGTTTTCAGTCTTTCAAATAGAAGATGATGTCGAGGAGAATATTAAATTGTCAGAGGGGTACGTTACATCCTAATGATTTTGGAATCCTTATTATGTTTTCATTTCAAAAAATACATTTAAATATAGGACTAATAATATGTGGACCAAATGAAGATAATATAATATTATGCATATGATCATTACATCTATAATAGAGAGATTCTATTTTTATGTATTCTATGAGCTTCTATTTTGTGAGTATTTTAAATAAATTTACATAGCTTCATAAGTAATAGTTTTATTTCAAATTAAATTTGATCAAATAAGTAATGGGTATAAAAATATGGTTCTACTGATCTTTGTGATCAAAGAATATATGGGGAATATTATTTTTCTTTTGATATATGATATAATATGTTTACGGATAGAAATTTAAACTTTCAATCACTAAGAGTAAAGATGATTCAACATGAATCCTATAGAATTAGATTGAGGAAATATCATTCTACCACTTTGGAATGAATTAATGAGTTTACAAGTATAAGGATAAGAATATAATTTATTTAATAATCATTTTCTACGATTCTTCGTTTTATTAGCTATAAATGAATCAATTTTTATATATTTTATTATGTTCTTTTTATTCATCATGTTTTTCTGGAATTTTCTTTTTATTTTTATAATTGGGAACATTATTATATTCACAATTTTATAATATAGTGAAAATTTTAATTTTATTTATTTTATAATATAACTTAATTATTCATTAAAAACTAAATTTCCATTAGAGTTAAAAATATATTGTAATATTATTGTAATAAATAATTCAACCTTTGTAAAGAATCCATATTGGGACAACATTTAATATAATTTATAATAAATTTGTAATTACTAATTTTGGAATGTTAAATTTTTTGGAAATAAGATGGTCTATTCTACAAAATAACTATCACGTATTTTAATTCCTTTTAGTGGAATCCATTTTTTACGTCTTTTTGAGATTTAATACTTTTTGAAATGGTCTTCAATTTCATGATGAAAAATAGATTATTGAAATTTAGTTATTGGGGAATATTATTGATATCATACTAAAATAATACAAGTTTCGGACAACTACTTTTGATGATATGAATCTTCTTACCAAATTAAGTAAATATTATGTTATTTTAACCATTACACAACACGAGAACATAAATAAGTGACAAATAGAGAAATAAAAATATATGAATGAGGATTCCATTGAAACCAATAATTAGAATTCTATTACATCAAATCCTTCCAATTCATATCATTAATATAATAAATATTTAGTTGATAGTGATAAGGAACATAGTTTAGGGGAGTTGGCATAATTATAAAAACACATGGGAATGATGATTAAGAAGTAGTATTTCCATAATAGAAATCATAAGGATAAAATAGAAGGACTAGAAAATTACAAAGTGATGAAAAGAAGGATTATAATGATGTTATTTGATAAAAAATTTAAAGAATTAATCATATTAAAAAGGGATTTATATGTTTTATAAAAATGGATAAGGAATCTAGGAGATAATATAATTATATGCGGAATAATGTTCTAAAATCAAAAGACACATGGAGTTCTTTTCAAGAAAAGTTTTCCAAAATTGATTTGTATAGTTATGATAATAGGATAATATATATATTTACATGTACTAGTATATGATATTAAACATTCATTGGGGATAAATTTAGTAAATCTTTTTTAAAAAATCCATTATA
The DNA here is from genome assembly GCA_963277665.1 of Viscum album. Taxonomy (NCBI): domain Eukaryota; kingdom Viridiplantae; phylum Streptophyta; class Magnoliopsida; order Santalales; family Viscaceae; genus Viscum; species Viscum album. The sequence continues at coordinate 1,333,786,599 of OY728147.1, forward strand.
TTCATCTTATTCTTTAAATATGAATAATATTCTATTTTTTTTATAGAAACAAAGGAATATTTGACTAACTTATAGATGCAAAATAATTAGATAATTACGGAATATGATTAAACCATAGTGAATATTATCAAGTTTCATGATATTATACTATAAAATACATTTGAGTAAAATAAAAACTCTTTTTATACTTAAATACCAACTAAAATAAGGATTAATTCATAAAACTGAGATCCAATTTTAAAAGTATGAAGATGTAGCATTAAAATTTTACTTATTTTAGTGGAAAAAAAAATAAACTTACATACCAACTGAAACCTTATAAGGATTCATCTTGATTAATTTAATAAAATTTTAGAAAGTAACATTTTAACACCAACTATTCTAATTTGAAATGTTCACCATTCACTACTAAATGTAAAATGGGAGGTCATTGGAAAATAAGATTATCTATATGGAAGAAATAATATTTTGGAATGACTAAATATTAAATTTATTTAGAACTATATATTGATCAACATAAGATATTTTGATATATGTGTTTTCTTGACGTGTTTTTAATGAATATCCCAAGACACAAAGATGTTTGGGTAACATAATTTTAGTTTAATTAGAGAAAATTATGGGTACCAGTAGCCAAATAATTTTCTACATGGGAAATTATTTTTCATGAAATATTATTGGAAATATGTCCAATATTTAGAACATGTAAAATGTTATTTTTTGGACATGTTACTTTTGGTGACAATGCATATGGTCAATTCTTGGGAATATTTTATGTATCTATCTTTATTGATACCATAATTTCAAAAATTCATTGTGTTTTTGGACTTATGAAAAAATTACATAATATTTTCATATTATGTTATAAAATTTACATAAAAAAATTAGGTATGATAAATATACCATTAGGATCATAGTTAGTTCATATATTAACAAAACAATAGATATGATATTATTTTCACTATATTCTTAGAGGCCCTAACATGTTAGAAGAATCCTTGACTCAGTGAATTTAAGGAAAACTTATAGAATTGGTAAAGAATATAAGGACATTAAAATTTCTAGTTATTTACTAAAATTCAAACAATCATCTCTTAAATGAAATCACAGAACACAATGATAAATTTTCTAGAGATTTTTACCCTTATAAATATAGTAATAAAAAAATTCTCTTTTTAGAGAATGGCCTTTGGCAACAGTTTTTAACAAAAACAAATCCTTATAAAAATTGGGTGGTTCATATTAGAAATTAAATACAACAATAAAATATTTTGAAATATGTTATGTGAAGGTCAAATTACTAATTTTTTTTATAGAGTCATAATTAATTTTTACTACACTATAAATTAAATTGTCTACCACAGGATATTAAAAAAATTGTATAAATCATAGAATGAATGGGGAAAAAAGAAGGTTACATTATTGTTTTTAGATGCAGTGTAGTAACTATGAGTATAAAAAAACCCTCTATAAATTTAGTTTGATTATTGATGAATCAATTTTTCATTTATATTTCATCACAAGTTTGTGTTATCGTGTTTTAAATAGTTTAATTAATGATGATGAAGAAACTGTATATGTGAAGTTCGATGAGACTATTTATTTTGAAAAATAGGAATATTTGGATTATGAAAATTGTTTAGAATGTAATTTTGATACCCCTAATAATTTAGATCCAATAATTGAAGTAGACACACATGATAATTTTAATCTAGAATATTGTTTTATAGAAAATATAATAATGAATTTGAGGAACAATATAAATTCTTTCCTAGAAATAATATGTTGTAATGGTACTATAACATTGATAATGTCGATGATGATATTGATAAACTAGTTATATATAGAAGTTATTTATTGAATGGAAGTAAAAATATAGCATTCCTATTTTAATCTGAATCAAATGTGAAAAATGATGCATTATGTATTGGGAGTAAGATAATGGATGCTCATGAGGAACACAATAAAAAAAGAAATAAGGTTTCAAACAATGTTAAACGGGATAAATATTTTCTATTAATTGGATCGAAGTGGGTCTTATGAAATAAGTGTGATAAAAATTGATCCCTTATTATGAATAAGAAAAGGAAAATTTTTAAAGGATATAATTATCAATAATGTATACGCTATATTAATTTTATCTATCATTATCTATAATTAAATCAATTTGAATTATATTATATTTTAATAATCAAATGAACATTTATCTATTTAAATTTTATGTAAAGTGTACATTTAAAAAATATAAGTTTTCCTCGGGAGGTTTTGGTTTAAAAAACATCTAATTTTGAGTATTATAATTTCCCAAATAATGTTTATATATATACCCATGAAATTTATAGTAATAAACAAGATTAGAGGTTCTATTTTGATAGACTATCTAGTTTTGTATAAAAATTCGTTTTTGAATAATGAAATGTAATATACCGATAATTTTTTTCATGTATTCTACTATGGAAACCACAATTATACAGATATTGATTTATGAGAAAATTTTAAAACCCACTAGAAAATTAATTATTCATATTTTTCCAAAATGTATGAAAAATTAATTTTAGATTAGTATTATTGGGGAACATAATATATTTCATAGATTCCAAAAAACATAGAAATAAGAAGGAGAAAATTTAACATAACATAATTATATTATAGATCAATTCAAATGGTTAAGTATTTACAACTATTAAAGTTTTTTTAAATTTTTTAGGTATCTAATTTAAACATTATCATGAAGAATACATGAAACTATTAGATCAAAAACAATATATTTAAATGAAAAAATTTTACATTAATTGATAGATAATTATTAAGATTTAATGTAATGTTTTTATATGAGTATAAGATATTAAGATAACTCAATATAATTCAATTTGAAGGTAGTAATGTAGATTGTATTTTATATTGATGTATCCTTGAAAAATTCACTTTTCGATCCATATATATCTATTTTTATCCATTAGAGATATTCATATGAATGATATGAAGTATTTAGAATGGATATTGTAAAAAACCTTGATCCTAGTAGCCAAACATTGATGGTTACTTCACTACATTGTCATAAGATACAAGTGATCCAACCTAATATACCAAATTGTTTAGTAGTCTTGGTCAGATTGATATATACATGAATATCACATAAAATCTCATAACATGAAATAAATCATAGAGAAAGAAAACATCATGCCTCCTAGAACTAGTTTAATAATTCTTTATTTATATCATGGGGAATGTAAAAAAAATAGTGGTGAGAATAGATGTTCAATAAGGGTTACATGTAATTGAATAGATCATAAATAAATAATTAATAAATATTATTTCAATTTAAATAACTATAAAAAGACTCCATTTAATCAATAACATGGTCACTAAGAATTATATTGTATGAGAAGATGACAATTAAATAACTCTATAAAAATAATTACATGATTTTGATTCTAATAAATAGATTATATCAATCATTTAATATAATGGTTAGTAATAACTAAATTCTCAATAATGGAAATACATAAATTTTATCATCATTATCTCAGACATAATGATATCTATACTAGAAATACCATTCAACAATCCAGTTTAATCGATTGGTAGGTATGCACTACAAAACCATTTAATTATACCTGATTGTTTTATCTCATGAGTCATGTTGATTCATCAATGGAGATATATAATTCTAGAACCCCCTAATCAATACATGTCTAAATAATTACTCTTATATTAAATTATCAATTAAATTCGAAAACAATATTCCTTAACAAAATATATCTGTATTGAGAAAACAATATTGATTTATCAAATTTCTCCCCATTCAATCAAATAAATTCAAAAGTCAACACCTTTTTTAGAATTGGTTAAATTTTTAAGAAATAAGAACAACCATGATAAATAATATGGTTATTTAAGAGAAATTTAATGCCCTATTATCATAAGAAAGTGAATGTTTCATGGGGAAAGTTAAGGACTACAAAATTAATCATGAAACGGATTGTAAATACATTCCTTGGTCAAAATGATCACAAAAAATTTAGATAAAGAATAAGGATAATGTCATTAAAAAATATCCCATATGTATTATAAGTAAAATAATGGGAAATTTTGTCAATAAATTAAAATACCAAAAAAAAAATTACTAAAGACATTATTGAGGAAAATACACTTTTGTCATTGAAAATAAATTTTAAAAACTAAAAATTTATGAAATAGCAGGGAAAAACATTCAATTAAATGAACCTTATTAATGTAAAAAGTAATATTCAATTATATTAGAGTTCAGCATATTGTGAAATTATATTATTTTTGAGTATTTTAATGAAAATTTTTCATTCACATTTTTTTATGTAAAGTCAAAACCTACATTTTTCTAAGAAAAGAAGAATATTTCATTTAAACCACTCTGTGAAATTTAAAATGGTTAATTATTTAGTTAATAAATAATTTTATAATGCTTATTTTTTTGGAATTATCTTTTGGAAACATGGATTTAGAAGAAAATGGATTTTCAACAAATGAGAGAAATAAAATTATATTTTATTAAAAAAATTTCTTAGTCGTTTTATCTAAAAAAGTGTGGATAATGGTAAAATTACATTAAAATTTCATGAAAAAATAGTGGATATTAAAATTAATTTGTTTGACCATTAAATTATCAAATAATTTCCTCTAATATAAATTTAACCATAAACAATCCCACTTAAAATGAGATTAAAACATAAAGACTTAAATCTTTTTTAAATTTTGAAAAATAAACCCAATTAATGAAATAAATTATAATTAAAACTTAAATACAATGAAATTAAATATATTCATGGTATAACATAACAAATAGGCAATATATATACCTCACAAAAATAAATAGCTGAATAATAAATATATGTCTTAATGGACTTAAAATTTAGATGAAATATATTTTAAAGATCAAACTATTGAGGTGTGAATAAATAAATGAATTAATTAAGAATATAAATTGTAAATAACTTTATTAAAAATTAAATAAAACATAAAATAATAAATTTTCATTATATACATAATCAAAAATATTAAATATAATGATTAGGTAATATAATCCAAAGAAAAGAAATTCAGTTATCAAATTGCTTTATACTTGTTAAATTTCAAGTCAAATACCCTTGGAATAAATGATTCAAATAGAAAATTAATGTACAATTAAGTTTGAAAAATTCACAATATTACATGAAAATTGATATTATATATAATATATATAAAAACTTGTTCCATAACATTAAAATTTTCCTTAATTAAGTGAGATTGAGATGAATTCCCTTACCATGCATTTTAATTTTGTTGAATTTCCATTATCCTCTTGTATAATGATCTTAAACATGTTATTAATTTATACTATATCCATATTTATATTTATAATATCATATGTAATCTTTTTCAGAGAATTTATTTTATATTTGTTATTAATATTTAATTATTCCTGTTTTAGGGTGTTAAAATATTTTTTCTCTAAGGCATGTTTTATCATGGAAGATATATTCATATTCCATACGATATAGTTAAACAATCTAAATAGTTATATTAATTTTATAAATATCATGTTTAATAAGTATTTTACATTTTTATAATCATTATTTATTATTGGGTGTGTAAAATAAATAACATCTCTTTGTTGATAAGGTAGGACATACGTAACAACGTACTACATCGGAATTCACTTATTGGATATAATGGTGATGGATTTGATGATAAATTAGTGTTTTTCAATCAATATAATGTCATAAGTACTATATATATATTCATTATTTCCACCGTTATTACTATCCATGTGAGTCAAACATTAAAAATTTACATCGGTTCATGAGGTGGTAGTTCACCGTACACATGAGTGATGGATTTGTTTCACATTTGATAGAGAAAGAGTTGAATAAATATTATGTCACTAAAATAATAACTTTTAAGTATTTAAGATATAAATTTTTATTATATATTATGTGATAATACATAATTGAATGAGGAACATGAAGAAATAAAAAAGAATGATCTTAGCGAAGAGAATTACATTCTCTTAATACAACCTCATTTTAATCTCTTATTAAGGACCATAGGGTTAGTAGTTTTGATAGAATAGAATCTATATAACGTTGATAATTATTTTCGGTATATATTTTTTAAGGTTTGGTCTAGATATATGCCTTTATAGGTGTGAAAAAATAGTGGAGGTGGTGCCCATTTATAATTGGGGGAGGGGTCATTCTTTGGAATCACTTAAAAATTCCAAAAAAGGATACGAATTAAAAACTTTATTCTAAAGAAAAATTCTTCCAAATGAAATTATATTATATTTTGGGACAATATATGGTTTATATATTTCCATTAAATACTTTTTTATATGTTTAAATGGAAAATTTCTCTTATCTTTTGGTGTAACCCTAGGTTAACCCTTTTTAACCATAACCATGATAATTAAATTTTTTACTTTTTTTCATTATTCATCCTAAAAAAATAAGTATACATTATTTAATAATATTAATTATTTATATTCAAAAAATTTATCTGAATAAAAATTACAAAGTTGGATAAATTTAATTTATTGATGATCCCAATTTATGTTTCGGAAAACTATTTTTCAAGATATCCATTTTTTAAGATTTTGATGATCATATGTCAAATATATGACTAGTAATAATAAGAAGATAGATTTAAATTCGTATATTTAGATATATAATATATAAATTTAATTTAAATTAATTGTCATTAAATATTATTTTAATTAATTAATATGGTGAAACATTAATCACTAAAAATAGTTTTCTGAAAAATGATTTTCAAGATAACAAATAAAGATATTCCTAAATCCAATGTAAAAAGTATTAATTCTAACTAATTAGACTAAATATAACTGAATAATACTTATGTTACATTGAAATATAACTAAAATCATAATGGGACATCTAAATTACTTAATTTCTTGAAAGGAAGTAAATATTTCACAAACAATGGTATTTTATAGTAGTCATTAAAATGTAACTCTTTTTAGAAAAATAAAAAAATTACCCTAATATATTTTTTATAATATGATTTCAAAAATGAGTTTAGTTTATCAAATAAATTTTCAATAAATTCAAAAAAATAAATATATTATTTTCTAACAAAGAGGACTGAAAATGATTTTTGATGAAAATGTATTTTTTTAAAATTAAATTTAATTTAAAAAACATTGAGATATTATTATAAATAAATTTTTTTGGTTAGGATGTTTACAAATTTTATATAAATTTTTATCCTATTTATACATTAAAATTTAATTGATAGGTTATAATGGTATATTTTAATATTGTGTTTTTCAGGTCCTTTATGATTTATATTGTTTACTGTATAAATTATCAAATATAATGAAATTATTTTAAAATATCAGATTGTTAAATTTTTCCATATTTCATTAAATTTATTCATTAAAATTTTAACATTCACAAAAAATCAAAGGGTTGTTATTTTAAAATTACATTATGAAAAACCCACCTCACAAAAATGGTTAACAAAATGTCCTCTTAAAAGAGGGAAAGGGAAATACAAAGTACATCTGGAATAATAAATAAATAGGTTTCCTTGTTTGAGAACATTTTTGGGAAGTGAAAATATTGGAATTAATGAAACTCTTAAATAATAATGGGGAGTGATAGAGATCCTTGATTTTAATAAAGTGAATGATCATGATAATATGAAAACACAAATAATTCATAGGATATTAATGTAACATGATGAAATTATTGTTTCAATAATATTTCCCAGAGTTTATTGATTCTTTTATTATCAAGATAGAGAAAAATATATATAGTTACTAGATTTACTTTCATAATTTAAGAATAAACTCATCTTTTGGTTGCGATTCAATCAATTTTGAAATTATTTCTTACTCAATGAAATAAATACTCGAGATGATTGTTTTATTCCTAAGGTAATAAAATTATATTTGAGTAGATTATGAGATCCATGAATTTGGGAAAGTATTTCAATATATCTATAATCATTTTACAAAACCAAAATTGTTAGCATAATTTATCCATTATTATACAATAAACTGTAAACCAAAAAAATAAAAATCGATGTTCAAATTATTTTTTATCTATAAAATCATTTAAGTGAAAATAATGAAAAATTAACCCGAACATCATCTGGGATAGTGGTATGTGTTACACTCTTTTATCCATTTGATTATGGGTTAAATCCCTATGGTGTCTCCAGATTTGATGGGTTGTCACCTGACATGTGGGATATCCTTTTTTCTAAAACTTTATTAATATAAATCCTATAAAATTTCCTAAAATATGACTAATAACCTAAAAAATAACATTAATCATCAAATAACTTTTAACCAATAATTTTTTATATACAACTTATTTTTTCCTAGAATAATCTAATAATAATTGACTATTATTAACCTAACATTAATTATCATATAAAACATTAATGATATAAATAATTCTAAACTTATGAAAATATATTTTTTCCTCAAATAATTTTTCATGTTGATCCTTTGTGTTTTATATGACTCAAACCTGCAAAATATATCCCCAAATGTCATTAATCATATAAAAATACCATCACTTAAAATCTAAAAAGAAGTGTTAAGAAAATTTAAATTATAAAAATCCTTAAACTCATAATCTCATGATGGTATTTATAACATATATGTTAATTGTAAATGAATACATATAAGATTCCATAACTAACATAGTCCTTAGATGATTCGTTATTCATATAAACAAAATATGATTGTTTAAAATCATCCAATAACATAGTTCTTGAATCCTAATACAGAAATTATATAACCATTTTTATCCAATGATTAGTATAACATTGGTCCTTACATTTTCTATGTGTTAGACTTTAAAATTGGACATTTAAATAAATAATTCTCATATTCCCAAAATTTATGACAATAAACTATAAATGGATCTCTAGGATGAAATTTATATCTCTCTATTAAAACTCTTAATTTTCTCAAGGAAATTACTTACCCTATTAAAGTCTTTTATAAATATAAATTGTTTTATTCTCTATTTTTGGAATTCTAAAGGGATTAACTTCCATCATTTATGGTGTGAATGAAACTGAGATTTATTTTCTTCATGGTCTCCACCACTCATGATCTTATAGAACTCTATCACTATATTATTTTTTTGAGTATGAGAGTTAACTAAGGTATTGGATGTTAATCATATATTGGGATAACTAATTAAGAATAATCAAAATATATTTCTCTCCCGTCATCATGACATTTGTTTTCTTAGAATAACCATTTTGTTCATCACATTCAGTTATTATATGATTCTTTTATTTTATATCGATTAACTAAATATAAAATTTATATTAGGGAAAAAATAATCATAGTGGAAAAAAATATTGTGAAATATAGGATTTGAATATCATGAAACACTCATTTAAATCGATGACACCTTAGGTTTATCCAAGGTCATTCATTTTTCACAAGCTATTAAAATCATTCTTGATTATTCTTAAAGATAATTTTAATTCACACTAGAATATATTGAGGGATTTTTAATCCATGTGTGAAACATGGCCCGTTATTGTGCCCCTTGTGATCTTTGAATCAAAGGAAAATTGTCTCATTTCAGAGTTATTACCCCTAGGTACAACTATTCTAGAACCACATCCACTTATATTATATATATAGGGATGTACATGCTTGTAAAAACAACATAATCTCTTCATTAACAAAAAATCATCATATTCTTGTACACTCATCCTTAAAATATACCATAGGGATAGGTTCATAATATATTTTTTCCTAAATCTAATTCCCAATGATTCTTGTAAAATTAATATGATACCAACTAAAAAGGCCACGACATGAGAAACCTAGAGCCACTGGTTACTTTACTAATTTTGAATTATATATATGATAACTTAGCAAAGAAAAATATAGTTTTGTATTCTTGATAATATATATACATAATTTTATCTCACATTACATTTTAATACATGAAATACAACTTACTGAAGGGAAAAAATTCAACATCCTTGAACTCATTCAATGATTGCTTCTTCATATCCTGGGGAAAGGTAACAAAATAAGGGTGAGTTCAGACGCTCTCTAAGGGTTACATATAGGGAAATACATCATGAATAAATATGTTATAATAAACATGTAAATGAAAATAACTAAAAATACATTCTATTTAATAATTAAATTGAGCAAGAATAATAATATAGTTGGAATTAATGATGATCAAATAATTTTATATAAATAACTATATGATCCTAAATCAAATCCTTAGATAATATTAATATAGTAATCTCATGGGTAATAATAACTTAAAACTCAATTATGGAAATGGTTAAAATTTTATACCTTGATGTCAGACATGATGGTATCTAAATCTTCAAGTCCTTTCACCAATATTGTTTAGTCGATTGGTCGGTCTACACCCACGATCCATTTAATGTTATCATATTGATATTTATGAACAAAACTACTAATTAATTGATATGAAAAATTATTTTGGGCCCCAACCATCATTTCATGAATAAATCATCCATTATATATCAAATTATTAATTTAATTTATTAACAATATTTCATATCAACATATATCCGTATTGAGTGAAAAATAAAGACATATAAACATTTTCATTAGCCAATTAAATAACAATGAAAGTAAACAAAATTTTGAAATGTTATATGTTTTAGGGAATTTTAATATCCATGATAAAAAAACATAGATATTTTATGAAAATGTAATGACACGTGATCACAATAAAGTTATTATTTCAAGGGGAGTGAAAATGTATACAATATTAATAATGAATGTAAATGTAATTAAATTACATATTAAAAATTATCATAAACCATCTAGATAATGTTTAAGGATGGAATAGTCAAAAAATATTCCTAGTGGAGTATAATTAAATTACATCGTTGTTGTCATTTATGATTATAAATACCATAAAAGTTCATCAAAAACATTCTTATGGAAAATACACTTTTTAGTTTGAAAATATCTTTTAAATACTAAAAATATCTAAAATTTTAAGAAATATTTTTATTTTAAATGAACCATGTAAACTTATATTGAAATATTGAATTCAAAGGGGGTTTATGATAGTGGAAAATTAAATTCATGACAAATATTTTATTGTAAAGATTCCTTTCATATTTTGGTAATAAAAGAAAAAATTACCCCTTTTAAGAAATTTAAAGAAGATTCCTTTTAAAAAATTTTGTAAAAGAAAAATACGAAAAAAAATATGTTTAATAATATTTATATAATATTAAAATTTATCATCACAACATTTTTAGGAAACATGGATTTAGAAGATACAGTATTTTCAATTGAAGAGTTGAATAAAGTTCGATTTTTTTTTAAAAAAAATCTATATCATTTCAAAACAATAGGCTAGATAGATGTTATATTACATAAAGCCTTCATCACTAATTTATGAGAGTAAAATTAAATGGTATTATTAAAAAAAGATCAAATAATTTACACAAACAAAAATTCAACCAGAAATGGTACCATTTAATATGAGATTGGAACATAAACCCTTACTCTATCATCCCACCCCGCACCCATTGGCTTGGGAAGAGCAGGATGTGATAATAGGACATCGGTGAAATCCCCAAGACACCAATAGATGAAAACAAATCCCAATGGATTCAAAAAATGGGGGACAATTTTCCCTTTGAAAATAAAACAACTGTAACCATGTATAGAATAGATAAATAACCACTATATGATGCATGATAAAAATATAATACAATTCAAAGTATAACCCAATGACAACAAAACATAACTAAAACCATGATCTATATCATATTTTTTAGGTGAAACTAAAACTAAGAAACCCAAATATGTGAAAGAAAAAACTGAAAGCTCCCAACCTTCTCTAAGCTCCAACTCAAAAATCCATTACCATAGTATCACAGTGCATCACTAAATAACAATGATAACTTACCTTTGACTAATTCTTGATATAAAACAATTTTTAATGTACCAAATTTCTCATGAAGGTGGTGAGTATAATACTAAGTATTCATTCCTTGAAATACATCCCTACTCACTCCAATAGAATATAGAAATTTATATCATTTATATAGAACAATTTATTTAAAACAATTGAAAATAGTTCATATTAAAGCATAAAAAAATAGATTTCCAAACCAAAACCATCTCCATAGAAATCAACCAAAAAATGTATTTCCAAAAATTTTTCAAATCCATTTTTCGTAACCCATTCTATTATACACATCCACAGATGCATTCATAATTGACAGTTACGCACACATTACAAGTCTTTCGCTGATCTACCACGTCATCAAAAGGTTACCACATACCATGTAACATCCCTTGTAAATAATGAAATATGACATTTTATTATTTTTTAATATTTTTATTTAAATATTTATTTCACTTTAAAGGGGTTTCTATGATTGATAACATACCTGATACGCAAAAACAGGTTTCTTTGAAATCTTACGTTGCACACTAAAAATATAACAATATTATTTTAAATGGTAGTTAACTCCTAGTCGTTATATTGGTTGTAATGAACATATCTATCTACAAGATGATTATACATATTTTTTAAATGTTTTTCATTTATCCAATAATATTTAGAGGCTTAAAATGTGAATAAATCTAATTTTAAGCATAATTTACATTAAAAGGATGATTTACTGCCTTTTGATGGAGAACCCTCTTTAATTAATGTTTTGGTCACTTTTATATTTTATATTTGACAAAATAAAATTCGTCTTTAGAATCGGGGTATCAAAATTTACATTGGGTAAATTGTTTGTATTTTTCTAATAAAATTAATTTTTTATTGAATAGTGAATAATACCGTATTTTTATTCACAAATGCATTTTAATCTAATTTATTTATATGGTTATATTATAATTTTAATTGATTTTAATGTTTAATTAGAATATATTTTTACCATTTAATCCAATGGTGATCATTGGAATTAATTTTGATTTGAAATTGGACATAAACAAATGTCAATCTTTTAATAGTTAATATTTCATAAAAACACGCCTTTGGTTTTGAAAATGGGAATTAATTTTAAATTAATTAATCAAAATTCAATGTTTTGAATTTTTTAAATTAGACATCATTTTTGAATTCATAATATCAAATATATCTTAGGCAATTTTTTTTTGGATTTTTCTGAAAAACATCAATTTTTGATGAATTGTGAAACCACTAAGTAGTAGTTAAAAAAGATGAATTTTTCATTAAAATAAAATTTTATTACATCTGTGAATATAATTTCAAAAATATGACATACACGGTAGTTATTATTAATTAAAATTTTTTCTATATGATTAAAATAATTTTTGGTCAATATTAACTTTTTACTTATATTTACCGTGGTTAAAAGTAAAATGGGCAATTAAAGGTAAAAATAATATTATAATAAAAAAAATTACATTAACACTTGTAATAATATTATTATATGAGTCATGGACGACCATGGTAATTCTTTGGTCAATTTTGGGACCCCAAGGTGCCACTTGGGAGTGATAATGACACTTTAGATTAATTAATTTAAAGTAAAGACAAAATGACACAATCCAATATCTTATAGAACATTACTTTTTACATATGAATATATAAGTTATATTTTAGACTATAAATATTAATTGGATGTTTAAAATCAGTTCATAGATTATGGAATTTTTTTTATAATTTTTTGATATAAATAAAATAAATTATTTGTGACAAAATAATGATGTGGTATTTACTTCATTAATAAAGGATTTAAATAAATAAGTTTATAAATATTAAAACAGTATCCACAATATGTCTTATTCTTATTGAATGATTTTTTATAAAAAATGAGTCATCTTAACTTTGAATTTAATGAGTTCTGTATCTTCAGAAACTAAAGATACGTTTATAATAAATTAATATTTGCAAACATTCCTAAAGAGCCCTTCCTCTCCCTTATAAAAATCCATCACCTATAACCCATTACTCAAACCTCTCAAGCCCCCTAGATCATCCAACCTCGTGAAAATTAAGCTACCTAAATCCCTCTACTCCTTCTAGTAGCCTTACATTAGGCATAAATCACTTCAAGAAGTCATTTTTGTTAAAACCAAAAAGAGTTACCCGAATTATATGTAACAATTTTTCTTGAATTTTTTTGTTTTTTTGTTTTTACTTCTCCAACCATGTAAACTCTTTTTATACCTTTATTTTATAAAATAACTGGTATTTTATATATACTAGATTTTGTTTATGAGAAGGATTCTAACTACACTTACACAGACCTCCATCTAATGGGTAAAAAACATACTATTTCTATGGACGACGAACTAGTGCCTCACAATACGATGATTGTTCAAATATCTCCAACCGCCTCTCCTGGTGGACATTATGATGGAACTATATTTATATAAGACATATATTATATTTATATTATTTATATGCTTCTGTATTTTTTATTTATGAAATACCTTTATGGTTTCCATAGTGGGTAAATATAATTATCTCATTTGAGAAAATGTGCAGACTACCACCCCTTAAAAGTGATATGACTCATTCAAGACTTATGTGGAAAATATAAAGTGTAGAGTTAATGAAATTATATACGATATTATACTATAATTATAATATAATTAGGTATAATTAATTTTCCATTCCATTAAAATACAAAATAGAAATGGAAGTAGCGTTCATGCGTTCGTACGACTTACCGTCTCCATGAACAGTGCATTTTATTCCTTATCTCCAAATGTTAGGTACTATTATAAATACATGTATATAATAGATATATATGATATATATGATATCTAAATCATTAATATAATTCTATATATAATGAAATTTTGATAACATGAACAACTTACAATTATAAGTAGTCCATTTTTGACTCAAGTACCAAATATCGACAAAACATCCATTATTAACATAAATGATTATATAATATTTATAACATGGTAATAAATTATTTATATGGAATGATAAACTTAAAAAGGGTTCTTAAGAAAGTATAAATTAACTTTAGTTTAATATTCAAGAGATTAATAAACGAATGGGTCAAGTCGAACATGACGTAAGGGACTTCATCTCAATCTCCTTTCATTGAGGAATATTTTATTTTAATACACGACATTCTTTTATACACTGTAAAAAACCATTGAATTTTCATTTCATTCAAAGGGAATCTTTTTCTACGAAGCGTTTTACTAAACAAAAAAAAAGTTTCTTTTAATGTAAGAGGTGACAATGATCTTTCATCCACTACGAGTATTATTTGATCTGTGGGTTCCTTAACAAGCCGTAATATTTTTGAAGGAAAATAAATACCATATACTCTTTTATGTATTTTGGTATTGAAAATTGTTTTGAAAATGGGTTTGATATGTCAACATATTTAAGTGATATATTTTGATTGATGTGTGGAAATGTTTTCATTCCTTTATATTTGTTGTATGTGTTATGATTTTATAATGGTACATGGACATTTGACGGGTGGTTACGTAATAAACCAAATGACACGTGGTGCGGTGATAAACCAAGATGGGTGGTTTCATGATAAAACAAGAATGAATTGGTTATGGAAGTCATTATTATGCCTATTCCATTTAGTCATATGTGTGGAAGTAGACCATATGTTTATTCCATTTAACTATGTCTATGTCCCAAGATACCTTTATATGTTATGTGTTATTTATATTGGTTTTATGGTAATATTTTGGTTACAAAAGGGCAAGCAATGATATTTTTGATGTAAAGTGTATTTTCTAGTTCATGAAGGTGAAAATTATTACGTATGATAATGTATTGATGGTTTACTTTTGTTTGGGAAAAATTAACATTTTCCCTTCTTTGTCTATCCATTACTAAGTTTTTTATTCTAATCCCATGTTTTTGAAATGTTTTTCACAGGACATAAAGTCAAATAGGGTCTCGGATGAGATCAAGGAAAAGTAATGATATCTAAAACATTGAACTATACATGGCTCTTTTTTCAAGAATTCTTATTTTGTGAAAAAATGGAAACCGGGTAGATGTATCTACGTGTAATATTCATGTTGTGATGTATATGTTATGACCTAATTCTCTAATTATATAAACCTGAAAAGACCTTAAATGTGATTTATTCATTTAATTCAAGATTATGTAGTGTTTTATGGCCTGGTCCTTATAGTTGGTATTAGAGGCCAGTTTATATAACTTTAAGAGTTAGGGTATTGATAAATTAATTTATATTAATATTGAAATGATATTGAATTTATAGCTTACCATGTTTCTTCATATAAGGTATCCCTCGATTCAGAATGGGTTTTCATAATGGAAACAGGGCAGCTCTATTGGGAAGGCATACAAAGGGAAATGACCGTGCAAATCAGCATCCTTAGATGGTCAGAATTTAAATTGAACAGTCTGTTGTAGTGATGACTCATTTGAATAAGGTGATTAATGGTGGTTGTGTTTATATGTGATATTTTGGTTTATTCCAAAAGTAATGAGGAACATGAATGCCATATAAGGGTTGTCTTTCAAATATCAAAATTAAAGAAACTGTTTGGGAAATTCAGCAAGAGTGATTTTTGGTTACAACAAATTTCTTACCTTGGACAAATTGTTTCCAAAAATGGAAAAATTGTAGATCCTGCTAAAATAAAAGATGTTGAAGAATGGCCAAGTCCTACAAATATAACTGAGATCCATTATTTTCATGGTTTGGCAGGTTATTTTCAGAGGTTTTTTAAAAACATGTAATGGTTATCTAGTCCAATGACTACGTTAACTCGAAAATATTAGATCGATAGTAAGATAGATATGATACTGATTATAGTATCAATCTATGGTGTAGATACTCAATTTACAAGAGGGGGTGAATTGTATACTTTAAAAATTCCTTATGAAAATTTTGTATAATCAAAATTCACAACACCTCTATGTTCTAATAACATGATTGATTTGAGAAATGTAATTCCAAAAAAAAGATTCTGGAAATGAAACTAAATAAAAGTTTACAAAAATAAAGATTCTACCTTAAAACATATAGAATATTATTTAATCAGAGTACAAGATTAATGAATTATAATATAGTTTTACATTCCTCACCAACCAAAGTTATTGATGAAAACAAACATTAAAACACTACAAGTATCTAGTAGTAAATCTTTTTACCCAAAGACAAGGGTATCCAACAACCTTGGATAAAGGTCCCTTGATTTATACTTTAATGAAACTCTGTCTTACCCAACCCTAGGTAAGCCTTAAATCCAAAGATCGTTATCTGTCTTGCTATCTCCACAAGCACACGATTTGTAAGGAAATCAAAACCTCTGACTTCACAACCCAATGTCTCTGATTTTAAGGAAATCACACCTCTGCATAGAGAAATTCTACATGAAGTCTGAGAGTTTATAAGATCCTCTATCTCTAAAAATCACTTCAACAGCATGTATGTAAGTTCTGCCAAAAGTTGATCTGCCAAAGTTATAAGCTCTTTAAAATTAGATCCAATTTATAGGTATGGATCCACCGGTCAGCTCCCTCCTCCAACGATCATATAATTCCTTTAATTACTAAGGGATATGTATATGTGTCACTCAAATAATGGTTAGTTAGTATCTAAATTATTTACATTGTTTTATAACCCAAAACATGTGTAAGAAAACATATGGTTACTTAAGAAAATTCATTTTCCAGAGTGTAAGAAAAAAATGAATTTTCATAGTCTAATCAAAAAGTATTCGGAGACTATAATACATGTAAATTAGTATTCTATTTTCCATGTAATTAAGAACCTGAATTCCATAGAATTACAGACTTTGAATTTTGAGGAAATTTGGAATCTGGATTCACAGGAATTCGAAACCTGAACTTATAATGTTTAGAATCTAAATTCCTAAGAATTTGGGGTCTGAACTCAAAGGAGTTCGGAGTTTGAATTTAGAGAACTCAGTGTCAGAACTCATAAGAGTTCGGAGTCTGAATTTAGAGAACTCGGAGTCAGGATGTAGAATAGTTCGAATTCTGAATTTAGAGAACTCGGAGTCAAAACTCATAAGAGTTCAAAGTATGAATTCAGAGAACTATGATTCTGAGTTTAGATCCTAAAAACAGAATTCTCTATATCAATGTATTATATGATTCTGAGGATTTAGATACAAAACTGAATTTTATACTAATACAAAATGAAAAATGAAAAACATGGTAATGGTAAATTTCCTTGGGGGAAGAAAATTTTTCTTATGAAAGTAAAACATAGGGTAGAACAAAAATTTCCTTAAGACGAGGTATTTTTGATTTTGAACATAAGTGGAAATGGAAAAGTCATAAAAAATATTATTGACTCAACAGTCTCCCAAAACATGAAGGAATAGAAAAATCAAATGGAAACCTTATTGACTCAACAATCTCCCCCTTTTTGGAAAGCACAAAATCTTTAAAAAATAGAATATAAGGACAAAAGAAATATTTTTCTAGACATTGAAAATAAAACTTATCACCTTCATCACATGGGAAATGATGAATACCACTAACTCCCCCATAGGACGTGGTACACTAAGCATTGTATTCTAGATTTCCAGAATGATATTTTTCATTATCTTGAATACGGAAATCTTTGTAACGAAAACCACCCCTTAGACAAACTCCCCATTATATAGGGATATTTCTTCTTTTCAAAGAATTATTTTTCCTTTCCCCCCATTGTGATTTTCAAAAAGGAATTTGAGGGAATGGAAAAGAAATTATGGTGCCATGAATATTAGTACAACACATCCAAAAGATAAGAAACCAAATATTTCATTATGATACAAAATATTTATACAATTAATGAAAATATAACAAAATATCTGATTGGCTCTATAATACTTCATTCTCCTTGGGAATCAGCTTCATCCCAATTGTTTTGACCATCATGATCTTTAAATGATCTTCCTCTGCTCTCTTAAGAATCTATTCCTGATAGTCAGCTTTCATCTCCAATGATTTGATTCTATCATCCCGATACATAAGAGACTCTTCCTGAGCCTTCAAGACATCTTCCTACTTGACAAGAATTTCTTCTATCTCAATTCAAATATCCCTCTCTCTCTCTCTCTCTCTCTCTCTCTTCTAGATTTGAGCAACTGAATATTGTTTCCCATTCAAGTCTGTCACTTCTTGAATCTGGGAATTCTGTTCCAGATTCAGATTTTATTCAAAACTGGTTGTGAGATCCTTGATCTTACCATCATAATCATCAAAAGCCTCCTTGACAACATCATGGAACTCATAAAGTTCTCTCATGTAACCAACTATATTTTTTGACCAGCTATCCATTTCCTTACAAAGACCATTTGTGGGCAACACGGTTAATGAAGAAATTCTTGAAATTAGCGTCAATCAATACACACTTATCCATAACCATAGATACTGAATCTGATTTCTGGTTCATGGTGTGTTGAAGCATATGACATCTTTAATCAATGCTTGGAAAAATATGAATAGTCCCAAAAAGATTCTTCAATGACTGAACAATGAAATCATGTCCATGGGATGATGATTCTGAATCTGAAACTAATCTTTGTGAGAGCTCTTTATCTATCTCATCAAGTTTCCACTTTGAAGATCCACCAGCTTCCTTCTTCATCACAACAGCTTTAGAAGGATCATCAATAACCGCCTATTTTCACTTATCAGTTTTCGGAATGCCTTCCTCATCTAGAGATTTATGTCTATTTTCAGACAACTGAACAATTTTATCTCTATTTATTTATTCTTTCTAAGCTCCTACCTTAGCATCCTCAGTTTATATGAAATCATGATTAGAGCATTCTTCATCAGATAGTTTATTCACATCATATTCATTATTTTCATATTATCCATTCTCATTTTTCCCAGGTGTATCCAACTTTGAAGATTCCACATCAGAAGTTCAGATTGAAAATTTCTCGAATGGACATTCCTTCTCATAGAAATCTTCAACTTGCTTAATCAAATCTGTGGTGTCACCACTGCTTCCATATTCTTCTTCAACTCCTTTGGCAAATTATTTTTCTTCAACAATATTTACTTGGATTTTTTTTGGAGTACCAATTTTTTTTACCTGGAGTCTCAGTTAAAACTTTTACCAAGAAATATTTTGGTACCAGGATATTCTAGGATGATTTCTCAGTAGCTTTTAGGAGTGATTGAACTATTTAGGCTCCATTAATATTCTTATTTAGCTTCTCTTATTTATCTTACTTTTCAAGCTCATCAGTTTTCTTCTCTTTCAAAGCCTTCGTTTCTATAGGATCCAAGACAAACTGTGGCTCTCCTTCCTTCAAATTTTTCTTGTCTTCCCTCTATATAGCTACAACCTCATCCGGATAGGCTTTTTTTATTAGGTTTTGGAGGTGTGGATTTAACGTCCTTGTCCACAAGAGATTTTACCTTTTCATCCACTTCCATCACTTTACTCTTCCTTCCTCCCTTTTGGGATGGTTCAACCACTTCTTGTTTTTTCAGATCAACTTATGCTTCTTCCACTGGTAAGTTATAAAATTCACTAGAGTCTTTGTAAAAACCAATATTCATCCTCTTCAGGGTATAAAACCTGAACCCATGAACCCATAATTCAAGGATCCTATTATCTGTAGAAAAGTGTGAAATATTTAGAGTATTTACATATATAAGGATGAGGCACTCCATAGCATTAACCTTAAAAAAATTCCTTTGACATCTTGAAAAGTATGGTAACAGAACTCATATTCCCCTTCATATAGAATACCAACCAAACTAGCTGCCTTAGTATATGAGAGGGAATATGTTTTTCTATATCTTTTGAATGAAAACACCTCTCCGCCTTCTTCCGTAAATAAAATAATTGATTTATAAAATTCAATTAGCAAATATTTATACACCAAATCTGAAGGACTTGTATTTGATATACAAACATTGTCACATCCATTGAGCTTGATGTTCTTTGATATTATAGAATCATGCTTGTTGAAGACGTAGGGATGCACCATCCTTTCTCTATAGACTTGCCACTCCAAGATTGGTTTGACAGAAGACATATCTTTATAATAGGATTCTTTTATAGTCATTCGTAATTGAGAAACCATTGGAAATCCAGAATGCGATTATTTAGAAGAGCCGAACTTCAGCAAGCGAGATCTTGATATTCGATGTGGAAAAATCATCGGGGGTCCTATATTTAATTTTTTGATGTGAAATTTCATCTTCAAAACTCAATATAATGGCTGAAAATTCATTTTATCGGATCTGATGGCTGATATGATAGTCGCAAAGAAATCTTGGATCCGATCATTGGAGGTTTTTTATGAAAAACATTCAGATTTAAGGAAAAAAGAATCTGAAAATTTTAAAAACAAAATAAACTACCCGCAAGTACAGAATGATTACGAAAACTCAAGAAAGGAAACATAACTTTCAGATTTCTAGGAACATTATTCATATTGAGGAAAACAATTTCATGAAGAACGTTAGATTCCAAAAATTGTGATTACAAAAAAATTGAAAATCTATATATTGAAAAATTTAAGTAAGAAAATATTCATTATAAAATTTTTATGTATGAAAATAGTCATTATGAAAATTTTGTGTACTGAAATCCTAATTAAAATTTTTTTTAGTATAGAATACTTCATTATGAAAATTTTGAGACTACAAAAATTTTATTAATTTTTTTTTTCAAAATTCTGAATATGAAAATTTTCATTACGAATGATTTGAAAAATCTAACTACGAAAAATTTCATTACAAATGATTTTAAATATCTGACTAAGAAAATATTCATTACAAATGTTTTGAAAAATCTAACTAAGGGAATTTCCATTAAGAAATATTTTAAAAATTTGACTATGAGAATTTCCATTACGAAAGATTTGAAAAATTTTACTATGAAAATTCTCATTATGAAATATTTATAAAATCTGACTACAAAAATTTTCATTAAGAAAAATTTTAAAACTAACTAGAAAATGTAACCCCCTACTAAAAAGATTTTATCACTGTAAGAAGATTGGTTTCAATAGAAAGTTAACAAGAAACATTACATTATGGTTATCATTACTAACTTATGTTTAATGTATTCAAATCTATCGGAGGGTAAAGATTTTGTGAAAAAATCAG
Source organism: Viscum album (assembly GCA_963277665.1). Taxonomy (NCBI): domain Eukaryota; kingdom Viridiplantae; phylum Streptophyta; class Magnoliopsida; order Santalales; family Viscaceae; genus Viscum; species Viscum album. The sequence continues at coordinate 1,333,808,675 of OY728147.1, forward strand.
CAAGTTGATCTTCTGTTCTGATAAATTAAAGAATGATATCTCTATTATGTATGTGATCCCTAAGAAAGTGGTACCTAATATCTATGTGTTTTTCATGAGATTGATGTGAAAGGTTTTTACTTATGGCATTGGAACTAGTATTATCACACATAATTTGTTTTTTGGTAAAACTCATACCATAGTCTTTGAGTGTGTGTTGCATCCACAACATTTGAGCACAACAATTTCTAGCTACTACATATTCAGCTTTAGTAGTGGAAAGTCCTACTAAGTGTTGCTTCTTGCATGATGAAGAAACTAATGATTCTCTTATGAAATGACAAGTTCCAGATAAAATTTATCTATCCATTCTACATCCACCAAAGTAAGCATCCGAAAATCTTTTCAAAATAAAATCATTTCAATATGTATAAAAGAATCCAAAATCCATGGTACACTTCAAGTAGCAAAAAATTCGTTTCAATACCTCTAGATGATATTCCTTAGTATTTGATTGTTATCATGCACATAAGCACACTAAATACATTATGTCTGGATGACTAGCTGTCAAGTAATGTAAAATTCATATCATACCTCTATAAGATGTTTGATCTACTGTTTCCCAGCTTCATCAAGATCAAGTGTGTTTGGTGTACCAATTAGAGTACTAATACTCTTAGTGTTCTCATATCCATACTTTTTAAGAATATATTTAATATACTTATGTTGGGATATATAGATTCCTTTTGGTTTTTGAGAAATTTGAAAACTAAGTAAAAATGTTAACTCACCCATAATACTCATTTCAAACTCAGATTTTATTAGATCTGTAATGCAATCAGTTAAAGATTGCTGAGTTGAACCAAATATAATGTCATCAATATAAATTTGAACAATCAAAACATTTTTCTTATCTTTCTTTATAAACAGGGTTGGATCTTCATTTCCCTTAACATAATTATTTTGAATAAAAAATCTTGTAAGCTTATCATTATATGCTCTAGGGGCTTGCATAAATCCACAAAAAACATTGGTAAGATTATAAACATGTTTAGGATGTTTTTTGTCTTCAAAACTAAGAGGTTTCTCAACAAAAACTTCCTCTTGTACAAAACCATTAAGGAAAGCACATTTCACATCCATTTGAAAAAAATTTATGTTGAAGAATGCTGCAAAGGCAAGTAAAATACGAATAGATTGAATTCTAAGTACTCTAGAATAGGTGGCTTCATAGTATATTCCATCGTGTTGATTATAGCCTTTAGCAACCAATATATCTTTATTTATAACTATGATTCCATTTTTAGCACACTTATTTATGAAGACCAATTTTACTCCAATAATAAAAGTTTCCTTAGTTTTTTCAACCAAGGTTTATACTTTATTCTTTTCTAATTAATTTAGTTCATCTTGAAAAGCATTTATCCAATCATAATCACCTAAATATTCATCAGTTATTTTTTGGTTCTAATTGGGAAAGGAATTATAGATGTTATAATTCATTTCTAAAGGAACTTCTAGTCCTTACAGGTTGATTTACATCACCAATGATACTATCACTGGGATAATTCATAAGAAATAACTGATTTGGGTTTTGTAAAACCTGTTTATCAACATAAGGTATGAAATATTCTGGGGTAAATGCTTCAGAAATATCTTCTTTGGACATTTTACTTATCAAAACGATCTTCTAACGAAGGTTGATAATCAGTTTTTGAAAACAGATTTGAAGATGTAGTTTGGGTTTTTTTAAAAACAAAGGTATATGTTTCATTAAATTTGACATGTATTGTTTCTTCGACAGTACAAGTGTTTTTATTGAAAACAATATAAGCCATATAAGATGTGGAGTAGCCTATGAAAATTCCTTCATTATATTTTGGTGTGAATTTGTGTAAATTATCTTTAGTATTCAAAATGAATACCTTGCCACCAAAAACCATAAAGTAGGAAATTCTAGGTTTTCTACCATTCCATAACTCATAAGGAGTTTTATTAAGAAACAATCTAATCAAAACTCGATCTATAGTATTATAAGAATTACATACAGCTTCAGCCCAAAATTTTTTGGTTATAGAATATTCACTCAACATGGTTGTTATTATCTCTTGAAGAATTATATTTCTTCTTTAATCAAAACCGTTTTGTTGATGTGTACTTCATGGTGAGAATTTATGAGTAATGCCTTTTCTACAACAAAAAGTTTCAAAATCAGAATTTTAAAATTCTCCTCCATGATCACTATGAATAGTTATCAAAGGACAATTTTCTCATATTTTTCATGGGCTCTAAAACATTTTAAATATTAAAAAGCTTCATATTTCTTTGCTAGAAAATATACCCACGTAAATCTAGTGTTTTCATCAACTATGAAAAATATATAATATTACCCTCCAATGCATCCAGTTTATGTTGGTCCAAAAAGATCCACACGCACTAACTATAATTCATCAGTGGATGAGACATCACTGGCTGATTTAAAACTTGATTTATGTTTCTTTCCAAATTTACAAGGATAACAATATTTTTAAGAATCAAATATATGTTCCTGTAGATCCTTAACTAGTCTTTTATTAGAGTGTTTGCATAGGTTTATAAGGTTATAGTGTCCAAACCATCTATGACCTAACCAAGAATGATCTTTCATTTCACTAAGACAAGGTAAATCTTGGTTTCTAAGGTATTTTATGTTTAGTAGGTAAACATTCTCTTTCCTATTGACATAAATAATAAACTCTTCCTTGGAATTGTGTACTAGGATCTTTTCATTCCTAAAATTCACAAGGTAACCTTCATCAAATAGTTGACTTATGCTAATTAGGTTATGCTTAAGAACCTTAACAAATAAAACATTTGAAATCAATGTTTTTTCAAGATTAACTATGTTACCTATACCAATAATTTCTCCCTTATCATTATCTATAAAAGTTACTTTCCCTCATTTCATCTTGATAATCTTTTCAATGTAGTTTTTTACGAGTCAAATGCTGGGAATTTCCACTATCCATGTACCAAGTATTGTTGTTGGTATTTTCTTTATTTTCATAAAAATAAGATAGTTAGACTTTCAGAATCCAAACATTATTGGATCCAGAATTGTTAGAGAATAAAATTTTGGTTACCCACATTTGTTTAGAAAAATAATCTTTATGAAACCCAGGAGATTGAACATTATTCAGAGAATAATTTTTCATCAAATGGCCACCACATTGACATTTAGTACAAAAAGGGGCTCTCGATGGGATAAAATAGTTATCTATGAAAACAGGTTTTCTGTGAGTATAACTTACTCTAGTATTATTTCCATTAGATTTTATTTTAGAATAAATCTTGTCAAAAGTATTTTTACCAGAAGTAATGTTTCCAAGAAGTTTATTAATAGAATATATTTCAGATTTTAGTCTTACGACTAAATTTACATCATCATGAATTATTTCCTTAGAGTTAGATTTTTCCTCAAAAAAAATATTTTTAAAATAGAATTATTAATCTCTTTATAAATTTATTCATTTTCATAATTTACTTCATTGAGGTATTTATAAAGTTTTTCTAACGATCGTCCTTATTTTCAAGATCTCTGGAGAGGTTTGAAATCTTTTTTGTAAGAACTTAATCTTTAGTATTTTCCTTGTCTAATTTCTTATAAATTTTACAATTTATTTCTTTTAATAACATGGAAAATTGACATACTTCTTCATATAAAGGTTTTTCATTATTATCCGAATATGAAGTATATTTATCAGAATTAATATATTTATAATAGTAATTATTTTCAAGAGATAAATTTGTTCGAGCATCTGTAGAGCATACCTTGGCCATAAGACATGTATTTGGGAAAGAATTAGTAGTAATTAATCTGATATTTTTCTATTTTGATGATTCATATTGAAAAGATTCACTTCCCAAAGAGTTTCTATAGTTATTTATCCTAGTATCATTTCATTTAAAATGTTTCTTTTGCTTCGAATGATAGAAATTGTTCTTTTTACTTTTGGAATTCCATTCTTTCATTTCATACTTTTTCAATAGAGGACAATCAAGTCTGATATGACATGTTATTCTAAATTCATAACATGTAACTTCCCCATCTTTCTTCTCTTTTTAGTCTCTCTTCTTGAACTTATTTTTATAGTTCTTCTGAGCTACTATATTATTCATTTTCTGAGCAAGATTATCTAATTCATTCTCATACTTTTCTATATCACAAGATTCATACTGAATAGTGACTTTCTTTTACTTTGATCAAGTTACTCTTTCTAGAGTCTTGGATTTCATATGTTTTGAAGCAGTTGTAAAAGTAACTCCTCTATTACCATTCTTCTTTTTAACATTATCAACATCTCTCTTCATTCTAGTCTCATGCTGAATAAGAGTTCCAAACAACTCATTTAAAGAAATACTGGTGACTTTCCTATTCTCATCAATTGTTATCCTCTTAGACTCCCACTCATTTGCATGATGTCTATGATCTTATCTACAAGCGCATCATCATCTAAACCATTTTCTCAAATATTCTCTAAGCTATTTACGATAGTCATAAATCATTGCTGAACATTACTTATAGGTTCTCCATAAGGAATGATAAATCTATGGTATTCAGCTATCAACATAGATCTTCTTGTCTCTATAATGGTAGAAGTACCCAAATGTGTAACTTAATGTTTCTTACAGATATTTTTTGCAGCTTCACATGAAGATATTTGACTATAGATGTTCGAATCCATGAAACATAACAATGTATTTTGGACTCTGATGTTTTCTTGATATCTTTATTTCTTCTGATTAGTAAAAGTACCCAATTCCTTATTAGGAATCTCATAATCTCGTATCAGAATTAGGTAGTTATCAACACCACTGCTAATAGAAGATGTCTTTATCCTATCTCTCCAGTACACATAATCATTTACATAAAAAATAGAAGTTCTGGTATGATTTAGATTGTTGATAGTACCAACATTTAAACCATCCATCTTAAGGAAAATCTTGGCAGACAAAATTGTTTGTAATTAAAGTTTGTAAACAAAAAAAAATATCCTACAAAAGGAAAATATAACTAGAGTATCTATAAGGAAAATATGAATCCAAACTTCATGAGTCTGAAAATCTAATTCCGAAAAATTGAAGAAGAAGATTTCTCTTCTGAATCTAATCTTGTGATTAATTTAGATTGAACCAATCCTTTGATACCAATTGTCGGATCGATAGTAATATTGATATGATACTGATTCTAGTATCAAACTATGGTATAGAAAATAAATATACAATGGGGGTGAATTATATACATTAAAAATTCCTTAAAGAAATTTTGTATTAACCAAATTCAAAACACCTCTAAGTTCTAATAACTTTATTGATTCAATAAATGTAATTCTGAAAAGGAGATTCCAGAAATGAAACATATGAAAAGTTTAAAAAAACGATTCTACCATAAGGCATATAGAATCTTATTTAATCAGAGTACAAGTTTAAGGAAGTATAAGATAGTTATACTTTCCTCAACATCGAAAATTACATGGGGGAAACCTGAAACACTAAGTAACAAAGAGTAAATCTTTTAACCCAAATAGAAGGGTATCCAACAACCTTGGTTAAAGTTCCCTCGATTTATACTTTAACGAAATTCTGTCTTACCCAACACCAGGTAAGCACTCAATCTGAAGATCGGCATCTGTCTTGATATCCCCGCAAACACTCGATTTGTAAGGAAATCGGTACCTCTGACATCACAACCCCAAGTATCTGATTTAAAGGAAATCAAACCTCTGCACAAAGAAATTTTTCACAAAGCAAAGTTTTAATAAGCCGTTCAAAAATTCTGTATGAAGCGTGAGAGTTTATAAGATCCTCTCTCTATAAGTCACATCAACATCATGTAGGTATGTTCTGACAAAATTTGATCTCCCAAAGTTATGAGCTCCTTCCAATGATCTTCAATTTATAGGCACGGCTTCAATGGTCGGCTCCCTCCTCCAACAGTCATATTTTTCCTTGAATTTTGGGGGGACCTGTACATGTGTCACTCAAACAACGGTTAGTTAGTAACTGAATGCACGACATCGTATTATAACCCAAAACATGTGTAAGCAAAAATATGGTTACTTATAAAAAATTCATTTTTCAGAGTGTAAGAAAAACAAAATTTTGGAGTCTAACCAAAAACTATCCGGAGTCTATAATATATGTATATTCAGATTTTTTTCCAAGGAATTGGGAACCTGAATTCCATAGAATTCCAGAGTCTGAATTTCATGTAAATTTAGAATTGGATTCACAAGAATTCGGAACCGGAACATAGAAAGTTTAGAATAGTAATTCATAAGAATTAGGAGTTTGAACCCAGAAGAGTTTGGAGTTTGAATTCAAAGAAATCGGAGTCAAAACACATAAGAGTTTAGAGTCTGAATTCGGAGAACATGGAGTCAGAACTCATAAGAGTTCGGAGTCTGAGTTCAGATAACATGGAGTTAGAACTCATAAGAGTTTGGAGTCTAAATTCAAAGAACACAGATTCAGAATTTGGATCCTGAAAACAAAATTCTATATACCTAATTATTATATGATTCCGTGGTCCTGGATAAAAAACAGAATTTTATACTTTGACAAAATAAACAATGAAAAACATGGTAAGGATTAATTTCCTTGGCGAAGGAATATTTTCCGTATTATTGTAAAACATAGGGTAGAATGAAATTTTCCTTAAGATAAGGTGTTTGTGATTTTCAAAACAAGAAGAAATGGAAAAAGTCATAAGGAAACCTTATTGAATCAAAAATCTCCCCAATCATGAAGGAATGGAAAAATAATAATGAAACCTTATAAACTCAATAGAAAAGGTGTCATGTTCATTTGGAAAAAATAATGTGATGATTTCTTCTCAGTAATTGAATAGAAGATTGGTGAATGCTCTTGTTTTGTCAATATCTTCTAGAAATGGTGAGTTTTTTTCTACAATGATGCTTCACTGAAAGGAAATGGTTGTGTCCTTATACATAATGATCAGGTAATTGCTTACGCATCATGTCAGTTGAAACCTCAAGAGTTAAATTACCCTAGACATGATTTGGAATTAGCAACTGTTGTTTTTTGCTTTAAAAATTTGGAGGCATTATTTGTATGGATTAAAGTGTGAAATATATACTGATCACAAAGGTTGGAAGTATATATTCAAATAGAGATAATTTAACGTTATATAGAGGAGATGGTTATAATTAATCAAGGATTATGCTTGCATGATCCTTTATCATCAAGAAAAATCTAAAACAAGTGGTTGATGTTTTGAGTCGAAAATGTATTGCTTTACTAACCATGCTAAATTGAGAATGAGATCCATTGGTTTGTGATTTTATGAAATATGTTATAGAATTTTTTTGTACAGAATATTCATCTATTTTTTTATAGGTGTTATTGAGACCACCTCTATCAGACATAATTAAACAAGCGCAGAAGGAGATAGTGAGTTGCTGGAAAAGGTAGAGTTGGTTTAGAAGGGTACGTTTCCAGATTTTAACATTGATAATGATTGTATTTTAAGGTTTGGAAAGAGATTACGTGTGCCTTGTGATTTATAGATATAGAATGAGTTGTTATGTGAAACTCATAGTTCCCCTTTTTTAGTTCATCCCGGTAGTACTAGGATGTATAGAGATCATTCGGAGTATTAATGGTGGGATGGAGTGAAAATGGATATTGTTCATTTTACAATAAAGTGTTTGACTTTTCAGAAGGTTAATACATAGTGGTTGTTACCAAATGGGGTGCTTCACTCTTAACCGGTACTAGAGTCGAAATGGAAAATTATGTACATGGACTTCGTTGTGGGATTACCAAAGACATCACAAGGTAACAATGCAATCTGGGTTATTGTTGATCGATTGACTAAATCTGCTAGCTTCTATCCTATTCGAGATACTTTGTCTCTAGATTAACTTTTTTGGTTGTATGTTAAAGATATAGCAAGGTTACATGGTGTTCCCCTCTCCATTATATCTGATCGTGATCCCATGTTTACTTCTTACTTTTGGAAAGGCCTTCAGACTTCTTTGGGCATTGAATTAAATTTTAGTATATCTTTTCATCCTCAATCAGACGAGAATTCAGAATAAAAAATTAAGACATTAGAGGATATTCTACGTGATTTTTCTCAAGATTACTAGGGAAATTTGGACCAACTAATTTCTTTGGTTGAATTTTCTTATAATAACAGTTTTCATTCCAGTATACAGAAAGCTCCATTTGAGGGATTATATGGGAAGTGGTGTTGAACTCCAGATTTTTGGGATGAAGTAGGTGAATGTAAATTTATGGGACCAGAATCAGTAGAAGATATGGAAAAAAAGTTCAGTTGATTCAGAATCATATGAGAATAGCTAAGAGTATGCAAAAACGTTATGCAGATAACTAGAGGAAGAATCTTCTTTTGAGGTAAGAGACGATGTCTTTCTCAAAGTTTCAACATGAAAAGTTTGATGTGTTTTTGTATGAATGTAAAGTTGAACCCGAGGTTCATTGGACCATATAATATTCTAGAGAATGTTGTATCAGTTGTTTATAGAGTGGATTAACCTCCATGTTTGTCCTAGGTACAAACTTTTTGTCATCCTTCAATGTTGAGAAAGTATATGCCAGATACATCTCATGGTTTAAGTCCATAGGTAGTTCAGTCGAAAGAGAATGTATCTTATGAGGAACAATTAGTCTAGATTCATGATTGTAGAGAGAATGTGTTGTGGAATAAGGTAAATCACTAGGTAGAAGATTTTTTTAAAAACCATATGGTTGAAGAGGAAATGTTGGAATATGAAAATTCAATGAGAGATAAATACCCCCATTTATTTTATAAGTGAATAAAATTGTGAGGTTAAAATTTTTAAAAGGGGGAAGGATGTAACATCCTAGGTAAATAAAGAAATATGACATTTTCATATAGATTAATATTTATGAATTAAATATCAATTTTACTTTAAAGGGGTTTCTATGTTTGATGGTGTACCCGATACAAAACAACAGGTTTCTTGGAAATCTTACATTGCACACTAACAATATAATATTATTATTTTAAATGGTAGTTAACACATAGCCATTGTATTGGTTGGAAGGAATAAAACCAACAACTATATAATTATACATGTTTGTTAAATGTTCATACATTTACCCAATAAAATTTAAAATCTTAAAATGTGAATAAATCTAATTTTAAGCATAATTTACTTTAAAAGGTTGATTTATTGCCTTTTGATGAAGAACCCTCTTTTAGTAAGTAAAATTTAGTTCAATAAGATGAAAATAATTTTTAGTGAAGAGTAACTTTTGACTTTTATTTACCGTAGTTAAAGGTAAATGGGATAATTTAAGGTAAAAAGAATATTATTATAATAAAATATTTCCTAAAAAATTATTAAAACTTATTGGATGATTAATGAAAAACCATGGTCATCCTTGGGTCCATTTTGGGACACCATGGAGCCACTTAGGAGTGATAATAACACTTTAGATTTATTAATTTAATGTAAAGACAAGAACGACATAAACCAATATCTTTTAGTAAATTAATTTTTACATAGGGTTATATAAGATATATATTTGACTAAAAATATTGATTTTAAATCTAAAAATATTTCCTACATTACCATGTTTTCTCTATAATTTTTATACATTAGATAAATTAAATTATTTATGACATAATAATGATGCAGTATTTACCTCATTAATAACTGATTTAAATAAATCAGATTATAAATATTAGAAAAATATCCAAAACCTGTCCAATTATAATTGGATGATTTTATTTCATACATGAGACATATTATCTTAGACATTATGTAGTTTTTTATCTTTAGAAACTGAATATTATTTTATAATAAAATAATATTTTCAAACTTTCTTAAAGAGCCCTTATCCCCCATATAAAAATCCCTCACCTCTAACCCATTCCTCTCACCTCTCAAGATACTTGGATAATCCAAAACCTACCAAATTAATCTCCCTACATCCATATACTCCCTCTAGAATCCTTACCTTAGGTATAAGGAACTTTAATATGAACTTTTGGTAAAAACCAGAGAGAGTTACCCAAATTGAAGGTAACAGTTTCTCTTAAATTCTTTTGTTTTCTTTTGTTTTATTTTACTTCTGAAACCCCCAAAAACACTTTTTAATCCTTTATTTTATAAAAAAACCAGTATCTTCAATGTAATATGTTGTTTTTATGATATGTATTCAAAATACACTTATGCACATCTCTGTCTTATGGGTAAAGAACATATTGTTTCTGTGGACAGCGAACTACTGCCTCACGAAACGATTATTGTTCAAATATCTCCATCCACCTCTCATGGTGGCCATAATGATGGAACTATATTTATATATGATATTTATTATATTTATATTGTTTTTATGATTCTGTATTTTTCATTTATATAATACCATTATGGTTTCCATAGAGGGTAAATACGATAATCTCATTTTTGGAAGTGCGGACTACCACCCCCTCAAAGTGATAGGATTCGTTCAATCCTTATGTGAAACATATAAAGGGTAGAATTAATGAAATAATATATGATATTATAATTTAATTATAATATACTTAGGTATAATTATGTTTCCTTTCCATTACTATACGAAATAGAAATGGAAGTAGGGTTTATGAATACGTACGACTTAACGTCTGCATGAATGGTGCATTTCATTTTTAATTTCCAAATGTTATGTACTATTATAAATACCTGTATATACTGGATATATATGATATATATGAAATTTAAATCATGAATATTCTTCTGGATATAATGATATCTTGACCACATGAACAACTTGTAATTATATGAAGTCAATTTTTGACTTAAGTACCAAATATCGACAAAACGACCATTATTAAGTTAGATGATTACATAATGTTTATAACAAGGTAATAAGTGATTTAAAAGGAATTATAAACTTGATAAAGGATCCTAGGAAATTATAAACTTACATTAGTTTATTATTCCGGAGATAAAAGAACTAATGGGTCAAATCGGACACGAGGTAAGAGACCTCATCTCAATCACCTTTCATTAAGGCATATTTTGTTTCACTACAAGACTTTGTTTTATACTCTTTATAAACACCATTGACTTTTAATTTCATTCAAATGGATTATTTTTCTATGAATCATTTTTCTAAATGACAAAAAATTATTTTTCTTTTTACGTAAGTGGTGACAACGACCTTTCAGCCGCCGTGTGTACTGTTTGATCTTTGGCTTCCTTAATAAGCTGTAATTATTTTAAAAGGAAAGTAAATACCATATACTCTTTTATGTATTTTGGTATTGAAAATGGATTTGATAATGTAATTTTTATGTAAATATGTTTAAGTGATATTTTTTTATTGAAATGTGGAAATTTTTAATTTCCTTTATATTTTTTGTATGTGTTATGATTTTATAATGGTACATGGAAATTTGATGGGTGGTTACATGATAAACAAAATGATGGGTGGTGCCGTGAAAAACCAGGATAGGTGGTTAGGTTATAACCTCCAATGCATTGGGTATGGAAGTCAGCTGTATAACTATTCCATTTAGTGATATGTGTGGAAGTCGACCGTATGGTTATTCCATTTAAGTATGTTTATGTCCCAAGTTACCTTTATATGTTATGTGTTATTTATACTAGTTTTATGGTAATATTATGGTTAAAAAGGGGTACGAAGTGATGTTTTATTCAGTGAAGAGTATTTACTACTTCATAAAGGTGAAAAGTATTACTTATGATAAATTATTCATGGTTTACTTATTGTTTTGAAAAATTAACAGTTTTCCATCTTTGTGTATCCCTTACTGAGATTTTTATTCTTATCCCTTGTTTTTGAAATGTTTTTCACAAGAAATGAAGTGGAAAAGGGACATGGATGGGATCAAGGAAAAGTCATGATTTCTAAATCATGGAACTATACATGACTCTTTTTCTCAATAATTTTTATATTTTGAAAAAATGGAAACTAGGTAGATGTGTCTACATGTAATATTCAAGTTGTTATGAATATGTTATGTCATAATTTTCTAAAGATCTAAACCTAAAAAGATCCTCAACGTGAATTACTCAATTTATTCTAGATTATGAAATGTTTTAAGGATTGTTCTTATATACAAAGTTTCCTAATGGAACATTCCTATTCAATATGGTCACATTAATGAAAATGAACACATGTCAGCCATATATGAAAAATATTAGGCCAACCCAATTACATAAACCACATAAATAAAACAACCATATTACTAGAATAAATTTTAAAACATATTTCCTGGAATCAAAACTAGACATATTTTAAAATCATCATTTTAAATTCATAAAAATATAACTTTCCACAAAAAAACAATTTGAAAAATTCCTCAAACCATCACTAAAGACAATCTCCATCATGATTTTGACATAAATTTCAAAATTAATTTTAAGAAAGAAAATATATATTAAATGAAGACATATTGTTTTAACTAAGAGAATTCAATAGTGAAGACACATACCACAAAATTAGTAAAAAATGATGAACGGTAAAAATTTATTAAAAAACATGGACTATATATTCTGAAAATCTCCATAGATCTTATTCCCTTAAAAACCATAATATCTCATAATCAATGGAATCAAACAACGTGGATATATCCCAAATATATTAGAAACATAAATACAAGATAGGGATGAAGATGAAAACTAAGGAAAACCACCATGAATGATCACTTACCAAGTAATTATGGCCTTAAAAACTGTTAGAATCACCAATGGATATATCTCAAATCAAGAGGAATCGTCTCTCTAACCATTAGAAGGATTGGAATTTGAGTTCGAGTCAAATTAAGGAAAAAATGTGGAGATAAGGGGTTGAACTAAGTTAGATCCACAAAATCATGATCTGATTTTTAATTCAATATGGTTAGGGAACACAATTTGGATGACAATATGCTAACATTATGTTATCCACTACCTCCAATAACCCCTTCAATTGTTGGCTTTTGTCGATAGAAAAAAAAATCACCAACCATGTTATGCCCCCTTTTCAACTTTTCAAATTTTCTCCTAGGTGGTCTGAAGGATTTGGAAAAATTTCCACCTAATCATGGATCTACACTGAGCTTATTGTTACAGTTTCATGGTTCATTGAGAGGTGTTTCATGGTTTCTCCTCACCATGCTACAACTATATACCTATAAAAAATCACCAAAAAAATACAAAACAACTCCAAACCTAATGAAACATAACTCAATTACAAGATATACATAAAAAATATAAATACATAAAAAGTAAATTATCTGATTCCTGGGGTATGGAATTCTACCCACCATTGGAAATTCTATTCTAGAAAATTAAGAAACAAAATTTGTCTTGAATGATTTTAGGCCATTTCTCTACAATTACCTTATTCAGTTTCCAGGTTTGATCTAGAATCATACTATGTTTCCATAAAAATGACACTAGAATGATTATTTTCCTATCCATGAGTTTCTCTTACCTATCCATAATATGTACATGCACATGAAACAACATAGAATCCATCTCTAGGTCAACATGATTTTGTTGAATCAGATGGTTAAGATATTTTTTTTACTATATAAATTGAGAAAAAATGAAACACGTTATTCACTAAACTAAACCATGGAGGAAAAGACAAATTATATGCCACATCACTATCCAATTCATGTATCTAAAAAGTGCGTATCTATTAAGTAGATAACAATCCCTAATTCTAAAAATGATTATTCCCAATGCTTGTATTGATTCATAAGAACACATGATAACTCACATCTAATGACAACGACCATCGATGATGATTCACCAATGAATTATAATGACTCTAATCTATCTCCATTTTGTTCCTCATCAGCTGAATCTTATATACTCTCTATTGAACAAGGCATGGTCTATCTAGTTATGTCTAATATCTTTCCACCCATAAATGATTATAATGATAAAAAATCCCAGGCGATTCATCAAAATAATCAATATGTATTGAGTTAAGATAACTATTTTTATGTGAGAAATACATTAATGGTATATTCTCATCCAATGAGAAAATAAATTCCATTACATAGTCCCAAATAATTCCTTCCAATGGGGGTATAATCCTTTTCAATTGGACAACCAACTGAGGATGACACTCTATCCTCATAGTCAACTGAGTCCTCAGGGCATGCTGTAAGGAATTCAAAAAACAAGGAGTTTACCTTGGATCATGGTGAGATACAATCGAAATTAGTATTCCATTCATCTTTAACACTTCTTGGATATGGATTTATGAATATTTTTCCATCATATGAGAATCATAGTTAGGGAGGTAATTGGATGGATACGTGATCTGATCCACTATCACTCGTAAGGCATTGTGTTTTTAAACTATCAATGGGAGACCTGTCACATAATCCATGACAATCTTCCCCCATTTCAAAATATAAATAGTTAAGGACTACTACATACCCATTGGCTTCTGTTACTCAACCTTAACATTCTGACACACGAGGAATCTCATAAAAAACTGAACCACATTAATTTTCATGATGACCCATCAAAATTGAACCTTCATTGACTTATATATCCTTCATATTCAAGGATAAACAACCCATCTTCAATGGTGGTACACAAAATGACGTTGTTACTAACAATACATTGGTACAACAATCAGATATCTAATTCACAACACTAACTCAAATCTAGTTTCCACCCCTCTACAGTCTCCCCACCCTTGAGTTTTTACCTCATCACAAAACATTTAGAATTAGATGTACGAGACTCTTAAACCTAATATACCATGATTAGAAAAAAAAAATTGTAGGAAAACTATGACACTACCTTTGTGGTAACAATACAAGTGCATGTTTGCTAATAACAACATCAGCTACCACAAGTTTGAAGCCTTTTTTTCATATAGATACAGAACTTCCAAATTATTGAATCCACCACCAAATTACCATTACTCGATATAGACATTAATTCAAATTAAATAATTTTATGATAATTCATTGATCTAATTTTTATTAGATTAAAATATATTTTTGATAAAATGTGATTTAGGCACTTATGATAGGCAAAAAACATAAATTTCTCACCAAAGAGTTAATGATGTAAGATATTCAAAGCATGGATGATAGTAACTAATTCCAAATCATGTGTTGGGTTTTTATTCTCATGAAACTACATGTTTTTTGAGCTATAAGAAACTAAATAAACTCACTACATTAGAAAAAATCCCAAACATAATCCCAAAGCATCACAATACACCACATAACCTTGTCCTGATTCCATAAAAATAAAGATCAATGCTATTTAAAGTGAACATTATGTTCATGAAAAGAAATATATAATTCACCACTCCAATGGAATGTAACATTTTTACTTTTCAAATCTGTGATTGGTGAAGCTTATCTGGAAAATTCATGAAACATAATCAATAATAACCAGAAAATCCAAGGACATTGTTTATCAAGAAGTCATTATTTTATTGTTTCCTAGTGATAACAACCTCTAAAATTTTTGGATCAACAAAAAAACCTATTTAGAGATAACATGTTAAAGTAATCATAAATATTTTATCCAAAAACCACACCTTGAAATTTTTTCATAAAACCGATGAACCCATAGGATACCAAGCACTATCAGAAAGTGTCCCTCATGCTCAAATATTTTCCTAGAATAAACCAATATATCATCCAAAAACACCACTATTAAAGAATCCATGTACCATTGAAATATTTGATTCATTAGTTCCATAAAACTGACACAACATTCATAAGACCAAAATGCATAACAACATACTCGTAATGGTCAAATCTACTCTTGTAACATGTCTTATGAATATCCTTTATCTGAAGGAGTAGTTTGTGATATCCTAATTGTAAGTCATTTTTATAGAATCACTGGGATCCCATTTATTGATCAAATACATCATCAATGCATAGAAAAGGTTACTAATTATTTATTGTAACTTGGATAATATTATGAAAATACTTAAATTTATACCTTCTTTTTTTATAAACAAGGATACTTATATACATAGAGACATTCTAGGATGAAGGAACCATTTTATTTATGACTATTAAAACATGACATTCAATTGACTTAATTGAATTGGTACCATCTAGAATAATATAATTGAGATACAGATGGTCTCTATTAAGAGATGAATCATAATCTCCATTTCCCTAATGGAAGGACACCCCAACAAATTATCATGAAAATAATTAAGAAGCTGATAAAAAATTGTTGGAAAAACACTATTGTTGATGTCATCCACTAATTCCATATTCAAAGATACCAAATTATGAAATATATTTCTATCCACTAGTGAGAAACAACACCTTCTACTTAACTTTACATTTATATTTCCTCTAAATAGATTCCCAACACCATCATCATTTGTAAAACGAATGCTAATGGTATAAAAATCGATGTGAGTTTTATGCATTGTCAAACTATATATACCTATGATTATGTTATAGACATCCATCTTAAGTATTGATAAATACCATATCAATTCATCCCCACTGATAGTTATATAGAAATATTTTAACATAAAGGATCAACATTCTATTTTTCCAAGATGATTTTGAGGTTTCATCAAATAAGGTATCATATCAATATGAAATCCAAAAAGATCAATATCATGAGAAGCTATAAATAAATGGGACGTACTTGTATAAAAAACATTATATGTTTAGAATTAAAAAAATCATTCCAGTCACTATTTTTGGTCTAGATAGATCATCCATGATCACTTTCTCAACCACAAACATTTTCTTACTCACTCTATTATGTTCTATACTACCCCCGTTGATATTTCACTGATTGAAGAGTAATGGTATTCATAAAATCATCTGGGATTACTTGATTATACTATCAAGAATTATTCTATTGTCATTGTTATATTAAATCATAGTAAATCTATCAAACATGATATGTTTCCCTGGAACCTAATCATGGAACACTAAAAAAATAGGGTTGAAGATGACCCATATGGTTATAATTTTGGCATTCCATCAGTGTTGTCGTACAATATCACTTCATTTTAACAAATGAACCATCCTAAAAACATCCATTATTTCTCATTGTTTTAGGAGGAAGATTCACTAGTCCAGTCATCTGATTCTGAGTCATACAATTACCTTGTAAATTGGTTTCCCCCTTTTTCTTATATCTCCCATTAGTGTTCAAACAATTTCCCATAGGTATAAACATGATTTCTACACCCATAGTTCAGAATATGTCTCTTTATTCCACCATCAATCTATAGAACATCTCTTTATAATCCATTATAAAAGTGAAAAACATCGAGGGAATCTCTGGCCTCTGAACCGATTTAAAATTGTATGCCATTAATGATGAACTTTCATCAACTATTGGTGAAAAAAATCATAAATTTAGAAACATACTCTACCACATGAATATTATACTACTTCATGTTGAAAATTTATGTGGTTCTAGAAATCCTAAACCTATGAGGATAGAGTTTTTTATTGAATAATTCTTCAAAATCCTCCCATTTAAATCCATGGTCTAATTTATCCTGAACTACTAAATCCCATAACTAGCATGACAGATAGTCAAGTATGTATATTTCCAACTTAACAATCACATTAGTTAGAGTGTTTAGGAAAATGAATATTTGATTAATCCTATTCAAATAAATCTATTTTTTTGTACTAAATCACCCTGAAGGATGGGTGGACTTTTCTTTGGGAACTGAATAGAATGATTCATATTCCTTTGTTAATGCCTTCAGTTCTCAACATACATAACTTGAAAATCTACGAAAATTAATTGAACTTATTTTGGATCACCTATGGATTAGGTTCAACAACTTTGTCATAAAACCCTTTTGGTTTGTTTCTATAACACATAACAGATACTATTTAATGTAAACAAAAAAAGAAACATTTATTGCCAATATATAACAACTGAGGTCATATAAATATTATTTTTTCAACTTCACACATGTCACAAAAAGTATTTTCAAATGTCAACATTTTTATGTTCAGAAACCATTTTTTAATAGTGCTCGTTCCCCTTTGAAAATTAAAAAATTTGGAAGACCCCATTACTATTCCTTTTAAAAATTTCACATTTAAAAAAAACATTACATAGTCAAAAAATATTTTTTTTCACCAATATGGAAATAATGAATAAAAATTAATTATTAATTACATGTTGGAATTCATTTCCTTGAATTCATCTCATTCTATTCTCATTAGATAAACCAATTAAAATGAGTTAACAACTCCTAGAAGTGTCTCAAAACACTAATGTTCCCAAAAAACTGGGAAATTTTTCATTCAACACAAATAGGTTATCTACACCTATTTAGGCTCTTCATTTCATTTTCGAATGATCCTACTCCTTAATACCTTCCCAATAGAAAGAATAAACCAAAATATTTTCAACATAGGGACCAGAAAAACTGACACCATTTATAACATCCCACCCTCACCCACTATCTTTGGAATAACAGAAAGGAATAATAGGCCTTAAAAGAGATCCCCAAGACACTAAATGTATGATATAAATGCCACAACCATAATAAAACTGGGGGAGGATTTTTCATTTAAAAATAAAACAACCACAACTAAGTATAACATATCTAGACAACCACAATATTATGCATGTTAATAATGATTTATAATTCAATGTATAACCCACTGAAAAAAACTAAACTATAACCAAGAACCATATCAGATTAAGAAGTAGAAACTAAAACCCAAAAAACCAAATTACATATAAGAAAAAAACTAATCAAATCCCAACCTTATATATACTCTAACTACGCATGACATGCCCATAATATCACAAATGCATCACTAATGAACTTAAATTCCATTCCATTTCCTATGTGTTGATATACAGTATCAGCAAAATGACCAACACTCCCATGAAGTGGGTGAGAATAAAAATAAGTATGATTTTGAAAACTTATTTCCCCAGTCACTCCACTGGTATAGAACAAGTTAGCACATTTATATTAAAAAATTGAAATAGTTTATAATAAACTGTTAATATAACTTGATTTTCAAACCAAATCCATTTCCATGGAATGAAACAAAAAATGTATCTCATGAAATTTCTCAAATCCATTTGGTATGACCCATTGCCTTATAAAAATACACACATTCATTCCCAATTAACAATTCCATACTCATGAGTTATCTCATATCGATTGAAAAATTCATTACAAGGTAAAAATTTACCAACTTACCCAATGGAACCTCCCCCACCAACATGGTCATGTTAATAAAAATAAACACAAACTAAGAATTTATGCCAAATACTATTCTAAAAAAATATAGCAAAGCAGTTCAAATAAAATAATAATTTTTTTTAAATAATTTCAAAAAAAAATATATCCATCTATTAAATAATCCTTATTTTATAATCATCACTTTAAATTAATTGAACAAAGATATTTTCACGATTAAAAAATTTCCACAATTTCACAAACCATAACAAATTATGGTTAACATAATTAATTTCACAAATATTTTAATATTAAATTCCAAAAATTTAACCAATTCTAAATCAATCCTTCATACTCTAACTTATATTATTTGAGTTTGATTCCACATACCTCACAACTTAGGAAAAAATGAAGAATTATAAAAATTCTTCAACAAACATGGATTAAATATTCAAAAACTGACCTAGATATTTTTACCTTCAACCAAAACCATTATATATCATCATTATTAGAATAAAAAAATATATCTATTAAAAATTGAATATATCCATGAACCTAATAGAGGGAAGAAGATGAAAACTATGGAAAACCACCCTGACTGAGCAATTAACAATGGAATCTGGGCCTTCCACACACTTAGAACCACCAACTAATCACTCCCTAATCAAGATTAAGGAACTCCCCAAACTTCTAAAGGAGTTTAATTCCATTAATAATCATATTAAAGAGAAAACAATGGGTTAAGGGTATATATCGATCTAGATTTAAAAAATACTTATCTATTTTGTAATGCTTTATGGTTATTGTGTACAGTTAGGAAAACCGTTCACGAACAATGCCTTAAGCAATTCCTCTAAATACACTTAATATGGTCTGATCACAGAGTTAGAAAAATAATGTTCTAACCTTTCTAATCCCCCCTTTCCACTTTTCATTGTTTATCCTTAGTGTGCGCACGTTTTTTCCAAAAACACACCCTTAATCATGCAGCTACCTAGAGTTCACTATTTTAGCTACATGATTTGATGGGTGGTGTTTCACATTTTATCCCCACTATGATTAAATTATAACCTCTATAACAGACCCTAAAAATTCTAAAACACCTCAAAATATACTGAAACTTATCACAATTCATGATATACTAAAAGTACAAAAAAATAAATGTATTGTCACAAAAAACTGGGGGTCCTACAGTTACTACTTTGGTAACAACTGAATCTTAATCCCATGAAATAAATAAATTAAAATGAAACAATAAATAAATGAATAAATATAGATTCATTATATAACATATCAAAGGGGAATTAAATACAAATAATTAAAATATATCAGTTTATAATACCAAATAAATCTTAGTGGAGTGTAAATTGAGGTGAAATATCATACAAAGATAGAATCATTAAAGTTATAATTAATTATAGAAATGATAATGTATATCCGATGTAAATCAATATAAAAATGTTTAAGTAGAAAAAAAATAATCATAACTAATTAGTTGAACAATCATTAAATATTAAAGACCTTAAGAAATTAATATAACCCATGAAAAGAAATTGAGTTATGAAATTCCTTACCACTTTCCAAATTTCATGTCAAATATAATTTAATGAAATTATTCATATTAAGACTAAATATACCCTGAAGTAAGAATTATTAATTATGTTATATCATGAAGGTGAATTATAAATACCTTATAAAGAAAATTATGCACATAACATTAAGCATTACTTAATGAGGGGAAACTGAGATGAAGACCCTTACCTCACTTTACCCTTTTAATGATCATTCTTTAAAATAATGTATAATGGTTTAATAAATGTTATTACTTAAAAAACCATTTTAATATTTATAACATAATATATTTTCTTATTATGACATTTTATTACCTGTTCATTAGTAATATTTCTTTATTACCATTGTTTTTGGTGTTAACTGCTTTGTTTTCTCAAGAATGTTTTCTCAAAAATATCCATCAAATTTTTGTACGATATAGTTTCATCATATACTGAATGATAAAAATGTTATAAACATAATATTTTTTCATTGAATATATTTTTAAAATAATTCTTGAAATTGGGTCATAGAAAATGAATCACATCCCTTCATGGAGACAATAGGTCTTACATTTCCACATGTGATGTTATAATTTTTTTTAATGAGTAAAAAGGTGAGGAATTGAATGATATATTACTTTTAAATATTAATATATTTTAATAATAATTATATATATATTCATTATTACTATCATTATTACGATCTAGATGAGGTGGTAATGGAAAATAAATTACATCTATTCATGTCGTTAGTAGTCCGATGTAACCAAATGTGATGTATTTGTTTTCATTTGATATAGAAGTTGTTAGAGAAATATTATTCCATAACTAGAATAAAAAAGTTTTATATAGTCAATATTATAGTTATTATATTTTAATTATTAATATATTATTTAATGTACTGCAAGAAGAAATAAAAAATAGCTTAGTGGAGACAAATACCTTTTCTTTGAAGAATGTCATTTGTATATTTTATTAAGGACCTTTAGGTTGGTATTTTGGGAATAACATCACCTATAGAATTTTTATGTAGAGTTTTTAGAGATATTTTTTTATATTATATTCAAGATATAAGGATTTATATGTGTGAATATGTTAGGTGATGAGGTTCCCTTTTATATGTTGGGGAGGGATACCTCCTTTAAATCACTTTGAAATCTCCCAATAGAATTCAAAAGGATAAATTCATTCAAAAGAAAAATGATTAAAAATGTTGTTAGAAAATATTATTTAATTATATATGGTTTAAATATTTATATCCAATAATATTTTCACTTTTTTAATAAAAAAAATATTCTTATCTTTTGGTATAACTCACGATAAACTAGTTTAATCCTTAACTACAATGATAATGCTTTTACTAATTTCATTATTAATTATGAGAAAAAATTAATTTAGCAATATTTAAAAATATTAATTTTTATTATTCTTATTATTTAATCAATTATACATAATTTAATTCAGATAAGTGGAAATTTTTAATTTGATGATGATCCCACGAATATTATCAAAACAGTTTTTTCAAGAAATATATTTTTCACGCATAATATGATCTTATATTAATCATAATTAAAATTTAATTAATTATATTAAAAATAAATAAATAAAACAACTTTTTATTTTAAATAAAAATCAATTAAAATGGTACAATTAAATTGAAATTTTTTTTAAAATGAAATGATTGTTTTACAAAAAGCATTATTTTTACTATTCACTTAAAAAGCACTCTTTTTAGAATAATCTAAAATTTTGCAGTAAGATAATTTTGATATGTTTATTTATAAAAATAAAATTTATTTTTTCAAAAAAATAACATGAATGTGGAAAACATTAATTATGTTATTTTCTCACAATGTTTAGTAAACACTATTTTTGACAAAAACCAATTTTTTAAAGAATAAATGGACTTCAAAGGATTTGACTCATTATTATCCATAAAATATTATTGATTAGGAAATTAATAAATATTTTATAATTAATTTATTCTTATTCCTACATTATAATTATATTTTTTTGATCACATTGTTCATATTTGGAAATATATATTTTATGGGGTTTTTTGGTTAAGTGTTATATATCGTATAATTTATCAAATCTGATGTTCTTGTTTTGAAATACTAGGGACTTATATATTGGAAAGTTTCTTCTAAAACATCAAAATTATTAAGAAATGTTTCAATTTATTTGTTTTTTAAGAATAAAAATTCGATATCACTCTCTAATGATAATGTTTAATATGTAATACCACAACTAACTGCACATAATTATTGTGGATGTAGATAAAACTCACTGATTTTATAATGAGTTTTAATTATAATACGTTTCATTTCAGTAAAAATAGTTCTACTTATTTATATTATAATCTTATTCATCATTAATATGAATAAATAGAGATAAAATACAGTACTTCCTTTGATATCATGAAAAAAGAATTTACAATTATTGAATAAAAGTGAACTAAAAATTGTCTAATGAATATATTTACCAAACCATTAAACTCTAAAATATTCAAATATATAAAAAATAATATGTATATGATTAAATTTAAGGGATCATATTTCACTTTATAATGTCAGTCTCATTATAATGAAAAACTCCTTTAAAATTTGTGTTTAAATTTCTTTATAGAATTGCACATCTTTTCATACATATATTACAATTTTTTAAAAATATTATAAAAATAAATAAAATAATTTATATATCCTTTAGAAAAATATAATAGGAACTATTAGAGAGGGATATTTTTAATTAAACAGTTACTTTTCAATGTGACCAAAAATACAAAAACCCGTCATCCTTCTATTTTTTATATTAATTTTTTATAAGTTCAATCATCATATGTATCCATTTTTATATTAAATTTTGTATTTTTTCCAAGAGTTTTGAAAATAAATATTTAAAAACTATAAAAATAACTCATTTTTCATGATTATTATGATCAATGAGTTTATATAGTCATGTTTTTATATATAAGGAGTTCTTGACCATCACATTTCACTATACTCTTTCTGTGGTAAAGCCCTACTAAAATACCTCTAGATATTCCATATGAAGCTTTTTTTTTATTTTTAAATTTTATTCATTCTAAAATATTCTCTTCAAAAATCTTATATAATGATGATTGATATATTACAACTGGTGAAATAATTATGAGTATATACTAAATTGAGATATAATGGTTCACATATGGAAAATGATGTCACTTTTTTGTAGGAAATTGTTATATATTTATCAATTGAATATAAAATAGTTTTATTAAAAATATTCATTGTAAAATGATATAGGTTATAGTAATTTTATGTTTAATATTTAGGAAAATTAATTTTTACACTTTAGTTAAATTTTGTGATGTTTAATAAAGTCTCGTTCTCATGGGATTATATTGAGGTAAATTTTATAGGATTATTTACAATTAATATTATTTATATTCATGGATTTTAATATTATATTACTCATGATGATAAATAATTTTAGAATGAAATATTTCAAAAATCCATTAAGAACAAATTAATATTTTATTAATAATAAAAATAAAATACGGACCATGAAAAAATATAATTCCATTGAGAAAATATTTATTAACAAGGAAACTAACATGGTTTCATCTATAATTATAAAATGTAATTGTCTTTCTAAAAAAGATAAGTTAATTGAGAAGAGAAAAATGATGAAATATATTTTTTGGATTTCAGATAAGTCTACAAAAATTATGATTGTTATTGTTTTAGAACTACATGAGATTATAGATAAATAGTTTTATGATAAGCATCAAGATGAAATATGGAAGAAGAAAGAGGAACTTGACTGAATAAATTATAACTAGGAAAAGAAAAAAAAATATTTTTATGAATAAGTAAAGGAGAAAGTAAAACATTATGGGTAGATGAGGTGAAATTTTGGAATTATAAATATATAACGAAAATTCAGTAAAACCTAAGAGGCCTAGATGATTAAACAACCAATAATTAGAAGATTTGAAACCAATTAATAACTTATACCCTAGAAGAATCTTAATTTATCTAAAATTCCATCTGGAAATGGAAAATATAAGAAAAATATATCTTATTCCCTTGCTTATTCCAATTTACAATTCCTTCAATTAAAAAAAGAAGGAGAGAAGGATACTAATTTTGAAATATTACTTAAGAAAAATGAAGTATCAATGAAAGAAAACCAGCATGAGTTTTATGTCTTTTATTATTATAAAAAAAAACTCTATATTATTATTCCACTACATTAAAAATTTTGTCACCAATAAAATATTTTGAGACAAATAATACTACATCCAAAAAAATACATAAAATTCTATATCTTTAAATGGATATGAAGAAATATCTAAGGAATTATGAAACAAAAAATCATTGAAGTACATATCTAATAATAATATATTGGAGAGGAAAAGGAAGAGGAATTAGTTTTATAACAAGTGAATATCGTTAATGTTGATAAATTCATATCTAAATGTAAATATAAATATAAGGTGAATATAGAAGATACTATAGTAATTTAAAATTCTAGATAAAAATCATATCAATTTTTTTCAAGTGTATACTAACTTATTAAGTAAAACTATGTATGGGTGATTCTAGATGCTAAATAAGGTTCAATAAAATAAATTCTTAGGCATTAAGTCCCTAAAGGGATAAAATTACATGAATAATAAATAATATACAAGAACAAAAACATGAGAAGTATATATAAATACATTTAAATTATTTAAAAACTCTAACTAGATATAGAATAATTAAATACTAATGTATTGAGGCTCAATCAATTTGATCAGAAAAATATATTTTTGATCAGTATGTATAGATTTATTTTGAGAAATTTGGTTTCAAAGAATATTTTTTCCCAAAACGATATAGTATAAAGAGAAGAATGAAAAATATTGATGTGATTAATTTTCAAATCTAGTGACTTCATTCTATAAATGAAGAAATAAATTAAAAAATGAAAAACTAAGTGATGTTAACTATAAGGCTGAGAAATAGACTAAGGAATCTCAAAAGAAGGTTAATTACTAAATTTCAATTCCTTTTTTCATAAATAATTCAACGAAATATTTTTTCATTTAATGAAATTTAATTCAACCATACTTGTTATAATAATTGATTAAATCTCCTTGTTTATTTTTTAAATTAAAAAATTCCATGAAAATATCAATATGAGACATTTAATTAAATCGAAATTAACTTCTAGAATAAATGAATATTTTAATGGGGATTATATTATAATGGCATGTTATTTATAATACAGTTATGTTTAATTACTTTAATTATTTTAAAAATATTTTTATAATGTGTTTTTTTATTTTACAACTATGTAGATTTTTGAATTTATTTTCTAAATTACATCTTCTATACCCTTTTTCAATAAATTTGTATACACTCAAAATTCATAATTGTGTTTATTTCATGTTTGTTAAACTCAATCTTTATAGAATCCAAACTTTTGAATTACTATGTTCTCAATCTCTTTATTATGATTACTACTTTTTTAAAAATAATTTTGAAATCAACAAAAAATTTTATAAAAGGAATATGATGATGAGGTGAACAAAAAATGATTATAATGATAACTATTTTCTTGAATATGTCTCTTATGAGTATATAACAAATAATTCATCTAAATAGATTATCAAGATTGTAAGGAACATATGGTTATTTAATGATATTTTAGATATGATCCTGACCTATATGATGGAGAGCCTCAATTTAATTTCAATTTGATTTATGTTATTATTTTTGTGAGGATTTCACATAAAATAAAATAGTATCTTTTACAGTAGTTCTAATTTTGATAATCTATTATTTGAGATGTCCTATGGATAAGGATGTGGTGATACCAATATACATGAGAAAATAAACTCTAGAGTAAAATTTAATGCATTAAATCATTGATCAATGATGACATAATATAGGACATGATACTTCTGATCACAATAATCAAATAGATTTTTGAAAGAAATATATAGAATCAGTTTAGGGAATAATTCCACATCTATTATTATTTTAGGAGAATAGGTTCTATGAATGATAATTAAGACGTCATTTTTTAATTTGAACAGTTTTTATCCTTTTAATTTTGTATTTATTCTATGATTTGTATTTTATTATCGTCAATAGTTTGGAATTAGAAATCATTCAAAAAATTCATTACTAAAAAGTGGGAAAACTATAAAAATGTTAAAATAATCAATTCACCCCTTCTTAATGGTGTTATAGTATGTTGATATTTAGTATCAAAGAAAATATCTATTTTCATTATACTGATATATAAAAGTGGAAAGAATTTCTATTTTATGAAATATACTAGTTGGAATATAAGATAATATGAATAAATGCTCCCCATCAATAAAGTTTCCATGAGAATATAATTATTGAAGTGAAAGAATAAATATTTCTGGTGTTAATATACGACATGGAAAATATCAAATCATAATTTGAGATTATAGGATATGATATAAATAAATTCTCAAGATCACTCGAGAGGAGAAGGATAAATATCAATCAAATTACATTGTTTGAAACACACTCATTTGTTGGATGAAATGAAACACATATAGTGATATTTCATCATTTGTTAAGTCTAATAGAATCTACAAGAAATTTTACATTAGTCATTTTACCACCATAATTGGTTTTCAAATTAAAAGGGACAATCTATATATTTATTTATAATAGCATGATTTACTTCTAATGGAACTTTTTTATTAAATGAATAAGATATCAATTAATTTTCGGAATGGTTTTAAAGAATTTAGTGAAAATATATCAGTGAAATATAATATACAACTCATAAGGGGTTTTAAAAGGATTAATAAATATTGATATCAGGTGGATAATACTTATAGATAAATGCTTTGAATCCCAAAATGCATGTTATTATCTTATAATTTACAAGAATAAGGAATGATGGAGAATGATGGTTAAATAATCCAAGTAAAAGAATTAAATAATAGAATAAAAAGGTGATAATTCCATTTTTTCTCAACATCATGTTCCTCTATAAATTAGATTATCTTGGAAAACATGTTAATATTGTAATTCATATGATAAATTAATCTAGAATTTTCCATTGAATTGGTAGTCAGTTATCTAATTGTTTTATCTCTCTTTACATCACACATTTGTTGGGGAAAGCCTTCGTATAATTTTTTACCCCTTAATATATTAAAAAATGATATCGATGTTTATTTCATAGTGTCCATATATGAAATATATAATAATATAACTTTTTAAAACATTTAATTGATATAAAAAAATCCACATTCATATTACATTGTTTCCTTTAAAAAGGTGGAGTGATTTCCTTCTCTATACCTAAACCATTGATGCACTATAGTTTCATGGCCCTGAAATTATGGTGTCAACTCCTCCTTTTCTACATTCCAAGAAACATTAAACCAAAATTTTCTTTTATCTTTTTAGAATGTTATTCAACCACATTATAAAAAATCATCAACATACTACATTTTAATCTCCTTAATTCCTCAAGAAATTATTGGAAACATAATTCTTCATAATATGGTGTGACTCTACAAGGTAAGAGTAACCTATTACACATTATCAACCATTCAAAATTATACATAGCATAATATATTGCATAATTATATATATGTGTAAAAATAATTCTATTGACTTGATGAATAACATCATAATCTAGTCCTTCATATTGATTCTTCCTCTGACTAAAAGAATATTTTTTTTCTTTATGCCAAACTAAAAATCAATGAGAGTCAAACAAATCCTTGAGAATATAATCAAAAAATAATAAATGAAAAAACCTTAAATACTCATGAATGAATGTACTTAATAATAAATTCATGGTATACCATCTGAATAATGTTTATTTAAAAACCACACCATAAGTGATAATAGTGTTTTTGGGAGTTCTCAAACCTCTTAGTGTTAAAAAATTACTATATTGACTATTTTAAAATTTAGATCCACTCATAGATTTCAATTTATTAAATTATCTCATTATTGTATTATCTAAAACATTAATCACATTAATGATCCTAAAAATACTGATGATAATTATTTATTTAAATATTTATACCGCAATATAGACATATATTTTATATTATAGAGCCGGAGATTAACATTATACTACCAATTAAGGTACACACCTGATTAATTAAAATTCTATTAATGAAACGTTTTCTTGTATTAATGTTTTATAGTATTCAGGAATTTTTCCAAAAGATATATATCATTGTTTTAATATCTTATAATAAAGAAGAAATCAATTTCATATGTTTCTAATAAATTAAAATAAAACAATCACACATACAATCACAAAATGTAAAATAAAAGAGAAAAAAATAAATCATCTAAAAAATATTAATAAAATTAAAAAATCATATTATATATACATTATGTGTATTTTTATAACATTATCAAACTCAAAATATTTATATTTAATATTGAAATTTATGATATTCAAATTCAGTATAATATTTTTCATTTTTTATTTTTGTATGGAGAAAATCTATATAAATTCAATTTAAAATTTATCTAAGTGAAATTTAAAAATGATAAAAATGATTGGTCTTATAATGGGTATGTGGAATGTGTCCATTCATACTAAAAAACAATATTCACATTAAACATGTTTTTATTTCTTTGTATGTGATTGGTTTTTCAACAACATCAATTAGTTCTCATTTATTCTTTATTTTTTGTATTATTAGTACATATTATAATGATATTATAAAAAATATATAATCTTAGATGTGGATATATATGGAATAATTATTATAATTTTTTATTTTTCACGTGAATTATTTTATTATAAATACATTTTCATATTTAGATTCCATGTAATTTATTTTTACATAGTGATGTCTTATGTTAAGAAACATAGTTTAGCAATATTAACTATGTAAAATAAAACATTCCCATCAATAAAAACCACTTTAAATGAGTAGATATAGTTATGATAGTGAGTTAAAAAAGAGACATTATATTGTTGATTGGAATAATTATGTATAAAAAGATAAGGAAGAAAAATTATCTATTTTAGAAAAGATGATGATGAGGGGTGGAAAATTTAATCACTGCATTGACTGGAAAGAAATAGAAAATAGTAATGAGAAATTATGATTGCCAATAGTTTATATTCCATTACCATATCAGCATATATATATATATATATATATTTCCTTAATAGGTGAATAATAATGTAGAATAATTCTAATAATTCATTAAATATGCATGGGTGAGAATCAACTCTTTTATAATTTGGAATTTAATTTAGAAAACATATCCCATGAAAACTAACAACAATAGAAGTTACAACATATATAATTTATAATATTATTTAATGGTATCATATTTAAATCAACAGGCCAATTTTAAGATTTTTTGGCTTCATTGTATACTAATTTATTTTTTTATTAAAAAATTTCAAAAATATTTTTTAAAATAAATTTGAAACCTCTCTTTTAGAATTAAATGACCCTTTAAATCATTAAAAAATCTCCATTTAATTACTTGATTTAATCAAATTTAACATTATAATAGTTTCATACTTTCATAATTTTTTAGTTTTAAGGACATTATATAATATTTTAAAATTATTTTAGTTAGAATAAAATCACTATTGGAAAGATGATCTTTCCCAACACTTCTATACCAACAGTTTGTAAAAACCATTGGTATAGGTACCATTTCCCAACGGTTTGGCCAAACCATTGGGAAAGCCATAGATTTCCCCACCTTTCCCAACGGTTTTCCAAACCATTGGGAAAGGGTGTGTTTTGAGCCTGTTTCCCAACGGTTCACCAAAACCGATGGGAAAGGTGGGCCAAAATCCAACCTTCGGCCTAAAAAATTCAACCCACCCCTAACCTATCCCAACGGTTTTGAAAACCGTTGGGATATGTTCTTTGATATTTTTCCAGATATACTAATCAAGAACATTATATAAATCAAAATTTTAAATAATTATGATAATACATATATATATTTATGAAATTATGTTTACAAAAGTGATGTTAGCTTAGTGGTTAAGTCGTTCGATTATAAACAGGGGGTTTTTGGATCAAATCCCACCGAATATTTTTTTAAAATACATATACCAACAGTTTTATAACTGTTGGTATAGATATTCATATTACTTATACCAACAGTTTTCAAAACCGTTGGGACAGGTCTATACCAACGGTTTTGTGAAAATCATTGGTATAGACCTATTGTCACGGCTTACTTGCCAACGGTCCTCCAAACCATTGGTATAGCCTATACAAATGGTTTGGGGGCCTATACGAACGGTTCCAAACCGTTGGTATAGGGTATTTTTCCCGTAGTGAATTAGTTTAAAATTTTAATTATTAAGTTAAAATATTTATCATTATATGGGATTTATGTTTTTTATTAATGATGATAATAATTATTAAAAATATCACCACATTTATTAATTTTTAGAGTTATCAATATTATTCACAGCAAATGAAATAATTATAAATTTTATATGATAAATTTTTTTAAAGATACCTATTGTTAATAATTTTTTATAATCATTTCGGTTAAACGAAAATGAAACAAAAAATACTCCCATGGTCCCCCAAGGACCACCCATACCCCACCTTTAAGGTATAACTCACTACAATAATGACCCAACACAATCTTATATCCTGAAGTACCCTTATTTTATTATCCAATGGCCCCTTTAGTACGTACCAAAGTCCCCTTCATTAATTTTAATTTCAATTAATTAATGTATTTTTTTTGGATTTATAAACATCATAATCAGTGATAATAAATAAATAATTATATTTTTGTTTAATAATTATTTAATAAATTAATATTTTTATTAATGTCACTAGTGATAATTATATAATTTTTTATACTAATTATAAGTACTATCAATATAATTACTAGAAAATTTAATTAAGGTTATTTATTATTATTTAATGTAATTAACAATTTAAATAAACATTTAGTATAATTATAAGTATTTATAATATCAAATATTAAATATATATATATATATATGTATGTAAATATAATTTTTTCATTTATCATAATTATTATTAAATAATTATTGGTAGATTAATGATATTATTTTAAATAGGAATAATTTTTTTATTAAAGATAAAAATGATAACTATTAAATACAACAAAAACCCATATTTATTTTTTAGCTATTATTAAATTTAACAAATATTTTTTACTTTTTAATATATATTTACTAATATAAATATTTTTAGTAAAAAAACTTAGGTCGACCACAATAATACATTTTCATCCTAGTATATCCCTTACCCAAATGAAGTAGGCCTAGACCACAGGTCATGGATGTTATTCTGGAGCAGACTAGGTAAAATTCCACCTATAATTCCCTTAACTATCATCGGACTTAAATAACTAGACATGTAATAATGATATTTTATAAAAATCCATGAGAGTCAATGCATACAGACTTATGATTTGGAAACCGACCCTTTCCACTAGGCAACCTATTGTGTGGCATTATTATATATTTTTGTTAAATATATTTATTATAAATAACTACGATCATAACTAAATATAATATTTTTTTTAAAATGTCCAATCGTCATTATTATATATATATAATTCGGAAATAAATTTAGTATTAAATATTATTACTTATATTTGATAGAGTGTTACTATATAAAAACAAAAACACACTGAATGAGGAAATATAGAATGAATCCCACTCCTCTCGTAGAATTATACCGATATGGAAAACAATAGTTTTAAACTATTAAGTGATCATAAATACTATAACATTTTTTCATTATCAACCCATATTCTATATAGGTTCCATGCTTCTTTCACACAAATAATTTCATTCTCAAATTTTCTGTTCAAGTATTTTAATCATTTTAGGAGTCACCTTTAATATAAAATATGCTTATGCACACCCTTGATTGAGAATTGTCACCACAAGACATGTACTTCAAACTGCATATGATTTGTAGTGTCAAAAACATCTAACCAGAACAAATTCTACACAAAGAACATCTTATCAACAATAGTTATCTCATATAGTGTCTTAAACCGAAAATCATGTAGCACTCCAATGTAGGACACTAGTCATCTCAACCATATTGACCATGGAATTAATCTATATAATCAAGGAAATAAAGAATTTATACATTTATTAAATGGTTTCAAATAAGGTAGGGTGGACATTTCAGCACCAACTACCACTATAGATATACAATTTATTAGTGCTACAAGTTTGTTTTGTCATAGCCAATAAAAACTAATGTTGTAAGCACCATAAAAAATTCATGACATTTAGCTTTTGTAAATAACCCTAAACTATAATACCAAATATGGGGGTTAGTTTATTAAAATGGATCTCAATATAATGAATCTCATCATAATGGACCAAATATCTCAGCATTTGTTTGAAAATAGACGTGTACTTGAATATCACATTATAATTTAAAACATTAACCACAAAATAATATTTACTTTAGGAACACCTGTTTCCAAATTATCATATCCCAACATATTAATCAAAAAATACTTCATGGACTCCTAGGTAAAAGGAAACATAATAACAGTGTGAGCTCTGTTTTTCAGTAACGTTATACGTACGACATAAGATATCATTAATAAAAAATGAATAATCAATGTCATATAGTAAATATATGATAAAAAATTGTATTTAATAAATAACCAGATCATGAATAATAGTATGGTAATTATTAATGATAATTAAATAATTCAATTTAAATATTCTTATGATATGGAAACATATCAATGAATATGAAAACTGATCAAATAATCCCATGGACCTCAATAAAGAATCTCATAATGATGGAATACCTAATATAAGACATCTTAACATACCAACAAGGGCTTGTTTCAAGAAATATTACATAATGGGTAAGTCCTTGACCAAATATGCAAGCTAGTCTATCTCTTAGGACCAAACGAAAAATCATGGGGATATAACGGTCCCTATAATCACTTAATATATCAAATTCATTCCACATATGAAAGGTGTGAAACATAATACATTTTAAATTTCATATTGAAAACTATCCTAAGAAATGTTTATAATTATTCTAATTAATAAACATAATCATAATCTATATAGAGTAATATGAAGAATGTTATAAAAATAAGAACAACCCTAGTAAAACTAATCATAAATCATATGGAGAAATAATTGGGATGATATCATTTAATCATATACCTAATGGTGTATATATAAAATAATTGTTGTTTTATATGATTAATAGAAATAAAAAAATTAATTTAAATAATTATTAATGAAAACTCAATTAATTACTTTGAAACAATCTTATAAAAACTAAATAATTTCTTTAATATTTGGGAAAATTTTATTACAAATGAATTATGGAAACATTTAATTGAAATATAATAGCAATGAGTGGGAATTATGATTTGAAATTCTATACATTTTGTTATAAAACATTCCTTTCTCATTGATGATAAATGTTAAAAAAGATCATGATTCAAAAAATGAAATAAAGATTCCATTTAAAATATTTTTAAAAAATTTGAATCTTGATTAGAATTAGTTATAACAATAATAATATAATATTATAAATATTTTCAGAATAAAGTTTTAGAATTCAAGTATATAAAAGATAAATATTCCCAAATTATTAGGAAAAAAATTTCATTTTTCCTATGAATAATTATTTTTATATCTTGAGTACATAAATAGAAATAAAAATAAAAAAAACATTTAATTTAACTTATTAAAATAGAATAATAATATATATTTAATAAAATATATTATGATATAATTATTTCCCTAATGGTAACATAATCACAAAAAATACTGAATAATGGTGAGTTTGGAAAATAAACCCTTCTAGCTGTGGTAAATTTTGAATCATAACCTCCATTAAATATGTAACATCAAATTTGATTTAAAAAACATTAATAAAATAACATGTATTGTATAAAATATCAAATTTATAGTATTTATACCATAAAAAAGATATAAGTGGTGAATATGTCATAATTCTAATGAAAGAAATCAACATACCATTAAATAAAACTATACTGTTATGGTAACTTTTGATTAATAACCCCATGAAAAAATAAATTCAAATGAAACTTTAAATACCTTGAATATAAATATATTTATGATAAAAAATAGAAATTTTTTATTATATAAACCACACTTAAGAAGTAAGTAGTGAATATGGTTTATGTCACAGGAAAGTAAACATGAGGCATGAAACCCTTACCTATGGTTTGATTTCCTTCATAGGTGTCTCATCCTATAGTAAAAAAATATTTATTTATTAAAAATATTTTAATGAACCATAATCAAACATCATACATTATATTATTTATTTATAATATTTTGTTGTTTATTTAATAACTATTTTTGAAAAAATAAATATTTGGTTTAATAACAATATCATCTTTTATGTATGTTTTGGTTCAGCAGATTTGTCCCTTGTAATTTGATCATGGTTCCATAACATGAAAGATATTAATGATGATATAAATATAATATATATTAATTATATATATTTATATACATATATTTAGAGTCATCCATAAAATATAGAGATGATGAAATAAATTACACTATTTATTGAGATGATAGGTCGTACATACACAAGACGTTTGTATCTATTTTTTTTAAAATGCAATATAATAAAGTTAAATAGAATTTAAACTCTATTAAATCATTATTAAACGATTTATATCATACTTATTAATTATTTATATATCTATTACCATCTAGTTCAAATTAAAATGAAAAATGTTTCACATCGCTTCCAATAGGTAGTAGTCCACATGAACGCTCAAGCGATAGCATTGTTTTCCAATGATATTGAAGGTAAAAAGATTGGAGTTATATTATAATTACCTAGTTATAAATTTTTCTATAATATCTTATATGAAAATTAAATATATCTTTATATCATGTCGTTAGAGGTGGTGATGGATAATTAATTATATCTGTTCGTTAGGCGGTAGTCCACTATAGACACGATTGATGGTTTCGTTTGACATTTGATAAAAAAAAGGATGAATATTGGTTATTAAATTAAAATAAAAACATTTATATCAATTTAATATACTATTATTATTATTTTATAATATTTTGAGACGATTTGAATGGGGTAGAGGAAGAAATAATAAAAAGACTCACGGTTAATAACTATAACTCTTCTTTAGAGAAACCCTTTAGCATTACACCTAAAGCCTTCCTATGATGGTTTTATGATAACAAAAGAGACTCTAGGATATGGGGAGGGATTTAAGGAAGGGATTTGGTTATGTTTTTTCTAAACCAATAATAACATGATGTGTGGATAGGATTGGTGAGGGGGTGTCTTTTTATACACGGGGGAGATGACACACTAAGAATTTTTGAATAGAATAAAATATAACCCTATTTTACATTGACAAAATTTCTCCAAAATGGACCATTAATTAAAATTAAATTACAAAAGTTCCAAATATTTCTAGAAATTTAAAATTAGACTAGTTTTGAGGGCATTTTAACGCTCATATTTATATTTTAACCCTTGATAATCCCACTGTAAGATTAACCACAGAAATTATATTTTACAATTTTATGATTAATTATGACTAAATATTATGTTGATAATATTACCTACTGTTAATTATCATCATTCCAAACATGGAATTAATTTTTCCAAATTCAATTCATATAATAACAATAATTTAATAAATAATTAATCTTCTAATCTTGTTGAAGAAAAATTTTCCCACAGGGATTATAATCTGATATTTGCAAAGTGTTCACATTGAAAATATAAATAAAATTGATTAAAATGAACTAAACATGATTAAATATAATTTTTTTATTTTTTTATTTTCAATTAAAATGGAACATTGTAAATGCTTTAAACTAAAGTGTAGTCTCTAATATGAAGTTGTATTTTTCAATATACAAAAAAAATAAACTTTTTATAAAATTAGGAATAAATAACTCTAAGATAAATTTAAAATGATGATTTCAAAAAATCAGTTTAATTATATTAAAATAAAATTTAAAAAAATTAAGAAATAAATATTAAAAACATTTTCTAAAATGTTATAAAATTATTTTTCGGAAAAAAAAAATTCAAGCATAAAACTGGATTTATTGTCATCCATAATTATAAAAAAATTGTTTGAGTAATAAAAAAATTAATGGAATATATAATACATAAATTTAATTAAAATCACTCACCAATTGAAATTATTTTAATTATTTAATAAAAAACACATTACACAAATAAATAATATTTTTCGGAAAAACATTTCCTTTTTACATTAAATCAACTTTTTTATTACAAACAATTGATAATAAATGAATTTATTTAAACATGTGTAGACCATATAACTTTCATTATTTATTTATTCCAATTGAAACCACCCAATTTAATGTCTAATGTATCATGGTATTACTTTAATAATATATTTCATAGGACATTTAAGCTCAGTGTTTTTTATTGAATACAATATCAAACCTAAGGTTTTTATTTTTAAAATTCCATAGTGACACATTTCTGCAACATTAATAAATTACACCATCAAAATTTTGATTTGTATAATAGAAAAATGGTTCTCTATCTAAAAATAACATTATTGCAATCCCACATCATAAATAGGTTTAATAAAAATTTATCTTGACAAGAGAGAAAGGGAAGTATACATGTATTCTAGTATACACATATAGAGGATTATAAATATGGAAAAATTTAGTGCGAATTAAAAACATTAAACTGGTGTAATACCCATATAATGATGGAGAGTGATAGGAATTATTAACCATAAAAATGTGTATGATCATGATATTATTAATGAACACCAAACCATAAACTAATGAGGCATGAAGGGACCATTTATTCTTCATAAATGATGTTAACAGGACAACATTTTTCTTCCACGATCATTTTCCTAAGGTAGAGGAGTTCCACTACTATTTATATTTTGAACAAGGAAATATATTTACTTAATATATTTAATTTTTTTCCTTTAATAAATTTTCTATCAAATCTCACCTTTTCCCCAATTGATGAGTATTAAGATGATTTTTATTCCTGATGCACAAATTCAAACTTCTAACAGATCACATAGACCACAAAAGTATGATAATATATTCTTATAGTCATCAAAAAAAAAATAGGAATGATTTTAAAAGGTCACCAAATATAGATAAATATTATAAATTAATCTCAATAATTCAAATATAAACCCAAAAATTTAATATAAAAACCCATATATCCCAAACAACACCAATAAACTCAACATTTATAGAGTTTTAAACCTCAAAGGATATATCATAATCTTAATATTCCACCTCCAAAAATGTAATATAATTTTTCGTAAATAACATGTTATGTTAATCCTAATGGTTATATATCAACCTAATAAATCATCTATTGATATACCATTAATCACATCAAAATCACAAAAAAAGGAAAAAATGTTCCTATAATATGGTTCAAAAAATCCACATAATATTTATCAATAACATTGTTTATCTAAAATAAATTCATTATAATCATGAAATTATATGGGATAGTGGTAGGTGTTGTAGTATTTTTACAATTAAGTTATGGATTTAAGCGCCATGGCTTATCCAATTGGGATGATTTGTCACCTGAAATGCAATTTACCCTTTTTAAAAATATATTAATATAATTACTAAAATGGTACAAAATTATAGTAACCTGTAATTACAAAAAATTTAAAGAGAAGATAAAACTTAATGGTTTACAATACATTTAAAATTATGTCCATAAAATTTATAAGTATTCTTCCTTAAATACATTTGATTATAAAACATGTACTAAAAAATGGATTGTATTTCCATAATTTTCTCCCAATATATACTTAATATTGACAATCTCACAGCACATAAAAACTCAAAATGGGGCATTTAAGATATTGAAATTTTGATCAACCTTAAACTGATAAACCAATAAATGTATTCATAACTCTTTAGCGAATATCACAAAAAGACATATATTATTCACAAATTAATTCCAATACCAAATTAAAAATTTTATTAAAAGGGAAGCAATTTTAAGGGTTAAGTGGGAACCCATGCAGGCAATAAAATTACCATAGGTAGAAATATTTCTACGATATAATTATTGATTCTCAATATGTAAATACTTCAACCCTTTTACTCATTATATTATTAAATCATATGAACTTACATGATATATGTGTTAAATAATAAAAGAGTTAATATAATCAAATAGTGTCCAAGTCCTCCAAATTTATTAAAATGTACTGTAAATGTATCTCGGGGATGAAATTTATTTATCTCAATTGATACCATCAATTAAAATTGACAAATCCTTACTCTATGCCATTTTTACTCATATAAATCATTTTATTATTCCTATTATAAATTCTTTTGAGTGCCTCTTTCGAT
Source organism: Viscum album (assembly GCA_963277665.1). Classification (NCBI taxonomy): domain Eukaryota; kingdom Viridiplantae; phylum Streptophyta; class Magnoliopsida; order Santalales; family Viscaceae; genus Viscum; species Viscum album. The sequence goes on from OY728147.1 coordinate 1,333,847,776, forward strand.
ATTTTTGATGTGAATTAAATTGAGTAATATTTCCTCCATAGTCTCCTCTAATAAATATCTTAGAGGAACACACCCTTCTCTTCGTTGGGGATTCAAAGAGTTGATTATGGTGTATGATTTTCATCATATATTGGGATAAATGATTAGGAATAGTCACAATATCTTTTACTCCAGTCATTAAGACATTTGGTGTCATAGAATCATTGAAATTTCCCTTACATTTTGTATTAATTTAATTTCTCCTTGTCTCATCCATTAACAAAAATATAAAATCATGTTTTGAGACGAATTATTCATAATTATGAAAAACCATTTATTGTATGTTTAATAAAACACTTTATTTTCAATCTATGACTCATTAGGTTTAGCATATTTCATCCATGAACATCATCTATTCAAATCTTTTCATGATGGTTCATAACGAAAATATGAATTAACTCTTTATATCCTCCAGTAGTGTCAAAAAAAGTGTCAATAAAATGTCATTGTCATCAACCAGGTGATGATGATGTGAAAAACCAATGTATCCTTTTTAGATATACTAACAATACATAAAAATATTCTAGAGCCACCTACTATTCTAATAGCATGAAAAGGATATATTTCATGGAAATATATATATTCTTCACCTTAATAAAGACTTATGATATTATCTCATACTTATAATTGCCCTAAAAGTTAGTTGTAGGGTTTTTTATCTAATCTATGTTTTCCAAAATATAGTTTCCAATGTTTTTACTAAACTTAATCTGATTAAAACTATAAATAACTGAACCTAGTAGCATAGAGTTAGTGGTTACTTTATTATATTGGTGATAAATACAAGTAATCATATCCTAGAGGAATGAATACTTTAGTAGTCTAAGAAGACATGGTATATACTTGATTCTCACATTAAAATTGAAAAAATAAAATAAAACATATTAATTTATTTGGTAACACTATTTAACTATTAAAATATACACAAATATTAATAAAAAACACATACATTCATCCTTGGGAATAGAAACAAAAGGAAGTGGTGAGCTTAGATGTGATGTAAGTGTATGTGTATTATATAAGATATATTGATTATATTAGTAAAAATAAATATAAAAAGTTAAATATTTGATAAAATATTCCATTTAATCAATATGTTGAGAAATAAAAATAATAAATTTGGAATAAATTAGGATAAAATAATGATATATAAATAATCACATGATCTTGATACTTCTCCATGGAAATCATAACTTATTAAATAATCACCTAGAAATAAATAACTAATATCATAATGAAATAATTTATAATTTTGAACCTCAAGACATACCTTAAAGGCCTTGTTCTATGATATATTACATAAATGGGTGAGGCCATAGATAAATATCCTTTCCATTTTGTATCATGAGATATAATGACTAATCGAGGGTGTATAGTCTGCCTATTATGTAACTCAATAACTCCAATGAATTCCTCATATGATAGGGGAGAACATAATCATTATAGAAATTAATATTAAATAACTAGAAAATGAAATTTTAATATTTACCTCAATCAATAAGTGTAATCATAAAACATCTAGAGTAATATGTTATATGGTAAAAACATATTACAACCCGAGACAAAATGAGGATAACAAAATCCATAGAAATAATAAGGATGGTATTATAATAACATATACATAGTGTATACCAATTAATATAATGGTTCCTATTGTTTATGAATATAATTACCATAAAAATGTCATTACACAAAATCTTTTAGAAAAAATACCATTTTTATGTTAAAAAATAACATTTTAAAACTACAAATTTAAAAAATATTAGGTAAATTATTTTCATTTGAAATAATTATGAAATCATGTAAATTATGTAGTGAGAGGTTATAATGACAGGTAATCCCATGCATCCTATTAAAAAAAATCCATTTCTCACTATTGTAAAAAGGTTAGATTCCCATCATTTAAAATATGGGGAAAATATCATTTCAACAATTTTTAAAAAATGTAATTAGGGGTAAAAATTAGTTTTCACAATCACAGTATAATATTAAAAACATTTCTAAATAAATTTATAGAAAACATGGGAATTAAATAAAAATATTCCTATATATGTAGAATAACAATGTTGGTTTAATAAAAAAATTATTTCGGTATATTGAGTAATTAAAGGGAGACAATTTAAATAAATTGATACATGTTCTAAGACCCACTAAGAAGCATCCTAAGATACATTTTGTAATGTATTCATGTTGGGAACCAGTATCTCCCCAAGAAAACAAGTGACTGTGGTACGTAGATAGTGAAAATGAGAAGGGTGGGGGGAAATGGTCAATGTAGAACCTAAAGAGAACATTTCTATAAGAATTATCCCCACAAGGATATATAAAGGATAAACACTCCTTCGATAAGTCATGAATTACTCAAGAACACAATGGTTTCACTAATAACTCACCATAATAACATTACCTTTATTAATGATGTTAATAGAGTATAGGGGGTGGCTATATATAGCCAAATATTGATACAAAATACTAACACCTATTTTTTGTTGATTCTCAGAATAGTAGAAACATGCCGAGGATGGTGATATATTATAATATATTTGAATAATGGTTTCCAAAAACCAAGAGAGATGATCTTACCCGCCAAATTTATAATTATTATATTTAGTATTTGAAGAATGAAATACCTGGGATAATGAAATTTCCTCATTAGTTAATGTTTATTGTTTGAGGAGACCCATTCAGATTATTGTCATTATGTTGTGAGTATTAATGTACAGAATCACTCTAACTGTTATCTACACAAGCTCCAATGATCTATGCGAAACACCACAAGATCTTCAGATTCTAGCACGGTGAACCGAATGGATTTCATTGTTCATTATTGTTCAATCATTATTCTTTCATAAAAAAATCTCTCATACACATCTCATTCTTGAGTTAGAGAGAGAATGATGAGTTGATAGAGAATTTTTTGTTTGAAAAAACTCTCGATTCACAATTTTTGGATGCTCTACACAAAAGACATAGCCATATATTAGTAAACCTAGGAATTATGTTAAAATATAATTTAATTACATACTTTACATTAAATAATTTTTATTACATTTAATAAACCCCATGCCACAAAATAATAATAATAATAATATTTTTCTGTTGCATGTCAACTTGAAAAATATAAATTATTATGTAATGGTTTTGTTAATTAATATTTTTTCATTGGATTCAATCTTGATCTATTCGAACTCGTCTATATTTTACTGATCTATTGAGAAAATATTTTATTCATAAATAAATATTTTATTCACAAGAAAAATATGGTTTAAAATATTAAATAAATAAAATAAAAATTTTATTCACATGCTTGAAAAAAATATTTATTTTAATTATGTGACCAATATAACATGAATAATATCTTTCCTCAAACATGAGAGTAGTATTTATTCCATTAGTTAAAGTCAAATATTATTTTATTGAGATTAATAGAAACACATATTGTGTGAGCCTACCATATTCATTCTTATTTCCATTAGGAGGGCTTTCCTAATGTCCATGATTACTATCTATAAATGGGTCAAGGAAAAAAAGTGAAAGAACTTAATTTCACTACGTTGAAAACAACATATGAATACTCATTGTGAAATATAATCCATTTTACAAAATATCTCATCAAGAATGTTAAATAACCATGTCACCAACCTTTATGATCAATATGTCATTGTTTGACTATTCAAAATAAACACGTCATTACCCAATGTACATGGAATTGAATGCCATTGTTATATTAAAATAAAAATTCAAAGATATTACCTTCCATAAATATGGAAGGGAAAATCCTTCCCGGATTTATTCATAAAGAAATGTCACTTGTGACACACAAAACCTATACAACTTCTCCATGAACTGTTATAATTATGTTTTAGAAAATTAATCTACATATTTTATTTTTAATAAGAATTAACAATAGTTTTATTGTATAAGGACCATCACACATGCTAATAGATTGGAATATATGATGGAACCAATACATGTTGAATTATTACTGGTGAGTATGTTCTAATAATGCACCATCTTTGAGATTACCAAGTATTAAATTCATGAGATTAAGCCTCATCTTCTTATGAGTACATGCATCCAATAGTCTAAGTAGTACGTTTCCTATAATATTACATTATCCATTCTCAGAACATTATCTATGTATATAAGTATAGAACATCAATGTTCTCATCCTAGTGGGGAACATCAATGAATTTATTAGTGTGATATATACTCTAGAACATTTTGAATTATAGTTGTGCGAGAAAATAAATAAAATATAATAAGAAGTCTTATTAATATTTAATACATTTAATATTAATTTAATCAAAGTAAAAATAGTTGGTCCTAGGACACCACCTACAAAAAAACCCCACTTGGACTCGAGCCAACTTTTAAAGACCATCAGTCTACTAGACCTCACATGATATTCAAGTTAATACTAAGTAAAGGATTTAGTCAAGGGTTCCACCATGTTTACTTCTGTGGAAAACATTCTCACTATAACATCACCTCTTAGTGGAAAATCTTTCAAGATATAATTCTTTTGAAGTATGTGTTTCATCAGAAGATATGACCTTCCCAATTTTTTTGGAGTCACCAATGTTATATTATCACAATATAGTGTGATTTTATCATTATGTCTAGGTTACAAATAATGATCATTAAGGAATTATTACATCCATACTACTTCATTAAATACCTTAGAAGCCACAATATACATATATTGTTCTGTAGAATCCGCAACCACAAACTATTTTGAGCTCATTCAACTCACAACACTTCCATTCAAAGGGAAGATGTATCCCATTTGTGACTTCATATAATCTTCATTATTTTAGAAACTAGAATATGAAAATACTATAATGACATGTTCCTCATCTCCTCTATAAACTGGGAACATATCCTTAGAATGACTTACATTCTTAAGGATAGTCCTGACTACCATCCAATGGAAGGCACCTGGATCAAATTTATATATTACAACCACAACTAATTTATAGAATACATCTATCCGGATACATATAATATCATAAAATAATAACCAAATTGTTGATGTGTGTGGAATAAATTTAATTCTACTTCTTTCCCCATGTTTCTGAGGAGACATTTTCCTAGAATGATGTATGCCATGTGATGTGGGGAACCATCCACTCTTGGATTGTACCAGACTAAATATCTTCAGTATATTGTTAATATATGTACTTTTACATAGGTTGAGCAACCTATTTTATCTATCATGATGGATCTTGATCTGAGGAATATATGATGCCTCACCCAAGTAAATAATATATAATCATTTATTTAACCGTCCATTAATATACTATAATACTGATATTTTATTTAAATTTATTAATATGTGATCAACATATATTATTAAAATGACAATTGCACTCCCATTAAACAATTTGTAGACACATGACGCACATTTATTATTTAAGAAACCAAATTAATTTATGGACTCATAAAAATAAATGTTCTATGTCCTAGAATCTTTCATTAATAAATAAATGTATCTCTAATAAATTAATACCATGTTGGAATTCTTTGGAGTACCAAACTATTTGGGCTATGTTATATACACATCTTCCAGACGGTTCCTAGTAAGAAAGGCAATTTTGGAAATCTATTTGGAAAATACCATTATCACAATGTGATATAATGGAAAGTAGAATTCTTATGGATTTTAGTACTATAACTGGTTATAAGATTTCACTATAGTCTATACCATGATGCAATATAAACCTTCTTGGAACCAATACCACCTTTTGAGGTACTGACTTGTACTTACATGTCCAGTTTATTCTTGAATACCCATTTTCAACCAACATTCACAACATCTACTGAAGGGTTTAACAAAATCTATAATTTTTTTTGGAACATGGAATCCTTTTTAAAATTCATGGATTCCTAACACATAGAAACAATTGTTCCACTTATTGTTTTCTTTTAGGTTATAGGTTTATTATTATCAACTAATAATGAGTCACCATCCCTGGGGAGTAGAAAACCACAGTGTTCCTGGTTCAATGTACTCTCTAGTTATCATATGAAGAAATTATATATATAGAACAATTTATTCTTCCATGGGGAATTTTGGAATTTGTTTCTTATGCCAACTATTGTGCCTCTTGATCTTGGACTTCATAAAATTCTATATCTATCCCAATATCTCTTTTTAAGACATGATCCTCCTTATAAAATGTGGGATATATACCAACCATAACTTTTTTTTCTGAAAGATGTTATAAGTTGAATCCCTTTGTTTCTTTGGAATATCATATAAGGATACAATTTTTTCCATGAGGTGAAGGCTTGATACCTGATGAAAAATTAACAAATGATTCTCAACACCACACATGTAAGTAAGAAAACACATGATTCATTCTATATCATAACTGATACGGTATACCATTAGTTTATTTCATTGGCACTTAGTTTAGTACGAATGTTGTTGTTAGTAATGTATATCCCAATAGTGACAGTGGAAGACTCATATGAATCATCATTGATATCACTAGGTCCAACAAGGTGTGGCTTATCATTTCACTTATACCATTCCTCTAAGGTTCATAAGGAGGAGTGAGTTGAGAAAAAATCCTGAAATAACATAGATATTCAATGAACTCTTGATTAAGATACTCTTCCCTAGGTTATGAGAGAATTTTCTTAATATTTTTACCAAGATGGTTCTCCACATTATTGTTTTATTCTAATAATTTTTTAACAGAATCTGATTTGTACCTCATTAAATAGAAATATCCTTTTCTACTAAATTCATCAGCTAAATTTATGAAGTATGAGAACCAACTCTTTACATAAATAGGAAAAGGTATACCCACATCGCTATAAACTAATTCAAGAAGAAATATATACCTTTGACCTTTCCCACTAATTGGGGATTTGATCATTTTTATCTCTAAAGATGTGTGACATATATGAAGTGGTTTTTGTTCAAAAGAATCTAATTATCCATGTTGCTATAATTTAGTAAAGCATTTTTCATTTAGATGACCTAGATGATGATTCCAAAGTTTGGTGTGGTATGATTCTTGTTACGTAACTTCATTATTGAACACCATTATTTGGCATGCGTAATCCAACACATAAATTCCATTATTTAATGGGGCCTTACTTATTAAATTATATCTTTATAAAATAAGCAACATTTATTCCCAAATTTGAAAACAAATTAATTTTTATCAAGTGTGGATATATAAATAGTATTTTTTGAAACTGAAAAAACATAATAACAACCCATTAAAAGAAATATCATTTTATTTGGGAATGTGAGGTAGTAGTCCCCGATAGCTACAACAATAAGTTTGGATCTATTGGCTACTCAAATATCTTCCAATCCTCGATAAATAAATCTGAATTTACTTGGTTCCTATATTTGAATACATATTCTATCACCAAAAAGAATATATAATAACCAATTTGTATAAACAGATAAATTTCAACTAATAATAAAGGTAGTTTAAGTTTACCCTTGCTTCTTTTTCTGGGTGATGTTTGTATTCTAGTGGCCCTTCATTCCATATGAGAAATAGAAAACATCATATTACCTTAATTTCCCCATGATCTTCATCTTCTTGGAAGTGCTTGAATAATATTTTTTCTCAAATTTCATAACATTCCATTACCATTTTTTCAGCAAAAGGGGGGAAATTTTTTTATTGCTTCACATCCTTATCTACATGGTTAAGAAGAGTAAGAATATCTGAATGAGACTTCTCAATGTGGTTAATTTTAAAATTTAAAAAAAATTGAATATTCTTCAAGGGAGTGATGCTAGAATGAGTTTGGTGCCCAATTATATAGGTATTTTAAACCCTAGAACCACTTAAAACTCAATATATCCAATTAGCAGGACTACATGAGGCCCAACTGGGGAACACTATCAATGATTCTTCTGAATGATCACCTTGGAGAACTCAAAACAATCCTGATTAGATCTATCTTGGTAAAGACTACAATGGTTTTCAAGCATTCTTTAATGATCCATTTTTTATGAGATTTCATTTTTTCACTACACATCGATGAAAGCATCAAACATTAAACTTAGACCACATCACTAAAAAAAATTCATATACAAATACCTATTCATCACTCACCTCTCTTGGAGGAAAATCTGGCATTGAGGATTATATCATGTACAATTTCTGTTAAAGTCATAGCCCAGCCTGAAGGCATCTAAACCACACATGGATGTTACTAATAGTTAGTAGGTTATACTTCTCCAATATTGATCATGGGATAGTTTGGATGATGAGATTTTCATTTTATTCTACAATCAAAAATAGAATATTATTAGTACTTTACATGATAACTAAATAAGTGTGATATAATACATTAATTTTTTTTATTTATTTATTTATAAAATCCTCTACTAGTTTATCAAGTCTTCATATCTCTCACAATTGAACTCAAAATATCTTGTTTCTTTGAAATTCTAGTTTCAAGGATCCCCATTACTTTAAATAATGATCCATACATTGGACAAGAGAACTATAATAAATTAAATAGGTAGGTGGTGTTTCTAACTACTGACTTACAACGCCCTGATCTATTGAGTGGATTCCCCTATCATGAAATACTGACATATATTTCCTCAACATATGACTCCAAATATGTATTGAATAGAATTTTACCATTAAACTCAATAATATTTTGATTAAGTCAACCCAATACAATCATGAGAACTTGATAAGAGTAGTGTCCGAACATTGGTCATATACTATTCATATTTCCATGGTTTCATTCCCAATATAATAATTGAAGACATAGTCTAACTTAATATTTAATTAGGTATTTTAGTTTATTATTCCTGTATTTTTATCTCATTTTATCCTTAACAAATATTGTTAATATTATGTCGATATTTCTAAATTAATTATCCATATTTGACTAAACATTTACACATAATTTATTTATTTAATTTTCATCTTTTCACATAAATTAATTTATTTATGTGATCATGAACATGAATCCATGAAAAATAATTTCATAGAAAAAATAATAATTAATTAAATCACCCATTAATGATATTTACCTAACTTTTTATTTACTGACGGTACATTAAATCAATGCTTAACCTAGGGAAAATAACTCATATTTCTAATCATGGCATGAGTTACAACATTCTACCTTTCAAATAATATATCACCTTGGTTGACATCATTATGATTTTATCTTGAGCCTTCTCCACATGTTATTTGATGCTACATTAATTACACATATTTATTAGTCCAACTCAATTGAGGGGAATCAAAGGATAGGTTAAAAGAGGATACATAAATATCCTTGGACATGTTGGTCTTGCATAATAATTAAGGGAGAGATGACTCACATGCCATCAATTAATTTAATATAAATAGTTGAAAACTCATGAAATAAATAAAATTAAAACTTCGAACACAAACACAGGTCTTATTCAAGATCATGAACATTCACATATGCAATTAATACACAAAAATAAATGCTATTCATTCATTTATTTATTTATTATTATATTTTTTAAGATAAACGTGCATGCATTAATTAATTCATAAATTAATTAATCAATACCCTTTCATCTCTATTATCTAATGATCTTATTTGAAGATACACATCATTAATGGAATTCTTGTAAAATAAAAAAAATATCCAATAATGAAATATTAGATATAAGAAATTAATTTTGAATTAAAAATTATTTAAAAAATTATTAAATTTTAAAAAACACAATAGTTTTCTAATCAATAAGAAAAATTTAATGCCATAATTTTCAAATTCATTGTAATTTTAATTTTTTTTATTAATGAGGGACCATGCGGATTTAAAAAGTAGCTATATGCCATATACCTTAGTTTTCATATATGTAAGTCACATGAATGGTTTGTTAGTATGTTAACTCGACTCAACTATATGGCATGTACCAAAACTGTATATACATTTTGTATTCTATTTTGGACCGATAAAAATGATGTGTGCAATAATAGTACAACATGTAATTAATTTCTCGACATATATAGATAAAATGAGCATGGGTATACGTCTTGTGCTTTGATCTCATGAAATGTAACCCATTTTTATCATCCATAGATTTGTCTCTTCACGATGGAATCTCTAGCTACTCATCAATTGTTCTTAAACCTTTATGAAAATAAAACACTAAAAAGCATGATTAATATGTCCACAACATTTTAATTAAAGTCATATTAAAGATAGAATAACATGAATGAAAATATTACCATAATTTCCCATATATCAACATTCAAATAAATAATTATAAATTTAAACTTGACCACAATGATTCCATTTGATGGTTCTGGTATAGGCGAATCATTTTGAGGTGGACAACGTTTTGAGATATATTTTGATAATCATTTTTTGAAACTGATAGAGCAGATATTTCATGTCATATTTATAATTAATTAATATAAAGTTTGAAGAAATAAATACATGGGATAAATAACCTTCTTTCTTGGTGAAAATTGATCATCCAAAAAGTTTGTTTCGGATTATGATCATTGCGTTCTGAGGATCCAAGGATAGAATCTCTCTAGTGGTGATCCACAAATTCACTTATGATTTCTTACATAAAAAACTCCATCTTTGGGTTCAAGACTGACAATTCGAAAGCCTTGCATTATTCGTTCTTTATTTCTCCATCTTTCATCTTGAAAAAATCTCACTTGAAAATCTCATTTTTGAAATGGTGGGAGATGAAGGAGTTGAGAGAGAATTCATTGTGTGTAATAATTATCTATTATATAATCCAATTTTTTAATTTTTCAATAAACTTATAAGCCTATTTATATGGTTAGGATTTAAGATAAAATATTTTTCAATTTCATGTCGGCCATTAAAAAACATTTATTACCTTTAATAAACCCCATGAAAAATAATAATTATTATGTTATTATTATTTTTTGGTGCACACTATCTTGTTTAATAAAAAATATTATGTAATGGTGTTATTAATTAATATTTTTTACTGGACTCGTCCTTTTTCCATTCAAACATCTGTATCATAAATTGATCAACCAAATATATATTTTATTCATAAATAAATATTTTATTCACAATCATGGGATGAAATATTTATTAAAATATTCAATAAATAAAATAATTGTTTTAGTTACATCCTAGAGAATATATATATATATATATATATATATATTTAATTTATGTGATCAATATAAGTTGAAAAAAATTATTCCTCAAAGTTGAGAATAATATTTATTCTATTAATTAAACTCAAATAGAATTTAATTGAGATCGATAGAAACACATAGTGTGTCACCCTCTAGGATTATTTCTCATTGGCAGAAGGTGGTATTACCTAAAGTCCAAGATTACTATCTAGAAAAGGGTCAAGGAACACATGATAAAAACATAATGTTGAAATGTCCACAACCACATATAAATTCTTACTATGTAATATAATCTCTTTAACAAAATAACGCATAAAAAATGTTGAATAACCATGTCATAATAATATATGATTGATATGTATTTATTTTAATATCTTAAATAAACACATCATTACATAGTGACTATGTAATTTAATGCCACTGTTCTATTCAAATCAAAGGGATGAGATATCAGATTCTATAAGAATGGAAGGGACAAATCCTTCATTGACTTATTCTTTAATGACATGTCACTTGTGATTCACCCAACTTCAACATGAACTATTATCATCACTGTTTAAGAAATAAATATAAATATATGAGTTTAACATGCATTAAGGATAATATTAAAGTCCAATGACCGTTAAAAATGCTCGTAGATCGGAACATACAATGACACAAAAACATATAGAATTTTTACTAGTGGGTTTGTTAACATATTCTCTCATCTTAGAAATTACCAAGTGTAAATTTGATAATATTAATACTCATATGCATACAAGTACTTTCACCTAAAATTCCATGTAATATGTGTCCAATCAAAGTATGTTATCCAATTGAAAAAAAGTATTTGACAATATAGTCATAACACATCTAGGTTCTCATCACAACAGGGATCTTCTATGGCCTTATCCATGCAACATATACTCTAGGAAAAATTAAATTATAATTGTGAATAAAAAAAAATATTTAATAAGACATATTATTAATATTCAATACATTTGATAATATTGTAATCAATTTAAAAATACTTGGTACTAGGAAAACAACTCCAACATATTCCACAAGTCGAAAAACATAAATAATTTATTTGGATATTTTGGCACATACCCATGACATTAAGAGACACGCAATGCACCCTTTTTGAATGCAAAGGCAATTATCCCATGACTTGTGACACTAATGATTCCATGGTGGGGTGGGATTGAAATTCATATTACTCTGTGGGTTATATATTTAGATGAATGTTTGGGCCTTTATTAATATAAATATTGGGCCAGATTATTCCAGATGAAAGGTCTTTTGGAAAACCCATTGATAATCATGATTAATCCATGTAAGGCATGATTCATCCACTTAGTTCATTCCATTATCAATGGGACACAAATTCCTTTCAAAGGTTCTTGTGTAATCATGGAAATTTCTCCCTCCTCATCATGTTCTTCTTCAACCTCTTCATACCTATGTGTTTTATGGTCCTCATAATCCCATACCTCCTCAAAATGATACTTCCACAAATCTGAATGTTCAATGGTAGAATTATTAATAACATTAAATATGTCACTAAAATTTCCATACAATTCTAATAACTCACTCTTATATGCATTATTATTTATCTTCTTTAAGACATGGTTATAAGAATCTCTTAACAGATGATGTTTTTATTTTCATTGCACCTGAAATCTTCCTTTTAGTAGATATTGTCATACCAATACACCTAGATCAAATGTCACAATTTCCAATAATTATTTTCTTGATAACCATATTATCGAATTAAGGACATGATAGAAGAAGTAATTGATTATTTATAAGAGTTTTCTATAAAACTTTCTCCCTTGCATAGAATTGTGAGAGTTTCCTATACAACCAATGCTCTTTCTATCCATTTTTTTTAAAATAAACTCACCTTCTCTTCCACACTTTTTGTTCACTATTATTTTAACTATTTTTTTCAACTCTTTTCATTCCCTAATTTTTTTACGCCACTCATCACCCCTTTTAATCTCTTTATTTTTTCAATCTTTTTATTCATTATATTTATTTCTCTCTCTGTTGCTTATTTTTCTATCTTCCAAAAATCTCTCTCAATCCACATTTCGTATTCATAATCATTCAAAGGATGCAATGGTGTAATAATAACAATCCTTCTATTTTAATCAATAGAATTATGGTTGGTGTATCCATCATGCATGATCATTCTATCAAATTTCCAAGGCCTTCCCAAAAAGATGCGACTATAATGCATGGGAACTACATCACATATCACCATGTCTTCATACATCCCAATTGAATATGGAAATTTTTCTTTTATAGTTACTTTGAGATCCCGGATATTAGTTAACCATTGAAATCTATAAGGAATAGGATGTTTGTTCATAGATAATCCATATTTATAAAATATCAAACCACATAATATTTTTTAAGATGGCCTCTATCAATAGTAAAACTAAATAACTTATATTTGATTAGGTTTCTATTATGATAGATGTAATCCCTTTGTGTATCTCCCACAGTTTCAAATATATAATTTTTTATTGAGGATATTTATGTATATAAACTATATAGATGATGTTTGGAAGGGTTCAGAAGAAATGAAGAATATTTTTGGGGTTTTTATAAGGGTGAAGGGATAGTGAATAGTTAGTTAAAATCATTCAAACGTAGTAAGAAACTGTGCACAATGAGAGATTAGATATAGGGAAGGTTCACAGGTAGGATGAAGGTTCATCTAAACAATATGACTGCCTTGTAGAAACCATGAAATGTGGGATAGTGAACTTCAATACGGTTGGAATAAATCTTTTTTAACCATGAGGGCCAACTATGTGAGGTCCCCCAAGATATTGAAGTTGGAACATAGTTAGCATAATTGTTTTCTAACCGTGTGACTAACTATGCATAATTTAAATGGGATATCCTAAAATTGTTGATATCACTCAATCTAACCAGTAACTCCCTTATTTTCCCCAAATGGCACTATTTTGAGAATTTACCTCCAAATGGGAGTAGAGCATTCTCACATAGATCAAAATGTGATTCAATGGTTTTTCTTGGTATATAAATGTTAGATTTTATTACACTATTTCATTGTTCCTTATGATTTTCAGGGATTTTTTAGATATAAATCTCTCTCTCTCATAGTTTCACAGATCTAATTCTATTTTGGACACACGTAAGGATTTTGTTTCAAAATATGCTTAAATATTTTCTTTGTGATGTTGGGAAAAGATATCTAAGGTGGATTTTTTCAATTTTCGACCCAATTTCATGGACATTTAATCATCATTGTTCATTTTTTCATAAATCCTATGGTAGGTGACTTCATTCTCAAATCTACTATTTAGAATATGCAGGATTTATTTCAAATTTTTAGTGTTACTTCAAATTTTGTGTGAATTGGTGTGAAAATAATGTTAGAATCCCTTAATATTGATGGTTTGGGTTTTTTTGTAAACTGTAAAATTGTTGTGGAAAATAATTTTTAGTTTTATTTTAAAATGAAGATTTTAAAATTGGTTATTTTGCATGAGTCTTGGAAAATGTTTAATGCAATGGTCTTCAAAAAAATTTGTTTTATTGAAATGGTTTTGGAACACTTGGGATTGGCATGGGTTAGTCATGGTTTTGGGGCATGTGTGCATATGCATTGGGATGGATAAGGGCATGAAATACGCCCATCAAAATAAGGACATAGATAAGCACGACGTACCCCTATCAAAATGGTTCACTATGTGATGGACTATTGATAGGACGACTCAAAACTCATGTGCTAAAGAGGTACAGGTTGAGTGTATCATTCGATGTGTTGATATGTTAAATTGAATGGTTATACCAATATGGATATTCTGAAATGATTTAAAAGAATTGTCTGGTTGGTTTTTTTTGTAAAAGGGTTTTTTGGAAAAATATATTGATATGTAAATTAGTTTATATTCTGATATAAACTATTTTGAATTTATTTATATAAATGTTTTACCATGTTTTATCCTACTGATGTGAATAGGGAATTCATTGGGGAGAAATCTTATGAGTTTATTTGCTGACCCCTTCTTTTGAACTTTTTTGATTTTTCATATGTTTTTTATCAGTAAATGGGAAAAAGTAATGTATCGCAAATCTTTAGTGATGAATTATGATACATGGAATGGATTTTCAGTCATAGTTAGAACTGGTGTCTTTGGAGTCATTGAGTTTTGATAGTTTTTTCTTCCATTGTGTACCTTGATATTTTTTTTATCCACCATGGTACATGGTTTTTGTTATATTTTAATATCGATGGTATCATTGAGTTGTATTTAATTGATATCATTCAACATTTAGTGGTTTATTTGGTTATCACTTTTTTGGTCGATTGTTTTATTTCAAATGATAAAATCGCCCCCATATATTAATGAAGCCATCGACATTTATTCCCCACATTTGGTGCCTTGGGAGTACCACTTCAGTTAAAGTAATGAGATTCTTATTTTTCAAGACAATGAGGAGGGGTAGAATCATAAAATTTTTATCATCTAGTTTGGTCTTTGACTAAAAATAGGTCATTAGTTTTGTCAGTCTTAGAGTTGAAATTCATTTGGGTTTGTTCCTTGTGTCTGGTTGGTTGAAAGGAGTAGGATTTTCAAGAAATGAAGTGTAGAGCATAAAAAGAAATAAATAAAATTTTTATTCTGAACATTATATTACCATGTAGTTTGGTAGATAAGTGTTTCAGAGACACTTATAGGATTTTAAATCTCATTGTCTATGGTTCAGCCAATGAGATGAGAGAAAAATGCATTATAGAAATTATGTCACAATAAGAGTACATATTTTGTAACAACCCGAGATTTTATAAGATACATTCTTTTTAAATTCATTCATATCTTCAATTGTACAACACACCAAGATTATCTTGCACTATACGCAACACTGTATTAGCTTGCAGTATACGCAACACTTTTCTTGGATCTTGTTACACATAATTTCAAGTTCATTTGATAGAAGTTATTCTACACAACATTGAGTGTATATATATATATATTAAATGTATAAATAAAATATGGTTGGATTCTGTTATACGCAACAACAAAGGATTTGTGCACTACACGCAACCCTGACTTGGCTTGCATTACACGCAATCGCGACCTTCCTCGATAGCTTGTCTTGTACGCAATACTGGGTTTTACTAAACAATGACATATTATTATAATATTGTTATGAACTAGCCATTATGAATAGTGTTAACTAAATTTTGAATTTTATAACATTATTATTCATCTTACACATTTCTAGAACATGGTATAAGAACAAAATAAATTTTTCGGGTAAAATAATTATTTTTAAAAAAATGCAGTTTTGCCGCCTTTTGATGGCGCACCCACTTTAAATCTAGTTTTTGACATGTTTATATGTTCAATTTGAAAAAAATAAAATTCTCCTTTTGAATCAGGATATAAAAATTTACATTAGATAAAGTTTTGATATTTTTTCGATAACTTTCATATTTAAATGATTAGTAAAAACACGCTCTATTTTAATTAAAAACAACTTTTTTCATTGTAATATCTTAAGTGGTTAAATTATAATATTGAATGGTTTTAAAGTATAAATAGAATATATTTTTACCATTTAATATAATTTATGTCATTATCATTGATTTTACCTTGAATTCGTAGGTTAAATCAATTCAATATTTTGCAATGTTTTAAAGCAAAACTCGTTTTCTTTTGACAACGGGATTAATTTTAATTTAATTTATGCATCTTTTTTATATTGAATTTGGAAAAATGGATTCCATATTTGGAATAATTGGGTCCAAATTATGTTAATAATCTACTTTTTATTTTTGCGCATTGTGAATAGTAACTACGGTAAATTTTATTTACTATAGTTAAAGGTAATTTGGGTAATTAAGGGTAAATATAAGATTATAAAATTACCCTAACACTTGTAAAAATCCTATTGGACGGCTAAAAGTAGACCCATATAACCTAAGGGTCGGATTAGATTCATTTTATGGACTTTTATCCATGAAAATAATTTAATTATTATTAAAACCAAAGAATGTGACAACATGTCACTTTCTTAAATCTTATAAGTATAATAATTTTACATTAGTGATAAACTTCATGAAACTTCGAACATGAATGGTCTCCAGAATTCTAATACAATTATCTACATCATAGGAATTTATTTATAATTTTTAGGGATTAAATAATTATCATTAATTATGACACAAAGATGATGGAGTAATTGTCTTATTAATGAAATATTAACATAATTGATGTTATAAATGCCCAAATAAATGTAATTTGAGAATTTTTATGACTTAAACTAATTTTCAAGGTTAATATGACATGTTATTATTGATTTAAGTAACTTGGTTCGAACTTATCATTTTGTTATGAATTTTATTAAAATCATGTACTAAATAGTGTCAAAATTGACATAAATTAGTTTTTAAAACAAATATTATATTATTAATTGTTATTTTATTCCTAAAAATCTAAAGATCAGCCAAATGACTTATATAAGGTTATATATATTGATAATAAACAACATAGGGTTTGTTTGGCTTGATATAGTAAGTTTATTAACCATATATTGTAAGAAAACAAAAAGACACGGTAAAAGTTAAATTATTTAACTTAGAGTTAAATCTAATTGATAAGGTTAAAATAATAACCTAAACTTGTCTAAATCCTATTGTATGAGAGTATTGAGACCCATTCCCACTTTATATTCGAAATAAGACCCTTTGGAACCATTATAAACCGAATTTGACCTTAATATAAAATAATATTTTGAGATTTTCTTAAGGTGCCCCTCTCCTCCCTTATAAAAGGGCACCTCTTCCCTCTCCTCCTCACACCAATTTGAGCATTCAAGCTCGGCCAACCCCTGCCAAAATCTCTTCTCCACTTCTCTAGAATCATCCTAGAGGACCTGGTATTCTTCAAAGACCATCCTTAGTTCTTTATGTTGAGGTTAATTGAAGGCGCGTCAAAAAGAGGTAATATCCATTACCGATCTTTTTCAATTTCTTTTTTTCTTCAACTTCTTGTTCTTTAGTTATTTCATGATAAAGTAATAACATCTGTAACAGCCCAAGATTTTATGAAAAATATTCTTTTTAATTTCACTAATGTCTTGTGTTGTACGCTACACCAAAAGGAGCTTGCACAACACGCATCCTTGACTTGCTTTGCATTGCACACAATCGCGACCTTCCTCGATAGCGTCTGTAGTACGCAATAACGAGTTTCACTAAACAACAATATGATATTAAAATATTATTAAAACTAGTCGTTATGAATAGTAATAACCACTTTTTGAAATTTTATAAATTTTATTTTTCATAATGGACTTCATTTTTGGATTCGGAATATAGAAATTAGCCTAGGGTGAAATTTTGGTATTTTTCTGAAAACTTTTAATTTTTGATTAATAGTGAAACAACTAAGTGGTAGTTAAAAAACTGAATTTTTCATAAAACATAATTTTATTGCTTCTGTGAGTGGAATTTCAAAAATCCGAGAGACACGGTTAATATCAAGGACTAAAATGTGGTTCAATGAGATAAAAATAATTTTTGGTGAATAGTAACTTTTTACTTTTTTTTACCACGGTTATAAGTAAATAGGGTAATTAAGGGTAAAGATGATATTATTATTACCCTAAAACATGTCCTAATTCTATTGGATAAGTTTAATTCGACCAAAAACAAACTTAGGAATAAAATATGACCATTTAGGCCCACTTGGATTAGATTAGGACATTTATTATTAATTTATTTAAAGAAGGGTTAAAAGAGGTAAAATCAAAGTTTATTTACTAAAACATTTTTACTATGGGGTTATACATAAGATAAATTCGACTATAAATATTAATTAGAAAGCTAAAAAGATTTCCTACATAATGGTATTTTATTTGTAATTTTTAGACATTAAATAATTTAATTTATTTATGACACAACGATGATGCAGTAATTATCTTATTAATGAAATATTGACATAATTGATGTTATAAATACCCAAATAAGTATAATTTGAGACTTTTTATGATTTACACTAATTTTCTAGGTTAATATAACATGTTATTATTGATTTAATTAACTTTTTTCGAACTTATAATTCTTTTATGATTTTCAAAAAAAATCAATTACTAAATAGTGTCAAAATTGACATTAAATAGTTTTTAAAACAAATATTATATTATTAATTGTTATTTTATTCCTAAAAATATAAGGTTCGGCCACATGACTTAGATAAGGTTATATATATTAATAATAAACAACTTGGGCGTTTGGCTTCTTATAGTAAGTTTATTAACCTTATAGTGTAAGAACACAAGAAGACACAGTAAAAGTACAATTATTTAACTTAATGTTAAATCTAAATGATAAGGTTAAAATAGAAACCTAAACTTGACTAAATTCTATTGTATGAGAGTATTTGGACCCATCCCCACATTATCCACGAAATACATCAATTTGGAGCTATTTAAAACCGAACTTGACCTTATAATAAAATAATATTTTTAGTTATTCCAAAGGTGCCCCTCTCCTCCCTTATAAAAGGGAACCTCCTCCCTCTCCTCATCACACCAATTTGAGCATTCAAGCTCGGCCAACCCCTGCAAAAATCTCTTCTCCACTTCCCTAGTATCATCCTAGAGGTTTTGTTTTTCTTAAAAGTCTCATTTTAGTGCCCTAAAAGGAGGTCTCAAAGAAGCACTTCAAAGAAGAGGTAATGTCTGTTACCGATTCTTCCATCTTTATTTCTTCTGCCATTTCTTCTTCTTAGGTTGTTTCATTATGAAGTAATAACATCAGTATCACTCATATACGTATATGTTATTATAAGTATGAAACAACCCTATTTCACCATCTATCCATCCTACGGAAAAAGAAATCACCGCGCGTGCGTAAGTACGGAATACCGTCTCCACGCCGTGGTGTAATCTATTTTCCACCACAACCTTACATGGATGGGTATAATGGTGTAAAGAATAACTATACATAGTTATTATAACATAATATTGATTCTGATATATTGTATCATCCACTCCAATTCAATTCAATAATTATGGAAATGATATCATCGCTCGTGCGTACGTACGGACTACCGTCTCCACGACACGATGAGATTCATTCTCAATGTTAACCATTTAAGAATGATTATAAAGTATATATAAGAAATAATAATGAAATATATGACATTATAAAGATGCTGTATTTATGTATATATGTATGTCATCTACTTACTTCCATTCAAGACAATAAGGAAAGGAAAACAACGTTCATGCGTACGTACGGACTACCGTCTCCCTGAACGGTGTGTTTCATTTCATTTATCTATCTATTATATATAAATAAACTGAATATATATGATATATAAATCATGTTTTATATTCTGGAAGTAAGTAAATCATGATATAAGTAATAATTATGCCAAGAACAACAAGTCCAAACACCTACGATAAATGAAACGATTTTACCAAAAACACTTCTTTAACATGGAATTTACAAAAGAACGGGTAATATAAAGTCATAAATGAACCATATATGATATCATAACAATGAATATGATTTTTTAATAAGTTAATGACATTATTTAAATCATTATACAGGAGGTTCAGACACTTATGAAGCAAATTGGACTTAAGGTAAGGAAAATATCACAATCTCATTTTTATCCGAGATTGTTTATACATTGGCATTTGCTGGGGTGCATTTTATCATCCAAATTCATGTTTCCTCGATATGAAATATTATTTACATACACCTACAATGTTTTAAATCCAATTTTACCCTTCGGTGTGTTTTTAGTAAAAGATATGAAAGGAATCGTTTTTCGTTTTTCGTACGAGGTATTTTTTTGACTTTTCCGACAAAAGTACGAGAAGAATGTTTTTTTTAACTTATACGGCATGAATGGATTTTTAAAACATTATTTCCAAGAACCTTCCTTTACAAGTCTTCATGTTTATTTTTAATCAACTTATTTTAGTTTAAAGTTGTATGACATGTTAAGAAAGGAAAAATGTTTTTGAAGTAGAAATGATATTTTCCTCAAGAATGGAGTTCAAGTGTTTTATCAAAATTATTTTCCATCTAAGATAATAAAGGGTTCTGTTTTTATCCCTAATATTACATTGATTATTATGTGATGGAAATATGTTTTTTTATTAATTCCTTTATCTTATATGAATTGTTTTATGATGTCACGATGTTTATGATTCCCATTTCTATTACATGGGTTATGCAATGATGTATGATTTATGATTTTGTGGCACACATAAGAATGGTATCATTATGAGATGGGTGGGACCTATATCTCCCTCCAATGCATTGGGTAAAGATTTTATATCTCATGAGATAGACATGGATGGAACGGTAGGTTATACCGGTTCAGTGAAACAGGACTGAAACGAGTGTGACTCGGTTCAGAAAGGGACTTTTCCCACTAAGATAGTCTTGGCAATGAGTCTTGACTAACAAGAAATGATTCTCTATGATTATGTGTGTATTCCACAAAGTTTCATGTTTTATGTTATGATTATTGTGATTACATTTCACTGCCATGATTTACCCCATGTTATGAAATTATGATATCTTTTGCAGGTTAAGATTTCCAAAAGTTATCTGCTTATGTATATGATGTGATTGATATTTCTTTTGTTTACCCTTACTGAGCATTTGAGCTCACCCTTTTATGTTTTATCTTCCCTAGGATATAAAGAAAGGTTTTAGGTATATAAAAAGAAGATCTTTATGGGAGATGTTGAAGATCTTTCACCACGATTAGAATATTACGTTCCGAGTTTCCAAAGACACTAAACTATTACGATCCTTGTGTCTGTGTTTTTGTTATGTACTAAGTATTCCGCAATTTTAATGTAATGTCAATGTACGTCAATCTTCGGGTCTCTACAGTTGGTATCAGAGGAAAGGTTTAGTCAACCTTTGGAAACTAGGATGCGAAAGCGTTAGTGAGATCCCTATAGATATTTCTATGGTATGTATAGGGATGTCCCTAAGGATAAGTATACGTATAGGATACAGTCCTAGAACTATGGTAACGATCAAAGAATTTAACCTAAGAAGTTAGATAATGAGGATACTCCCCCTTTATAATGTTGTTTTCCCTAGCATGATTTTTGCCTCTCACACTATTCTTTTTGGGTTTTAGACGATGGATGGAACCCGAAGGAACCGTGTTGATCAATACAATGGACAATGCAATGATTGTCCTCCTGAACAAACAAATGTTATGGGAGATGGAGTGAAAAATCTTATTTCTATACTTACAGAAGCTATGAATCATTCTAGACTTCCAAATGAGCAATGAAGGGAACAATATTCTATTGAGTCCTTCATGAGGCAACGTACAACTTCTTTCAGTGGGTCTTCTGATCCACTTGTTGCTGAACAATGTATCAGTACCACTGAAAATATATTTTCAGTTCTTCAATGTTCTGAACATGATAAAGTCATCTTAGCAGTATATCGTTTGGAAGGTGAAGCTGATCATTGGTGGAATCTTATCAAGAATACGAGGCCAAGAGATGAAATTGAGTCCATGGAATGGGACGAGTTCAATAACTTGTTTTTCAGTAAGTACTTCCCTCGTATTCATCAAACAAAGATGGAAAAGGAGTTCCTTGAGCTGAAGCAGAAGGATGATGAATCTGTTGGTATATACGAAGCGAATTTTACAAGGCTTGCAAGGTATGCATCTGGCATTATCATCCAACCTGAAAGTAATGATGATTGATTTTTCAGTGGCTTAAAACCAAGTCATCGAAGGGAATTAGCTATAAGAGACTTCAGTAGCTATGAAGAAATTGTGCGTTGTGCTATCAAGGTAGAAATGGATGTTGGTGTTACTTATCCATCTCATAGTTTTGACAAGAAACGAAAGATGGAGTTCAAGTAGAAATCTCAAAATAATGGTGAAAAGAAGATGAATGTTTCCTTATGCACAAAGTGTGGAAAGAAGCATGGTGGAGATTGTATTAAAGGGACTAGAAAATGTTTTAAGTTTGGAAAAGAAGGTCATCGAGTAGCTGAGTGTCGAAGTAATGGAAAAAGGGTTTCTAATGATGTGAATAAAGCAAACACTGCAGAGAACGCACCACCAACACTTCAATGCTTCAAGTGCAAGGAAATGGGGCATTATGCTAATAAATTCCCTAATCCAAGGGTTAGTTATGATCAACATGAGCAACCACTTAAAGAAAAGGACAAAGGGAAGTCACATGCGATCACTATTGGCGATGTTGAATATGACAACGATGTGGTGGAATGATTAAGTGTTTATGTAATGGGATTCCAAAATAATGTTGTATCATAAAGTATTAGAATATTTATGTGCTGGTCTAATGTGGTATTCAAAGTGATTGAGATATTTTTGAAAATAAGATGATATGCGCATAATGAAGGGAAAACGAGAAAACGAAATGTTTAACAGTATTCATGAGCTCATGATTGATATAAGGACTAAGTGATATCATGGTTTCAGTATATAGAATTTTGAGGATTTTGGTATGTGGAAAGTTTTAACTTTTAACTAGATTCATGTTTTCACTAAGGCTCAATGGGTATTCAAGAGAATACATGCCTAATGACTTTGAATGTTTGGAATGTGACCAACAAAACATATCTTATGATATATGGGGATCAACAATGGTATTAAATCTATGGTAATCATTTTCACTATATTATGAGAGTGGACTGAAGTATTATGGATAAGCCTAAAGATTGTAATGGATTATGTTGGACATAAGTTAGTATTGTTTAAGGATAAAAGTTTTTTTTTTATATTTTTGATGGTATGTTATAGTAATATAGTTTTAGAAAAAAGACAACCTACAGGACGGGAGACAGCCCATCGCGTCGGATGAGGCTGTGGAAATCGAACCCACAACCGAAGTGCGACTGGACTTTATCTTATACTACTGGCCTAAAGAAAGTCCATGTTTAGTATAAACTAGTTTTATTATATTAAGAAGTATGATATATGAAGTATAAGTCCATTTTAGGAACCATATATGATTAATATCACTATAGAATGACTTATGTATATTTAATAACTTTTGCTAACCTTTTGTTTGAGACAGATGGAATGACCCATCATTCTATCACATGATCTGCTAACACTTCACGAATAACAAATTCAACTTCATTTATTTAAGAGATTAATTAGAAATTGTTCAAGGCATGAACAACAGTGAGATTGTACCAAAATAAAGTAAGTATTTATTCTAATTCAAATTCTTCAACTTTAGGGAAATGATCTTGAAAACCAAAAATGTTGTCCTAGTGCTCTTATATCTGATTAATCCGATGGTACCTTATATCGTCACAAATTTATGGATTTGTGATTGTTGGCTTTTCCATATCCATGTTCTCTACCACTCTCCATCAGAACATGATGGTTACATTTTTCTTCCCTATCCATATTTTCACCTATGTGGAAACCTAGTGATTAGTTTATTTGGGTAACCGTTACGTTTCATACTTTCATTTTTAAAGATTGGTTTTGGAATTCCTTTTTACGATGTGGGTTTCTATTAAAGAAACTTTCGAATAGTAAACCATTTATAACCCCGATGAATTTCGAGGGTGAAATTCATTTTAAGTGGGGTAGAATGTAACAGCCCAAGATTTTATGAAAAATATTCTTTTTAATTTCACTAATGTCTTGTGTTGTACGCTACACCAAAAGGAGCTTGCACAACACGCATCCTTGACTTGCCTTGCATTACACGCAATCACGACCTTCCTCGATAGCGTGTGTAGTACGCAATAACGAGTTTCACTAAACAACAATATGCTATTAAAATATTATTAAAACTAGCCATTATGAATAGTAATAACCACTTTTTGAAATTTTATAAATTTTATATTTCAAAATGGACTTCATTTTTGGATTCGGAATATCGAAATTAGCCTAGGGTGAAATTTTGTTGTTTTTCTGAAAACCTTTAATTTTTGATGAATATTGAAACCACTATGTGGTAGTTAAAAAACTGAATTTTTCATAAAACATAATTTTACCACTTCTGTGAGTGTAATTTCGAAAATCCGAGAGACACGGTTAATATCAAGGATTAAAATGTGGTTCAATTAGATGAAAATAATTTTTGGTGAATAGTAACTTTTTTTTACCACGGTTAAAAGTAAATAGGGTAATTAAAGGTAATGATGATATTATTATTACCCTAAAACATGTCATAATTCTATTGGATAAGTTTAATTCGACCAAAAACAAACATAGGAATAAAATATGACCATTTAGGCCCACTTGGATTAGATTACGACATTTATTATTAATTTATTTAAAGAAGGGTTAAAAGAGGTAAAATCAATGTTTATTTACTAAAACATTTTTAATATGGGGTTATACATAAGATAAATTCGAATATAAATATTAATTAGAAAGATTAAAATATTTCCTATATAATGGTATTTTATTTGTAATTTTTAGACATTAAATAATTTAATTTATTTATGACACAACGATGATGCAGTAATTATCTTATTAATGAAATATTGACATAATTGATGTTATAAATACCCAAATAAATATAATTTGAGACTTTTTATGAATTACACTAATTATCTAGGTTAATATGACATGTTATTATTGATTTATTTATCTTTTTTCGAACTTATCATTGTTTTATGATTTTCACAAAAATCAATTACTAAATAGTGTCAAAATTGACATAAAATAGTTTTTAAAACAAATACTATATTATTAATTGTTATTTTATTCCTAAAAATCTAAGGTTCGGAAAAATTACTTATATAAGGTTATATATATTAATAATAAACAACTTGGGGTTCGTTTGGCTTCATATAGTATGTTTATTAACCTTATAGTGTAAGAACACAAGAAGACACGGTAAAAGTACAATTATTCAACTTAATGTTAAATCTAAATGATAAGGTTAATATAGGAACCTAAACTTGTCTAAATTCAATTGGATGAGAGGATTTAGACCCATACCCAAATTAGCCACGAAATAAATCAATTTGGAGCTATTTAAAACCGAACTTGACTATATAATAAAATAATATTTTTATTTATTCCAAAGGTGCCCCTCTCCTCCCTTATAAAAGGGCACCTCCTCCCTCTCCTCGTCACACCAATTTGAGCATTCAAGCTCGGCCAACCCCTGCCAAAATCTCTTCTCCACTTCCCTAGTATCATCCTAGAGGTTCTGGTGTTCTTCAAAGACCAATTTTAGTGCCCTAAAAGGAGGTATCAAAGAAGCACTTCAAAGAAGAGGTAATGTCCGTTACCGATTCTTTCATCTTTATTTATTCTTCCACTTTTTCTTCTTAGGTTGTTTCATTATTAAGTAATAACATCAGTATCACTAATATACTGATATGTTATTATAAGTATGAAACAACCCTATTTCACCATCTATCCATCCTACGGAAAAAGAAATCACCGCGCGTGCTTACGTATGGAATATCGTCCCCACGCCGTGGTGTAATCTATTTTCCACCACCACCTTACATGGATGGGTATAATGGTGTAATGAATAACTATACATAGTTATTAGAACATCATATTGATTCTGATATATTGTATCATCCAGTCCAATTCAATTCAATAATTATGAAAATGATATCATCGCTCGTCCGTACGTACGGACTACCGTCTCCACGACGCGATGAGATTCATTCTCCATGTTAACCATTTAACAATGATTATAAAGTATATATATGCAATAATAATGAAATATATGACACTATAAAGCTACTGTATTTATGTATATATGTATGTCATCTACTTACTTCCATTCAAGACAATAAGGAAAGGAAAACAACGTTCATGTGTACGTACGGACTACCATCTCCATGAACGGTGTGTTTCATTTCATTTATCTATCTATTATATATATATACTGAATATATATGATATATAAATCATGTTTTATATTCTGGAATTAAGTAAATCATGATATAAGTAATAATAATTTCAATAAAAACAAGTCCAAACACCTACGATAAATGAAATGATTTTACCCAAAACGCTTCTTTAACATGGAATTTACAAAAGAAAAGGTAATATAAAGTCATAAGTGAACCATATATGATATCATAACAATGAATATGATTCTGTAATAAGTTAATGACATTATTTAAATCATTATACAGGAGGTTCGGACACTTACGAAGCAAATCGGACTTAAGGTAAGGGAAATATCACAATCTCATTTTTATTCGAGATTGTTTATACATTGGCATTTACTGGGGTGCATTTTATCATCCATATTCATGTTTCCTCAATATGAAATATTATTTACATCCACCTACAATGGTTTAAATCCAAATTTACCCTTCGTTGTGTTTTTAGTAAAAGATATTAAAGGAATCTTTTTTCGTTTTTCATACGAGGTATTTTTTTGACTTTTCCGACAAAAGTACGAGAAGAATGTTTTTTAACTTAAACGGCATGAATGGATTTTTAAAACATTATTTACAAGAATATTCCTTTACAAGTTTTCAAGTTTATTTTTAATAAACTTCTTTTAGTATAAAGTTTTATGACATGTTAAGAAAGGAAAAATGTATTTGAAGTAGAAATGATATTTTCCTCAAGAATGGAGTTCAAGTGTTTTATCAAAATTATTTTCCATCTAAGATAATAAAGGGTTCTGTTTTTATCCCTAATATTACATTGATTATGTTATGATGGAAATATTTTTTTTATGAATTCCTTTATCTTATATGAATTGTTTTATGATGTCACGATGTTTAAGATTCCCATTTCTATTACATGGGTTATGCAATGATGTATGATTTATGATTTTGTGGCACACATAAGAATAGTATCATTATGAGATGGGTGGGACCTATATCTCCCTCCAATGCATTGGGTAAAGATTTTATATCTCATGAGATGGACATGGCTGGAACGGTAGGTTATACCGGTTCAGTGAAACAGGACTGAAACGAGGGTGACTCGGTTCAGAAAGGGACTTTGTCCACTAAGATAGTCTTGGCAATGTGTCTTGACTAACAAGAAATGATTCTCTATGATTATGTGTGTATGCCAAAAAGTTTCATGTTTTATGTTATGATTATTTTGATTACATTTCACTGCCATTATTTATCCCATGTTATGAAATTATGATCTCTTTTGTAGGTTAAGATTTCCAAAAGTTATGTGCTTATGTATATGATGTGATTGATATTTCTTTTGTTTACCCTTACTGAGCATTTGAGCTCACCCTTTTATGTTTTATTTTCCCCAGGATATAAAGAAAGGTTTTAGGTATAGAAAAAGAAGATCTTTATGGGAGATTTTGAAAATCTTTCACCACGATTAGAAGATTACGTTCCGAGTTTCCAAAGACAGTAAACTATTACGATCCTTGCGTGTGTGTTTTTGTTATGTACTATGTATTCTGCAAATGTAATGTAATGTCAGTGTAAGTCAATCTTCAGGTCTCTACAACATAATTATTTCATATATACTGATATGTTATTATCAATTTGAAACAACTCTAATTAACCTTCTATCCATCCTATGGAAAAAGGAATTCACCGCGCGTTCGTACGTACGGAATACCGTCTCCACGCCGTGGTGTAATCTATTTTCCGCCACCACATTAATTGGATGGGTATAATGGTGTAATTAGTAACTATATATGATTATTATAAAGTGATATTGATACTGAAATAGTATACATACACTTCAACACAATTCCACGACCGTGGTAACTATAT
Organism: Viscum album; assembly: GCA_963277665.1. Lineage (NCBI taxonomy): Eukaryota > Viridiplantae > Streptophyta > Magnoliopsida > Santalales > Viscaceae > Viscum > Viscum album. The sequence continues at coordinate 1,333,876,648 of OY728147.1, forward strand.
CATCGCTCGTGCGTACGTACGGACTACCGTCTCCACGACGTGATGAGATTCATTCTCCACATTAACCATTCATGAATGATTATAAAGTATATATAATGAATAATAATGAAATATATGACACGTTAAATCTACTGGATTTATGTATATATATATGTATGTCATCTACTAACTTCCATTCAAGACAATAAGGAAAGGATAACCGCATTCATGAGTATGTACGGACTAACGTCTCCATGAACGGTGTGTTTCATTTAATTTATCTATCTATTATATATATATATACTGAATATATATGATATATAAATCATGTTTTATATTCTGTAAGTAAGTAAATCATGATATAAGTAATAATAATGTCAATAACAACAAGTCCAAACACATACGATAAATGAAACGATTTTACCCAAAATGCTTCTTTAACATGGAATTTAAAAAAGAACGAGTAATATAAAGTCATAAGTGAACCATATATGATATAATAACAATGAATATGATTCTGTAATAAGTTAATGACATTATTTAAATCATTATACAGGAGGTTCGGATACATACAAAGCATATCGGACATAAGATAAGGGAAATATCACAATCTAATTTTTATCTGAGATTGTTTATACTTTGAAATTTACTGGGGTGTATTTTATCATCCACATCCATGTTTCCTCAATATGTAATATTATTTCCATCCACCTAAAATTTTTTAAATCCAATTTTACCCTTTGGTGAGTTTTTAGTAAAGGATATGAAAGGAATATTTTGTCGTTTTTCATACGAGGTACTTTTTGACTTTTCTGAAAAAAGTACAAAGAATGTTTTTTTAACTTATACGGCATGAATGGATTTTTAAAACATTATTTCCAGAAATATTCCTTTACAAGTTTTGAAGTTTATTTTTAATCAACTTCTTTTAAATTATAATTCTACGACATGTTAAGAAAGGAAAGGTGTTTTTGAAGCAGAAAGGATATTTTCCTCAAGAATGGAGTTCAAGTGTTTTATGAAAATTATTTTCCATCTAAGATAATAAAGGGTTCTGTTTTTATCCCTATTATTACATTTATTTGATTATGTTGTGATGGAATTATTTTTATGAATTCCTTTATCGTATATGAGTTGTTTTATGATGTCATGATGTTTAAGATTCCCATTTTTATTACATGGGTTATGCTATGATGTATGGTTTATGATTTTGTGGAACACATAAGAATGGTATCATTATGAGATGGGTGGGACCTATATCTCCCTCCAATGTATTGGGTAAATATTTTATATCTCATGAGATAGTCATGGCTGGAACGGTAGGTTATACCTATTCAGTGAAAGAGGACTGAAACGAGGGTGACTCGGTTCAGAAATGGACTTTGTCCACTAAGATAGTCTTGGCAATGAGTCTTGACTAATAAGATATGATTATCTATGATTATTTGTGTATTCCAAAAAGTTTCATGTTTTATGTTATGATTATTTGGATTTCATTTCACTTCTATGATTTATCCCATGTTATGATATTATGATCTCTTTTGCAGGTTAAGATTTTCAAAATGTTATGTTCTTATGAATATGATGTGATTGATTTTTCTTTTGTTTACCCTTACTGAGCATTTGATCTCACCCTTTTATGTTTTCTTTTCCCCAAGATATAAAGAAAAGTTTCATGTAAGAAAAAAAGGGAAGATCTTTATGGGAGATGTTGAAGAACTTTCACCATTATTAGAAGATTACGTTTCGAGTTTACAAAGACACTAAACTATTACGGTCCTTGTGTGTGCGTTTTTATTATGTAATAAGTATTCCTCAAAAGTAATGTAATGTCATTTTACGTTATGCTTCAGGTCTCTACAAATTTTATTTTGAGTTATGATTTATGACTTAGTGCAAAGTGTTGTTTTTTACAATGAGGTTTTTTTAAATGAATAATTTTGAAAATTGTATTGGTTGTATTATTTTGAAAATAGTTTTATTTCCAAAAGAATGGTGATTTTATCTCAAAAATAGTTGGAAGTGGAAATTGTGAATTTTGGAAAGCCATATTGTGATAGTATGATTTCGTAGAATTTTAAATGTTAAGACTTTAGTTGCAAGATAGTTAGACATATGGCATTTGTTGTGTTTCTAGAATATGATACCCTATTGGAATCATAAAAACCAACCAGAGGAAGAAACAGAGAATGTGGTTGCACCTGAACCATAGGTGAACGAATATCTTCTTCAGAGAATTGTCTATGTATTTCATGTTGTAGTGGGAGGAAACATGAGGGTCAAATCAAGGAAAGTGAATAATTATATCCAATTATATAAGTAGATTCCAACTATCTTTCGAGGTGATTGTGAAACAAAAAAATGAAGAGTTGTGAAAGATTATGATGAATTGTATCTGTGATTTCATCAGTACACCAACAGAGTTGAATGCCAAGAAGGAAACTTATATACAAGAAGATATTTCATGTCAGTGGTGGGATTTAGCTATGCGGGCTAAAGTAGATAATGAAATTGGTTGGGAGGATTTTGAAGAATTATTTAACAAAAAATTTACACGTATATGTTCATAATTCAAATAATGATTATAATATTAATCTTGAAGAAGGAATATATTTTTTTCAAGGTGAATGCAGATAAATTCATGAATTTAGTGCACTTTACACTTGAGGATTCTAAAACTGTGTCTTCAAAGGAACATATTTTTGAATCAAAGATGATATACGATATTCAATCAAATATTTCTATTCTCTATATTATAAATTATATAGATACGGTCAATTAATAGATGGTAATAGAGAGGGAAATATTATGAGTTATAGAATGATGATGCATTTTGATACTCACAGGAAACATTTAGAACTATAATTCATGGATAAATAGAAAGAGGGAAATATATTTCCTAGGTGGGAGCGTGAATCAAAATCATGAAACTAGATCCATTAACCTTCCTCTATAAACCAATATCAAAATGAGATGTTTCCAATGTGGATCTCTTGAACCCATAAAGTGAGAGTTTAAATAACAACCTTGATCATTTCACAATTGTAATCAGATGGTGAATATTTAGAGATATTGTGATAGTGATCTAAGGTCGGGATTCCATGACACTTCTCAGCTCTCATAGGTGTCGTATGATTTGATAGGAAGAGGGTAGAAAAATCAATCTCATTAGAAAAATAGAGCTATCCATGGACATTCTCGGATTCACATGACTCCTCGGCAAGGGAAATCTCAACAAGGAAAAAATTATCAAAGCATCATGAGTACGAAATTATATGGAGCAAAGCAAGTTATCATGGATGATCAGTCAGGACCATCTTCAATGAGAGGTATGATAATTTTGATTTTTACACTTATACATGCACTCTTCGATACATGTTCATCCTATTCATTTATTTCTTCTTATGTTGCTGATTTTATGAGATTAAAAGTTGAGATGATTCCATGTCTATTGAAACTTCAGTCTCCAATTTTTGCAAGTTAATGTTGATCGTTTTTAAGTAGAGAATGTTCTATAAATTTTGATGGAGTTGAGTTGAAATGAAATTTCTCTGTCTCAAAGATATATGTATATGATATAATATTGGTTATGGATTGGTTATCGATTTTTAAGGCACACATCAACTATTATACATGAAGGGCCAGTATTTAGAATGATGACAACATCATGCGTCTCTTTTACGGAGACATAAATGTAATGGTAGGTGAAATAGGATTATTTCCCCTATTAGTTTGTATGATCTCATACTAGTTGGTATCATGGACCTTATAATCGATGGAAGAGATTGAAAATATTATTTTTCCAATGGTGGATGATTAGTTTCATGATTTATTTTCCAAAACTGTCTTTGGGTTTCCACCAAAAAATGATTTAGAGTTTATGCTTGTTGTCATTCTAGGGAAAAGTATTTTTTACCATCCATGTTATTATATTGAACCAAAAAAATTAATGGAATTAAACGTTCTATTGGTTGAGATAGAAATAAAAGACTTCATTCATCCAAGAACATCTCTATGGGAATCATCAGTCTTGTTTTTCAAAAAGGTGGATCAAAATGTTCGATTGTGTGTAGATTGTAAAATCTTAACCATGTTATGATAATCAATTTTTATCCACTCCAACAAATTGATGATCTATTATATCAGTTAATGGAAGATCATTGGTTCTTTAAGATTGACTTGTGATCATGATATCACCAATTGAGGGTTCAAAATGGCGATATTCTAAAGACAAATTTCAAAATCAAATATTGGAATTATGTGTATGTGCTAATGCCTTTTGGTTTTATGAATGAACCAAATGTCTTTATGGAATTTACGAATCAAATATTTTAGTGATATCTAGATTCATTTGTGGTAGTTTTTAGATCACATATTGGGGTATCCATTGACAATAAATGAGCATGGAAAACTGATGGGGATAATGTTGGGAATCTAGATAAAAAATTGGTTGTATTCCAAACAATAAAATTTTTATTTTTGGATACAAGAGTTAAATTTTATTGGCCATGAAATATCTAAAAGGGTAGTTTCTATGGATCCAAAAAATATTGAATTCTTTATCTCTTGGAAACCCCCATAGAATTTCATCAATATATGAAGTTTCCTTGGTCTGGTTGGATATTAATAACACTTTTTTATGTTATTTCATGACTAGATTTACCTATAATAGATATCATAAAAAAATGATCATTCCCAATGGAATGAATAATTTTAGATGACTTTTCATGCACTTAATGTTCAGCTTACATCAACACCAGTATTTATTTTATAAGAATTAGGACAATTGTATGTGGTGTTTTTTGATTCTTTACGGACCAAGTGGAGTTGTGTTCTCATTCAAGGAGATCATGCTATTTTTTATTACAGAAGGAACAAATGGTTTTGTGATAATAATTACCAAAAAAAATTATTTTGACATAGCTACCATAGTCAATGATTTGATTACTTGGTGTCATTTTCTCTTTAGTGTGAAATTTACCATGTTCACAAATAATAAGTGATTGAACTTTATTTTTTACCAAAGGGATTTAAAATCATAGTAAATGAAGGTGGGTGGACTATCTGAAAATGTTTGACTATGACATGATCAATACATTGGGAAATAGAAATTTGGTATCATATGAATTATGCAGGAAGTCATATGCTTAGTTAGAAAAAGAAAGTTTAGATGGGTGGGAGTTGATGTTGGTCCTAGTCGACATGCACATGGAATGTAAAGATGAAGGTGTTGTTGCAGTTTTCTTTTTTAGTTTCTTTTTTTCCAAATTTGGTAAATACTTTTTAAGAGGCATAGACATAAGATGCATAATGTGTTATGAGGAGGACAAAAATAAATGATAGGGAGACCATTAAGGGATGGAATCTTGATGAGATTTCAGTTTTGTGGTACAAATATTGGATAGTATAACTTATGCAGTGTCTGGAAAAAATTATTCATTCTTACCACCAATAATTATGGTTTGTTCATATAAGAGTAATGATGATGAATAAGGTGTTAAAAATGTAGTTTGGTGGGTCAGTATGAGAAGGACGGTGGTAGAGTTTGTTTTAATATTCATAAACTTTATGTATGTTAAAATAGATAATATTTGACTAGCAGGTAGGATGAAATATGTACATATACCTACTTAGAAATGTGAATAGATAAACTTGTATTTTAAAATGGATCTATCAATAATGTTTTAGAAACAAGATTTCATATGAGTGATAGTGGAACAGCTCACAAAGTCAAATCATTTCATCGCTATTTATTAATCTCATAAGGTGGATTTCTTATCAAAAATCTATATCTGAGGAATGGTAAAGAGGCATGGAATAATAGTTTCAGTTGCATCAGATAGAGATCATAGTATTATGTCTCATTTCTATAAATCCTTACAAAAAATTAATTGGAACACAGTTTTCAATGAGTACGGAGTATCATAGTCAAACTTATTGTAAATCTGAATGGATGAAAAAAACATTTGAATAAATGTTCTAGGATCATGTAATGGATTTTAGTGGCTCATGGGAAGAGCACATGCCATTAATGGAGTTCTCTTATAACAATAGTTTTCATGCCTAAACACATATGAAATGTTTTAAGCATTTTATGTGTTTCCTTATCATTCTACACATTATTTGTTGAAAAAGGTGATACTTTATTGGTTGGTCTTAGCCTAATTCAAGAAACAACAGAGAAGATTCTATATATCAGAAAACAGTTGGAGATGGTGAAAAGCAATCCAAAATATTTTTTGGATCATTTTCGATGAACATTGTCATTTGTGGTGAGTGATAATGTGTTTTATGGGATATATTCAAGGCTATTACATCATTGTTTTGGGAAGTAGGTACAGTTATCTCCTCAACACATATGCCCTTTTGAGATGCTAGAATAGGCTGGTGAAATGGTAGAACGGTTAGCATGGACACCATGGTTCAATGTGGTGCATAATGTATTCCATGTAACTCGCCTAAAATAATATTAGAATGATCCTGATCATGTGATTTGAGGGGATCATGCTGACCAAGATTCTTTTTTGTATATGTGTTGATATAGATTATAGATAGGAAATATAAAGTCTTTCGTGGGAAATGAATTGGTCTAGTGAAAGTTTTGTAGAGATATAGTCAAATTCATAAAAAGAATTTCGAATATGATAAAAACATTAATGAGAAATACCAAAACTTAATTTAGTCCAATGATGGGTTTCTACATTCTAGGGATGTAAAGACTAAGTATGTAGAGAATATAGCACCCTCTATTTCAAGAAATTAACCCTTTCTTAATTATTTTTCATTATATAAACTATATGGGTGATGTTGGGAGGGTTTGGGATTCTTTTGGAATATTTTCATGGGATTTAATAAGGGTGCATAGTTTTTGAACAATTAGTGAAAATTGTGAAACACTAATAGGAACTGATCAAAATGAGACAAGGATTAAAGGGAAGGTGCATGGGAAGGCACATGATTTTTCTATACCAAGTGACTTCCAAGGAGAAACTGTTCAATGTGGGACAATGACCATTAGCACGGCTTGCACATGGTTTGTCTAACAGTGTAACCCAACCATGTGAGGTCACCCCTTTAGATTGATGATGTTGTATTGTTAGAGCATAGTTTTTCTAACTGTACAACTAACTATGCATGGTTCAAAAGTGATATCCTAGAATTGTGGATGTCAGTCTTTTTCCCCATTAACTACAAAATTTTGACCCATACTGATCGTAAATTGATATTTTCTACTCCCAATGGAATTAGAGGCTTCTCTAATTGATCCAGAGGAAATCTGAAGGCTTCTCATGGTACGGTGAAGCATGTTTCTTATGGCATGTCATCATTCTTTATGGGCTTTCTTGGTTTTCTGTAGATATAATTCTCCACATCTCTCAGTTTGAAAGTTGTACATAAATTTTGGATAGACTTAGGTTTTATGTATAAATATGATGTTATTTTTCAATTTAATTAATGGGAAGGAGATCTATGGAGGGTTTTTTGAGTTTTGGTCCCGTTTAATGGACGTTTATGTGTCGTTCCTTGTTTTTTTAAGCAATCTTGAGGTATGTGGCTTTAATATCAAATCATTTATTTATAATATGATTTATTTATATGAATTTTTTTGTCTTACATGATGTTATTTGTGAATTGGTGTGCAAATCTGGGTATAAATTCTCTTTAGTAATGGATTTTTTTTGGAAATTGTAGAATTGTTGTGAAACATTTATTGTAGATTGATTTCAAAATGATGATTTTTCAATTGGTTTTTTACTTTGATTTATGGAAAATATTATATGGAATGTTTCTCAAAAAAATATAGTTTTATTGAAACGAGTTTGGAGCAATTGGGTTTGGCATGGGTTTGGTAGAGTTTTTTGGAATGTGTTCAAATGTATAAATATGGATAAGGGAATGGTGTACTTCCATAAAAAGGTTGGGATAGATATGGGTGCTAAGTACCCCATATAAATGTTTTATTATGTGTTTTCTTATTTAATGAATTAAAACCCACTCGTGAGAATAGGGATACCAGAGATGGATAAATTGTTGGATGTCTGGATATATGGAGTGCAATATTTATTCGAAAATAGAACTTGTGAAATTGATTTGAATAGTTATTTGGATGATTTACTTATAGAATAGACTTTTTAGAATTCTATTTTTATATGGAAATTGTTTTATATTTTGATAAAAACTATTTTGAATTGTTTTATATAATTTTTTTTATATAAATGGGATAATCTGTTTTATTATTGTGGCATGATTAGGGAAGTCATCGAGGTAAAATATACAAGGTTACATTACTCGCCCCTTATTTGATACTTTGGTGATTTATCAGATTTTGTTAATTGGACATGGTATATGGTAAATTATCATACTTTTCTAGTTTTTCTTTGGGATAATTGGTATGGAATTGGAGTTGGACCATGGAGTTATTGTCCTTGGCATCATTGAGTTTTGATAGTTTTATCCCCCACTGAGTATTTTGTTATTGTAGTCTTCCACTATGGTACATGGTTCAAAATTTATATTAATATTTATGGTTTCTTTGAGTTGTATTTCATTGATAACATGAATAATGTAGTGGTTTATTTTTTATGCCATGTTTGGTTGGTTATTTTATTTCCAAAAGTGAAAATTGAACCCCATAAATAAATGAAGCACTTCAAATTTATTTCCATTATTTGGAACCTTGGAGATGTCTCTTAATTCCATGTTATGTTTTTCTTCTTTTTCAATACAATGAGGAGGGGAATAATGTTAAAATGTTCTCATGAAAATTTTCTCCTTATGTTTTATCAAATAAATCATGTCTCTCCACAAGAATTTATCTGTGTTTGGGGCTCTCTATTTCAACATCTAAATACTCTTTATGTTATGGAATCACATATTTGATTGAACTTGTACTAAGAAAATCTCCATTATATAATGTAATATTGAACCTCTGGTTTTAATATTTTGATGAAATTTTCCAAAATATGTGACATTTAAAACATATGATATCACATTATTTGGAAATGACCACACCCTCTGTTTTACCTTCAGAATCTATAAAGAATAGTTTTCATTTGGTATCCTACTTTGAATATAGTTTTTCCCTTACAATCTCTTGTGTTTTGGAATTTATCAACTTGGAAGAATATTTATAATCCTTACTATATTATGTAAGTTTCATCCTTCTTTACTTTATATGCATATATGAATTAGTATCCATGTGAAGTAAATCCTTAATTTTACAGTAGTGATGCATGTCTATTTTTCATCAAATTCAATGGTCAATCCTATTCACAAACCTCTCCTTAGTGGCCTCTCACTCTTCAACAATATTGGAACGAATCATGATGATCTCTATCTCATTGTGATAATCCTTAATAATCATGGTAATTATTTTAAAAACCTTATACATGAGGAAGAAATCATGAAATTAGTTGCTAGAAATGACCATCTTACGCATTACACCTTCTTCTCTTCCCAAGTGTTGATGAGACTTAGTCAAATTCATCATTGAATCCACTGTAGTTTATGCCACCAAATAAAAGTATAGTCTAGGTATTCCACAACCACTAAATTTACCTTTTTTTCTTCCTAATATACCTATCAACCCAAAAAATGTTCACCCTTTCATTATAATTCCATGTGAGTTTCAGGATCTTTCTTACCATGTAATGAAGTGATCCTCAACATTACTCCTCCATGATCAATGGATTTTATACATAGTAATTGATTTCTTTTAATTTGTTACTCATGAATGTCAAAGAACTCATCTTATTTATTGACCAACCTCCATGGTGGTGCTCCAAAATTATAAGGGTATTGTAATAATTCCATCATATCATTCATGATTTGGAATTCATCTTGTACAAACCATATGAACAAATTACTGTCTCTTTAATTAGTGTTACTCACCTCCAAAATTTATACATCATATGAGAAAAATTGGTGAAAATGGATATGGAAGACACACCCCTCACATGTTTACACTAAATAATAATAATCTTTCCCATGTTTTACTCAAATTATGTTTTCTAGAAATTGTAACACTCTTTCCTTTTACTTGTCAAATTTCTTCGGATATAATTGTAACCCAATTAAAAAAATTTATAGATTGTTGAAATGTTTAGATACAAATAATGAATTCAAATATAAAATTAAAATTTTATTCAAGATGAAAAATTTTGGAAGGGGAAGAAAATGGATGAATAAAATTATAATGGGATCTAGAAATCAAAACATTGATTTTTTTAAGCCTTTAATTTTTTTTTGGTTTTTTATTTTTGTGCTACTTTTTTCAATAAATTCAGTATATATAAGATGAATTCTCTGTATTTTAATTTAATTGTAGAAATAAATATTAAAATCAAATGGAATCCAATTGATATTTTCATGGTTTTAAAATTTCACAATTAGTCTCAAAATTTGAACCCCTATATCTCATGATATGTTGGTTGGATTTTGATGACTCTAGATAGAAAAGCAAGATGATAATCAAAACTACAAGAATGATATACTATATATCAAAAGTTAAAATAAAATAATTTCTAGAGTTTATGAATAAAAATGAGAGGAATTGATGTCGGCCTGATTCACATAGAAATAAAGACAGAATAAATGATAAGAAAGATAGAACCACATTTCTTGAACGAGGGATCAGATAAAAAATGTTATGCAACCCAAGACCCACTAGAAAGTGTCTTAGGGACCATGTTCAATGTTCTTGTGTTTTGAATCATGATCACCGTATGAAAACAAGTGAATGCGGTGTGAAAATAGTGAAAATGATATGGTTTGGGGGAAAAGGAGAAGGTAGAACAAAATGATAACTTCTCTCTAAAATATTTTGACCCAAGAGTCCAAATAAATGAACAATTATTTGGAACATAAATAATTAACCAAGTAAACAGTTGATTCAATAAAAAAAATACCATAAAAAATTACCTTCATTCATGATGTTCAAATAGTACAAGGGGGTGTCTATTTACTACTAATGATTGATACAATAGTCAAAACACATAGATCCAAAGTCAAAAGACTAAATGATGATTTTGAAATTTTTGGAACATGACCATGAAATTACAATACAAGTAGAAAACCCTTTTGAGAATATAAATATAAATATCCCACACTTTTTACTCTGATGATTCCATGGTGGGGTGGGCTTGAAATAGATGCACACTATGGGTTGGGTCTTTAAAAGCATATTGGGGCCTTAATTAATGTAAATATAGGACTGAATGATTCCCATGATAAAGGGTATTGGGACACCCACATATATTCATGATTAATACATGTATTTACTCCTTCAACATCTTATTCCTCTCTTTAGTCATTTTTCCACCAATTCCTCACAATGGGTAATGTGAAATCATGCACCTTTCGCCGTCCTCGTCAAATTCACTTTCAACCACTCGACGCCGAAGATTACCATATTAGTCTTTATAAAAACTTGTAATTTTTAGGTTTAAATATTTTATTGGAAAACATATTTATTTTAAGATATAATGATATTAATACTTCCTTAGTGGTGGCATAAATATAAACAATCAAAAATAATGATGAGTTTGTGAAAAAAACCCTTACCATTTGTGAAAAATTTATATAATAACCCCATACCATAAATAAATTAAAATGATACATTAAATACAATTAATATAACAATATACAAGATATAAAATATAAAATTTGTTTCATATACACCACAAAAACTATGTATGTGGTGAATATGGAGTATTTCCCACAACAGTAAAAGTGAGACAAGAAACCCATATCTCATGTTTAAATTCCTTCATATGTGTACCAACCACGTATATAATAAATATTAAATTTTTATATATCTATAAAATATCTATAATTATATAAATAATTACTTATATGATTTAATTTTAATCTTTTGTCTCCCATTTATTAAAAATTATATATTAAATTCACAATTCCATGTAAAAACATTTTTTTCATATACTTTTTAGTATGATAGTTTTGTTCATTTTAATTTTATAATGGGTTCATAAAATCCAGGATGTTAATCATTATTTAAATATAATTTATAATAATTATATACATGTATATATCCATCCAAAAATGATAGAGGCAAATAAATGAATTCCACCGTTCATGGAGATGGTATGGCGTACGTACACATGACCACTGTATCAATTTTTTAATAGATGGAGTCATAGAATTATAAATAATATTTCACCAATATGGAATCATTTTTATATCATATATATCATATTTATTTTTATAATATAAACTTTTTACAATATTAGTTAATGTAAAATAAAAAAGGTTTTACATCGCTAAGTGGAAGCAGTAGTCTACATGTGTGCCATAGCGATGTTATCATTTTCCAAATAATTGGAAGGTAATAAAGTAGATGTGATATTATAATTCTACTAATTATTTTTCATAAATATCATTTATAAACATTAAATTCATCATTATTTCCAACAGTGAGAAGTAGTTATGTAAAAATAATTATATCGGTTCGCAAGTTGGTGGTCGTCCACACACACAATCAACGATTTCATTTAAAATTTGATAGAAGAGGTGATGAATATATGTTATGAAATTAACATAATAAAATATAATTATATGGAACATATCAGTGTTATTATTTTATCATAATTGTATAATATTTTAATATGTTAGTGGATTAAATAAAACAAAGACCCACGATTAAGAACTATACCTCTTATCCAAAGAACTTATTTATGTTTATACCTAATGACTTTTAGTATTGTTCTTTGAGAAACTAAGGGACTCTAGGTAACAAGAAGGGATAATAAGAAAGGATTTTATCATGTATTAGATGAACCAAAAGACTCTTGGTGTGTGGAGTAATGCCGATTTGTTTTTCCTTTTATATGTATATGAGATGACAGACATTATATTTTTTGAAAAGAATAAAATATACCAAATTTTACAAACCCCAAAGAGAACAAAAATGAACCATTCCAATAATTTAGATGATATATGTTCAAAATATATACATCCAAACATTTTTCTTCATTTTTTGGTCATTTTAACCATATATTTTTAGTTTAACCCCATCTGATCTTGTTTTAACATTTTTCATGATAATTAAGGTCTCTAAAATATTTGTCTAAATTTTATAGAAAAAGAAATCATTTACATGATCACTATAAATATTTGTACATTAGGGATGAATAAATAAGGATGTGAAATGGTCTTCATCTTATTCCTCATTCAATTTTGGTGTGATAGTGACACTTAATCTATTCATAAACCATATCATTCCATCAGAATAGATGTTGAAATTAGGAATATTTCATACCTTATTTTACTACTCTTCTTTTACCTTCAACACATATTTAATCATAACATGGATAAGTGGTTGGAAACCCTTTTTATAAAGAGACTATATATCTAGTTCCTTAAAAATATAGAAGAAAATACAATTCAAATCCATAAATATTAAATCGTTTCTGATCCTCATCATAGATAAGCTTGCATGATCCTTTCAACTCAGTGCATCAACCACCTTGTTAGCCATCCCTAGGTGGTATTGTATTGATTTGTGATAATCTTTAATCGACTAAATATATATATATTTTATGAATATTAAACTTTTAATGGGTGAATATATACATTAACCATTTCTATTTTGTAAATACATCAAAAATGTTACTATAAAAATAATACATCCAAATCGCTAATGAAAAAATTCCACTGCCTAATCCAAATCACAAACTAGGTAATTTTCCTCTTGAATTATCAGTTTTCATGAAGAATATAATATAACCATATAATTATTCATAATAAAAATCCCAACCCTTAGTGTACCATTTATATAAATAAAAAACCCATGTTTGTTAGAGCATAGTGTGAAAATATGTTAACTGAACAGCCTTTTCTCAAGATCCAAGAAATTATCTTCACATTCTCAATCCAAAAAAACCTTACTCCGTTATTTGTTAACCTTGTGAGTGGATTATAATTAGATGATAAATTTTACATTAGTATCAACAATATCAATCCAATCCATAAAAATAGTGGATCTTATTCACAGTTGGTGGTCTAAGCTAATGTTTAATGACTTCTATCAAAAATGATATAATGATTTACCCCATCCTATGATGTCATTCCCCAATAATGATACATCTTGCTACAAGAATACACAATTTTTTTCATTGGAATATAGTTTATACTTCCCCTAGGTGTTTAATAAAATTATAAAGGGATCTTAATGCTCTTCCTTTTTTATAGTATTCATTAAAGTATTCTATAAATTATTCCTCAAATTGATTTAGGCAATCTCTAAAGACACTATTAATTAAATCCATGAAGATTAAAGTGGAATTTTTAAGTACAAATGGAATCACTACAAATTCATAATTTTTTACATCTCATATGAAAGGTTTTATTGTTATATACTCCATTGTGACCTTGAATTTATGATATATAGAACCAAGGCCTATCTTGGAAAAGTATTGAGCTCCAATAAATTGATCCATTAATTCGTTAATATGGGTTAGAGGACACTTGTTCTAGGTAGAGATCTGGTACAACACTCGACAATCAATGAAAAGATTCATTTCCTAATAATTATTTTTAAAAAGGTTAGTAAGTTCACCCTATAGTGACAAAATCAGGTGTATAAATCCCTTTTATCGATTTTAATAGAGATTCTAATTTTATTTCTATTACTCTATAATTACTATTTTATATAGGGTCTTTTAAATAGGTGTATTACCGGGTATGCATCTTATTGATAACTCCTCTTTCACCTTTTTGTGGAATACTTATGAACTCTTATAGAATGACATTAAAAAGATCCTATACGATAGGAATATTTTCACTATTGGGTTCTTTCCAACTGTCTGAGTTAAATAATATATATGAATAGGAATGATGAACAAAAAATTTGAACTAATTTATTTTGTAATTTCAGATTCATCGAAACAATGATATACAATCATATGTTGATCTATAATATATAACTTTAATTCAACATTCTATAAATTTATTTGGAATTTTCAGATAGGGAGAGATAATCAATGCTAAAAATCACATTAAACTACAAAAATTACAATAAATATTATTTCCATAGGGCAAATTCATATAATAATTAATATGAAATCCCAAAATTTGGATTTTAGGATAAGTGTGCCTTAACCATCATGATCCACTTCAGAAAATTAGATAGCATAAAACTTCCTTATTTAAGATTTAGCACTTGAATTCAGGCATTGATTTAGATAATTACCAAGATCCGCACACTTAAGAAATTTTAATACTAGTGGTACCATATTATGAACTTCATTTCCATCCATATAAATCATAAATTTTCTTGGAAATTTTTATTTTTTATTTCTTTATTTTCAACACAAAAAACTTCTATTTCCATTGAGATTTCACTTGGTAAATCCTTCCATATTCTTGATATCAAATAAGTTTAATTTTCTTCCCTCTAGGGTCATTATCACTTGAAAAATTCTTAAAAACTATTTTTCTATAATTTGGTGAGTCATTAAACTAGCATAAATTTATGTATTAATTCATAATTCAAGATAGATGACCTAGAATAATCCCAGGAATTATCAATCCAATTTTCAATTTATTTGGTTATTCATGAGGAAGATCATTTCATTGTCTATCACATTAATTATCCACATGATTTCAATTGGTTACATCCATTTACTAAATCAAAGGAATATTGTGAGAGACAATAATAATGGGATATCATTTAATTCAGAAAAATCATTCATATGATATGTAAATCTTGACTCCTACTTTTCTATATATGATGAAATATGATTAACATAGGTCATGCGTGGCCATTATCTATTAAAATATTTTGAAAATGATTAATCCTGAAAATGTAATGTAACCCAAGAATTTTTCCAATTAGTGTATTGAAATGGGTTATGTCGTTGGGCCACTCATTATTTACTAATGATTGTCAAGTTAATATTATAACTGCATCTTTTAGAGTTATTACCCCTAAGTGAATCTATAACACAGCTAAATCCATTTTCCAATATCTTGATAGGGATTGATTTTAATATAAAACCACAATCATTTTATTACCATAACATATAATGTTATACTATAAATAGAATTATCCTTACTGTTCTCATAAATATGTTATAATCCTAATCCCCAAAAATAAAATACCCCTTCCTGATACCAACAATGGTGACCAAAATATTACATACATAATTATTATATCTTTATTATTAATATTAAATATATCCCAAAAAAATACACACTCTAAAAACACAATGGTTTAATGAATTTTGAGACTAGATACATAGCCAAATTTTTTAGAAACAATCTTAAATAGTCTATGTAAATTCTTCACACATAATACTCTTATTTTACATCTCATACTTAATACATTTCTTCATATCAATAGAAATGAAAAGTTTAAAAATAGTGATATTAGATTCTCAGTAAAGGTTATCATTTGATATAATAGTTTAAAGACATGAGTGAGGATAATAAAAGTATATGGATATGAGAGCATGACATTATGAATAGAAAAGAATACCCAGTAAGCAATATAACATAATCATGAGTCATGGAATAATGATTTGAAAATTCATATGATATGAATCATAGATAATGAGCCAACTGATGCTTTTATATTTGTACGATCAGTCCATATGGATTCACCTAATTTTTTTGGCATAACCATAGTCATAGACATCATATTTCAAGGATATAAACCATTATATTCCCCAAATGTTTGGATCGGTCTAACCACTATTGTACCTGCTTTTGGATTGGGATAATGCTAGTATACTATTTTTGGGACTGGGCTAAATACCAATATAACATTTTATAACATGAATATTTTATCATTACCTAATGTATTAGAATATTTTTCAGACCTAACCATGAATTAATTATAATTTATTCATACCTTTTCGACAATATCATGAAAACATTGATCATTTCTTCATAAATTAATCTTTAAAAAATAAATTTGTTTCAATAACATTTGATCATAATAATAAATAACCATAAAATTAAAGAATAAAGATGGTAAAATTTGTTCATTTCCCTAGTAAATTCTATGAAATATCAATGGAATTTTTTATAGATTATAATACCTATAAAATATCACTTTAATACATCGTGAGGAAAATATCATTTTCATTTTGAAGTTAGTTATTTAATATCTAAAAATTTCTAATATATAAGGGAAATAATTTACATAAAAAAGAAATATGAAATTATATAATTAATTTTCAATTTATGTAGTAGTTATACTGCTGGGATAAGCCACTCATTTGGTAAAATTTAACAAAAAATTTTATTTACACCTTTTTTAAAATGTATCTCTTGAAAACAATAAGAAACATCCATTTACCCATTTTTATACAAATTAGAAATTAGAAAAAAAATGAAATTTATAAAGAATATAATAATATTAAAAACATTCATGAAAACATTTTAATGAAAATATGGACATGGAAGTGAACTATTCTTGACCGAATGAAAAATTAAAGTCAGGATGACAATTAAATGTTCATTCAATCATTTGAGTTCATAGAGGGAGGAAAATGAAAGGAAAAAATTTTAATATTGAGAAATAAATACATGAGTGTAAATTACATAATATTTGGTAGGGATAGATCATATAATTTCATCAAAATAAAAATAATAAGAAATATTCTCAGTCAAAAGAGGGATTGGAAAATAAAGCCATTTTCGGTTTGATATCTTTTGAGTCATAACTCCATTGAAGGGAAATAATTAAAAAATCATTAAAAACAGTTAATATAAATAAATCCATGCTATAAACTATAAAATATTCTTCTTTAAATACCACATAAAATAAATAGTGGTGAAAATGTAATAATTCTCACAGTAATAAAAGTTTGACATGAAACTCTTATCTCATGTATGACTTAAAAAAGATTTTTAAAACCACTTATACATTAAATTAAAATTTTATTATAATTATATAATAAAACCAAATTTTCATCTTTAATACCATTAATTTTTTAATTATGACATCTTATCGACCATTAATTAACCATATTTAATTATTATCACCATTTTCAGTGTTAAATACGTATTTTTATATATATTTCGGTTCACCAGATATGATACATCCATCGTGATCAACTTTTTGTCACATTAAATTTTTAACCATGATAAAAATATAATATATATTCATGATATAAATATTTAGAACCATCCATGAAATAAATATTTAAAAAATTAATTATATTTTTCATAAAGATAGTTATCTGTACGTACACTTACATGTTGTTTTAATTTTACAAAAAAAAGAAAAAAAGAAATATAAATAATGGTTTATCATTAAATAATCAATTATATATATTAAATATCATATTAATTACATTAATCCATCATTATAGCCATCCATGAGATATATTTATGTAAAATAAATCACATCTCTATGTGGAAGTAGTAGCACTACACTTACACATGACAAATAATTTCATTGCCCATTTTTTGAAAGAGTGGAGGAAAATAGTTATACCATAATCATAATAACAACATGGTATTTTTATGATACTGGAGAAATTATTTTAGGATGAGTATATTATATTTATTTAATGTAAGAGAGAAACCAAACTTTAAAAGAGTTGGCTAAGATGCTCACCCCTTCTTTGAGAGACCACCTTCAGCTAACTCGTTAAAACTATTTTGAATCTTATAAGGGTAAGAAAATAATATAAAGAGTTAAAGGAATGAATATATTATTTTTTTACTGGAGTAATTATCCAAAATATAGTACTCATATAGTGTGAATAATGGAGGAGAATATTTTCCTTTTTATAATTAATGGGAAGGACACCCATGGAATTATTAAATAGATTTAAATAATATATAGTCAATTTCTTATGAAGGTGGTAAAGAATGGAAGAAGAGTTCGGGTTAAGATAACATAAGGTTTAGAAATATTCAACCAAAAAAATTTAGATATTTTTTTGTATCATTTTTATCCGTATCTAATAGTTTAACCCCTGATTAACCTTTCTAACCCTAATCATGGGAAGAAATATTTACTTCTTTTACTATTAATTATGAAAAAATGAATGTTTAATCATTAATATAAATTTATATTATGACAAAAATAAGTAATTGATGTTATTAAATCCATTTTTTTTAATTTAAGAAATTAATTTTTAAATAAACATTAAAATATAATCAAAAACTGGTTTTTAAAGAAATGGATTTTAAGGCATAAAACACTATTTATTCTAATTATTTTCCAAGTAAATTATATTAGATAAATGTTTAAATAGTTTATTGAATATATAGTATGTAAATTTAATTAACATCAATAATAAATACTTATATATTTAATTTAATAATATAAAACACATAAAACACATAAAAATTGGTTTCTGAAAATAACTCTTTTTTTAATTGTAAATGATTTTATATTTATTAAGATCCATTTGATATCTAATGTATGGTTGATTAGTAATTAATTACCAAAAAATTTCATTAAAATAAATTTCTAATATTGATCACTATAATTTTTTATATAAATATTCATTGCACCAAAAAATACTTATCACTATAAATAAAGGCTTTTCAATTTTGAAATAACTCTATTAAAATTTGAAGATTATTTAATAAGGAGTAGTCGATAAATGTTCATTACTAAAAATGCATCCATTTATATAAAATAACATTTATATAAATATTTATACCCTCCAATCCATGTAATAGTTTATTAATATTATAATATATCATGGTATATTTAGACTCACGGTTGCGAGGAAATATTTATATTGAATAATTGAAAATTGTTTCAAAAGAATGCATAAAAAATATTAGGGAGTTAAAATTTTTCCCTTATAATATTTTCATCCAATAAATGTTATCACTAGGATATAATCATTTGATATTACTTTTCCCTCATCACATCCCCTAGTTCCCATGTTATTTCCACAAATATATGGGTTTTCCAGAAAACATTGAATGTGTTACTGGTCTTGTATAGCATGAATTGTTTCTATCATCCAGAATCTACATCAGTTGTTCCCCATAATAAATATCAACATCAAATGGTAAAAATTATGAGTTCTTATATGTTAAAAATCACATATATATTTTCTCAAAATATATAATAGAACACATTATGATCTTAGGAGAGGTTTGGTGGATTCCTCGAGGGAACACCTACCTCCCTTATATTACTAAGAACCTAGAAGGAAATAATATACATAGGACACATGTTTTTCATATTTTTGAATTTAATAAACATTTAAAATATATAAATTCATATAAATACCTTCTCAACAATTTTTAAATCTTATCTCAACAATAATTGTCATCATAACACTTCTATAATCATTGAGCTACCTTGAAATACTGCTAAATGATTCTATACTTCATGGAAACTTACCAAGCAAGATCATTTCTTAATAGATTTTTTTATCTAACTTCATCCTGAAATATAAGAGTTCTTCACTTATTACTACATTTCTCAACACGAGTATCCATGTAAATAATTTATTTGAAATTATTATTATAAGAAAATTCAACAAGAGGAAGGTGATGATCCCAACCACCATTGAAATATAATTACTTGGATCCTAATATATCCTTTAGGGTTGGAAGGGTTATCTCATACTGACAACCTCTCTGAGGATAAGAAGAAGTGTTGGAACAAAAATCAATTTTAGTATATTGATAAATAATTTTACAAAACATCAATGAAAACCTCATATATTGATCATATTCAATAGAATTTGGAACTCCATTAAACCTTAACACATCATTAATGTATATAAATGAAATATGATCTAGAAAGAAATATTCTTGGGTAGGATGGAAATGAGTTGACAATTTATGGTAATAAACTACACCATTAAGAAGAATAAGACTATTATATATCATAAAATTTTTGAGAATTCCATACAGGTATGAGAAATGGTTTTAATGTCCCACTTCAATTTTTCTTACCAATTTTAACTTTCTAGAATATTTTTCACCAAGATATATGCATCGTTATATCTCTCTTCGTTTTATCAAAAAAATGGACATGAAGGTCTCCATTCATCTTCACACTTCCATCATGAATAGATAATGATGATATATGTTCATTATTTAAGAACTCACTATTAAAATTCAGTATAATAGGGTGACATACGACATCCCTAATCTTGATCATTAAATAAAACTAAAAATCTAAATTAGGTTTATTTCTCACAAAAATTTTCAGCTATACATCATTACTTTTACCTCTTTAATCTTTACATGGTTATATGGTTGAACACTCATTTGAGTATGATAATATTTTTCCCCTTATTTAAATATTTTTAGGTTTTTCTTTTGTAAATACACAAATATTGGATCTCTTTTGATCCTCATCTTATACAAGCTAGCATGACCTTTTCAAATCAAAGAATCATCTACATTTTTCACATTCCTAGAGTGGTAATGTATTGAGAATTCATAATATTTAATCAACTAAAACAATATTATGTGTTACATATTAAACTTTTTTAGGGTGAATATTCAATTTATATATTCATGATTAATACATATATCACATTTTAAACCATAATGATATCTCTTCCATATCTATATTAATTTTTTTTGTTGCTAAAAAAATCACTAGTTTGGTAATTTTTTAATGAACCTTAAATTTATATGATACATAATCTATCACCATATCATTAATTATTGGAATACATCCCATCTCCCTATTTTATTCATCACTATAAATCAAATATAACTATATATATAAAGGGAATTTTAAGTATATGTTAACTAAACAACCCTCTCTCATGATCCAAGAAATGAACATTTAATTCATTATTTGAAAGGAGCATAATTAATTTTCGATTTACATGGTGGGTGGATGAAAAAGCTCTAAGAAATTATTCCCCATGTTTCAATAATATATAACAGTTCTAAAAAATCACAGATCATAATCTTGGTAGTTGGTCTATGCCATTGATCGATGGAATCTATCTTAGAAGGATCTAATTATAAACCCTCTCTTGCGATCACATGTCCCACGAATGATACATCATGTAACCAGAATTCAGACTTACTGAATTTTTAATATAATTTATCCATCCTAGGGCCTTAAACATAGATCTTATGTTATATTCATTCTCTTACATGATCATTGATTATATAAGAATGTAATCTATAAAAACTAATCACAATTGACTATGGTAATCTCTAAAGACTATATAGATTATATACATAATGATGAAAAAGTAATTGGTAAATACAAATAGAACCTCTATAAAGTCATGATGACTACACATCATACAAATGGATCTCTTAGGTTTATCTATCTTCTTTATAGTAAATTATTGATATCTACAGTGGTGATTAATCATAGAGAAGTATTGAGGTCGATAAAATTGGTCAACGAAGTCATCAATATGGGACAGAGGATACATGGTCTTGATACTAATCTAATTATGTTCTCTATAACAATTGTAAATATGCATTAACATATAACTATTATTAATAGTAATAATAGGGGAAAAACATGGCTATGCACTCAAAAGTATGAATCCAATTTCCACCCGCAAGTTTCTTCCTGAAATACTTTAACTCAATCAAAGCCATTCTATATGGTGACTTTGAAATCGGTGAACCACCATCTCTGGCTTCTATTGAAAACTTAGCATCATTATTTAATGTATTGATAAGAAAATATTCTACAAAGACATGAAATACTCATAATAAATAGGCATATATTTGATGTTGAGTTTCTCCCCAACCATCTATGATGAATACCCCATATGAATAGAAATCAAGACCCACAAAATGAAAGTTATTTAAATTGGAATTTTATATTTATCCTCACAAAAGTAGACAATAACATACTGATTTTGAATATCAATTTTCATTTCCTTATTTTGGATATTTATTTGGAATAATTGTAGTGATAGTTATTCAATGGTGAAAATCATATTATATTCAAATAAATGATGGAAAATATGATTTTAATTTTTAAAATTCTTTAAAATTTAAACATTATATACCCAACTAGAGAGTGAAGGATGATTGTTCCTTAACAATCATGATATAATTTATCTACTATAATATAAAAGTCACTTTCAAGGTAAATAATATAAGCCATGGATTATAAAATAGTCTCAAATAATTCCATAGTTTATATCATATAATACATTAAACCTTTAGTGGAAACATATGATAAATTTAATATACCTCCATAAAACCCTTCTTTTTCCTTAGAAACTAATATCTGTATTCCCATATTTTACGAAAAATAAAAGTTCTACTCTTTCATTTGAGTAATTTATGCGGTTTTTCTTTCTATATTTCAGATATCGAGGAAGATTAATCTTCTTTCCACTATGTTATTTTAACATTATATTTCTTAAGACTCCATTTTTGCATTATTTTGAGAATTATCATACTCACCTATATTCATGTTGTTAATCATAATTTGGGACAACTAATTATGTATAATCAAAATATCTCTTATTCGGAATCCAACTACTTTTGTTTGATCTAGAGTATGATCTTTTCATTGGATATCACATTAATTGTTAAATTATTTATAATAGTTTTAAATATTTATTAAAACCAAATATCATAGTATGAGAAACAACAATCATAGTGGGAAATCATATATTCAAGAAAAATCATTCATTGAATGTCTAGATCATGACAGATTCTTTTCAATCATTGACACCTTAGGGTCAATGTAGTCCATCCTTGGTTATTATATATTTATGTCCTTAATAATTTTACATGATGAAAATTTGAATTAATCTTAGCATATATATTGGGGGAATCTAAGTAGGTGTGAATTCATAGGCCTACTCCCCATGTATAGGTGATGATAAAGGTAATATCCAATTAAACATTGTTATAGTTTTTACCCCTAGGTCAATGTATTACACAACTAAATCAACTTTCCAGTATCAAAATATTGATGTATTTTCTATTAAAAGAAAAAAATAGTTTTCATTACATAAGATATTATTTTATACATAGGCTTATCCTAATGATTCCGACTAATGTTTTTAAACACTAATCCACATAAAAAACTACACCCTTCTATGATACCAACTGAGATAACCAAAACACTAAATAAATAAATATTACATCATTTTAGAGAAATATTCAGTACATCGTATATCCAAAAATTCCATAGAGATATAAAGGATTAGTTTCTTAAGAGACTAGATACAAGATCGACTTATTTATGACCAATATGTAACACCTCCAACTGTGTTATTAACCTGTAGTATTATTCATAGATGTTTCACACTTTATATATTTCTTCACATCTTGGGGAAATGGAAACAATAAAAAATGATTTCTCAGATGTTGAGTAAAGGTAAAAAAGAGAGATTTATGTTGATAAACAAGAGTGAGTATAAGATAAGAACAAGGTTATGTGAATATGAGTTTAAAAATAGAAAATCATAAACAATAATCCATAAATCATAATCATGAGTCATAAAATAATGAATTAGAAGTTCCTAAGACATGAATCATATAAGAACAAAATAACATGAGGCATGAAATCATAATATTAACCATAATAATATTTCATAGAGAGTGGAAAAAATATCAGGGAACAATAGTAATAAAATAAGCCACAATCCAAGGATACCCACCTTGAAATTTTTCATATGTTAGTATCCATCTTAAAAACTATATACCCACATCAGGATTGGGCGAAAAACCTGTGAACCCTCTTAGGGCTCGAGATTAATTCCCAAATATCCTTTTAGATCATAAAAAAGTAATCATTATAGAATACATTATATATCATTAACGAACCCACCTATCACATAATCATAATCCATTTATATGTATACCACATGATCATGAAAAAATATATCATTTAATCAGAGCTTAACTCCTAGAAAAGAAAATATGTTGCGCAAGATTTAAAAATTATAATAAATAACCATAATAAGAACAGTCGAATATGGTAATATTGGATTATATATGTAATAAATCATAATAAACGTAAAATTATTTTTTATCAATGAAAATAACTTTAAAAGACCATTGTAGAATTTAATGAGGAGTGCACCTTTTCATTTTGTAATTACATATTTAAAAGTTAAAAAATTCAGATTATGAAGATAATAATTTCTGTTTAAAATAACCATTGAATTTTGTAAATTAATCTTCAATTAGTTTATTATTCATGATGGGGGGATAAACCATTTATGTAGTAAACATTAAAACATATATTCAGCTAACAACTTTTGTAAAAATAATATCGTCAAGAAAAAAACAAGAATATTGAATTTAAAATATTTTATATACATTAAAACATGGGTAAAAATGAATTTAATAAATCAATGTAAAATATAAAAAATATTCCGGAAAATATTTTAAAGAAAATATAGACATCGATTTAAAATAATGGTATATGAATTTAAACACAGAATCAGTATTCCTTAAAAACATTCTTTTAGAATTTTGACTATATAGATTAAGGAAAATTAAAAGAAACATTTTAATTAATAGAAATAGCCATTTTATATGAAAATAAATAATTATCTTAAGTGATAGATATTATAAATTGATAATAAGAAATTTATGCACAAATAATCCTTGTGAAAGCTGAGACAGTAAAATAAAACCCTTACCACTTTGGTAACGTTTGAATCATAAGCCAAATTCATGAAATAAAATTAAATTAAAAATTAAATAACATGAATATAAATTGATATATGAAATTTAATATAAATGTGTTATTATAAACAAAACACAATGTAAAAAAATTGGTGATTATGATATATCTGTCACATAAATAATTGTGAGATGAGAAATCGTTACCTAATATGTAAATTTCATTGCAATTGATATTCTGATATGGTATAATAAATTTAAATGTTTTATAATTATATAATACAAACATATACATAAATATAATACACTAATTTTATTAATTATAAAATCTTGTCCCCTTTTCACTAAAAATCATTAGTAATCATCATCATTTCGGGGGTTAACTACTTCATTTTTTTCTATTTGTTTCAGTTCATTGTTAATGTTAATTGAAAATTGATCACAGTTTCATCACATGAAGAATGTTAATAAGGATATAAATATAGTATATATTAATTATATACAAATTTTTAATATTCCATTAATGATATAGTTTGAAAAATTAATTACACCTCTCAGGGATACTGTAGTCTGTACATATGCATGAACAATGATTGTATTTTTTAATGATAAAGGAAATAATGATAAATTATATTTTTAATTTAGAGTAACATAATTATATCATAAATGTGATATATATTAAAAAAAATACATCATTATAAAAAACCATTAGAGGTAGTGATGGAAAATGAATCATATCATTATGTGTTGGCGATTATCCACGCATACGCACAAATGATACTTTCATTTTCCATTTATAGAAAGGGAGGAGGAAACTGTTGTAAAATTATCATAATAACCTCTAAATATATTTATGATACTATATTTATTATGTTATGATGGATAAAACATATTTAATGTAATTATAATAAGAAATAAACTTTAAATGAGATTGGTAATATGATTACATATTCTTCAAAGACCACATTTGGGTTATACATAACGCTTCTATAGAATAATCTTAGGATAGTAAAAACAGAATAAGAACAATGGGAAGGCAGATGAGAATGTTTTTGGTTAGGTATTACCTAACCTAGAGGGATCACATTTCAGGAATAACCAAGGAGAAGTGGTTACCTTTTATAAGAGATGGGAGGGACAAACATGGAATTATTTAAAATATTTAAATAATATAAATTCTATTTTGTTGAAAAAGTGGAAAAAATAGTCAATAACTCTAAGGAAAGTTAATATATACTCTATATATAATAAAATAATTATATAATTATAACATTATGTGATTTTTTACAATTATCTCTTTGTATAACACTCGATAAATCCTTATTACCTTAATCATTATAATAATTTTTCTATAAATTTTACTAATAATTATGAACATAATTGAAATTTGAGTCCCTAAAAATATTAACATTATATTAAAAAATTGATTCAATTTTACCAAATTAAATCTCTATAATTTAAATAGATTAATTATTAAATAAACCTACAAATCGCAATGAATACCATTTTTTAGAAAAATATATATTTAATCATCAAAAATTGTTTATTCTCATTGTCCACATAGAAAAACCTGCCAGATGAATGTTTAAATAATTTATTTAATATATATTATATATATTCAATTAAATATTTAATAAAAAATGATTTATTTAATTTATCAAGATAAAAACACATTTCTCATATAAAAAGTGTTTTATAAGAAAACACTTTTTCCCTTAAAATTATTTTATAATGATTCTAATATATTAGATAAATAATGTCTAAATGACTATTAGAAAATTAACAGTATATTTCATTAAAATAATTATTTAGTATTGATCACTATATTTATTTATATAAAAACATATAACACCTAGCTAAATAATTTTCATCAAAAATATAGTTTTTTTAATCATAAAATTATTTTCTTAAAATTTAATGATTATTTGTTATGAATTAATTAATTAATTTGAATGAAGGAAAAAATTTATATATAATTTTTTCATAATTTTTTAAATCTTATTATTACTCTCTAATTCAAAGGATTGGTCATTAATGTAATAATATATCATCGTTTACTTAGATATTACATTCTATATAAAGCACACAATAAAAAATTCATATTTATTTTAAAAAAAATATATATAATTTTACGGTGTTACATGATCCTTATATTTTAATTTCTTATAAATAGAAAAAAAAACTCTCACAAATTCAATATCCTTGATTTTTGAGTACTGGTTATATAGAAAACAATAATTGTATTTGGATGCATCAAACTTTTCAATATGATTAATTTTGAAATCCCACTTCATCCCTATCACATTCAGGTATTTATCTAATAATTAAAATCAAATAATTTAATTACTATCAATATATTTGAACCATTATTTAATGGTTTCAATATAGTCCCTAGGTTTAAATGATTCTTCAATATTATTTTGTTTAACTTATATAAGATAGATAATATGATAAGATATTCAATGAATTTTTTATGATTTCACACCCTTGATGTTTCCCCCAAGGATGTTCTCATTATTAAAATGTTAATAGGATTATGTAATGTATATCCTTAATAATATTATCCTTTGACATTATTAGATATTCTATAATTAACTTTGGAGCTTTAAAAATACACTTCCTTAACATAGAAACTTATATTCCATCTAGCATTATATTCAATCTTTTCTTAAATTTCATCAAAATGAAATGATGGTTGTGTGAATTTTTTTTTCTAAAATATTTAAATCATATATGTGAATAATATTCATTTGTCTTTTGTTGTAACATAGTTAAATTATTCTATTATGTGTATATCTAAAGAATATCCCCCAATAGGCTCACACAACATATTCTCCCAAATCCCTTTATTTATTATTGATTTTATAATGGATGATGAATAACTTTATCCAATTGAAGTTTTGAATTTATATGAAACACACAAAATAAAGTTTTTTGAGTGAATTTGGTTAGATCAGACACCAATTTTGAATATATAAATCCACAGTTGTGACTTTTATCTAAAAAAAAATTTGGTTCTATAATTGATAACATGGTTCTTCCCATGACATCCAAACTCTACTTCTTCCACTGAAGTAATATATATTTTTTGTTGTCTATGTAGATCACAACATTTATGATATACACTATTATTATAAAAATATTTCCCAAATTATTTTTTAGTGTATTAAAATACATTATGGATCGAAATCATTTAACAACATATCCTATATGATTTTTACTACATTTACAAAAGGATAGAAAATATAAAGATATCACGATTAAAAAATAATAGAATAAAACTAAGTCATATGAGTTAAATAATTTAAAATTTTAATAATATAAATATTTTTATTAGTTAATTTCATATATTCATACCACACAGATCAATGTCTTACAACACAAGAGACTTATTTTATTTTTTTATTCCACCTTACAAACCATGATCACTATTTTTTTATTATAACATATATAATATGTATTGATTCATCAATAATTTAGATTCCGTATAATTATATCAAATTTATTTTTTATTACTTTAGATATGTCCTTATAAAATAAATGTCCTTTCTCTTAGGACAAACCATTTTTCCTTCTTTATTCATAAGAAACAAAAATGTTGATAATCTAAAAGTAAAAGTATGTTTCCATTGGTTCATTATTAATTTAGAGTGATAGTTCAAACCTTCAAACACCATTTGAAAAATCTATTCTTATAGAAGATCAGTTAATTTAAATTATCTCATATTTGAAATACACTTAATGGATTAGGTCTTGACCCATTCACAAAGATCGAATTATTTGATTTAGGTTTAATTTTAAAAATTTTATTCTTAAAGCAACTTTTGAATTTATTGATCCATAATTTTTAAAAGACCAAACTCCCAAATTATACCATTAGATATATTTATAGTGTGGTATATTCTAATTCATATATGAATGAAACCCATTATCATGTATCCAAGGATTTCTACCTTTTTCTGTTTTATAAACTACCTATACCACTAATAATTTTTCTTGTTCACTACCCTTGTTTATATGTTTAAAGCCCTAATTATTTTTAATTAAATTTCATAATTTTGAGGGATTTTTTTAGTTATATTTAGGTTTATCACACCTCCTAATAGTTTCTTTATTATATTAAAACAATATATATATTTCGACATTCTATGATAAATATTTTCTCATTTAGACACTTAGAATGATGGGATGAATCATCATTGATTAATTTAAATTTATTGTTTTTGGGGTTTAGAGGATGTACTAGAAGAATATAATTTCTCTTATAGACATTGTATTAATAATACTCATATTTAAAGAATAATCTCATCTCTTTCAAATGTGATTCCCCAAAATTAGCTAACTAAACATTTTTACTATCTAAAATGACCTATTTTATCATGTATTTATCAATCCAAGAATGAAATTTTATTTTCTTGGAACTTCCCTGAGGATAAACATAAATTATATTTTTTTCCCACAACATTGTGGCTTAGAATATTTAAACATCCCCATTGATATTAAAGATAAATTTTCAATCATTATTGGATAATGCAATCTCCTCCTTAAACATTTTTAAACTATGACCCTAATTTTATTATCATAATTAGTTTTCATGTATAATAGTTTATGGTACCATAAAATATCATCATATTTTCTTCGTATCATCAACTATATTTTCTATTTTTTTGTGAATTCGAAAACTTTTTTCCCTAATTTTTTCTGATGCACTTCATGAAAGGTTCACATTGATTTTTAAACACCTAAAACCATTCTAAAGTTATTTCACATCAAAATTTATCGAACAGTTTTTAAATCGGGATCTCAAGGATCATATCCCTTGATTAAATTACTATATTAACATCAATCATATTTTTGGTGAACCATATTTTTATGTTGAAAATGTATTTTTCTTCTCACATATAATGTAACTTCTTCCAAGAATCATTTTTATTCATTAAATTCATAATTATAGTGTTTTGATTTTTTTACTCCAATAATTATAAAAAAACATCATCCTTAATTGGTAATATTTTATTTTCTCTTCACCAATGCTCTATTCTTCACTACTATACTCATCTTGACCATTAGAAGTATCATTGGATGATTTTTATTTATCCGTGAAAGCTATAATTAGTTTTTTCTCTAAGTCATGAACTCCCATTTGACATTCCTCGTTATAATATCTAGCACATCGTATTTATATTAGTATGCATTTACTAGATGTATTTACATTTTCATTTCCTTTAAAATACTTTCCTCTATTCTATCCACTTAACACGTTGTTTCTTCATGACAAAAATTAAGATTGATATTCTTATTCATATTCTCAATTCTTGAAAATAAAATTTTTAGATAATTATTCAACATTTTAACAATTAATACACTTAAAATTAATCTCATATTTTTATTTAAATTTATATTTCACAAGCCATTTAAAATTAAAGAGATGAACTTATAAAAACCTATAGATGTACTTTTGATATTAGTTTTATCCTCCTAACACATCATAGGATCATGATATTTTGAAACCATTAATGAATTTAAATAAATCTCATTATCAGATTTTTCATTTCCACTTACATCTATCAATCAAATTATCTCATATAAAATCTAGAAACAGTGGATTTTATTGATTTTTATCTCATCCATTTATTGATTATGATAAAATAAGATCAGGGATGGATCTGAATACCACATCAGATTAAAATTATTGTTGTTATGAGGATAAGAATATGAATATAATTTATTTAATAATATTTTTATATGGTTCTATGAATTATTATCCAAAACATAGTCAAATTATTATAGATTACTTTCTTATTTAAATTTTTTTGGTTTTTCTTAAATGATTAATTAATTAAATAATTTGAAACATTATTATCCTCTAAATTGAAAGATAATGTTAATTTTCTTTGGTATTATTTAGTTTGGAATAAAACACACAGAGTCCATCATAACTACATTTTCTATAAGAGTTAAATATTGTTAACATTTATAAAATATACAAGTCACCACTCCTAATGATTCCATACTAAGACCACATTCTAGGATTATCTAATAATTAATACATTTATGAATAGTTTTAAATCATTGGATTAAAAATTTATTATAGAAAATTAGTTATTGGTGATGACTATTGGAATTATTCTAAAATAATTTTAGATTAAATTTAGTATTATCAATGACATGAAATTTCATAGAAAATTATAACATTATGATGTTATTGGAAATTTAACGTAATAAGAGAACATAAAAAAGTGATATATTGAGAAATCAATATCATAGAATGAGTATTATTCTGATAAAAAAAATTTTAATTCTAATACATGAATTCCTTCTAATATAAATAATTCATATAAGAAACATTGAGTTCAAAGTGATATGGAACTCAACATGTTATAGCTAGCTTAACTAGAAAATCACATGGGCATGACTGTTAAGAAGATTTCATTCCGTAATCAAAAATTGTAAGGGTATAAGTGAAGAATATGAAAAATCAAAAGGAAGTGATTAAAATAAGTGTTATAGTGATTATATTTTTTATAAACCTTAAATGATAATAAATATTGAACTATATTTTCCCAGACAGATAAATAAATAAAAGGATTATATAAGGTCATCAAATTATAATAGGAATAATGTTCTAAAATCTATTTATACATGGAATTATAGTGAAAAAAACATCTAAAATTTATGTGGATAATTATGATAATAGAAATATTTCAAAATTTATATCTATTATTACATCAAATGAATCATTATTTGAGGATAAGGTTACTAAATATATTTTTTAAAGGACTTTATATTCACATTATTTTGAAAGGGATGAATACCATTCTCTTTTATTTGGGGAAATTGACGAATATTTGAAAATACATATAGAGAAAAAATAAGATATTTAAGAAATAATATAATTAGGAAATAGTAAAAATCAGTAGGAAAATGATATTATTTCATAAAATAATTATTAATTTAATATAAAATCTATTTCTAGAATAATTCCTATTAAAACTATGGATGAGTTCATAAAACTAAAATCCAATTCTCAATATCTGAATATTATACTTTAATATTTTAATTATTTTAAGGGATAACATCATCAAAGTTATTAACCAACTAAATCAATATAATGATTCTCCAAGAATCATTTATTTATCTTTATGTTATTCCACAAGTCAAAAATATGCATTTGATCATAAAAAGTTACCCATTCAATAATAAATGTGAAATATTAGGTCACTAGAAAGGAAGATCATATTAATACAAAAAGAAATCTTTTCTAAAAACAAAATATTTGATTTTATAGAACTATCCACTATTTAGAAAAAATATATTTGGATAGATATGTGTTCCTTATATTTTATTCATGAATATTTATAGACAAAAATAATATTCGATACCAAAATTTTAGTTTCATTAGATAAATATCCAGATACTGTTTGCCAAAAAAATTTGTATGTGGACAATATTTTTTCATGAAATATGACTTGAAATAAGTCCATGTTCCCAAACATTGAAAAAGTAAAAGCTAGACATTTTACATTTGGAGAAAATGAATATAGTAAAATATTCTTAATAGGTGATGTATATATATATTCATATAATGATACCTTAATTTTGAAATACATTATATTTTTTGACTAATGTAAGACCTCATTTGAATTTTACAATTATATGAAGAGAGTCACTTCATTAATTATGAGAATGATAATTGTACTATCATAAGTTCAGAATTCATTCATATCTTATAAAAATTTTGTATGATATTGTTTTTATTATAGGTATAATGGAAACAACCCGTTAGAAAATTCCTGTTCCTTTTGAAACCAAAGACAACTAATAAATTTGGTAGAGAAAGTCAGGAAATTACTATTTTCATAAATTGACTAAAAATTAATGTAATGTTTTGTAAATAAACTTCAACAACATATGGATAACTATCCTTTAGTTTTTAAATGCTTTAAATATTGTATGAAACATAATTTTTGTAGTGAGAAAGGGATTACACAGAAATATTTATCACAAGAAGTCCACATTAAAATGTGGTAGTTCAATATAGAATTGGAAATATCAATGAAATATTTTGATATATGCTATGTGTAGAAAAAATTAATATTTTTTCAGAAAAAATGAAATATAATTCATAATAACCAATAAATAAAATACTATATGACCCATTTCTAATGAAAACAACTTATATTTTTTGTATGAATGAATACAAAAGTTTATTACTTCAGAGTCTTTACATGAAAACCAGTCATTATAAATATAAAAGGTTGTCTCTATAAATTGAGTCTAAATTATGATGAATGAATTTTTATTTGATATTACTTCATAATTATGTCTTATCATTAATTAAACATATTTCACTAAAAGAAAACGTCCGTTTAGCGGCGGTTCGGTAAAACCGTCGCGAAATGAAATGAAAAAATAAAAAAACACGAGAAACCCCAAAATCACTAAAACGACCATAACTTTTGATCCGACCGTCTGTTGAAGTGCCGCGACTAGTCAAATAAAATCTCATGAAGATATCTAGAGGCACATAAAATCAATACCGTGAGATGTTCTAAGGTGCGGAAGATACTAGAGTTATAAGAAAGTTGAAAAAGGTTCTCCAACTTCAAAAGGTCGTAACTTTCGCTCCGGGTGTCCGTTTGGGCTCTACCACATATAAAATCAAAGCCAGCGAAGAGAGCTACGCACCAGTTAAACACAAGATATCTTTTGTCATGTTTTTTCCCCAAAACCCCTCCGAAAGCATCCAAAACCCTGTTTCCGTCACCGGTGTCTCGTCGAACTTGTCTTCAAACGGACCTAACATTCGATTTGCGTGTCAGTTTGGCTTCCTCCACCTTTTAGATCATAGATCGTTCCATGAGCTTCAGTTTTACTGGTCGCGCCACCCACATGCACTCCTAGATCATATGTTATGGCCTTTTTAGTGGGTATCGGGTTTGTTATGTTTTTCAATGCCTCGTTTCTAGCACCTGTTCCCTGTCAGCATTTTTTTAAATGGTCGTAACATCCGATCCACCTGTCTATTCGGAAACATTCACCTTTCTGGTTGAAGATCGTTTCAAGATATTTGATTTACAGGTCGTGGATCTAAAATGGACTCTCGGATCGTAAGTTATCTCCGTTAAAGTGAGTCCAATGTTTTTGTCTCTTAATGACCATTTCGACGGGTTTTAACGGTTGCTCCATTTATTAATGTTTATTTGGGTTTCCATGACTTGTTATCTTTATCAATGGTTTTTTGTGGGTTATTATGATGATTATGTTGAATTTTTAAGGAGTTTTCCAGAGTAGTCATGAGTTTTCATGTGTTCTCATTCTTTCTAATGCCTCATTCTTCATATGCTTCTCCATCCTTTTTCATGCGTTTTCATTATTTTTAGTCCCTTATCACGTCTTTTCATAATTTTTCATGTGATTCCTTTATTAATTATTATTTATAATATACTTTAATTTATTTATTATCTATTATTTGTAACTGGTTATTTATTATTTATTATTCATTATTTAATATTTAATATTTATATTTATTTATTATTTATTATTTATATTTACTTATTACTTATTATTTATTATTCATTATTTATTATTTATTATTTATTATAAATATTTATTATTAATATTTATTATTAATATTTATTATTTATATTCATTTATTATTTATTATTTATTATTTATTATTTATATTTATTTATTATTTATTATTTGTTATATAATATTTATTATTTATTTATTATTTATATTTATTTATTATTTATATT